>OX638138.1:56035822-58527984 GCA_951805005.1 Othius punctulatus | reverse complement strand
ATCATCAAAGAGTGTTGTATATCGATATTGATGTTCATCATGGAGATGGAGTTGAAGAAGCTTTTTACACAACAGATAGAGTAATGACTGTATCGTTTCATAAATATGGGGAATATTTTCCTGGGACTGGTGATTTGAGGGACATCGGTGCTGGGAAAGGCAAATATTACGCTGTAAACATCCCATTACGTGATGGAATGGATGACGAATCTTATGAGAGTATATTCGAACCGATTATTAGTAAAGTAATGGAAACATTTCAGCCCAGTGCAGTCGTTTTGCAATGTGGGGCAGATTCTTTAACCGGCGATCGTCTTGGATGTTTCAACCTCACTGTTAGGGGGCACGGTAAATGCGTAGAGTTCGTGAAGAAATACGGCCTGCCGTTTATGATGGTCGGAGGTGGGGGCTACACTATTCGCAACGTTTCAAGAGCTTGGACGTACGAAACGTCCGTTGCTTTGGGCGTCGAGATTGCAAACGAACTTCCATACAATGATTACTTTGAGTATTTCGGACCCGATTTCAAGCTGCACATTAGTCCGAGTAACATGGCGAATCAGAACACACCTGAATATTTAGAAAAGATTAAGACTCGGTTGTTTGAGAATTTACGAATGCTGCCTCACGCACCAGGAGTACAAGTACAAGCGATACCGGAAGATGCGATAAATGAAGATTCAGATACTGAGGATAAGGTGGATAAAGATGAGAGATTGCCGCAGAAAGATCTAGATAAAAGGATTGTGCCGGAAAATGAATTTTCTGATAGCGAAGATGAGGGCGAAGGAGGTAGGCGGGATAATAGAAGCTACAAGGGAAGGAAAAGGCCTCGGTTAGAGAAAGGTGAAAATAAAGACAATGTGAGTGATGAAAAGATTAAAGATGACATCAAAAGTGAGAAAGGTAAAATTACTTTAAAAATTAATTGGATTTGTTAATGATGATGTGGTTTTTTAGGTGATGACAAAGATGACAGTAAACCAACCAGTACGGAAGATAAGAAGGACAGTGGACCAACACCGTGACATACCCACACAACACAACATTCTAAATATAAGTGACATTAATAGATAAGCTTTATTTAAGACATTTTTTTTAAATTTTATTTGAATCCTGTCCACATTGATCACCAATATAAAGTTTTTTAATTTATTATTCTTGTTTTAACTGATTCAAAGCGTACAAGGTCCAGTTAGATTAGAGTTAGGAATATTATGTTCGTTACAATAAACCTGTCTGTGTATAAAGTAATATCATTCATAAATGTAGTCTATATATTGTATAGTATGTGCAACAATTAATAGTTTTACATAAAACTAAATAAACCATACTTTTCTTAAACTTATTGTTTTGACTAGGGTTAACTACTTCAGTCTAGCGCAAAGATCTAATTTTGACGTTTGTCAACAATACTTAAAATTGTAATACTAAATCTTGCTAAAATTAAAATCACATATTTTCTTTAATTACAGTTATGTTTCAATCTACCGATAAAACACTCTCTAAACTCGAACGAGCCCTATCAGCTAATAGTGGACCTCCTAAATAGCTAATTGGGTTTCCAAATCTCCGCTGATTAGGATTTATAAATACTGGGCGGATACCAGATTTACGTATTGTATCTAACGCTGAAAATAATACGAAATTATAAAAGGTTTATTGTCAATACTACCAAATTATTTACCTTGCTTAGCTTCATGTTGCGTTACGGGTTTTATATTAACATCCCCATTTTTAACCTAAATAATTATATAGATTAAATAGCTATTAATAAACTAACAAGTAAATTGTTATTCTATAGATACATACAATATTGTTAATTTACGAGTTATTCACTCTTATTAAATTATAAGATACAAACGTCAATAATGATTAATAACCATGTATGATTAAACGATACTCCATTTGTTAAATAGGGTTGACTGAGACTTGCACCTTATAAGCTCATGAGTGGGGTTAAGCTTGTGATGAAGTTAATTCGATGATTCCCATTTCGTCTATCATATAGGGTAGCCGAGTTGCCAAAGGGTTGGTGTGCGGTGGCGGGTATTTTGAACGCAGCCTCGCTGGTGGAGTCAAAGGTAGTACCTAGATATCACTCACACACATAAATGTCGATTATTCACAAATTGTTATTTTCTATACCATGCGTCATTAATATTATTATTATTATTAGTTTAAAATGTAAAATATCCATACGCAATCCTTATTTGTTTATAAACATTTACTAATATACAATATATTCTACTTTATTATAGATCATTGATGTTTTCATTAATAATACATTTTTACATTTATATAGTGAGTGGGAATGTCTTGTTAGTTTACGATTAACACTTTAGAATACCAATCAATGCCACAGATTGTCTTAAAAACCATTACTTACAAGTCTGTTACTACTATCATCTTCATCGTCTGTTGTGTGTGCCTCATCCTCTTCTTCATGTACACTCAACAGTTCGTTTGTTTCTGGGATGTCCCATTGAACTTGTCCCGAGCTATCTGCAAGTTACACTTTTTCATTACCATTTCCCAAGTGTAGGTGTCAAAATTACCTTTAAAACTTATTCGCTTGTCTTTACTCATATTTTTCGCAGGCTCTACTATCGGGGGTTTATCTACAATTTGGGCTTCTTTCAGGTGCACATGTGAATTTCCATTGGTGTGACCATTAACGTTATTCTTGACCGGAAGTTTTCCATTTATTACAGGTTTTATTTGTTCTTGCTGAAAACAAGATTTTGATCATAAATAGGTAAGTATATACACGGTGTCTACGCTAAACCGTTCGTTAAAAGTTTTGGGGGTTGCCGTTGTACTAAAAATTTCAAAAAAATCCTCGTCACATGGTTAAATCAGTTATCCTCATGTGAAATATTTTCAACTTTTTATCACTTCCGGTTCCACGGGAAGTAGCACCAACTCTCTTATTTTTAATGGAACACCCCATATATTGTTATATTTTTGAATTCCTCGTTTAGATTGGAATATATTTTGTAAGAACGTATGTACACTTATCTCTTTTAGTTTTCAAGAAAAAAATGTTTTTTTTAAATTTTGACCTCTAAAAGGTATCCTGAAATCTGTCTATAACTTCTCTTAGGAATAAGATAAAATTATGAGCTATATTTCTAATTGTACCTAGAGGATGCCTCTATGAGTAAAATAATTGGAAACTGTCAATTTTGATAATAAGTGTTCATAAAATGTCAATATCTAAGTGCCCTCTGAAATAACTCGTAATTCAACTTTTTTAAATGGAATGACCCATTTTTTATCGCATAGAACGATTGGGAGAAAAATTTACTACAAAAAAGTATAATATACTCTGATTTTTCTAAACTGGCGTGCACGTCATCAATCAGCTGTGCGATGAAGTTTTTTCGTACCAACGTGATTGATTTCGAGAATATGCATAACAATAGTTTAAGAATCGAAATTAATATGAGAATCATTTGTTACATAACACTGATCACCGGTGGTTATAAATAGGTAATCGGTGTATTAACCGCGGTCACAATTTTCGCCTGCCAATCATGTAATAAATCATGTTATGTTGGCCGACGTGGTATTTTTTCGGCGACAATGCCAGATCTTTTTCACTAACACATGCTCATACATGTGTGCATAACCAAACTTCTTCGACGTTTAACTTGTTACATTTGACTTCGTTACATATTTCACGTTTATTTTGCCTGCAGCCGGGAATCGAATCTAACCTCAAGATTTTTGTCGCTGTCAGTGTTGGACCCGAATACGGTGCAAACTCTTTTATATTTTGCCATTGTAGATGTTAAATCATAACCACAAGATCGATATCTGTACGAAAAACGGCAGAGAAGTCGACGAATTTGATAGGAACCGCGCACTGTCGCACAAGATTGCATAGGCGCAACAGCTGATTGCAGCCATTTTAAAATACCCAGGACAGCTGGCAAACTTGTAAAATTGTGGCGTCATTATTATGATTATTATTTTGATGACGTGCACGCCAGTTTAGAAAAATCAGAGTATACAACCATACTCCTAAAGCAAGTATTTTTTGAATTATTTCGAAGATTACTTTTTCGTCGCATTTCTGCAGGGTATAATTTCGCATTTTCGAAAGTTGAAAATATTTCACATGGATAACTGATTCAACCGTGTGACGTTGATTTTTTTGAAATTTTTAGTACAACGGCAACCCCGTAAACTTTTAACGAACGGTTTAGCGTAGACACCCTGTATATGCAGGGTGGAAACTTTAACTGGAATAAAATTCATAACTTCGATATAGGCGATTTTTGCAAAAAATCCCGAAACACGCTAAGTATTGTTTTTTCTTGCCCTCATTTCTATGTATATGCTGCTTGTTTATCTGTTCCCGGAAGAGCGCAGCCACCTCGGAATATTTTTTTTCAAATAGAAAGGTATGTCAAGTGACGCCTCGTTTGAAAGGTCTCTGCGCAAGTAATACAACACACTATTTATTTCTTGAATATTTACAAATCCCACGTGATAAAAAACAAAACCACTTTTATAACTTGAATACTATTTAATGCAACAAATGTTCAAAATGGGCACCGTTTCTTTCTTGGCAAAGTGCAAATCGATGATAACATGCATCTCTAATGTTTTGTAACATTTCTGGTGTGACTTGCCGTATTTCATGCCTAAATTTATTAATTTAATAATAAATTAATTTAATTAAATTATTAAAATAAATAGTGTGTTGTATTACTTGCGAAGAGACCGTTCAAACGAGGTGTCATTTGACATACCTTTCCATTTGAAAAAAAAAAGTTGGAGGTGGCTGGGCTCTTCCAGGAACAGATAAACAAGCAGCATATACATAGAAATGAGGGCAAGAAAAAACAATACTTAGCGTGTTTCGGGATTTTTTGCAAAAATCGCCTATATCGAAGTTATGAATTTTATTCCAGTTAAAGTTTCCACCCTGTATACATATGCTTTTATTTGAATTTGTGTCCACAAAATTTCAAGTACGTAATAATTAATGCACATGAATAACTTCATTTAGTATAAATTGTTCATTCAAGTAGGTCAAGTATTTTATTTTATAAGCCCTAAGGCATTACAAACACATAAATGGCATATTATTATTATTATTGCATCTGAAATTTTGAAGATATTTTGGAAATTCTAAATAATTAAATAACAGTTGCATGAATGATTGTACCTATAGATAATCTCAAAATTAAGTATGTATTCAATTCTCAAATTTAACTTTAACTTGAAAAGTTAATTTCAAAACTATTTTGTTATGTACAGTACTGAATTTGGAGATACAATACAATGTATAAAATGCTACCGTTATCAGATATCATTTGTCTACCCTTTAAAACTATTTAAATTTATGTATTCTTTAAAATAGTAAAATCAAAGTGGAAATAATAATTATAGCTTAGGCCATTTTTTGTGCTATGCAATAAATAAAGATTAACACTTAAACAAGTTGAAACTTACAGAAGATTGTAAAACTTTCTGGTTCATATTTCTATTGAAATAAATAAATTCAACTATAAATGGTGAAATTTGGCATATATACGTTGAACATTTAATCAGATATTCTAGGGAACTGCCAAACAAATTATCAAAAATGATTGAATCACTTTTGTGTCGTAAATTATGTTAATTAATTAATTAATGAACCAATATACCGTGCGATCAACAATTATTTTGATAAGGGGCGGCTATGACTGTGTCAGTGTTATGGAACCTGCAAATTAAAGATTCTTCAAAAAAAATTTGAAGAAGGACTTGGATATGTATCCCTACAAAATACAGGCCTATCATGAATTGCTGCCACCAGATATAAGTCTTGTACCCCAGCAGACATACTTCCAACATCTCGTTCTTTTATCCAAATAATTGTTGATCGCACGGTACCAAATATCATAATCATTTTATATAGTATTTTCAATACCCCAGGGGAATAGTGTCATCTCTGTCTATCACCCGTAATCTGAATGAAACAAAAAATAAGGTCAAGTCAAATATTATTGCACTATTTCAATTTATCTAGCAGTCACGTAAAACTTCATGACATATAAAGGTTATTGGTCCAATAGCTTTGTCGGTCGTTGGTGAATACTTATAATATACTTATAATCCCCAAAATTGAATTATGAAGATGCATAAAAATCACAGATTTTTCTCATACGATAAATAGAGATCCTCCTCAGACAGATAAATATTATAGCTTACATTTTCCATCATGAGATTGGCCGGTTCTTGTAATTTGAAAGCTTGTTCTTTCGACCATAATATGCTCGCATCCGTTTCCATTTCTTTCCTCCTTTTGTATTGCTTATTGTTTCTATATACTTCATAGTATGACCCTATAATTACGCATACAAAAAGCACAGCGAGCACAATTACAACCATTTTTCCTCTTCCTTCTTCTTGAACCGAAGTTACGGAATACTGTGAGTTGTAGAGTACTCTTTGTGGCGCATCCTCTACCCATGTTTTATCTTTACCCTGTAAACAAGTGATTATTAATTTTGGGCAACAAAAATTAATACATCATTATTACTTGGCTTATGTTTAAATTAGTTGGTCCTGCAGGTATTTTGTGTAAAACATCAAAATGTGAGCTGCACTGTGCGCTTCTAACACCATGGACATTTGATACGTTAACCTTTTCGGCTCCTGTTTTCGTAAACAACATATATTCCTCAAGAGGCTTCATGCTGTATTCATTAATTTCGATGAGTAAATCTAAAACAAATTGTAGTATAATGTGCAATAAGATTGTTTGTCAATCATTCTTACTTGATAAACATCCACTGTATCTTTTGTAAATTGCAAATCTGGGGTCAGTGGTGTTGTGTCCACCAATTTGCACTTCATTAGCACCCATTTCGGGTACATGTGTGACTGTTTGAGCAGGTATTTGAACCATAGGAATGAGCTCACGATCGACTAGTAGCTCAGACTCATTGTTTTCTCGTTTGTAGTAAACTGAATGTCTGGCGCCGTTAATAAAACTCTTTTTTACTATTGTAGTTCCAAAAACTGCCCATTCCCTATCCTCTTGGAATATCAAATGCCCTTCAGGAGATAATCCAACTAAGAGGTAATAGCTCCGGCTGCAATTAGTTTTTATAGCGTACTAACGGATACAGGATATAAAAAACAAGAGCAGGCCATTTGATTGGATATATATATGTATAGTATAAGGGTGAGAACACCTGCCAGAATAGCACATTCCATTAAGTGTAGTAAAATAGTTGTATTTAAAAATAATACCAATAAGACTCTTTAAGAAGTGCTTCTGAAATGGTAAGTGGTATGAGCGATATCTGTGTTTGAAAAATTTGATTCTTTAGTTCTGAGATGATCAATAACAGTGGTCAATACGATTTGTGTAACACAGATCTTTGATAGTGAGTTTGATATATTTCACGCTGAATTCAAATCTGCAACCAGAAATTGTCTATCACCCACAGTTTTTTCTATAACTATTTTTTTGCTATTACAAAATTTATAGTTATTGCGGAAGTATCAGGGTAAAATAAAGCTTTTAACTCGGGCGAGGTGTAGTTAGGCCCCATATCTGATTATTATTCCGTCCTCATGATTCCGCAAAATGAATAACATTTTTGAATTCTGCATGCCCAATACGATTAGAGTCGCATATTGAAAATTTTTCGACATTTTTAAAAATTTTGTATGTGACTGAAATTCTCTAAAATGGGGATGTCAACACAGAGTGTTGACGCTGCGAGGACAAGAGGAGTTAGCATATGGTGGTCCATTCATACTAAATACGAAGGATAGATGTTACCCAGGTCAAATCCATCCAAAAAGTTAAAAAAAAATGTGTTGAAAATTTTTTTATAGTAATTTTAATATCAAATATACGACGTTTTCTGAAACTTTGTGTATTACTTACAAACCTTGGGTGGTACGCCAAAACTGAAAACATATTTGGATTCTACATGAAAAGTTAACTACACTCTCTTATCAAACCTCCTGTTATACAAAACAAGTTTAATTTTGTTGACCAGTGTAATTATGCGAAATATTAGATTCGCACCAGGTGCCAAAATATCATAACCCGGCTCTACATATAATCATTCTGCATACACTTACATATTTTCCGTTTGTAACAGCAGCAATGCTGTATTCTTTTGATGCACATCGACACTAGAAAAAGCAAGTTGCACTTTAACATGATCCACCGATCCGTTTAAAGCATATTCTCGCCACATGATTGATTCTCCACTGAAATCGGCACCCTTCTCGTCATCACAAAATTCTCCATAGTAGCTTGTATGCTCACAGTCACATGTGTGTTCTTGGTTTCGAAAATCCTCTATGCATATACCCTCATTTTTACAAGGGAAATCATCACATTTCATATCACAGTTTGCTGTAACTCCTAAAAATTGGACATTTATTGTATCAATTGTACTAGAGAACACTCTTAAGATGACAATATTGAGAGCCAAATTAGCATTTATTTTGGTTTTCTTATATTTTTAGCCATAAAGTTCAGAGTTCCTCCACTCGATTGCAAATAGAATCAGAAGATAGTGATTTACAAGGAAGATTGTGGTGATAAATGCTAATTTATATCTTACACTGTCATCTTAAGTAAGAAACACTATGTGGGATCTATCTGGTACTATTCAAATTTTTTGAAATTTTATTTCTTTATTTGCAAATATTTTATTATTCCTAGGATACTTGGAACTTGCAAAAATTATCATTTTTTTATTGAGGAATTTTTCTATTTCCATATTTTGATTTGTTGTAATGTTCAGAAATCTTTAATTTAATTATTGGCGTTATACAGAGTGTTTCCAATTAAACCACCCAAATTGCCATTTCCATCTACTAGGTGAAGCGTATTAGGATAAAAAAGTAAATCTGGTAACAAAACAATAAATTTAGAATAGGATTCTGTAGTATCTATCTATTGTCAAATCATTAGTGCCAATGTCATCAGTTGAAACTGAGTTGAAACGTCAAAATTTATAATAAATGAATGTTATTTGAATAATCTACTTGGAATGGACACAACCATTTCACAATCGAAACTCGTATTTGTAAATTAATGCTAGGTATATTTATGACATACTTATATGAAATTGTTTAAAAATGTAGGCATTGAAATCTTCTGTGTTTTACTTTTTTCTTCAGAAAAATAACTGCCATCTGGTGGATGTAAATGGCGATTTAGGTGGTTTAGGATTTTGGAAGATCTTGTATAGATTGGAAATTTTCAAATTTTATATGTTGTATATTTTTTATTTTATCAATTGCTTATAGAATATTCGTAAATTTATTTAGTTTTTTACAAATATTTCAATTTTTGCCATTTTGAAAAGAACACTTCAAAAATTTATTTATAAAAGTTTGGTTCATTCTTAACGATTTTTTCCCAAATTTCTAAGGGATTCATCTATTCTAATCTATTATAATCTATTGTATTTGACCTTTTAGAATGAAGATCGAAATTTAGATGTTCTTAAATATTGCAAGCTTTGAAATTGCAGTTCCTGCAGTTTTTATGAAAATATATTTTTGTAATTTTTGAGACTTTTAATAATGCTATTTAGTATGTTGGTTTATTTTTAAGGAAAGGTGTTGAAATATCGAAGGGATTTATTATATTTTTAATATTGTCGAATATTTCTGTTTATTACATGCTTTTTTTTTAAATTTATTTATGCAATTTTGTAAAGATTTTATTTTTGAAGTTTATTTACAAATGCAATTGAGTATTTTTTAAGAATATTTTTAAATTTCTGTATGATTTATTAAGAGTTTCTGGTTATGCTATTATTTTATTTTTTATAAAATGGCTACAACGCTTTTTTTGCTTATTATTAATCTGTATTGAAATTTTTGTAGATCAGAGGGATATTTGAAAATTTCTGGAACTTTCATGTAGTTTCTGTAATACTTTAAAGACTTTGGGATTTTATTGTTAATTGATTTAAATCTTTTGCATGTTTAAAGGATTTTAGAATTTGTTTTTATTGAAATGATCTGGTATTTTATATTCATTAAATTTATATTTAGTTTCTCCATATTTCATTTAAATTACTTGCTGTTCTAGTAGTACTCTGCAAGTGGTCATGGTTGAGAAGCATTGGTAAACGACTTACCAGTTCCTCGATCTGCTTCTTTCACTTTAGAAGGTAAATCTATTAAGCTCTCTCCTATTTGTAATCCTCTAAGGCAGCCAATGTAACCTGGCAAATGTGCTGGATAATCAGATACTTTCAACAATGTTTTTGGGTCATATCCACCCAAATTTAGTTGAAAATAATCTGTTGGGGGAGCAGGCGGTCTTTGCGGAGCAAGAACCTCTGAAATATTACACATTTTAATCCAAATTTAAATAGTAATATGAAAATGACCATGTAGGGCCAGTATTTCCAAAGTTGGGTATATGTCAGATGAACGTATCCACAAGAAACTTTAAAATTATAAGTTTTCGTATCAATAACTCCATAAGAAAATATATGCCCAATAAATTTATAATTGTGGATATATTAAACCGTCAGATAAGTATATATGTAATTTAGTTGTTTGATTTTAACTTTAACCTTCACCATTTTTTTTATTAGCGTACCTTTCTCTGAATTATTCCAAGGTTTATTTGAATATTCCTCTAATAACATAACACCAATATCGATTGTATTGTTTTTATCGTTAACATGAAGTGTTGTATTTTTCTCGTTTCTCTCTATTGCTATTTGCACTGATTTACTAGTGTTCAATTCACCATATTCCACTGTAATATTATGGATTACATCGCCATGATTAAACATGTACACAACATTAGTGCCATTTTCAATATATAAATGTACAAAATTATTTAGATTGTCATTGGCGTACAGTATTGAAGACGTGAGATCATATGTACGTAGGTTTATCAGAATCTTCTCTTGGAAGATCTTCCTCAGAATAAATTTTTCTTCTGAAACTTCTCGCCCCAAATAGTTCTTCTTCAGAACTGATTCTGGGTGTGTGAATTTGATGGCGTTCGTGTTAATATCTGAAACAGTGCTGATATTTATATTGCGACAACTTAATAGTTCTCCATACTAACTTATTTCACAGAAAATTCCTTTATAGGCCCAAGGGTTAGGGCAGATGCATTCAAATGTGCTCCACAACTCTTTGCACTGAGCTCCGTTTTTACACGGATTTGGAACACATGATGGTTTGCAGTCTTTGATAATCTCACTTAAGTGGACACTCATATAACTGTAGATGTCAAGAATTTCTTCATTAACCACCAAGCCTCTGAAGCATCCGATGAGCCCTTGAGATATTGAAGATTTTGGATGTAGAAAGTCGCTGAAATTATTTGTATTAAGTTTATTGCGATTAATTGAATGGCAGCATTATTTACGGGGCACCACCGATGAACATGGAACCCTCAAAAGGTCCGAATTCCTCTTCAGGTTTTAGGTCGACCATCTGCGAGTCCTCGTTAATCATGATTCGGACGTGATACTTGTTGTAGTCAATCCACAGCTTATGCCATTCCCCACCATTTAATCGTCTGTTTGAAACAATGACCAATTCTTTTGATACGCCAGTGTTTAAAGTGAAATTGAATGTTAGTTGGAAGTCTAAAATGGAGGAAACATTAAAATTTGCTGTATTAAATTAAATGTAGTAAGTTATGTACCGCTTGTTAATGCAACCATAAAACTAGGGTAGTTTGGACGGATAGGAGGTTGGTATAATAAAATCGCTTTCCTTCCTGTAGTCCTAAAGGAAAAAGCTAAATCACCTTTACGCCAACCTGGCACTTCAATATAAGATTGGCTTGTAGTAAAAGTAACCACATATTTTTGAGTATCTGCAATATAAATCCTTGCTAACAATGTGCGAAATAAATATGTTGTTTACTTACTTGTTTCAACGCACTCTAAAGGACCTAAAGTAATCCTACCTACTGCATCTTCTGGCATATTCGGTTGTTGCAGAAAAATCATATCAGTGATACCTAAACTATTTTCCATGGTGTAGTAACCATCATCTGCGCTCCATTTGGCATCTTCTACGTCATCGCAATTACACCACTGGTTGGGGTTCTCACATTTTTTACCCACCGAACATGGACAAGTGCCTCTAAAATAACAAGTGTAACAAAATATTTCACAAATTGCTTCTTATTAAGTACCTTTTAACATCTCCGATAAAATCAACGGTTTGATTAGCAGAACTTATAAACCACGTGGCTGAGTGCAGTTCGAGTGGGGCTTTCAGACAATCATATTTTATGTACTGGCTGCAATTTAAAGAGTGCGAAACCAGCTCTTGCAACATATCGGCATTAAATTCGCGGTACTTAATACTAAAACTAAAGTCTTTTTCTGAAGGCGATCTCACATCTATTTGACTAGGAAGATTGTGTTCCACAATAGTTTTCGTGGAGTCTTCTAAACTTTGAAACTCACAGCGTACGTGCGCCGGTGGAAACCTACCATTTCCATCGATGTCTATTAAATAAACATCCGGTTTTGTGTACCCTAGAAATAAGAATATATGACAAATGATGACTGCACCATATGTGAAAATACAGGCTGGATTTACATTTATATATTGAGATGCGCAATAAAGGGCAGTTTGCAATTCATTGATAAAGTTGCGATTAGTTATAGAATAGTTATAGATTTCGTTTAAGATGCCCACAAAGAAATTAGGTACAAGAAACCGTTAGGAAACAACAGTAAAAAAATTGATCATTCATTTTAATTATTGGATGACTTTGATTGAGCAGATAGTTCTTAACTTTCTTATGGGTATGTATATTCTGCAGATAATTATCCCTAACCTTGGAAATATCTGTTTCAACTGTATTCTTTAGTAACATTTCAGGTTGAAAATGAAACGCGAGGTTTATTGATCGATTTGTTTTCGTTATTTTAACAATTTACGCTTGCATTGTTTAGAGTAGAACAATTTAGAAAAAGTTATGTATTTAATTTTCATAGAAATCACAATTTTCACAAGTTTCAAAATATTAAAGATGAAAAACAGATATATCGTAATGTGTATGACTAGAAATCTTAAAGATAAATTATAAACTTTATGTCCAAAAATGCCAAAATGATTAAAAGTATAATCGATTTTAGGCAAAATTTAAAGTGTTATGCATGAAAATTGAAAGACAATTTTAATGTTGAAAATGCCCAAAATTCTGAAAAGTATAATACTATTTTAGTACAAAACCAATTCTAAAATGCTTCATTTAAAAATGCGTTTTATAGATTAATAATGTGTGTTCCTAAAATTGGTTTAACAAAATTTAATTTTGGTAAAAAAAGTTCCTAAATTTTATTCATGTCAAAATTATAATACAAGGTCTGTTCATAAAATAACAGAACTTTTAGAATTACGCGGCAATAGAGCGCCCTAGCGATGCACAGTTGTTCCAAGTATACGAAAAGCTGCCAAAAAAATTAAAAAAATTAAAAAAATTCTATGTGTATGATAAGATATTGAATGTTTATATTTTGTATGTTAACCGCGAGAGATACATATTTGTAAAGTCATAGAGCTACAAAAAAAGTTCCAAGGAGAACCGCTTACGATGACGTGTATAATTGTTCCTTGTTGAGTCTTCCAAGTGCATTTTTTCAAAGTTCAGTGGATGGTACCTGCTGGTTTGCTTTCTATCAATATTTTCTCAAAAAAAAAATTGCAAGAAAATCTTAGCGAGAGCAGCAATGAAATATGTATTTGAAAGGTTCGTCACATATTTGGGTTTATTAATCTGCCTGCAAACAGTGCGACCGAAAACAAGTGAACATTACTTGAACTTCTTTTTTCATCTACTGCATGTTCGCCAAATATTCATTTGGAAGTGATAGTGACGCAGAATTGTCAGAAAATAAAACGTACAATGATTAGCTCTAAGTATAAAAAAGTGTGAAATACTTCTCAAATTAACGTCTCAAATTAACTCACATAATATAAGCGAAACCATTGAAATTGTAAAAAAAAATAAGTATATTTTATTTTTACCATTGACATTCGGATTCCTCGGCCCTGAAAACCCACGATTTTCGCGAGAGTGACGTCATTTTTGACATAGTCGGTCGGCTATTGTGAGTCAGTCATTTTGTTTTCGAGAATTTCGACCTCGAATTGCTTGACCCGGAAACAGATCAATACTGATTTTCAAGGATAATCGCTCGAAATTCGATTTTTGGCCAACTTTTTGGGGACCGCTGGTCGATGTCAGGTTCGCAGCACTCCTTACATCTTAATCTCCCTAATAACATGCTTTTTCAGATTATCTAGATCTCGTTTAGTTTTCGAGCTATTGCTATTATTGCTATTTGAGTGCCACGTGTTTTACTGTACGTGGCGTTTTTTACAGTGGCGTACGAAGGCGTTTTGAAAAAGTTCACCGATAAAATTCCTTGTATAACAGACTCGTATGTACTTAAACCCAAAATTCTCAAAAATTGACTGAAGCAAAATCCATTTGTAAAATTCAAGAAATAAAAACACTTAAAATTCCAAACCAAAGTAACCAAAGTATTTGATAAAACAGCACGAGAGTCTAAAATGGATTATTTGTTGCAAAAATTATGTAAAATGAAATCACTTCAAAATTACCATCTTTAAAAGTTAAAGCAAGTCAAACACAATTTTTAATCTAAAAACCCTGAAATTGTGTTTAAAACCTAGGCAAGCAAAACATTTAAATTTATTTTTAATGAACACTTTTTTTCGCTAAAAGTTACTACATTGGGTTAAACCTTGCAAGCATCATTTACATTTTAAATCGTTTAGAAAAATATTAAGTGTCGTAACTATTTGAAAACAATTGAAACACTTGTTCAATTCAATATATACCTATTACTATTAAAACGTTTTTAACTTTCAGGAACTTTAAATCACCCTTTTATAAACTTAACACAAAGGTATATTTTCATCTTTATTCTTTATCATATTTATATATTTTTTAACTTACATATTTCATGCAGATAGATATTGATGCAGGACAAATTAAATTTCTAAATTTCTACAATTCTAAATTTGAATTTTCAACCATTTTAAACAAACAATTTTTAATATTTATATTTTATTTTATAGATTAAATTTTATAGATTAAATTTTAAATGAAAATGGAAGATTATTTATATTAACTAATATTTTTTTATGTATATTAGTTGTAATAACAAAATTAGTTTTAAATCTCAGTTTTGTGTCTCAATTTGTTATACCTACAGGGAGTTTCAAATGTAACGGATAAAATCAATAAAATCGATAATATTAAAAAAAAAAGTTCTGACAAGATGAACATTTAAAATTGTGTATTTTTATATAAAATTAATTTGTACCGGTGAACTTACAAACTTTAAGTTTTAAAGATATTTTCTTCAATTAACAAAATGGTATTTTATTGTTGGAAGTTTTATGTTACAATGGCTAACTGGCCGGTTAATCAACGGGTCTTTGCTGTTACATCGTTTATTGTGATCCAGTATATGGTGCAAACTCGGAGGCGTTTTCGTCAGGAATTTAGTTTTCGCTAGGCTCGCTGGAGTTCTATCAAGAAATTCTGTTTTGTGATGGGTTACAGATTTCAACGAAGGGGTAGGGTTAAATATAGTTTGTACACAAGGGAATATTGAAAGAGTCAGAGTAGCCGTTGAGTTGAGTGAAGTCCAAATTGTTGTGCAATTCAGCAATCGATAGTATTGCAAATTTCAAAGTTTGCGGCAAATCTTACATTTGGATTTGAAGTGTGTTGAAGATAGAGGAAATAGATACAGGATTCAGGAAATAAATAGATACATTAAATTCCTGACGAAAACGCCTGCGATATTTCACGATGGACCGGATCAGAATAAACAATACAACAGCACAGATCTGTTGATTAACCGGCCAGCTTGACATTGTAACATAACACTTCCAATAATAAATTACAATTTTATCACTATTTGACGTTTGCCAAATGAACAGTACTTTCATAGCAACCTATTAAAAAAAGGTCAATTCTGTTGCCGGACCCTGTATTTGCAAAGAAGCGAAACAACCTATCCAATAAACTACCACATCTGGTTGGTGAATTTCAACCACAAACTACAGAGCCCTTTGTTTTTTTCTTAAAAGTCGACCAGGGCGGTATATACTACAGATATAGACACATACACACACGCACTTTATCTGAATAAGAAAACTCGAAAACGGAATTTCCCTCAAAAAATAACGATTTAGAAAATTTTCATCAATACAATACTTTCTTTTACTACGCAACTGAAAGTAAATGTAACGACTTGAAAATTGAATTTTATATTTATTGTCAATCTACTTATACAGGGTGTCTCTAAATTGCGTGGAAATGGCTTAACTACAGATTACTGGGATAAAAAAAAACGATTTAATAAAACATATCTATATTCAAATGCGTTTGGTTTAGCCAGAATTCAGCTTCAAAGTTAATTTAAAAAAAACAAAATTTGCTTATAAAAAGAGAACGTTTACATTGATTTTGATGATGTTTGGTATGACAATTTATACGGGTACAACTCATATTTTGACATAATATTGTTATTATCAGTAGACCGGTTGTGTATAAAACAAGTGAGGCCCAATATTAATACATACATATTTTTTATGACAAAAGCAAATAAATTAAAAAAAAAATCAAATCGGACGCAGGCATTCATTATTAAGTTTTTTTGTATCTTTATAGTTTTTGATATATGTTACAGTTTCGACACAAAAAGATGAAATATGAGTGACTGCGCTACACTCGTTTGGAAACAAAGCATCAGTGAACAGAATTTTTAGTTAAAAAGTACATGTTTAGCTCTTTTTTCCTGAATAAATCTGCAAAACGTAGGTCATAATCGGCTGGGAAAAGCTTTTGCACTATTTGGATATCGTATGGATGTAGCAATTGCTATAATTTCCAAAATTTCTTCCTCGTTATTAGGGCTCCTAAATTCCTAAAACCAGCAACATATCTGTTTTATCGGCGTAAGTGTACTTTATATTCATTATTCATCATCAACCCGGTAACTAAATTACTTTGCTTACTCATATTTTATTTTTTTGTGTCGAAACTGTAACAGATATCAAAAACTAGAAAGATACAAAAAAAACTTAATAATGAATGCCTGCGTCCGATTTGATTTTTTTTAAAGTTTTTTGCTTTGTCATAAAAAATATGAATATATTAATGTTGGGCCACCAATGTTTTGTACACAACCGGTCTACTGATAATAACAATATTATGTCAAAATATGAGTTATATCCGTATAAAGTGTCATACCAAACAACATCCAAATCAATGTAAACGTTCTCTTTTTATAAGCAAATTTTGTTTTTTAAAATTTTACTTTGAAGCTGAATACTGGCTAAACCAAACGCTATTGTATATAGATAAGTTTTATTAAATCGTCTTATTTTGATGCCAGTAATCTGTGGTTAAGCCATTTCCACACAATTTAGAGACACCCTGTATATACAGGGTGTCTACGCTAAACTGTTCGTTAAAAGTTTGCGGGGTTGCCGTTGTACTAAAAATTTCAAAAAATCCTCGTCACACGGTTGAATCAGTTATCCTCATGTGAAATAGTTTCAACTTTCTATCACTTTCGGTTCCACCGGAAGTAGCACCAACGTTCTTATTTTAAATGGAACACCCCATATATTATATTTTTGAATTCCTCGCTTAAATTGGAACATATTTTGTAAGAGCGTATGTACACTTCTAGTTTTCAAGAAAAACATTTCTTTCTAAAATTTTGAAGCCTGAAGCCTGAAATCTGTCTATAACTTCTCTTAGGAATAAGAGAAAATTATGAGTTACATCTCTAATGGTACCTAGAAGATGCCTCTATGAGTAAAATAACTGGAAACTGTCAATTTTGTAATAAGTGTTCATAATATGTCAATATCTAAGTGCCATCTTGAATATCTCGTAAATCATTTTTTTTAATGGAATGACCCATTTTTTATCACATAGCATGATTGGGAGAGAAATTTACTACAATCGTGCTATGCGATAAAAAATGGGCCATTCCATTTAAAAAAATGAATTACGAGATATTTAAGAGGGCGCTTAGATATTGACCATTTATAAACACTTATTACCAAAATTGACAGTTTCCAATTATTTTACTCATAGAAACATCCTCTAGGTACAATTAGAAATATAACTCATAATTTTATCTTATTCCTAAGAGAAGTTATTGACAGATTTCAGGCCAACTTTTAGAGTTCAAAATTTTAGAAACATTTTTTTTAAGGAAAATTAAAAGAGATAACTGTACAGGGTGGCCCAATTTGGATGTTTCTATAGGGGATCTCGGTAACTAGAAGAGATAGGGAAAATAGCATGGCGTATCCTCGATCTCTTTTTACAAGACCAACTCAATAGCGAAAACAAAAATTGGCTATCGTCTTTTGTATTCAAGTTATGGCCAAAAGCTCATTATTTTCCATTTTAGATTTTTATCAATATTTCATTTATTTGTCATTTTATTAAGATACGAGTTGCATGTTCTTCAGGCACTTTTCTACGGTGAATTGGATGAGTTTTACAGAATATTGATATCTTCGTTAATAACCAAGATACAATACAAAGTTGTGTTTTTTTAAATAGAAGTCGTAGTTGGCTTTGGTCTCAATAAATAGGTTATTTTTTTCTTTTTTCGATGATGTATCACATGTGGATGTTATAACTGCATATTTGTAGAAATTTATTAAAATTCTTTCAAAACGTCATATGTTCTCTTATTGGACGTAGTAGGCTTGTTTTGTTTAAATTGTTTGATTGTCAAGCTAACACATTCGACGTGATCTTTATATTTCGAAATGTTTAACAATGTCGTACGAAAATTATGAAATATTTGATATGTTAGATGCTTTATTCAAAGCAATAAAAAATCACTAATTGACATAGAAACATATTTTAATCGCTATCCGGAAATAAAACAACCGTATAAATCAATATTTCAAAGACTAAAAGAAAATCTTATCAACCACGGATCTTTCAAGTAGCCAAAATCAAGGTCTTACAATATAACCGGTGTGAAGTTAGCAATAGATTCCAGCAATAGATTTTAAATTTAATAATTTCTATAATATACTCATATAAATGCATTTAATGTCTTTCAAATCTAACGCCACAGTGTTATAGTCCTCGTACCGGCACCCTCACCACCCTGTTTCACGTCATTCACCCCTAAAATACGAGATTTCGCATTTTTCTGTTTTGCACTAAATGAGGCGGGACCCCTCATTTAAAAATTATCCAGTAGCATTCCAGAAGGTTTTTCCTATCATAATTTATCATTATTAAAATGACATATTTTTGAAACTACCGAGTTAAAAAATTATTAAGGCGAGTTATTGCACGGGACCGCGACGCGCACTCACTAAATTCAAAATTCCCGAAAATGAGGCAGAGCCATAACTTTTTTTAAATTACATAACCATTCTACAGTGTATTACCAATCGTAATTGGCCAAAATCAAAATGACATGTATTTGAAACGGCCGAGATATAAAAATATTAGGGCGAGATATTGCTTGATACCGCGACGCGCGCTCACTAATTTCAAAATTCTCAAAAATGAGGCAGAGCCATAACTTTTTTTAAATCACATAAGCATTCTACAGTGTATTACCAATCGTAATTGACCAAAATCAAAATGACATGTATTTGAAACGGCCGAGATATAAAAATATTAAGACGAGATATTGCTTGATACCGCGACGCGCGCTCACTAATTTCGAAATTCTCAAAAATAAGGCAGAGCCATAACTTTTTTTAAATTACATAAGCATTCTACAGTGTATTACCAATCGTAATTGACCAAAATCAAAATGACATGTATTTGAAACGGCCGAGATATAAAAATATTAAGACGAGATATTGCTTGATACCGCGACGCGCGCTCACTAATTTCAAAATTCTAAAAAATGAGGCAAAGCCATAACTTTTTTTAAATTACATAAGCATTCTACAGTATATTACCAATCATAATTGGCCAAAATCAAAATGACATGTATTTGAAACGGCCGAGATATAAAAATATTAAGGCGAGATATTGCTTGGGACCTCGACGCGCGCTCACTAATTTCAAAATTCTCAAAAATGAGGCAGAGCCATAACTTTTTTTAAATTACACAAGCATTCTACAGTATATTACCAATCATAATTGGCCAAAATCAAAATGACATGTATTTGAAACGGCCGAGATATAAAAATATTAAGACGAGATATTGCTTGATACCGCGACGCGCGCTCACTAATTTCAAAATTCTCTAAAATGAGGCAGAGCCATAACTTTTTTTAAATCACATAAGCATTCTACAGTGTATTACAAATCGTAATTGACCAAAATCAAAATGACATATATTTGAAACGACCGAGATATAAAAATATTAAGGCGAGATATTGCTTGGGACCTCGACGCGCGCTCACTAATTTCAAAATTCTCAAAAATGAGGCAGAGCCATAACTTTTTTTAAATTACATAAGCATTCTACAGTATATTACCAATCATAATTGGCCAAAATCAAAATGACATGTATTTGAAACGGCCGAGATATAAAAATATTAAGACGAGATATTGCTTGATACCGCGACGCGCGCTCACTAATTTCAAAATTCTCAAAAATGAGGCAGAGCCATAACTTTTTTTAAATCACATAAGCATTCTACAGTGTATTACCAATCGTAATTGACCAAAATCAAAATGACATGTATTTGCAACGGCCGAGATATAAAAATATTAATGCGAGATATTGCTTGGGACCTCGACGCGCGCTCACTAATTTCAAAATTCTCAAAAATGAGGCAGGGTCATAACTTTTTTTAAATTACATAAGCATTCTGCAGTGTATTACCAATCGTAATTGGCCAAAATCAAAATGACATGTATTTGAAACGGCCGAGATATAAAAATATTAAGGCGAGATATTGCTTGGGACCTCGACGTGCGCTCACTAATTTCAAAATTCTCAAAAATGAGGCAGAGCCATAACTTTTTTTAAATCACATAAGCATTCTACAGTGTATTACCAATCATAATTGACCAAAATCAAAATGACATGTATTTGCAACGGCCGAGATATAAAAATATTAAGGCGAGATATTGCTTGGGACCTCGACGCGCGCTCACTAATTTCAAAATTCTCAAAAATGAGGCAGAGCCATTACTTTTTTTAAATTACATAAGCATTCTACCGTATATTACCAATCATAATTGGCCAAAATCAAAATGACATGTATTTGAAACGGCCGAGATATAAAAATATTAAGGCGAGATATTGATTGGGACCTCGACGCGCGCTCACTAATTTCAAAATTCTCAAAAATGAGGCAGAGCCATAACTTTGTTTAAATTACATAAGCATTCTACCGTATATTACCAATCATAATTGGCCAAAATCAAAATGACATATATTTGAAACGGCCGAGATATAAAAATATTAGGGCGAGATATTGCTTGATACCGCGACGCGCGCTCACTAATTTCAAAATTCTCAAAAATGAGGCAGGGTCATAACTTTTTTTAAATTACATAAGCATTCTGCAGTGTATTACCAATCGTAATTGGCCAAAATCAAAATGACATGTATTTGAAACGGCCGAGATATAAAAATATTAAGGCGAGATATTGCATGGGACCTCGACGCGCGCTCACTAATTTCAAAATTCTCAAAAATGAGGCAGAGCCATAACTTTTTTTAAATTACATAAGCATTCTACAGTATATTACCAATCATAATTGGCCAAAATCAAAATGACATGTATTTGAAACGGCCGAGATATAAAAATATTAGGGCGAGATATTGCTTGATACCGCGACGCGCGCTCACTAATTTCAAAATTCTCAAAAATGAGGCAGAGTCATAACTTTTTTTAAATTACATAAGCATTCTACAGTATATTACCAATCATAATTGGCAAAAAAATACATGTCATTTTGATTTTGGCCAATTATGATTGGTAATATACTGTAGAATGCTTATGTAATTTAAAAAAAGTTATGGCTCTGCCTCATTTTTGAGAATTCTGAAATTAGTGAGCGCGCGTCGCGGTATCTAGCAATATCTCGCCTTAATATTTTTTTATTTCCTCAGTTTCAAATACATGTCATTTTAATTTTGGTCAATTACGATTGGTAATACACTGTAGAATGCTAGTGTAATTTAAAAAAAGTTATGGCTCTGCCTCATTTTTGAGAATTTTGAAATTAGTGAGCGCGCGTCGAGGTCCGAAGCAATATCTCGCCTTAATATTTTTATATCTCGGCCGTTTCAAATACATGTCATTTTAATTTTGGTCAATTACGATTGGTAATACACTGTAGAATGCTAGTGTAATTTAAAAAAAGTTATGGCTCTGCCTCATTTTTGAGAATTTTGAAATTAGTGAGCGCGCGTCGAGGTCCGAAGCAATATCTCGCCTTAATATTTTTATATCTCGGCCGTTTCAAATACATGTCATTTTAATTTTGGTCAATTACGATTGGTAATACACTGTAGAATGCTAGTGTAATTTAAAAAAAGTTATGGCTCTGCCTCATTTTTGAGAATTTTGAAATTAGTGAGCGCGCGTCGAGGTCCGAAGCAATATCTCGCCTTAATATTTTTATATCTCGGCCGTTTCAAATACATGTCATTTTAATTTTGGTCAATTACGATTGGTAATACACTGTAGAATGCTAGTGTAATTTAAAAAAAGTTATGGCTCTGCCTCATTTTTGAGAATTTTGAAATTAGTGAGCGCGCGTCGAGGTCCGAAGCAATATCTCGCCTTAATATTTTTATATCTCGGCCGTTTCAAATACATGTCATTTTAATTTTGGTCAATTACGATTGGTAATACACTGTAGAATGCTTATGTAATTTAAAAAAGGTTATGGCTCTGCCTCATTTTTGAGAATTTTGAAATTAGTGAGCGCGCGTCGAGGTCCCAAGCAATATCTCGCCTTAATATTTTTATATCTCGGCCGTTTCAAAAACATGTCATTTTAATTTTGGTCAATTACGATTGGTAATACACTGTAGAATGCTAGTGTAATTTAAAAAAAGTTATGGCTCTGCCTCATTTTTGAGAATTTTGAAATTAGTGAGCGCGCGTCGAGGTCCCAAGCAATATCTCGCCTTAATATTTTTATATCTCGGCCGTTTCAAAAACATGTCATTTTAATTTTGGTCAATTACGATTGGTAATACACTGTAGAATGCTAGTGTAATTTAAAAAAAGTTATGGCTCTGCCTCATTTTTGAGAATTTTGAAATTAGTGAGCGCGCGTCTCGGTATCAAGCAATATCTCGCCCTAATATTTTTATATCTCGGCCGTTTCAAATACATGTCATTTTAATTTTGGTCAATTACGATTGGTAATACACTGTAGAATGCTAGTGTAATTTAAAAAAAGTTATGGCTCTGCCTCATTTTTGAGAATTTTGAAATTAGTGAGCGCGCGTCGCGGTATCAAGCAATATCTCGCCCTAATATTTTTACATCTCGGCCGTTTCAAATACATGTCATTTTGATTTTGGCCAATTACGATTGGTAATACACTGTAGAATGGTTATGTAATTTAAAAAAAGTTATGGCTCTGCCTCATTTTTGAGAATTTTGAAATTAGTGAGCGCGCGTCGAGGTCCCAAGCAATATCTCGCCTTAATATTTTTATATCTCGGCCGTTTCAAATACATGTCATTTTGATTTTGGTTAATTACGATTGGTAATACACTGTAGAATGCTTATGTAATTTAAAAAAAGTTATGGCTCTGCCTCATTTTTGAGAATTTTGAAATTAGTGAGCGCGCGTCGCGGTATCAAGCAATATCTCGCCCTAATATTTTTATATCTCGGCCGTTTCAAATACATGTCATTTTGATTTTGGCCAATTATGATTGGTAATATACTGTAGAATGCTTATGTAATTTAAAAAAGGTTATGGCTCTGCCTCATTTTTGAGAATTTTGAAATTAGTGAGCGCGCGTCGCGGTATCTAGCAATATCTCGCCTTAATATTTTTTTATCTCCTCAGTTTCAAATATATGTCAGTTTGATTTTGGTCAATTACGATTGGTAATACACTGTAGAATGGTTATGTAATTTAAAAAAAGTTATGGCTCTGCCTCATTTTTGAGAATTTTGAAATTAGTGAGCGCGCGTCGAGGTCCCAAGCAATATCTCGCCTTAATATTTTTATATCTCGGCCGTTTCAAATACATGTCATTTTGATTTTGGTTAATTTCGATTGGTAATACACTGTAGAATGCTTATGTAATTTAAAAAAAGTTATGGCTCTGCCTCATTTTTGAGAATTTTGAAATTAGTGAGCGCGCGTCGCGGTATCAAGCAATATCTCGCCCTAATATTTTTATATCTCGGCCGTTTCAAATACATGTCATTTTGATTTTGGCCAATTACGATTGGTAATACACTGTAGAATGGTTATGTAATTTAAAAAAAGTTATGGCTCTGCCTCATTTTCGGGAATTTTGAATTTAGTGAGTGCGCGTCGCGGTCCCGTGCAATAACTCGCCTTAATAATTTTTTAACTCGGTAGTTTCGAAAATATGTCATTTTAATAATGATAAATTATGATAGGAAAAACCTTCTGGAATGCTACTGGATAATTTTTAAATGAGTGGTCCCGCCTCATTTAGTGCAAAACAGAAAAATGCGAAATCTCGTATTTTAGGGGTGAATGACGTGAAACAGGGTGGTGAGGGTGCCGGTACGAGGACTATAACACTGTGGCGTTAGATTTGAAAGACATTAAATGCATTTATATGAGTATAATATAGAAATTATTAAATTTAAAATCTATTGCTGGAATCTATTGCTAACTTCACACCGGTTACAATATAGTAGACGCCGAAGAAACTGCTACTAATGTAATTTTAGATGTAATAGTGAATCCAGCAATTTCCAGCCGGCATATTGAGGATTAATCCGGAATTTCGAAGAATCGAGCACTTAGAATTTTGAAAAAAACATAAAATTTAGACCATACATTATTCGAAAAAGACACCATTTGAACGACCAAGATATAGAACGATAAATTATATGAAATGAGAAATGATAATATTAATAATTTACGACAACATTTTATAGATTGTATAAATTCAATTTCAAATGTTCACATTCATATTGCTTACTTCTATTCTGTTATTAAAAGTCTTCTATCTGTTTATATTGAATAATGGATATCAATTGGAACATTTATTGTAATTTAAATGTTGTGTCTATGCTTTTCAATGCTTCATTGAAGGTTTTTTTTTAAATCTTGGAAAAATCAATTTATTGGGTTGTCTGCCTTTTAGATGATAGAGCCTCTAATATTCCCCAGGAAATAAGATAATTGTTATTTATTTGATAAACCTTTCTAACATATATAATATTGTATTCACATAGTATTTTGTAATTTACAGATGGTAAATTTGTGCATTTTCAGTAAATAATTTTACTCCAAACAATACAAGCCTACTACCAGATGCCCAATAAGAGAATATATGACGTGTTGACACAATTTTAATAGATTTCAACAAAAATGCAATTATAACATTAACATGTGATATATCATTGAAAAGAGAAAAAAATAACCTATTTATTAAGGCCAAAGCCAACTACGACTTGTATTAAAAAAAAAACACAACTTTGTATTGTATCTTGTTTATTAACGAATATATTAAAATTCTGTGAAACTTATTCAATTCACCGTAAAAAAGTGCCTGAAGAACGTGTAACTCTTATTTTAATAAAATGAGAAATAAATGAAATATTGATAAAAATTGAAAATGGAAAATAATGAGTATTTGGCCATAACTTCAAAACGAAAGACGATAGGCAATTTTTGTTTTCACCATTGAGGTGGTCTTAAAAAAAGAGATCGAGGATACGCCATCCGATTTTCTCTATCTCTTCTAGTTACCGAGATCCCCTATAGAAACATCCAAATTGTTCCACCCTGTACATACGTTCTTACAAAATATGTCCCAATTTAAGCGAGGAATTCTAAAATATAATAATATATGTGGGGTTCCATTTAAAATAAGAAAGTTGATACTACTTCCGGTGGAACCGGAAGTGATAGAAAGTTGAAAATATTTCACATGAGGATAACTGATTCAACCGTGTGAGGAGGATTTTTTTTGAAATTTTTAGTACAACAGCAACCCTGTAAACTTTTAACGAACAGTTTAGCGTAGACACCCTATATATTATATATATTTCAGTTATTAAAATTAAAATACAGGTAGTTCTCGACTTACGATTACAATCGAGATAGGTACCCAGACATCAGTCGTAAGTCGAGTTTAATTAAAAACAGACAACAAAAGAACAGCAACAAAAAGATTAAGTTCTGATTCATAAATTTCTTATGCAACGCAAATATGCTATCAACATTTTCAACGCGCATTGAAAATGTTCATAGCAATACAATGTTATCCACAGCGTTGCGTTGCGTCACGTAAGAAATCTATATATCAGCCTTTAGTACATACAAAATTTAAATTCTTAGTTCAATCTACGAAACGTATCGCGTTTCCTATACATAACAAACGATGCGGGCATTCCCTATATGCGCACGCATGTATGAAAGAAACAAAAATAATGCCGTAAGTGCGAACTGTTGTAAGTCGAGGACTACCTGTATAATATCATTATAGAAGACACAAGATTTTTTATCGACCTTAATTAAAATACATTTAATGGGATTGGGAAAATTTTAAGAAAGTAACTGTTATCCAATTTTAAATAAAGTGATGGTTACAGAGTTTTCGTTTTCGACTTTCAATGGTAGATTAAATTTCATTATTATATCATATATCATAAGTCCATAAATATACTAACGATTTGATTTCTGCACTTATATGAATAAAAAAAATGGACTTACATCACTCTGGTTTTCAAAGGCTCAATTGTACCTTAACTTAAACCATTAGCAAACACTTTTCATATCAATCACATTTTAGATCATCTTAATTTGAACATTTTCGGCAAATCCTCTAAATAAAATTGGAACTGAGAGGATTTATTGTTATATGTGGACAGCCATACAATTCTCAGCAAATTCAATATCAAAAATATTAACTTACCAAGTAGAGCGAGTTCCTCACAAGTTTTCCTGTACGCTGAAAAGTGGCAATTTTTCCCAACGTAGCCAGTTCCACTGCAGTCGCATGTTAACTTGTCTTCTTGAACCGAGCACTTCCCACCATGTTCGCAGGTATTTGGCCTTTTGCAAGGATCCACAAATCTACAGTCATCGAGAGTTACTTCCCCAATGACCCTTTCGGTCTGCAGCACTGATCTGGGCTCCAACCTTACACCATTGATCTCTACATCGCGCATACACCCGACAACTCCAGAATTTGATCTTGAGCCGCTACCAATTTTAATTTTGTCACCAATCGCAAACGTCAATTCGCCCAGATGCTCCTGCTTATACTTATTATCCACCGACAAATATATGGCATCATCCTCGTATTTCAGAGTTAATGTGTGCCAAATGCCTGGAGTTTTCTTGACGCTGACTAAATATGTCGAATTCTTGTTCGAATCGGTTAATTCGAAGCGCACCTCGTCGTTTACAACACGGACTTCCCAATACAAACCAGTTTTTGCCTCACTCGATGCTAACACGCTTAAGTTGCTGCTGCTTTTGAATTCGAATATAAGTGATAAGTAATCGACGTAATCATTCGGCCACCAAATATGCGATGAGGCGAACGGGTATGTTATGGGAATCACTTCAACGTCTGCTTCGTAGAATTCCGGCTCCAAAATGCCTATATAATGGACCTTCGGATTTTGCTTCTTCAGTTCGTATATTATAGAGATTTCGTTGTAGAAAATGTACTTGATGCAGCCGGCGAAATTGTTTCTCGACCAAAGCCCCTTCTTCTTTTGCAGCTCGGGGCCTCCGGCCACGTAAATTTCTGGGTCTATATACAATAGGGAATTTCCGGTGATATTCAGCGTAACCGTTTCGTCATTCAGCACGAGGTGTAGGCGATCATTTTCGTGAAATATGGTCAAATTATTCCAATCGCTTAAATCTGCGGATTTTCCTAAAATTGTGCTCATAGGCTCATCACCGAAATCGACTTCGATATACACTGAGCCGTTATAAATTGATGCTGATATGTAATGATCAATGCCTTGATCACCACCTGCAGCGTAAAATAGTGCCGAATCGTCGAATCGTGTTTTGAACATCATTGAAAATCTATTCATTGCCGAATGCACGCGATCCTTCCAATCGTACACTCTATACGATACATATGAAGATCCTCGTAGAGTTAATATAGTCGCCGCTAAAATGCATAATTAAAAAAAGTGATTAATTTGCAGAGATCTTTTGGTATATTATTTCTCAAAGGTACCATTTTGTAAGTAATTTTTATCATACCCAAAATAATTAGTAAATTCGTAAATTGATGTTTCTACTAAAAATCGAATGAAATTTATGCCAATGAAAACTAATATCTGGAGCCATCGAACATTCTATGTGCACCAAACTTTAAGAAACACTGATTTATTACTTACTATAGATATCGCAAAATTCTCCCTCGTAATGTGTTCCAAAACAATCGCACGTTAAACTGTTGTAATGGTTAATACATGTCGATCCCATAAAGCAGAGATTATCATTGGAGCCGCATTTGTTAATGCATCCTTCTTGAACGTTCTCGTGTTTAGTTGCTATCAAGGGAGTTATCAGTAACAAGTCGGAAGCAGATTTTCCAGTGCTTAACGTGATCTCCTTTATACAACCAACGAACGATTCAATGATATACTTCACGCCGTGCAGCCTTTCCTCAGAACTAAGACCTAATTACCTTTGTAATGACTGCAAAAACTGAGCAAGTATAGACTTACCCCCTACTAATATAACTGAAGTTACATTCGCGGTGACCCCGTAATTGTTCTCCTTATCCAAACCCCTGAGGTGAGTTTCTTCTTTTAAACCGTCGACTTCGGCTACTAGACGAGCTCCGTGAACATCTATACGGACCTAATGGGTTTTCATTAGATTGCTAGAAGATACGTTTCAGTAGTTAGGTATACACTTACTGTTACAAAATGCCATTGGTCCCTATTTAATCCTCTTCCCACAGTAATCGACGTGGAATATTTCCCATAAACATGAACTACTTTCAACTGACCTTGTTGAACTATGATATATAGAGCGTACGGTTGCAACGACACTCCTGATGGCACTTTAACGTTATGGTATACGAGGAGACCGTGTGGCAGTCTTGTACGAAATTGGAACCGTATTTGGCGACACAATCTGTCAACAAATAGAACATTTTTTATCACAAGCACAACTCGAAATTTGGTTCATTAAGTAGCCTAGATACAAAAATAGATGCATTTAGTTCCTTAATTAAATCTGCCAGGTAAAAATAGAAATAGAATGGCACGCAGATGTAAATTAACGGGCGGTGTTTAAGTGCCAGGAGACAATCCGCTAATACGAACCTCAGCTGGAATGTCTGAATGATGTCGCCATCGATTTGTATGAAGGTGTTTGATTGTGCGAACATGAACGTATTCTGGAAGCCCGTCTCTTCGAACGTTAGCTCTGGGCCACGGTCTTTTCTTGGTACTGGCGGCGTCTTTGATGTTGATTCTGAATGAAAAAAATCTTCAATGAATTTTTTTGGCAGGTATATAATCATTCATCAACTCATTTATCATATAAAGATATTCCATAATTCCATTGGGGATTGGGGTAATTATCAGTTGTTGACAAAACCTAAACAAGAGGTATATAATCATTCATCAACTCATTTATCATATCAAGATATTCCATAACTCCATTGGGGATTGGGGTAATTATCAATGTTGATAAAACTTAAACAAGAGAAAATAGCCAAAATCGTCAAAAAGCACATTAAAAACTGGGGTTGTAGACTCTTAATTCAAATAACTGTTTAATTATGAATTTCATATGATTTATATACCGTGTGAGCATTTTCAATCCGGAACATATATAGATATTCAAAGGCACCCATTTTAGAAAGCGCCATTCTGGATTAAAAATGCTTTAGCTTTTAATATAAACAATCCAATTTTTGGAATGGGATACCTATCTTTGAACATCATGGGCATCCCCCAAAGGTACTGCTAAACTCCCGTACAAGCCGAGGAATGAGGCATTCCTCATTTTTAATGCGCGTTGAGAATACCCAAATCGATAGCATTGAACAGCGTTGCTTTGAGTCTCGTAAGAAATCTTACCCTTAAGACTCTGCGTTTACTTTTGCTACCTCGATGTAGTCAGAAATTCATTGACTATTGCGTTGAATACACTCAAAAACGAAGTTACCAATTTTATAAAATATTTGTATGGTGTCTCGTTTTTCACTTTCAATTGCCATTTACTCGAAAAAATTCTTATATAACATTTTTATACTGTCACTTCGACAATGCAAATATGTCTCAAAATCAAGAAAAAAAAGTAGGGGGTTGTCATTAAAAAAAAAACATTGGATGACGTCATTACTCAAAAACAAATGACGGTTGAAAATCGACTATCATGCAAAAATGTGTATTTTGATCTAAGAAAATCGACGTATCCGAGGATTTTTTTTATTTCGGTTTTACTGAATTTATTCCTTACTTTAGGTGCACACATTTTTTCGTAATTCGTTTGAATTACCAAATTCAAAATTATAATATTATAGTTATTTAAAATTCATGTTCATAATGATTCGTAATGTCTTTACTGCGTGATGGAAACAAAGCCCTATTTGTGGCGTAATAAGACTTTTACTAGACCGTCACCATCATTGTGAGTTTCCAAGAGGAATATTAAAAAAAATCACTTTCTCTCCGAATACATATTTTGTACGGCATATTCTAAGATATTGACTGTAAAAATAATGATCTCATCAATCGAAGCTTTAATTCAAAGAAAACATAACAATACGTACGGACATTTTGAATTCACGGTAAGTTCTTCAAAATAAATTCTTTAAAAATATGTTTTTCGAAAGTAAATTCTTAAAAAACGAAGTTATACCAAGTTTAAATTTTCTAAACATTCAATAGTAATTTCTTGTAGTGTTGTAGAAATGAAGCAATAAATTTAGTCGCATTATCTATCGTTGGAGTTTAGTTTATTTGGCTATGAGATTGCCATCGTTCAACTAATAACTTCTACTTTCTCAATAAGCCATATGTAAGAAATATATATTTTTTGTAATTCGTTTGAATTACCAAATTCAAAATTATAATATTATAGCTATTTAAAATTCATGTTCATAATGATTCGTAATTTATTTATTGCGTGATGGAAACAAAGCACTATGTGTGGCGTAATAAGACTTTTCCTAGACCGTCACCATCATCGGAGTTTCCAAGAGGAATATTAATAATTTTAACTTTCTCTCCGAATACATATTTTGTACGGCACATTCTAAGATATTGACTGTAAAAATAATGATCTCATCAATCGAAGCTTTAAATCAAAGAAAACATAACAGTACGTACGGACATTTTGAATTCACGGCAAGTTCTTCAAAATAAATTCTTTAAAAATATGTTTTTCGAAAGTAAATTCTTGGAAAACGAAGTTATACTAAGTTTAAATTTTCTAAATATTCAATAGTAATTTCTTGTAGTCTTGTAGAAATTAAGCAATAAATTTAGTCGCATTATCTATCGTTGGAGTTGTGTTTATTTGGCTATTAGATTGCCCTCGTTCAACTAATAACTTCTATTTTCTCTATAAGCCATATGTAAGAAATTATATTTTTGTCGTAATTAGTTTGAATTACCAAATTCAAAATTATAATATTATAGTTGTGTAAAATTCATGTTCATAACGATTCGGTATTTATTTATTGCGTGATGGAAACAAAGCACTATGTGTGGCGTAATAAGACTTCTACTAGACCGTCACCATCATCGTGAGTTTCCAAGAGCAATATGAAAAAAAAACACTTTTTCTCCGAATGTATATTTATTTTATATTGACTTTAAAAATAATGATGTTATCAATCGAAGCTTTAAATCAAAGAAAACATAACAGTACGTACGGACATTTTGAATTCACGGTAAGTTCTTCAAAATTAATTCTTTAAAAATAGTTTTATCAAAATTAAATCTTGGAAAACGAAGTACCTACTAAGTATACTAAGTTTAAATTTTCTAAATATGCAATAGTAATTTCAATACTTTTCGAAAAATTTACTTTTCAAAGAACTGGTCGGTTACCATTATGTAGAAGCCTACAGTCGAAGTTATATGCATTATGCCAAAGTGGTTTTATTAAAATTTTCGATTTTTTCCAGAAATGATTTTTTTAAATTAAGCTGATCATTTTGACCACATCTTGTATAACAAACTATTATTATTAATATCACAATCCAGCAATGTTTTTTTAAAAACTATTTGATGATTCTTATAGATTTTTGGATGCTGATTTCAGTAGTTAAAAATTCGTACATTTCTTCTCACTACTTTGAGATACACATTTTCAAGGCGGGACGAGGGCGATTATTTGGAGATTATAACGAGCCGCCGGGGCAACACGTCATAAAAGAATGTAGGCACAGAGCTGGGTTTTACTAGCAGTAGCAATTGTTACATACAGAAGAATAGCGTATATGGCAATATATACAAAGTTTGGGGGGGGGGGGGGGGGAGAGACTGTTCGTTAATGTTCAGCGCACACTTTGCACTCAGCGCGTTACACGGAAACTCACGATGTATCGTAGCGCGAGTGAAACTAGAGGGCCGGGCGCGGCGTCCGAGCGTTTCTGGACGGCCGGCGGAGCGTGATCGAAGACGATGCACGTGGAGCGGACCGCTAAGCTTGATCGAGAGTCCATGCGAGCTAGGGCTAGAGTAGAGGCTTGATCGAAGGCCGATGCGAGCGCTCTACAACTGGCGAGTGATAGCAGGGGGGGTCCTATTTGTAGGCGCGCTGCTCCGTTTGCGCCGCTGGGGCGCGTTGCTTTGGGGATGGTGGTGGATTTTATCGCTGGCGGGAGTGTGTAACCGCGAAGGTCAGTGTGCGAGAGAGACGACACTCGGCGTCGAGCGCGTGAAATTTCCGGGGTTGTTACAAGATACATATTGATTACGGCAAAATGATACACTTGGTTGACATTTAAAAAATATCAAAACAATTCAAAATGCCAACCAAGTGTTTTATTTTACCTCAATGTGGTCCATTGAAGTCCATGTAGTCCATTTGAACTACTTTTCGAAAGAAAAAAATGTGGATGTAAGAGAAGAGCAGGGGAAAATATGTTACGAAAACATCAATTAAAATACTGATATCAGGTAAATGTATTATCAATTACGGCGCTCGTTTAGTACATTTTTCGAGCAAGCAGAGCGACGGGAATTTTATACCACGTGACTCCTGACGATTTGGAATAAAAGAACGGAAATGAGGCCTCTGATGTAGCCGTAAAATAAGAACACAGCAAATATCATGGCAACGACTGTTGAATGATATACTGAAAAGAGCTGAAAACTATCTGTAAAAGAAAAATTTCAAAAAACAGCTTTATTGGCATAATGAAATTTTTTTCCTCAATAAGTTATTTTTTTAATTTTTTAAAAAATAAATAAATACGTTTTAATCAGTGTAAAAATAATACTTTTAATGGAGGTTAATGGAGGTTATATTTGAAATCGGCACAAAAAAAAAAACGCTCATAAAATTGCAGTCAATTTTCAATTGACCTCAGCAGACAAACTTTCTTACAAAAAATTAAACTTCGATTTAATTTTCAACGTAAACGAAGACCGCAAGGAGATTTCTCTGATTATTTAATAAAACATTCGAATTTGGGGATATCAATTTTTTTAGTCGCCGATTTAGAATTTTGCACTTTGAAAAAATAGATATTCGACACTGCAGCGACCTGAAAACTCCCGAGAAAGAAGTTTTGATGAATTTCCGTCAATATTTTTATCAAAAATCATTACGCGTTGTACCTAGGAATGATGAATTTTATAGTCCACATTTAAGCATTCGCCATTTTGAAGTTTTTAAGATTATTATTTTTTCTAATGCAGCATCTTATAGTGTGTTTAAAATTGAAGAGATTTGGAAATAGGCAGATTCTTAGCTCATTAACTGAAACAGATATGAATTTTCTAAGAAAACGTTGATAGCGCCAGCATGGATGGCAAATAGGTTGGCAGGAGTGGTGACGCAGAAACAGGAGGGGGAAGGGTGAAACGTAGTGTGGAGGGAGGAAGACGTGACGGGATGTGTGGTAGATAGGTTGTAAAGTATTGTAAAGGATTGTGAAATAGTGGTAAAGAAATAAAGAAACGCTATCTTGACAAACCAGTGGTTGACTTGGGAGAAGTGACCGCTAACAACGTGTTATTTCCCATGTATTTTATATAGTAAACTTCAATTAATCACTGGCACGTGTTAACATTAATCAATTTCATTGAGATTTGGCATAACTTGGTGGTTTACCTGGTGTCCAAGATAAGCATCAATAGCATGTGGATCTCGGAAACCGTAAAAGTTACAAAGGCTGTTAAATTACAATAAAGTTGCGCAATTTAGTGGTCAGTAATTTTGTTGTTCTGTTGAGAAAATCAGAAACTTCCTCTTACTCCAGAGATATTCGACATAATCCGAAATTTTTGTTTTTATTTTTTTCTGAAAATATTTGAAAAGATATAAGAAATCTAAAGGAACTTTGTCATTACCACTTTTTTAGCTCTACAAGACAGCGTTTGCAAATTTTCAGTATTACGTTTCGTTTCGAAGAAACCATCATCAACTTTATTTTTGTACATGGCTCGAAAAAAATGTACACCTTGTATTAGATATCATTTCCTATTTCTAATTCAATTGTTTATATCACAGTATGGTTTCTCATGTTTTTATTCAGAAAAAAAGGCTTGTTAATACATTCCAAACAATTTCTTGTAGCGTTAAAATGATGAAAACGAAGAAAAAGTAATTATCTAATTTTAATACAGAATAAGTACCAAAATAGTAACTAAAAATAAGTTAGCAAGACTAGTTGTTAAATATTAACACATTATAGTTATTTAGAATCACACTTATTATTTTATTACTGTTATATGAGAATTGTTCTATTCATCTAATGGCAACGAAGACAAAAATTATTACATAATTTTAACACAGAAAATGTACTAAAATAGTAACAAAGAATAATTTAGCAAGAATAGTTGTTAAATATTAAAACATTATAGTTATTTAGAACTCCACTTATTATTTTTTACTGTGATATAAGAATTGTTCTGTTCATTAAATAACGACGAAGACAACAGTGATTACCTAATTGTAACCCAGAGTAGGTACCAAAATATTAACTAAAAACAATTTAGCAAAAATAGTGGTTAATCAATGAAACATTATAGTTATTGAGAACCTGACTTATCTTTTTTTTTACTGTGGTATTATGAGAATTGTTCTGTTCATTTAATTATCTTCAAATCTTAAAATTAGGTAATAAATTTTGTCATCGTCGCTGATTTCAACACCTATATAAATCGTTGAATCCGTAAAGGGAAATGCTACTTAATACAGGGTGTACCTTATTTACCGGCCATATACAAATATAAAGTTGAGGATGGTTTCTTGGAAACGAAACGTTGTACTAATAATTTATAAACGCTGTCTTGCAGAGCTAAAAAAGTGGCAATGAGAAAATGTCTTTTATTTTTTATACCTTTTCAAATAACTTCAGAAAAACATAAAAACGATATTGCAAAATTTCGAATATCTCTTGAAGCAAGCGGAAATTTCTTGTTTTCTCAACAGAATATTACATACCACTAAATAGTGCAACTTTTTTGTAATTTAACCGCCTTTGTAACTTACGGTTTCCGAGATTATCTAGGTTATCTCTAGGTTTATAGAGTTATCTTGGACAGCCTGTATATATATATATATATATATATATATATATATATATATATATAAAATATATATATATATATAAATAAAATATATATATATATATATATAAATAAAATATATATATATATATATATATAAATCTTCATTTTAAAATTTTATGTAAAATGTATAATTTTATAAAATTTAATTACCTTGAGCAGTTTTTGACTTTCCGTATAAACAAAAAAAGTCAGATGATCTTAACATATTCGATTTCGAATAACCGTTGAAATTTTGAATTTGAAAATTTTTAGGAAAACAATAAGACTCCTTATAGGTACTCATGTAAAGTAAAATTTTAATAATTAAGACAATTTTAACAATTTTATTGCAATGAAAACGTAATAGGATTTTTGTTTTAATGTAAAACTGACTTTTTAATTAATATTATTGTGAGACTGGCCATGACAGCAATTTGGCAACACATGGTTGAAATCATTATTATTAATGCAGATAAAAAAATCAGAAAAAGTCTGTTCAGCTTGCGTAATCTTTTCCAAAATGTAAAATTGGTTTTTCTAGTATTTCAAAGAAAAAACCCAAATAAATAATAATTCTGTTTGTTGTTTCCCTTATTTACACTTTACTTGGTCAGTGTTTCTGAACTAGGTATAATTTTAGTTTCCTTTGGTCAAAGTAATATCCGAATTATGCGTTGTATGGGAAGCAAAACCCCTAATTTAAGATGTACTTTTTCGGCTTTTGTCATAAAAGCAAATTCACTGTAAGTACACTTATATGATACCTTCATTACACTTTCCACGTAGTCATTACACTCGGTAGCTTGGTGGGACTGGTAAACGATAAATTTAAAGTCTGTTATCTACCAGGGTAATATAATGGTATAATAATAATAATGATCTTGTAGCTCTTCCATCTGCGGTGATACTGGTTGGAGTAATTATTTTTGACAGGGAGCAATGGCCTAGTATCATTATTCTGTAATTAAATTAGTAAGCTTTCGTTTAATTAGCAATTGAATAGACCAACTTATTAAAAAATGTATAATATAACGACTAACGAGAGCGAAGGTCGATAACTAGAATAAAAATTGTTTTCATTGACAAAAATACTTCAAATAAATTACATATTTTCGTATTAAATCAGTTTTATCTGGATGATTTCCTAGAGTGCATTGGAGCTTAGGCTAAGTACTGATTAATACTGAGTACAGATGATTATTATGCAAACAGCTGGACATTTCACAATCAGAATAAAAAATGTGTTAATTTTTCCCACTTACATTCACTATTTTATTGGCACTTCCAATTTACTGAAATTCATTTGTAGCAGCTTTCCAGACAATCTAAGGACCCACAAAATCGCCATTTTTTGAGTAGAATATTTTGTTAAATTGAAACTATGTGTGGATACTACTTGGTGAAACATTATGATTAGGTTAAATCAAACACTTGGTTAAAGTTTCACTGTATTAATACAGTGAATACAGTGAAACTTTAACCAAGTGTTTGATTTAACCTAAGAATATTTTGTAATTAATTATTTTATTTCGTATTTCAAACTCTTTTTATTTACAAGTTACAGGAGTTAAAGTAACATTTTATCTCCGTTTTCGTTGGCAACAGAGATACATTTTTACAAACAACCAACGTTCGTAGATTAACATCTGGAAATAACTGACAGAACTGAACTGACATGTATAATCAATAAATGTATTATAAAATGAACTTACGATTTTAAATGAACAAGTTCAAAAGATAAAGCTTTCCACCAGCAACCACAGCGGATTCTTCGTCGTTTACAAAAAGACATTTTTCATGCTTGAACATGAGCCATGGCCCAAACGAAGCGTTTCATTAACAAAATTAATTTACATTGCACAGAATAAAGAGTACCATGTTCAAAGATATTTTTTGATATTACTTAAAAGGTTGTAAAAAGTGAAAATATGATTCCAGTAGAAAAAAAAAACTCTTTGCAGTGGTACTAAAATAAATAGAATTCGAGGAGACTCTCTTTGGATATTTGACTTTGAAAATAGGTAAAATTTGCCTTTCAAGCATTTAACACTACGTTTGTGGGCAAATATTTCCAGATAAATGTGAGATATTGGTCTAATATTCTAGCAATGCAGAGTTATATCGTTGGTAATTAAATTAGTAAAAGAATCACTTACCTACTGTTTTCGTTTTTGAGTTACATGCGTCCAAGGCATAAACATCGCGCATTGTGATTTTAAGGCCACTTTGAGATTAAATTGTGGTTGGTGAATTGTTCTCTGAGTATTAGTCCTATCTTTTCTAATCGGATTCATAAGCAAATGTTGACTTAAGGTGTTGAATTTCAGCTTTATAGCTAACTAGCGGACCCGGCGAACTCTGTTCCGCCTTAGAGGCAGTAAATAAACAAACTTTAGATTTTATTTAATTCTATTTTTTATTTGGAAAGATATATATAAATATATAAAAAAATCAAGTATTTTAATGATTCTTTATTGTTCATGTATTTTGGTGCATAGGTTGCACTTTTCAGTTAAGCACCTTGTGATACACGACATTTTTTGTCTTATTATCAGGTGCAAGTACAAACAACGCAGATGGTCTTCCGACCCGTGAACATGCCACATATAATTGACCATGTGAAAAACATTGATTTTCCAGATTCAGACCACAAACTTTCAAGGATTGTCCTTGTGATTTGTTAATGGTCATGGCGAATGCAAGACGGATCGGAAATTGAAGTCTTTTAAACTCAAACGGCATATCGTTTGGGATCATCGGTATCCTCGGAATGAGTACTTCCTCACCTTCGAATTTTCCTTTGAGTATCGTCGCGTAAATCACATTGTTTAGCAATTTACTTACTACCAAACGCGTACGCGTACCAAACGCGTCACAATACTCGCAAACAACGTCCATTGACCCAATGCAAACGCTAGGATGCAAGCAGTAATCAGTGCTGCAATCATATCGAAACGCTGCTCGATTCAAATCAGCACTTGATACATTTCTTCTTTTGCGTCGAAAATTATTTACTTCTTCATTTCTGTTATTCGCTCGACGATTTCGCATTGCCAACCGAGCCGTTTCACGTGCTGCCTCTCTTTGATCTTGTGATTGAGAAGCACGAAGTCGAGCCATACTAACGCGGAGCTCTTCACGGGCAATTCCTTGTGCTTCTTCAGTCATTTCATTTGCAATGTTTCGTATCCTTCTTGCATTACGGCTTTGTCGGGAAAGATTTGATCGTCTTGGTCGCGGCATTGTTTACGATTAGAGTCCGGGCAATGTAACGCGCGGATACAGATTTCCATAGCAAGCATGATTTGCTCGATAATATTTGCGTGGTGGCGTGTAAATGTTTGTTTGAAAATTAGGTTTGTGTACGAAAATTTTAAAACACGAATTCTGATTGGTTGAATTGGAATTTTCAACCAATCAGAATTCGAGTTTTTTAAAAAGTGTAAGAAATGTGTAACATTTTCCTTAACACGAACAGACCTAATAAACAAAAGTCGATCAGGCATCATGCACCGAAAAGAAACGTGAGAGAGAGAGAGATATTCCACTGTCGTTAGCGTTTTGTTATTTCATGTGAGATGCGTTTATGTTATACCACGATTTATAGTGACTTGACGGAAACGCGGTCGAACGGGATAAAAAGTATCCTATGTCCATCTCCTGATTATAAGCTACCTCTCCACTAATTTTCAGCCAAATCGGTTCATCCGTTCTTGAGTTATAAATAGTCTAACTAACACCACTTTCTTTTATATATATAGATATAGATGAGAAGTGGGAACATGTAAAACTTTGCAAAATCTTTAGATCCTTAGAGAGTAGACGCTTCGAGTTTGGCTCCACTGGAAAGGCTGCAGTGCCTCAGATATTTTATATCTGATAGATTGTTAAATAAAAAACATCGTCAAGGTCAGCAAAAACTTCAAAATATCTATATGGAAATATTGAAATAGATTCAGGCTACATTAAATACCATAACTTCAAAACGGTGTAAGTACAAAAAATGAAAAAAAAATGAGTTTTTGATGATAATCAAGTTCTAGTTTCCTAAAAACTTTCAAAGCTTTGTTGTAACATCCAGAAGACAACTGAACCTGCTTGTATCATCACGATGAAGTAATATCAATTTGGCATTTAGACTATTTTAATGTTATGGTCTTCAATGTATGATTCCAATGGTCTTCAATCATTGTGGAAAGTTATTTTACTTAAGTGGAAGTAGAAGTACTTATTTAAAAAATCTGTAAACTACAAAAAAATCATGGAGTAAATGCATAATGAAAAAGTCAAGTGCTAATAATGTTGTTTTTATTGGTACTTCATATTGCTTGTTTCAAACCCGGCGCAGTGTTTTTAAAATCAATATTAAAAAACGCGCGTTTTATTTGAAGTTGCTAAGAACAACAACGAACAAAAATATATAATCTGTGAACAACGCCATCAAAATTAATGTCGTACATAAATGTCAACATACTTTGCAATTTCGTCTGCTGTTCTTCTATCCATTTAATAAATGTGTTGTACACCTATTTCGTTCTAGATGCAACATCCGACTTCTGTGGAATCAATATACTTTAGGGTTTGGTACTAAAATTGTTCATTTTTGGTTGCATTTTTTACAAGCTAATGATAAATTGACGGATTATTTTCTTCCTGTTTATTCAACACCTTGACAACCAAAGTTGCAACGATTGCGACATATCAAACATGCTCAAAATTTCTAATTTTCAGGCCAATTTATGGTGTTAATACCAACAAAAAAATAGCATACATTTTGCGTGGATATCTGGTCTTTTAAGTACTTGCTCTATAGCAAACTCGTGCGTACTTGCATGACCAACATATCCACTTATACGTTAATATGAAGGTAGACGTATAAGTATGTATTATTTGATCATGTGAATCGAATCTGGGAACATGCATTAGTTCATTTTATAATCGCTATCTTATTAAACTCCACATTATCATTAAAGACGGCATAATCATGTATAAACAAAATATTTGCTCTCCTTGTTAAATAAATATGTATAATAGTAATGGCAGTTATTATAGGATTAATTTTATTATATTGTCGTCGTCAGATTTATTTTTGTAAACATGATATGAACATAGCTTACAGGCGCAACCAGGTGAGGATGCATGGGTACATTTGTACCTCCCTTGCAGGACCAGATTCTAGATAAGGCGGAAAATTTTATCCCGATCGCCATTAAAATTTCCTGGTTGTGCCACTGACATGAGTATCCCATGATATGTATTGATATGTTTTATTATTAATTGATTAATTGATCTGTTATGTTTTTAATTCTTAACTACTAAGTAGACATAACAGCGGCATTCAATTAAATATCAGGTACTTAAATGTAGACTGTTTGTTCCTTTAAAGATGTCAGATATGATATCAATGCATAGTGATTGATTGATGACAAAATAAGTCTTATCACATTTCCCACATATCATCATTATAGAGACTATTGATAAAAGCACAAATTTAAAAAAGTTAAAACACCAAATTCTGCTGTAATAATTTTAGCAATAAATTTTGTTCCATAAATCTATTTTAGAATATACAGAGTGTAAAGACTTATATGTCGCCCACTTTTCAACATAACTCTTAACCATCCTATTTTATTCTAAGGCTTCACCAGTGGCTGCGGAATGGGGGGGTGGGGGGGGGGGGGGGGGGGGGGGGGGGGGGGGTAAGCCCCCACCCCCCTAAAATAGTGTCCAGCCCCCCCCCCCCCCCCCCCCCCAATTTACTTTTAATAAGGTACATACTGATTCCAGGATAGAAGTATTAATAATATAATTTAGTAAAATAGAATATTACTTTCATTTAATAGTCAATAAAAAAATAAAAACTGCATAATATCTAATTTGTAACAATTAAAGTAATTTCTAAGTTCGACAAATACAAATCGCGCGCCCGCGTACTTGTGTGAAGCGCTGACAATAATACAATGCAGCTACGACCACGCCATGTTCTGGCCTACGCGGCCTACGGTCAGCCACTACTCGAAAGTACTATGCTAGACTCTTCGTGCGTGTTTTGTTAGGGTGTTACGTAAAATATAGCATAAGAAAAGTGTTGGAACAAACAATATAAATGCATTTGTATAAATTACCTTTATACAAGTTTCTTAATTAGTGTGCACGCGCAAATTGATTTTTTTAAAGTTTTGTGAAAGAACTACGTTCAAAAGCAGTCAATCTTAAGACAAAATAGTAAGTATGAAGTACATATCTATTACATTATTTCCATGCCTTTAGCATTTTGTTGAAAATATTTAGAATGTATAAGAGAAGCTGAAAAGAAGTGTGAAAGAGAGTCGTATGCGAGTCAATACAAAACTGATGTGCCTGATGTAACTATGTTTATTTTTTTTTTTCATTTAATAAGCCGATCTTGGCCAAGTATCTTCTGTAACAGTGGATGTGTGGATGCATTAAGACATTCCAAGTAATCAAGTTTCAATAAAATCTGGTGTTATTATTTCGAAGTCATTTTTAAAGTCACTCAATTTTATTACAATATTGTAAGTTTCAAACTATAGTACCGTTTTAACAATTTGAATTTGATAATTTTCTTTTATATTATAATATTGTAATTAGTTTGAATTATTTGTAATAGTAATTTAATTTGATAAGTAGGTAGTTATTTTCATTTCATTTAGTTTGTTTAGAAATTTCATTAGAATCAGTCCATTTTTTCCTGCAGCCTGCAGACCGCCATGGTTGTAATAGTTCTTTATTGTGTACGAAAAAGCTATTAAGAGGTGTTTTAGACTAAATAGAACTTTGTTTCAATTCTGCCAGGCAAAATACCATGAAGAACCACGAAATCAGAACATTTTTCAAGTTTGGAAGTAAAGAGCCACAGAACACTGACGATTTGTCGATAGTGAAGGATTCAGAAGTTAACATAGAGGCAAAAGAAAGCTCTTTATCACCAATTATCACCCAACTTTGGAACCGTTGCCGAGTACGTCAGCGTATTGGAATATTGAAGAGACAGAATACCAAAACCGACAAAATACTTCCACAATATCAATTTTGCCGACTACTTCAGCAGCTGGGAAGGGTGAAGAATTAGATTTAGGAACACTCGACTCCGGCCCGTCACAGCCAGTAATCGAGTTCCCCAAAACAGACTTTAAAACACAACGTCGATCTTTTCAAGCCAAATTCTATCAAGACTACAAATGGTTGGAATACAGTATTAAAAATGATAAAATTTACTGTTATTATTGTCGGCACTTTGGTCATACATTACAAAGCCAAAATGAGAAATTTTCTAAATCGGGATATTGTAAATGGAAAAAGAGTGCAGAAGACTTATTGAAGCATGAAAAATCTCATAATCATCGTAATGCTGTCGAAAAGCGCATCATGTATCGGGCATCTCGACAGCATGCAAATGTTCAAGAGATGTTGGTAAGTCAGCATAACTCCGACATTCAAGCCAACAGGGAATACATTATGAAAATTATTGATATTATTTTATTTCTAACCAAACAGGCTATTGCATTCAGAGGTCATCGTGAGGACAAAACTTCTGATAACAAGGGAAATTTTCTAGAGTTATGCAACTTGCTCGCAAAATATGATGAAAAATTTGAGAGTGATTTAAAGAAAAAGTCTCACTTAAGCCATGATATCCAAAACGAACTAATCTGTGTGGCATCCGATATTGTAATGCGCAAAGTAGTTCAGGAAATTGAAGAATGTGAATTATTTTCCCTCATGATTGACGAAGCTCGATGTTACAAAAGCGAACAAATGTCCATTGTAGTTCGATATGCCAAAGGATTAGAAATAGAAGAACGTTTTTTAGGTTTTGTAGACTGCTCTGCTCTCAGAGATGCATCTGGTATTTATTCTTTAATAATGAAACGTCTGAATACTTTACAATTAAGTGTTCCAATTATAGCTCAATCGTACGATGGTGCTAGTGTCATGTCTGGAAAAAATGAAGGACTTCGCGAAAATAAGATCTATCAATCCGCAAGCAATTTACACACATTGTTTGGCGCACAGAGTGAATTTAATTGTAGTTGATACGTGCAAATCAGTATCAGGATCATCACGTTTCTTTAATGTTATTGAGTCTTTATATACCCATTTTTCGAAACCCAGGAGTCATGAACAATTCGAAGAGGTACATAATAAGTTAGGATTAAAACTAAAAGAAATTCAAAACCTTAGCACAACTAGATGGAGTTGCCGGTTCAAAAATTGTGACAATTTAATTAAAAACTATAATGCTGTAAAGCAATCTCTAGAGCAGGAAATATCAGACGCAAAGGACAGTGATTCAGTGGAAGCCATAGGAATACTTACATGTATAAGTAAGGCCGAATTTGTGGTTTCCCTTTTTGTATATCATCTTATTCTGAGCATGGTGAACCCTCTCAGCTTAGCATTTCAGAATCCAAATTCTACATTGGGCAGGGCAAGTGAAGAAATTAAATCCACCATTCAGCGTTAGAAGAAGATCGAGAGAATTTCACAGTTTTGTGGTCAAAGATTATAAAATTCGCTGAACAATTTGACATATCTCTCGAACCAGTGGGAATGTGCAAAAAACGACGATTGCCACAAAGGTTATCTGACTATGTTATAGAAACTTCTACAGGACAAGATAATCAAGTTACGGGTGCGACATTAGAAGATCATTGGAGGGTGGTTGTTTATCTGCCCGTTATGGATTCTATCATAAGGCATTTTAATGTAAGATTTGGCGATCTCAAGTTTGCCAAAAGTGTTGACAGCCTTCATAGAACATTATTCAGAATTGTTTAAAATAGATTTAGATCTTCTCCAAGCCGAAATGAAAATAAGCAAACAAATGATTAAAAACGAGCCAAATAGCGGGCTAACAATATTAACAAAAATATGTTAAAAATAGCATTCAGCCCAATTTGTTTAAATTGTTACAAGTTGCTATATCCCTTCCTATAAGTTCTGCAGGTTGCGAACGCAGTTTTTCGGCCATGAGGAGAATAAAGACCTGGCTGAGAACTAGCATGAGCCAGAAGAGATTTCATAACCTGTCTGTTTTGCATATTGAAAAGAACCTAACAAGAAAAATTGATCCAAGAGAAATTTTGAATATTTTTGCGAAGAAAAAGAGGAAAATTCAACTAGTATAATTAATAAGATTTTGCCAAATGTATATTCTTATACTATATATAGTGCATACATTGTATAATAACAGATTATAAATAATTGTATCCTGTAATGTAGGATTTCCTTTCATTTTAATAATGCATATAGTTTCGCAAGTATTTTTGATAATCGATCCAGGGTTATAACCTCAATTGACAAAATATTAATTTTCAAATTAATTCTAGTCTATAGCCCCCCCCAAATAAAAATCGTTCCGCCGCCACTGGGCTTCACCTTAATATAATAACATTATACTTTACCTCTATTATTTCCAATTAGACTTCAATGCAAATTTTCAAATTTTCTACAACTACTAATTCACATTACCGAACACCAGAATGTCAACTAGAATTATACCTAGATCTCTAGCTTTTAATCCATGACTATTTGGACAATGCTGATGACGACCCCCCGGTCGAAACGAGTACATGTAAACTAAAGACAGACTTTATCTTTATCTGCTAGTACTGCCCATCACATACGAAAGGACTTTTCAAAGAGTTAAAATTATATAAGGTATTCTTAATACTTAAAATTATATATTATTTTATAAATGATTGCGATAAAATTTAGAATTCTATCAAGATATATATAAATCCTATTATGGATACTTTTCCAAACGGGAGAGTTATATATTTTCGAAATTTTTCTAGATATTTTAATATTTTTACAAATTGTTGAGAATTTGCGTATTTGTGCAATTAAACCTTTTTCGAAACACTATACTGTTATACCGTTTTATCAGTACTAAAAAAGCGCTGTAATGTCATGCTAAACGGTCAGCGGCCGTTAAGAATTCTTAACAATCAAATTTAAAATTGCTCAGGCCATGACTGACAGATGCCTGTCGGCCATAGTAAATAGTTGCATAGTTAGTTGCCGGTCCGTCAAAATGGATAAAGAAAACTTTGAAATTCCTGCCGAGATATTTGAGGCAGCATCGGCTGCAAGTATTGACTTGGTGCCCAAAACAACGAAGGAACGATACCAGTAAGAGTATGAAGATATTTTACAGTGGCGCAAAAATAAATAGATTACATTGGTGAGTGAAGATGTACTATTAGCCTACGTAAAGGGAAAATCAGAAATTTATTCTCCTACATCTATGTACACTAAATATTGCTAAAATATTCGTATTACGAAAAATCTTGAACGACACAAGGCCGATATGCAAATAACAGACTTGGTTGAAGTTTATAAACTTCGGCTGCGCTACTCTACGCTCCGCTTCGCCTCGGTTTAAAAACTTCAACCTGCGTCCGTTATTTGCTGCATATCGGCCTAATGACGTTAATAACGATAACATTGATATTATAAATGAATTCTAAATGAGGGAAAACTATATAAAAAGACATGAATAATTTCCAAAACGGCTCGAGATTTACGAAAACGAGAAAAAAAATTATAAAAAAAATCAGGAATAATACGAGTAGAAATTTCACATAATTCAATTACAATAATTATTAGTGAAAATGAAAAATAAATAATAGATAGGAACTTACATTACTAAGATACCTATAGTACGTGTTTTGAATGTATCATAAATTCCGTCAAAATGTTATTAGAAGTTTCAGGAATAATTCACAATAATAAATAATATTTCTAAATGCAAATGTTTTAACAATTTCACGAATAACTTCCACAAGAATAACAATCAATAACCTATAATTAATTCCCAAATGAGCTAAAATTCTATAAAATATGAAATAATACTGCAATTGAGAATAACTCTGAATGCTGAACATTAAACATGATCCATGTGCCAACAAAATAGCCCACCCAACACTCAAGTTAATTTTGTCAAGACTGAATTAAAATATAGATATTCTGTCGAAATTTTCTACCATTATTTAGCAATATTTCATTGATTTGTGTAGTTACCGTATTATTCCAAGTTAGAAAACAACGTTTTGTGAAATCAAGCGAGACCAAATATTCGGACAAAAATTAATTCAAGGACGCGCACGATCTGCCACATACGAGACGTGGATGATATAATTGCATCCATAGTTAGCACAATTAGCAAGATAACGGTATCCAGTAGTGTTGAAAATGCAAGTCATTCAAAAATTCTGAATAGATAAGCGACCTGCACTAAATCATCTCTATAAGCGTGCACTGCATATTTGATTTATTTACTCGATAAGCACACATTAATGAATTATTTTAATATATTAAATATACAGGGTGTCCTAAATAGAGTAGGATTGCATGGGTATCTTTCTTATTTTTAAAGCTAGAGATCTGGTTAAATGGGCAATATTGTGCAGTTTTATATGCTGCTTTAGATTTTGTTAAAAAAAATTCAAAAGTCCGAGCAGTTTAGAAGTTATTCTAAAAAAACGCGTATTTTTAAAAACTCCGATAAGTTTATAATTATTAAAGATGCGTAAAAAAGTTTGAAATAAAAGTTACTTGGTTTGCTCGTACAAACTTGAAAATCAAGTGAAAACAAAAGTCAAGATGGCGGTTTCCTAGATATTAATAGAAACTTTCTTATTTTAAATGGCCGCCATATTTAATTTTTATACGTCTAATAGACTTTCTTTTCCTCTTTTCAACGATATATAACAACCTATGTCAAAATGAAAAATATATGGAAATATTAATTATTCCAATTTTTATTTTTATTTTTTAAATTATTTTTAAAACAAATGTAAAAAAATTTAAAAAAACGTAATACGACTAAGTAGTAAAATAACAATAAATTATAAAAAAATGCTCAAAATTCTGACAGTTATTGGCCAAAAACAATTGACAGCGTTAAAATGGTGATTTTCTAAATACAATTTTATAGATAGATGCATCCTACTTTTCTAATTATGGATTATTTAATCATCATAACGAACACTATTGGGCTCAGGACAATCCACACATAGTGATTTCATTGCAAAAGCAAGTGCGGTTCGGCTTTAATGTATTTTGTGGCATATTGGGAAATGATTTACATGGTGCTATAATATTTCTAACTGCACGTCATTTGGAAATTCTTCAAACAACTTTATAAGATTTATTGGAGGATTTACCTTTCCACAAAATAGTCAAATATAGAACCAGTAAGATTGCGTCCCCCCACTCAATGCTAGAGATGTTATTACTTATTTAAATGGCCGTTTTAATAACAAAGTAGTAGCGACTAATACATCTGTTCAGTGGCCAGCCAGATCTTCATACTTGACGCCTCTTGACTTTTATTTGTAGGGTACTTTAAAAAACATAATTTATGGAAGCAACTTCAATTATAATAATGTAGATGAACTTCGTGAAGCAATGACGGCAGTGAGGCAAAAAAAGGCGTCAATCGCAACACATTGCGATAAGTAACTGGCAATCTTCTAAAACGCTGTCAATTGTGTTTTGCTTCTTTTTGGCCTTTTAGAAAATAACAGTCAGCATTTTGAGCATTTTTTAAAATAATTTATTGTTATTTTACTGCTTAGTTGTATTAGGATTTTTTGATATTTTTACATTTGTTTTAAAAATAATTTATAGAATAAAAATTTAAATTGATATATCCTATATTTTTTATTTTGACAAAGGTTGTTATACATCGTTGAAAACAGAAAAAGAAAGTCGATTTAGGCGTGTAACAATCAAATATGGCGGCTATTTAAAATAAGAAAGTTGCTATTAATATCTTGGAAACCGCCATCTTGATTCTTATCTTGATCTTATTTCCGCATCTTTAATAACTATGGAAATATCGTAGTTTTTAAAAAATCACAATTTTTAGTTTTTTTAGAATAATTTCGAAACTGCTCGAACTTTTGAAAAATTTTCAACATAATCTGAACTAGCATACAAAAGTGACATTGCCCATTTAACCAGATTTCTAGCTTTCAAAATAAGAAAGATGCCCATGCAATCCTACTCCATTTAGGACACCCTGCATACAGTAGGGCGGTCCTTAAAAAAATGGATACGCCGCCTAGAGTGACTCGAATCAAAACTTCTGGATTTGTTTCATTTTTTTTTTATTTTTAATTTTTTTCTATTTCAAACTCTTCCTAACCCTATTTTAATAAGAATTTGTTTTTCAATTTTTTTTCTTGATAACTATTAAAAAAAGTAAAAAATAATAAAATTCGACCAATACGAGGCGAGATATCGAGGGTAACGGTTTTTTCAGGATGGCCGCCCTTCTATATTTTGGTCTTCCTATTGGACGAGTTTTATTTACTTTATTTGTTTGTAGGTGAAAATATTTCCTACAATTTTTGTGAATAGTGAAATTGAAATATTTTTCAATAGCTGTCAAGGAAAAAAAATTGAACCAAAATTGAGTAAAAAATTCTTATTAAAATAGAGTTGGGAAGAGTTAGAAACATATATTTTATTAAATCGGGAATTGTTTTTGTATGAATTGGAACTAGTTTAGGGGAAGTCAACTTCAATTTACGCAAAAAGCTATATTAAGGAACACCGTAATATATAGGGTAAACAAAGTTTGCAGCTAATTGGGTAGGCCATTTTAAATCAAAACCTTTGACTGTATAGTGGTCTTAAGATATTCAGAAGGTTATCAGTTCCGACAAAAGTTAAAGCAGCATTTTTGCATCTGTTTGGGTAGGCCTTTTTAAATAAAAGCCTTATGTAGTTAGCATACGATTTTCCCTATTTTCACACTAGTTTTCTGAGAAAACAAGGACTACTTTTCTTTTTAAAAGAGAGTTAAGTTAATTTGATCATTTTGATGTAATCTACAATTACTTCGAAATCCACTTTTTCTGATATTTTATAAATATTTTTCATATTTTCGAAATTGTTGATAAAAATTGTTATTATTGTTTGTTGAGTTTATTTGATTAGTTTGGGACCAACAATCGTGGCCAATTTCTTAAAAGATTGTTTATATATATATAATATATTAACTTCATTTATATCGTATTTTGCTTTAGCTTATGCTGTCGTGGTTTCTGAGATAAATGAAGCATTTATTTATTGATTTATTTAATGTGTTTTATTTATTTATCAATTATTAAAAATACTGCGGCATTTTATTAATTAGACGATTAAATAAAATGATCATATAAGAATAATAATTCCGTAATAGCCAATAGATTTTAATATCGCAATAAAAATGCAAATGCGGCAATCTGTCGGGAAAAATCGGTGCCGGGCAATTTAAAAATTGCGCACATTATTATTGCATACATGAATATATAATGTGAACGCTTCGTGGCAACTCCAGGAATTGCACTAGTGATGCCACTGAACACGCGGGAAGACGAGTACTCACTGTTAATGTTGATGCACCGTTTGATGCACTGCATCTCTGTGTCGAAGCGGTTCTTGTCGTTGCCCGCACAACCACCCCATATGAACATCGAGCAGGTCTTCTTGTCTGGATCGTAGGCCCACTTATAGATGTTCCTGTTGCAGGGGCCTTTGTCGGGAGGACCTGGGCATCTGTATGAGCCTTCTTGTTCCAGCAGGAGCGCCTCATTTGTTATTACTAGCAGTAGGAACACGAATATTTCCAGCATTAGAACTGAAACGAAGAATTTAACATACAGTGTGTGCCAGATTTACTTAACATATGGAAGTTTTTGTTGCTTTCGACTTGAGCAAGAAACCGCGTTTATGGAAAGTCTTTGTTTTCTTCAATACAACCATTGCAACAGCAGCATGGGTCATAATACATACTTCAAAAGTAAAATACGGGCCGTTTCTCAAGACAGCATACAAATTTAGTGTGATGTCCAATAATAGGTATATATATATATATATATATATATATATATATATATATATAGTTAGCTTATGCCACTTCTAAATTATTTTCTTACATCCAAGTGGACCAAGTCCACTTTTGATCATATTTGAGTTATACCTGGAATGGCGCTTTAATGATGTAGATCTATCGATTGAGCGTAAAAGCAACAATATTCTAATATATTAAAGGTATTTTAGATGCTTCGAAAATATCAACTAACGGCAGAAACAACCTTAGTCCGTGACAAGTTGATTTGACTCGATGTGCTCCTCACATATCAAAGAATTTAGGAATTGGTAGGTATACCAAAAATTTCAAGAAGTATGTAATTTCAGTCGAGCATTTAATAAATCATTAGTAAATTAGTGCCCAGAAACGCAAAAATAGGCTTCAATGTCGCGCAATTTCATTACTTCTTGTTCAATGCTTTAAGTGCAAAAGGTGTTATTGTAGGAAAAGAGCATATTGGAGGATTTATCCAAAATACTTTTCCTCTGTCCCCTTCAGGGGTGACGACGATTGATTTTCCAGAAGTTTCTGCAATTCCCAACGGAAAAGTTTCAATGCCTGTGAAAAAATGGGTCATATCAAGAAATCTTGCAAGTTTGTTTGTTTGTCAAAATCAAAAAATTCAAATCTTTTAGAGAGATATTTTATATTGGCCTACTGTTGAAAATGGGGAACACCAGCAATTTGCTGAATTTTGCATCACCTAGTAAAGTTAGTCTTATTTTTCTAATAAAATGTTGGAAAATGACATAAAGCCATGTTATATTACTTAATGCAGAAACAACCCAAGTCCGAGTGATATTTAACATTCAGACCCTTTTAACGTATCCGACTGCCATCTGCTTAATCATATTTTGCTAGCTAGCATCCTGTTCTATAGAATGTTCTAAAAAAAATAAAAAAGATAATATTTTTTTCCTTATTATATCAAAACTAGTTATGTATGACTTGGGTTGTTTCTGAAATAAGTGATTGATTTGCTCGACGTTTAACAAATAAGAATTTTCTTTTTTGAATTTTGCGGTCACAAACAAGACTAGTAAAACGAAGTTACATAAAACATACCTGCTATTCATCTTCCTAAGTAAAATGTACTATCGATTGTAAAAATACGAGAACGGGAAATGTATCAATTTTTATTTCTCCCCTAAGCAATAATAGCTATTTGTGGTATACGTGAATAAAGTCGAATTTTATCCACGGAAAAGCAGTTTAGCGCAAGAGGCGAAGCCGAGTGCGATAATGTTTTCGAGTGGATAACATTGCTTTCTTCATGTGTATCATACAAGATTTTTTACAATTCGTTATTAGAATTGAAGAATTTGCGCGAAGTGTCACATTGTCAGGTGACAACGAAAATTTCAAGGATGGTGTGAAGTTTCGTATTTTTTTACTTTATTCACGTTGTCAATGGTTATATTGAATAAAGTGAAAATGTAAACATTTTATTCACCCTTTCGATTAAAGTGTTGTTTTAATGATGAGATTCGATATACATAATGAGCATTTTAATGATGCGAATTGGAAAAAGCAATTTTTAAAATCTGCATGTGTAGGGAATAATTTGCTGATATTGCGTCAAGCTGTTGATGTATTTAATAATATCTATCGCGCCTATTTTCCATGTACTATGCCCGAGAACATAAACTGGGACAATTCTTAATAGAGATTTTAGCACTATTTTATTAGATTCAATTAGGCCTTAAACAATGTTGACAGATAAATCAGACGTCTGTCAAATTAATTAATATGGTATCCATAGTAATATCAGACACATTCACGTTGGAACAAATTAACTGTTGCAGTTTTTTGCCGCGCATAGTACCTGTTGCTGCCATAAGGAAGAGATAAAACTATTGTGACATCCATTCTTTTAAGAAGCATGAATAGCCGAGCAGCGATGAAATTAGAAATTAGCAAAAATTAGACGTACTATTGGCTGTTCAAGAGATTCCCAGACAACGCATTTCTCGTGATTTAGATGTTACCATCATCAAATTTGTTAGAAGTTTGAAGACTCATAAACTGAAATCCTGTAAGCCGAAATTTATTCATCATTAATGGGAAGAGATTTCAATTCTCGTTTAGATTTTCGTGCAGATTTTCTGGGGCATTTAGAAGATTCTTTTTTAGACAAAAATGTTTTACTGCTAAGGAAGTCTTTTTATATAAATGAGGTAGTTAGTTCACAAAAACTACCAAAAAAACCGATGACCACCAAAAAGATGGAGATTTAGTTGGAAATCTACCTCCCAGGAAATAATGCAGACGCAGCTTCAAAACTAACAGATCTACAGATCTCCAAGAAAAAGAAGAAGTTCACAAAAAAAGACAACAGAACACAGAGAATCTACATTGGTTGATAGCATGCCGAAATGGCCCATGTTTGGTTTGGGACAAAAGAATATAGGCTAATAGAACCATGATTTGTTGATAGTTCTTATCAACGTGGATCTTTTTAAATTTTTTGGAAACAGAACTTTTACAGTTTTTGGATTGTAGATCGCTTGCCGAAGGACGCGTCATTATCTGCAGTTGAACGCTGTTCTTGCCTATTTATTTAGATGAGCTGAAGAATGGTTAAATTAGTGGTTCCCACACTTTTTCGACTCTTCCCTAAGTCAAAGCATGACTAATCATAAGTAAGAGATAAATATAAATAAAACACCAGAAAATGGTTTAATAGTATACATGTATACAGCATATATGTAACTTGTATACCACCAGAAAAATATATGATATGGACATACAGTGTGGAAATTAAGTAACGGATAAATTCGGTAACTTCGTTAATGTGTATGAGAGAGAAAAATCTAAAAATCTAAAAAGGAGATAGCGATATAAATTACTGCGCATATGAAATTTTTTTTTTCAGATTTAAAAAAAAAACAAAATTTTAAAAGTTGTGACGTCATTAATGTTTTTTAGTTTTTTAGTTTTTTAATAATTTAACAAAAACATTGATGGCGTCACAACTTTTAAAATTTTGTTATTTTAAATCTGAAAAAAATATTTTCAGATGCGCAGTAATTTATATCGCCATCTTCCTTTTCAATTTTTTCTCTCTCATACACATATTTCAAATTTCAAACATCTGTATTATTGCAAAAAACATAATTATAAAGAACAGAGAAACAACTTGCTTGTTTTTACCACAAAGTGTATTTTGGAAAATTTACAGTTTGTGGTAACACACAGCAAGTTGTTTCTCTGTTTTTTAATATGGACTACCACATAGTAAAGGGCGAAACTATCCTGATGAATATTTAAAAAGCTTTTGCAATATTCCGCGGTGCTCTTACAGGGGTCGAAGCGCACACTTTGGGAACCACTAGGTTGAACGATACTTTCCCCATTAAATGGTTAGGTAGAGCCACTCAAGGCGATGCTGTTTTATTTAGGCCTGCAGATCTCATGATATGACTTTCGTTGAGTTTTTCCGATGGGGATTTTTCAAACAAATGATGTATAAGACATGGTCCAAAAATTCCCAAGAATCGTTACAAAAAAATAAGCAGAGCTTGTCGATGGATAACACCTGATATGCTGTGAAATGTTCGAAGAATCGTGAGAAGGCAGGTTATACAATATTCAATGCAAGGAAGGTTTTGGAGCACATTTTGAATAACAACTTGTACTACATAGTTAAATTACATATACCTTATCTTAAACAAATATCCGATATTTTGTTGTATTAAGTTAATTAGTTGTAAAATTACTAACATAAAGTACTTAACTAAACATAAGGTTATAAAACATTACTGATACATGTAAAACGCAATTTCTTTGCTTTTTAATTTCCAGGCACCTATGATTTTTTTAAAGTGTTACATTTAATTCGTCGACTTTTTAGGTTATAGATAACTGAAAATAAAAAGTGATAGCATGGATTGACGCAGCATTTTTGCTCTACAAAAGAGTTCATTATAGTTTTTCTCTAAAATAATTAGGGAAGACAATATTTAAAGATCTAAATTTTTACATGTAAATCCCTATGGTGCGCTTCCCGACGCACCACTCTGTATACGATTTCTTGCAAAAAACAAAAAAGTTCTTCATGTTCAGTAAATCTGGGCACGCAATGTATATTTATGTAATTGTACCACAATATGAATGTAAAGTAAAACGGATGCAGAGAGAGCCACAGAAAACTAAATTTATTTAGAAATTTACTGTTTTGTTGCGTACAGATTTAAGTGTTTTAGTTGAGCTTAAGTATTGGCAATCAAAGTCCTTGAAAGAGCTTTACGTCGATAGCTATAGAAAAATAAAATTCTAAATAAATATAAATTTCTTTGAGTTGTACGAGGACAGAAACCGTGAAAAAATAAATTTTCTGAAAAATTTGTCAATACATATAACATCGTGATTTTAACAAATTTTTCAAGTTTCCAACTGGGCGGGGCCTTAGAGATATATATGAAAATGTTATACAGGCTCCCCGCTAATTCCCCACTAACCTCATAGCACAGATAGTTCTCAAGAGAGAACTTGAAGAGAGAAGTCTTGAATGGTCTATGTTTGAAATATTTTTTTTGGAAAAAAATCCATCCAATACAATTATCCAAATCCAATTGGAATCTACCAATCTAATCTACTATGTTTGAAATATTATATTTGGGAAAAAAATCATTCAATCCAATCATCAAAATTCAATTGGAATCTACTAATCTAATCTTGATTAGGTTGATCCAATACTACTGTGAACGCTCCAAGGAGTCTAATGAGTTCAAGTGAACGAGTTCCAGTTTAATTTACAGTAATGTATCAAATTTGCAGAATCTTCAAGTTTTCCATGTTTTTTCGTATTTAGATGAATTGGCATGGGTGTGGACATTAGGGTGGTCCTTAAAAAATATAATGGGGGCGCCCCATAGACTGGCTCAAATCAGTGAACAAAACGTTTTGGAATTTTTTCAAATATTATTTTTTTCCTTTCTAACCCTATTTTAATAAGAATTAAGTCAATTTTTTTGTTTTTTTTTCCTTCACAGCTATGGAAATATGTTTCAAACAAAAGTTGTAGGGCATATTTTTCCCTACAAAAAAAAAGTAAAATTCGACCAATATGAGGCGAGATATCGAGGGTAACGGTTTTTCAAGATGAAGGGCGGCCATATTGAAAAAAAAAACCGTTACCCTCGATATGTCGCCTTCCGTTGGTCGAATTTTACTATTTTTTTTCTTTTGTAGGGGAAATATGCCCTGCGACTTTTAATTGAAACGTTTTTCAATAGCTGTCAAGGAAAAAAAAAATAACAAAAATTGACTAAAAAAAATCTTATTCCCTTCCTGCCAAGGAAGGGTTAGAAATAGTAATTTGAAAAAAATCGGGAATCGTTTTTGTATGAATTGGAACTGGTTTGGGGGGCGACAACTTCAATTTTCGTAAAAAAGCTATATTAATGACCACCCTAATGGTCATATGCATAGGCATTCCATCCTTCAGTCATAAAACAAAATCTGCTGTGGGTAGCAGGTGACTATTTTCACATATGTCTAAAAATAGTATTGGAATTAATGTTAACAGTATTTTTTGTAAATCAAAGAATACGCTTTTAGTTTTCGAAATAAAGTTACTACATGTTTAAGTTAAGTTTAAGTTAGGTGAATCACTTTTATGTCATATATAGCTATGTTTTGTGTAATATTCATGTAATATTAATTGTTTTTTCAATTTTTTTTTGGAATACAATTCATGTACCTACCATTCAATTTTATTAAATTTATTGTAAATCCATAAAAATTAAATTTCAACATATTTTTTTGTCGTGAATGAATTAAGCTATGGAAGTTTGTATAGTATACAAAATGCGCAGTTTACGATAATCTTTCTGGAACAGGAACATCAACCAAGTGTGTAATACACGTGATTTTAATAGTTCAAGTTCGTGAATTTGTCCCCAGAGACTTTCACCTGCTACCAAATCTGAAGCAATATCTTCGACGAACTCGTTTTTTATCACAACGTACTTACTGTTGTGGAGGCTAAATGGTAAGTGGACTTTTAAACGAATTGTTCCAGAAGCATAAAACTGTTAAAAAATATATATTCTAGGTGTAGGTACTGTCTTTATTTTTGTATGCTTGACCTGGTTATTACTGTTAAGAAACATAATTGCCGAATTATCGGTGGCACATTAATACGTGCGTGTATGTGTAATATTTTCGTATGCATGGCACTGCGTGCGTATTTTTAATTACATTGTAAGTTAGTCATTAGTGTCTGTCATTACAGACATTGTTATTATGCCTAAGCATTTGATTTGACTGTTAACAAAGACTGACCTTCCCTTTCAATGGCGTACACCACAATTAGCAGTGATTTGCTTTATTAAATTAAGGCTTACATTCATGATTCTTAATACATTGAATTAATTAATTTATTTACATCTGCGGCAATGCAATATTTGCCAAATAAAGTGGCTGAAAATTTGCACGTTTATATAGCGCACACACACAATGACAATGTTGAGCACGTGAACAGTTTGCCATAGGAAACAATCATATTCCATAGACATTTTCATTATGTACCTACACCAATTTAGCAATCAAGTAATAATTCAATATAAATGACATTATTATTTATATGGTTGAGCAGTTTTTATTATGCTTCGGCTATTTTATTACACATCATCTAATAAACAATCTGTATAGCGCAATAAATAACGAAAGCATTGCAATGAACTTGATATTGCTTTTTAAGCCCATGGCAAGCGATAAACTGCAAATTATGATGGTTAATAACCGAAAAATTTAAGGTCATTTAACGGTACAATGATTATAGCAAGGCATACAAATCAATTTTACTACGATTCAATGCACATTATAATTCGAGTACTTTTTAGTATATACTTAAGATATGTTATTTTTATTCAAACGCTAAATATCACTATTAGTTCGAATCTCCCTTTTTGGCCTCAATAAAATATATTAAATAATATTGGAATAGTATTTATAAGTATAAAAGTATGTAATAGTAGTTTATAATAATGTATAATATTATTAATATATAAATATTAATAAGTTCTTAACAGAATTTGTGTATTTGCTATGATAAAACACTTGCATTTAAATTGAAGGGATAATACATTCGTCAAAATTTGTAGTTCTCTATTTATTTATTTTTTGTAATCAGTAACAACTATTATTTCAATTAATTTAATGATGTGCAATTTAAAAACGTTTTTGTGTGAAATGAAAAAAAAAATGCGCAAAAAAAAACGAAGAAAAAACATTTTTTAGTTAAGATACTTGCTTAGTAAGCTAAAATTCTATGTTTTATGATTTTCATTTTCAGCTGTAGGTAAGCTAGTTAATTACTGAAAACAAAATAATTTGTCTACATCTCAACGTGTAAGTTCAAATAACATTTGAAGTATTTGTGCCATTGGTTGTTTTTTAACTTTTAATGCAAAATAACATTTACGGGGTAAGAGAAACGCCAAACTTGTAATAAGTAGTACATTAAGCATGCGCTAGTTGCGTGTAATATTTATGACAACTCGCAAATTATATGGTTCTTAGTGCAATGAATCATTTAAGTATTTAGTAAATTTAAAAATAACTGAACTTCCTCCTAAAGCAATTTTAATAAATTGAAATAATTCGTCATTTTACGTTCGTCGTAACAAATTCTGTTTTGGCGTATTCTAGAGGCCCAATGTTATTTGAAGTGAGATATAAATAACAGCTTAAGAAATAATTATCCTACCAGGTGGGAAGTATTATATCTCTTATATCCCACTAAGTAAATAATAACAACTCATTTGGAAATAATTTATTAACACTAAGGCTTGTAATTTATATTTGTAATTAGGTTACAGCCTGCAATGCAATTGGTAATCTAAGGTCCATGTGCTAATAGTAGTAGTTCAATATACATTCAAAATAATTAGAAAAATATCTAACATGTAGGTAGGCAATATTTATTTATTTAGTCACAATACACAAGTTATCCAAATTATTTGTATTAATATAAAATTAAAAATTAAACCAAAACTAATGTTCATACTGTGACCCCCATAGAGTCTGTAAAAAGGGAAACTTTATAAAAAAAAGTTTTGTTTTACATGCGCTGATACAACTGTGAAATTATCTAAACTGAATCAATACCTCATCCGTCACCTACCAAATCTTAATTGTCTCGGAACCTTTTGTCAATTGTCACAATTCTTAAATCTCACTTACATGACTAGTTTATTCATTGTCATAAAGATAAGTAATTGGTAAATAACACTGGTCAACACAATTTTAGTCCCTTAGACGTAAATAGCCGATTCCGATAGAAAATTTTGTTGTTGGTTCTAGCACGTCAAGTTAATAACTTAATTTTTTTCGGGATGCAAGGCCGATTCCGATGATTTTTTTTTTATGGCAATACTGGATTCAAATTTCGGTTTTACAGTTATCCGTATCACTTTTCTAATCTATTTTTAACTGACAACGGGCATTTGTAAGGAAATAGTGAAAAAACTATGTAAAACATCTAAAAAAAAAGGCCTCCAACACATTATTTTTTTAATTTCGTACATATGCATAGTAAATACTTTTCGAAAACTGCATTTAAATTGAAGGGATAATACATTCGTCAAAAATTTGTCGACCAGTGTAATTACATAAAAATCGAATTTTGGGGAGACATTTTTAAGTTTATCTATTTTGTTTTGTTTTTTGTAATCAGTAACAACTATTATTTCAATTAATTTAATTGTGTGCAACTTACGTCCCTATAATAGCGATGCTTTTCAATATGTCAATAGTCGCTAAAAAGTGCCAAACAACTTACTATGCTTAGATAAAAAGAAGGAGCGCCATCTTAGATAAACATATGGTGCCAAGTGCCATGTAAAAAAATAAAGTGTCATATCTCAGTCACCTCATTGCACTTTGTTAAGCATTTAAACAAGAATCAAGTGACTCCAAATAACTTTTGTAAATCCATTTTTTCGAAGAAAAAATATGAAGGATTTAAAAGGTACTCCCGGTATATACAATATAAGTTATGACTGTTACAGTGCGAAAATAAATTTGAACAATAAAATTTCCAAGTTATGTAAGTTAGCGAACTGGTAGATGCAGTTTTATGATTAATAAAAATTACCATCAAAATTATTCAATCACTATTTTTATGAAGGAAGTACGTAACAAATAATTATACACAATTATACATTCGGTAAAATTGTTAGAATTTTGTTTCGAAAATGGCTCGTATATGTCCAGAGATTGTATTTCAAGGCCCCTTTTTAAATATTTATCAATTTTGACGTCTGCGACTACTTTTTAGATCGCCCATATTATTTTTACGGAATTTGAAATAGCTCATCATTTATTGTATACCGAGGTATGCATCAAGGCAAGTTGCATAACATTTTTTTGAGAAAAAAGTGTGTTCTACTTGCAATTAGTACCTAATTTATTTTGTATTTATTATTTACTTATTAAATTGTTTCAACAAAATTACAGGACATTACACCAAAATGCACTCAAATCTCCCAAGTACCCAAATAGGTACCAAGTAGGTAGTTTGTAGTGTTAATTTTATTTTAACCTAACCATACTTAAAAGCTTAACTGGCCATAACAATAACATAATAAAGAAACCTTCGGCGTCCTTTCTTCACATCATGATTCATTTTTTTACGATGCAATTGCTGTCTATTTGGACTAGATTGGGTACGTTAGATTAGGTTAGATTAGGCTACAGCAGTAACGGTCATCTGATTTTCCGAATTTTAGGAAAGGCGGATAATTACTACAGTAATATGGAATTCACGTTTATTAGGACTGATATTGCTTACGCAATTTTTGTCTAGAAAAATTTAAAAAGTTGATCGTAACGCTCATTAAATTTAAAGTTGTTTACGCAATTCTGTTTGAAACAGTAGCAATTTTCAAAAAATGTTTAAATTTTTATTGTGTCAATATTGAAGCGATTTATTTCGAAATACTTAACATTTTGATATGACGCCTCTATATTTAATAAGTCCGATGTTGCTTTCGCCATTTCTTGTAAATTCACTTAAAAGGTTGGTATAATTAATGCTATGATGGTAATTAGATCTGATATCATTGAAGGTGTATCAACGTCAGTAAGACGAATAGAAATTTATTTTGTTCCGATTTACGATTACGTTCCGGGTTAATTTATTTTCTCTCCGGTTTCGGTTTCGGTTCGTTTGAAAATTTCGATTCAGTTCCGGTTCGGTTCCGGTTCAATTTCGGTTCGGTTCCGATTTCGTCTCGAATAACAACGCAAAAATGTCGTTGAAAAACAGTTTGGCACCGGTATATATTCATTTTTTATACAAATCACACTTTCAAGAAAATTGTGACTTTTCATCTACATAGTCTCAAACGACCCGAGAAATTGGTTTTCTTCTCCAACTTTAGATGAAAATTTCCTGAAAACAGTGAATAAGATGGTTTGAAATAGAAAGTTTCATGTTATCAAGTCATCTGAAAAACCATTTAGAATAATTATAATGTAATGTTATACAAAATGGGACTGAAATTCTGAAAATACACGCAACTAGCTCTTATCAGTAAAGAGTAGGTACTTGGTAAAAATAAACTACTCTCATTAAAAAATATTTTTTGTTTCACACCGAAATTGACCGTCATTAAAATCTTGTGACGGTTAGGGTTTTGGTTTTAAATTTTTACAATTTTTCGTTCCGGTTTTGGTTACGGTTTTGGTTCAGGTTGGAATTCCTGTTAATTTCGGTTCCGGTTCGATTCACTGATAAACTTTGATTAAAAACACGAAAAATATTAACCCAATGTTTCGATGCAGACGCGATTCCTTTTGAAACACTGAAACTGATGGTCTCGTGCAGCGTACCAAATATGCACCAGTTCGTGTTAAACGAACTCGTTATGTATGAAGTGAAAATCTGTAAGGATACAATGCGCAGGAGTAATAGATCGCTTTTTGGCGACGGCAAATATCCGTAGAAGCAGAATTAAGCTGTTGTCACTGTCGTACTTACATATTTAAAATTATAATCGCACTACTGTCGAATTAGTAATATTTTTGGTAAATAATCGTTTTGCTGTTCATATTTGTAACTTAAAGTTTTCAAATGTATTTATTATTCATAATTGACATGATTAATCAAAAATGATGTATAAAATTACCTGAATAAGATTATCGCACGATTATATATATATATATAAACAATCTTTATTAGGCTATCGACCCCATAGGGTCTTTCCGCCTTGCCTATTACATTATACGTACGTTACATTATACATTACATTACATATTATATTATATAACGTATAGTAACGAATGTATAGTAATATTTTTACAAAGTATGATTTATCGAACTATCCTTCCGTGTACCTTAACTAAAGATGAAAATTCTGGGATAATTTTATATATTTATTTTTATAATTTTACATATATTTGTATTTTGAAGAATTCTGTACAATTTTGATCGAATAGAAATACTAAAATTATAAAAATATATCCTTTTCCACCAAGATGAAAATATTTTCATTTTTTCTTCGCCAATTTTAGACGAAAATTCCAGCTGAATAAGCCAAAAAAATAAATATACAAGAATGCCTAGTAGTTCTGATTTATTCAATTAGTCTAAATAATTTTGTTAAATTTGAGGTCAACAGAGAAAATAAATTTACAAGAAACTTAAGATTTTAGACATAGATAATTCCGGAGAATTTTATATTCATATTATTTGTACTTGCAAGAAGGAAAAAAAATGCTCTAAAAGAAACTAAACAAAAATACGGCACTTTCAAGAAAATTGTGATTTTTCATTTACATAGTCTCAAACGACCGGAAAAATTGGTTTGCTTCTCAAACTCCAGATGAAAACTTCCTGAAAACAGTGGATACGATGATTTGAAATAGAAAGTTTCATGTTATCATGTTATCTGAAAAACCATTTAGAATAATTATAATGTAATGTTATACAAAATGGGACTGAAATTCTGAAAATACACGTAACAAGCGACCTTTATAGGTTAGAAAGTAATGAGCCTTGACGTTTTATAAAATGTTAAATAACCAAATATTAATAAAAAAAAAACTATTGAGTGTTGAAACTATTGAAATTTAGCCATGACCGTGCTTTGTGTTTAGAATGTGCAACGAAACTATATATTTCATTTACAATGAGTAGGTAGGTACTATTTTTGAAGTTTTGCGAGAAACATATTTAACCAACGCGTTATCTTAAATTATCAATTTATAATATTAAACCATACACTATTTTTTCATTTCATTCCCTCTGATGTCATAAGATGGCATGCGTACTTTACGCATGTTTTACTCAAAATATCATATCTTTGAGCGACCTTATTATTTATCAGGTAGGAAGTAGACAACAAAATTAGTCTAAAATTCTAGTATCGTGGACGCGATTTATTGTATCCGTCCTCACATATGCATTTATCGATATGCACAATGAATAATTTGATAAACAAATTATATTTATTTTGAAGAATTGCTCACTATACAAGCTAATACTTCAAACTAAGAGCCCAAATATTTTTGAATTTTATAGTTCTTTATTTTAGTTTTAAGTTGTGATATATTTTGTATAGTGAGAACATACATCTAGTTTAGACTAGTTAAAGATGTTACTGGATCTAAAAGAGGGTAGCACATATTGTTGTATACTCTGATTTTTCTAAACTGGCGTGCACGTCATCAAACAGATGTGCGATGAGGTTTTTTCGTACCAACGTGATTGTTTTCGAGAATATGCATAACAATAGTTTAAGAATCGAAATTAATCTGAAGATCATTTGTTACATAACACTGATCACCGGTGGTTGTAAATAGGTAATCGGTGTATCAACCGCGGACACAATTTTCGCCTGCCAATCATGTAATAAATCATGTTATGTTGGCAACGGCGATATTTTCTCGGCGACGATGCCACATCTTTTTCACTAATGCTTCAAACTTCTTTGACGTCTAACTTGTTACATTTGCTCGATTATTACAATGCATATTTTGTCATTGTAGATGGTAAACCATAACCACAAGATTGATATCTGTACGATAAACGGTAGAGAAGTCGATGAATTTGATACGAACCGCGCACTGTCGCACAAGATTGCACGGGCGCAACAGCTGATTGCAGCCATTTTTAAATACCCAGGACAACTGGCAACCTTGTAAAATTGTGCCATTATTATTATGATTATTATTTTGATGACGTGCACGCCAGTTTAGAAAAATCAGAGTATATTACCCATGGCAAGCGCTAATACGTACAGATGTCGATGCGCTCACAAACAAACATTTTAAAAATGTCCAGGAAATCTTCTGGATGTAATGGTAAGCTGATCTGATTGCTTCGAATTGGCTGAAGTGAAAATATAGTAACGATCTGAATATTTCCATTGAAATATACTTAATATTTAAATACAATTGGAATATTTTAATTAAAAGTAAAAATGGAAATTTTGTTTCCAGAAGTTGCATAATTAGTCACACTGTAGCGTTTGTTTAATGTAGTAGTTAATAATTATATCGTATTATGCATACAGTTTTCCTCCTAATTGTGTTTGACGTACTTACTACGTCGTAGCGTAAATTTAGTTTGTACATGTGGTTAAATAACTTTATTAGTATTGCTGCACAGCAAAATTTTGAAAATCGTTGGTGTTTAATTTTATTTTGTAGAATATAATATGATGCATTGGTCAAAATGATATCCACGACTCCGCAGCCTTTCAAAATCACAGCAGTAATTTTGAATAGATTAATTCACAAGACGGTGATTTTTAGATATTTTATAACATCAATTATAGGAGGATAGCAGGATTTATTTTCGTAACCGTGCATGCTATTTTTTATGGTTTTACCCAAAAAATTGAAAGTTGATTTCTTTTATCTATTAGCGATGGCCACAATCGAATTATTTTAATAATCGAATTATGCGAATACGAATTATTGAAATAATCGAATTATAATTCGAATTATCAATCATTCTAATATGATATTAAAATTATTCATAATTCGAATTATGCGAATACGAATTATTGAAATTACCGAATTGTAATTGGAATTATTTTTTCATTCGTTCTGCCACTATCTGACTATCCGACGAGCTAACCAAATATAAACCGAGTGATTTTCACGAATGATATTCCGAAAATGTCACGAATGGTAATCCGAATGATTTTAACGGATGATAATCCGAATGATTTTCTCAAATGGTAGTCAGAATGATTTTCACGAATCATAATCCCAACGATTTTCTCGAAAACATACTCGAATTAATCCAGATGATACCAATAATCGAATTATTTGACAATTCTAATTCGAATTAGCTCATCATCAATATTTCTACGAGAGTAACAAATACGTACTTATTGAAATCAGAATGATTGTTTATGAATATATTTTTTCTGCAACGATAAATATTTTGCAGGTGAGCGACTCATATTAGTTTCATAACTCCTTATAGGTGTATTAAACCATCAGACAACTGAGAAGCGTCCATGCAAAAGCGCACATTTCAACTAAAAAAAATGTTGTGTTTTTTGATCTTTTGAAGCTTAGCCATTCTTTCGACGATTGTACTTTCCTATGGATTTATTAGAGGACAAGATATGTTTTGCCCAAATCTGATAACAAATTCGGATTTAATTCAGGAAGTTCTATCAGAAATAACAATTAACTCATTAGAAACATATTATGGACATGTTAGGAGCGTCCATGCAAAAGCGCTCCTAAACTATTCGCAACTTTAACAATCGATTGAAAGACCGGCTAGACATTTTAAGTACGGTGGTAGAGAGTTTACATTCAATAGTATAGCCATTTGTTGATACAATGTTTTTTATACTCTTTTACATAAAAACCAACAAACTTTGATCAGGCAGTTGAAAAGTTCGGTTGTGAATGGTGAATGCATAATGTGATTTTATCCATCTCTCACCCAAATAATTGGCCAAGTGGCGTGGCGCTGACATAATTTAGGATTTTTTAAACCTATCCTATTAAAAAAAAAAAACAGAATAAAGCACATGCCTATTTACATGCTCCACCAAACCTATGTAACCTTCGACATACAAATAACAATAGGATGTGACGTTACTTAAATAAATTAATATTTCTCTAATACGTGGGTACTACATTTTAGTATTTTGTCTATAAATGATCAAAATATTCAATTTTTCGCCGCTATATTCATAATAACTTTCCGTGGTTGTTCCGCACAAAAAATAGATATAATTATTTTTATCTTAATTTACAACACACAAATATTCAGCATGCCCTTGTAATATTACTTACTACCAGACTGAACTAGTTCGTACTGATTTAAATGTATAATCATTGTTTCGACAAAACGTGAACTTCGCTTTCGTGAACGTGAAGCGATTATCGTATTCACAAAAGAATAGTAGTGAGTATTCTTGAAAATATTGTTTCGTTTCATGGTCTCCCACCTATTATCATGTTTAACATGCAAGATAAATTAAATGATATAATGACTAATAATACCTAATAATAATAATAAGAATAATAATTATACACACCCACGCAGCTCGAAAGTTTGACGTGTTGACGTGACAATTGCAGAAATTTAGAAAACTTTTTAAAATCTCAATTATACTTGAACTCGTAGGTACAAATTAATAAAACGCAGATAAATTTAAACATATTGATCAATTCACTTAAAATTTGCATAGTTGAGAACATACCAAATTCCGAAATTTTACATAATATATAAATATAAAGAAATAAAAATTAAATATGCAAAAGACCGATAAGACAGAAATTTAAAAAAACACTTGAAATTAATGAGGAAGTTGGTTGTCGTTACAAATTAAAATAATAAAATATTAAAACAACGCAATGACAAGTGAGTTATAGTGGAACGAAATAGATTGCTCGAATCTAATTACATATATGGAGTGGGAAAATAACAATACCATAATTGCCATAATAATATAAACCATGTATAAATTGGTGAGGTTAACTAAATTTTTCACTATATTTATTGAATAAAAATCATATTTTTGTAGTTTCAATTTATTTAATTTATACCGGGTGTTCATTTCAAAATTGGCCGGTCTCCATAACTTTTAAATCAAAAATAACTTAATTAAAAGTAAAAACACGTCGATAGATTTTTCGAGTGGAAGTTTAAAAACAACGTAAAATAAATTTTAAGAGTTTAAGTCTCCTCTCTGGCTACCATCACTTTGAAATTTCAAATTGTACTCCCACCAGTCAGGCCAAGTTCGATTCAAAAGTTATTGAGACTGCCTAATTTTGAAATGAACACCATGTAAATATTGCAAGAATATTGGAATGTCATAATTAGATAAATACGTATATATAAATTTACCGCTTAACGCACAAAAATATATGTGATATATAGGGCAACCAAGAGAATGCCCTAAAAAACTATTTTAAGCTTAAAAAATGTTCTATAAAAATGAAAATATGCTCTTAAAAATGGAAAAATGCTCTTAAAAATTAAAAATAAGCTCCTAAAAATGGAAAATATGATTTAAAAATTGGAGAATATGCTATTAATTCTATAACGACAGTATAGCACAATGAAATGAAATAACCCATACAAGTTTTAATTGAATTTGTATATCTACTTACTTTCATTTCAAAGCACACGCACTTAATTGATTAGTCTTCTAAAAAAAACCCAGATGAATTAATTACTTTTGGTATACACATTCAAGGAAAACACAACCAAGATTAATACGACCATTGTGGACTGCGCTATGGCAATGAGTAAGATTTCGTGGGTGGTACTACGAGGAATTACTTACAGGACGGGTAATCCGCTAAAAACGTGAAATTGCTTGATGAATGAGAAAACTATGCTCCAAAATAGAAACATGCTGAAATATGCAGAAATATGCTAAAATATGCAAAAATATAATTTATTGTCAAAATATGCAAAAATATGCAAATAGTGCTCAAAATTCACAGATTTGAAAGAAACACATATGAGCACTGCACTCATTCATTTATCAGCCGCATGAAAAAATATGCTTTTGCTTATATTTGGCTGCCCTAGTGATATATAATGATAAAATTATTATTCAGTTTTATCATTAATATGTAAAATGCGAGGTAAATAACGTATCTCCAAAGTTTGAACACTAATTTCAATAACATCGTCTACAATAGATAAACTATAATTAGTAACTATTCTGAAAATATCGAAGGTTTAATTTGCACTATACGTCCTAAGTAAACTGCAATATACCTATAATTATAATTAATTTGAATATGAATATATATGCAATGAAGAGCAATTTTCATAACTGCCATTTAGCAGTAGAGATATTGCATATATTATTTCTTAGAAGTTTAATATTCATATTAACCTCTTAAGGCGAATTGAAACAAACGATGTATCAGAGGTCGACGGCTTGCACTTGACATGTCATGCTTATAAAATAAAGCGCGACGTGATATGATAAACTTTGTTAAACCTTAAACTAATGCGAATAACATTTTATTAATTACCCAGATTTAATTAAAGCCCAAATTGATTTTAAAAAAATTGGAAATGCTTTTCTATGTAAAATGAAATTTTATTTCCTGCTTAAAGTATACAGTTTAATAGTTATTTATGCATTGAGGGAATAAACGAAGGTTATAAGCCCGAAGCCCTAAGTTATGATGAGCTGCCGTAAGGAGCGAAGGCGTTTCGGCTGAGGGATTATTGAAGTTTATTCCCGAGTTGCATACATCATTTTTTCTCCCGACCGTTATGTTTACATATTAATTTCGATTATTAATTTGATAGTTGAAACGGTCGTTGAAAATTCTCATAGCGAGAGCATAGCCACAACTGTCATCTTGATAATTTCATGTCAAATAAATTCATATCTGTGTATTCAAAAGCTGAGTATCAACGCACGACCACACACATCTCACACCTCGCACTCATTACATGAATTAATATCGGACCTCCAAGATATCAGATGATTGTCTATATCTAAATATTGTAAATTCATGTAATGTTACTGAATAATAAATGTAAACAAACTACACGTAATTGACTTTATTCCCGAGAGAAAGTTGATATTTTATTCCCGCCGGGAATGAAGTAGTCTAGTATGGGTCAATTGTCAGATGTGTAAGGTGTCTGTTTATCATTGGTCGGGAGAAAAAAAACTATAACTTTTATTAAAACTATTATTAAAAATTTCGCACAAAAATGCCCAAATCTCAACCTCCAAATTGTCAAAAATCTCCTGTAAATTTTGTTAAAAATTTGTAATATGATAATTTTGGTAGTCAAACTTTTGTTATAATTTGGAAGGTGTGAAGAAAATGTTTTGCTTTAACAAACGTAATTTTAATGTCATGACTCAAAATTTTGTTAAAAAATTGAAATCAATGTATTCTCTGGATAACAAATATTGATTGTCAAAACTGACGTGAAATTTTGCATTGACGTACAATGAATGTACCTACCTACAACCGCAGCCATCCAAAAGTGAACGATAGTTAGTGAAAATTTCCGTATTTTTCATTAGATTAAATTAGACTTTATTCATTGACGTTCGTGTAGCATGAGTTACTGTTCAAACTGTGACATTTTAGGACGCTGTGACATTTTAGGACGCTTATGATTAGAAGTAAAAATCAAACAATTAAAAAAAAAACAATTTTGGATGGCCGCGGTTGTACCTACATTCGGTTAATTGAATATCAAAATGACAATTAAATGCACCAATCAAGAGTACGCAGACATTCATATGGCTTATGTCAAGGTATTACAAAATTGTAGTTATACCTTGTTATTAATAATTGTTGTAAATTCATTTTTCCAAAAATCAATGTTGATAAATACGTAGATTTTCATTGTTATTAGATGCCACTGATAATCAATCTCAAATGCGACAGTTTTGTATTTTTTCTAGTGAGAAAACTATAATTTCAATGAAAAAAATTCTTAAATGAAAAGAGTGAAACATCGTATTATTGCACATACGATGTGCAATACACATCTACATATTTGGCTTCCACGCAGTCATCTTAACATTATGTTAAGCTATGTACGTTTACTTATATGATAATGACACCCTGTATATCATCATTTCCGAAAAAAAATGTGATAGATAAATGTCCATATAAGTAGGTATGTACAGTCATGCTCACATAAATCTACTACAAACAATTTGACATTTCCATATAAAATTGCTATTGTAACCTAATTTCTTGTACTAGATTTATGTGAGCATGACTGTATTTACAAAGCAGAGATAGATATTTTTCAAAAATCGTCTAAATGGAAAATTTCCAGATTGTGATAGAATACACAATACAGTGCAATAAAGCAATCTATTTGTAACGGTCCAGAAATAGCGTTGGCAGAAACTGCACTTTAATAATTAATTGGCGTATAGACCTGCACGGTAGGCAACAGTGGGCGCATTTTTTTTGTGGTGGTGACGCGTTTCCCCTGTGGGCAATTTTTAAAATTCACCGGGCGAGGTGCCGCCATAGACACAGAATTCAGCTACCTTGCGTACAAGTACGAGTGTGCCAGAGGAACCGTCGAAACAGTGGTACTACCATCCGGTTTCCGGGAAAAGCGACGGAGACTCAGTTAACCACCCTTGAGGGGATTGAGGCACCGGTTACGGGGCAAGGAACCATACAAACGCTCATACCATCGGAGTAAGTAATTAAGCCCGATTTTTTTTCTTCTCTCTTTTCGGGAAGCCACGTGTCCGGCCATTACTAAGGCCATGTGCTTCCAGGCGTTTGTTGCGGGCTGAGCATTTTGCTACGGGCTAAGCAGCGATTATCCTGCCTGAGGCCGGAGTCGAGGGATCGGCGTCTGCGACGCAGGCCGTCGCCATCCAGGAGCTGAAGCCAGCCGTCAGCGACGAGACCATCAGGGAACACAGGCCAGAGTTTCCATTATATATATATAGATTTTGATACCTTTTTTTTTGTGTATGCTCAATTGAGCCATACCGTGATTTAATTTTTATTGTTTATTCTTTTGTGTAAGAGTTGCGTTTACGTGTTTCGTGTCGTACGTGCTTGCGCTTGTGTAAGAGAAAAGGTCGCTCCGTCGGCCCTTTCAATCGCGCGATTAGGAGCTTATTATATTCGGCCGAATAGAGTAAACCCTGCGCGAAAGGGTGGCGTTCGGAGGTATTTGTTTTCAGGAGCGCAGACACGGTGTCCGTCGTTTGTGTGTGTGAATAAACGCCGATATTACACTACAAACTCACACCTGTTATTTTTTGTTCCCCCCACGTTTTCTCATTCATTTCAGTTACAGTTTTCTATTCTCACTGCGAGATTTAAATCTGGTGGTGTTGGCGCCAAACGGTCAGCGTTGTGACAGTTCGTGATTTCTGAACTTCGCTGACTGTCTGTCGTCACCCACGCAGGTAGGGTGGAGCCACCCTTTGCGACGAAGTAGCAACGAGGTAAAATTACGTGGAGCCTTTTTTAACCCCCCCACTCTCTGACACCGAGAGCCTGGCCCTCGTCACTACTTCGAAGGGACCCGCCACTCGCTCCACGGCCTAACGCGCCGACTGCCCTTCAGGTACGTCACATATTGTTTATTAAAAATGGATTATAGAAAGTTAATGTGCTTCTTATTAACTCAAGAAAAAATCGAAATGAACGGAGAGATGCTAAAAAAAGAAATAAACAATCTTCAATAATTTTTTTAATAAATTTTATCTACATTATATAGACGATTTGTGTAAATTATCTACATTACTTTCCGTAGAAAAAGCCAGATATACACGACGCATCGCACAGAGATTATTCAAAACTTGCCGAGGATTCGAAACCTCTGTACCCTGATAAAAAATACCATTGGTGTACTTTTATTTATAACAAGACTATTAATAACTGAAGAAATAATCTAAAATCACCGAAAAACGCAAAAAATTATATTTTTATTTTTTATAACATTATTATTTTTATTATTATTATTATTTTTAGGTGGAGACTAAGCTGTAGCAAAAGAAGTACAAAAAGACTACAAATGGAGTAGATAAACGATATAAAGATAACATCAGGGTAAAATTGGAAAATAACACCACAATACAGGAAAACATGGAAGGAACTAAAAGAGGCCTATATCCAGCATTGGATGAATCAAGGCTGAAGAAGCAGAAGAATATCTTTTCGTTGTTTACCTCATGGTAATAACACCATGGCAATAACACACAATATTATCATTACATCCAAATACAGACAAGCACACATTTTTCAAAAATGGTCTATAGGTAATACGAAAAGATTCACCAAAGCAACATGGATAATCAGTAACACTGGCCAACACAATGTTTGTCCTATTGACATAAACCGCCAATTAATCTAGAACATTTTGCGCCGATTTCAAAAACGTCCAAAAATTGTCCGGTTTTTGTGATATTAAATTTTTGCAAAATCTGTAACTTAGTTTTTTTCGGGAAGCAAAACCAATTCCGATGCTTTTTTATGGCAATATAGGATTCAAATTTCAGTATGATAGTGGAAAAAGTATGTAATTTTTTTTTAAAACTAACCTCTAATTTTTTTGCATTTCGTACATATGCGTAGTAAATACTTTCTGAAAAATGCATTTAAATGGAAGGGACGACATATTCGTCAAAATTTGTCGACTAAAATTTTCATGAAAGCAATATGTACATTTCCCACATTAAAAAAGAGTTAATCAAATATGTAGTCATTTAAAATAGTTACTATAAAAATGGGCGTAGTTACTTGCTATTGACTAGAAGAAAGAACATAAATGTACCGAAAAAGCTAAAAATTAGGCGAAAAATTGAAAACAAAAAAATTATTTAGAAATGTGTGCAATATCCACACCCAAAACTCATATGACGTAGAGAGACAGGCATTTTCAAAAATGGTCTCAATGGCAAATAAATCAAAATTGCGAAGAAAACTATAGTTTCCCCATGTAGAAGATTAGAAAAACATAAAACAAATGATATGACAAAAAAATGAAAAGTTGACGTGCTTATTTTTAACGAAAAAGCGATAAATTTGAATGCATTGAAAGAAAGAAGAAATGAGGCGAACAGCTTGAAGAAAAAATCCAACCAAAAATGAAATTCATGTTTACATCAGTGTGTACAAAAAACCTATACCTATATAAAAATCTATAAAAAATTTAATAGGTATCAGGAAACATCTAAGTGTACAGAAAATTATTATTATTATTTTATTTTGCATAAAATATTTTTATATGATTGCGTTCACAATCAAATGGCATTCGTTTTACATTAAAACATTAAAGTGATAAAGTATTAAGAACTGAAAAAAAAAACATGGACAGACGACATTAAAAACGAGGTGTACCATAAAATAGTTCATGTTTACGTTTCTAAAAGGCATATTCCATAGTTTTGCCTCTTTTTGCCTTTTAGGTTTTGACTTTTGTGTAAACCGATATTAATAATAATATGATATATTAATCACATACAAATAATACACTTATCTAAAAAAATAGACGAGACATGAAGTTTATGATTCACTGGGCACATAACATTGAACCGCGTCGCGTGTAACGCTTTAAAAATATATTTCAAATAGATAAGTGATTACAATAAATTTGCATGTAAATATATATTTTTCTGGTAACATATTTTAGCATTTCCTATTATATAAGTAATATGAAAGCTATTTAATAAGCAAAGGGACTGTAGGTACTTAACATAAGTGCAATTTTAAAGATGATTAATAGAACTAATTGATTTTTTCGCTGTGGACTGTAGAGTAGAGTTTATAGGTAGTTATGTATAGGTCTTATGGGACCGTTTGTGTTAAAAAAAAAATTAACTGCGTTACAACTATTTGCATCGGCGAGTTTACTAATGCAAAGCTTGAAATGCTGAGAAAATGAAGTGCAATTATGAGGTATTAATATTAATTTAAACAATATAATAAGTTGCTGCCTTACCCTTGCAGGAAGTGGGTGACGTCATTATAACAATTGAAGGCGGTCCTGTGAGTGGTGGAGAATTGGCCACTTATTTGATTAACCGTCTGCCTGTATCAAGATTCATGTGCCATTTAATCCACCGGCATTAAGTCCTTAAAGGAACTAAATAAGCAAAAAAAAAAGACTAGGTTTGGAGCACCGATTAATAACAATCTGATTTTGTTTAATTATATAATGTACACTTTGTGTTTGCACTGGCGGAATGTGTTTGTTATCAAACAGAGATAGCGGCGTTAATTGTTCTTATTAATATATAATGATTATAAATGACGCGGTATAACACGAGTCTCTTTACTATAGCAATTCACTAGTGATTTATTTCCCTTTGGTCCTGCCGATATTTGAAGTCGCACTTGTGGAGGAGGCCGAGCTGGAGCAAATTGTCTGCTGCCCAACGCACTTAACTGCCGGCGACTGAAGACGATTTGGACTACAGCATCATTAGCCGTTGAATTGGGTAGCACGAAATGTGTCCGAATTGCTCACGTTATCACCTCTCGGGGACCGCCGAATTGTAATGCATCATCAACAACTGGTATTTGCAGAGAAGATACACTGCTTATAGAATTAGTATCTTAAAATGGATTATGTAAGCGATTACCGCGCGGGGCCGTACCGCAAATTTTCGGTAGTGGGGAAACGCGAACGCAAGTGGAAAATCTGAGTTTGAGCCAAGAGAAAAATATCGACGACTACATGATTTTATTTCATGTATTAACTATCACCGCGTATGTGTTCTCCATTGCTACAGTTCCTGTAAAAATGTAATTTTTCTGCGGATATGCTATTTTTTATTAATAAATAAATCCTCAACCACGACCTTGGTATTTCTCGTAGTGTTTACGTGCTAATTGCACCTGTCGAGCGCAATACTAATTTCTTTCGGGTGCCGTTTATTCCTGGTATTCATGTTTACCTGCTTAATTGTTTTCGCATGAGGCCATCAATAACAACATTTTATTCCTCCATCCAACTTTCAGTATTAATTCATTACACAACTAGTACCTGCCCAGTTAAACAAACCTGATAATTTAGAATTTTATAGACTCCTTGTAAAACCCAAACATAAACTGCGAACAATATTTATTTTTGTACTTGTAGTATCAATTAGAGCAAAGTTGGCAAGAACATTCGTGTAACCCCACTGAATCTAGAAAATCTTTGTCCCACAACCTTTTTCTACGGGTGCAAGGCTGGCGTTGCTTGGCCATGATTAGGGCGTAGGATCACAATAAACCAAATATAGGGCCGACTAGTGGCAGATGTTTAGTCGAAGCATCCCCTAGCTACGGACAGGAATTTATCCGTTCCGCGAATTATTATTTTCGCGTCTTAAAAAATAATATTGTTTACATTTGACATTTTTGTACATGTTTTAACCAAATAAATGAAAAGGTTCAAATATTTATAGTAACTTTTCTTGAAGTGAAAATTAAGTCCAGAACATTTTCAGGATTATTTATAAATATTTGAAATATAATTACAACTTCATTTAGTTTATCTTACTTTGTTGAGATTGGAGTTTGAGTTTTTTTACGTTGGTTACATTTTTGGTCTCGCATACGAGAGCACAGCTCTCCAGAAACGAAGCATCAATAATCGCCTATTTCTTAATTAACAAAAACAATTGAAAAAAAAACTACTACAAAGACATCTACCAAGAAGCGCTAGAAAGAAAATTAAAGAACAAGTAAGACAGAACACATGCGAAGAAAGATGGAATACATTTAAAAGCACTCTGCTAAACACAGCAAGAGAATGCTGCGGCGCAGCTAAAATAGTAAACACAGACACAAAAGCGACAACATGGTGGACCAAGGAACTCAGAACAACAATAAAGAACAAGTAAATAAATGGAAGACATACCTCAGCACAAAAAATGCAAAAGACTATGAAAAATATAAAGAAGCGAGAAATAAAGTGAAGATAGAAGTAAGCAAAGCGAAGGAAGAATCGTGGAGAAAATTTGGGAAACAGATACAAGAAAACTTCAGAGAAAACTTCAAAAAATGTTCTACGGAACAATAAAACGATTGAAATAAAAGAAAGAACATAGTATGATGAACATAAAAGATAAAGAAAGAAACATAATAACGCAAGAAGATAAAATAATGCAAAGATGGAGGGAATACTTCGAGGAATTTACAAAAGCAGAGGAAACGACAGCAGAAGAAGACACAATAGAAGTACAAAGAGAAGAAAAGGCTGAAACTGAAATAGAAAACATACCAATAACACTAATAGAAGAAGCAGTAAGGAAACTAAAAGGAAGAAAAGCTCCCGGAAAAGACAACATCACCCCGAAAATGCTAAAGTATATGGGAAAGCAAGGAACAGAAGAATTAAAAGAACTGATAAATGAAGTACTACAGAGCGGAGATATACCTAAAGATTGGAGCACCGGAGTAATATTACCAATATATAAAAAGGGAGACAAGAGAAAATGCGAGAGCTACAGGGGTATAACGCTAACAAGCATAGCGGGGAAAATAATGACGAGAATAATAGAAAAGCGAGTAAGAGAACAACTAAAAGAAGGGGCAGAAGCACGCACGATCTTATATTCACAATAAGACAATTAAACGAAAAAATGATAAATAAGAAAAGATTCATCCATATATGCTTCATAGACCTAGAAAAAGCCTTCGATAGGGTAAAAAGAGAAGATATATGGAAGGAACTGAAAAAGAGAGGAATTGACGCAAAAACAAGAGAGCTCATAAAAACACTAACAATATGTACAAAAATAATAAAAACACAGTAAGAACGAATAACGAAGAATCAGCAGATTTCAAAACAAATATAGGAGTAATGCAAAGTTGTATATTAAGCCAACACTTATTCACACTAGTGCTCGACGGTGCCATAAAAGATGCAAAGAAAAAGATGAAGAACATGAGGATAGGATACTGGAAAATAGAAGAGACCCAGATATGTGAAATGCTCTTTGCGGACGATATGGCCATAATAGCGGAGAGAGAAGAAAACCTGCAATTCAACATGGAAGTACTGGAAAGTGAGTTGACAAAGATTAACATGAAAATAAACACAGGTAAAAATAAAACTATGGTCATAGCAAAGGAGAGCACAAACCACAGAATAATGATGCAAGGTGAACAAGTGGAAAGTTTCAAATATTTAGGATCAGTAATAGAAAGCAACGGGAAAATAGAGAAATAAATAAACGATAGAATAGGCAAAACCGGAAGATTATTCAATGCACTAAAAACGTCTTTCCTAGGAATCAAAGAAATACCTAAAGAAACAAAGACCGAAAAGGGTAGTAAGACCAAAGTTAACCTACAGCAGTGAACTCTGGACATTAAACGAAACAGACAAATCTAGAATCAATGCGGTAGACATGCGCTTTCTAAGAAAAAATGAAAATAAAACAAAAAAAGACAAAATACAAAATAACATACATAGACAAAACTTACAAATAACAGACATAAATAATACAATCACAGAAGGTCAATTGAGATGTTTAGGGCACGTTTGTAGAATGAACGATAACAGACAGACAAAAAGAGTTTATGAGACAAGACCTACGGGGAAATCATATAAGGGAAGACCAAGAAAAACCTGGAACGACAGAATCAAAGAGCAGGCAGAGAAAAGAGGATTAACATGGGAAAGAATGAAACAACTCACACAGGATAGAAGAAAATAAAGAGAAGCCTACATGAAGAAACAATAAACTGTAAAACCCTACACCAACAATGTAGAAAGGGAAATGATAAAATAAAATAAAATACATTTTTGGTAAGTTTGAAGATTTGTTGTAAGTTTCGTGCAATTATATGAAAATTGGACAGTATTTTGACACTTTTCATATATTTCTAGATATTTTGTAGAATTTTGAACAACATTTAAAAAAATTGTCACTTTGGTTGATATTATGTTCCCAGTTTCTGCACGTTTTGAAAAATTCTGTACGTTTTGAAACGAATTTAAAATGAAAAATGACAAATTCAAATTCTCTTAGAAATTATATAAACGGAAATGTTATCTCGTGTTATACCTGAAAGGTATATACCTATATGTGTGGAATATTTTGCATCTGAAAATTTTATTAATGTATTAGTAGTAGAATTAGTATTCCAAAAATACCATTAGTTAAGTGCCCACTTAAATTTTTGCAACGTTCTCGTATTTTCTATTTACTTCCTTCAGTTTCAAAATTCAGTTGAGTTTTTAAAATATACATAAGGTATGTTTCAGAAAATTTAGAACAATTTTGAAACTTACTATTATTGAAACTATTATTTTTGTTAATAATGTTTGTAGTTCTTATATTATTATAAAATTTTCAGCGTATTGCATCTACAGGGTGGCCCACCTATCCTCGCTCGGACGATTGGTGCTAGACTAATGAAAATTGAGAAAAAAATCTGATTGGAACTTATTGGATACTTGATGTTCTACTTTTTAAAATTATTTTCGAGTGTACCGTAAATCCGGGACACAAAATTTGGTCTCTTTTTTAAACAAACCACCCTGTATATTATTTCATTTTTAGAATCTGCTTTATGTGGGCTTCACAAATAATTTTTATTTTTTGGAATCAGATGCAACGTTGCCAAGTTATTCACATTTTAATAAAATTTTACGAAAAATCATGGACGTGGGAAAAAATTCAACAAAACCTTATTATAAGATAGATATCAATGAAAGAATATGCGTATGCATATACCCAAGCAATGTGCCAAAACATTCACAATATTTTGAGTCACGTAGAATATACAGGGTGTTCTGAAACAACGATACAATTTTGCTATTTTCAAATAGCCAAAACTCATGTTTTTCAAATGGAACACCCTGTATATAGCATCATATTCTGGGTGCTTATCAAATGAGCTATTCAATGGCCGCATATGGACTATAATCTAATAATACTTTTCAATAGGTAAATAACGATCAATCTAGATATGTTTTCGCCATTTGAAAATAGCAAAATTCGATCGTTGTTTCAGAACAACCTGTGTATTCAACGTGACTCCAAATATTGTGAATCTTTTGGCATATTGCTTGGGTACTTGCATACCCAGATGCTTTCATTGATCTCTTATAACAAGGTTTTTTTGATTTTTTTTTCCAATTCCACGATTTTTCGTTAAATTTTATTATAATGTGAATAACTAGGCACCGTTACATCTGATCCCTAAAACTAAAACTGATTTGTGAAACCAAGATTCTAAAAATGAAAGAATATACAGGGTGTTCCATTTAAAAATGAGGTCTAATGTTGTATCACGGATTTATGGTACACTCTGAATATTCTTTGATTTTTGGAATCTGCTTCATGTGGGCTTCACAAATCATTTTTATTTTTAGGGATCAGAAGCAACGTTGCCAAGTTATTCACATTTTCATCAAATTTAACGAAAAATCATGGATGTGGAAAATAATTCAACAAAACCTTATTATAAGAGATCAATGAAAGAATCTGGGTATGCAAGTACCCAAGCAATGTGCCAAAACGTACACAATATTTGGAGTCACGTTGAATACACAGGGTGTTCTGAAACAACGATCGAATTTTGCTATTTTCAAGTAGCTAAAACTTATTGAGAATGATCCTTATTTACCTATTAAAAAGTATTATTAGATTATAGTCCATATGCTACCATTGAATAGCTCATTAGATGAACACTCAGAATATGAAGCTCTATACTGGGTATTCTATTGAAAAAAAAAGAGTTTTAGTCATTTGAAAATAGCAAAATTGTATCGTTGTTTCAGAGCACCCTGTGTATTCTACGTGACTCAAAATATTGTGTATGTTTTGGCACATTGCTTGAGTACTTGTATACGCAGATTCTTTCATTAATCTCTTATAATAAGGTTTTGTTGAATATTTTTGCACGTCCACACTATTATGACACTATTATTAACTGTTTTAAATTTACTAGAAATTATTTAAAAAATCACAGAAACAATAAAGATCCATCAAACAAACATCATTAAAATTGCTTAAAATATTCAGTAGTTATATCCCGAGTGCATGCCAAGCCAAATACACGAATATGTTTACGAGTGCACTTCGTACTCGTAAAAATATTAAGGATGGCATGCAATAGGGATATATTGAGGATATTTCCTGACAAAAATTTCATGCGAAGTAGGAATTTCACGATATAAATAATGAAAGTCGATGGAAGTCATCACGAGAAGTTAATTGCAAAGCTGCGAGGAGAATCCAAAAATGACAATGTTAAAACAAACGTTGGTTTCAGTGGAGCCAGTACTTATAGCAATTGAACTTTCAATAATAACTATAATTATTATTGTTCAAATACGAATTGTAATTTCAATTAATAAATGTATTTTGATAATTAAGAGCCCGAATGTTTTTAAAATGTCAAAAATATTCACTTAATGCACCATGAAAATACCCGGGTATTTTCATAGTGCATCAAATACTCGGTGTATTCATTCGTCTAGGTGACTTCTGGAATACGCATTAATATGATTAGTTGCAATCTCGATGAAGTTTTTGGAGGGAAATAGTCAATTGGATACTTTTGTAGGTAGGTATATAGCGAGATAAAAGTTTTCTTTAAAACATTAAATACAAGAAGGGTTTTCTTTTCGCCTTTTCCAAACTATTCGTCATAATATGCATATTTTTCATCCATGTTGCAATTTTTGGGATTCTCCACATATTCGTACAAATTTTAACGAAACTTTAAATTCTTCCCTTCTTGGAAAACCAGCCAATATTTTTAACATATGTGCAAAATATCTGTTGCATTTTATTTTAGTGTAATGCGAAATATGCTTTTCTTAATTTGGAGAACTGAAATTTCTCTGTGACAAATTAGAAAATAACAATTTTTGCACAAAAATGAAATCTTCGTGTGATTTCACATGGGGTTTTTATTCATTTTTTTTGTGTGCCGAAAAATATTCGCAAACAATGACATGAATATTCGTCATAAATTTGAAATTACATTGGATTTTTTTGGAAATCTATTGCGAAATATTTGTTAAATTTTGAAAACTATGAAAATTGGTTTTAACTTTAACTTATAAAGTGTCCACAGGTCTTAAAATTTAAAGCAATTACGTGTATCTTGTTGTTTAAAACTTACTTCGTAACTTTAGAGCAAAATTTTAACTTTTTCTTTGTAGACTTTCATTGCAGAAAAAAATTAAAATATCAAAGTTTAACGAACTAATTTGTAAAGCAAATAAATATGTGGAGAAACTCATATTCTGCCATCAGTTTTTTTTTAGTAAAATTTATACTTACTGCAATTCGATATTGTTTAAAAATTTAATTGTTATGATTTCAATGGCAGGATATAAGTGAATATAAAAATACTAGAGCAAGTTTTAAGATGAGAATTGACGAGATTATGGATAAATTTAGCTTAATTTTAAGAGACAAATAAGGCATATAAATATGGAGGAAGTTATTAAAGATATGATTCTTGAATGGATCACTATGTATATAAAAATATGGTGTATTGTATATTATTTACACTTGAAATAAGTAAACATGTAGGACATGTGCAACTGTAAGATTGTACATTATGCAGGCTACTATAAAATGATTATAACTATTGCTTACAAGTGTGGAAAATTAGTGTTTACGATGCATGTTTTATTGGCTGCTGCAGTCGAAGCGCTATAATTCTATTAAAAATTTCCACGCTGTAATAAAAATTGCAATTTTATAATTATTCTAGTGGAGATATAAAATCTACAAGTTAGAATAACATTATAATTTGTTTGGTTATTGAGTTATTACTCAATATTTACATGTACGCGTTAATCCATCATCATTCATCGCCATGTCTCTGAATAAAAACGAATTTACAATAATAACATATTCAACAGTTATGTTATAATCCGTCATAGTAGCAGTGTTACTACGTTATTATTATAGTAAAACATCTTATGACTCCGCATTAATATGAATAAAATTTCATCGTAGTTTTGTGCTCTAATTAAAGAGTGCTATAATTTTTTTTTTGTTCAAATGTATAGAATTATTTTTAACTTTATTTAAATGTTTTTCAAATAACTGTCATATTTTAAAAATTATTGATAATAGCAGAAATATTGTAGGAGTAAAAACATCCAATTTTGCTTATTTTTGTCAAATCTAGATGTTGTTCTAAATATATTAATTTCAACATTCTATTCAATTATCTTAAGTCGTTCACAAAAAGTTATACATCCATAAAAAATAGGTTTCATCCTATCCAAAATATTTTTCGAAGAAACTAATACCTACACTACACATACAATTATTATGTGATGTTCAAATTACATTTAGCTGGTGGTCAACTTGTAGCTACATTACATCTTTATGATACTTGATGAAAATAATGCGAAACTAAAAAAACTGAAAATAGGACATTTTTGTTGATGTATGCCGTATGGCCGGTGTGGCGTAGGTATAGTTTTCTGTTGCGCCTATACTTCTTCGGTTTCATTCATGACTTTGACAATAAATGAATTTCATTTATTTGATACGATATCAGTGTAACCGTTTAATATCAAGGACTACTATATTAATATAGGCCATTGGGTTAATTGATATTTGATTAGAGCTTCACTAATGAAAAGAAAATATTAATTATTTAACGGGATTAAATAAATAATATCATACAACAATGTTGATAATATCCTTGACGCGTACTGGTAGTAATAAAATATGCAAATACAGTTCCAATCCAGTCTAATACAACGGTAGGTACCTACCTACTTGAGGTTATTTTTTATAACTCTTAAATAACACGATTGGAAAGTATTACTCCTACTGTGTAATCAATTTGTCTAAATTTTCTCACTAAAGTGTTATTAATTGTAATTCAATCTGGTTAACTACATTCCTGTCAATCCATTGCTGTTTGTTTTTTAACGCTCTGGCATTATAATTAGCACGTCACAACCACAATACAAAGTATATGTACTATGATTATTGCTGAGTAAATAAAGAATAGTATTGCGTACAAATGCTTAAATTTTTTGTAAACATTGGTATCTTAAAAGAAAATGAAATAATAAATTCGGCATTACTTAACTTTTTAATTTTTAAATTGCGATCTAAAATACTAGAGTTCTTTCTTTTGTTTTTGGTATGAAATTTTGTAATAGTGATTTAGTTTTTGTTATGTTTTTAGTGTATGTTTTGGGCAAATAACATGCACATTTTAAATTTTTTAATTTATATTAAGAAAGTTTGTGTCAATATCTCAATATCCATTAATGATACGTCACTTTTAATAACATATTTGAACTCTACTCAAAAAGTGCGATATTTACGTCAATATATCAATATCATTTCAATACAAATTTGATTAAACGAGCTAGAGCGTAAAATTACCAATTTCCATAGTTTCAAAAATTTAACAAATATTTCGCAAAAGATTGCCAAAAAAATCCAACGTAATTGCAAATTTATGATGAATACTCATGTAATTATTTGCGAATATTTATCGGCACACCAAAAAAAAAAAAAAAATCATTAAAAATCACACGAAGATTTCAGACTATGAAAAGTGCCAAATTCCAAATCTTCTATGCAATCAAAATGTCAAATATATTTTCGTTAACATCTCGCAATGTGCAAAAATAATTATTTTCCAATTTGTCACAAATTGAAAATGCAGTTTTTTAATGTTTTTCGCCAATAGCAGCAAACCATTCAATTTTTGAGACTTTTATTTTCTCTGCCAAGTATGCCCTGGCCTTAAAATTAGTTTCTATAATTTAACTAACTCTCTATCAATTTCCGTTTACGAGATCCCCATGTTATGCACGATAACTGGGACACTCTGTATACTTAATAGGTAGTGAATAATGAAATCAGCATAATTGGCACCAAATTGCACATTAGTAACTCCAAAATATACGTCAAAGGGCATTTTAAAATCATTATCTTAATGGAAAACTACTTTACCATGGACTTGCGCTTTCCAAAATAATTTAAATATACAAGCGAATTTTGTTCTGAAACAAATCAATAATCAATAAAATTTTAAGAATAATTGAAATTTCACACAGAAGTAAAAAATTTAAAACTAATGAATTAATTTTGAAAGTGTAACTAAAACTTGACAGAAATAAATCAGTGCCTAATCAAGTACACATAAAATGACAAAAAATTGACAGAATTATTTTAATTTCACATATAAATAATTGAAGAATTGACATCTGATCAATGCAAATTGACAGAAAACATTAAATTTTGACAGAAACAATTGAAAAATTTATAGCAAGCACGAAATTTTGACAGAAAAAAAATCAGCAATCAATTAAATTGTAAAGATTAATTGAACTTGCACACAGAAATAATTGAAAAAATGAAAGTTGACAAACGAAATTTGATAGAATAATGGAAATTTCACAGAGAAATAATTGAAAAATGTCAGATGATCAATGAAATATGACAGATAAATTGAAATTTTCACAGTAATAAATTAATAACTAATTAAATTTGAAAGAATCATTGAACTTTCATACTGAAACAATAGAAAATTTGACAATTAATCAATAAAATTTGACTGAATAATGGAAATTTTGATACAAATAATTGAAATAATTGAAATTTCATAGTTTCGTTGATATATTTTTGTTTTGCGCATTGTATGTACATTAAAGTGTTGTATAGCATTTCTGCAGTGTGAATGTGACATAATTTAACAAAGTTCAGAAAAGTGTTGTACAGTCATGCTCACATAAATTTAGTACAAGAAATTAATTTAAGCAATTTTATATAGCAATGTCAATTTGTTTGTACTCGATCTATGTGCAGGTTGTGCACCGCACAAAGACGCGTCATCGAGGGGGCGCCATGTCATAAAAATTACGAAATTACGATAATTCATAATTTCGTGACAATAAAGTTTATTTTTGTGAAACAATAAAGTGAAGCTTTCGACAAAGTATGGCACGAGGGCCTTAAATACAAATTAAGAAAACTTCTGTCCAGACCATATACACAATTACTAGAATCATACATGTCAGATAGAGTTTTTAGAATTAAGCAGGAAGATGCTTACTCTGATCTAAAAGAAATAAAGGCAGGTGTACCATAGGGCAGTGTGTTAGGGCCAGTCCTCTACCTATTATACACCAGCGATATACCTAAATTAGGTCATAATACGATAGCCACTTTTGCCGAAGACACTGCTATATAGACTGTAGGCAAAGATCACGAAGAAGCAGCATTAAATCTGCAAACCTCAATTAATAAAATTAACAACTGGACTAAGCAATGGCGAATTAAACTGAATGAGACTAAATCGGCCCATGTCAATTTCACAAATAAAAGAAATCAACATATCCCTGTTACTATAAATTATATCAAGGTGCCCTACGCTGATACAGCAAAATATTTGGGTATTACATTGGACGCTAAATTACGCTGGAGAGCTCATGTCAAAAGTAAAAGAAGAATTGGACATTAGAATTCCACCCTGTCAATCTATAATAAAATACTTCTGTATAAACAAATTCTTAACCCCGTATGGGCATATGGCATCCAGCTGTGGGGTTGTGCCAAAAAGAGCAATATAGAAATAATCCAGCGATACCAAAACAAAGTACTAACGAGTATTGTCAATGCACCTTGGTATTTTCGGAACAGTGACCTCCACAGGGACTTGGAAATGGACACTGTTAATGAGACAATAAACAAATTTGCCAAGAGTCACGAACAGCGACTTCTTCAACAGGTCAACGTCGAAGCCTCGATAACACGAATTTCAGCGAACAAAACCGTTCGAGTTAGTTTAATATTGTGTTAGTGCAAAAGCGGAGCTTAGAGCTAGTGTACATGCTAATACTAGTGTAATTAAGTCATTAGAAACTAAGGGATACTAATGAGTAGGCCGTTAGCATGAAACCTTCATTTAGTAATTAAATTGGCATAACATTACTCATTGATCCATATTTGATCAGATTGTAATAATTATAGTAATAATAATTATATACTATTATATTAATAATATAATAATTATTATAATAAAATACCATTAAGTGTTTTATATAATAAAAAAAATGAAGTGATTTGATTTTTTTTTTAAATAAAAGTGGATATACTTATTTATAGTGTAAATCCGGCTTTTCGGCTTAAGATTAACTTAGCTCTAACTCCATATATTTTCCCATTTTACCATAATTGCCCTTAGTTTTAGTCGTCAGTCAAAATGTTTTGTTTGTTGTATATTAAAATAAAAGTATTTTACAAAAGTAGTTTTTGTTTGCAATATTCTATCGTATTTTGTCTATTCGACAAAACAAATTGCAAGGCGTGCAAGTAAATTTCTGGAATATTTAGAATAAACAATGTAAGTACAAAAATATAAATTAAAAAAGATGTATTATAAACCCCTAACCCAGTGTTTTCCAATCTGTGGGGGCGTCCTGTAGGGGTCGCAAAATTTTTACAATGGGTCGCGCTACTTTTACCAAAATACATATTTTTACTACAAACAAAAAAGGTCAAATCGATATTGGCAAAAATGACAATGTCAAAAAGAAAAAAATATATAAAAAAACAGAATTTGATGATATTACGTTTGTAAGCGAGGAATTCAAAAATATAATAATATATGGGGTGTTCCATTTAAAATCAGAAAGTTGGTGCTCCTTCCGGTAGAACCGGTGGAACCGGAAGTGATAGAAAGTTAAAAATATTTCACATGAGGAGAACTGATTCAACCGTGTGACGAGGATTTTTTTCGAAAATTTAAACGGCAACCCTGTAAACTTTTAACGAACGGATTAGCGTAGACATCCTGTATAGTCTAGTCATATTATCCTCAAAAAGCCGTTTTGGCTGAAATTAATTATATTGTTTTGAAAATTGGTACACATACTCTTGAGCACTCTAGAATCGAATATCCGTCGAGTTTCCTCTCCCCCGGTGGGGGCTTCATCCCGTAATATTGAAAAAGCACCCCCCAAACCTGTGTTATTTTTAGCAATTATCTCGTAAACGGTGCACCGCCTAAACATTGAATATTGAGTTGAATAAAATTTATGTTACACGGTTTACCACAAAAGCTATAGTTCGCGCAGAATAGAGGCCGGAAGTCAAATTATCTTGTAAATCCAGGTGGAAATAAATTATATAGTTTTAAAATTTCCCCTCCGCCTGTGGGGGCTTCATCTTCTAATATTGAAAAAACACCCGCCAAAGGGCGAACTTGTATAATTCTTCGCATTAACGGTGCACCGCTTGAAAATTTTCATATCGGGTACAGTTGATAGAAACAAAATTTTTGAAGAAAAATTATATTACGCGGTTGGCCACAAAAGCTATAGTTCGCACGGTGTAGACACCGCAAGTAAGAGATGAATACTGGCGCGCGACTCACAATTCCTTTCTCAGGCTCTCTTTTCGTAAATAACTACAAAACGGCTAATTATTCGTTAAAATTATTTTCTTGCTCTGGTCAAGAATTTCGCGCCCTAGAACTTCAGTTATGAGCACTTTTATCAAAAATCTAATCGTTTATTAGTTATTTACGAAACGAGAGCCCGATAAATGAATTGTGCGTAGCGCTCCAGTATTCGCCTCTTACTTCAGGCGTCCCTACCTTACGAACTATAGCTTTTGTGGTAAACCATGTAATATAATTTTTTGAACTCACCGCCTCGAAAGTGACATTTGACGCACTCTATTGACAACCGGAAATCCGTATTTCCCGGTCTAGTAGACCGGGAAAACGGCAAAAAAACACTGTCATAAATAAATCAATACATAATTATTTATTGTGAACGATCTACATCGACTTAAGCAGGGTTATTATTGTACACATTTATCGTACAATTAGTACAATTTGAAATGCAAATTCCCGAACTTTCCACCGCATCGGGTTTAGATATAGTGTGCGACACATTAAGAGTTTCAGAGATTGTATAGTTTTCAACTTGAGATGAAGGTCCCGGAGCTGGTTGCATCAATCTTTCAGCTACGTTAATTTTACTCTGCACAGAGTCATCGACGTAACCTTCGGCCACGCTTGAAGATCTCCAACCGCCAAATTTTTTAAGAGTCAGTAAATCGCCACCGTTGTTTGCAAGTAAAGTAGCTGAACTTCTTCGAAAGCAATGACCAGTGTAGGCCTGTGGAGCCTCTAGCTGAAGGTACTGTGCCACAGAGCAAGGTATTTTGCCAATTGTATTAAGACCAATAGGTGAATTAATACATTTCCCATTTCTGTAGGTCAAAAAGAAACGTTTATTTGTCCCTACTCTTAAATTTTTGTATTTTAACAATAAATTTATCCATTCTGGATTGATCACCACAAAACGTCGAGAAATATTAGTTTTGGTCTCTGGTACATTAACAAGTACCATTTCATGTTTAAACTCGATATGATCAATTAACATTTTACATAATTCATCGCGGCGACAATTGCCGTATTAGCGGCATTGCGGATTTCCGGAGGTGTACAACTACTTATATCCGAATCGGAAGACATTTTATTAGAAACTGAGACTTTAAACGACAGGCTTTAAAAAATCAACTGTCAAAGTAACAATCATTGTTTTGCTATACAGCCATGGCTTGCTTTATTTCATATTTTGAAACGGAATGAAAATTATTTGAGTTTATGCTGATCGTTCTGTTCGTTTTAAAAAAAAATGTACAAACCACTTGCGGGAATCATTTTCCCGCATTCACGCAGATGAAGCATTCGCTCCCTTCGGTCGCTCATGCTTCAAAATTGCGTTCATGCGGGAAAATTGTGTTCCCGCACTTGGTTTGTAAATAACTATTTGTTCAAAATTTTGTTTCCATCAACTTTACCCAATATAAAAAATTTCAAGCGTTCGCCGTTTGGGGAGTGTTTTTACAATATTACGGGATGAAGCCCCCACCGGGTGAGGGGAAAGTCGACGGATATTCGATTCTGAGTACTCAAGAGTATGTATACCAAATTTCAAAACTATATAATTTATTTCCGCCAAATTTCCGCCTGGATAATTTGATTTCGGCCTCTATTCCGCGCCAACTACAGCTTTTGTGGCAAACCGTGTAACATAAATTTTGTCCAAAATTTTGTCCTGATCAACGTTACCTGATACCATTTACGAGATATTAGCGAAAAATGTATCAAGTTCGCGGTTTGGCGGGTGTTTTTTCACCCGCCACATATTTAGGGATGAAGCCCCCACCGGGGGAAGGGAAACTCGACGGATATTCGATTCTAGGGTACATAAGAATAAGTATACCAAATTTAAAAACTATATAATTTATTTCCGCCAAAAAATCTAATTTGACTGGACTAATATTTTAGAATTAAGAGGTCTCTTTACCCACACGTGGTATAGGGAATTGCATGTAAACGACAGCCAAGATAATTCATTCACGGGTCAACATAATTACAATCGGAGACCTGATTTAGAAAGTTTACACATTTTTATACAATTGAGCCAAGTAGTTTTAACAAATAATAAAATAGTGATTTATTATGTTGATTAAAAGAATGGCATGTTTAGCCGATTTGTGAAATTTTCTTCTGTATTTATTTAATTAAGACAGGGTACATATAATGGAAAATCCCTCGAGGTATTTGGAGCTAATATTATTGCGAACCACCTTCTTTTTTTTGTTCCAATATCTTGAATTATAATGGAGTATTCTTGTCTGCACATAAATCCGTTTAGGTGATCAGAAATAAGTCACCTTTAATTTATTTCTTAACACTACTTTGTCTAATTGTAGATAAATGTCTAAACTTTCTATATCAGTTCTCCGATTGTAATTATGTTAACCGGTCCATGAATTATTTGGCTGTCGCTTATTAACAATGCCGTATACTAGCTGGGGTAAATAGGCCTTTTAAGAGGCGATTTTAAAACAATAGAAAAGAAAGAAAGATTTTGACGAATGAAACACGTTTTTGGGATGAACAGAGGCGAGTAAAAATGCGGAAAGTAGTGTTTGGTAAAGTTTTAGGCAACGAAGTAATTTTGGTAGGCAAAGATTAATTTATTGTAAACACTTTAAATGTTATTTGCGACACATTAAGTGTATAATTAAATAGATGAATAGAAATTTACGATGCAAAATAAAATAAAGTTAAAATATTTTTCATAGATGCTCTACCGGATAATGAATTTAATGCATGCATAGATGAAATAAGGGAAGTTTATAAAACTCACAATGACGTAGAAACTTTAAGAAAAGACGAAGTAATTCATTTTATATCCTATGCCAAAGAAGAAAATATTAAAGGTGCAATTGATATGTATTCCGCAATCAATGAAGGGTTAAGATCCACATTTCCTAATATCGAGACAATATTCAAAATATTTGTAAAGCGAAGAACGCTCCTTATAAAAAAATATTTAATAGTTTGAATCAAAATAAATTGTCTGATTTGGCAGTATTATTTATAGGGTCTCAAGTAACTCAAGCAATTAATTTTGATGGCATAATTGATATATTTGTCCTCACAAGGCAAGAAAAAATATTATAATTACTTTGTTTAACGCCTAATATTATATTTTTTATTCTTTCAATAACGAGAAACCACATTCTGCTCTTCACAACCATTTGAAATTTGACCTAGTCAGATATTTAATATTAAGCAAATACTTATTATGTTTTTTTGTGTGTTTAATTTCATTATTATATATTTTAGTAGATAAGAATTACACACGGTACTGGTTCTACTTCTTGAGCCCGTTTCTTGCGGTTGGAATATTGTGAGTGCAGCATAATTTGGTTGCCTAGTTTATCACTTCTGAACCTTTCTGCTGCCAGCTTATTAATTCAAACCATGCTGCGCCATCTACTGAACTATTAGATTTCACTTTTGAGGACAAAATAATAATACCGATCCAAAACTGTCCAGATTTTACTTAAGGTCTCTTTTATAACGGTTTTCAAAATTACTTAAAAAAAACTGCAACCTAATCAATACAAATTCATATAAATATTTGAGGATGAGAAATGTTATAGCGGTTCAAAAATACCCTATAAAACTGAAATAGAAATAACATGATTAAAACTGATCATCATTGAATAAATCTAATACAAGGATTTATAAAAATATTTTTTACAATAAACATTTTTTTTAAATTAATTATCATTGCATAAGTTAATAAAAATTGTAAATTAGCAGAAAATTTGTAACAATTTCCATAAATAAATGAAAATTGCAGTTTCTATTTCTATTTCTAAAGTAAACTCTCATACGTATTCATAATATCTCGGGGAATTACAAAAATGTTATGAACATTTCAGAAATATCGCAAAATCCATAGAAATGATCATTATTGGATAAACACAATATGAGCATTATATTTTTTCAGGAAAAAGAACAGATTTTGAAAAGTAGTAAATTTTATGACATTTTAATGAAATTGACGTAAATTCCCTAAAAATTCGTTAATCAATTAAAAAACTTCTTTGAAATTCATCAGTAGTAATAACCCAAGAGCATCGATAATACGAAATAATTTTATCATAGTTGCCGAAAGCACATTGCTTGGCAATCGCCCGAAGCCGGCGCGGCTCCAAAAAGCAGGCGGTTGAATATTTAGTATATTCTTTGCCAAAAAGCTTCAGGAAGTTTTGCTTCGGGAAGCAAAATGTGCTTCAGGAAGTTGTGATAAAATTATAAGTTGTTTTAAGGGTATTTGAATAGTAAATAAGTGTTTATTTAGCTCTGTCTCAGGGGATTAAGATACTTTTAACGGGCTAGCCCGTGCAGTAGTATTTTTATATGTGAACAGATTATACCGTGCGATCAACAATTATTAAGAAGAGGGGTTACTATGTATGTATGTATTATGGTACCTGCATACAAAAAAATGAAGGACTTGGATATGCATCCCTACAAATTCAAATCATGAATTGCTGCTACCAGATTTTAACAGACGTCTTGTACCCTAGAAGACATACATCCAACATCTCGAGGGCTTCTCTTATCTAAGTAATTGTTGATCACACAGTATATCAAGATTTTTTTTTTGTGAGTAATCAAAACTAGTAACTTTAGTGACTTTTATCTTTTGCAACTTCTCAATGCAACTTTTGCATTGTGAAAAGCACATCAATGAGGTTATGTTGAATTGTCAAAGTCACAAATAACAATTGTTAATGTGTAAAGTATCTTGTGAATATGTTGTTTTGTATCTTGTGTAATAGTTTTGCATCTACGTTTGTTTATTTTCTCAGCAAGATTGGTCGAGCTGAGTTAATTGAAAAAAGTGGCAAGATAATTTATATTTTGCTGTCGTCAATAAATGTCTATTTTTAATCTGTATTACCAATCCCCCAGAAAGGTCAAAGCAAAATAAACTAGTCAGTATCAATCGCAGTTATGAAATATTACTAATGGTTACTCACATTAAAAAAAAATCAAGTATTATATGATTTTTTTTTTTAAGTTGACATTGTCATTTGCATTTATTAATAATTTACACGTTGCCAAACTTTTGTGTGTTACTTTTTTCTACAGAAAAATAAGTATTACTTGGTGGATGGAAAAGGTGGTTTGGGTGGTTTAATTTGAAACACCCTGTAGTAAGAATTTTAAAGGAGATTTTGTAGTTTGTGTACAACATATTAGACCCAAATTTGAATAGTAATTATAGAACAAAAGAAAGTTGCTAGTATATTTTTTCAAGTCACATTTTAATTGCTGACTACAATTACATGTTAAATAAATCATCAATGGAGAAAACTTTATTCTTAAAATAGACCTCAAATTATACACTATTAAATAGTTAATCCACGTGATTGAGTTGAGCATGAAAATCTATAGGACAGAGTAGAATTACGGTGATCTCCAGTGGCATATGTTTGCACTATTAATTGTAGTAGTAGTTCAGGTGAAAATGAATATTAAAAGTAATTTTAAATGGTACTTCAGCTGTGTTTGTTGCGAATATAGTACCTCATCGTAATCTACAGACTCTAACATTAAGTGATAATAAAGTTAAACTTTCCATATGTTTTTTCTATAAAACTAAATATTTTACTTTTTTCTTTCATTACATGGCAACGGATTTCCTCCTGATTAATCAAGCAATGAGAATTTGCTTAGAATAAAAAAGTTACTTATTACGAAAATCATCAAAATAAAAGTCTTAAAAACTAGTTATATACAACATAAACTTTTTAATTATTATGTAAAACTTTATAAACAATTAACTGTCTTCTTCATCATCGAGTAAGTGATCGAGTTTTAATTCTTTCTTCGACGAAGCCATTTTTATTTTGATATTCTTCCTTTCCTTCTTCATTTTCTGCCCGACAACGTATTCCGGCATCATAACCTTCGAGCTCCTGAAAGTTACGCTCTGCTCTTCACCCGGCTCATCAAGCCTCGCCTTCTTAATCATCGCGGTTTTCTTAAATGTAATTTTCTCCGGCACAGGCTCGTCGTTTTCGTTGTCGGTATTTCCCTTGCGTTCTTCCAGTTCTTTGAGAAACGAGAGCGCCGCACTTGTGTTGCCCCTGTCGGAAATGTCTTCGTCTTTAACATCGGCCAGAGTGTATTTTGTCCACTTATTGGGGTTTAGGCGAAAATTGGGAACTCGCCCAACAGGCAAGCATTTCGATATCGGGGCTTCGGGTCTCTTGAATATGCTTTCTTTGCGCTTGAACGATTTCGTTATGGATCGTTGCTTGGATTTGTTCAGGAACTCTTCCGTTTCCATTCGGTTGTCTGGTTGATACGTTCGTTTGTTACTTTTTTCTGCATCATCAAGGTGAGCAAATAGGTTCTTCTGCTTTTCCGCAAACGACTGGTGTGCACTGTTGATGACGAATGAGGAGGACTTATTGTTTTCTTCGTGCATTTTCTTGTTTACGTTAGACACTAAACTGATTATAACCTCTCAACTCAAAAACCCATATGATGTGGTTAAATCATATTTTCACAATGTACTCGTGAGACACGCAATCAAAGATTTTCCATTTGTATTAACGCGTAATAAGCAGGGATAATAAGGATATGTTTATTTTATGCTGGCGAAATTGGGGTACAATCACAGGTAGGTACTTTGGGTATATTCTTGGTGATTCTTGCTACAATTTAGGGATTTTTGTAGTGAAACAAAGTGAAACGAAATGTCACTAACTACGCCATGTTTATCGATGTACACATGTTAAAGAATATTTTTTATTTTCATTCCAATTTTAATTTAAAACACTTCTTTATCCACTGATGTTTGAAATGTTAATACTATCGGTAGGCATTTCGTTGCAAGGTAAGCAATTTTTGTGAACTATAGGATTTCTATGTATCATAACCTCAATTTTGACTGAAAATGAGATAATGAACACGTCACTCGTCTAAAATGAAGCAGCTTCTGCTGGATATACACACAATCAATGTTAAGCATAGTTATTAATTTCTCTTAATTGGTTTATATTGATTTTCAGATAATCTACTTTATGGACGTTTGTAAGCACACATTCGTTCAATTACATGCACAGTTTGTACACTCAAATACAATTTAATCTGGTGAGTTAATGTATGTAGCTCACAAATATAAATCGCTACGATGGACTGCTATCCATCGTAAAGTGTGTGTTCAAATCATTCAAACATTGTGTTTCGTCTGTTAAATGTTGCTTGTCAAGGTTAATTGACACATGCCCTGATTTTGTGGAGTTGTTCATGCTTTATAATACATTTTTTCTACAAACACTATTAAAAGTTAAACTTTTAACACGGCATACATGAATTAAAAATTGAATATTTTTCCACTAGTGTTAAAAGTAATCACTTTTAATATTAGTGTTAAAAGTAAACTGACAGGCTTTTGTCAGAGTCACATATATTTTGTTGAAATATTACAAACATAATACATTGATAGAAATAATAACATCTTACAATATTGGGTAGGCATCAGATTTAAGGTTGCCCTAAGTTTGCTTCAATTTCGTTCGGCAACTCTTCATGCGTAGTTATTATCGAGACTTTTTATCGTTTGACACATGTGTAATGCACAACGTAACCTGACTTACTTACTTCATAAATTCCACAACTCACATATTTGCTTGAAAGCTAATTGCAACCTTTTTAAAGAGCCTTGTGTTGCGTTTAATGGTGTTTGTAGAAAAAATAGTGTATTTTATACGTGTTAAAAGGATTTTATTTTGTGAGTGGGGAAATTTGCGGCATGAGCGAAGCGAATGGAGCCACCCCACGAACCTTCTTACCAAATCTTACCTTTAACACTTATATCATAAATAACGATTCTGCATCTTATCGTTCATTTTCCGTTCCCAGTTTTTCTCCAGAATTAACCATTGAATTTTAAAATTATATTAAACGATACCATCGTAAAGGAAGAAAAAAAAAATATTTGTTTTTTTGCATTCATTTCACAAAATACCATTTGAAGCAGCAATTATTTAACAAGAAAATGGAAAAACCATTGGTTGATCTAAAAATTACGGTGTGTTAACAAACTACTGGTAACGTAAAATAAGAAAGAAACCTAACACTTTAATTTCCAACAGCGTTATTCATAAAAATTTAAACCGTGGTTTAGCAGTGGTTTAGTGGTGTTACAAGGGGTTATCAAGGTTACTAGGATTAAACCAATATTAAATCAAGGGTTAAATTTTAATGAATAACACTGTTAGTGTTTACTCTAAAAAGTTATTCAAATGCTAGTGCTGCAAAAGTGAATCTCAATGTTGTGGTTATGGTTTACCATAACCAATGGCAAAATATAAAAGGGTTTGCACCGTATTCCTCCAACGATGACAACAACAAAAATCTTGATATCAGTTTGCATCGCTTCTTGGCTGCAGGCAAAATGAACATGAAATTTGTAACGAAGCTGGCAAACACTGAACTGATGGATATACAAAGAGCATGGAAGCTCAAACTAAGAATAGGCATGAAAAAGCATGTACAGTCGTGTTCATTAAAGTTAGCGTTGCTCCGACTCGAGAACTCGTAACTCGTAAATATTCCAACTCGAATATTCGAGTTGGCCATCTCGAGTCGGATGAGAGGCCAGAAGCGAACAGCAACTGGTGTCGTTTCTCTTGCTCGCCACTGCTACCAGCAATGTTTGTTTACTCGATTTACGAGTCGCGCCTCGTTCATATTATTCGAGAATACTCGGGTTGCTCTTAAGTTTTTAAATTTAACTCCACTAAATTATACCTTCTATTAAATGCAACGATGCGGAATATACAGACGTTTTATAGTTAAACCACAAAAAAAAGTCATGCATCGAATTGCCGCCCTAACATGATAAAGATGAATGTGAGCCCACTCGGCCAACTCGAGTTCCCGTTATTAATAACTCGAGTTATACGAACACATGGACAACTCGGGTTCAGCAAATACATTTATTCGAGTTGGCGCAACGCTAATTAAAGTGTTTACGTATGTGTTCCAAGCATTTTCTTCCTGAAAACTATTTTCGAATGAGAGAAGGTATGAATTTTCTCTTGAAAATACCAAGTTGTGTATCCACCGTATTCATTGCAGTATTCATCGTACAGTTGTATCAATCGACAATCAAACCTTTTACCTACAACTGGGAATCGGTGGAAACAGGCGTCGAAATTTTTGTTGCTGTCAGCGTTGGAGTCGAATACGGTACAAACCCTTTTATATTTTGCCATTGTTGATGTTAAACCATAACCACAAGATTGATAACTATACAATAAACGACAGAGGTCGACGAATTTGATACGAGTTGCACACTGTAGCACAACAAACATATGGAAAATAGCTGACTTCAAGGGTCAACACTAGTAGCTAAATGCTCTACCGTGGCGCTGCGTCTTATGTAAATCCAGCCTTAAAAAGCCGTTTTGGCGGAAATAAATTATATAGTTTTGAAATTTGGTACACATACTCTTGAGCACTCTAGAATCAAATATCCGTCGAGTTTCCCTTCCCCAGGTAGGGGCTTCATCCCTTAATATTGAAAAAGCACCTCCCAAACGATGAACTTGTGCTATTTTTCGCAATTATCTCGTAAACGGTGCCCGGGCTGAAAATTTTTATATCGGGTAAAGTTGATGGGAACAAAATTTTGAACACTATTTATGTTACAAGGTTTGCCACAAAAGCTACAGTTCGCGCGGAATAGAGGTCGGAAGTCAAATTACCCAGAAAATCCCCATCCAGAACAGTCCCCCATTATCGCTGTTGCACTGTGTACTGATGGTGCGACTGGTGTGATCGCAATACAAGTACATATTTTCGTTTTATGTTGTCTCAATAAAATCTTCAAAAAGTCCTTGTCCAATAGCATGATCGACTTGCAAAACAGAAAATCTTTTTTAATTGGCGAAAGTTCGAAAATATTCATTTGATTTTACAGTCAGTTGCCGTCTTATTGATACATCGCGATACTTGAAGTGGTACATTTTTTAATATGTTTGTTTCTTCTGGGCCTATCATCATATTGACCATATCAATCGCAACAACGATTTGTCACATATTTGCTCATTTTTGATGTCACTTATCGAACGCTAAAAACGCAAAAATATATAATTACCCCCTAATTATTAGGGGGGTCGTCAGCTTATTTATTTTATTTTTGGACATTTTAGGGGGTCGCGGCACTTATACGGTTGAGAAATGATGTCATAATACACTTATTATACTTATGTTTCCTCAATTATAACGATATCCATTTATCACTACCAGATCATTATACACTCCCAGCCATGTATAATATTATTCACTACCGAAATGTCATCTGGACTTTTGTAATTTGTAAGTTTAAAAGAATTTAAATTTCGCCTTACGGTACTTAAACCAGGCAGGATTAGCAATATATCGCATACAGTCCGCAGGCGTTTAAACCGCAATGCCACAATAACACTTCTTTGGCAGCAATTCCTAACCGTCAATATAACTTAATGTGTGACGCGTTTGACTCATTTTTTTAATAAATTATATCAAGTAGTACGCAATTTGCCATCAATTACATTGAAATATTGAATCTTCAACATAGTTTACATTTACGGTAAAAGTATTTTAAAGTCCTATAAAATATTGTATTGTACTGTAAAAGTATAGTATACTACTCGCGTATAATGGCTATCAATCACTCGAACGATTTACTCCACTCGCCTAACGGCTCGCTCCGTGAAAGTCATTGTCATGATTAATAGCCATCATTGTACGCTCGTTGTATATATATATATATACCATTAAAATGTCAGGTGCGTCTTAAAATCACTGTAAACCATTTTCAGAAGCGCATAAATGGGGAATATTGTTCATGCTTAATCTACTGCGTGTGTACAATACTTATTTAAATTTATCCTTAACTTTGCTTTTAGATTGACCAAAGAAGACTCAAAATGACACGGAAAACGAGTAAAATAAAGAAACCAAGAGTGATTGTTGAAATGACATATTCTGACAATAGTGGTAACGAAAGCGTAGCAGATTCCGAACCACAAACTAAGAAACTCTGCTTAGTGGCAGACACTGACTGCTCGCCATTGAAAGATGCAAATTTGGAACATGGTCCATGCGGTAAACCGAAACTTTCTGGACAGGCATACCAAGCATTGAAAAAAGTACTGCGGGACCAAACGAAAATGAAGCGTCTGCAGCCCAATATTTGGTTACGAGATCAAGGAGAGTTGGCCTCTCTTTCCGTGGATATGGATAGCAGGGTTCCACTGTTTGTGTCGGATATTCAACATTTAATTATGTACTCACAAATAGGACCTATGTCACCTTATACTCCGACAAGGTGGTGTCAAGTGAATAAGTATCACAGAATTAGAACCACTAACGTGCTAATAGTTGAGAACCTGTCTCTGTATGACTATAGTTCTCATGAATCATTATTTAAATATTTAAGAGACAATTTTACACATAAGTTGGAAATAATTAATCCTGAAGCTTACAAGGGGGATATTGTAAACGAGCTGATTTGTGTACCACTAACTATGACTCAAACGAAAAAGTTTGCTAATAAATTTGGAACTTTAGAAGCCGCCGTTTCTATGTCGGATGAAATATTTGATTTAGTTAGAAATATGTTCCCTGGCACTCATGCTCCAAGGCCTTCCGAAAAACGTGTGTCAGGTACAGATAAATTCCCTCGGACACATTTACTTTTATCTGGGTGGCAAATGGTAGAAGAAAATTTTCCGTTGCCAATAAAAGGTCTTACGGAAACGAAATATAAAGGTTACGTGCTAACGAAGGATATGTATAAGGATGTTACACCACTTAGCCCAATGTTTGGAATTGATTGTGAAATGTGCATGACAACAAAAGATCTGGAGTTAACAAGGATATCAATAGTTGATGAGGAATTCAAAGTTGTCTACGAACAATTAGTTAAGCCACGAAATAAAATTACAAATTACCTTACACAATATTCTGGCATAACTCCCTATCTTCTTAAAGATGTTACTAAGACCATAGAAGAAGTTCAAGACGACTTAAGAAACCTATTACCACATGATGCTATATTAGTAGGGCAGTCCTTAAATAATGATATGCATGCTCTAAAAATGATGCATCCTTATGTAATCGATACCAGGTAAGAATTAAACCAAAACACAATATAAACGTTATTCAGCACTAATAATTTTCCAGCGTAATATTTAATATTACCGGCAATCGAACGAGGAAAACGAAGCTCAAGACTCTAACACAGGAATTCTTACAAGAAGAAATCCAATCATCATCTTCCGGTCATTGCTCTGTAGAGGACAGTTTAGCGTCTCTTAAGTTGGTGCAGCTGAAGTTGAGTAAGCACCTGTATTTTGGGGACTCCGTGATGTCCAGTACTACAGTTCAAGTGGAAAAGCATCCCCAGTTAGGACACCCATATTTTTCCACATGCATGCTTAAGCAGAGTACAAAATTGGAGAAAAGTGCGTGTATTTTCGGTGAAGAAAGCATCGTTTCTAAATATAAGCAGTGTACATACAAGACTCCTGACTCGAAAATTAACAAAAAAATTAATTTTGTTACTGTTGACACGCTAAATGTCATCGACAAAGTTTTTGAAAAGAATTCGAAAATCTCTTTGAATATTGCACATATTAAATTATCAAACGAAGAATGTGGAAATCCGGATGTTTTCGAGCGGGTAAATGGATGGGCTAATAAAATGAATGACAATAGTGTAAGAGACAGTTTAAATATAATATTGTTTTCTGGATATAGTACAAGTAACGGCTGTTGTTTCATCAAACTGAAACAGTAGAATAAGTAGTGTTCATCAATATTTTTCATACTATGGAATAGATCATCTAATGTAAAACAATGTACATTATTACTTACATTTCTCTTGTGAAATAATTATAGCTTGTAAGTTAATTAATTTTGCAAATTTAATGTTAACTCGAGACAAAATATAGTTTATGTTATTAATATATTATTTTAATATATTACATCAAGCTATAGTTTCATTCTTGCTAACATACTAACAAGAAAAATATTGTTAAATTTGCAGTTTTTGTATTACACAAAGTTGATATTTTGGGGAGGAAATACTAAACTCAAGTGTAGTATACTCTGAATTGCTAAATGATACTTGTAAGACAATATGTAGTTCTTACGATCAACAACGTATATCTATAGACTTTCTGAATATTTTTTAAAACAAATGTTAAGAAAGGTTTAAATTTCTAAATTTGACAAGAATTTTGGATTTTAAACAAAAATGTAATGAGAGTATGAAATCTTAAAATGATGGCATGCCACAGCCATGAGAGTATAAAATTTTAAATTGATGACATGCCACAGCCATGAGAATACCTTAAATTTTACCTCATTTTATTACCCTAAAAAAAGTTACTTGCAGCTACTGGTAAATGTCAGAATTTGATATTTTATAAGATATTTGCTCCATTTTCTTTTGTATTTATTTTATCAATGCCAATTATGTAGGTAATAAATCTAGAACATTTTAAAATCATGGCATAAGCAGCCATTTTGAACTAGAAAAGGAACGGAAGTTTCTATTGATAGTTTTTCACAAGAATTAAATGTCAACATATCTGACTTTATAAAACAAAAGATGCAATAATATAGTAAAAATTTAAGGAGAATTTGCAGATAACATTAGTAACAAATAATGTTTTACTTTTATCTTAGTCTTATCTGCCTTATGAATCTAATATTTATGACCTTATTAGATATATTTAGAATCCAGGAGATATAAGTATACGAATTTTGTCATTTAATTTAAAGTAATTTAAGTATAAAATTTTAAAATTGCAGCATGAAAACAAAGTATGGTAAGTATATGTACAAGTTATGATAATATAAAATTTTAAAATTATGATATGCACCAGCATGCGATCACAAAACTTTGGCATTTTAAAAAATTTAATGCAATACAAAAAGTATGATCAAGTAAATTCGATACATGCAACAGGCCCGATCTTGAATCATGAAAAAACAAAAATAATAATTTAGTGAAACAGGTAAAAACCTTTTTCAAGCTAAATATATTAATTTATCATAACGCAATCGATTCTATTTGTCAAAAATTTGCTTTTGAGTATTGGTATTATCAAATTGATTATAAAATTTTAATGCAAAGTAGAATTTACCGATGCTTACATATGGAAAGTAAGAGCAAACGCACTATAAATTTTTGTTAATTAGATATAAACATAACGTAGAACACAAACAAGAAGCAACACAATTACAACCAGGTAAGGTTAGATCTGTCAAATGTCATAAGTTGCAGTTATGGAAAAAATGAATCGAAAATTGTTACTCTTATAGACAGTTGCTAATAGAGAATGTTGCATTTATCGAATTTTTGTATATACCTATTCGTTTCTATTATCTACGGTTCTATTCGTCTATAATGTTTGGCTCATTTACCCTCAAAAGTTAAACATATGACAACTTCGGTTAAAATAATGTGCAATCTGCCATTTTCAAAAAAATTACTTGAATTAGATTGGCAATTGCCAAAATTTGATATTTTCTTTTTATCATAGAGAAAAGTTATAACAGTTGGAAATTTAGAAATTGTGATAATCCATAGCCATAAAAATACCAAAATGTGGCTTTTGAAAACGTAATGTAATTTTCTATTTTGTCTACTATTGTTATCTCACTTGTAGAAGAAAGACACCCATTGACAGTTTATGACAAACTAATACAATATGCTAGTCTTACTTGCAGCAGATTGGCAAATGCCAAAATTTGATTTTATGAAAGACGTTTCTTTTTCTACTCCTACATTAGTAAATTAGTGAATTACATACGGACTTCATGCCTAGTACATCAGTTATAACGCAACCGTGTTATGTAATGAAAAGTCACTAGTGTTATGTAATAGATATATACTGTATGTCCCCACATTGGGTTAACAAGAAAACATTTTTTTGTTTAGTTTAAGAAAACAATATTATTTTTCCTTTTAAAAAAATTAACAAATGGTGCAGTTTTCGAATATAGATCATTCTGTATGATATCGTGAGTTATGTATCACATGAAAATTTATTATTAAAGGCCCTATGAATAAAATTACACACCATATTAGGGCTTGTTAACTTCATTAATAAGAGCAGGAAAAATTAATTAAACATCTGAATAACATGGAAACGCTTAGGTTTCAACCGCAATTATCTTATATCATTTTAATTGTGTAGTAAGACAGGATCCAAATAGGGTGTTCCATTTAAATAAACATAACTTTAGTTTGTAACTTTTATATGAATCACCCAGTATAAATTTCAATATTTTTATGAAGTGAAACTCATTATTGTACACAACTTTTGTATAAAATAATTTTTGATATTTTGTTTAATAACCCCGTTGACCGTTTCCAGAGCGCTGAAACACACTGTGTAGGCGGATTTATTTTAATGTGAGTAACCAAATCTAGCAACTTTAGTGACTTTTATTGTGTGTTACGAACTTTCAACTAAGCGAAATTTTTGCATTGTAATAGTGGTTTTACACGATCAATGAAATTGATGAAGAAATTCATGGATAAATTCATGAATAATTTGAAAATGTGACATGTGTATTACACGGTCAAAGTTTTGCCAACTGTAAACTTGGAACTTCTGCACTGTCAACGTGTTGCCAACTTTCAGTGTAACTTTCTTCTCATCTTGTCTCTACATCTTGTCTCAAAAATGAAAGTAGGAAAAGTAACGAAAAACATTGTGCTGCCTTGCATGCGTTAGCAGTAGCTGCATGTGTATTATACCATGATAACACCATGTTAGATAGACCATGTGCACATGTCACTTTCCAGTAGGTAGGTATTAATTTAAAAACCGAAAACCTAGAATTGCCGAAAACTTAGAGCAGGTTCTATTGTGACAATTTGTTCATGAATTTATTGTCATTAATTTATTCACGACAATTATTAAGCACACATCCCATCCCACTTCACTCATATCGCAAAATTATCAAAAAAATCCGAAACGTGACTTTTTTAACTTGAAACTTGAAAATATCTCGAGAAACAAGTACTCTATGAAAAAAATGTCTATAATCAATATTTAATCACTCCGCGGGGGAAATACATTAGTGCCTAAATTAATCCCCCACCCCCTTCTTTGTAGGTTGGGCGGGGTGTAATTTAGAAATCTTAAATGGGAACTCCCAGTTTTTATTGCAGATTCGGTATTTTTTATGGTAAGCGTGTTGCAGAATCGAATGCGTAGGTTCTGAGTACATAGGAGTAATCGAAATTTTTTAATTGATTTTCGTCGATTAGAACGCTATCTAATCATGAATCAACAAAACTGTGTCGTACAAATCGTACGTATTTTTAGCCGTAAAATCCGAATCTGCAATAAAAACGGGGGGTTCCCATTTAAGATTTCAAAGTGAACTTAGAGGTCAATCTGGAGAATATTTTACATGGGTAACAGTATATGCATTTGGATGTATCGGAAAAAACAAGCCAATTTCTCATTTATTTTGTACCCTCCGCAATTTTCGGTAAAAATGGTCTTCTTGTAAATATCTATAATATGTTTGTCGACATACAAATCTTATAAATTTTCCATTTTGCCAAAGTTATTTGGTTTATTAAGAATTACAAATTCTATCATTTTGTCGGTTGAAACTTTTGGTTAGTGTACAATATCATGCTTAAAATGCAATTGATCTGCTTCTGCATCAAATAACTTCAACACTTCTCCTTCGGTTGTTAACTCTCCTATAGGGTTGCTTGTAAACTCAAAATTTTGTCTTTCTTCAAACGATTGCTGTTCTAATAATGCGACATTTTCTGAATTTTTCTCAGACTGGGCTTGAGCACCCCAAGAACATACAGAATGGAAGAAATCAAAACTACCCCATAACTTTCCCGCTAGGGGCTCTTTGAGCACAAATTGACTACTATTAGCGCTTCTAGGGATCCCGAATCGGCTCTAGGGGCCCCAAATTTATAAAAAAATATTATTACTGCATGTTTTAAAAACGCTTAGGGGCCTTAAGTAATATAAACGCGCCATTGACTGCATTATCTACCATCGTGCGTCGGGCGACGCGTGTCTCCCTTCCTTTGAATTTTGAATTTTTATATAGTAATCAGAGATGAACCACGATTGTATGTACAATTGGGCCTTACTAGGTTTTCAATCGCCCTAGGGTTCGGTGTTAATTATAGGGGCGCCCCTGGTCATACCGACTGCTTTTTGGCTAATCTCTTTATCTTAAACACTTTACGAGTTACAGTAATAAATATCAGAATTGGTGCATCGATTTGTCACACATAAATTATCACTTTATGGCCAAAATATCTTGTTCAAATAAAGCCGAATCCGGCGAGGAATTTTATAGCAAATTTAATTACTTGCACGACGATTTTTAGTAGAGCTCAATATATGCGATCAACAATTATTTAGATAAGGGGCAGCAATGTCAGTGCTATGAAACCTGCAAAAAAAAAAAAATTAAAGAAGGACTTGGATATGCATCCCGACAAACTACAGGCCTATCATGAATTGCTGCCATTGCTGGGTCTTGTACCCTAGTACTAGCACACATACTTCCTACATATCAAGGGCTTAATTTATCTAAATAATTGTTGATCGCACGGTACATATTCAATATACACCAAGTTAAGGTAATATTTAGTTCGTGGTTTATAACAAAGCAACCTTTAAAATTATTATATCTCGGAAATATTGAATTTACTGAATAAAATCATATAGTGTAGCGAATTAAATTTATTACAAGTTCTTAGTAGAATTACTTTCTATTTAAACGCATGTTGAAAATTCCAATTTCAATGGCGCAGCATTGCGTAGGACAGCGTTATGTAAACTATAAATCTTCCATACGATTCGGACCGATCTTTTCATCGGTGGGTTTAAGATGACCCCAGGAGATCAGAAACGCAAAGAGCAGCTAGTGTTAAAACATGTTGTGGGCAATGTCAATCTGGCAGGTAAGTTATCCTCAACTTAGGAAGATAGCTCCTAAAGAGTCTTAAAACAAACTATTTAAACGATCTACAGCAGGGGTTCCCAAATGTTTAAACATTGCGACCCATATTTTAGAAACCCAATTTTTATCGACCCACTTCATCCCCGGTGCATTAATTTTGTACGTTTTTACTTTCAAAATATGTTATGAATTTTAAATTTTGAATCGTAAAAATATAAAAATAAATATTTAAGATCTTGTCACGACCCACCAAAAATTACCCGCCATCCAGAGTTGGGGAAACGCTAATCTACAACATTGAAAAAGATATCCAAGCAGATCAATGTCTGACCAGTACTATGCCATTACTAGAACTAGGCAACTAGCACTGGCAATTACTCGGACAAATTGTTTATTGGGTACATTCTAATTGAGAATTTAATCACTTGGAAAATTGACCCCAACAAACAGTTATAAAAAAAATTATATAATTATAAAATTTGGCTTGATTGTATAAAATGTTCTACACAGGTGCATAAGTGACTGATTATAACCGATGTACGAACTTGATATGCGTATTCGTAAATAGATTCAGACAATACAGAATTGGATTATTATAATAATTTGTTTTAACATTACATAAATACCTACCTACATAAAACTTACATAAACCATAATAGAGAAAACCACACGAATAAAACCAGTTAATTTCTGAATGTTCGTGCATTGATCTAATCACATTTTGATGCATAGGACAATGTTCATATAGTGTTAATAATTGCAATCCCACGATGTAACTTTACGCAATAACTATTGAGATATGTAACTTTATATGTGATTTAAAAAAACATTTTGAGAAATTCGTTTATTTTAATTTTGCGGCAAGACCTTGACAATGTTACTGTCCCTACTAGTCTTATTAAATGTGGCACGTAAGCTTATAAACTAAGCTACAAAATAATTTTTGTCCCATTCATGTACCTTATTTACCTTATTTATTACCTATAGTGTACCTTATTTCCAGCTTGAGCAATAATGTGTATGCAATTACGTGTTAAAATTACGTGTTTCTTAGGTAAGGTCAAAATGTGTCAACATTTTGTATCACCTAACATGGAGTGAGCCATATGGAAAAACAAATGCCAGATACTCTAATTTTTCTAAACTGGCGTTCACGTCATCAAACAGCTGTGTGATGAGGTTTTTTCGTACCAACGTGATTGTTTTCGAGAATATGCATAACAATCATTTGTTACATAACACTGATCACCGGTGGTTATAACTAGGTAATCGGTGTGTTAACCGCGGACACAATTTTCGCCTGCCAATCATGTAATAAATCATGTTATGTTGGCGGCCGTGATATGTTTTCGGCGACGATGCCACATCTTTTTCACTAACACATGCTCATACATGTGTGTATAACCAAACTTCTTTGACGTTTAACTTGTTACATTTGATCGATTATTACAATGCATATTTTGCCATTGTAGATGTTAAACCATAACCACAAGATTGATCTCTGTATGATAAACGAGAGATAAACGAGAAACCGCGCACTGTCGCATAAGATTGCACGGGTGCAACAAGTGATTGCAGCCATTTTTTAATACCCAGGACAGCTGGCAACCTTGTAAAATTGTGTCATCATTATTATGATTATTATTTTGATGACGTGAACGCTAGTTTAGAAAAAGAAAAGTATACATATTTATGAAGAGGGTTTAAATTTTCAATTGAAATTTATGGAAAATTCAACGGTGGTGGATGGATCAAACAGTGCTGCATTGATTTCTATCTTAAAACCGATAAAAAAATTATTTATTTATTAATAATTACAGAAATAGTGCGGGAATGCACGGAAGTGGCCCACCATGTACACGAGAAACAGAAGTTATGTGTGTACAAAAGGAAAATACTATTCTCGTATACTTTGAGACGGCAAATGTCTTTGGTCTCTGCCCGTGCTTTGTTATCACGAGCCGTTCAACCTCACTAAGTAAACGTCATAAAATACAGGGTTAGGATAGGTCATCGACTCATACTTGTATCCATTTGATTGCACCAAATTTAAGACAATGACAGTTTAAAAGTTTGTAAGATGATTTATAATTTTTGTAAACTAATAACAACTATATATTTTTTCTGCTGGTGGAAGAAGTTTTTGTAACGATTTTGCCGGATCTGAAGTATAATAACGATTTAAAAAAGTTGATCAGTGAGTTCCTGCACACTTTGTAGAATAATTATAGATATGCACAATCTTGTGCGGGGTTGGCTTTACACCCACGTAATGACTTCTATACTCTGATTTTTCTAAACTGGCGTTCACGTCATCAAAATAATAATCATAATAATGATGGCACAATTTTACAAGGTTGCCAGCTATCCTGGGTATTTAAAAATAGCTGCAATCAGCTGTTGCGCCCGTGCAATTTTCTGCGACAGTGCGCGGTTCTTATCAAATTCGTCGACTTCTCTACCGTTTTTCGTACAGATATCAATCTTGTGGTTATGGTTTAACATCTACAATGGCAAAATATGCATTGTAATAATCGATCATATGTAACAAGTTAAAACGCCAAAGAAGTTTAGTTATACACACATGTATGGGTTAGTGAAAAAGATCTGGCATCGTCGCCGAAAAAATATCACGGCCGCCAACATAACATGATTTATTACATCATTGGCAGGCGAAAATTGTGTCCGCGGTTAATACACCGATTACCTATTTATAGCCACCGGTGATCAGTGTTATGTAACAAATGATCCTCAGATTAATTCCGATTCTTAAACTATTGTTATGCATATTCTCGAAAACAATCACGTTGGTACGAAAAAACCTCATCAAACAACTGTTTGATGACGTGAACGCCAGTTTAGAAAAATCAGAGTATAATAACTACGAAACGGTCTCCTTCCATTTATTTAATTTACAATGTTGTACATAGGTATAGTAGTTTAGAGGAGAGCTGACATTGACTCAAGTTTTTTCGAACTAAGAATCGCGTTTTTTATGCTCATTCGCATGCTTTAGGTAAATGTAATAAGGTGAAATTAAATAAGAAACGTATATCGAATCCCGGGAATATGGATCGATGAGTAGGTACCTACTGCAGTACATATCCACATTCACCTTGCCAAAAACTCGGAGAAAATAGATTGCTACTACAACTGAATTCTAACCTAACCTAACGTTATCTAACCTTAACAGAGCTACTAGTACTACTTACTACTACTTACTACTACTACTTACTAATAGCGTGAAGAAAGGACACCTTTGGCGACCATGTTAATCTAATTCGGTGCCGTATTATTTCTCCTAAGACAATACTCCCCATCGAGAGAAAGTGTGTAACGGCGCGTTTCCACCAATAATAGTAACATATGTTGCTAACAAATCGACATTTCGCAGCCAATAAGAAATGCAAAACCGGTGATTTCGCAATTCTCATTGGCTACGAATGTCGATTTGTAAACAGCGCGTTTACACCAATGTTAATAACATATGTTGCTAACAAATCGACATTTCACAGCCAATAAGAAATCTAGACTGGTGATCTCGCCTTTCTTGGCTCTGAAATGTCGTTTTGTTAGCAACACATGTTATTAATATTGTTATGGTAACACACCATAAATATGCCGAATGTGTTAAAATTAGGATCGGTGGTGTAATATGATACTGACTTTGAACTTAACTAAAACTAAAACACTAAAATTGTGACCAGCTAACAGATCAACGCCCTCAATCCCTACGATTGGTTAATAGTTATTTTAAATTACTTTCCTTATAGTACAGTAAAATTGTACTTGAAAATTGCAAACGGAAGAGCTTCATGTGAGTTTGATTAGAAGGTCATGGGAAGTGTCAAAATTCATATTCTTCTTCTTGTGCCTTCTCCATAAGGGGAGGTTGGCGGCCACTTCATAAAATGAATCTCTATCCTTCTCATAAGTTCTTCTACGCCTAGATTCGTCCAGTCTCTGAGATCCATGTCCAAGTCCATGTTTCTGAGCCAAGATTGATTTTTCCATCCGATACTCTTTTTCCCATCTACTCTTCTTGCATTATTGTTTGTAACAGGGTATACTTGTTGTTCCTAAGGCTTATGGCCTAGATATGCAGTTTTGCGAATTTTAATTACTTTTAGGAGTTTTACATCGGAGCCCATTTTCCTAAGTACTTCTTCGTTGGTAACTCTTGCCGTCCATGATATTTTAAGCATGCGACTATATATCCAGAGTTCGAACGCCTCGATCTTCTTTGTTATTTGTACCTTCAGGATCCATATTTCTACTCTGTAGAGTAGTTGAGACCATACATAACATTCTAGAAATCTAAGTCTGAGAGGTAAGTTTAAATTTTTATCGCAAAATATTGATTTGTATTTTAGAAATGATGACCTGGCCATCTCGATTCTTACAAGGATTTCATGATCTTGATTTAGGTCTGAGTTGATAAATGCTCCCAAATATTTATATTTTTCTACCCTCTCCAGTACTTGTCCATTTAAGGTTCGTTGTGTGTTCTCAGGTGGTGTTTTCGATATTATCATAACTTTGGTTTTATCCGTGTTGATGCTGAGCCCCATTTGTATGCACTATTTATTTACGGCATCTGACAGTGTTTGTAGTTCCTCCAAAGTCTCTGGAAGTATTACGGTATCGTCTGAAAATCTTATGGGGTTTACTTTCGCCGCCGATTCTTATTCCTTCGTTTCTTGCCCATAAAACATCCTTAAAAATTATCTCTGCGTACACATTAAAGAGAGTCGGTGAGAGCACGCTTCTTAGTCTAACTTCTCGCTGACTGGTTCGTGTATATATTTTTAATAATATCAATGTCTTTTTATCTAAATATATGATCTTTAGTTCTTCTATTAATTTCATATACCACACACTGTCAAATGCCTTCTGGATGTCGATAAAGCACAGGCGCGCCGATTTATGATATTGTCGACACTTCTGGAGACGAACCTTCATGACAAAAAATGTTTATTCTCTTGTCCCCATGCCACTACGAAATCCTAAGTGCTGGGCTTTGTATTTGTTATGTATTATTTTTTGAATTTTTTTTGAATAGGAATTTGGTCAATCTACGTCAAGTGTACAACCCCCTTTTTCTCTCTTTTCTCTCCAAAACTCCACCTTTCTTGTTCATGTTCGTCGTTCAACCCTTGGCCGTGGCTAACTTGAGTGGAGACGGTGTATACAGTCCGTCAGCCTAAACTAGTTGGGGGTGCGGCTCCACTTGATTTAATTCTAGGGTGGTACGGTGAACTCGGGAAGAGTTTATTTAAATCTCGAAAAATGATCCTACAACAAAACGTAAAAAAACTCCTCGTAATCGCTTACCGTGCCTCATGGTCTTCTATGACCCTTAACCCTTAGACCCTTGACCCTTAACCTAGAGTCGTACTCGTGGGGAGGTACGGAATGAAGGTACCTACAAGAAACGGCCTAAAGAAAGGACGTGGTATGAGTAGCACGTATCAAATATAAAGGCAATTCTTACCTAAAGATCTAAAATGGCCGATAAATAAAATTATATCCAAGCGTTTCATAAAAAAATAAATGTTCATTGCACATAATAAAGAACACCATGCGCAAAGACATTTTTCTTGCATTCACCCAACAAGTGAAAAGATGATGGCAGTAGAAAGAAAATTGCTCTTTCCATTCTTACTAAAATAAATAGAATTCGAAGGCTCTTTTGCTATTAATGCTATTAAGCATTCAACACTGTTTGTAGGCTTATATTTTCACAACAATGTAAGGCATTGGTCCGATATTCAAGAAGTTGAGTGTTAGTAGGTAATTTTTTTCGTACTTGTCAGCAAAAGTTGATCTAAGGTGTTGAATTTCAGTTTTATAGCTAATCTAAATGAACAGTGCGAACATCGTCGCAGACGCTTCGAGTTTGGTGTGATCTCCACGGGAAAGGCTGCAATTCCTCAGATATTTGATATCTGGAGATAAAATTTCACAGAAGTTCCTTCCAAATATACACATACATCCATATTAATGTCTATCAAAATTGAAGATGGTCGATCTGGGACTATTTTCAAAACTGGTTCACTCGACATGGAATGACCTAATTTCAAGGAGTGACTTATAAGACTGATCAGTATATATTCGTTACATAATTTAGGGTTGTTCATTTTTGGTAATGGTATAAAAGTGGATTTGAGCCATTCTTCTGAGATTTTGCTTTGTTCATATATGTGGTTGAGGAATTTTGTGAATTTTGAGATTGTTTTATCATCCATAGCTTTTAGCAGTTCGGTTGGAATTTCGTCTGTTCCTGGGGTTTTTCCGGTTTTCGTGTTTTCTATTGTATGTCTTACTTCTGCTAATAGAATTTTTAGCACTGATTTTGTTTGTTTCTTGATCGTTTATTTGTTGCCCCCCTAACCGTTGTTTGATGTAATGTTCCCAGATTTCTATGATCTTTTTTCGTCTACTTCTCTTTGTTTGTTTCTTGATCGTTTGTTCTTTCCTCCCCAAACAGTTGTTTGATGTACTGTTCCCAGATTTCTATGATCTTTGTTTCGTCTGCTTCTATTTGCCCTTCGTTATTTCTAGTGATACATTGTATTTTTCTTCTAATATTGCCTGTTGTTTGCTTTAGTTTTCTATGTAAGTTGAACATGTAACAAATACTGTTTATTGTTTTGCTCTTCCAATTCTTTACAATTCTCTTCCATCCACACTTCTTTGCATCTTTTTTTCATACTTTATTTTCCTCCTTAGTGCGTTATATTTTGTTTGGTTGTTGTTTTTTATTTTATCTTTTCGATAAGACTACTAAGATTAAAAAATGATATAGCCATTTTCTTCCTAACTATAAAGTATTTATTTATTTATTTATTTAACGGAAAAAAGACTCAATTTTTACATGTGTTACAAGTAATTGATTAAGTGTATATACCACTACCACTAAAACGCTAAAATAGCTAAAATAACAATAATTTATAATAAGGAGACCAATAACCATAGATATATAAAAATATATAGTTATAAATATATTGTTATAATTATGTATACTACTTTATTTTTATCCATAGAATCTTTAGAATCTTTAGAATCTTATTGGAAATAAGCGAAGAAAGGGCATCTTATAGGGCTAGGTTGGGTTAAGTTAGGTTAGTCCACAGCAAAGGTGGATACAGTCGTGCATCATTCGTTTCCCTATGCAACTTTTCTTTGGTCTTCCACTCCTCCATTTATCTTGTTGTGACATCCACTATTACTATTTTGGCAACTCTTCCTCCTTCCATTTTTGTGAAAATGGACGCTAAAGCGGCACGATTTTTGTGCTTGATACATAATTTTCATTTAACTTATATTAGAGCAAACAATTTTAGGCAAACAATCACGGAATTGCTACATAGTTTTTAATGAATTTAAAAGTTCATGTACTTTAAATGTTTCTATAGTCTGTCCAATTTCAAGATAGAGTACCCGTAAAATAATACATGCGTGATTCGCACCTGCACACTTCAACACTAGCATACTATTGGTGGTCCCGCTGTCTGCAGTATAGGCGGACAAGTGGATTTTGTTACTGTAATCGCTAGACTCGTGGCGTATAGACTAGGCCCTGAAATTGTCGTCGTTCACGTGAGTTGTTTACGCGCGCTCTATCTTGAAATTGGACAGACTATAGTGCTGTCTTACATGTAGGTAGAATAATTTGGCTCATTTTCGGTTATACTTGCTACATTTCTTACCTTACCAAATTTAAACGATTTTGAAACAAAAACGACAGCCAAGTACAGGCAAGTGTAAATTGCCACTTATTATATTAAAATAATGTTTGTTTTTTAATGAATTATTTCTCAAATTTTGACGTAGGTATATACAAATTAAGACTATATAACATTTCATCATGTGTAACATACTAGCTTTATCCTTTCTGTGTTGTCTATTGTCTATTGAACAGAAATTGAAGGCAATATCTTCAATTTCTGTTCAAGTTCCTGGTTTCTGATTCTATCTAGGTATGATATTATTGCGCATCATCGCTGAGTAACTATATAATTTTTCTTGTTTCTGATCCCCATAAAACTTGTATAACCGGAATATTAAAGATATCTTAAATTAATTTATAGGTTTCTAATTTAAATAGTTTTTTCTTCAGAAGCTTCATTTACTATTTGTGATACTATTTATGTATCAAGATTTCTTTGTTTAATATCGGTGTTAAAAAAATGTATTTACATTTTATCGATTGGGTTTTATAATAATCAGACGACAAACAAATAGATTGTAGGTCAATTGCCCAATAATTATATTAATAACTACTACGATTCAAATATAATTCTCTGTTATCGTTCATTGAATTGATGTCTAGCTTCTAGATTATCTCATGATTTGGGGAATTCGCACAAGATTTCTTATTTAGTAATCAATCCAGGTCAAATTGTAAATATTTGATTGGCATAACAAACCAAATGATCGCGGATGTACCTAAAGGTTGATAGCATTGTCGGTAAAATAATACTGTTTATTTACTACTATTAAGAACGTGATTATATGATTATGAAGATATGAAATATGATAAAATATGAAAAAAATGAATTATAATCTTTGATCAGATCTGCTTCATAGGCAAATTTCTATTTTTAGGTTCAATATCGTATAAAATTGGAACAATTTTGTAAGATTTTAGATTATTTAATTTATTTATTATTATTATGTGTGCTCAATTTTAACTTCCTTTATCATTCATATTCCGTCTTGCTACCTTGCAGGAAAAAGTCGAACGCCAAAAAATCGAATCAGATAACCATTTTATTTCGTTTGATTTAATATTTGATTTGTTGTGGGTTCTAAAAAATATTTAACAACATAAAACATGTATGTGATGTGATGTGTCTTAATAGATTTTTTTAAATTTTGAACAGTAAACAACGTTTTCAAAAATTTTAAAGTTAAGTTCAAAAAGGTCTACGATGATTATAAAAGTAGAACACTTCGATACTAAATCGTTGAAATTTTCTAACAAAAATGTTCTCATATTCCGTCTCGCAAGAATACATTAATTTACTTGTGCTGGGAATACAAGCGTTGATATACCTATAGGCACATGACTAATCTAGTTTTTTATGATGTTTAGATCATGAACTTGTAAAGAAACTGTAATTGCAATAACATTTTAAATTAGAATAATCGCATTGTAAACGTGCAAGCGTAATGCTGATTACAAAAAAAAATCTCGTTAACACGTAAAAACGACTTTATGACTTGGTATGATGAAATCTTATTAATAATCTACATGCAGACTCAATTGCACATTGGCAAAAAACCCATTAACATAGCGTACGTATTTAACAACCATTAACATTACTGAACGTTCTCCACATGAAGTGTATTATTAGATTTGGTCGGTTTACACAAAAAACACAACTGAAGAAATGTGAATAATTGAGTTCTCAAGGATATTTAAATTGGTTAAGATCATTTGTTATTGCTATTAATTTATAAATACGCCGAGAGAAGCATTGAAGTTCACTTGTATTTATTTATCTTGTACGGAAAACTGTGTTCTAAAATTACTCCACCACCGTTCCAATCTGTTTTCGAAACTTCAGCTCGCAATTTCGCAACCACTATAAATATATGACTCATAAATAACAGCCTCTTGAGAACCGCGACTGGGGTTTATAAAGAATTTAAATGGGCATCTCAAATTAGAATCAGAAAAACTGGGTTAGACAAAAACAAATCGCGCTGCAATTAATCGCTAACAATTTTATTAAAATTAGGTTGTTATAGAAACTTTTGTTTCTGCACTAATGGAATATAAATAATTATGGGTCTTGTATAGTGATTTAATAGGCATTCATTAATTTCGTAGATTTATACTGGGCTCGAATAAAATAAAATAATGACAAATAAAGAAGCAAAATAAATTACTTATTATTAAATAAACAAAATAATGAAAGTTTCTGAAAATATTTTTATTAAAGAAGAGAGAATAACATTTTATAATATTTACTTGCAATCTGTCGAAAGATTTTTAAACAATAATAAATGAAACCGATGCAAATAAACAATAAGAAAAATCAACTTCAAAATATAGAGATAAATTTTAGATATTCTTGGATGTATTTATTAAGTTCAAGTACATTTTTTAAATGGAGTTTCCGTTTTTATTATAATTTAAGGAGATTTATAAAACAAAGATTAAAGCAAAGGTTCATTTTTAGTTTTTTTTTAAATATTTCTATTAAACAATTACTTCAAAAATACTTTTCGGTATGGGAGATGAAAAATTCCACCAATTGCAAAGCAAAATAAAAAAGTGTATGATATTTAGTTGATGAATAATTATATTTCAACAATCAATAAAAACAACATCATCTCAATAATCGTTTTTGAAAAAAAAAATCATTTGTTTGTACATGCATGTCAATTCTTTAAGAATTTTTTAACATCAGTTCGACATTTTTTTTACAAAATTGTTACTTTGCTGCAATTAAATTAAATTTACCTAGTATTTGAATCATCGCCAATCAAACAATGTCTAAGTGATGTATTAATTCGCTGTATTGCAATTATTGACACTGTGTGTATAATTAATTAAACCTCAGTTTAAGTGTACTGAAGCTTACCACCTCTAATAGGCTTAATTGATGCATTCATTTTCTCGATTTAAATTAAGAAATCTTCTATGAGGAAATACCAGTGTTAAGAAATCGCGTGCAATTGGCGCTTTGTTTGGCTTGGCGTGTTTCTAAACAATAAGGTTTGATCGATTTGTAGAGACATACACAGTCCCTAGAATAAAACGCCCATGGTCGGGTGAGGTCGAGGAAAATCCAATGAAATGTACTTCGTACATTTTAGTCCAGATGAATCAACCATTCACGTAAAAAGTTCCTCCGAAATGGATGAGTAATTTTTAATTTAGAAACATGATGAATACAATCGCTGCGTTGCCACAAAAGTGTAATTTATTTAAGACACTAATGGGGCTGATATCCGCAATATATCATTACCATACGTGCAATATGTGATATTTTTTATTAAACTGTTACTCACGATGCCCGCTTTCTTGGAAATAATTAACGTTCAGCCAATATCTGAGTATAGTGATAAACACATGGTCTACATGCAATTGCTATCTTTCTATTACACTGCCAACTAAATGAGTAAATAACGACAAAAAAACAGCGTTTGTGGAGCAAGAAACTTATAACTGTATACACAATACATAACAGGCAAAAATATAGAAGTATCTGTTAAACAAACTGAATACAATATTAGAAGTGATAAGATTGGCGCGCTCTATTTCAGGAATTAATTTCAGCCATTTGCAAAATATTTAAATCTGCTGTCTCCAGAAATAGTGTCAATCGAATCTAGAGTCAAGCGATTGTTCAATATTGTCTAAATTTTGTTTGACTATTAATTAGAACAATTTGCAATTATTTTTACCACGCATTGCCAGAGACGTATCAACGCCTGCTCGAATATTGGTAGGTACTTTCATTTGAACACATTTCCTTAAATACCTCAGTTATTTATCAACTGATTTTGGAAATCTTTTTTTATTGTATTAAACATAAAAACACTATGAAATAAGGTACTAGAAGGGGTGCTATTTGAATATTTAAAGTTGTAGTTACTAGCGCTTAGGGGTTGAGAGGTGTTGAGAGGTTAGATATTAAAAAAAATAATGTTGAATTATTATTTGTTACTGACCCAATAAATATACAATTTTCTTATTACAATCACTCTGTAGTAATAATATAATCTTAAATTTAAATAATACGTTTCATATCAATATTTTTTTTAGTTAAGTGTATTTTCGACGTGTGAAAGTGTAAATTACAATGTCATTGGTTGAATTATACTTTAAAATTGGAAGCATAATTACGAACTTGAGGATTGTGCTAGTCAAGGCTGAATATTATTGTAGGCATTAGTTTTATCAGTGAAACTGACAGGGGTTACGACCGTTTTAATATTGCAGTTTTGGCGGAGTTTGTTATTGAGCGCTTTTGTTGCGTCTGTTGCACTTTCAAATGATTGTGGTAAATTTGATAACACTTTATACTTGTATTCCAGCGAATTAATGAGTGTATATTGAAGACATATTTAAAATTAGTAATTATATGATAGGTTAGTAGACGGATCGTCATGCCATCCATTTTTTTCCGGATTTGTTCCAGAAAATTTCGAATTAAACAGTCTACTAATTTAAACTAGTATTTTTTACATTTTTTGCAATCATAGTATAACCCTACTACAAATCTAGACTGGTCAAAAGAACTTAAAATGGTCTACAAGAATATACAAAAAAATATATTCGAGCAATAAAACAAAAATTACGATATACGCGCATTTCCATTACTTTCGCCAACTTTTTTTTTGGTCAAAAATTTCCCAAGCATGAAAATTTTTGGCTCTTTAGAGCGAATTAAAAGCGGAATTTTCCCGCAAAAACTATTTTTTTCGTTTACCTAGAAAATTGTGAAAATTTAAGATTTGAAATTTAGGTGATTTTTCTTAAAAATAGCGCATTTAAAAAAAATGTAATTACGCACGGTGGTTAACGATTGTTCGTGCGTATTTATCAATAAATAACTTTAACGGAAAAGTCCGCATTTAATTCGCTCTAAAAAGCATAACATTTTCATGCTTGGGAATTTTTTTACCTAAAAAAAAGTTGTCGAAAAGTAACGGAAATGCTCATATATATATCCTGGGTGTCTCTAAATTACGTGGACATGGCTTAACCACAGATTATTGGGATAAAAAAAGACGATTTAACAAAACTTATACTCTATATACAAATGCGTTTGGTTTAGCCAGTATTCAGCTTCAAAGTTAATTTGAAACAAAAAACAAAATTTGCTTATAACAAGAGAACGTTTACATGTATTTAGATGTTGTTTGTTATGTCACTCTATACAGGTATAACTCATATTTTGACATAATATTGTTATTACCAGTAGACCGGTTGTGTACCAAACAAGGGTGGCCCAACATTAATATATTCATATTTTTTAATGACAAAGCAAATAAGTTAAAAAAAGTTTTTTTGTATCTTTATAGTTTTTGATATTTGTGACAGTTTCGGCACAAAAAAATAAAATATGAGTGACTGCCCTACACTCGTTTGGAAACAAATGTAATCTAGTTACCGGGTTGATGATGGTTTATTCACAATAATGAATATAAAGTACACTTACGCCGATAAAACAGATAAGTTGCTGGTTTTACGATTTTAGGAGCCTTAATAACGAGGAAGAAATTTTGGAAATTGTAGCAATTGCTTCATCCATATGATATCCATATAGTGCAAGAGCTTTTACCAGCTGATTATGACCTACGTTTTGCGTTTTGCCGATTTATTCAGGAAAAAAGAGCTGAACATATACTTTTGATTTGTTTCCAAACGAGTGTAGCGCAGTCACTCATATTTTATTTTTTTGTGTTGAAACTGTAACAGATAACAAAAACTATAAAGATACAAAAAAACTTAATAATGAATGCCTGCGTCCGATTTGTTTATTTTTTATTTTTTGCATTTGTCATTAAAAAACTATGTATGATTAATGTTGGGCCTCACTTGTTTTATACACAACCGGTCTACTGATAATAACAATATTATGTCAAAATATGAGTTATACCCGTAAAAAGTGTCATACCAAACAACATCCAAATCAATGTAAACGTTCTGTATTTATAAGCAAATTTTATTTTTTTTAAATTAACTTTGAAGCTGAATACTGGCTAAACCAAACGCATTTGTATATAGATAAGTTTTGTTAAATTGTCTTCTTTTGATCCCAGTAATCTATGGTTAAGCCATGTCCACATAATTTAGAGACACTCTGTATTAGTTTATTGATGGTTAGATAACAATTGCAGTCGCTATACTCTTGAGCCCTTTTTGTAGAACAGACTGTATATCTCGCACTAAAAACAAGCACATTGTGACCCAACACCATTGAATTGAGCACTCCGCTTAAATATGAAACCCATACATATATATCATAGCGAAAATAGATAACTAAAGCAAATAAAGAAAATTAGTAATTAATAAGATTATGTTATACATGTCGGTACATGTCTGTACACATATCAGTTACATAAATCAGTAAGATAAAATTATGTAACCAGGCTTCAAGTATGACTGGTTTTTATAATAATGTTATACACAATTTATGAATTAAATATTTGGCATTTACAAGTTAAGATAGCAACTTATGTGAATTTTGTTGAAATTTGCCGTTCAGAGCTTAATGTTTAACTACTGCTACTAACTACTTAACTAAGTGTTTTGTAGGCACGATAAAAAGAGCTTAAAATAATTGAATAAAATTTAGAAACTGATATTTTTAGAACACAATCTAGATTTGAGAAAGCTACGAGAACAAATCATGTGAGTGTTTACTATTTCAACTTTTTTTTAAAATTATTTTCAAAATATAACAACTCCGAGTTTAAACTTACAATATCACAGGGATTCGTTTGAACTATTGTAATAAATATTTTATTTCTCTTTAGGAGAATTTTAAATTAAAAAAACCCGTTTTTTTCCATTGCCTTCTATTTGTGTCCTAATCGCCTTAAAACTACGCAGTTTATATCCTTTCAGCGAGAATTTTGCCTTTAGCCGTTATCTCAGCGGACCAACCCTCGCCGTAGGTGTCTTCAGAGCTCGAGTAAATAAGTGGAGCCATGTGTTTGCCATTTTCTAACAGCGGTGGTTGTTAGTAATTCTTCGAGCTGGTATATATGGCGTGAATTCGTAGAAGTGTTTCCACAGAATAATAAATTGTATTTCGGATAATGGTAATGTCTTCGGCACTTGTTCGAGTGGATTTCGTGCAATAAATCTGTCAGGTTTTCAAATATGTATGGTCGAATGGCCTTTTAAAACAGATAAATTTCTGTAAAAATGTAGCTTAGTGACTTTAAGGGTGCACTTGCCTACAGTTCGATTCAAACTCAAGACAGTATTAAAATATTTTAATTCCTGCGAGAACGATAGTTTTCAAGCATATTTAAAGATACTGGCCCTGATCACTCTCCTTGGTTGTAACAACCTCCAAGTAATGTAGGCTATAATTAGAATTAATTTCCTCTCTTCTGCACCAAAATATTGCAATTTACTGCAATATTTGCAATATTCAATAATTTTGAATACTTGAGAAAAAAATAGCCAAGAGAAAATTTTACTCTAAATTACTTGTTTCTGATATCTCGGCATTTTTCATTTCGGCAAAAATGATATCGAATATCTCGAGAATTCTCGAGAAATTTAAAAATATTATAAACATATAAATTTCTAAAATATGTATGTAATTTGTAATATTAAATAAAGGATACAGAACATAACTAAATTATAATTAATTTATTTGTAATTATATAAATGGTAATGTCATACAAATCACTAACGACTTATCAGTCAATCGGCTTCCATTTTGACTTCTGATGTTGGCTTGATTGTTTACAGAGCACGTGTTCTCGTTTTTCCTGTTGACTCAAAACATTTTTTTTTTTTAATATTTATATAAGTATGTACACTGATTTCCGAGGTAACCTATTCTGAGTAACAATAATATAACAGTATGTAGTAAATTTATTTACAAAATTATTTGTTATGTAAACAAATTAATGATTTTCCCACATTATTTGATTGCCATAGTTATAATGCATGTCACGTCAGTCTTTTCGTCAATGAGAAGTATTGTACAGATTATTTTCATAAATAAGTAATTCTTTAATGTAGCAATAAATTATGATACCACAATTACAATATTGCCATTGTACAGTGCAGTTTTTGTGAATATGCTGGCTTGTTATGTAATTCTCAACAACCATATAACATGTCTTAGACAATAGCATAACAAACCGTGATAAAAAATTTGGTAATAGCTGCCGCTAGAATAAAAAAAAAATACATGGTAAAACGGAATTTATGGTAACAGTGCAGATCATCTTCGCAATCCATCCACCACGGTTATCATCATGCTAGAATAAATATACATTGAGTATAATTTTAAAAAAACAACGGTCTATTTTGCTCGTATAGAAAAATCTGAAAAATCATCTCGGGTGGGCGAAAAACTCATAGAAATTGTCTAAGTTCTTATTTGGTGAGAAATATGAAGGACAATCTATACAGTGTTTTTTCATCTTTGTCTTTCATCATTGCCATATGCTCGGTCATAAGTGGGACCAAGGCAAAGATCAAATAAGAACAGAATATGCTTACAATAATAGGTGGTGAGCGCCAATTCGAAGGAGTGGGGAAAATCACGCCTCAATCTTAAGCAGAAAAATATATGCCATTCTATGAACTAATCCAGTTCTATACATAATTATCAAATACCTGGTTTAAATTAATCGAGCAAAGCCAAATTTGATTAACTCCTATGAATAGCTTGAAATTAAACGCACTGAATGTGAAATTGGGAGGATCTGTAATTTAGTATTTTATGCGGTCGAAGAGAATAGATCTTCTACAACAGTAAATGGGTGGTTGTTTGCTCTTATAGTTTTTTTTGTATTTTCAATAATTTCGAATTTATGATAGATTTAAAAAAAATTATTAAAAATCAAAGAAATATGAATTTATTACCAGGGTTGAATTAAAACATCTCTGTATATACAGAGTGTTGAAAAAATATGGATACACCCGGAAATCTCGGAAGGAAGACGGTTTCGTGAAAAATGTTTCAGACAAATCCGTCTCAAATCAGTCTAACCGGACATATCAATCTATTTAGAGGTGATATTTACGTAACCTTCAATTACCTTGAAATTACTAGAATAAGGCCAACTTTAAAATTTCAAATAGGAAACATTTTTTACCGGATTCGTGTAGACTAGGTCATGGTTTCCCAACCGGGGGGTCACGAGCCCCTGGGGGTCGTAATACGGGGGGTCGCAATCTATTCGATTTGTACGATCTGTACCAAAAATGTACGAAAAAAACCTTTTATTAATTAATAAATTATAATTTAGTTTGATATTAAAATGCGACACTTGGGTTTGTATTTCTCCATGAATTTTTTGCTGGGCGATACCATTCAGATTTATAGATGCCTAGATCAATCTACTCGTATTTAGATGCTCATTTGATTTTCTGCTGGGAGATACCGTTCAGATTTTCAGAACTGACCGTTTTCGTGGGACACCCTGTATAATTAGCCCCTAGTTATTAAGGGGTTCGTGAGGTTATTTACTTTAATTTTCTGCATTTTATGAGTCGCATCACCCTAAAGGTTGAGAAACGATGGACTAGGGCAAGACTTTGTTTTTGACCGGATTCGTATAGACTAGGTCAAAACCTTCAAAATAAAAAAATAATAAAACAAAAATTACATAAAAAACAAATTATTTATTTATTTCTTTAGTAGTAGTAACAACATTTTACTGACTATCGGCCCCTATAGTCTTTCCGCCTAGGGATAATTTCTTTATTTTTTGTTATTTTATTTATTTTATATTGAAAGTATTGAGCTAGTCTATACGTATGCGGTCAAAAACCAGGTCTTGAGGACTTTACCTAAGTTGACCTTCACCTTTCGTTTCGTAAAAATTGTTTCAGACAAAAGTGGTAGTTCTTGAAAAAAACTATTTAGTGGTGAGATTTTCGTGACCGTGAATGACGGGTTTCAGGTTTTTCAAAATTAAAATAGTATTAAAAAAAAAATGAATAAAAATTATATTTTGTATTATAGCTGACCTTCACCTAGTAATTTCAAAGTTATTCTAAGTCACGATAATATCATCTCTAAATATATTTTTCCAAGCCCTAGAACTTATGTCTGAAACATTTTGTTACGAAACTTCTTCCCACCGAGATTTCCTGGTTTATCCATATTTTTTCAACACCCTGTATAATATTTATTTCCCAGGTCCTAACTAAAAGTTAAAAAATAAAATCTGGAAACTGCATATAATTTTTAAGAAACATTTCACAGCAAATATTTGTAGTTCATTTATTAGATTTAACTCTTCTAGAGCGAAGATGACCAATAGAATATTAAAAAAAAGATAAAGATGCAATATTCTTCTGAATTCTACGATATTTGTAATTTTTAAAATTGAGACACGGAAGTTGTGAAAAATGTTTAAATGTCCAAAATTCCTAGTTTTATGTAGGAATGTGGCAAACGAAAGTTTAAAAAATAGTTCCAAAATGTCCAAAACTTCTCGAGTTAGGTAAGAACTAATGCAGGTGCGAATTGCTTCATAAATATGTCTAAGTTGAAAATGCTTATTACCTTTAATCCAATACGATGGTTTATGAAACTTTTCGTCTTCAATTTGAGATTTTCAAATAGTTTCAAAACTTGGAATTGATTTCTTATTTAATCTTTGATAGTCAATAAGTATGAAATAAATTAAATACTTATCATTTCTTAGTAGTTTCTAACATTTTTTAATCAAATATAAATTCTAACAAATGCTGAGTGATACTTCTACCTAATATCGAATTAATTTCCTTATACATATGCAAACTATGTTAAGTCTAAGGTGAGTTGAATTTTCCGATTAATGCACAAATTTTCTGTTTAGTTTTTAGTTCAATCTACATACTTTTGAACCAAAATCTGAAAATCTGAAAAACGTTTTATGCGTTAAATTGGGAATTTTTAAGATTATGGAGTATGAGGTAAATTAAACATCTTGAGGGAAGATGTGGCATTGGATGTAAAAAGCTCTCTTGGTTTAGAAACCTTCGCTGAAAAGGAAGCTGCTACAATACTCTATCTAGCGCAGAATAGAAAACAGTTCCAGATAATGAACGCCAACCTTAATGGAGGAGAAGGTATCACAACAAGATGAAAAAATCTCAAGAAATTTTCCCTTTTGAAAAGCTTGATTTTAGAATATACAAGTAATTTTCGAATAGTTCCCTAGAAATAACATCCCAATAAACATAAATGTCTGTACCTATTCTGGATATATTTTGGAAGATGATCTGTTGGTCAGAGTACTTAGGTCTCATTAATTAAGCATTAAGCCCATTGTACCCATTGTCTGTATCTATTTAAACTATTTTAATTTTGGTTTAGTTATAAATGTTTTAAATATTAAAAGGGTATTAAAAACAAATTGCAAATTATTGAAACTAACGCAAATTGAAAACTCTCAAGAAAAGCTCCATATGAAACTCTTGATATTAAACATATATCTTTCAAATAGTTTCATTGCAATAACATACCAAGAAACACAACGGTATACGCAGTTTATTGAAAAACTAATTAAAAAGAAAAAAAAATCAATTTGTTCCGTTAGAATTTGGAGATGAGCTTTAGTGGTACATATTTTGTCCCACTATACTTGGTTGATTGCTCTTCTACGTATTACCTTGAAGCTGAAAGTTTATCTTAATGTTTTACTTGAAATTGTGTAAAACTCATTTCAATGTTAGTTGATAAATTTATATTTTTTGACTAATAAATAATTTACTAAAATTTCTGAATGCGATTTTTTTATCAAAAAAAATATTTAAAACTGCATCAAAGTTGTTTTCTATTAAATGTGTGTAAAAGTCATATCAATGTTTATTGATAAATTTATATTTTTAAACCAAAGATTTATTAAAATTAATACTTTCCTTGCTAATATCTTGATGAAACATTTTAGTATTATTATAAATGTATATTATGTATAATTACACTTGTTTTGTTTCATATATTTTATCAGTTTCCTGACACGTGTTTAGGCTTATTCAGCCATTTTCAAAGGACTATGTTTACAATTTGATTGATGCCTTGATTGACGACACATTTGATTAATTCAAATGAATCCCTGCTAAAAATATATCATTGCCTTGGAAGAGCTCGTTTTGATTATCCATTATGTTTTTTCCTTCCATAATAGCTTTTTTGATCTCTATCCTTTTTAACATGTTTAATCTATCTCCTTTACCTGAAAATTTAATGGGTTTTATATCTCCTAAATGGTGTCCTGTTTCTATACAATGGCACGTTATCCTGTTTATTCACGTAGATTCTGTATTGCCTTTTTATGTTCATTGTACCTTGTTTTAAAGTTCCTCCCTATTTGACCTATGTATATACCATCACACTGTTTACAATTAATTTGATATACTCCTGATTTATTTAATTTTTCTATAATTTTTATTTTATTATTGATTATTAATTTTCCTATATTATTTTTGGTAATTTCTAATGCTTTAATATTATATTTCTTAAACTCTTTACATGGTTTTTTACTTGTGTTTGTCACATATGGTAATGTAACATGTTTTTTCTTTTCTTCGGTAATTTCCTCATTATATATAAATTTAGTTATATTCGTTCTTCATTTTCTTTTATAGATAAGATATAATTTTAAGTATTTTATCAATACATTTCTTATTAAAGCCATTGATAATACCAATTTGGTATATTATATTTAATTCTTTATTATAATTTTCTTTCTCCATTGGTATATTTATTAAACGGTGTATATATGAATTTAGAGCTGATTATTTTATATGTTGTGATTGGTATGTGTCATATGGAATTATTATATACGTTGTTGTTGGTTTTCTATATAGGGTGTCTACGCTAAACGGTTCGTTAAAAGTTTACGGGGTTGCCGTTGTACTAAAAATTAAAATAAAATCCTCGTCACACGGTTGAATCAGTTATCCCCATGTGAAATATTTTCAACTTTCTATCACTTCCTGTTTCACCGGAAGTAGCACCAACTTTCTTATTTTAAATAGAACACCCCTTACCGAAGAAAAGAGAAAATTGAATTACGAGATATTTAAGAGGGCACTTAGATATTGAAATTTTATGAATACTTATTATCAAAATTGACCGTTTCCAATTATTTCACTCATAGAGGCATCCTCTAGGTACAATTAGAAATATTATTCATAATTTTATCTTATTCCAAAGACATCTTATAGACAGATTTCAGGCTACCTTGTAGTGGTCAAAATTTTAGAAAAACATTTTTTTCTTGAAAACTAAAAGAGAGAAGTGTACATACCTTCTTACAAAATATGTTCCCATTTAAGCGAGGAATTCAAAAACATAATAATATATGGGGTATTCCATTTAAAATAAGAAAGTTGGTGCTACTCCCGGTGGAACCGGAAGTGATAGAAAGTTGAAAATATTTCACATGAGGATAACTAATTCAACCGTGTAACGAGATTTTTTTTTGAAATTTTTAGTACAACGGCAACCCCGTAAACTTTTAACGAACGGTTTAGCGTATACACCCTGTATATTGAGAATTTTAATTTGCAGTTTTCAATTTTTGTTAGGTCTAGAAAAATAATTTTACCATTTTGTTCATTTTCCATTGTGAATTGAATTTTTGTGTTTATAGAGTTTAAGATTATTAAGAAATAATCTAGTTGTCTCTCAGTACCATTCCATATGCAAAATATATCGTCCACATATCTCCACCAAAACATCACATTATTGCTTATTGCGTTATTTTTGTCCAAGAATATTTTTTCTTCAAAATCCTTCATATATTTTTTGCAAACATCGGTGACACTGGTGATCTCATGGCTAGGGCTTCTACTTCTTAAATTCTTAAATACAAAATTTGTTATTAAATCTGAAGTAGTTTTGGTCTAGACAGGTGTGTACTAAAGTTATAATTTCTGCTGTATTATATGTTGAACTTTGTGTTTGTAGATTTTTATTGATTATATTTTTTTTAGTTCGGGTATTGGTATAGATGTGAAAAGACTCTTTACGTCGAAAGATACCATTGTTGCATTTTTATCTACTTCAAAGTTTACAGTTTTTTCAATAAATTCTAATGAATTTTTGATTGAATATTTTGATCTACAATTTATCATTTTTGGAAGTGTTTTGTTAATCATACAGCAAATTTTATTTGTTGGAGCATTAATGTGGCCTTATTGGAATATTTTCTTTATGGATTTTGGGCATTCCATTAAATATTGGTGATTTTTATTGGTTCATGACTTTAAATTTTAATATTTCCTTTTCCGAAATGATGAATTTTGCTGATTTAATTGCTTCTATTATATTTTTTTGAAATTTACTAGCAGGATCTTTCATATTGGGGTGGAAGTTGTTATCTTCAATGAACTTGTTGACTTTATTTATGTATTCTTCGTTTTCATGATAGTTATAGTATCACCTTTATCTGCTTTACAAATTAGTAAATTTCTGTCTCTGCATTTTGTTCTGATATTATTTATAGTTTTTCTCTATAATATTTATTCCTTGTTCTCATCGAGTTATCAAAACCTTGTGTGATAATATTTGCAAAAGTATAAATTACTTTTTTTATTTTATTAAACATTAACGAATATAATTAAATTTATATATGAGGAAATTATCGAAGAAAAGAAAAGAAAAACATGTTAAATTACCATATGTGACAAACACAAGTAAAAAAACATGTAATGAGTTTAAGAAATATAATATAAAAGCATTAGAAATTAACAAAAAATATATAGAAAAAATTATAATCAATAATAAAATTCAAAATATACAAAAATTAAATAAATGAGGAGTATATCAAATTAATTGTAAACATTGTGATGGTATACAGGGTATAGCGTTTTTTCCTTTGTTACTTTATATCTTCAGCATAAACAGTGAGTAGTACATTTTGAGATTTAGAGATTTGAGATTCTCACCAAAATAAGACCCTCGTAAGGTGATGTGGAGGTGAAAATTTTGTGTTAAACTTTGGTAAGTTTTATTTTTATGAATATACTTAAAAAATATATATATATATATTGTGATGGTATTTGTAGTATTTATTTAGATTAATTAGAATAGATTTATTGTTATTATTATATAAGTTTTAGATAGAATTATAATCTTCAGGGCACAAGCCAACAAAAAATATTGTAAATATTGTAAATGTGAATATGACCAAGTATGCACAAATATACAAAGCAATCCGCGGATGAAGGTTGTTGATTGGTTACCACGGGTGACAGGTGACTTCGTGCATAGACGCTTGGGGAATTAAATAATGGAAAGTCGAAAATAATCAACAACGAGTTTGACGAGTGGAGAGACGCGTGTGGATCGCGGGTGGAGATGTTGCGATTCTAATACGAATACATTACAAAATATTAACGGGGTTTCAACGATTGGACATATTGCTGGGAGAAGACAGTCAACCAGGAGAGGAGTGCAACAAGATAGGAGCCGTGACGGAGATATTCAAAAATCAGGACTTCAAGCCGCTCAACTTCGCACACAAAAGTAGATGTTTACTTTTGTGGGAATCAACAACGGATCAGACGGGAAAGCAGGGACAACAGGACGACGTAATCAAGGAACCACAAGAAGATAACTGCAAGTAGAAAGTTTGCGTAAAGTGCAAGAGTCATATTATCACATAAGTTGGCTTGTGTATATAGGATATAATTTGTTAATGTTGGCCATAGTTTATTATGTATTTAATAATTTTGTTTTCTATTGTTTTTGATTTGTTTGTTTAGTTCAGTTTATATTAGACGTTTTAATATTTGGTTATTTTCAATTCATTAAAGTATTTGAACAAAACTCTATTTAGTTATGATTGAACCTACTATTGAACCTGAGATAAGAGTAAATAAATAAAAACGTAGCATTTGGAGTCCCGAAAGTAGGGCAAAGCAAAAACATTACAATATATAATTTAATTTTTCTTTTGATTTCGAACTTTCTCTGCTTTTTAAACCCCGTCACATTGGCCGTTTTATTATTTTGACGATGTCACTTTGACAAATGAGTTTACGCAAGTTAAATAACAAAAATGTTTGTGAAAAACATAATTTTAATAAACTGCAACTCAAAGCAACAGCTATAAGAAAAAAAAGTCATTTTTAACAAGAACAATCATTATTCAATTAACCCCCCACCCAATTCTTCTCCCGCACAATTCTACTCTAAATCGAAGCTCCCTGAAACTTCTTTGAATTTCTTCGATGGACAACGATGCCACGGCGTCTCTTATTCGATTTTTTTATTCTTCGGCATTATTAGGTAGGTTATCCATATACACAATTTGCTTTAAACGTCCCCATATATAAAAATCCAAAATTGTTAAATCGGGACTTCTGGCAGGCCACAATACCCGACCATTTCTTACAATCCACTGATCTCCAAATTTAACATTTAACCCGTTAGTAACAATGCGTGAATAATGTGCAGGACAACCATCCTGTTGAAAAAACATTGTATGTCTATAATTCATTTCTGAAGCATGAAGCCCATCGCTAAGAAAATTTTCAAACATATCTAAATATGTGTGCTGATTAACGTTGTTATCAAAAAAGTATGGACCTATTATCCCGTGATAACCAACGGCACACCACACATTTACTTTGGTAAAATACTGGCGACCTTTTAAAATTCTGAAATGTAGATTATTATCGCTGCAATATATTACATGCTGTGAGGCAACTGTCCCATTGGTAGAAAATGTTGCCTCATCAGAAAACATTATTCTGCGGCAAAAGTTTCGGTCTCTAGATATGTGATCTCCCAGCCACAAACAAAAATATAATCGTTTTGCATCATCCCCAGGTTCCAATGAGTGATTAAATATCGGCTTGTATGGGTGATTTTTTTTCGCTTTTAAAATTCTTTGAATGTGGGACTTACTCATGCCCAGTTGGAGTGACCGCCCCCTTAGTGAGGTTTTTGTTTGATCTTGCACAGATTCCAACACCAAAACAGTAGCAGCGTCGTCGTCATCGTATGGTTTCTTCTGTTTCTTTAAATTTTCAACTGATCCAAAAACTTTTTTATTAGTTTTTGGGCCCCCATACGTGAAACTTATATCCGGAATATCCGGAAATTTCTAATTGAACTTTTCAATAACAGAACGAGAATAGATAACATATCTACTGAGTCAGAATAATTAAGTTTTAATTAGAGATTTGCTGGTTTCAGGACAAGCAAAAAATCTTATTCCTTTGAAGTTTTGCCGTAAAAAAAAAGAAAAAAAAAGAAAAAAAAAATATATATATATATATATTGCCAGTTTTACTAATCAAAGATATTATTTCCTTTTATGCACATTATACACAATAAAATTACTCAAAAGTTATTTTCTTTGTATGAAAAAATGTCAAAATGATAATTTGTTATTCCATGGAAACTTGATTGTTAGAGCAGTCCACAGCAGTTTGATTTTTTCAACACATTTTTTAATTATCGATTTTTGGTGGTAAATATTGTCTGATTACCCATGTGTTATATAAGGTTGAAATCGGATTTTTTCTCTCTTTTGAATGCTATCAAAATCCAATATAGCAGCCAAAAGAAAATCAAAAGTTGACCATGAAAATTTTGGCATCTAGTTGGCGCAGAAAATGTTTGGCACTGTCATCAAGAAGCTGTCATCGAAAAATGTAAGAGTGCAAAGTTTCGTAAAATTCCCTTCAAAAGTAACAAAGTTATTACAGGAAAAATAAAGTGCACTTTTTCAGTTTTTCAGCGATATATCAGGAACTATGCAAGATATCCCGGATTTCGTTTCAGTATATTGAAAGGCACAAAAATGAGAAACTTTCATCCCGTTTGACCAACTCTGTACATATCTCCGTTTAATAGATCCTAATGGTGGGCGTCGTAAAAGTGACCACCCTGTATACAAAAGTCAAACAGGGAGGAACTTTAAAACAAGGTACAATGAACATAAAAAGGCGATACAGAATTTAAGTGGACAAACAGGATTAACGTGCCATTGTATAGAAACAGGACATCATTTAGGAGATATCAAACCCATTAAATTTTCAGAAAAAGAAGATAGATTAAACAGGTTAGAAGGGATAGAGATCAAAAAAGCTAATATGGAAGGAAAAAACATAACGAATAATCAAAACGAGGTCTTCCAAGGAATGATATTTTTATAGCAGGGATTCATTTGAATTAATCAAATCTGTCATCAATCAAGTCATCAATCAGATTGTAAACATAATCCTTTGAAAATTAAACTGATAAAATATACGAAACAAAACAAGTGTAATTATACATAATATACGTTTATAATAACAAAGATTTATTTCCTACAATTTCTGAATGCGATTTTTTTGGTCCAACATATGTAATGAAGCCGTACAGGTAGGTATTAGGTTGGATTTAAGAATGTTCAATGTTTCAATGTCAATTGCCAAGAATGTCATATTTGTACTCACACTGTATATGGTCGGATTACAAGTGAAATCACTTAAGTCAAAAACTATAAAATGTGAGAAACTGCAATTAAAGTTTTATATTCCGCTGTTACCTTGCCTACTCAGTCATTTATTGAGTTAACAATGTGGAAGTTCGGCTACAGGACCATTTAGTATACGCCCACTGAGCCCGAGATATGTTACAATTTAGTAAACCATCAATATAAAACTTAACTAAAAACAGCCAAAAATTGACTTAGTGTATTTCACTTGTAAGCCGACGATATATACATTATTTTCAAGTACAATAGTTATGTTTTTATGTAACACTGTTATTTTTATTATATAAGATAGCACTTATCGTATATTCGTCCACTCCTAGTTCTGAAAAATCCTAAAATGCCTATGTAAGAAGTCTAGTAATTTGATAAATAGAAACATTATTTTATTGTTAAAGTTACTTGATAAGTACACGATAAGTACCGTGAATTTAATTTTCGCCCAAATAAGTATACACTATACAGGACAAGTGACGTTTTGCGTGGAAATTTTCGAATTCCAGATTAAAACGGAAATATTCGCTTCAGGTGCTCCTAATCCATACTTGAAAAATGTCTGCAATGGATTTGTGTCGATATGTGGATGGAATAATTTCGTTGTGGACACGATAAATCAAAAAATGGCTTGAGGCAAGAAGTTTTAAATTAAGAGTTTTAGAAGAAAGTCTAGATTTCATAATAAAAATCGAAAACCGGATAAGGATGTTTGATCTGGACGTATTTTTGTTTTTATCAATAATTTGTAATATATTAAATTAATTTTAATCTTCTTATTTTTATTGGAATAAAAATATAGCGCTGTTGAAAAAAACAACGTTGAAATTACATTTTTATCATTGTATTCACATTAATATGGAGACAGTCTTGTGCTGCTAGAGTCATATTATTTAAAAACAACTGCAATACTTGACAGTAATTGCTGATATAAAAATCGCTTCGTTTCTGCGTGGCTCATATCAGATTATATCTATGCCCCAAATGGAACATATTTAATTACTAAAACAACTTTTCTGTACACTGTTTCTTTCAGGAAAGGTTTTCTAATGTAATACTTCAAAAGGAATGAGTAAATACGTTTTCCACTGACGAAGAAACTCAGAATTTTCGTCGCAGCTGCAACCTGTTCACGTGATTTCCATTTTCACAGGTTCCCTGCAAGTTCAACCCTATCGAATTTGTTCGGGTCGCACGAGTCGATACGAAAGTAATGAGAAACGCTTAATTTTAGCATTACACCCACTCCTTTTGTCTCCTATCAATGAGATGACGCTGAAGCTTTTCTTTGAAACTGCATTACAAATCGGCACGGTTTTAAAAAACGAATTACGAACACGTTGTTATTTGATATTAATAATAGACCCCAGGATAAAACGACGATTGCCGAGCGTCGTGCTTATTCAATGCTGCTTTCTGAGCGTGCGCTCGGCGCCAGTGCGAAAGCTCTGGACACAATCCTGACAGTCCTAACATCCACGGGTTTCGTATCGGAGCTTTTGCGACTCCTCTATGACTAGCTTTGTTCACGGTTTTGTTCACACGCATGTAAATAACTCATCATCCTCAGTGCCTTCTTACCCATCCACCAGACCGTCTTGATAATCGGTGAGTACGCGGACACACATTCTGTTTCCTGCTAACCATACATAAACAACGCGAATTTGGTGCAAATGTCAATTTGAAATCTGGACCCATGCAACATTCAAATCGGATTTAATATATTTATTAATGGCAGCAGCCTTTGTTTGACACGTTTCACAGCTCTTGATTAGTCTTATGGATTATTGATCAACAAATGGGCTGTAATGGAATTTAATTATCTAATTGATTATTATAGAAACTTGTTTACAGTTTCAAAATGAATTAGTGTTATGAGAACTAGAGGGAATACAATTAATTTATATGGATATAGAAATTCATAAATCCTACAGACTAAATACAATAAGAAATCATTTATTTAAAAAAAGTCAAATCAAACATTCACAGCTGTCTTTAGGAAGAACCCTCAATTTAATGTTTACATTTTATTATCTTCGATATTATTTGTTCATTTGGTTATTGGTTGAATGCATTTACACAAATAAATGAATAATAAAGGCACAGTAAGAATATCTAATTTATTTCTTCCTAAAGTAAAAATATTGACTAATGAGTTATTAGTAATTAAATTTTATTATTATTTGTTTATTTTATGATGATTTTATGATGATCTATTTATGCTGCAATGGCTAATTACGATGAAAGAGCTCGCCTGCATTAAATACACGGCGATTTATAATTTAATGTACACATTTAATTCCCATACTAAGCCAAATATACAAAACATATCATGCGTTGTTATAAAGCTGCGAAGCTTTAACGGCAAAGTATGTTTTAATTATCGCATTAACTTTAATAAAAGTGTGGAAAGTTTTCTTGCAGACCGAATTAAACAGTTTTCCACACTGAAAAAATCTGCACATTGCACCACATTTCATTTTACGTGAGTCATTAAAAAGTTTCCGATCTTCTTACGTTTTAGAGTCGCAAAGACGACCTTGAATATGCATTTTTATAAATGTCGATTCAAAATATAATTTCAGATACCGACCCCTCAAATTAAAATGTACTCAATACAACAACAAAAACCAATAATAATATAATAGGTAAATATTTTTGTTTACCAATTTTAAAACTTTGTACCTATTCGTACAATTTTGTATTCGTACATTCGTTTGTAGCAATAATTATATATTACATGCCAACATGTTCGCGATTTCATGTTTCATTTGTTTAAAATTTGGTTATTTAAAATAATAAATTTCTGCTTCATTGAATGTAACACTCCAAAATTAATATACAGGGTGGCGCACTTATCCTCACGCGGACCATTGCTGCTAGACTACTGAAAATTTGGAAAAACATCTGATTGGAAATTGTTGGACACTTGATGTGCTACCTTTTAAAATTATTTTCGAGTATACAGAGTGTAACATAAATCCGTGACATAATATTTGGTCTATTTTTTCAAATTGATCACCCTGTATATTATTTAATTTTTAGAATCTGCTTTATGTGAGCTTCACAAATCATTTTTATTTTTTGAGATCTGATGCAACGTTGCCAAGTTATTCACATTTTAATAATATTTAACGAAAAATCATGACGTGGAAAAGAAATCAATAATACCTTATTATAAGAGACCAATGAAAGAATCTGCGAATGCAAATACCTAAGCAATGTGCCAAAACATACACAATATTTTGAGTCACGTAGAATACACAGGGTGTTCTGAAATAGCAATACAATTTTGCTATTTTCTAAAGGCTAAAACTCATTTTTTTCAAATGGAACAGCCTGTATATCGCATCATATTCTGAGTGCTCATCTAATAAGCTATTCAATGATAGCATATAGACTGTAATCTAATAATACTTTTTAATAGGTAAATAACGATCAATCTCAATAAGTTTTAGCCAGTTGAAAATAGCAAAATTCGATCGTTGGTTCAGAACACCCTGTGTATTCAAGTGATACCAAATATTGTGTATGTTTTGGCACATTGCTTGGGTACATGCATACCCAGATTCTTTCATTGATCTCTTATAATAAGGTTTTGTTGAATATTTTTCCAGGTCCATGATTTTTCGTTAAATTTTATTAAAATTTGAATAACTTTGCAACGTTGCATCTGATTCCTGAAAATAAGGATGATTTGTGAAGCCCACATGAAGCAGATTCCAAAAATTAAAGAATATACAGAGTGTACCATAAATCCGGCACACAACATTTGATCTCATTTTTAAATGGAATATAAATGTGAATAACTTTGCAACGTTGCATCTGATCCCTGAAAATACAAAATGATTTGTGAAGCCCACATGAAGCAGATTAAAAAAATTAAAGAATATACAGAGTGTATATTCCATAAATGCGGGACACAACATTTGATCTTATTTTTAAATGGAACACCCTGTATATTTTTTAATTTTTGGAATCTGCTTCATGTGGGCTTCACAAATCAGTTTTATTTTTAGGGATCATATGCAACGTTGCCAAGTTATTCACATTATAATAAAATTTATCGAAAAATCATGGACCTGGAATAAAATTGAACAAAACCGTATTATAGGAGATCAATGAAAGAATATGGGTATGCAAGTAAACAAGCATGATTCCAAAACATTCACAATATTTGGAGTCATGTTGAATACACAGGGTGTTCTGAAACAACGATCGAATTTTGCTATTTGCAAATGGCTAAAACATATCGAGATTGATCGTTATTTACCTATTAAAAAGTATTATTAGATTATAGTCCATATGCTACCATTGCATAGCTCATTAGATGAGTACTCAGAATATGATGCTATATACAGGGTGTTCCTTTTGAAAATAGCAAAATTGTATCATTGTTTTAGAATACCCTGTGTATTCTACGTGACTCAAAATATTGTGTATGTTTTGGCACATTGCTTAGGTACTTGCATACGCAGATTCTTTCATTAATCTCTTTTAATAAGGTTTTGTTGATTTTTTCCACGTCCATGATTTTTCGTTAAATTTTATTAAAATGTGAATAACTTGGCAACGTTGCATCTAATCTCAAAAACAAAAATGATTTGTGAACCCCACATAAAGCAGATTATAAAAATGAAATAATATACAGGGCGATCAATTTAAAGAAGAGACCAAATTTTGTGTCCCGGATTTATGGTACACTCTGTATGCTTGAAAATAATTTTAAAAGGTAGCACATCAACTGTCCAATAACTTCCAATTAGATGTTTTCCTAAATTTTCATTAGTCTAGCAGCAATGGTCCGAGCAAGATAGGTGGGCCACCCTGTATATGGAACCCTATAAACATTTTAATTCATTAAATGTAACAGTTCAAAGGTGGAAAGGCATTTGAACTTTATTAGGCCAATATCCTAATAAGGATCGCTATCTCTCATACCTAAACTCTGTTCCATTTTTATTTCTAACTGAGAAGGCCGTGGTTTCATTTTATAAAGTTTTACACATGAACACCAACAAAAGTGATCTGACAGTGAAGAAATGATTAAATATCGGATTTCTAACAACGTTGCCTAATTCATATATTAAAATAACGAAATTATTGCTTCAATCATTCAAGTGTGCTGGTTTTTTTAATTAAACCAATCATCAACTATATTTTATATTATAATTTGAGTGATTTGCGTTTGTAAAATTTGATGAAAATTTGATGAAAATTGACCACTGTCATAAAATATGACCTCTTTTTTTAAATATAACCTATCTTTTTACACTTTTTACATTGGACAACAACACTGTGAGCCTAATAGAGCCAACTTAGTTAAAAATAAAAATGGAACAGTATAGTTAGAATAAAAATTTTAATAATAATAATCTAAAAAAGTATGCACATGCTTTTGGAATATAGGAATATCTTTTATACGCATACCCTTGTGTATCTAAAAAGCAATGATAATAACAATAACAACAACAACAACAACAACAACAACCATAGATAACTATTATCACACGCTATTCTTATTAGAATAAAATACTGACTTTCTCTATTCTATGAAAAATAACCGATAAATTAATAAGAATCAATAAATATGAGGTTATGTTTAAACGCACGCAACTTTATCCAATATTTTTTCCACATACAGACAAAAATATATACTATTAACAAAAAACAAATAATAAAGAAGTTTTAAATTTAAGTAGTGAATTTCTTACAGGTATATTCTTACAGGTATAGGATTCAGCATTAATCTTGTTACTCGAATCTCGAGTCATATATACTAATATCAATCAATTATTTAATTGGAATACTCTACAATCTATATTATATTATAATCTATAATAATAATAACAAATTTAAAGTGCCGCGTAGTAAGTTCGGATCCAACTAGTGGTATTATAAAAAAAAATTATGCTTTAAAAAACTGATGATTACTGTGTATTATAATAAATTAGAATAATTGTTTAATACAATAACTAATACTGTTAAATATAATAAAAAGGAAAAATTATAACACTTACAACACTATAATAATATATTATAATGCGATTTTTTCCAATTCGCATTATTAATATGCTCATTATGTATATTGAATGTCATCGTTAAAACTACACTTTAATCGAATGGGTGAATACAATGTTTACATTATCACTTTTTTCACTATAACCATTGACAACGTGAATAAAGTTAAAAAAAATACTTAAATTCGCACTATCCTTGAAATTTTCGTTGTCACCTGACAATGTGACACTTCACGCAAATTCTTCAATTCTGATAACGAATTGGAAAAAATCTTGTATGATACACGTGAATACAGCAATTTTATCCACTCTGAAACATTGTCGCACTAGGCTTCGCTAAACTGTTTTTTCGTGGATAAAATTCGACTTTATTCACTTATACCATAAATATCTATTACATTTTATGAACTTTATTTTAACAAAATATTAGAATACGTTTTTTTTAATAAATTAAAAATGTGCACAGCTGTATTACTGAGATAAAGACCTTTCAAATGAGGGGTCGTAAGATGGATCATCCCATTTGAAATTTGCTGGAGGTTAAGAGAAAACTGACACACATGTCAAACAGTACGTCAAAAGATGTCCTCAAAATAAAAATTTACTTGTTACGGTAGTTTTTTATTTTGCCCTAATTTTCTGAGAAATCCGGGATCGATACTTTCCAAAAATTCACCCTGTATATTAATAATACTGTCATCCCGAGAAGAGCTGACAATGACTTGTTTGACATTGTTTTTTCGAACAAAGAATCGTGATTTCTATGCTCGTTCACATGCTTAAGGTAAATGTAATAGAATGAAATGAAATACGAAACGTAATATCATATTCCGGCAATATGGAGCGATGAGTCATTGTCAGCTCAACGGTAGTACCATATATCTATTTGTTACTAGCTATTTCGCATTTTATTCGTAATAGCACCAATTTGATACGTCGTTTTTAATCTTAAAACAAATCCAAAATTGCATACCCGACTGTCATATTGACAAGTAAATCCAGAAGCACGTTTTTATAAATTAACCCATATTTTACAAAAACATTTAAAAGTTTGACCTCGGCAACAAAATAATTTTATTTTCTTCTTCTTCACATTTAGATTTAGACATTTGTTGTTATTATATTACTGTAAGGCTATTCCTATTAAGTGCAAATTAGGTTTGGTTTATAATTTGTATTTAAAGATTTACCGATAATAATAACAATATTACTTAGCTGCATTGAATGTGTGATGTTCGAAAAACAACAATAATAATAATAATTTCTTGTGAGTACGCTGTGATATTATTGATTTTGTAATTATTGATTTATCATTGCCGTTTAAACCTAATACCATTTTTTTCAGAATGTATAATGTATTTCAAAATGAAGGTTTTATACATTTTTTTGGTAATACTGAGTAGTTTTCCTTACAAAACTATTTTTAAGCCAACATTTACAGATAATAATGATATCTAGTAGGTACTTAGGTCAGTATTTTAATATTAATTATAAATCATTGGATATTTAGTATATAAATTTTGAACTTCGCTGATTTGAAGTATATCCTTTGGGTAATATTTTCTGAAAATAATAATTACAATAATAACAATTCTTCATAGGTACTATGTGATTTATTGTTATTGTCATTATTATTTTTAATTAATTATTATATTCTTATCTTGTGGAATTTTAAAGATTTAGTAGTTTTACTTTTTGGTCGAAGCTACATATATTAATAATAATAATTGCTCAAAATGCGCGCTACAATTTTTGATTAGTTTGAATAATATTTGACTAATTTAAACTAATAAATGTAATTTCTCTTTGGCTCTCTTAGGTTTATTATGAATATGATTAATTATAATTATTATTACTAAGAAACTCGTTAACACAAATGTTGCACAGAGTCATATTCTGCTTAAGTAAATTTAATGATTTGGCAGCACATCACTTTCTCTATATTAATATGACCATCGTGATAAGCTTTTTCTGTCATTGCAGTTTTGTCCCCAATGGAAGAGTTTTGTGCAATTTTGTTTTCTACAAAAGTATGCGTTTTATGAATGTCTTGTTATTATTAAATTTATCTTACAATTATATTATACAGGGCGATTTTGTAAAGTATCCACCCCGGATTTCTCACAAAATTAGGGCAATATAAAAAACTCCCGAAATATCTCAATTTTTAATTCGAGAGGGACATCTTTTGACGTCGGTACTGTATATAATATACAATTATATTATACAGGGTGATTTTTGTAAAGTATCCACCCCGGATTTCTCACAAAATTAGGGCAATATAAAAAAACTCGAGAAACACGTCAATTTTTACTTCGAGGGGGACATCTTTTGAAAGGTACTGTTGACATGTGTGGACATGTGTGGTAGGTACTGTTGACATGTGTGTCAGTTCCCCCACCCATCCAATAAGCTGCTCTCGAAAATTTAAAATGGGATAGCCGCCCTTGTGACACCTCATTTGAAAGGTCTTTATGTTAGTAATACAGCTGTGCACAAAAAAGATTTAAAAAGAGGTAAATCAATTTAAAAACATATATTTTTTATGTTAAGAGGTTTTGTGTTATCTTTGGACGTATTGTTGACATTTTGACATATTGTTGCCACCCAAGTGTTTGTGTATTCGAGTCCGTTCATTAATTTATTATTAAAAAGATGTAAATTGTTGCCGAGAGGGTGGATGTTGTTTTAATTTATGGTGCTTAGAATAAATGTGCTCGAGCAACGGCGAGGGAAGGCGATTTTTTTGCATCACCCCAAGAGTAGATCTGTCAGACAAAATGTTTAAGAAAGTTTCAAGAAACGGGATCTGTGCTAAATAAGAAATGACAATTCATTAGAGTAGTACATCCTCCATTATTTTCAAATATACTTTATTTTTCGTCAAAAATACTTTGACAAAAATGAAAAAAAAAAAAATTCACTGTGTATTACTGATATCTATACCTTTCAAATGAAGTGTAACAAGATCATTTCTTTTATTAGTTCCAGGGGGTGCTTGATGAGGGCAGTTGGGTGGTCATACACATTAGCCTATATGCCAAATTAGTACTCATTGTACAATCTACATTGGTGTAAATAAATATTATTGTTTCACATTTTTTCAATGTTCTTTCTTATTTTTCTCGTAATAAAAAATAATTTTGGACTACTTTGTGAAAAACATGGGCACTGCTGTAGGTATTATTGACATAAAGACCTTTCAAATGAGATGTTACAAGATGGGTCATCCCACCAAACGCGGGAACACAATTATCCCTGCCTTCATTTGTGTGAATGCGTGAAAAAAATTCTGTAAGAGGTTTGTTCAATTTTTTTTGAAACGAACAATAAATCGATGCAAATTATTTGCCGTGTTTCCAGAAGGTGGCAGTATCAAATATGTAATAGTAGAGTAGAGTAGTAGAGAGTCTATAAGGTTAGATAAGAGTAGGGGCAAGGTGCTTAAATGTCAAATATTTTTGATCCAAACATTTGTCTTTATTCATGGCAATCCTTTCAAAAAATCTACGTAACTAGCTTTTAGAAAACATTGAAACCATCCAAACATAAATGTTTAAAATGGTAATTATTTTTTATTGCAATAATATAATACACATTGCTTAAATTTTTTGAATCTAGAAACACTTAATTATGTTATTCCTGAAAATGTTAGTTAATAGGTTACTTATGTCTACATTTTAATTTTGGATTTTGTAAATTGGAAGAAATTGTTCATCGGTATTTAGGCTATAAACTGCAGTAGTATTTTCACATGTATTTTGTACGCGAATAGTAGCCTTTTCAAATACGGTGGAATTGCACTTACTTTCAACTAAATTCTTCAACTTGCCATTGCTCATCTGTAAAATGAACTTCGCAGAGTCTTCCACCATTTAAATTTTAGCGATTTATATTTTTCAGCCAAATTCATCGTTGATGGACATTTTTCGGGTTAGATTGCTGCACTACAGACTCATGTTGATACCACATATATTTAGACTTGTCATGATAATTTGAAGTTTCGTAATTTTAGCAAATGATCTATTCCTTGGAAAAATAGATCCCACCAATCACAATGGATTACGCTCTTGTCCCTACTCTTATACAACCTTTTCATCTGCCTGACGAAGCCACTGTGTGGCGAAACAATTGTGGACATGGGTGCAAGAATAGCGTAAGTCGTAAGTATGAGTTTCGAGAAAAACGTGTCGAAAAATTCAAAACTTAATAAAAGTTGTAATATAGCAATAATTGCTACATTTTCTAATATTTTTCTATGAACAGTAGCTATATATATTTAAACAGACTTATAAGTTAAGACTTACGCTGTTCTTACACCCAGCTCCTCAATTGTTTTAGTACAATATTAAACATTTTGTGAAACTCACACCAATTGTGTTTTATTTATATATTAACATGCGAGTTTCATCATCTATCAGCCTCATCAATCCGATATTATATAACCTTATAGAGGTACTCTATGTAATAGTTATATTAATTAGTCTTCAATTTGTTACATTTGCAACACATAAAATATGAAATTCCATATGAAAATCGCGGAAATGGCACTTTATAACTAAATTTTATTATATATAGACGGATATTTTGTAAAATGCCTGAGAGTCCCAGGGGTTTTTGCTATTTTTCCCGGTTTAGTACACCGAGAAATTAACGTTTCGAGTTGAGAGTAGAGTGTGCGGAGTGACGCTTCCCACGCAGTGAGAATATATTTAATATAAAATATTTTTTTTTCCTTTGTATTATTTACATAAAAAAAATTTCGATTATTTTGTTTGGCTGAAAATATTCGATTAGTTTATTTGCATAAAAATTGGATAATCTTGTTTGAATAAAAAATATCTAAATGTTCGATCGTTTCATACGCATAAAAGTTTTGGATTATTTAATTCGCATACACTTTGTCGATCTAATATTACCAAAGAAAACTCAATTATGAAAGTATCCATGCCATGGCATACGATTTAAATACTTAGGTATAATGTTTAAACAAGAGTAATTTGATGAAAAGTCACACAAACCACTCGATCGAAAGAATGGAAAACATTAAATCAAATCAGATTTTATCAGAGCACGTTATTCTTTTTGAGATCGGTATCTAGAGAATGGCGACAGATAACAGATATCATCAATAATTAATTTGATCTTCGAGATATCACTGACACAGGAAGTATCCCATTAAATAATATTTTGGGATATTATATAGATTTAAATATTACCAGGTCTTTTAGGTGTGGTCTCATTAAACAATTAGTATCATTTAATATTTAAGAAAGTTTTAATGTAAAATTGTATAATTATTTTGGCACGATATTAATGTGTGCCAAAACTAGTAATTATTTTTGTTTTGTTTTTTACTTCCACACCCTGATAGTTTATTAATAATATGAAATTTATTACTTAACCGTCACCACATATTCATTTTATATTTAGAAAACATCAATGGTTTGAATTTTCATCCACTGTTAAAATTAAGGGTAAGCTAAGGTTAAGGTAACTTTGACATAAATAAGATGTCTTTCGTCTTTCAAATTAATTACTCCTAATATTGTACCCATACTTCCATAGTAAATATATCAGATAAATTCACATTAGAATACCGTACAGGTTTTATTTTGTTGCGCATAGTACCTGTTAGGAAGTTAAAACTACCTCTTTAATGTATTCGAATCTTTTAGAAAGTATCTGAAACTGTCAGAAAACTATTCCTAAAGGCGCATTCTCATGAATTAAGTTTAATTGTTCGATTGTATTTTATCAACATAAGTTGAATGAAAACTATAGTTTAAAGTTGTTCAACGCTATTGAAACAAAGGTTCTCACTATAGTTTTCATTTCATCAACTTTTGTTGACTAACTACAATCGACTAATCAAACTTGATTCGTGAGAACGCGCCGTAAGTAAATCAGCGTATGTAAAGACCCCCATAAAATACACGTAGCTCAATTATTTTGTTTTTTTTCTACTAGTCTACTAGGTACTAGAATACTTTCTTAATAGTTTTTAATAGGAGACAGTACAAAATGTTATTGCGAATCTGTGAAGCGCGTATCTTTTTTTTATTACTGATAACGATTAGTAGAACAAATGTCGCGCCTTTTAACGCAGAGATAAAGCCCATGAAACAAATTTGAATCTGTTTCAGCAACAATTATGTTTAATCTGTGAGATAACAGGAGGAAGGATGCAGCTAAATAATTGTTTAATCGAAGATCGTAATTTGGCAACATTTGAGCCTTGGTAATCGCCCACGAGCATTGATGCCGCTGTTAAAATTAAAACGCAATTTATTTGCAAGTAATTTGAAGCGACCAGTGTTTATTGTGGTCCAGTTCAACGCACTAATATTTATTTAATTATTCACCGGCAATAAAAAAATTTACCATCCTGAAATATTTTATAAAGGTCCCTGTAACGCTGCATATTTTATACTTGAATAGGGAGCTAAACTGATTTTTCTTCGCTATAAATATTTAAATTCCTTATTCTATTCCAAAACTCTTTCAGTTTTAATTCGATTTTTGCTTAGCATTTTTATAAATATGTTTCTATAAGTAATGTTGTACAATATTGTAAATTTATTTAATTACCAGCTATAAACCACACTTTTTACTTTACGTATTTCGCTTCATCTACGTATATATATATATATATATATATATATATATATATATATATATATATATATATATATATATATATATATAGAATTTAACAGTAGATAGATGGCATCGCCTGCTTCATTACCCCTCCAAATAAATGTCACTTTGATGTAAGAGATTTTTCATTGCCCAAAAATTATCGGGCCCACGCTGTTCGAACCTACGACCCTCGGCTTGAGAGGAACGAGGCCGTTAGCGCACTTTTCTCTCGTGCCAAGGGTCGCAGGTTCGGACCCTATTGGCCCGATATTTTTTTAAGGGCCGTTCCTTTCGAGGGAAACTGAAGCAGGCGATCCCGTCTACTGTTCCGTTGTACGTGTACGTTAAAGAATCCGATATGGATGCAGCGAAATTCATAAAGGCAAAATTTCCAAGTGTGGTGGATCGCTTCTTGGCGGCGGTATTTGGCCATAGCAGCAGAAATAAGTATCGTTACATAAATCAAATAATAAACAAAACAAAATTGAGAGTCAAGTGTAAAGACCTCCACTGTCGGCTTATTTTCACTGGTTGTGGTACCACAATTCTATGAATCGTACATGTTTTTATAGTAGGTATCACTGATAAATGCGTGAGTTAAAGCTCCGAATGCTAATCAATAGTTGTGGATTCGATTCTGGCTCATATTAATATTAAACTGGTTTAATTATCCCCATAATTCAAATTTGTTATTGTGTATTGTAATAAATCAAAATTTGTCAAAGCAATCGATTCAATAAACAAAAATCAAAGGCAAAAACAAAACTAACAACAAGCACAAAACAAATCACAAACAAAAACAAAACCAAAAATTAAAAAGAACAAAATCAAAACAAAATATAGTTAATTAAATTGGATGTGTATGTGTGTGGTAATTAATTAAGTACCTGGCATACATGTCGAATATGTCGAACGAGCATAAAATATTGTATAAACAGGCACAGGCAAAAGTCCGAAGGAAAATTAGCCAGAAGAAAAACGAAGCATGGGAGAGAAGATGCGAAAAAATAAACACGTATATAGGCGGACGAAAGAGTAGCGAAACCTGGAAAACGCTAAAATCCCTGAGACAAGAAAAAACAAAAGACCTAATATCGCCAATAACAATAGAAAAATGGGATGACTACTTCAAACAGTTATTAACAGAAGATAGACTACCCTTCCAAGAGAACAGAGAAGGAGAAAGAAACATAATCACAACGGCATCACCAACCAGAATAACTATAGCGGACGTAAAACAAGCGTGTAAATCACTAAAGAATAGAAAGGCACCCGGACCAGGAAATATCCCAGCAGAACTCATTAAATGTGGAACAACAAAACTATACCAAGAACTAACGACACTATTCCAGAATTGCTTAAATGGAAAGCCAACCCCAGAAGAATGGAACATCGCGCTTATATCCACTATACACAAGAAAGGGGACACCTTGAACTGCGACAACTACCGAGGGATAGCAGTAACGAGTACACTATATAAAGTATACGGTAAGATCTTGGCAAAAAAAATCGAAATAGAATACAGTGATATGGAAGCGGAAGAACAAGCAGGATTCAGGGTGGGAAGGTCCACAATCGACCATCTATTCTCCGTCACTCAAATAATTGAAAAGAAACATGCGTACAACCAGGAAACCCATCTTGTGTTTATAGATCTAAAAAAAGCATATGATAGTGTACCACAAAGTAAACTACGGGAAGCACTAGAAACAACTAACATCAATGTAAACATAATAAAGGCGATAAGAAGATTATACCAACAAGCATCAGCGAAAATAAAGATGGGACAAAAATTATCAAAAGGCTTTAGTATAACTAAGGGGCTTAAACAAGGATGCTGTTTATCTACGACCTTGTTTAAAATATTCCTAGAACAAGCATTAAAACAGTGGAAAAGAAAATGCAGAAACATGGATATACCCTTAAACGATAATATCGTACACACACGGTGCTTCGCAGACGATCAAATAGTGATAGCACAAAATCTACATGACATCGAATATATGACCAGAAAACTCATAGAAGAATACCGCAAATGGGGAATGGAAGTAAATATAAAGAAAACGGCATATATGTGTATAGGAGGACAACAACAAGACCTCATCCTAGAAGACGGAAGATGCATAAAAGAAGCCAACAAATATAAATATTTAGGAGTACAGATAACCAATGACGGAACACTAGATGACAACATAAAAGAAAGAAATACACAAGGAAGAAAAGCAATAGGTATGTTGAATGGAATATTATGGGACAAAGGCATAACGAACATAAACAAACAACGAATATATAATACCATAGTAAAAACCATAGTAACATATAGTAGCGAAGTATGGACACTCGAAGACAAAGCAGAAAGAACCCTAAAAGCAACGGAAATGGATTTCTGGAGAAGAGCTGCTGGGAGGTCCAGAATGGAGAGAATAACCAATGACAGGATAAGAGAAATCATGGGAGTAACACACACCATAATTGAGGACATCAGAGTAAACCAACTAAGATGGTATGGACATGTACAAAGAATGACAGACGAAAGACTACCAAAACAAATATGGGAATGGACACCACAGGGAAGAAGGAGAAGAGGAAGACCCAGGAGGAGCTGGAGAGAGGACGTGGATAAAGAGCTGAGAGAGAGAGAAATAGAAGAGGACTTATGGATGGACAGAGACGGATGGAGACTGGAAATCGGAAGACGTCGGAAGACGTTGTAAACCGATATATATATATATATATATATATATATATATATATATATATATATATATATATATATATATATATATATATATTCAAGCGGGCAAAGATAATCCCAATTTATAAGAAGGGCGACTCTAATGAGCTGGGCAACTACCGCCCAGTAAGCCTCCTGCCCGTATTTTCAAAAATATTTGAACGTGTAATACACGCACGCTGTGTAGACTTTTTCCTTAAACATGATCTATTTTCAAAGTCCCAGCATGGTTTTATAAAACAAAGGGGTATGGAAACGGCACTGTTCCAATATATCAATTGGATCCTAATGGCACTGGAAGGCCGTGAAGTTGCATGTGGCATCTTTCTGGACCTGTCGAGAGCGTTTGACTGCATCGACCATCCAAGACTGCTGGAAAAATTGTACCAGTATGGTATTAGAGGTGTCGCACATGATTTAATTAGGTCGTATCTAGAGGGAAGGGTGCACTACACTTATCTGAACAATTTTCAGGGAGCGTTCGCCAGTTCAAGTGAACTCAATATTACGAGGGGTATACCGCAGGGGAGCATTCTTGGTCCTCTTCTGTTTGTCATATATATGAATGACATGCCAAATGACCTAATGTCAAAGAGTAAACTGTTGAATTATGCGGACGATACAAATGCACTGCTACAGGGTTATACTCTCCAGGATGTGGTGCAGTTGGGAAATGAGACCATGGTGTCAGTGGAAAACTGGTTTGCTGACAACAGTTTGGTCTTAAATAATGATAAAACCAAGTGCATTCTCTTTAAAGCGAGCCATTACCAGGAAACGCCTGCGACAATAAGCTTCAACAATAGTGAGTATGAGTTTACGAACGAAGCGAAGTTCTTAGGAATTATCCTGGATGAGACACTGTCTTTCTCCTCCCATGTTGCATTGGTTTGTGACCGAGTGAGTAGGGCTTGTTACGGGCTGCGTGTTCTGGTGAAGGCCACAAATTTAGACATAACGAAACTTTTTTACTACGCTAATGTCCACTCCCACTTGCGATATGGTCTGATGTTCTGGGGAAACAGTGTTGCAATGGAGGGAGCCTTCAAGATGCAAAAACGGGCAGTACGAATTATGTATAAGCTAGGTTTCAGTGGCTCCTGCAGAGGTATTTTCAGAAAGGGCAGGATGCTCACAGTCCATGGAATGTATATCTATGAGTGCGTCAAGTTTCTGCTGAAACACAGGCAGAAATTTGATAACAACGTGATGGTGTCATGTCACAACACGAGGCATGGCCAATTATTTAGCTTGCCGAAACATCGGCTATCGAAATTCGGCAAAGGGTCTCATTATGCTATACTGAAGATTTTCAACCACCTACCAGCTACCATAAAGTGTGTGTCGGACAGCAATAAATTCAAAAGGGGTCTGTTTGAGTTGTTGTGCGAAATGGAGCCGTACAACTTGGCGGAATTTTACTCTTCCAATTTTAACTAGTTTGAACTAGCATGGATGACGTGGCTGTTTCTTTTATTACTTGTTGTATGCTTGTATATTTTAATGTGTTAAGACACAAACAAACAGTGCTTTTGCATGGTTGTAGAGTTATTATAGTCGTATACTTTATATATATATATGTTGTTTTTTGTATTTTATGTTTTGCAATTTTTTGTGTAATTTTTTGTGTATTTATTGACTGACTTGTGCGAGGCTTCTTGTTTGTAATCTAGAGCATGAATAAAGTGAATTATGAATTATGAATTATATATATATATATATAATTAATTACATGATAATTTTAAATAAAGGCAAATAAAAGCAATTGGTATATGTTTTGATATACTTATAAGGTAGTTTTGATGCCGGACAATTAAGGGTTTATTTCAAATTTGTAAAACATATGCGTATAAGTATTACTCTTAAAATTTAGTTTTGCTGTTTTTTAAAATTATATGAATTTAGAAATATTTATTTTGGATTTTGAATTTGAGCAGCAGAAAAACTGTTCCCTTGGAAACTGAAAAGTATTTACCGCAGTTCTAAGTAATCTCAGTTTTCCTGGATTAAAATGGCGATTTGAACGTGAAAGTTAATCGTATCTACAGATCTTAGATTCGTTACTTTTGTCGATTTGTTACTATAATTAAGTACATTAATGTATTATAAATCATTCAACAAAAAATACGATATATATAAAATACTAATAATGAACTTATAGCATATTATTCTCTGCTATTCTCAATAATAATATATTTTGCTTTTTGCGTAGAATTCGTCAATAAATATTTAACTTTGTCTATGTTATCATATTGTTCTAATTAGCTTCAAATATTTGTTTTGTGATAGTTTCATAAATGAACAATTGTTACATAGTATACAATGAATCATATGTGCAGTTCATATAAGCAAACATTTTAGATATTGTAAGATTTTCAATTTTTCCACCATATTTTAAAATTGTTATTTTACCATATCTTCATGACAAACAAAATTATTAACATTTAAACAAACAAAACTTTCAGAATTGATAAATAAATGGAAAAACTTGAATATTTATTTTGTGATGAAAGGGTTGCACCAATTTGAAGTATATTTTCGATAGCTTCAAGTCAACTGGGACTTTAGAGTTAGGAAAACACCTTTTCCTCGGTAGGCATAGTTTAAGGCAAAATGGTTTTAATAAAATTGTTTATAATGTGACCATATATATCTTTGCAAAATTTGATGACTATTGAATTTTTATTTCGGCGCAAAATGGATAAGCAAACATGATTCAAGTTAAACATATTTTTGAGTCGAGATTTATACTCTCATACAAAGATCCATTTTGTAATAGCATTTCTATATTACATAATATTTTGTTCCTTTTTCGTAGTAGATTTTTAGATTTCTTTAGAACTTCGTTAATGTAGAAGTTAAAGTTAATTTTTATTGTTATAGGTTATTATTATTGTACTTATAAATTAAGTTAATATATAATATTGCAAAATTCATCGAAATGATCGAATTGACTCTAAACTTCTCTCATTATACTCTCATCCAAAGGTACATTTTGTAATTGCATTTCAAAATTACATTTTGTTCAATTCATGCTGGTCTTTTAGGGTGACGAATTTTATATTCTGTACAAAACAAAATTTCGAAGCATACTTATTTATTTATTTGTGCCAAGTACCCACAGGTTTACATACGTTATACACATACACATACTTCGTACATATACAATATATATCTTTGCAAAATTTGACGATTATTGAATTTTTATTTCAGCGAAAAATGGTTAAGCAAAAATGATTCAAGTTAAACATATTTTTGAATCGAGATTTATACTCTCATACAAAGATCCATTTGTAATAGCATTTCTATATTACATAATATTTTGTTCATTTTTCGTAGTGGATTTTTAGATTTCTTCAGAACTTCGTTAATGTAGAAGTTAAAGTTAATTTTTATTGTTATAGGTTATTATTATTGTACTTATAAATTAAGTTAATAAATAATATTGCAAAATTCATCGAAATAATCGAATTGACTCTAAACTTCTTAAGAAAAAATAAATCAGCATTGATTTCTAAGAAAATGAATGTGAAAATTAAGTTGCAAATCAATATTTTTAATAAATGGAGAAAGTCGTGTGCTGGTTACATCATTTTTTTTATACTGTAATTTGGTTAAAGATGCGGTTCACTTCGTAGTGGAATTAAATGTATTGAACACATTTAAATCACATTAAAAACTAGCAGATCTAGATTCGATAAGGTCAGGATTACAATTTATCTCTGACTCAGTGGAAATATTTAAATCAGCGGAGATAATATCGGATTATTCGAAACTTTAGAACATGTCGTTCTTACACAAACTATGAACCACCATGGACTTCGAATCTAGGTTAATGTAAACAAAACGTAAAGCTTTAAATATACAAATATGTTCTGGTAATGACTTTTTTTGAGCACTCTGTTAATAGATTCGAATGGACGCGTAAAATAAATAACAAATAAATTACGATTTAGGAGTGTATGGGCAAAAAAAAACTGTCGACAGAATGTAGGTCAATCGACTGCAACCTCTTGACAAAGCCACGAGCCTCTGCATTAGGGGGAATAAATAGGGTTCTTTATGTGAAGGCACAATAATCAACGTGTGACTGGATGCTGGAGCCGGTGGATCAGCTGTTGAATGTAGTGCACGAATTCCTTTTATATCTGCACCAAGAGATGATAATCAAATGCATTTGTAAGCAATAATTGGTCAAGGATCCATTGTGTACTACAGCAATGCATACTCCAATGATTATCAAAACACATTTTGAAGAAATTAATGAAAAATATAATTTCCTCGCATCAGATTAAGACTTGATCGGCAGCATGTAAAAACATTAAAAAAATATGCCAAAAAAGGGTTATCTTCATTATTAATCATCAATTTGTGTAATAAAACATTGATACAGAATATGATTTTCAAGTGTAGGATATTGATGGGAAATAATTATTAGAGTTACAAAAATATCACAAGTAATGAAGTACATACTCAAAAGATAAGTCAGCAGCTATTAGCTAATTAGGTAGAGTAATATCCATTTTCTCAGTAATTTATAGATGTATACTTATTAATGTAAACAATATTTGATAATTATAGAATTGATATGTAATTACTATTTATCTCCAATAATATGTGTCTATACTGTATTACTAGCGTAGTTTATTTACCGATATGATTGTGTGATATAATAAATTAAAACTTCTGTACCAATTCTGAATGAAGCATAATTGTATATTGTGTGGTTAGTACAGGTAGTGATATATTCCCGGCCGATGCGGCAATTGGTGGCTCGGACAGCAAGCCGAAGAGACCGGGAAGGCACTTTATGTACGAACCTCACATACTATTTTTTCTCCCATCGTAATATTTTTGCAAGTTTCGTCAACATATGGAAGATCTAAGAAGCAATTTGCTGTAGAGCTTCAGGAATAATTCATTCCCGGCCTAGGCTGGGAATGTAATATTCCAGTACTGTTATTTGTTCGTTACATAGCAGCCGTCAGCACTAATGGAATTATCCATTTTCTGGCGTGTGTGTAGGCTAGGAAACGACTGATAGTAGGACAATGGCAGACAAATTAATATTTAATTAGGTAGGCACACACATAGGGCATTAGGTAGGCGTACACGTAGGGGATTTTCAATCGAACTGTCCTACCGTCCGCATCTGTTATCTCTGTTACGCCGATCTGTTCTAAATCGGCGTGACAGAGATGGGAGATGTGGACGGCGGGATAGACCGATTGAAAATCCCCTACGTGTGTGCCTGCCTATTGAATGCACTGTTGCGGGATTCTACTTCTTGTATGATTAAGCATTAACAGAAACATATGATATAATAATGCGCTTAGTGGCGAAATGCTGCCTCACTTTTATCGTACAGATGTTTATAAATTGCCCAGAAAGAAATCATTGGTCATATAAATTTAAAGTAAACACTGGAATCATAATACACTTTGCCTTTCTGTTTCTATTTTTATATGTTCTTGTGCAGTTCGGCAATAAATTCTTAGATACTTGTGCATCACAAGACTTGTAATTGCAATGAGTAATTAAATATGGTATGTAAAATTTATTGTGTAATGTTGCTCAGTATTACTTGGAGTAGTGATTACCAAATTGTGGTTCAGCTCTATTTTGGCAATCCAGCGGACCGTTGAGTCATGAGCAATCAACAAATTAAAAAATTGTAATACACGTGACTTAATACATATCATTATAATAATAACATTATGAAAATATCATCATTATTATTAATATATTATATTATGATTTGTTAATTATTATTATTAAACAGTTGTCTATTTCTACTGCTACGGCTAATTAATAGAGCCATGCACTTATATTATTTTTAGCATTTTTACTTTGCGTGACTAATTTCAGCCGAGGTTGCTTTGCTTGTCAGGTATGAAGCAACAGTTTCAGAATTTATCAATGAAGCCAAGAATTGTTGTTTTTTCTAAGCTATCCACTGGTGATTAGAATTTGTTATAAGATGAGATTCGCAGTGAAAAGATAAGACTAATGAAGACATACAGCATCAACTAATATGCCTGCTTCACCATTCTCTATTAACTAAACCATTCATATATGTATTCTTTGTTCAATGTAACCATTTTGAGTATTAATAAAAATTGACATTCTTCCGAACGACAATTACTTTTTGATTAAAAATGGCCGACCGGAAGGGATTTTACTATTTTGTTTTTTTATGAATATTTTGTAAAACCGAATAGGTAGGTACATGAAGCAAGTTTAAGATAGTTATAGAAATTAACGTTAATTAAAGTCCGGGAACTCATATTTTACAGTACGAGTGAGATGTTTAAGACGAGGCGACAAAGGATCTCAGTCTTGAAACTGGAAACGAGTGCTATAAAAAGAGTTCATGGACAAATGTCGTTATGTATTTTATTTCATCCTGTGTCAAATTTCGTTTAAAAAAAACGAAAGAAATTAAAATAATTTAGCAAATGCTCCAAATCTAGTTTTTGGAACATGATCAGAAGTGGTTGTTTGGCAATTGTTAGCAACACTTTATCGTACTAGGCCATTTTTTTTGCGTTTTCTCGGACTGCAACTGTTGACATAAAGTATTGGAATTTTACACAGAATAAAATAAAAACGTGCCTAGTTTATATTACCAAATATCCTCTCAAATATTATAATATTGTATACCATATTAAAAAAACAAACACAATAAATCCAAATTTCGTGCAAATCAGGCAAACAATTTATGTTATTTTTAAAAATCATTTTCGTTAATGTTGATCTCAAAAATACGGTATAAATATTCAACAATGCCAGAAAGACATTGATGTGCCAATATTATAAATATGTTATTAATCTATAAACCATTAACAATTACAGAAATCTAGAATCTGATTTATAACTTCAGATAAAAATATAACATATAAAATAAAAGCTAACAACGTTCTATTAAAATATTTGAATATTCAAAATTTCAATAGCAACAAATCTAATAATTACACTTCAAAATGTCGCCAAAAGGCTTAACATTCGCGAAAATCGAAATAAAACCTGCATAATAACTTTAAAAATTGCATGAAAATGTTGGAATTTAAAATTGTACATAAATAAAAATCGCAGCAATAGAACATATTCAGCCAACATAAGCAAACTAATTATGCTTAATTTACAATTTTATTGACGCATGAAATACGAATTGACATTTTAACTTGTAACCAACAATAATAGTTATTTATGTATTAAGGACGTAAAGAGGCTTTTATGGCGTAAGGCGGGATTTTCAGCCCGAGGCGGTAGCCGAGGGCTAAGAATACGTCGAAGGCGTCGAATACGTCATATACTGTGATAACCAATACTAAGAAAGTAATATCATTTAGAAACAGTTCAATTTATAGTATATTATTCAACGAGCGCGTAATGATGGCTATTGCCCACGAAGATGAAATTGCAGCACGAGCCGCGCACCGGCGAGTTGTGTAATCATCTGAGTGGGTAATAGACATTGCGCGCGAGTCGAATACTATACTTTATCTACAACTATTTTAATAATGCATCTAAATAGTGAATATAATTGTTATGGGCACTGTAATTATTTGTAACATTCTTGCAATTGTGGAAATTAATGATTGGTGTTTAATTTCAAAATTTCAAAGACCCAAATAACGATCTCTAACACAATGTCCAGCATTTGCCTGGAAAAAAAAAATTAAGAAAATTATTTACGCTCACAAAAATTTTAAATTTTCAAAGACCGAAATAACGATCCCTAAAACAATGTCCATCATTTTACTGAAACAAATTTTTCAGAAAAATTAATTACTCGCAAAAATTTTAAATTTTCAAAAACCAAAATAACGATATCTAAAACAATGCCTTGCATTTTCCTGAAAAAATATTTGGAAAAAATATTTACACACAAAAATTTGAAATTTTCAAAAGCCGAAATAACCATCCCTAAAACAATGTCCAGCATATTCCTGAAAAAAAATTGTCAGAAAATTATTTACGCTTACAATTTTTTTAAATTTTTAAAGACCGAAATAACGATATCTAAAACAATGCCTTGCATTTTCCTGAAAAAATATTTGGAAAAAATATTTACACACAAAAATTTGAAATTTTCAAAAGCCGAAATAACCATCCCTAAAACAATGTCCAGCATTCTCCTGAAACAAATTTTTGGAAAAAATTAATTACTCACAAAAGTTTTAAATTTTCTAAAACCGAAATAACGATCTCTAAAATAATGCCTTGCATTTTCCTGAAAAAAATTTGGGACAGATAGCTTACGCTCACATAAATTTTAATTTTTCAAAGTCCGAAATAATGATCTCTAAAACAATGCCTTGCATTTTCCTGAAAAAAATTTTAGGGAAAAATTATTTACCCTCATAAAATTTTAAATTTTCAAAGGCCGAAATAACGATCTCTAAAACAATGCCTTGCATTTTCCTGAAAAAAAATGTTGTGAAAAATTATTTACGCTCACAAAAATTTTAAATTTTCAAAGGCCGAAAAAACGATCTCTAAAACAATGCCTTGCATTTTCCTGAAAAAATATTTGGAAAAATTATTTACGCTCACAAAGTGGAAAAAAGACCACATATTCACAATGAAATAAATAATTGAAAAGAGCAAAAAACAACAACATATTTGTAGCCTTTATAGACCTCGAAAAAGCATTCGACAGCATACCCAGAAATGCAGTCTGGAATAGTCTTGAAAAAAGAAGAGTAAACAGAAAATTAATAGAAAGCATTAGGAGCATCTACAAAACGACAAGGAACATAGTCAGAACTGGAAACATGCAATCAGAGGAATTTGAAACGATGGAAGGTCTGAGACAAGGAGGTGTATTAAGTCCAATCCTCTTCAATATCGTCCTAGATGATATACTGAAAGAAACAAAGGAAACAACAAAAAAGCTAAAAGTGGGATATAGAAATATGGGAATGGTGAAGATAGCAGTATGCGCCTTCGCGGATGACCTAATTATATATGCTAAAAGCAAACAAGAGCTACAATTCAACTTAGAATTATGGGAAAAAGCTTTACATGAAAGGAATCTAAGAATAAATATAAATAAAACAAAAATCATGGCACTAGGGAACGAGGATCTGAGCGCACCCGCAAAACTGTGACGTACCTGAAGGGCAGTCGGCGCGTTAGGCCGTGGAGCGAGTGGAGGGTCCCTTCGAAGTAGTGACGAGGGCCAGGCTCTCGGTGTCAGAGAGTGGGGGGGTTAAAAAAAGGCTCCACGTAATTTTACCTCGTTGCTACTTCGTCGCAAAGGGTGGCTCCACCCTACCTGCGTGGGTGGACGACAGACAGTCAGCGAAGTTCAGAAATCACGAACTGTCACAACGCTGACCGTTTGGCGCCAACACCACCAGATTTAAATCTCGCAGTGAGAATAGAAAACTGTAACTGAACTGAATGAGAAAACGCGGGGGAACAAAAAATAACAGGTGTGAGTTTGTAGTGTAATATCGGCGTTTATTCACACACACAAACGACGGACACCGTGTCTGCGCTCCTGAAAACAAATACCTCCGAACGCCACCCTTTCGCGCAGGGTTTACTCTATTCGGCCGAATATAATAAGCTCCTAATCGCGCGATTTAAAGGGCCGACGGAGCGACATTTTCTCTTACACAAGCGCAAGCACGTACGACACGAAACACGTAAACGTAACTTATACACAAAAGAATAAGCGATCTGGCTCAATTGAGCACACAAAAAAATATATATATTGGGATCTGGCCTGTGTTCTGGTGGTCTCGTCGGTGGCTGGGTTCAGCTCCGGGATGTCGGCGGTTTCGCGTCGTGGACGCCTGGTGCTCGACTCGCGGCCTCCAGCCAAGAATGGTTTTGGCCGAGCTGCTTAGCCCGTAGCCAAACGCCTACAAAGCACATGGCCTTAGTCAAAATGGCCGGACACGTGGCTTCAAGAAACGGAAAAGAAATAACTACTTACTCAGGTGTTATGAGCGTTTTAGTTCTCTGCCCCGTACTCGGTGCCTCAATCCCCTCAAGGGTGGTTAGCTGAGAACCGTTGATTATTCCCGTAAACCGGATGGTGATACCCTTATCTTCAACGGTCCTTCTGGCACGGTATGTACTGGACACGAGTCAATTGAGTTCTGCTTCTATGGCGGCGCTTCGCCGGCGAATTTAAAAATCGCACACATGGGAAACGCGTCACCACCACAAAAAAATGCGACCACGGTTGTCTACCGTGCAGGTCTATACGCCAAGTAATTATTAAAGTGCAGTTTCTGCCAACGCTATTTCTGGACCGTTACAAAACTAAGAGGTTGGAACGTTGAACAAGTGGAAACCTTTAAATACCTAGGAGTCAAAATTCACAAAAATGTAGAAAACAATGCAGAAATAAATGACAGATTAGAGAGCGCAACAAAACTGTACTACGCACTAAATAACATTCCTAAGAAACAATAAAATTACAAAGAAAACAAAACTAGGAGTGTACAACACAGTATTCAAACCAATATTAATGTACGGGTGTGAAAGCTGGATAATAACTAAAAGGATAGAAAGCAGAATACAGGCCGTAGAAATGAAGTACCTAAGAAGCGTCAAAGGAATCACAAGAAGAGACAGAATCAGAAACGAAGTGGTAAGAGAGGAATTAGAAGTGGAACCGATAATAACAAAGATCAAGCGGCAACAACTAAAATGGTTTGGCCACATTGTAAGGATGGAAGAAACCAGACAGACAAAAAGAGTATGGCAGGCAATAACACCCCATAAAAGGCAAAGCGGCAGACCAAAAAAATCGTGGGATGACGTAGTGAGGGAAATTTTAAAAGACCGAGGACTGACCTGGAATGAGGGGAAGAAAATGGCGAAAAACCGAAAAGAGTGGGCGAAGTTCGTACATGAACTAACCTGAAGTAGCCTAAACACCTAACACCTTAGGGTAAATAGGTTATCGATTATATATATATATATTTACGCTCACAATTTTTTTAAATATTCAAAGGCTGAGATAACTATCTCTAAAACAATGTCCAGCATTTTCCTGAAAAAAAATTTTGGGAAAAATTATTTACCCTCACAAAAATTTAAATATTCAAAAACCGAAAAAACGATCCCTAAAACAATGTCCAGCATTTTCCTGAAACAAATTTTTGAGAAAATTTACGCTTACATTTTTTTTTTATTTTTAAAGACCGAAATAACGATCTCTAAAACAATGTCCAGCATTTTCCTGAAACAAATTTGTGGAAAAAATTAATTACTCACAAAAGTTTTAAATTTTCTAAAACCGAAACAACGAACTCTAAAACAAGATGCATTTTCCTGAAAATAAAAACTTAAAATGATATTAACATTTCTATTTAAAATGATCAGCAACCTAAAATGCCCCATAAAATTTAAAACCAAATCAATTAATTCAAAAATGATAATGCACATTTTAAGTTTCGCAGTTCTTGTATAAAAATCTCATGTTTATTTAATTACAAACTTAAATGGCGATATTTTTAGTTCGCAATCGATTTACAAAATGCAATAAAATTTAAATTAAGTATTGTGGCGCAGAACCAACCGTATTATTATATAAATATTAAATGTTGTAAAGTAAGTAAACTGTGAGTAATTGCACAGTAGCTAAATGAATCGCCATATAAGCATACTTAAGTCGACCGCATAATTGGACATGAATAAATATTTAAAGGTAACACTATTAACAAATGGTTTATTACATCTCTAGTAATTATAGCGTGCCGACTAAACATCTATTTACTCTAATGTGCAAATGAGTACATCGCAATTCTTATTAAGCGTGTTACATATGTATGTATGTATGCATGTATGTATGCATGGATGCGCTATACTTGCACCAGGTTTTAACGTCGTTTTCTTAAATAACAGGGTAGATATTAGTTTATCGACGAGGCAGAACATCAAAAACTGATTTGTGTTTCGGAGACTGAAAGTTCAGTGCGCACAGGTTCACAGGTTTATTAGGCTTAGGCCCTATGCACCCAACCCATTGATCCACATTTGTACAATTAGATTGATTATACAAATTGTTGATCACACAAATTAACTGAAATTAATACATTTTTTTTGCAGGTTAGATGGAAGCTTTATAACGGTAATCCTCCGATCCGACGAGCGCGCAGCAGAAATGCACGGATGCTAGTAAAACGTCTGGGTATTCTTACACTTGTGAAAGGCAGCATACAGAATACTCAGACTTTTAAAATATACGAAAACTTTGGTAAGTTTAACATTCTAAGAAATCATGGTAAAATACTCAAACGTTTAAATTTTATTAAAAAATAAGAAAACAATGTGAATCCTCAATATAAAAAAATAATAATGCAATACTTTCTGGCAATATAAAATATCTAATTGAATGAGGAATGATGATGAATTCCAATGAAATGAAATGATGATGAATGATGAATTCCAAAGAACTTACTGGATATAATTGTCTTTGATATACAGATTACGTTAACTTTGAAGCAATGTTTGTAATACGACATTTTCAATTATTTCGATTAAAATCTAATCTCTACATTTACTATCAGTTGGTCAATATTTAGCAATGTCAATATTATATCAAGGCACATTAATGGAATTAAACTAACCACATAAACCTGTCGATGCAGTCAAGAGATATTAATAAAGATGAGAGATTAATCAAATCTTTCGCAATATTATATTCCACGTGAATCATTTTTACATGCACGGCACCCAAGTGAATCATGATCTCGACTCTTATTTTTGTATGGTTAAGTAATTTAATCGATCACTTAAATTGTATATTTGGTAGTTACGCAAAATTTAAATAACCAAAAAATTAAAAATAATAATTATTTATTTGTAACATTGATTCTTACAAAAATGTAGACGACTATCACATCGAAACTGATGTTAGAAATGTGCCATTTTCTGGTCTTTTGTGTGAAATGGTTTTTCCTAAAATTATATTTCTATTTAATTTACTTTTTAAATGATATACGGATGCTTCAGATGTATGTAGCTAAATGTTATTTTATTCATTTTTTTGTGAATCAATATTAGAAATTGTACAATTTACCTGGGAAAACGATTTTTCTGTAGCATGTTTTTAAATTTTTTCCCTTTCTAAAATTCGGGCACATTTTCAGTAATTGTATGTATTTTGCACTGTAGATTTGATCTGCTACTTACGATTATATGTAGTGCCTCATCCGTTTTTAAAGATTACAAATATCTAGGGCAAATCTCGAATAACTTAATAATCGAACACTTGATCGATATAAATAAAATAACAATTGGTTGATCTTTTGTCGAGTTGGACTTCTGTCAGTGAAGAATGGAAATTTAACGTGAATTTTTATTATCTCATTTATTTTTAATCTACAACAACAATTTGTCAAGTACAACATCCATCAAAAAGTTTCACAGTCCACAATAAATACAACAATGGGGTTCCTTTCTAAACTCTATAATATTATCATTAAAGGCTTACTCATAGTTGATGCGACGCGACGGAACGTAGCAATGACGGGTTTTTAAACCAATGTTAGTAACATGTGTTGCTACCAAATCGACATTTCGCAGCCAATAAGAAAGGCGAGATCACCAGTTTCACCTTTCTTGTTGGCTGCGGAAAGTCGATTTGTTAGGAACACATGTTACTATAATGGTGTAAACGCGCCGTAATACGTTGAAACCGGTATTTTCAACGCTCTTCTCATTGCAACTTGTGGGTATCTTATATTACTTATTACTTTTATTACTTCATTACGTTTATTACTTACCAGTAAAATGCATGTAAAACTATTCAAGTCCAAAAATTAGTATATTGGATAATTGCTCGAAGTGATACATTTCAAATTAGATTAAGCCTCGTTTACATTTGGAAAGTTTACTGGCGGAAAGTACTTGCCGCTAGTATACTTATGATGTATAAACAAGCAAAAGGTCTTATTACTTTCTTGTTTAGTTTCTTTCTTGAAATACGTTTTTCTTGTTTACACAACGTAAGTTTACTGACGGCAAGTACTTTCCGCCAGCAAACTTTCCAAATGTAAATGAGGCTTTAAACTAGAAAAAAGTCTTACTTTCTACTTTCCAGAAAGTAGCAAGTGAAGTTGAGAACCCGGCCAACGTTTTTGGCTGGGTTTACGAACCCAAGTTTACTGACCAACTTTCCCGACCATTCTTGTAGTTCTCTGCGTGCAAAACAGTATCCTAACACGTAGCAGGAGTAAATATTTTTAAATGAAGTGGAATAGTGATCAAATAATAACATTTTTAAATATTTATGAAAATACGATATATTGTGGAATATAAGAATGAAAGATCATAAGAATCAATTAAAGAGAAATACTGCTTTTGTCCGTCTTTTACAAGAATTGAATGAACTAGAAGGTTTTGAAAATATTGATTTGAGCATTCTTAAGACTGAAGTGAAAACAGTAAAAACTGTATATAGGCAAGAATTGAATAAGGTTTTGAAATAAAAAAAAGGATCCCGTACAGATTATATATGTAAGCCAAAGCTTATTTTGTTTTCCAAGGCAGATACCATATTCGTTTCTTCTTTTGTTTTCTTTTCAATTAAATATTCTGTAATACCAACTGCTTTTACCTTGACAGCAGTCTCACTACCGCTCTTGAAGCCATTTGTTTCTGTATTAGTCATCAAGTAAACTAGCTAATGTGTAGACACACATATAGCAGGAAGTTTACTGGCGGCAAGTACTTTCCGCCAGTAAACTTTCCAAATGTAAACGAGGCTTTAGGTTATGTTAAGTTATGTTTGCTAACGCCTGGTTATGTTATGTTGGTTTAGATCTGGTCATGTTAGATGAGATTAGGTCATTAGGTACACGAGGAAATAGTAAGTTTCATATTGGGTTACAATGGATTTTTCGAGGAAATGTTGATGTAATTCCACAATTTCCTTGACTAACCTAAACTCACACATCACCTGTTATTAAAATAATATTTCTTAAAATTGGAAAAGTTAGGTTTGATTAGAGGCTGTGCTGTGTTCGGTGAGGTTGGGTTAGGTATGGTTAAATTAACTAATGTTAGATTATATTGAATCAGATTAAGTTAGATTAGATTGATCGAGGCAATCATGAAATATACGTTGCTCTTGTTTTACGTTATCTGAGTGTCGGAACTTAAACAATTAAAAAAACACTGGGTTATGGTATGTTTCGGTTATTAGGTGAGATAAGGTGTATTAATAAAAAAATAGTTATAACTTCAACCTACTCTGGCTCACACTAGTACGCGTCAAGAGTTTAAAATTTGCTTAATCTGCCACTTCATTCATACGATAAACTGATTTTGTGGCCATTATTCAGGAAGATTGCTCACCCCCTAATAGTATTTATTAATATTATTTATTTAAAGTTTATTAATAAAAATATAGTTTATAACTTCAACCTACTCTGGTTCATAGTAGTACGCGTCAAAAGTTTAAAATTTGCTTAATCCGCCACTTCATTCATACGATAAACTGCTTTTGTGGGCATATTATTCAGGAAGATTGCTCACCCCCTACCTGCCGTAACATGATATTATAAGGTCATCGGAAAGATGATAGCCTGAATCAATACAGTTTCAAATACGTTTTCATTAGCAAATTTATACCGCCACTTAAATACAATGGTTAATCCGCAAACGAAGGTATCGCTAGTTTAGCGAGTTATATGAAACAATTATTAATCCACAACCAATAAGAAATATTTGGAATTATAAATATATGAAATAAATCAATATATTAATCAGAAACCAATAACAAATAACTAGAACTTTACCGTATATATTTCAAATTAAATCAATTTTGCTACTTCTGATATACAGGGTGTTATATAAGGTCGGTGACAAACTTTGGCAGATGAAATGTGATACAATTATGAGAATAAAAGTTATATGAACATATGTCCGTTCCATCTTTCGTAAGAAGTTACAAGCCCTTAAAGTTAAAACATTGTTTATTTGAAACAAAATTGCCAGAAAATATTAGTAATTTAAAAATATGTCCCACTTGTCAGTCTCGAATTATTTTGTTTACAATTGTTTTCTAAATTTGAATGTTCCTCTTAATTAGATATTTTAACGCGTGTCAGTCAGAATAATTTATTTTCAAGAAATTTACTAGAATATTTAATTTATTATAATTAAATGAACTTCTAAATAGATAATAACTTTTTTTTAAATTCTGTATTCAGGGTGTTCCAAATTGATCTGGTCTAATGGCCAATGTTGTGCAGTTTAATCTGCTGGTTCAGATTATGTTGAAACATTTTCATAAGTCCAAACAGTTTAGAAATTCTTAAGAAAACTAAAAATCGCGATTTTCTAAAAAAATCTACGGTTGTTATCATTTAGTTGTAAAGTCTGAGAAATGTGCAATTCATAAGGGTGAAACATGTGCTTTTTTAATATTGTTGATTCTCTAGATTTAGATAGGTTAACTTGATTATCTATTTTCCGAGTTGAAATATTCCGATTAGCGAACATTTACCGCGCTCAATTGTGTTTAGCCAATAACTGTCAGCACCTTGAGCATTTTTTATAATTTATTTTTATTTTACTTCTTAGTTGTACTAAGTTTTTAATTTTTTTGCATTTGTTTTAAAAACAAATTTAAAAAATAACAATAAAAATTGAAATAATTTATATTTTTCATTTTTATATAGGTTGTTATACATCGTTGAAAAGAGGCAAAGATAGTATATTTAGCCGTATAAAAATCAAATATGGCGGTCATTTAAAACAAGAAAGTTGCTGCATTTTTTATAATTTATTTTTATTTTACTTCTTAGTTGTATTACGTTTTTAATTTGTTTACATTTGTTTTAAAAATAATTTAAAAAATAAAAATAAGAATCGAAACAATTAATATTTACCGTATTTTTCATTTTGATATAGGTTGTTATACATCATTGAAAAGAGGCAAAGAAAGTATATTTAGCCGTATAAAAATCAAATGTGGCGATCATTTAAAACAAGAAAGTTGCTATCAATATATCGGAAACTGCCATCTTCACTTTTGTTTTGACGTTATTCTTAAGTTTGTGCGATCGAATTAGTTACTTTCATCTGAAACTTGTTTACGCATTTTTAATAATTATGGAAATATGGCTAAAATGCTATCAAAATTTCCAAATAAATATCACTCTGTATAATTTGTAGAAAACTAACCTACAATCTTAATATGTACTTACTTCTCCTAATTAGCAATCGTAAAATGATCAAGAAATTCCTCATATTACTTCGAATACAGAGTATAATCGTCGGCTTACAAGTGAAATACACTAAGTCAATTTTTGGCTGCTTTTAGTAAAGTTTTATTTTGATAGTTTACTAAATTGTAACAAATCTCAGGCTCGGTATTGGTATAGTAAAGGGTCCTGTAGCCGATCTTCCAAATTCTTAACTCATTAAATAGGAGTAGGAAAGGTAACAGCAGAATATAAAACTTTAATTGCAGTTTCTCACATCTTATAGTTTTTGAAGTGATTTCACTTATAAGCCGACGATATTTAACCTATTGTTAAATTAAGAAATGAAAATAGAATTTTAACTCACTTTCGTCGTCTTTTATGTATCCCTGTATTCCACTGTTTTGGTGTTTTACTCGCTTTATTACTTCATTCATGATCATTGTTAGCTGTTGACCTGTATTCCACTGTTTTGGTGTTTTACTCGCTTTATTACTTCATTCATGATCATTGTTAGCTGTTGAATTCCTCTCTCGCCCATATTCTTCTCGGGGGTTGTCTATTCCTGGTGCTTTTATCAATTTTGTGCTTTTTTTATAGCTTCTGTTACTTATTTTTCTTGTCTGTTCTCTATTTCTTCCACGTTTATTATTTCGTTTCCTTCGTCTTTTGTGTTATTATGCTTTCCTGCCAGTTCTTCATAGTATTGTCTCCATATTTCTATTATTTGATCTTCTTCAGTGATTCTGTTGCCTTCCTTGTCTCATGTTATATTCCTTTTTCTTTCTCATTTGTTTCAGTGTTCCGTAAATTTTTTTTTTGTTGTCACTGTAATTTCCTATTATATATTTTTTCCAAATTTTGACCATAATTCTTGTTTTGCTTTCTTTACTTCGATATTTACTTCTTTCCTTTTTTCTTTGTAGTCTTCGTAGTGCTCTTCTTTCTTTGTAGTCAAATGCCATTTTCATTTAACTTTTTTGTTTTTCATTTTCTGTCTACTTTCATTATTCCACCACTCAGTCTTCTTTGTTTTTTTATTGGTTATTTTTGTTGTTCCGCAGCTGTTTTTGGCTTCTTCTATATATTGTTTTCAAATATTTTCCACATTTCTTCGATTCCCATTTCCTGTCTAAATTATTTTCTTTTCCTTTCTATTATCTCTTGATATTTATACCGCAGCTATTTTTGGCTTCTTCTATGTATTGTTTTCGAATGTTTCCCACATTTCTTCGATTCCCATTCCCTGTCTAAATTATTTTCGTTTCCTTTCTATTATCTCTTGGTATTTATCTTGGTATTGTTGCTCTTGCAGTGTCTAGCTTTTTATTTTCTCTTTTCGTCGGTTTCTCCTTTTGTCCGTTTTGTCCTTCATTTTTCTTCTCATGTCTAAATTGTAATTAGATCTTGATAAGTATTATACGTGTATGATATTAGGTTGACGAAGTAGTCATTTCATCGCAGACGTTTGCATGTGCCAACCCATTCATATTTATCTTTTTAGCATTAAAATATACTCCTATAATATATGATAAAGTATCGAGATATTATAGTCATTTTTTAAGAATTAAATATATATATATAGCAAAAGAACAAAATACTATTCTTTCAACAAGAATAGTATTTGTTTAGTGTAAAATAACAAATTATTTGATATTCCTATATTCTGATTCATATTATTTCTAAAGCTATAGAGCTAAAGACATCATTGATTATCTGGAAGCATTCGAAAAGTGGGACTATAGAAAACTCTTGAAGATAAGCTGGGCGAATACAGTCACAAACAAATAAGCAATGATAAATAAAACACATTACTTTGTTAGTATGTGTTTTATTTATAGTTAATAAAATGAATCACAAAGTAGACGCCACCACCATTCAAAATAAGTAATGAGATGAAGGAAGAAGAAGAAATAAAATATGATAGCGAACATACTTAGAGGAGATGGCACCTATAGAAGCTAATGACCAGGTTCCTGTCTACAGTCTCGATTAACGTGAATCGTTGGTTAGTACTGCCATTGTGTCCACAGTGATCTGCAAAGAAATTAATAGCCTATCGAATCGAAGCTAATCGCACACTGTAAGACCAGTTCCAAACAACTAAAATGTTAATTTAAAAGTTATACTTCAATCCTTACACAATAACTGCTTTACTAAACTAATGCATTCTAAATTGAAATTTCAACTACTTTACTAATTTAAATGTGAGCTCGGAAATTGTGAAACTAAAATTTGCGGGCAATTGCTGTAGTCCTTGATTTGCTGATAGTATTAGTAATTTTTAAAACACTTGTAGAATTAAAAAAAAATACAATACTTTTATCATAATTTATAATCTGCATACCCTGCATGATAATCTTTGGTTATCGAACTAATAGGCGTACGAAAATGCGCCTCTCTAGCACGACGTATTTTATAGTTGCCTAGTAACAACACATTTATTGACCAACTTTAAGCCACAATAAACGTTAGGCAGTACTAATTTTTACTCAAATAAATATTAAATATAGACTTACTTCTAATTTATTGTATTTATAAAGTTACACCTATTTTTAGAAGTAAACAAAATATGGCAACATTAAAAACTTTAACAAAGCAAGGTAGACGATCATCTTTTGATTTTGATGATCACTCGCCCGCCGGACGTAAATAAAGAGAATCAGAATTAGTTTCATGATTTAATATTGATCTATTCTATATTTAAAAGTCATTGATATGTTTGTGGGTTAAATCATTCAGTATCAAAATTAAAATATCACAAGCGGTTGCTCTTAACAAAATATTACCCGAGGCGTTTCGTCAAGAAATCTAAGCATTTCGAACCGAATCAATCGTATATACCAATGTACGCATGTATAGATGTGCGTAGAAGTAAATAATATTACCTCATAAAGTTCTGACGGATCAGGTGGCTGAAATTACTAGTAGACACAAATGCTAGTGAAACAAATGCTAACGGTGCACTCAACCCTGTATGATTATTGATTATTTTTCTAAAGAATTCAATGGTGTACAAAGTAAGAGTGGAAATATTATATGCTTCGTTTTTTTTATTAACACCATTGGCAATTATTTTCAAGATTTTGTAATGTAATTGAGTTGAGCAAATTATTTCAAAATATCTTCAAAAAGTTATACGATAAAGCGTTAAGAAAATAAACTTCAACTCTCTATTACTTTGGAAATATGTATTTTGTCAAAATGTTACAATGCTTTTTTGAATACTTTAGGTTCATCATAAACCTAACCTAAAGTTAGAAAAACTCAACCGCCCAGTACAGAGCAGCGATTTGTGTATTTTTTTTCTCTGGCAACACCAAATTCTTGATTTTTTTTAACTGGTTGCATGAAATATTTTTTATGTTAAGCAAGTTCTTCTAAAACAAATCTAACAATAAGTGTAATTCGTTGTAGAACGCTATGATTTGTTGATGGCATTTTCGATTTAAATTGGTATAGTTTTTGAAAGTGCTACATTCCGAATTTTCTCGAAGATTTGAACGTAATTCAGAACTTGGTATTTGAGTATAAAATAATTTTCGAGAAAACTAAATTTCATATTGATTGCATGTTAAACACATACATGTATGTTCGTGCTAGTAAAATGCATGAAAATGGGGGACGCCTAGGGATGATTGCAGGGGCTGTTACCAGCTCCGTGCTGTGACCTACACGTAGCTCTCCGCCAGGTATAAACGAACCTAAACAACCCCATCGGAAAATCGATACTACGAGCGCTGTTGTGCGGGTTACTACGAGAAAATCAAGGACACTATGTGCCCCGGAATATCCTTGAATTTTCCCCGCCGGCCCTTATTGGTCACGGCCGAGTACGGATCGACAAAGGACGTGGAAAATTTAATTTTGAAAAAGCAACAGCCGGAGAAATAAATACACGGCTTCATTTAACTGCAGTCGCAATATAACAAGAAATTGACCATGATAAGGTCAGCGAACTCTCTTCGTAAACTTCATTAATAGTAGATTTGGTATTAATAGTAATAATTTTAAAATTGCTATTTCATCACGGTAATTGGTTTTTGTGCGACACTAAATATTACATTTCAGATTAAATTTCTCTGTAAACTTAATGTGGATGGAAAATATTACCTACAAATATGCAGTTTTCTACAAAATTACTCCTGGAAGACTCCGATATAAATCAACCGCAAAAATCCCATGTGTGGTAAATCGCTCCTGGTGCCAATATTTAGCCCCAGAGTCAGAGAAATCGTAAATCAAATTTTCTTATATTTCTTACCATTTTCTACCCGTAATTTTTCCGTGACCCATATTTTAATAGCCAGTGTTCAATGTTATAATCAGTTTATAGCGACACTATGTAACATCACACATGCTATCATATCTGTATTACGTTATAACGAATGTTTGGCTTTAGTTTAAAAATATTAAGTTTGGTTGTGTCGACAGGAGAATCTGCGTTATATGTATAAAGATCAGCAGGAGTATATTTATATAGATTTGAGAATGTGGAATGTTGCACTCAATAATGCAGAAGTGACGATATATTTAGATCCGTGTTCCTTGGCGGTTTATAAAATGGTCAAACACGCCAAGCGCGTGTGTGTCTGGTGAATAGAGAATTTGGCAACACAATCCAGGAACTGCCAGACTGCATCCAGAGATCCCATAATTTATACTGTTGTCCTCGTAAAATTATGCTAGTTTAGTCGTTTATTACACCAATGTCGTGGCGAATTCTTACTTGACATTACCTTGTTTATTTCGTTTCTTATTTATAGACAACCTATTTTTGTTACTATGGCTAATTACAGTTGCCAAGGAGTGATTTGCCATATTTGGGAATTTTTGCCTCGATGGATTGCGCATCAATATTGACTTGTTGCACGAGCAAATTACAGTGCAGAAAAAGGCATCATTATGTGTTCAGGCAGATTATGTGTTAGATGGCTCAGACTATCAATAGTTGTTGGTTCGAAGCTCGTCCAGGGTAGTATTGAAATTATTTCATTTCTTCCAGAGTACATATTTTCTACAGCAAGTTGTAAGAAATCGATTGTGCTATGGCCAATGATCTCAATAATCGACTCCTAATAAAACTAATATTTATTTTCTAATTATAATAAAAATTGCTAGCATCAGTTTCCCTATATTAAATTAATCCTGGGTGACACTCGCTACTATTGATTGGTTGCACTCATAGACGCTGACTGCGTTGCGTGCTTCTGTGCTCAAGCACCCATGGAAAAGGGCGCTGCACCCATGTCAAACAATCAGTAAAACCATGAATATTTTTTTTTACTTATGTATTTAGTAATACCGTAAACTTTGTACCTTCGCCCTGGTTCGTAATTTAAATTCTTTAGTCTTTTGAAGAAGTTTATGGGTGTTATTATTAGCCATAAATCACCATGCCATCATTTTGTTCAGTCGCTTATTATTGCAAATAATAAGTTTTCATTATTGTTCACGTAAACTAGCTGCTAACGTTAATACGCCTGGGTGGGATAATTAACGCCGAACTTGACCTGTCCGAACAGACAATAATATTTGATATTTCGTACGGGACCAGTCAAAAATAGCCCCGTAGCGAATATTCTATTGTGTTGCGTAAGATAAAAAAAATGCTCTTGAGCGTTTTCTATCCTAAACATGCCCACGTGTGCCGACAACCTGATATATTTTCAACGATCTGAATGTTGTAAATCGCACGAGAAATAATGTTCCGTGTCCGGGCTAAAGCTCTAAAAAGGTCACCACTCCGAACTTCGAGGTCTCGCCTTTCCCGAGGTTCTGCGGGTGAGATAGTTCTCAGTTCCATGACAAATAGTCTAATGCAGCAAATACAAACAAAAATACATTTTACAAATTCTGTAAGAAAATAGTATATTATATCGACACATTTTAGGCAGAACTTCGGAAGTACTATTTTTCTTGAAAATGAGATTTTTGTTCTGTTGCTATCTTTCAACATCCTAATCGTATATGTATCTGCAGGTTAAGCATTAATCATTCTAAATTTTGTCCTTATCAAAGCAACTAGGTAATAATTAGAGCCCGGATATTCAGGAAAAATGCCTTAAATGCATAAAAATGCCAATTTTAGCAGTTTTGACCGAAAATGCCTTTATTTCTCATAAGTGCTTATATCGTCTAAAAATGAAAAATAACCTAATCTCAATGTATTCGAAGCGTCTCGGCGTATTCGAAAATGTATACAAAAGAACTGACATCATTTCAATACTTGTTTCACAATGTGAACCTGTTCTAATTAGTTCCCTCCTTACATAAACCCTATGGACTACGTGGAATTGTGGCATTCTAAGTAGTATGTATTTCAGGTAGTATGTATTTGATCAAGAAATTCGACGATGTAGCAACTAATTGAAGAAAATTAAAGAAGAGAATATCAAATTAAAAGAAAAAGTAGTAAAACAGGAAGACAGAATAGTTAGAACAGAAAGAGAACTACGAGCGAAAAACATAGTAGTTAAGGGAATAACTGATGAAATTTATGAACAAGAAAACGAATTAATAGATAAATTTAACACATTAATGGAAAAAAATCGGGATGAACGTCGACACTACAAAATACATAGACGAAATTAGAAGAATAGGTATCTATAAAGAGGAGAGGGACAGACCGATTTTAATTAAACTTACAAAAGCAAGCACCAGAGTGCATATCCTAAAAGGCAGGAAAATCTCAAAGGAACAGAACTATGGATAGATGAAGACTTTCCTAAAAACATTCAAGCAGTGAGAAGAGTGCTAATACCCCAACTAAAAGAAGCAAGGAACAGGAAGCAAGATATAAGGCAATTATAAGATACAACAAGCTAGAAATAAATAACGAAGTCTATGAACCAAAAAGAAACGATCTCTTTATGAAAGATATCCAAATAGAAGAGAATGAAACATATTCCGCAAATACGAGATATTTGCATGACAGATCCCCACAGGAAAGTAACAGCAAAGAACAAACCAGAAAAATATATAAGACGAAACATTCAAAAAACTAAGATTAGATAAAATGGAGAGAAACAACAAGGACCTGGCAATTAAAATGGAAATGAGTAAAAGTAATAAAACAAGTATAAAACTAGATAAAACAAAAAACAAAACAATGATAACAAAATAATCGGTAGAACTACAAGGAATGTACAACAAAACCAAGGAAAAACAGAGAAAACTCAGAATAGGCACATGGAATATAAGAAGCATCAAAGGAAAAGAAGAAGAACTAGTAAATGAAATGATAAAAAATGAAGTGGACATAATGGCAATCACAGAAACGAAAAAGAAAAATAAGAGACTCAAACGAATACATACGGAATATTGGATGCTCTAGTCAGGGGTGGAAACAAAACAGAGAGCGAAAGGCGGAGTTGGATTAATAATCGCACCAAGCAGAATAAACCAGATTATAAGAGAAAAATATGTAAGCGAAAGAATTATGACAATAGAAATGAACATAACGAGAAAAGACGAGAAAAGGCTTCCTAATAGTCTTCCTAATGAAATAAAGTCTTGTAACAATATTGTCATGTTCAAGGGAAGACTAAAGCAATTTCTCATACAGAAGTGCTATTATGCTTTTTCAGAATATCCGTGATATAGAGGAGTATTTGTATCTGCATGTAAGTGTAATTAATGTTAATTGACTGTATTGTCTATTTTACTATTCTGACGACCACATCCACAACAATTTGTGCGGTTCAATGTAATTGTATTTGTATATATTGTGTATGTATTGTATATTTTGTATATTGTGGCTAGGTGGAAATAAATGATTATGATTATGATTATGATTATGAAGGAAACATAGTCCCTGATCATAGCATACGGAGAAAACGAAGACGCAAAGAAAGAGGAGAAAGACAAGTTCTACGAAGATGTACAAAAAGAAATTGATAATGCAACAGAAAATGTGATAATAATGGGGGACCTAAATGGACGAGTAGGAAACAAAATTACAGGGATAGAAGAACGCATGGGGAAAGAAGGAGAGGAAACCAAAAATAACAATGGAGACAGAATAATCCAGCTATGTATAGAAAACAACCTGTAATAACCAAAGCAAAGTTCAAACATAAAAAACATACATAAGTATACGAGAGCAGAGCCCTCCCGAAACCAACCATCAATAATCGACTACTTCTTAATAAACAAAAACAAATGGAAAAACATAAAAAATGTAAAAGTAACCAGAAGGGCGGAGATAAGAAGCGATAATTTCCTAGTAAAGATGGACATGAAGAGGTAAACATCGAAACAAACGTAGTTAAAAGGAGAAGAAAAACAAAAGAAAAAAGAAAATTATACAAACTTAAGGAAGCACACTACAAAGACATCTACCAAGAAGCGCTAGAAAGAAAATGTAAAGAACAAGTAAGACAGACTAAATGCGAAGAAAGATGGAATACATTTAAAAGCACTCTACTAAACACAGCAAGAGAATGCTGCGGCGCAGCTAAAATAGTAAACACAGACACAAAAGCGACAGCATGGTGGATCAAGGAACTCAGAACAACAATAAAGAACAAGAAAAATAAATGGAAAACATACCTCAGTACAAAAAATTCGTAAGACTATGAAGAATATAAAGATGCGAGAAATAAAGTGAAGATAGAAGTAAGCAAACCGAAGGAAGAATCATGGAGAAAATTTGGGAAACATATACAAGAAAACTTCAGAGAAAACCAAAAATTGTTCTACGGAACAATAAAACGATTAAAACAAAAGAAAGAATGAACATAAAAGATAAGGAAGGAAACATAATAACGCAAGAAGATAAAATAATGCAAAGATGGAGGGAATACTTCGAGGAATTGACAAAAAACAGAGGAAACGACAGCAGAAGAAGACACAGCAGAACAACAAAGAGAAGAAAAGGCTGAAAGTGAAATAGAAAACATAACAACAACAGAAGTAGAAGAACCAGTAAAGAAACTAAAAGGAGGAAAAGCGCCCGGAAGAGACATCACCCCAGAAATGCTAAAGTATGTGGGAAAGCAAGGAACAGAACAATTAACAGAACTGATAAATGAAGTACTAAAGAGCGGAGATATACCTAAAGATTGGAGCACCGGAGTAATATTACCAATATATAAAAAGAGAGACAAGAGAAAATGCGAGACTACAGGGGTATAACGCTAACAAGCATAGCGGGGAAAATAATGACGAGAATAGTAGAAAAGCGAGTAAGAGAACAACTAGAAGAAACGATAGAAGACACCCAAATCGGATTCAGAAGGGGCAGAAGCACGCACGATCTTATATTTACAATAAGACAACTGAGCGAAAAAATGATAAATAAGAAAATATTCATCCATATATGCTTCATAGACCTAGATAAGGCATTCGATAGGATAAAAAGAGAAGATATATGGAGATATAATGAAAAAGAGAGTAATTGACACAAAAACAATAGAGCTCATAAAAACAATGTACAAAAATAACAAAAACCCAGCGAGAACGAATAACGAAGAATCAGCAGAATTCAAAACAAATATAGGAGTAATGCAAGGATGTATATTAAGCCCACTCTTATTCACACTAGTGCTCGACGGTGCCATAAAAGAAGCAAAGAAAAAGATGAAGAACATGAGCTCAGGATACTGGAAAATTTAAGATACCCAGATATGTGAAATGCTCTTTGCGGACGATATGGCCATAATAGCGGAGACAGAAGAAAACCTGCAGTTCAACATGGAAGTACTGGAAAGTGAGTTGACAAAGATTGACATGAAAATAAACAGAGGTAAAACCAAAACTATGGTAATCGCAAAGGAGAGCACAAACCACAGAATAATGATACAAGGTAAACGAATAGAACAAGTGGAAAGCTTCAAATATTTAGGATCAGTAATAGAAAGCAACGGGAAAATAGAGAAAGAAATAAACGATAGATTATGCAAAACTGGAAGAATATTTAATGCACTAAAACTTCTTTCCTAGGAAACAAAGAGATACCTAAAGAAACAAAGACCGAAATAGTGAAAAGGGTAGTGAGACCAACGTTAACCTACAGCAGCGAACTCTGGACATTAAACGAAACAGACAAATCTAGAATCAATGCGGTAGACATGCGCTTTCTAAGAAAAATTGAGAATAAAACAAAAAAAGACAAAATACGAAATGACATACATAGACAAAACTTACAAATAACAGACATAAATGATACAATCACAGAAGGTCAAATGAGATGGTTCGAGTATGTTTGCCGAATGAACGATAACAGACAGACAAAAAGAGTGTACAAGACAAGACCTACGGGGAAATCATATAAGGGAAGACCAAGAAAAACCTGGAACGACAGAATCAGAGAGCAGGCAGAGAAAATTGGATTAACATGGGAAAGAACCAAACAACTCACACAAGATAAAAGAAAATGGAAATAAACCTACATGAAGAAACAATAAACTGTAAAACCCTACACCAACAATGGTAGAAAGGGAAATGATTAAATAAAATTTTAAGTGGAATTGTATTAAAGGAACAACCCCTGTTCCTAGAAGAAAAAAAATTACTGTACATCATTATCCTAATAGGGAATAATCCCTAAACAATTAACAACACCTGCCCGCCTAACCCGTCCCAACCGTAAATACTGTACGGATTATGGATTTCATATAAGTACACTGAATATGACAATTTAGTTTAGATTCATTTTGAACTTGTTACCATAAGTTTATGTTTACGATGCCGAAAATACGTGCTTCAGTGACCGACAAATTAAACAAATTCGTGCGAGATTTTGGAAGTGATATTTTTGCTTTTTGCTGAGTGATGCTTGCGTGCTTTCTTGTTAAGTCTGTGAAAAATCGGTTAATTTTTCCAAAACATATTTTATTACCCAACACAACACATTGAAGGAGCCAACCATAAAAAAGCAGCAGAGTTGAAGGCGGGTGCCCCGAAAACTCCCTTATTGACGACATTTACATCAACTTCGAATCGTTCAACCAAATTTTCGTTCGACTTATGCAATGCGTTTGTGAGTGCTGAAATTCCATTGTGGAAGTTAGAAAATTCATCTTTGCGGGCCTATTTTGAAAAGTATGTAAAAGAAAAATTGCCAAGTGAATCAACGATAAGGAAAATTTATCTTGATCGTGCTTATCAAGCAAAAAATAGAAGAAATTACAACATACATGAAAGATAAGAAGATTTGGGTATCGATAGATGAAATTTCAATATCAATTTATTTGTATTTTATTAAATATATTTGATTTATTTGATCTTTCAGGCACATTGCCAATGTTATCGTTGGAACACTCGAACAGAACTCCAGGATAAATTTCTTACATTCCGATTGTATCGAAAGAACCAACAGCTCAACAATTGCCCAGTTATTTACAACTTCTCTATCGTTACTTTGGCCAGAAAACAATCAACACGACAACGTGCTCATGTTCGATGCCGCTCCGTATATGAAAATTACGGGCAATGCTCTCAAAGTATTGTTTCCACATATGATACATTTAACATGTTTGGCTCATGGACTTCAGCGTGTGGCAGAGGAAATGCGCGAACAATTTTCAAACGTAGATTGCTAATATCTTCAGTAAAGAAGATTTTCCTAAAAGCGCTGTCAAAGATGAAACTTATTAAAGATATGGCCCCACAGTTAGGTTTATCACCCCAACTAATTCTCACTCGTTGGGGAACGTGGATTTCAGCTGCTTTTTACCATGCCACCAATTTTAATGAAATTAAAGAAATTGTTTCAAAATTAGGTGAAGATTCGGCGGCTTCCATCATGTTTTCTGTGAAAAAGCCTTTAGGAAACAAAAGTTTACAACACGATTTGACATTTATTTCTTTTAATTATTACTACTTCCAAATAAAATAAGTTTAGAAGGCAGAAATTGAGTAAAGCCGTCAATATTGTAAATAATACCATTAAAGATATTTGTAACATTTCTGGCATTAAGGGACGTTTAATAAGGGACAAGTGTGAATCTGTGTTTAATGCAAAGACTTTGAAATTGTAAAAAGCTTAGCCAACATTCTTTCAGACTATATAAATAAAGAGATCTCTTCACACTCCAGTGTGAATTACGAGATTACAGAAATTGCCTGTTTCAAATTTGCACCAGTTACACCCGTAGACGTGGAAAGGTCTTTTTCACAACTAAAACATATATTTTCTGATAGATGAGGAGTTTATTTTAAAAACAACATAAGTCCAAAAATGCACAAATCGAGTTATTAACAGTAAACTGCTCTCAAAATCCATGTCTATTAGAGATGGGCGAAATAGTTACTTTTGGATACTTGTAACGAATCGTTACTTTCAGTACGAATACTCGTTACTCAGTATTCGTTACTCGGTACTTGGTAATAGTGATGGGCGAATAGTAACTATTCGTTACATAAGTATTCGTTACATTCAAGTATTCGAAGTAACGAGTACCAGAATATATAAATACTCGTTACTCGTTACTATTCGATTGGTCGCGAGTACCAGCTCAGCGGCACAGTCCCGCATAGTGCGAAAATCCGAACCAACGATAATACTCGTTACTCGTTACTATAGAGAACAGCCGAACCGAGTATAGCTTACCGGGCAATTTTATAAGTTTTGTTTACATTACATTTATGTTGCTGTGGTTTCGTGACTTTTTATAATGTCATCTAGAAAACGAAGTAGTTTATGGTTACATTTTAGTGCAATCAATAACGAAAATAAATGTTGGTTTCTCATATATATTAGTGATGGGCGAATAGTAACTATTCGTTACATAAGTATTCGTTACATTCAAGTATTCGAAGTAACGAGTACCAGAATATATAAATACTCGTTACTCGTTACTATTCGATTGGTCGCGAGTATCAGCTCAGCCGCACAGTCCCGCATAGAGCGAAAATCCGAACCAACGATAATACTCGTTACTCGTTACTATAGAGAACAGCCGAACCGAGTATAGCTTACCGGGCAATTTTATAAGTTTTGTTTACATTACATTTATGTGCTGTGGTTTCGTGACTTTTTATAATGTCATCTAGAAAACGAAGTAGTTTATGGTTACATTTTAGTGCAATCAATAACGAAAATAAATGTTGGTTTCTCATATATATGCAATACAAAAATTTGTAGTACGAATGTAGTTATAATAGTAAATAATAGTGTAATTTATAATAAATGTTCATATTTAAATAAATATTTTAATTTTATCGCTTATTCGTTGATTGCAAAGAATCCTCGTAGATCCGCTCGCAGACCCGCACATTGCCCCACTCGGTAGTCGGTACAATACCGCACATCGTTACTTACTAACTAGATCCGATACGCGATCGGTTCTTACCTTACCAAGTAGAGATGGGCGAAATCGTTACTTTTGGATACTTGTAACGAATCGTTACTTTCAGTACGAATACTCGTTACTCAGTATTCGTTACTCGGTACTCGGTACTTGATTTGAAAATACTACAAAAAGTTTTGTCCGGGCCCTTCGCCTAATAAAGACCTTGATAAAAAGTGGTAAAATTAGAAGAAAATGTAATTCGAAGAAATTAAAAAAGTTGCCAATGAAAATCTTGTTAAAGTATCTAAATCAGGAAAATGAGCAACTGTATTAAAAAAATAAAGTGCTGTTGGAATCTTGAAATATCTAATTGAAATAAAGCTTCTACAGCTTCTCGGGGGGGGGGGGGGGGGGGGGCGAAGTGTGTTCTATGCTAACAATAATGCTGAAGTTGAACAAAAATATTGATGTTAGTAAGTACTTAGGTACTCCAAATTATTGGCCTTCATAAAAAAAAACAAATAATGTTAGAAACCAAATCAATAAAAAATAAGCGAATTTATATCTGAACAATGATGAAATAGCTATTTGTGCAATAAGTTAGGAACTGTATTTTTGAATGGAAATGGATTCCCTACGTGTTGCACACTTGATTTTTTCTATTGAGTTTGGAAAATAAATTCAATTTGGAAAATTTTAATATTTTAATATTGTATCTAAATTAAATAGCGGAGTCAAGATTGTTCTGCTTTTAATAATGAAGAGGTTGACGTAAATAATAACCCTATTTCTACTTCTATAAAGACCAGTTCTGCAATTTCATTCACGAATTGTGAACATGTTTCTGTTAAGATTTATAGTAATAATAAGAAAATAACATTGTACATTTTCGATAAATTGACTTATAACTTTTAATGTTGAAATATTGTTTCCGCACTTGTTAGGAAGTATTCCACTTTTCCTAAGTCAAATGTATTTTAATGTTGAAATATTATGTCCCTACTTATTGGGACATATTTCACTTTTCCTAACTCAAAGTAATATTCAAATGTTAAAGGTTTCCAAACTCTAGTAGAAAAAATATCAAATGATTGAGTCCATGTACATTGTCAGTTAGAATTAAAAATGCAAATTTTCTAGGTATTTATTCAGTTTTAATCACTGGGGATTAAAAATATAATTTTAATGCTTATCAGTCCCCATAAGGAGCAATTAAAGAAGCACCTTTAGTCCGGAAAGTGTAAGTGAAGAACATGTTCCAAGTAAATTAAGAAAAGTCAGTGGAAATGCATTTCGCGAATTTGAGAAATTGACGTATTTTTTATTAATCCCTAGTTATAAAAAAGATAATTTCGCTTCCTATATAAGAACAGTTAATACTGGAAGTGTACAATGAAGATCATGTTCCAAGAATGTAAAGAAAAGCTATGAAAATGAGTTTGACGAATTTCAGAAATCAGGGTATTTTTGAATTTTTAAACCCTACGGATTAGAAAGGTTGCTTCAGTCCCTTTGAAGAGGTATTAAATGAACTCTTTTATCCCGGAAGTGCAAAATAGTATATTATGCACCAAGGTTATGAAGTATACTATTATAGCCAAGGTCTGCTGTACATGATCACGTAATATTTTATTTGATAGGCCTTTTTTGCTGGATATAACGGTATACATTTTTATACCTTAAGAAAAAAAAAATACATTTCCCCCACATTTTTTTCTGTGGGGGAAAACTCAGGAAAATGTTTAGTAGGTATATTTTGTATACCTTGGTCTTTTTCATTTTGTATTTAGAAAATTGAAAAATGTAATTTTTTGTAATGTTCCAAAGTTCCATCAAATAAACATTTCGTCTGAATTCAAATCCGTTTTTATTATTTTTCTACGATGTACTGTTTTTGAATGAGAATCCAAATAAATGTTGGCTCTTTGACCCGCCATCTGTTGTTTCAGAAACACACTAGGTGGCCGGGGGCTTTCGCTCAAGGAATATACTTAATTTCGCCTATTTATAATTTTTATTGTCTCTAGAGAAATCGTATAAACCATATTAAATATATTAAAAACTCTATTTTATTTCTATAAACGTTCGTTTAGCATTGATTATTATCGATACCTAGAATAATATTTTAATATCATAATCAAAATATCAGACCTGACATATTTGAAACACTTGTGTTTTATTTCTGCAGATATTCCTTTTACGACATTACAATTGATAGCTTAAAAGCTTAGAATAACTGAATAACTATTGTCAGAAGAATGCCATAAGACATTTAAAGACTAAGATATGTACAACTAACACCTGTTACATAAGTTAATAAATAATTAAGTCAAAATATAAAGTGATATTTGAATTATTTTTTTTCAATAAATAAATAAAACGCATGTTTTTCCAACGAATCATAAGATGCCTCTTATTGAAGTACGTCTTATTTATAAGTAGGTCTTAATCTTATGTTCCGTTGCATCAAACAAATAGTTTGCGATTTCAAGGAATTTTGACATATCGTCTATCAAACTGGCCATTATATTTGATGACATTGCTGGCATATGATAATCATCGGCAATATCTGCAGCATCTAGATAAAATGCATTTATAGCCATGATTGCTAACAAATCATTAGCCATATTTCGCATTAGTTGCAATTATTCGCGGACAGTACAAATTACATTGATTTTTAGGTTAGAAACCGAATCTTAAGCGCCATTTTTGACGTCTTGAAATGTAAGACATTCTTACGATTTTAGGAAGCGATTAGTTGTTGGTGCAACATTTTAAGAATGTCTTATTTATAAGATCGATTCTAACTAGTTAAGTATCATTGGAGAAACCGAGCGTAAGTATAATAAATTCAGAACCATATTTAAATACAAGTTTAGAAGAAATATGTCGGAAATCGATGTAAAGGCAAATCGATCGATACCATAGTCTGTTAAAATTTTCTCGATATAATTTTCCGCATTACTTTTAGAGAGTGGTAATTCCAGGGGGGATTACCCGTTAGTGTAATTGGCGCGGGAGCACATGCGGTCAATTGTCATAGCAGCAGGAATAGGTGAACGTTAAATAATCAAATAACAACATTGTATAACAACAAATACATCACGAAACGTCATAGAATTTAACAAATGTTTTTATAATTATTATTATTGAAACGCATTTCTATCCTTCAACAAATTTAATTATCGGATTGTGTAAGTGTAATTAATTAATTAGTGTAAAATTCAGCAATTCCGAGCGATTAACGTACAGTTTCGTTAATTGTACAAATTATTACACTAGTAATTACGCGCCGATTAGTCATTTCCCATTCATGAATCACACTGTAAAAACGTTTGATAACCTTTCGCTTAATTACTTTCCCATATTTGCGCGAATAAATTTTAATTAATACATGATGGTAATGAATCTATACAGATAAATAGATAAATTAGTTCATTGCGTGCCTGAAAATTAATAATATCCCTGCAATAATATTAATATAATATTACTAGACTATCTATTAGTTGATTTCTAAATCTGGTACATCACGAAGATATAATTATATTTGTTTTGGTTAGATAAATCGTTAATCCACGTCTACATACTGATAAATATGAGGATAGTTATCTGTTGGTTTAAGATTTCCACAAATAGATTATATTCGCATGGGGCTGATACTTTCAAACATCATACATCTTGATAAAGTAAAAATAATTACAAAAAATATATATGTATCCATTAAATAATAATAAAATCATACGAAATTATTATATTTATTTTATTATTTAATAGAATCGATCGATACACAGTATATAGATAATTTTCGAAGGAAACATTTTATTATTAATAATAATAATAATGAACCCATAACTCCCTAAGTTCAAAAACACCCTACATATAAGCTTATCGCATAATAATATTCGAGAATTTTATTGGAATAATTTTAGTGGCACAAATTCTCAAATATTTTATGGGGTTTCCCTCCAATTTCAAAAACACACTATTGTAACATTGCTTAAATTTTGAAATTTATTTCGAGGCCTAAACTAAAATAAGCAAGAAACTTATTGGACATGGACATAGCTAAATAACGTTGCAAAACTTAATTAAGTGGCGATTTTAAAAGTGATTTGACTTTTTTTTAAAGTGGCGATTAAAAATATCACTGTTGACGTAATTTGGTTCTTTATGAATTAATCTGCATCCAACTTATGCATAATTTCGTTGAATTATACTTTAACCAAATTTCATTATGTCCATATTCGGAATGATATTCCACACATTTTTCTTCCGTTTCATAGAAACAATGTAAAATTAAAGAACATGATTTATATTAATGAACTTTGGGACGTATAATTAATAATTTTTCGTGGCTGTTGATATTCCTGTAATTATAGGGCTCGAACTGTTATGTAACCATAGCCATTGCCTTCCGCGATGAAGCATCCAGAGATCGTGCACATTCTTCAAAAAACGTTAGCAAAATTATACATACATCGAAGATAAACAAGCGGCTCGCTCTAATGATATTCATCTTGCGTTTTCAAGTGTAAACGCTGCGCGAGGGTTGTTTATATGCGGGCGAAACCTTAACATTGACGAGACAATTAAAACAGGCATTGTACTTAATTGTAAAATTAGATCATGGTTCGTCGTGAATTCAGCTCACGTGTCGAGCAGTACTATGTATATAAGTTCATCGGACGTATTTGATTGTATTTATCTCGAGAAGTTTATTTAGGTGTGCGCAATTATTATTATTTTCATTCATTAGCATGCAGACCAACTTGTACCATCCAAATATATATTTTATGAATGATTTTATTAATTCTTCATATCTAGACACTCCACAAATAACGATAAGTCTATTTTTAGCTACAAGTTTGTATAGCAACTTTGATATTATTAATGATAAATTGCTACCTGATTCTATTTATATCTTGATGCCCAAGCCATAACATATTTATTATTTGTGAATTATTATCTTTATTATATATATATTTTAAACACAATAAACCTATCTCTATAAGATACATGTTGCATCATCACGAATATTTTACATTGTCACTACAAACGTATTAGACAGAGAACAATCCTTTTTAGGCTATTGCCCCTCGGCCTTTCTGCCTTAAAAGTATTGTTATAGTTTTAAAACGATGTATGATTTTTGAATCCGCAGTCACTGTCGTCGCACATGATGGGTGAAATAAATTTTAAATAAAATACAGGTTACGAAACTTAATTAATCTGAGAATGATTCGTACCTAAAATTGATCATCGCTGCTTATAATAGAATAAATGAGTTGTCCGGGGCCAAAAACGCCAATGCCATACACTATGAACTATTGGCTGCAACTTGTACAATGTTGACTTCCACTTCAACAAGATAAATTGTATACACCTAAACTCTGTTCCATTTTTATTTTTAACTAAGTTGGCTCTGTTAGGGTGACAGTATTGTTGGCCAATGTAAATAGTCACAAGACTTAAAAAAAAAGGTTATATTTCATGACAATGGGCAATGTTGCCATCAAATTGAGTATCCATTGAGTACAGAATTTATTTGCTATTTTTATTTTAGAAAAGCAAATCAGTCAAATTATAATGTAAAATATAGATTATTATTGGTTTACTTAAAGCATACATCTAATAAATTAACGATTTTTTGTAATAATTAATTTAATTATTTTTTCCACTCCCTACATGGTAAGTACACTATTGTGACATTGATTTGATGGAAGTAAGCTCCACTTACCGATAAAGCTTTGGTTACTATGTACAACGGGAGCCTCTTGAATTGCCATTTCTTGTTTATTTTCATTGAAGTTCATTTTAGAACTGAACGAATGCAATTTCTGACACTCACATTTTATTTAAAAAATAGTCTTAGCAACCAAAGCCGCACGGATATTTTGTTCAAGTTGTGAAAATAAATTAATCAAACACAAACAATTAAACCAACTTCAGGAGTGGAAAACAGTAATAAGCAAGTTTTGACCAGTCTCGGAGTTTATTGCTAGCCCTCGCTATCGCTCGGGCGCAAACTCGACCTCGACTGGTAAACAATACTTACCTCCCTTAATTCTTAAATAGTTATTTAAGCATTAAGAGAGGTAAGTACCGTTTACCAGTCGAGGTCGAGTTTGCGCCCGAGCGACAGCGAGGGCTAGTAATAAAGACCGAGACTGGCCAAAACTTACCTCTCGAATTGCTTATAACTGTTTTTCCACTCCTGAAGTTGGTTTAATTGTTTGTGTTTGATTAATTTATTTTCGCAACATGAACAAAATGTCAGTACGGCTTTGGTTGCTAAGACTATTTTTCAAACAAAGTGTGAATGTCAGAAATTGCATTCGTTCAGTTGAAAAATGAATTCCAATGAAAATAAACAAGAAATGGCAATTGAAGAAGCTGCAGATTCTGCCTGTTCCTTCCTACTGCCGGAGAAGTCGAAGAGGTGTTATCAAAATGCGCGAGCCAGAGAAAGAACGCTATTGAAATTATTTTACTTACTTCCCTGAGGGAGGTAAGTGATTACTTACTTCCCGTTGCTTATAGTAACCAAAGCTTTATCGGTAAGTGAGGCTTACTTCCACCAAATCAATGTTACAACAGTGTACTTACCATGCAGGGAGTGGAAAAAAACTATTTATATATGAATTAGGCAACGTTGTTAGAAATCTGACATTTCATAAAGTTTTCACTGTCAGATCATATTTGTTGGTCTGCATGTGTAAAACTTTATAAAATAAAACCACTTTCTTAGTCAAAAATAAAAATGGAACAGAGTATACGTTAGAAATCCAAATTTCATCAATAATAAATCATATGTTGCAGATAATATACTCAGAAAAAGGTTGTAACTTAGTTGATGTATCTGAGCAAATTGCGCTATGTTGTATGTATAAGGGAAAGAAATAAAGAATCACGGCAACATTCCCATTATGAAATGTCAATTCATTTTGTTTTTAATGTCAGAAAAAACAGAAGTATTAATTTGGTAATAGGTATTTGCTATTTGTGCAATAAGTTAGGAAATGTATTTTTTTCCGTACATGCATGCATAGGCATGGCATTTTTGATCGAGGCGATAGCCGAGATTAAAAACATGCCGTGTATGGAAAAAAATGGATTTCCCCGTGTTACACACATGATTTTTTTCTACTAGAGTTTGGAAAATAAATTAAATTTGGATAATTTTAATATTTTAAAATTATTTCTGAATTAAATAGTGAGTCCAGATTGTTCTACTTTCAATAATGAAGAGGTTAACGTAACTAATAACCTTATTTCTACTTCCACAAAGACCTGTTCTGGAATTTCATTCACGAATTGTGAACATTTTCTGTCAATATTTATAATAATGATAAAAAATAACATGTACAATTTCAATAAATTCACATTATAACTTTTAATTTTGTAATATTATTTCCGCACTTGTTAGGAAATATTCCACTTTTCCTAACTCATTAGTATTCAAATGTTTTCCAAACTCTAGTAGATTTTTTTTAATTTCATTTCAATATAAAACTTAACCGAACAGATAAAATGGCTGCAATATTCGTACATTCTAAGTGAATGCATATACCTACATATAAGGCAATCAAGTGGAAATTTCATTTTTAAATTGACGTAAAATTGAAGAGGTTTGATTAAAAGACTACCTTTAGACTACTAAACTTCAACATTTACCTAAAAATTTCGAATTGATATCCGTGTTGTTCTATGCAACGTCCGCCGCGGTATATCGCAAAAAGTTCAAAATATTTCCCTAAAAACATGCTACCTTCAGGAAGTTATAAAAAAAATCGAGCTAATGTACCCAAACTCCGCGGGGAATTTGTTAGTCTGTTTGCCTACTTTCATTTTTCAAGCCATTTGGGCTCTAAGCGATGACTCGAAATTGTTGCACACTGTAATAATAGTTACACTTTTATTATTATAAATATATTTAAAAATTATCAACTAAACTTATACTAACATTATTTTCTAATAAAACTACTGTTAACATTAATTTTACCTATAAATTTATCATACAGTGTGTCCCAAAAGTAAGGAATTAATACATTATTTTCAAAATGGAAAATATTGGAAAAAAATCCTCAAGCAGGCCGATTTCTAATTTTGAAAATACATACATACATTAAAATTGCTTTCAATATGGGTGTCCAATATAAGGATCAACAGCATGGAGATATCGGAAATCGTAAAGGTTACAAAGGCGGCGAAATTACAAAAAAAGTATCGCAATTTAGTGGTCAGTGTTATTCTGTTGAGAAAAACAAACAAATCCGCTTACTTCCGGAGCTATTCGACCAAATCCGAAATTTTGCGATATCGTTTATATGTTTTTCTAAAGTTATTTGAAAAGGTATGAAAAAACAAACGGCACTTTCTCGTTGCCACTTTTTTAGCTCTACAAGACAGCATTTATAAATTCTCAGTACAACGTTTCGTTTCGAAGAAACAATCATCAACTTTATATTTTTATATAATTTAACACTTTTGGATTCAGCAATAATAACAATAAAACATTACTTTTAGAAAATGTAATAATAAGGTTTTCGTTTCGAGAAAAGTAACTACTGTTTTTCGGTTTTCGGTCCATTTGTTCTCAATAGCGTATATTTGATATTTATTTTATATTTAACAGTTCAACAGGTATCAATGGAACAAGCATTTTAGCACCTGCCGAGATTCTAATAATAGTATAGCTTTTAGTACTGAATAGCACAAATTAAACATTTTTTATCTCAATATTTTTTTACATAAGGTTACAAAATTTATTAAAAGATATATCCAGAAAAATCAAATCTGTAGAACGCAAATTTAAAATAGTAATAAAATAGTAGTGCAAAATTTAATACAAAATTAGAAATCGACCTGTTCAAGGAATTTTTACAAATATTTTCCATTTCGAATAAAATGAGTGTATTCCTTAGTTGTGGGACAAACTGTATAGCTGATTATGTGGAGATTATCAATTAATTTGAAAATATAACCTCAAGTCAAATTCGCGTCATGAAATTACGAATCTATTAGCAGTAACAGCTTGCACTGGTAATCAAAATGAACATTGAATGAGTTACAGAAAAATGGGACGAGTAAATGTATTCATTCGTCTTTCCTGCAGATACCTATATAGGCAGGTGTAAGGCGTACACGCCTCTATTATAATGGAAGTGTTTATTGCAAGGTAGGAGACTACACTTTAGATTCTTGTCTCTGTATACCTATAATATAATTATAACAATTTCATGATATTTTATTTGTATTTGCTGGGTATTACCTAAAATACAGTAATAATTTTTTTTTTTATTATAACATACAGGGTATTAAAAAAACAAATGTACAATATTCATAGGGCATATAGTATAAACCAAATTAAGCCTAAAAGTCTTAATAAATAGGTGCCCTAAAATTAACCTTTTCAGAGATAGCGTGTGTTACAATTTTAGTCTGGGTTATTTAAATTTAATGACTGCAACGTTTATTGGTAAGAGCAAAATGATAGTAGGCATGTCAGTTTTTGTTTTGCAACAACTTAACTTATTATTCTTGACATTTTATGCCAGAAGATATTATTAATTGGTTATTTACACGAATCTATATGGAAGAATGCATTTTATGTACGGACGTGCCAATGGAAATTCCTTTGAAGCACATTGTTTGTATGCTGAAACTTTTCCAAATCGGGAACTCTCGTCTCACTACATGTTTACAAGACATGTAGTCTTGTAAGTTCGTCAGGGACTTCGAGAGGAAGGTTCATTGAGGAAACTTGCTTACGATACTGGACGCTCAGATTAGTTTCTACGCTAGTGGTACAAGAACAAATTTTGTGGAAGTGTGGAACAAAACTCGAAAACCAGCATCAGAAGAATTTCGGCTCAAGTCGGTATTAGTGTGTCTCTTGTTTGGAAAACTCTTCTCGAGCAATTGTTGTACCCCTGCCATAGTCGTCGAGTTAAATCCCTCCAACAACCTGATTATCCTGCAAGATTGCTGTTCAGTCAATGATATTTGCATGAAAATGCAGATCGCCCAAATTTCTCAGCGAATATTCTCTTTACTGATGAAGCTGGATTCAATCGAATTTACTGATGAAGCTGGATTCAATCGAACATTTACTTTAGCTACAACTAAACTTTTCACAATTAATTGAAGTGTTTTGTGACTAAAAATTGACAATGAAAAAATATAAAATATAAAAATTAAAAGCAACTCTATCTATGAAACGGTTCATTTTAGGACACATGTTTATTAAGACTTTTAGGCTTATTTTGGTCTGTATATGTTCTATGAATATTGTACATTTGTTTTGTAATACCCTGTATAATCACGAAATCATAACATAAACCGAACATAATTTATAGTTTTTATTTAAAGATGTTGGTAATGTTGCCGAATAAACGTAATAGTATATTATGATACAAGTGCATAAGAGCGTCTTTCAAGCACTGAGCAAGAGTCTGTCAAATTGTTGAGCCAACCAAAGCTACGACGATTGTGTCATATCAAACATGCTCAAAATTTCAAATTTTCAGGCCAGTTTATGCAACCATAACAATCAAAGTCGAATAATTTAGGATCACGTCAATCTCACGCTCACGAAATGTGGAATCTTTACCTTTATACTGCATGTTTTTTCAATGAAAGTAGGTATGTACTCTGCATATTATAAAATGAGATAATAAGTCTTCAATCAAATGTATTTTTATCTAAGAACAATACTAAGTATATATATAAGTATTGCTTTTGAGATACTGAATTATTTTATATATTCGGGAATAACCTTTCAATGCAATAAAATCGATATAATATAAGTACTCATTGATTGTTATGATTAAAATAAAAGTACAAAGACATCGTCTATGATTATGTATCTCATATACCTCCGTTTCGAATACAACACTGCAAAATAGATAATAAAGCGTGTTAAAACGAGAATAGAAAAAACATAGATGTTTACGAGTCTACATTATAAATAGTATTCGCGATCTTTTTAGAACAGAGAGCATTTTTATCACATTGAACAAACTAATTGACTTTTCGATAGTGGCTGACGTTATTATTCTAACAATTCATTTTTGTCGAAACAGAAATTGAAATGCCAATGACCCAAAAATCGCACTAATGCTGTGCTATTTTCAGTTTAAGAAAGATAGGCTGGAATTGAAGAAATAATTTTGAAGTTATGCAACATACTTTTTGGACGTTCTAAAAAGTTAAGTACCTTAAAATGGAACCCAACTTAACCTAAAACTATCATTAGAAATTTGTCTATTTAGAGGAATTAAGTTTTCAACAACAATAACACCATCTGGTATTATTTAATGTTGGTAAAACAGCGACCCATTTTCTTAAAAGATTGTGAATTGAGAGTACATATCGTTATGTCGATCTACTGACTAGTGGTAATTAAATTATATAAATTTACATCATTTAATTTCACCAATATATTTACGCATCGGAATTTACCATGTTTTGATTGACACAAGTATAAATAAATTTATAACTTATAAATAAAAATAAATATTTATACATAAATGCATTAAGCGGTTTCGGAGTTTCCCCATATCTACTCATATTTTTAATAATTTTAAAGCGTACCTAATTAGCCCGATTTAAGTTTCCCACACAATCTACAATGTTCCTTGCACCCGTTATTAAAGTCATCACATGGTATTTTCACGCATTGAAGTTGAGATAGCGTTTGACCTATGTCAAAAACAACTTAACACCATTTTGAGTTATGCCTACAAGCGCAGCATTATTACAAATTTTCATGCAACAATGCGTTTTCAATTTATTTTATCGGTGAGTTTTAATTGATATTTTTTTAATAAATTCGAAAGATCTGACTCTTTACATGTGCATTCATCCTCAGTAGTATCTTTTAATTAATTATTTTATCTTAAGAGCAACTATAAATTATTAATGTGTTTTTGTACTTATTAATTATCTGAGATAACATATAACGGTTTGAAGAAATGGCTTCGATTCTATTTTATTCTACCATTTTTACTTTGTCTAGTGACCATTTAGTACTGAAGATTTAGGCTGGCCAAGAGTAAAAAATAAATTATGTAAGTTAAAAATAGAAAAATTAAAGTTAAAGTCGAACATGCATTTTTGATAAATATGTAATTATGAAAAAATGGGGTAAAGAATTTTATCAGTGAAATGTTTATAAACTGCATTTAAAAAACACTGAAGCAAATAAGTAAATAATCTTGTACAGTTTTACATTAATCTGGTATTTAAAAAATATATATACTGGAAGTGTTTCAATTTGTATAGCATTTTAAGTTTTTTTTTTTTAGAAAAAAACTTCAGAAATTTGAATTACTTCAAACTCTCTTAGTATAAAAAATTACAACTTAACAAAATTTTCTATAAACTGAAGATTAGGCTAGTTGGAATTAAATTTGAAAAAAAATACTAACTCTAGCTCAATGTCTATTACTATTTATCTCGAAAGCCAGTTATCGATAATAGTGTATTATACACCAAGGTTGTAAACTATACTATTATTGCCGAGGGCTAAGGCAAGGCGCGTAGCGCCGAGCGATATATGACCCGAGGCTATAGTAGTATTTACAACCGTGGTGTATATACTATTTTCTGCACTACTAGAACAATTACAATTATTTAAATTTAAATATTAAAATTCAACAAATATCTGTCATCACATCAATCCGATCCGGTCCGGGGTTCGGTTAGATGCTTAGAAATTTATGAAAATCAACTTCACAGTGCTTTGATGCAAGACATAATAATGTGTTTTTTGACTAATAGTGCAATAATTCATCTTTTTTCCATAACATATCAGATGAATTGTGATACCTGGTTTTAATCATCCATCTAAGCATTTGGGATATACGTCTCCCAACGTCTACCAGTCAGTTCATAAAAATAATGAATGTAGGAGAAAGTTATGTAGCACCCACATTAACTTTTGCTAATCAATATTAAATTTTATGCAATTTTACGCAAGTTATAATTAATATTAAGGGACTTAACTAACGTTCAGATTACATTTGTTAATAACTTTACTGATAAAGGTTCCCACGATTGATTATTATCAATAACGTATCATTTTAAATAATTAAAAATATTGAGACGTGAAAATGTTTCTGAAAGTTTTTTGTAACAAATTTTATAATTACACCATAAAAAACTGCCAACAGTTAAATTATCGAATACATCGCGTAAATATAAAAATAATTAAAAGTTTTCAGTAATAATATAACAAGAGAGTGAGAATAAATTGAAAATAATTTGACAGATTGTCGAAAACTTGTTGCCAGGCAATAGTCACGAGAGCCCGAAGGGCTCGAGTGACTATTGCCAAATGGCAACAAGTTTGAGACATAATCTGTCAAATTATTTTCTAATTTATCGAACTCTCGAGTTATATTTGATTAGATTATTTTTTGACGTTTTTTGCTTTCCAGTATTTCTTTATCAATTTCAGTATGCGAAACGCAGCTAAAGCGACTTTTATTCATTTTGTATGACACTTTAATATGATTGATAAATTAATAATTTGACAAATATTTTGATTGACAAGAGTGAACCTAGCTACCGAGATTATTCCCACTATAATAATCTCTAGAGAATATTCCCAGTATAATAATGACGGGATTGGTCCAGAAGTATCAATATGACAAAAATCGAAATATATCAGTGGTTTTGAGAAACGTCAAAAAATAATCAACAGAATTTCACTGATAGCGATAATTGTGTTCCTATATTTACAGTTAATATATTTCTACAATTTTTGTACCGAATTTACGATCCAATAAATGCTCAAAACATGAAGATTAACAAATCGATAAGAAATAATGATAAAAATAATAAAAAACGACATTTGCAAACATACTATAATATACAGGGTCCTGCAACAGTGCGTCGGGCTTTTCTAGCGCCTTTCCCGTGAGAGATAGAAAAACATGTATCGTACAAAAAATTATTAGGTTAAAAATCTTTATACCGTAAAATTATTTTCAAACATACAGGATGTCCCAATTTTGCGGAATAACAAAAACAAACATTTTTTTTAAATGGGACACCCTGTATTTATTCAAATTTTCTGATGACATTTTTCAACCTCTACATTGTTGTCTATTTAGTTTTGGATTATGTTACAGTGTTACCAACTTACAATATTTTTTTTTAAATATCATGCATAAGCAAGCTCAACTTTAAAAAGTCGTAACGACCTCATTTTTTGAAGGTAAGAATAAGTTTTAGCAACAATCACAGTGTGGTTAATAAGCAACCTTTTTGTATAGAGAAATTTGAATTTAGTAATACAGGGTCTCCAGAAAAAAATGCCAAATTTTGCAAATTTCAAAGCGGTATAACCCTTTTTTTTAAATGGAGTGCCCCATATTTCTTGTCATTATTCGGTAGGTATTTTTCTTCTCTTTAATTTGATGGTGCATATCTTATGTCTGAACCCTATAGTTGTTGAAGTATTCAATATTTTTCACAAAAGTAACCGTTTAATTGCATTTCTATGCACTGAAGTAGGTCATGCTGAGACAAAACAACTGCCAAAATGTAAGTAAGAATGAACAAAAACATTTTGAACATTTCTGTAGGATCGTTTCTCTTTTGTATTAATAATTTTGTTATCTCTCATGGTTTTGGAATAAAATAATTAATCGTATTACAGAAGTACAATCTACTATTTTACAATTTTCGTTCATCTCACATTGATCCTTACTTACATTTTGACAGTTGTTTTGTCACAGCATGACCTATTTCAGTGCATAGAAATGTAATTAAATGGTGACTTTTGTGAAAAATATTGAATATCTCAACAACTATATAGTTCAGATATAAGATATGCACCATCAAATTAAGGAGAAGAAAAGACCTATCGAATAATGACATAAAATAGGGGGCATTCGATTTAAAAAAAATGGGTTATACTATACCACTTTGAAATTTGTAAAGTTTGATATTTTTTTCTGAACACCCTGTATTACTAAATTCAAATTGCTCATTACCAACATGTTGCTTATTAACCACACTGAGAATATTGCTAAAACTTATTCTTACCTTTAAAAAACGAGGTCGCTACGATTTTTTAAAGTTGAGTCTGCTTATGCATGATATTAGGAGAAAAAATATGTAAATTGGCAACACTGTAACATAATCCAAAACTAAATAGACAACAATGTAGAGGTTGAAAAATGTCATCATAAAACTTGAATAAATACAGGGTGTTCCATTTTAAAAAAATATTTGTTTTTGTTATTCCGCAAAATTGGGACACCTGTATATTTAAAAATAATTTTACGGCATAAAGATTCTTAAACCACTAACTTTTTGTACGAAACATTTTTTTCTATCTTTCACGGGAAACGCGCTAGGAAAGCCCGACGCACGATTGCAGGACCCTGTATATGGTATACGTCTATAACCTATTATCATTAAATTTGATCTGCTGTGTTACAAATATTATTTAATGCAGTGTTATCTAATTGGTAAATAGTATATAATAAGTAGTAATAGTACCTACTATGGTAGATGGTAATATGTATAGTAAAATTGGAAATTGTAGTATACTATTATGATATTAGTCCAATACACATAAGAAATCAGAAAAATGAGTTTGTAGACTATGTAAAGCAATTGATTCCATTCAAGGCAGTCTACGATCTCAGAATAGCTTTTAGCTTGTAATTCTTAAATTAAGAATTCTGCAATTTCTGGTGTTAGAAGTTTCTAACACCCCAATAAAATTGTAATTTTGGATTTGTTGGTAACATTTTAAAATAGGTTAAATAGTATTTGCAAAAATATATCTTCTAGTTTTATTTACTTTTATATTCGGTTCTATATGTTCTATATGCTTCATATTTTAATATATAATTTCCAAGAATTACCTACCTACATGTTTACCTACAATTTCCCAAATATTTTAGGTTGTTTAAAATAAATGATCAATAAAAATTATCAATATTACCATAGCCAAGGAGCGATCCACTACACTTGGAAAAATGTTAATATGATCTCTATGAGATCTCCCACGTACCATTTTAAGAATAATACATTTGTTACTTGCGCAACTATGGACACATAATCTTCATAAAACACGAGTGTTTAATGAGTTATAAAATACTCATTTGCCGTAAGCGATTTTAATTTACTAGCAAAATCATTCATTTAATGGCAATTTTAAGTGTTTTAAGTTCTGACGTTTTCCATTATTGTTTTTGAAATTAATATTCAAAGTGCAATATAGTAAAACGTCGTATGTCACTCCCACTTAATTTATTAATTATTATTCATGCCATACATTTATATTAGTTTACACACATTTGTTTAGTAATGCCTACTGTTTACATGAATCATTACCACACTCGTCTGCAGCTGTAAACTTCATCCTCATACATAATGCGTAGATTATATGACCGTTAAATAATCTACTATTATTACAAATCAAAATAGATAATTAGCTATGTACTAGTACTCAAATTGTCAAATATTATATATTTTGGGTTTTTCAAAAATTTGAATTTATTTTATAATTGACTGAACATTAGTCAGACTTTCTGAAAATTCACGCACATACAAGGTGACTTTTTTTTCATTTTAAGCAATGGTATCTGGGAAACCATAAGACATAGAGATTCGGTTAAATGAGGAAAGAGTTGTTGTTTTAAGAGCTTATGCAAGATTGCTTTTGTTTTTTGAAAAAAAGACGACAGTTTTTAAGTTATAATACAAACCTTTTTTTTTAAATGGCAGTCGTAGTTGGCTTTGATGTTTTTAAAAAACACATGTTTTTCTCTTTATAGCGATACAACGTTTGCTATACTTATTTTGACAAATACAGGTCATCTTCGAAAATTAACTTTATGACAATTATTACTTATTTTGACAAATAAATACAATACAGGACTATTTGTATTATAGAGAGTAGCAAAAATTCCTGCATCTCATTTATTCCATTCTAGACATTTTAACCGTTTGGTTTAGATTTATAATTTTATTCTTGTTTCTACTTGTTTGTTTAGAGGATCACAAGAACGTATCAAAAATTATACGAAAATAAAGGTATCACCTTAAAAAATATGAGTGACGTTGTAACTTTTTCAATGATATCAGAACATGGCAGCGCAGAAAACAATATAGGTATATGTAGAGGTTTATAAAATTTTGAAATTTGATTTCAGTGTTTCCATACTTTTTGAAAAGATTGGACTTTTAGTCAAAGCCATCTTCTGAAATCATGACCGTTTTGGATAACAGAATTTGTTTTACAAAATTTCATTTTAGATAATTTTAATTTATTATTTTATATAATAACTATTTGAATTGATAGAAAATATTTGTTATTTACAACATTTGTTTTATTTAATTAATTGTTTCTAAGATCTAGAAACTTACAAATTGGTAGACTTCTTATGCGACTTGGATTAATATTATGTAGTACATATTCCGATAACAAGGGATGAAATAATAGTTGTGACACATGGCAGAACAATAGCTATTTGTATTACAAGGGAGCAAGCAAAGTTCATCATTTCCTCCCGCGGATATTTTAAAATCTAAGGGATGAAATGGCACTTTGCTCCCGAGTAATAGATATGATTTTTTCTACGACCTTTCACAGTGTTTTGCATAAATTTTATATTTTGTGTCAAAACTAATGTCAAAATATAATATTTAGAATAAGTATATTGTTAAAAATCAAAGTATACAAGGAACGTAAGAATTTTTATAAATAAAAATAGTACGAGACTTATGTTGCACGTTGAATGGATACCGTTGTGTTCCGGTTGAATAAAATACGTAATGGATTGAATACGGTTATTAAACCGGGTGCGTGGTTCTTAGGAGACTAAAATAAATGTGAATACATACTTTGCAACGGGGCATGTAGCTGTTCAAGTTTTCGTCTTTCGGGGACTATTATATTCTACACTATTATTACAGATATTTAATGTTTCTCTTCTAAGTATTATTCTAGGGAGGCAAAGTTGTTTGCCTCCCGCATATAGGGAACCAAAGTTGTTTGCCTCACATGGGAGAAAAGGTAGAACTTTTCTCCCTCATGTGAGGGACGAAAGTGTGTACTTTCTATTAAGGGAGTAGAAAAATGTAATAATAGCTTATAGACTCTGTGGTTATATTATATCATGTAAGCAACCCAATTTGCATAAAATCGTAAAATGGAGTAATTTATTTTCGATCTTGCCTCACAACCTACCTGCTATTGAAGAACATTTGTTTTTCGTCGTTTTTTAACCAATTCTCGTGCATATTTTATATTTTAATACGAATAATCTTCAACCATACAAAAAGCTAAAATATTATTGCGATGTGCTATAAAAAAGTAACAAAAATTAGAAATACTTATTATTATTATATGACTTATTAGAACGATATCAACACACTACAATAAGTTACTTGTTTGGTTACAATGAATTGCATTTATTTAAATAACTCATTAAATGAAATGAGATCATTTTTTTTCAACAATGGCTAAAGATATGGACATAATTGTGCGCTAATAATTAATATGGTGTAATATTGAGTAGAAGTTATTGTTATTATTACCAGTATTTTATAATAACTGTTATCAGAACTATGATAACGATTACTTCCCATCCTCGCTTATAAATGAGTGTGTATATAGCAAATTAAACATTAACGTTATACACTTTATATTGAACAGTGTGTTCAGTTCATCTCTCGACATTGAAATTATTGATAAACATACTTTTCTGCGTTGACAATATATCCATTTGCACCGGCATTAAGTAATTGGATTAAAGACGTGATTTGTGAAGGAATACCTACATTTACAATTACTTCACGGGTCAAGAAGCAATCAATTATTTTGGTAATTTTCAATATATTTTATACAATCCATTATATATCCAATTACCTTACATGTGTAAATCACATTGCAATTTAACGGATATTTAATTATTTCATGGCTAAAAATTGTTCCGGTTTTTGCGTACAGCTAAGTGTTGCAATGCGCTGAGTGATTTTTTTTAATATTAAATATGTGCATATAAATAAATTACTTACCTTGACTCTATATTCACACTGAAATGTGTTTATCTTTGCAGACTTTCTCCCATTTCCTCGGAGGACAAAATGGTGGTGGTCACCAACAACCCGGAGTCGGAGCCAATGTTGAACATCCCAAGAGAGGATGGTTCATGTGGAAAGATTAAGAAAATTCCGTTAACCGAAGAGGCTTATAAAAATATTACCAGGTAATACAATAAAATTGTCGTTTATAATTTTGTTTTTGTTCAATTCTTGGTACAGGTCGGAATTCGCCATGTGCAATAATGCAAATGAGCTCTTGCGTAAATACCTGCTCTAAAAGCATTTTGAGTTTTAGTTAGTTTACTTCTTGTATCGTATAATTTAACAACACTATCTACAGTGTGGTGGTCAAGTCTTAAATTTAACAATTTTATTGTATTTGGATTTCCGTTGGTGATCTTTGATGTGATAATTCAAGCGGAATTATCAATATGTTTGGCATACAAAGATAAGCCTCTGTGCGAAACATCGGTGATTACCCAATTTAGTTATCATGCCGGTTATTAACCGTTACATTTTTTTAATTATCTTAATTATGACTGAAAAGCGATATCAATCGGCTGCCGCACACACTCGTGTGCGAAACGATACAAACTTAATTTTACATTTAAAACAGAATAATTGCACACACTCCGTAATTAATTGTGAAATGTTGCAAGAGAATATCCGCTATTGTTCGATCTTTGCCGCTTCGATCTTGATAAATTTTAAGAGCCCCCACCAGAAAGCCTTGGTTCGGTTTGTTTACGCGTTATTGATATGCGGGAGCTTTTAACAATAAAAACTAGTCTAGTACTGGACGCGTACGCGTGTAATCTCCATGTGCGGCCCTCCACAAACTGTAACCATGGTGGTTACCACGGTCAAAAAAGAACGGTACGTACAAATTTATTTAAACCGTGTAAAATTGATTTGCAGTAAAAATCAAAAGTAGACAAAATTAACCAAATTCCTGAATTATTTTATTAGAAATTGCTTGAAGTTTTCGCACAAGCTAAATCTGTTTACGGCTTAAAGATACGTATTAGATACACGAAAATCAAAATTTTTGAAAATTCTCAAAAGTTAAAAATCTATCTAAAACGAAATCAGGCATATAATGAATAATTTTTAAAGAAGCCAAAACAATTCACGAATATAGTCCTGTAGAAGTTTAAAGTAGGAAAATGTAATCCAATTATTATTAAAAATTCATTCAATAATTGATGGGAATTAAAACTGAGCAAAACCGTATTACATTAAAAATGTTTTCAGAAATCATTAGTAAAATAAGATAAATAGGCAGTAAATTGAACAAAAATCGACAGTAAACTCCATTATTATATGTTATTGTGCAGTTTGCGTAGCCTACATAACGTAATATAGCCACACAGTCCATAACCTATAATAATGTGTTTTATCAAATATTAATATTACACATACAGGGTGTCCCACCCTTATGGACCATTAAAAGTTTATGGGGTTCCCGATAAGATACAAATTTAGATAATTCACGATAAGAAAAAAAAACATTCAAACATGGCTATACAATACTTTCAACCTTCTATCACTTACGGTTCTATCGGAAGTAGGCATCAACTTTTGTTTTTTTTTTTTTAAATTGCAACATGTTTCATGTTTGTGGCTTAACCGTTTAATTTGAAACATCTTTTGTAGAAATATGTGTACACCTATCTTTTGTACATTCTGAGATAAAAATTAAATTCCGAGATTTTTACCTCAAAAAGACGTTAAGAAAAATAGCTTCAATTTCTCTTACAAATAAGATAAAAACGGAAAATTTATCTCGAATTGTACCTGAAAGTTAGTTAGTTTTGCAGCTGAAAATGTTGACAATTAGTCATTAAAAAATGTCATTGGCTAAGTGCCCACTTAAATAAAGCTTATTTCATTTTTTTTATAAATGTAAAGACTTACTTTTTATTTTATCTCGTAGAACAATTCGCATGACAATTCAGTACAAAAAGCATTTACAACCATATTCTTGAAATACGTAGTTTTCAAAAGTTTTAGAAAAATCGAATTTCTGCATTATGTAATTTTGCCTATGAGGTTTACACATGCATAATAGTTTGCGAAACATGCTTATCTTTCGTAACTGTGATAACTAATGTTAACAAAGAAATTTCACTTCTGAAAAGTTTAAAAACTATTAAAAAGTACAATTGACTGCATTTACTGGACAATTTTACTTCCTGCCTCTATACCTTGCGAACTATACTTTTTGTGGCAAACCGTGTAATATAATTTTTGTTCAATATTTTACTTCCATCAACTTTACAACTTTACCCGATATAAAAATTCTTAGGCGGTGCACCGTTTAAGAGATATTTGCGAAAAATAACATAAGTTCACCGTTTTGAGGTCAAAATCTTAAAATTAAATTTTTATCTCAGAAAGTAAAAAAAAGATAAGTGTACAAACATCTCTAGAAATATGTTTCAAATTAAACGGGGAAGCCATAAATATAGGTAATAATAATATTTAAAAAACAAAAGTTGATGGCTACTTCCGGATCTCTGCGAAATATGTTTCAAATTAAACTAGGAAGCCATAAATATAATAATACTGGGGGTCTCCTTAAAAACACCGCTAGCCATAACTCCTACATTTATTAGCCGATTTTCCACATTGTGTTCGCTTTGTTTTTCACGCCACACTTGAAAAACTATTTAAACGTTTTATTTATTTTTCTGTAACAAATATTTTATCAAAGCCAACTTGTTATACATCTTTGGATTCAGAAAAATAATCTCTACCTTAAAACAAATAACAAAATATATGTAACCATTTAAAAAAAAAGTTGACTATCGCAGAAATGAAAGTTGATATTGCAAAAATACAAAATTAGATCCCCTTTGTAGAACATGTGAAGCCATTTAATCATGTTTTTGTTTTTTTGAAATCGGAAAATAAACAAAGGAGTTATCGGTAGCGGCGTTTTTTAAGAGACACCCTGTATATAGGGTGTTCTATTTAAAAAACAAAAGTTGATGACTACTTCCGGTAGAACTGGAAGTGATCGAAGTTTGATAGTGTTTTACCTGAGGAGAACGGAATTAGCCACGATTGGATAATTTCTTTCAAATTTTTATATTATCGTGAACCCCATAAACTTTTAATGCTCCTTTTAATGAGCGTGAGACACCCTGTATACAAATATTATTATCAAATTCGTAAATGAAAGCCTAAGTATACAGGTACATATTTTGTTTAATAATATCTTTAGTTGTAATGAGATTTAAAAAAAAAATAGAAAATAGTATTTGAAATATAATTGTGTTAACCTGTTAATTATTTCGATAAAATATACCTAATCTAAAACTAATGCCTCAAATCAGTTAATTTCTCGATTTCGGATAAACTTAATGTGGTAGCAGTTATTTTATTAGTATTTAAGTTATTTTTTATTTTTCGTGGGTTTCCAAGGTAGTGGATACAAACAGGCTGGCTACTATTGAAGTACCCCATGAAGTCCCATATTAAAAAAAAAACTTAATGCAAATCTTTAATTACGCCATAATTATACACTATAATATTTGACAAATAATATGTACTTATTTTTTATATGAATAATTCTACATTATCTTGGTTACTAAACCACTAGATGTAGTCCAAACCATATTATCTTGGGAGTGATAAATGCAGTGGTTATTTGTTAGTATCGCTGCAGAAAAATGCTTTGTTTCAATCTGTGTTGTTTGTTTACGAAGAAGATAACATAATTCGTATGTCTGCAATGCGATCTATTATTGCCACATTCGTAGTAATATATTAATGTTCCTGTTAGCCTTTTTAACATTCGAACAGTTCTTAGAATATCACATATGCATTCTCTCACGAAACAACGTTAACTTTTTAATTTAATTTTTTTAGGTGTACTCATTTGTAGATATCTATTTATTAGAACAATTATTACATTTACGTAGATATTATAAATTAGACATGACTGTGAAATCAGAAAACTGTAATAGTGTAACTTCACTTTTACTGAAAAATGAGATAGTACCACCATATATTAGCCAGTAGTTATTCTTTCTGTTGATAAATTTGAATTTCAGATTTATTTGAGATTCCTGTAATTACATTCTGAAAAATTGCGTATTCATGTATGATGTATGTGTAGAATTAAAACGTTAAAATGCTCCCATGTGAAATTCACATTTTTTGGAGTTACACTGTTTTCTGATTTCACCGACAATATGTAAGACATTCCCTAGTTACAAATAATTTGCGACAATAATTATTAAACATGATGTGCCAGGCAATTTGACCATTCCCTTGAAAGAGACCTTATATAGATAAAGTGATATTTTACGTGTATTCAGTATTTGAGTCACCGTCTATCGAATCGAATTAATTTTGCTTAGATTTTTAGTTTCGCAAATTCTCAAAACATTTAATTAAGTTTTCATTTACCTTCTAAGATGTATCCTTTACCTTGTGTAAGTAATCAATATTGGATAAAAATAAGCTTTGTGATTTATAAGTAAAGTGGATTAGGCAATAATCCCGAATTTAATCACAATTTATTTGTGTGTGAAGCAAGCCTGCAAAATGAAAATGCAATCTAACTAAGTAATATGTAGCTAAATGAATATTGCTTACGTAAAAGTCTCTACATAATCAAAATAATATGGCAAGTGCGGAAATTCTAGTTACATGTATAGTTGTTCAATAACATCGAATTCATTTTTCATATATGTATTTTATAGTTCCAAAAACTCTCATTTTGCAATTTACCAAGTTTTAATTTACTTCAAAGGTCAATAATTCACCATGAATAATCAATTTAGCATGAAATAGGTAAATAGTAAATCGAGTTCCTTGATAAACTAGTATTGGATCAATTTCGCAGTTTATTTAACGGATTCAATAGTCCAATATAAAAATGCAATCCAACCAAGTAATCCGTGGCTAACATTGAATATATTTAAAGGTCTCTGGCTAAATAATATCTTTCTAGTCAATAGCGAACCCAGACATGGTTGATATTTGTAAATCACGAAAATATTAGTAGTTAAATTAATATATAGCTTTTCACGTAATTATGTATTTTATTGAATGTGATTATTAATTGTTGCACAAATATATGTATTTGTGATGATAATTTATCTAACTTAAGCCTTTCGCTAATAATTAATAACGGCGGTGGACGAAAAACGGTTCCTCTCTCTCCCCTCGGCGCGCACCTAAAGGATATTATTTATTTATTTTCCAGCGCATTAAACGAATCGTTTATCGTGCACTTGGGTTGGAAACGTCCGCATCCTATATTTATACGCGGTGGCGTGGGTGGGAAATATGTATTAGGTTTATTTTGGTGGACATTTCCAGGAGCACAGTGACTACGGGAATTGTAGCCATCCAAAGAGACGAGTTGAATGCCTAAAATTGCTCCCACGCCTCAGATGACGGCCAGACAAATATAACCCAACACTTTCTGCGTTCGAACTACAAACAGATATTGCACTAGGTCCAGTACAAAAATAAAACGAGGAAGACAGATAAGATTACGTTATCGGTGCATTGTTTGCTTGTGGTGGTACGAAATTACGTGTGTACGAAAATAATGCGTATTTACTGCTTTCACTGACATCAATTGAGCATCGAACACTATTTTATTAGTGATAAAAGTTATCAACGGATGTTAACAATCGGCATTCATTGATTAGTACAAATTTTCATACATTTTGAAAGCGAATTCTTGAATCATTTTTATTTTAAAAAATTTCATCCATTTTCGAGCAATCGTAGTCCACCATATAAAGAATATACACAAGAACAAGTTCAAAGTCAAAATTTGATAAAAACTAGTTTTAATGACCAGGTACCATAAAATTTTGTTGTATTTATCGGGCAAAAGTTTCCATGTTGTATCATAGTTCACTAGAAAGTTAATAAAAACTTTATACATGCAGAAACAATAAATATTGGATACTAGATTTATCTCCTTGTATGTACTGTACTGTACCTACTGTACTGTATTGTAGGTATTGTAGGTCATATTGTAGTACCATATCAAGTATTGAATTTTCAAATATATCTATTTCGAAAAGATCTTTTCTGACTTGGCCACTTATTCTTGTAAGCCCACGATATTTTGTTTGATTATTTAAAGGCTTGATTTGTTTGCTTCTCAAAATATCAATAGAAATAATAATAACAGCCATTTAAATCCACAGTTATGGAGATCATAACCAACATATATTTTTCATTGTAGGTATGATTATTTAGATTGATTGAATTTTTTTCAGGCTCATCTAACGCTAAATTTTTATTTATTTTATTCAACCGTCAAACTGTCTCTCACACTTGTAATTGCCGGGTGTTAAACAGTATCTGCCATAAATACGGCCGATGGACGTGACTCGCTCCTATGAGATCATGCGGTCTGCCAGAAGATAAAGTAGGGTAACGCATGCATTTTCATTTGTTATTGTTTTATCTGAACGAAAAAAACGGACCTCTGGCGATTGCTAACCTTTAAACCCGATATTCTTATTCGAGTGGTTATTTTTTACCTTCAAAGTATTTCGGGTATAATTATGGCGAGGTATTAATTACTGCGCTGTATTAACTGAGAGTGTTGATATTTGGTGTCCATTAGTAATGTGGTTATAATTAGAATTCTCTGAAACCCCCTGATAGTAAATGCAAATATAGTGGGACCGATATTATAATGGAAACTTGTTTAAAATTGTACTCTGTATTGTACTCTATTACAAATTTGTATGTAATATTTGGGTATATATGATTACAAATGAAAATCGTCAATGTACCAAAGTAGAATGTATTTTCTTTTTTGAACAAAGATATATTTACCTGGGATATAAGATATCAAATCGATTCGAGTGGGGAAGACGTCTGCTGTAGTCATTTTTTGGAATTAACTTAATTTATCATTTTTTTTCAATTAAATTCTACACTTGGTGACAAACTTCTTAAACGAAACGAAACTTTAATCATCACGATGGTCTCGACTTTTACAAAGTGGTAGTCCATGTTTAAACGGACAATAAAACAACTGGTTATGTTTATTTTTACAACAATTTGTTGTCAATTATGGTAAAAACATAGCAAGTTATTTTATTTATCTGTTTAGAAACGAGTATTGTGGATAATGTATCAAAAATCTATCTCTTTTTATAAAGGTAAAATATAATCTAATAATATGGTATAATATAATAGTAGTTTTGTACGTAAATAATGTTAGCATGATAAAATTACTCTATACGTACAAATCAAGTAGAAAGGCAATAATTAATTTAATTGTACTACATATCTTAGAAGAACGTATATTATAGGCCAGTTAGGCTATTAACAAACAAATACCATACATTGTTACATTACCATGTATAAAAATATTATTTCTAAATTATCTAGTCCAACTTTAAATTATTTTGAATTATTTTTTTTACAAAATATTCTTACAATTAATTGTATGTTTAAAAAATCCGACCACATACAGTGTTCCATTAAAAACAATGGATAAAAGAATGTATAAATTTCTACAAATTATATAGAGTTGTATTCATTTGGAAACTTTAATAGCATTTTATACATTCCAATTCCAATATAATTTTCTAAGTTTAAGGTTTTTCCATATTACCAGTTATTTATTTTAGGTATTATTCTGTACTTACTGGTAGAGTTATTTTTTATTTTATTTTATTATTTATTAATTTATTATTATTTTGCCTGTATTTATTGTGATGCAAAATACATTGGAGAAACCGGCAGACCTTTAAAATTAAGAATAAAAGAACATCTAAGAGACATAAACATTTCATTTTTGGACGACACCTACATTTTTACAATCACACTTTCGACATAAACAAAAATACTAAACTCTTACACAATACAGATAAAGGCTTGAAACAAATTTTATTAGAAACTTTTGAAATAGATAAAACTATCAACACAGTGCCTTAACGAACAAACTCAATTAACCTTTAAACCTCTTTATAAATTTTTAAATAATACATTTAACATATGAAACAAATAACTTGAACTTTAAACAGACATCTTTCAAAATTCAAATCAAATTCCAAATATTTATGATGAAATAAAATCAAAAGATATACACAGCAAAATAATTTATACATACTATAACAATAAACACATAACAAATATTATTATAATTTATATTTAAACATTTTTATAACAAACTTAGCACTAATTTAACATAATTATTGTATTCTTTGTAGACATTTCACGCCTCTGATGATGGTTTGCTAAACAAACTGAAACTAGTCGGGCAAAATAAAAATAAATAAATAATAAAATAAAATAAAAAATAACTACCTGTAAGTACAGAATAATACCTTAAATAAATAAGTGATAATATGGATAAAACCTTAAACTTAGAAAATTATATTGTAATTCTGTATGTATAAAATGCTATTAAAGTTTCCATATGAATACAACTGTATATAATTTGTAGAAATTTATACATTCTTTTATCCATTGTTTTAAATGGAAGACTGTACGTGGTCAGATTTTTGAAACATGCAATCAATTGTAAGCATATTTTGTAAAAAAAAAATTCAAAATAATTTAAAGTTGGACTAAATAATTTAGAAGTAATATTTTTATACACGGTAATGTAACAATGTATGGTTTTTTTTTTGTTAATAGCCTAACTGGCCTATAATATACGTTCTTCTAAGATACGTAGTACAATTAGATTAATTATTGCCTTTCTTCTTGATTTGTACTTATAGAGTAATTTTATCATGCTAACATTATTTACGTTACTATTATATTATACCATATTATTATATTATATTTTATTTTTATAAAGAAATAGAGATAGATATTTGATACATTATCAACAATACTCATTTCTAAACAGATACATAAAATAAAAAAATACATAATAATAATAAAAAAATAACTACCAGTAAGTACAGAATAATACCTTAAATAATTTTCTAAGTTATTAAAAATACTGAAGTTGATTTCATTATAATAAATTAACTACTTTTCTACTATATTTCTTGAAAAATATTTACACTGACCCGCGTTATGACCAGTATAATTAAGAGGATCCCAGTTGTAAATGAAATAATTCGAGAGAAGGACAAGAGGGACATATTTTTAAATTTTTATTTAGACATATCTGAATTTTTGTTTTGTTAATAAGAAATTTTTATTTTCTCGCAGTAATCATTCTTAAAAAAAGTATTTTATTATTTATTTAGTGTTTGGTAATTCATTTTACTTATTGTATTTGCATGTTTTGTTTAATTTTTCCTATTTCTTTCATTTGACAATAATTTATGTGATCGAATCTAGTGCAACCTTAAATAATATTTTTCTTAACTTATTTATGCTAATATTTTTCTTAACTTATTTATGCTAATATTTTTCTTAACTTATTTATGCTAATATTTTCAAAAAATACAAATTATATAGTTTATAAAATTTTCAGATTTTTTCAGATGTAACGTGTAAACATTTCAAACCATCATAATATTTCACTTTAGTTGAATTTTACTCATTTTAGTAAATTTACTTTTTGCATTTGAACCTGTTGTGTGTTTCTTTAATTTTTGCTATTTCTTTCACTTGACAATAATTTATGTGAAATCTGGTACAACCGTAAATAGTCTTTTTCTAAACCTATTTATGCAAAAAAATCATAAAAATACAAAGTAGATATATAGTTTATAAAATTTTCAGATTTTTCCAGATGTAACATGCATACATGAAATGCTAAATTAAGAATAAATGTGTTCAGAAGTTCTTCAATTATCTGTCTGACTTATCTAATTAACAGTTCAGAAGCTTTTAAGTAGGTTATTTCTTACTTATTCATCGAATATTGTTTTTCTAAATGTCTTAATGTAAGAACTACTCTAAAGGTGCTCAGAAAAAGTAGCCATTTTTTTAAAGTGATTATCCAAATCTAGTAACTTAAGTGATTTTTATCTTGTGTTACGAACTTTCAAGCAAGGAAAACTTTTGCATTGTAAAAAGGACATAAACGAGGCACGAAAAGTAAATGTCACAAATAATAGTTGTCAATGCTGAAAATGTCTGGTTTCCTCACAAAGATTGCTTGAGTTGGGTTAACCGAAAAAATGGACAAAAAATTGACATTTCGCTGTCAGTAAATTTTTAATTTAAATTTGTATTACCAATCCCCCAGAAAGATCATAGCAAAACAAACTAGTCAGTTTCAGTACCAATTTCAGTTATAAAATAGTCCTAATGGTTATTCATATAAAAAAAAAACGGACAACATACAGCCGAATTGATAAAAACGGGAAATGTAAAAAAAATTACATGATTTGGTTTTCACTTTTGTTATAGTTTGAAACTATAATTTTAGAAATAGGTTAGCATAATTTGACGGTATGTCAGTTCATAATTGCATAATTGGACCGCTACATTCATAAATTGTACCATTTTCTAGGTAGGAGAGTATTCTGCGTTTATCTAGTTCGATTAAATGAGGCATTGTAAAAGTTGATGTAAACTGGTAGAATTTTTTTTTATAGGTACTGTCAAGTTAACAATTCATTGACAAATACTTAAAACCAAATTTACCTTAGGAAAAATTTAATTTCCCGTTTTTTTTGAATTCATGTGTATAGGTTTTTATTCTATCATTAATGACATGGGATAAACATCCATTCTGTGTGTACAACAGAATGACAGAAACTATATATTATGTTACAATCGATATTTCTATGTTAATTCACATTTTAATGCATTTGTGCATGGTTTGAATAAATACAAATGCCAATCAAACATTTAAACGGCAATGTCAGTGTTACTAAACCATAAGCGGAAATAATAACGGATATTTTGCCATTGCAATGCAATCAAGGTTAAGATGCTAGATCCGATCAAGTGTATTCCACTTTCTCCTATTAATTGATTCCACCAATATATTTTCATTAATTAGCTTTCTATTGCTCGGAATCGCGTATAAAAATTCATTGAAAAAACTGTACATTGAAATAAAAAATATACGCTGGCCAATTTACAGAACCAGATTTATGATGATCCCGAGGCAAAATTATAAGTAGTAGTTTTGCAGTTGCCCTAAAAAAAGTATCTCTCTGACAGGGTGACAGGCTATCGAGTTTCTTGATATAATTATAAAATAAAATATATTAAATTAGTTTAAATATTTTTTAAATAGGTTTTAATAAGAGAACATTGTCTAGCTATAGCAACAGAAATGGACCGTAGTTATTCATAGATGGATTTAACTGGCGGCGGTAATTATACAGGGTGACCCAATATTCACTCCCAAGCCCGCGGATGTGTCTTCTGAAATTAATGAAAAAAGAATACTAAAATCTCGAAAGCGGGACCGTTTTCAGGTAAAATTGAATTGAAAATTTGAATTTAAATTTTGATTGTTTTGTGCTTGGATGACGGCGGTTCGGAAATTGCCTCTGTACAAACGCTCAACAGCACGGGTGCTATCATTACAAGACTTTAATTATAAGTACGTATTCTACGTTACTATTTTGAATGTTTTCAATATCAAAAGTCAAATAATCATAATAACCTCAAAGTCAGTAACTCTAGCCAAGTTGATTACATTTAATAAGACGCAATTTGCTGTTGCTGAGATTTTAGTATTCTTAATTTATTTATTATTTTTAATTATAACACTATCCGAGGGCTGGGGAGTAAATATTGACACACCCTGTATATAATAGCTCTAATAGCCATAATAACACAAATACGTACTTGTTAAATAAGATAACAAAACTCAAAGTTCTTTCTGTGTATTATGAAGTATCTATTATTTATTTTGTAGTTATTAAGACTTAGAAGGTGCTTTATATTTATTGGTGTTTTAATATATTTATAAATTTATTTTATATTTTTAACTAACCTGGCATTAATGAATAAACATGTTTCAAATAATTCAATTCTATGCAACATATCATCTAAAACTCAATATTCTTACTGTTGTAGTTCGATGAGGGCTGAGCCTTTGCAGATAGATTCTCCGAAGACGGCGCTGCAGTTGCTTACCACCGCCATCCAACTGCAGAACATGCCTCTGGTGAACGAATGCATCAAGAACCTGGACGAACACCTAGACAAGGAGAACGCCCTGGGAATATACTCGCACCTGTCAAAGTGCAAAATGCCGCTCACGAGTAAGAACGACTTCGAACCGTCTGCACCTCCGATAATCGAGAGCGAAAAGCAGCGGGGGACCGACTGGGTCCTGGAGCTGGTGAACAACCTAAGATTTAATTGCCTCCTTGTTATCGACAAAGAGGCAGATTACATCCTGAAGAAGAAAGACATTGTGGATCTGAACTACACAGATTTGCACAACATTCTGAGCAGGGATACCCTTGAAGTGTCCAGTGAACTGGTGGTATACTGTGCCATGTATAACTGGGGCATCACAGAGTGCAACAGGATGAAGTTGAGCATGGCACATTTGCAAGAGGTGTTGAGGCAGCTCAGATTCACGCCTCGATACGGATTGCTGACGAAGAAGGAGTTCTTAGCTAGAACAATCGGTTTGATGAAGGGCCCCACGAAAAGCGGAGTCCTCGACGAGACGGATTGGCGCCAAATTAGGTTCTATATTGAGCAAAAGGCTAAGCAAAAAAATGTTAAGCCACTCGAATATAAGATGTCTGTGTGTAGAACTCTGAGTAGCGAAAGGCCAAAGATTTTAAGTTGTAAAAGTTCGAGTCGTTACGAAAATAGCTCATTGAGCAGGGCGAGTGGATCCTCCAGTAGACAAAGATGTGAGAAATGCTTAATTAATTTTTTGTCCTGCTGGACGGCAATTTTTGACTGAATATAATGGCATTACTCTTTCTTAATCTAAGAGCCGCCGCTAAGAGATCTTTACCTGATTCCTAATTATTCGTAATAATCTCTCATTTTAAATAATACGTCATTATAGTCTGTCACATTGTTTTTTATACTAGCCATTTTATATTAGCTTCTAATAATGCTATGAGTAGTAGAAATATATCACCAAAAGTATATTTTATGATGTCACAGTAATAATTTCCCACTCGGACTTATTAATTAATAATTCTACATTTGTTTAAATTAATTACAGAAATAAATTAATTTTAGAATTAATCTATATGTAGTAATAATTAATTTGGAAAAAGAACTATATTATTAAATAATATTTTTCTACGATCATGCATATATTTCAATATAAGTACCCGGGAACACTGTAAATAACATCGCTACCATGATACTATATTTTAAACTATTTAAATGTTATTAATGTGTCATAGAGGACGAGCGTGTGTACAGTTTAGTTTCATCACTAAATTGAGTGATCATTACATTTATAATTTACCTTATAATTTATGTTGTACGAGCTTGCTTATTTTATATTTGTGCTGTGATTTGTTATAATTAATATTTTTTTATATATAAAAATACTGTTCACTTTCTATACACTACAATGTATATTATTTTTTGTGGCACTTTTGAAGCCAATGAAAAAGTGGATATTGATATAGGCTGGGCCTAATATATGTTTTATAATAAAACTGATATATTGTTGTTAATAAATTATTAAATCTGATATATTTGTATTTACAATGAAGAAAATAATATTATAGAATAATATAGAAAAGTGATATACATATATAGAGATGTGTGATTCAGCCATTGTTTTCTGAAATTCAACATATTTTTGGGTGATGCTTTGTAAGCATTATAACAAGTGAATGTCTAGGGACCGTAATTTAAGTACTGGTGGATATAAGAAGGAAATTTTTCGATTCGAAATTCTTTAAAAGAAAGTGCTTTTCAGATAGAAATGATAATATAATAGGCCAGTGTGTTGTTTGAAATAAGTAAGACTTATTTCGTCCTTTTCGAATAAATTTTATTGAAATTGAAATATATATTTTAAATATACACTATTATGTATGTCCTTCTATATAAATTAATTGTATTATTAAATATACAGATTACAGTTATGTATTTGTTTTACTTACCATTATTAGTGCATATTTTATTGTCAAAGTTTTCAAGATACACTTCTGACAATCTACTTTCATATAATTTACAAATTGACCCCACTAAAAAGGGTACATTTTCCATGTTATTATTGCTGGAGCAATATGCAAATACTAAATGTTATTTAAATATACTAATGTTCCCAATAAATACAAATGTCTGGACCAGTACTGAACTATTGCTAACCAAGCGCTAGCCATTACTCGTCCAGACATTTGTGTTTATTGAGCATGCATATTTTGTAACTTTGGTGGACCATAGCCCTCAGCCGTTATTTACTTGTGTAGTCGTGCCCAATTTTGTCTGATTTATATGGGAACGAATTTTAATTCAAACATTAAACACATTAAATAATTATAATTATGTATTTCCCAAATAGTTTGGTTGTTTGGATATTTAACAACTTTGTCTCTTCTATTTTTTTGTTGATTTTGAAATTCACAAACATCGTGTGATACTGAATGTTTTGATTAAATAGTATTTTACGTTACAAGTCGAGTAGGTTACTTGTAACAGTACAAGTTTGACATTATAGACAAGGCGACTTTTGGAGTCAAGTCATGAATGTCTAAACGAGTAACTGTTACAATTACTAGGGGACCTGTATCACAATGCATTCTACGTCATACTGTGTTGTTATTTTATTTCAAAAATCAAAACCACATTTGTGAAAATCGCATCATCTTTTTTTCTTTTAGCACCTGCCGTTGCTGTTGCTTGTTTATATTGAATATTTATCACTTTAAAATAGACGTCATAAACGTTTCTACCACAACGTCGGGCAGGAACCCCGGTGTTAGTGTTACAGGCAATACAAATTGTTAAATTAAGGTACATGTTATTATTCGCAATACATAATTAAGGCAAAATGTATGTTTGCGTTTCTAATTAATCTTAGGTTTGATTTATAAAAAGGTAACAGTGTGGTAAGTAATGTAAGTAGTGTACGTAGTAGTGTTACGTAGAAGTAAGTGTCTAGTAGCGACACTTACTGGCTCTGATGCTGTTATAACTCGTCTACCGGACTCAAATTGATTATTGAAATGTTATTGAACATCTACCGGACAGAGTGAAGTAAATGTATAGACAACACAGTAAGTTTGGTGCTTAGATTTCAATCTGTGATTTTGAAAAAATGTATCTAATCTATCATATGAGCATTTAGAGTTATCATATTTCTGAGTAGTAGTAAAATCTTTAATAGGCTATCGACCTAATCGGTCTTTCCGCAGAATAATTCTAGTTTAACGATTTGCGTTGAAATATTATTTTGAAACCACTTTCGCCATCTCCTGGCTTAACTGCAAACGATTTAATGTTTTAGTGCGTAGGAAGGCATCCAGGTGGCGTAACATATTCAATTTTTAAATAAATGTTCTCAATCCTGTACAGTTAATTTCAAAATTATAGAGTACACCTCAAAAATAACGAAGTCGTTTTTTTTTCACAGGTAAAAGATGCTTTTGAAATATGAACGTCATATTTCTTTATGTACCGGGTGATGGCTTTGCTGCGGAACATTTTGAAATAACATGGGAAATTGGATTTCCTTGGTGCGCTATTCTCCTAATCAAAGTATAATAAGTTTAGCAGGACCGCTAAATAGATAATTTTGTTGCGCTTCTTATGGTATAAGCTAATTCTAGCCAAGTCTTAACATGAGTAGAAAGCATTTAAAACAGTAAAAATTATTTAAAATAATAGTATTGCCTTTGATACATTTGACATTTTATGGTAATGTTATGGTATTATAATTATATTATTAGTATTATTAACATTTTTACAACTACGTTGTACAAAGTATTTAAAATAAAAATGCTATTATTATTATTTAATTGTTCAATGTTCATGCTTATGGTCTCAGTATCCTTATAGTTCCGCAAGACTACGTTGTAAAAAGTATTTAAAATAAAAATCCTATCATTATTATTGAATTGTTCATGCTTATGGTCTCAGCATTCTTATAGTTCCGTAAGAGTAACAGAAATCGAAGTAAACCCGTTTGCCAGTAGTAATTCTCTATTTTTCGCGATAAAAAAATCACTCGTCACGTCAAAAATATAAAATGCAATACTATTATTTCGAATGATTTAAAAAAATGTATTATTAAAAGTAAAACAACGACATGAAGTTCATTAAGACCTACATTCCAAATCTTAAGTCGGTCGTATGGTTGAATATTATTATTACTGCTATTGTTATCGACAGTCGAAAGGGTATAAAGGGTGTATATTTCAACATTATTATAACTATTATTTGTGATACAATAACACATATTCTAATAACTATATCGTACATCGAACAATCTATCAAGTATTTGTAGATACATAAACTTCAATAGCTTGTATGTACTCGAGGCCAGTTGATGCGATCTAGGATTTTATTCTGCCCTAGCGCATATTTTCAAGAATAATTGTCGGTACTTACATAAATTACAGCGCATACCTACAACAATTTGCATAATATGAAAAATTGTTAACAGTATATGCGCCCACGTAGATTAGTTTTTCTAAAGTTTTTGTAATCTAAATACATATTACAATGAAAATATCATATATATATAAACAATCTTTATTAGGCTATCGACCCCATAGGGTCTTTCCGCCTTGCCTATTACATTATACGTACGTTACATTGTACATTACATTACATATTATATTATATAACATTACCTAGTGATTCATGAGTGATTATTTTGATAGTGTGAAGAGAGTGTTATGAAGTGTAATATGTTTCATGAAGCGTTTTTGTCGGATGTAATTTTGTAGTGCGTTTGTTTTGTCTTTTAATACACAATTCGTCGAGTATTGTCCTATTGTCCTGTTTTTGTTGAAATTTATTTCGTAGTTTGTCTAGTCTTTGTTGGATGGGTATGATTTTGGTGATCTTGTATAAATTTATGTTTGATATGTTATGAAGATGATTGTCCTTATGTCTTAATTTAGTGAGAAGTCTTAATGTCTTCCGTTCAGTTACGTCCGTAATTCGTTTGCAGGTGTTTCTTACATTTTTTAGTATGATCTGGCCGTAGTCAATCATGGGCCTGCAGATGGATTTGTAAATTTTTGTTGCTGTACTAATGGATATCCCTCTTCCTCCGTATGTTAGGCATCTAAAATGTTTTGCTCGTTTTTGTATTTCCGTCTTTGTGTTCCGTAAGTGTTTGTCGAATTTGTGCTTATTGTCAATCGTCATTCCTAAGTATTTTATCGTCGTTGTGGGGTATTAGCAATTCTTTCAAAGCTGGCCTGGAAGCAATACCTAAATGATAAATTAGACGCAAAATATGACCAGTATAAGGAAAGGCAAAAGAAAGTCAAATAAGTAGTACTAAAAGCGAAACAAAAGTGATGGGAAGAATTTGGAGAAAGAATGGAAAGAAATAGCAGAGAAAACCAGAAGTTGTTCTATAATGTTATCAAGAGCTCCAGAAAAGAAAAAAAACAGACAGACTATGAAATCAAGAACAAACAAGGAAATACACTCAGATGCAAAGAAACCGGGTAATTGGGTTATTGTTTGCAAAAGAACCATCTTCTTTTAAATTTTGATGTTGGTATAGTCCTCAGACGAAAAGTTTTAGTGTTTTACAATCAAAGAGACCGTCAGGATGTAAAAAGAATCAACATATGGTCCTTATTATTTATTTAATGAGCAATAGGTAGTGAAGAACGCATAGCTTTGAATGTTATTTTCGCTTATTAAATAAACTGATAAGTATCATATATTGTTTTTTTCTACATCCTGATGGTCTCTTTGATTGTAAAACACTAAAACTTTCATTCTAAGGACTATATCAACATCAAAATTTAAAAAAAATGTTTTTTTGCAAGCAACGACCCAATGACCCGGGTTTTTTTGCATCTGAGTGTATATTAAGAGAAGATGAACAAATTATGAACAGATGGAGGGAATATTTTATGGAATTATTAAATGCTGATTAAAACAACGATAGAGAGATAGAAGAAATTACACAAAACAGAGAAAACAAATCCCGAGAACGAAGAGATAACAGAAAAAGAATTAGACATAGTAATTAAGAGCCTGAAAAACGGAAAAGCTGCAGAAAAGGATCAAATAACAGCAGAAATGATGAAAACAATCGGCGAAGAAGCGAAGAACTACTATTAAAAGTAGCGTTGCGCCAACTCGAATAAATGTATTCGCTGATCTCGAGTTATACATGTATTCGAATAACTCGAGATACTAATAGCAGTAACTCGAGTTGGCTCGTGTTTAATCGCGAGCGGTCGGCTATCCAAACATATCTATACAGGGTGTCTACGCTAAACAGTTCGTTAAAAGTTTACGGGGTTGCCGTTGTACTAAAAATTTCAAAAAAATCCTCGTTACACGGTTGAATCACTTGTCCGCATGTGAAATATTTTCAAGTTTCTATCACTTCCGGTTCCACCGGAAGTAGCACCAACTTTCTTATTTTAAATGGAACACCCCATATATTATTATATTTTTGAATTCCTCGCTTAAATTGGAACATATTTTGTAAAAACGTATGTACCCTTATCTCTTCTAGTTTTCAAGAAAAAAAAATGTTTTCTAAAATTTTGACGTCTAAAAGGTAGCCTGAAATCTGTCTATAACTTCTCTTAGGAATAAGATAAAATTATGAATTAAATTTATAATTATAGATAGAGGATGCCTCTATGAGTGACATAATTGGAAACTGTCAATTTTGATAATAAGTGTTCATAAAATGTCAATATCTAAGTGCCCTCTTAAATATCCTGTAATTCATTTTTTTTAAATGGAATGACCCATTTTTTATTGCATATCACGATAGGGAGAAAAATTTACTACAAAAAAGTATAATTCAACCATACTCCTAAAGCAAGTATTTTTTGAAATATTTCGAGGATTACTTTTTCGTCGCATTTCTGCAGGGTATAATTGTGCATGTCACAAGTGCACTTTAGTAGGCATGTGATATGCTTTTGTTTTATCACCATTGTAATGCAACTGTCAAATAATTAAACTATTTAGAATAAAGTATTGCAGAAATCAAAATCAACAAAATGAATCATTACACAAATCAACAAATTATCAATTTATTCTTTTTACATGGCAACTGTGATAGAATTGTTGTTCTGACATGTAGAGTATTCAATAAAACTTATCCACATTTGCCGCCGATGAATAAATCAATTCCCTGCTTAAATTGGAACCTATTTTGTAAGAACGTATGTTAAGTGTAAATACGTTACCAAAAAAAAAAAAATGCTCTAAAATTTTGACCTCTAGAAGGTAGCCTGAAATGTGTCTATAACTTCTCTTAGGAATAAGATAAAATTATGAGTTATATTTCTAATTGTACCTAGAGGATACCTCTATGAGTAAAATAATTGGAAACTGTCAATTTTGATAATAAGTGATAATTGTGCATGCCATGTTTTTTCAAAATTGTCTGTACTGAAGATTTATCAACGCCTAAATCCTCTTGAGCACAGCGGATAGATGTTTGTGGATTAACTTGAAAATAGGCCGGCCGACACTATTTCTTGCACTTCCTCATTTTCCATAACTGGCTTTTGTCGATGTCTTATTGCATTCACTTGTCCAAATTAAACAACATTTGATTCCAATCTTCTAAATCTTGTTTTATTCATCGGCGGCAAATGTGGATAAGTTTTATTGAATACTCAACATGTTAGAGCAACAATTTTATCGCAGTTGCCATGTATAAAAAATAAATTGATAATTTGTTGATTTGTGTAATGATTCATTTTGTTCATTTTGATTTCTGTAATACTTTATTCTAAATGTTTTTATTATTTGACAGTTTGCATTACAATGGCGACAAAACAAAAACATATCACACGCCTACTAAAGTGCACTTGTGACTTGCAAAATTATACCCTGCAGAAATGCGACGAAAAAGTAATCCTCGAAATATTTCAAAAAATACTTGCTTTAGGAGTATGGTTGTATTACACTTTTTTGTAGTAAATTTTTCTCCCTATCGTGCTATGCAATAAAAAATGGGTCATTCCATTTAAAAAAAATGAATTACAGGATATTTAAGAGGGCACTTAGATATTGACATTTTATGAACACTTATAATCAAAATTGACAGTTTCCAATTATGTCACTCATAGAGGCATCCTCTATCTATAATTAGAAATTTAATTCATAATTTTATCTTATTCCTAAGAGAAGTTATAGACAGATTTCAGGCTACCTTTTAGAGGTCAAAATTTTAGAAAACATTTTTTTTCTTGAAAACTAGAAGAGATAAGTGTACATACGTACTTACAAAATATGTTCCAATTTAAGCGAGGAATTCAAAAATATAATAATATATGGGGTGTTCCATTTAAAATAAGACAGTTGGTGCTACTTCCGGTGGAACCGGAAGTGATAGAAACTTAAAAATATTTCACATGAGGATAACTGATTCAACCGCGTGACGAGGATTTTTTCGAAATTTTTAGGACAACGGCAACCCCGTAAACTTTTAACGAACGGTTTAGCGTAGACACCCTGTATAAGGAATCCAAAATGCAATTTGTTATAACATAAAAATAATATATAAAACTCAATTAAATCAATTCAAAATAAATATAACAATAAATAATAATTCGTACTTTTCGCTACTACTATTTAGGAAATAACTGAATTAGAATCACGCAAGCGACTATTTTTTAAGGAACAATATTTGGTCAAGTTTCTTCGGGTGAAGTCTATTTCTGTCTTGATTTGTTAATTGTCCTGCATTTGAGAAAACTCTCTCAGACGGAACTGAAGTAGCAGGAATGCATAAGTATTTGATGGCCATTTTATATAAATCTAGAAAGAAATTTTGATGTAGTTTCCAAAAATCTAACGGATTATGTTTTCTGTCCAGTAGCGGAAGGTCTAAGTATTGTTTCACGGCTACCACAGATTCCGAAACTGGGGCAGCTGAAGAAATATTCTCACCCATATTAAAGTTTTTCCGTAATTTATCATCGGATTCAACATTTTCAGAATTTGGGGGAGAAGGAGCCAGATTTTTGATCTCACAAATTGGTTCAGTTTCACTCGTTTGAATTAACTCATATATAAACGACTGCATAGCACTTTCTGAGTTACCTTCAATGCCAAATCCCATTTTTTTGAATCGCGGATCAAGGAAACAAGATTTTGCTACAATACTATTCGTTTCCAAATGTCCTAAGCGCCTCTCAAGCACATCTAACAATTTTGATTGTAGACTATTGCCTGTTTGTGTTACTAATATTTTATTTCGTATTGCACTTTTTAAACCTCTAACTAATAGAATGACACGGGACAACGTAGTATACATTTCTCCTGACAGTTCGTTCGTCATTTTTTCCAAACGTTTTAAAAGACTAATGCAATCTGTTATAATTGTCCACTCATAAGTTTTGTGGTGGCGATTCTAATAAACCCAATGTAGCCGATAATGGTGATCGAATATCCATTAATCTTTGAATTATGATTAATGCAGAGTTCCATCTTGTTGGAACATCTTGCTTCAATTTTAACTATGGAAGACCCATTTGTTGTTGCATTTCATTTAATTTATAACCGGCTACGTTATTCATTTTAAAATGCATAACTATACGTCTGCATTTTTTTAAGAGTTCAGGAAATTCAAGGAATGCGCTACGCAATAGTGATTTTGTTAGCGTAAATATTCAGCTACTCTGCTTTTTTAATATTGGCGGCATTGTCAGTATCAATTGTTGGCTCAGACACGTCGGCACGTCAGGAGCACACGACTGCAACGGCACAAATCCCCTGAACGAATGAATAGCTGCGGCCAGCTGCGGCACGCGACTTGGAAATCAAGTAAACAAACACAGGTGCTGACTCGGGTTGGCCAACTCGAATAATCATTCGAGTTGGAATATTTACGCAACGCTAATTAAAAGTATATAATGGAGTATGGGAAGACGAGCGGATACCGGACGACTGGAGGACCGCACTTATGCTACCAATATACAAAAAAGGCGACAGAAAAGAATGTGGTAACTATAGAGGCATCAATCTTATAAGTACTGGAATGAAAATATTAGAGAAGATTATAGAAAACAAACTAAGGACAACTGTAGAAACGGTTTTCGTAAAGGTAGGAGTATACAAGACCACATTTTCACAATTAAACAGATCATAGGGAAGAAACAAAAACAAAATAAATAAGTATACATGGGCTTCATAGACATAAAAAAGCATTTGATACGGTCAACAGAAAGAAACTTTGGAAAATATTGGAAGAAAGAGGTTTGAGCGCGAAAATCATAAACATTATCAAAATGATATACGAAAACAACAACAATATAATAGTGTACAACAACCACGAATCACAGTGCTTCAAGACCAAACACGGGCTGAGACAAGGAGGAAGCCTAAGTCCGATTCTATTTATCATCTACATGGACGAGATAATAAGAAAATGCCAAACGGGAACAAGAGAAATGGAAATAGGATACAGAAGAATGGAATGGAATGGAAATAAATACGGATAAAACTAAAGTAATGGTAGTGGGAGGTATCGAAGCGATGAACATCAAATTAAAAGACACCAAAATTGAACAAGTGGAGGAAATTAAATACTTGGGGGTAGTATTCAACAGTAACGGGGCACAAGTGAATGAGATTGACACGAGGATTAAGAAGGCTACACGTACTTACCATGAACTGAACAAAACCATCCTACGCAGAAAAGAAATATCGACCAAAACAAAAACTAAGTTATACAAGACACTGCTAAGACCAGTATTAACTTTCGGATGTGAGACGTGGAATCTGAAAAAGAGGGAGAAGGAAAGAATACAAGCTGTGGAAATGAAATACCTGAGAAGAACGAAAGGGGTAACAAAATTCGACAAGATCAGAAGCTCAGTAATAAGAAATGAACTACAAATAGAATCTACCCTGGAATTTATTGAAAAGAGACAGTTAGGATGGTGGGGTCACAGCACAGGATGAAAAAAGATACAAACAACAAGAAAAGATACAAGACAACCAAAACTTATGTGGGAAGCAAAATGCAAGAAGACCGGACGAGGTAGACCAAAGAAAACCTGGGACGACACGATTAAAGAGATATTAACAAAACGAGGACTAACAACGATAGAGGCAAAGAACATGACAAACGACCGAAAGAAATGGAACAAATTTATAGAAAACTAATATAATAATATATAATAATTAACAACTGAAAGGAGCGATCTGCCTCATAAGGAAATTGCCTTTATGGCTTTCGTTTTAATTTACCAGTACACAAGATCGCCTGCTTCAGTTTACCTTCGAGAACTGCCCTTTGATGTTAGCGCATTTGTATCGCTCAAAAATTCTCGGGCCAATTAGTGATTAAGTCTGAGCCTTAAGCATCACATCGGCTTCTGTTCTTTATGCATTCCACTCCATACAATTGTGTGTAATCAATTGTACGGAGTGTACTAAAATACCAGTCCATCTCAAATTTTTACAAATTAATACAATACACAGAAATATAATGTCAATGGATACGGAAACCAAATACAAAGTACAACGTGCTAAACCACTGCAAATATATCTCGCAAGGCATCTGTTTCGCATCGCCCAGGCGCATTGGTTCCGTACAGTACAAAATATAATCTGATAAGCTTATTTGTCATTATTACGACTGGGAGTAGAAAAAATAACATACACAACTTGAGTTGTAAAGCAATTACGCACTATAGAAATTACGCCACTCGCTGCTTCGCGACTCGTTGCGTAAACTTTCTCTTCGTGCGTAATATGCTTCTTACAACTCTCGTTATGTCATATACGATTGCTGATCAGTTTTTAGATTGGTAAGTAATTTTGTTGTCATCGTAGTCATAGCAACTGGTAAACTCCACTTACTGTCATTGAAATGCCCATGGTAAATAGTCAGATTTGACCAATCGTGCAAAAAAAAAAAAAAATTTAAGCATGTCTTAAAAGTGGTATTTTATGATAGTGCATAGTTATGTACCTGCATAATCAGTACGTGCCCCATTACCTTAATAGCCGACGTTTCGCTAGTACAGGCGACTATTGCAAAACATCTCGCCAAAATTCTACACCGTTTTCGCCGCAGTAAGGCTTTCAGACACGGTCAAATAGTTTAGATTTCACAGTTTCCCATGCTTTGTTCTCGGACACTGAAGCCGAAATGTATTTATACATCTGATACGTCCAGCAAAAAAGGGTCATTTTTTTCCCCAGCACGGCTTTTTTGTTCCGAAGGCATTCTTTCACTACTACGTGGGCCTGTTTATGCATTTATCAGATTTAATTTCATTGAACTTACTTTTTTTTTGTCTAGTACGGCTTGGCGGTATAAATTTATTCAGCGTGAGTGTGTGCATTGCTCAGTTTAACGTATGAGCGCAAGGTGTACCGAAACGTTTGTTTAACAGTGAAGTGATGAAGTATTTTCATTGCAAATGCCAGAGAACAGGTGATTTAATATTTGTTTTATTTCGTATCGCAATATATCGGGTATAAATTATAACAACCACATGGTAGTATATATTTGTGTAATTCAAATTAACTGCAAGTTTATTCAACCGTGTAAAATATATGCTTCGTTACATGGTAATTAATTGTTTGTAATTAATGTCTGCCGGGAAATGTAGGAGTAATGAGAGACACAGAAAAACTAACTATTGATGTTTAATAGGTTATTACAATAAAATTTATTTGTACAACTTTTACCGTTTCCGGGATAATCGTATTTTATGTTTACTATTGACTAATACTAATTTAATGTATGTAATTTAGTTCGAAAGTGCAGCTATACTTTAATGGCTTTCCGATTTACTTTGCAATATTAGTTAATTATTATCAGAGAGTGATGGCCTCTTTGGCAACACATAATTTGATGACAATGGATTTTAGGATGCCGAAAAACATTTCAAAACTAGGATAAAGCTGTAAGTTTGTCCATTAAGTTAGATATAGTTGTCATAAATATTGGAGATCAATGAAGATTGCCGGAGTAAGTTGTTTAATAGATCTATTTATATCAGAAAATCAATACAGGCGCGTAAACCATGAAGTGCGGCGTTATACTTTTATAGGCAAACAAACAAAACCATTAACATGAAGATTAGATGTCTGGATGCACGTTTTTAATTGGCAGATTTTAATTACCTTACGAATAACTTGCAGCAATTACATATAAATGTATACATTGGAATGTGATCAATACAGTATTTCATTCAATTACTACTATTAAGAAATAATGTTATTACATAAAAATAATTGGGTCTTATTTTGATTATACAACGGAGTTATCATAAAACAGCTATAAAAATCTTAACGTTGATTGTAAAATTGATATTAAATAATTGAATATCCTGTTGATCCGTAAAATGGAAGTGATAACACTGAATTTCAGGAATGTTGCATAATCAAAGAAAAAATCCTTTAATAAGTTAATTTTCCGCAATAATTTACGAAACAAAAAATCATATCACTTGTAAAAATGCATCAACTTAATAGAGGATGACTCAAATTAAACCACGCAAATAGTCATTTTCATCCACCAGATAATAGTTATTGTTCTGTAGAAAGAAGTTTCGCAATGCGTAAATCCTTAAAAGAAGCGGTAAGAAACAAAATGGTCTAATTAAAAATTTCGAAAATCCGAGAAAATTGAGATCACAGTTTGTTGATTGCTATAAAATCTGTAATAATAATTTAAAAACCATTTCTTCGCGTATTATTTTGTACTTGTATCATAATAATAATATTTTATACCATAAATAGCTATTTTCCAATTCGCATTATTAAAATGCTCATTACGTATATTGAATCTCATCGTAAAAACTACACTTTAATCGAATGGGTGAATAAAATGTTTACATTTTCACTTTATTCACTATAACCATTGACAGCGTGAATAAAGTAAAAAATAGGTAAATTAGCACTATCCTTGTAAGTTTCGTTGTCACCTGACAATGCGACACTTCGCAAATTCTTCAATTCTGATAACGAATTGGAAAAAATCTTCTATGATACACGTGAATAGGGCAATTTTATTCACTTATACCATAAATAGCTATTTTTTCCCGACCGTGAATAAACCGTCACTTCATACATCTGACAATCGACACATACTAGACTACTTTATTTTCGGAGGGAATAAAATATCAACTTTCCCTAGGAAATACAGTAAATTGCGTGTAGTTTATTTAATTATTTTGTAATAGTAACAGTACCATTAGATGAATTCACAATTTTTACTTACAGTACGACATTCATTTTGCGCCCTGATTCAGCCCTAGAAAGTTTTCGGTCGACTTCCCTAATACCCTGAATATTGATACTAAATTAATAACTATTATAATAATGTTTTTCCTCTCTAGGGGCTTTTTATGACAGATACTACTGCTGTATAAATGTAATAAACATGTTATTTTCCTAAAACGTGTAATTACTATCTTATAACTTATTTTAACACCGTTACAAATTTAGAACAACATGACAATATTGGCAAAAAAAGTGAATTATTTTTATACATTTTGAAATTCTCCAGCGATAAGTTCGCACTCATATTAAAATTCTGATAAATTCTTCTGATAATTTTTTTTCTGATAATTTTTAGTTTTTAGTTATATCTTAGCAATCAACTATATCTTGGAATTCTCCAAGAGATTAAAGTATTTTGTTAATTCCTGTTATCTTCAAATAAACTATCAATCAACTTCATCTTGTTGTTTCTTTCAAATATTAAAGTAATAGTTTTATCTGAAGAATAAAGTTTTCAGATAATTTTTGGTTACATTAAATGTAGAACTAGTAGGAGTAATTTTTATCTTCACAAGCATTCTCTAAAATTGTCCTAAAAATATTTTCCTGGTCAGGGAAGAAAATACTAGAACAATTCTTCTGCAAAAGTATAGTAATTAAATTAGAAAGAGATACGTACTAATTATTTTTTATAAGCTTCAAATCTTTAGATTTGGATATTTTTCTAGAATATTTTGATATGATCGAATCCCCAATTTAATTAATAAATGAAGAACTATTAATCAGTTTTAACGCCAAAAATAGCATTTCATAAATTCTCGTAATACATACATCATCTATAATCTTAAAAACCCATATCTCATTTATTTTGAATCACTGATAAATAATAATCAAAAGTTTACCTCTGCAAAAAATTTAAATGTCATGCATATTGTGTCTCATTTGATGTGGAATGTACACTGTACAGGGAATGCAAAAAAGGGTACTGTTTTAAACTCTGACAACTCCGACATTTATTAACACAAAACAAAACAAATTAGCTTAAACTAACGAATAATATATGCCATTTCATGTACTAATTTAGTCTAGGTAAGATAATACTCTAGTGGGGATAAGTTAGGCGAATAAGGAGCCCATACAAATCCAGAGTGTGTCTGAGTATGCACTTTGCACCAACGACATGGTTCCCATCCAAAATTAAAGAAGTTTTTGTTGATTACTAAGGCCCATGATATTATTTCACCATTAAGGGTATACATTGCTAGTACGTATTTATCTATCGATTCGTAACAACCACACGACGAAACGTCGAATAAAAACAAAAAAAAGGGACATATAACTGTTTTTTTTGTGGGTCCTGTAGTATGAAAATTCTGAAATTCACAAAATTTCGTGGTTATAAACAATAGTGTATATAATATCTTAATATTTAAAACTGCCTATTTTTTAAAAATTTGTAAAAATCATCGTGAGCTTTTATAAATGTTAGAAATAAAAATTTGTTGAAGTCACAAACACATTTGTTGAAGTCACATTTGTTGAAGAAAATGAAGTCACTCGTTTTTTTTTCTGTGCAGTAATATTTTCAAATATTCAGGTAGGCCATCGTAATCAATCCACGCAAATCACTCCGAAGGTTGTTAGGTAGCAAAAATTGACCCTAACAAAAGTTATATGGACGAAAGGGGACATCTGATAGCGACCTTGAACTTGACCTTGGTGTTGCTTTTAAGGTTATTTCATAGCCAACTTGAAGATTTTAAATGGTAACCCTACTTTTTGATTGTTTATTTTGAAAAAGCACATACGAGAATTTTCAAGAAAACATTTAAGAAAATTGTACTACAACACTTTCTTCAAAAGATCGTTGACGAAAAGAAACGATTTTCGCGATTTTTTTTTGCAAACACGATTTTGCAATGAATCTTTTCACAGTGTTTCTGATAGCGATACAAAGAAAATCCCGAAGGAAAATCTTCACTTGGATTTGTTTAGAAGATGAATGCTAAAATGACCATGTAAAGGTTCGGAATATCCATATTTTGTATACATTAATTAAATATAAAATCACAAAAGATCACTCATATTAATTGAGATGTTTGGAGTAATTTTAAAACATTTACCGAATCACGTAAAAAGTTTCATACAAGCGTGCATATTATTTATAATTATACTCGGCGCGGACAATTTGTTATTTTAAATTAGTAATGTTGATATTGGGCAATACTGAGGTCAAGGGAATGAGAGTTAATTAACTCGAAACAGTAAAGTGGGCAAAATTTTAGTATAAGAATCGTTTTGAATGCGTAAAGATTAGTTACTTCCAGATTCGAGATACTACAAACCGTTAATATCTTCGTCAATAGTCTACGCGAATATCAGTATAAAGAGTATTATTCGATGTATTTAAAAGTTACTGTTAAAATCAAATTAATTATTTCGACATTTAGTAGAAATGATCGTATTCCTTCATAAATTAACAAACATTGCATTTCCCCGCAAATTATTTATAATTTGCGTTACCAAATAGCAATTCCTTCTCAATATCGACTGGAACATCTCAATCTCGACTGGAAAGCGCCACCAATTGTAATATGTGCAGTTCTTAGAGAACTTTATTAATTTTTGTTCAACGCTTGAATGCGTGAACCTGGAAGTAAATAAAGTGATCTTTCCGGTTTCATTCTCATCCTGGCGGGAGAATGTTGCTATTTCCATTTGTATTTACCGTAGTAGATATGATTAACAATTTCCTTCACAAATTACCAAAACTTATAAAATTATCAATTAAAATGAAATAAAATCATCTAAATATCATCTCTTATAAAATTATTCTAAATTTAAAATGAAGTATAAAAAGGATAATATTTTTCAGATTTTTCAAATATTAAAATATAATTTCAATAATATCTGGGCAATACTGTAGCAAATTATTATTTGTTTAGGTAATGCGTATAACGAATCTTAATTAGATCATATTGCAAGTTCATTAATATCAGTCATACAAACAGTTTACAGGTAATATTTAACAAAATTGTATCTATCAAAACCTAGTTAATGAATCCTAAAGTAATAGATGGAGTGTGGCATTGGACACAAACAGTGCCATGTTTCATGACGTGGTGATATACATTGAGTAGTTTTGCGGGAACGTAGAATTGATCAATGTGTGAAATCATTGACGTTACTAGAAATTCCAACTGATGTGCGGATTATGTTTGTGGACACAAACACTATCATTTTCTATGCTGTGAGAAAATGTGTCATGGAGTTAAATGATAATTGTAAGACATGTAAATTTGCTAAACTATACATCTTTTATCCAAAAACAACTAATATTTTTTTAGTCAATAAAGAAAGTCATTAAATTCAAATTAGATATTTAATTGTTCTTGCAAAATGTTTAAAGTTACACTAAATCCATAAATATGTATTTTTATTTTATTAATGTTGTGGTTACTAATACACACATTACGTCTAAAAGAAATTGTTAAGATAATGATTTAATATCAAACATAACGCATTACCATTATACGACCACACAAAATAAAAACAATATCAAATATCATAAATTATAAGAATTTATGATTAAAAGTAAAATATATCTAATTATTAAATAATTGGATATTCGAAACCTTACAACCATCAGACTGGACTAATAGTGTCATTTATGTGTAATGTGTTAACATTTTTTAAATTCTATTATGAAGTTTAATGTGTAATTCCGTATAGCAATTATAAAATAAATCAAAATAAGTTATTCGTTAGAATGTGACTTGGAATAGACTGTAACAATTTTAAGACAGCTGAAGTGACAGCGTTTCCGAGTGTTGCCCAATTGAAAATAACATAATTTCACGCCTAAATATTTCTGAAACATAAAAATAAAAATACCACCCTAACGTGGCCTATTCTGACGAGGAAACATAGTAAACGGTGTAGTCACTTTTAGTATGTTCTTTGAATATTTTGAGGTTAAAAACTAATCATGGTATTGAAATAAAAAATATATACATACCTATATCTGGACCTCAGAACCAAACAGTATTAAATCACATTTTTAAAATTTTACAGTAGAGCAATTTAAAGGTTTTGAACAATGGTATTTTTCAAACCGTTTACTATTGTAAATAGGAGGGTATGGGTTATTATTTTCCCAGTTATGATTTTGGAAGCTAACTAAAGCTGATAATAACCAACCTCCTACATTAATTTATTTAAATAATTTTAAATTAATTGTGGGACTTAATACTGTTTGGTTCCAGCAATGGACTTAATATCTTGTGACTTAGTACTCTATTTTGTGTTTTAATACTGTTTAGCTCCTACGAATTTATAGATACATGGGACTTGATACTGAATTATTATTTAGAAACCCATAGTAGAAGAATGCAAAGTAAAACAAAAATTAATTAATATCAATTATTACTAATTAATAAAGGGTAGGAAAAGGCAAGAAGACATTAAAAAAATATATTTATTTTCTAAAATAAATGAGAGATTACACCAAAATGTTACAAACGAAAACTATCAATCTTAAAGTTCAAGTAACAAACAAATAATTAAAAATGAACAATATCTAATTAAAGAAAAATGCACAATGAAGATCATTGCATTTTTCAGTCGTCATCCTTGAGGTTCCCATGTGGAAGATTTTTAAAGTCTTCATGTAATTTTTTAGCCTCCCATGTTAGTAAGTTCTGCAAATCATTATACTTTTTGGTTGAAATAGGTTTTAATGTCTCTTATTGGTTTCAGCACCATTAAGTTAGCATTGAGAACAATTTCCTTAGAATTAACAGTACGTTCTCTTTTTTTGTTATTGTGAAAGTAAGATCCGGATTCTTTAGATAAAAGGGCAAAATTCTTAAAGTCCATGGTTTCCATTTCCGGTACTTCAAATTTATTGCGACAAAGTCTGAGAAGCTGTTGCCAATCCCATGGAGTTATTAAAGAAAATTGGGAGGAAGCTTTCATTTGTCTTTCTATTTGTGCATGAATTGTATCCACCTCCATGTGGGTATGTCCTCTTAAAAGAGACATATGTTCAAGGTATTTTATGGTAGGTTTCAGCATAAGAATCGAAAGATTCCACATAATCATTTGATGATTTCTATTTTGTGATGGACTGTTATCGCTCCAGATAACAATTTTCTCTATAGATTCTTTTACATTTAAAATGTATTTCAGAATACATGAAGCTTTTTCATTCCCACCACGTCCGGCTATTAATTCATCCCAGGTGAGACAATATCCTATTTTGTATATTGCATCATAAACTGTATAATTGAAAGTCCACAGCATTAGAGAATAGAAACTCTAAGCATTCGTTACTAGAGAGGTGGGTTAGGTTAGGTCATTGATTAACTAAATACACATTTCTATACTCACTGGTTAGGTTAAGTTAGCATTTTTGTAAATCCACCGAAAGTATTTTGGTGTTCGCTTCGGTTTTATAAGTCTCTTTATCCTGTATCTTTAGTTTATACCGATTATCTGCATCAAGAATATGTGCGTCATAGTTAGTTTGTAATTCAGGGCGTTCTTCTAGGGATACATACTCTTTGACTTCGTATCCCTGGGACAAGGGATACAAACCGTTGTATCCATTGTCAAGAGATACAAGAATATCCCTTGTATTCCTTGTGATGGAATGGGTATCCCTTGTATCCCATGTGATGGATGTTGCATCACATGTGTCATATGTATCGTTCCCTGGTTCTTTGAAGGATAAATTAAATTCCGTATTGAAAATTTCAATGTATAACCATTGCTTGGGAATATCTTCTTTGGGAATTTGGTTTTCTACACAATCTTCATACCGATTCATTACTGAAATATTGAGATGGTTGCCTAAATACTCTCTCTGGGATTTATTCCTGGAATAATGTGACTCTATATACGGGAACATCTGCATGCGCTCTCTGATATTGTTTCTAACATTTGAAGATATTTTGTTTGAGACTTCATGTTTACCCCTATGATCAGGTATTACGATTCCACCAATTTGTCTTTTCGATAACGCATTACGTACAGAGGTTTGGGATACATTTAAGGTCTTAAGCAACACACACTAAACTTGTTACCATTTACACTAAACATATATTTGAACGATGTTATTCTTTTTCCAACGCGAGATTCCGATATCTATGAATCTATGAATTGTCTTTTCTGGTCCAGTTCGATGCTACCATTCCAAAATTGTAACTGAATTAGAGTACGACTTTCAACTGATATGTTCTGTTTTCACTGCTTTTTACATTCATCAGGGCAAGGTACTTTCATTTCATTTTTTCCAATAAGCTTATTGGTGGCTGACAGATATTCTTTACCAGAAGCTATCCTTTGCTTTCTAATGTTTTTCTTCCAATTAACAGAAATTCTTTTTCTTTTCCATCCTTTAGTTTCTCGGATTTCTACAGCTTCTTCCTCTTGTCTTCTCCCAGTTCGTTTGTATCACTACTTTCCTCAGGTAGATAAGGTGGGTCCTCAGATTCAGTACAGTCTTCTTTATGTTGTAAATTATTTGCGTCTACCTCATCCGCTTTATAGTGGTCCATCGTCATTGTTTTGAATAATAATATTTTGTAAAATATCAATTTTAGAAGTTTTTTCGAATTCGTTATTTTTATATTTATTGCCATTGCTTTAAACAAAATGCTCTGGTGAGTTTTCTGGTAGCTGAGACTCGTCTGCATTATCTCTGACAATTTCTTAGGTATTGGAAAAAGGCACATAATTTTTACTAACAAAGATGGTATTGTACACATCGTTATTCAAAGAAATAACATCCCCTATAGCATTGCCACATCCAGTTGCAAGAATTTTTGAATTTTCATAAGGGTTTCCTGCATGCTATTATTAGTGGATGGACATATTTCAATAACGATCTCAGCATCTTATATAATATTATCTTTCGTGTTATCAGCAACAAAATCTAAAAGTAAAACAATAACAAAACTTGTTTTGATAAACTCATGTATATTTTTAATTACCGTTCTCCTCGGTCAAAAGTGAGGTTATAACCGGTTTTTCAGATATTTCGTTGCACTTGGCTTATGTTAGCGTTATTTTTTAATCTTTTTTGGCCTCTTGATCATGTCATCACGTTGACCCTAATCAATTTTTACATATTAAAACAACGAAATTAACAAGTATTTTCTGTTAACTTCACGAACAAAATAATGTGACTTAATATTATGATTGATAGATATATGACTGATGTATACTAAAACAAAACAGTATTAAGTCCAGTCACCTAACCTCACATTTGGACTTAATACCTAAATTTGATATCTTCCAGAACTAAACAGTATCGAAAACCTTTAATACTGTTTGGTTCTATTTAATAGAGGACTTAATATCAATAATTTCCACCTATCTCGACACTTAATAAGCGTCGCCATTGGAAAGAGCGGAAAAAATATTAAAGGACCAATCATAACCTCAAAAAACGAAAAAAGTGGACTTAATACTGTTTGGCTCTGAGCTCCAGATATATGTAATTAAAATCTACAATTTTTACTTCAAGTATACTATTTACGTATATTGCATAGCCTGCAGCTCATTATGCAAATTTGTGGAAGCAGTTCAATATGCTAATAAAAAAAATTAAAATGCAAAGATGTTCCCTATTGAATATTGCTTACTGATTTGTAAATTAGTTACAAGGTCAATACTAGCTGATTATTATGTATTAGTGATAACTGTGTTATTATTACATATGCCAAAAATGACCTTTAAAATAAAAATGCGACATTTGTAATTCGTTCAACAATACAGAAAACTCATGAATATATTTAAATTAATGCTGCTATACATTTTAATGCTAGTCTGATGAAGATCGCCTATGTAGCATCGAAAGCTAACGATTATTTATAACCATAATAGATGGAGTTGGTTTTTATTTCATTAAAATGAAATTTCGTCGAGATCTAACCTAGAGGACACCACTACTATTCTCATATTCATTTTAATAGCTAATATTGCTGTCAGCATGTACTGTTAACACCGGAACCAATATTTGATTTATTTGAAATAATTGTAGGTGAGATAAGTTGAGCATCATTTTTTGATATTTAAAAAAAACTCTTGTATGGATTTTTATATTTTCCTCTAGCAACTTATAGGTAAATTTGTTAATAATTTGTGTTTAGATGTTCGTATTGAGTATCAAAGGAATAAATCAAAGGAATGAAAGGATATTAGAATAGTTGCAGGGTTATAATTATTTTTTTAGTATCAATTACATAACCGATAATGCTTCATATATTTCCGATATAAATGTTTTTACAATATTTCTCAGTAAGTACTGTTAAAGCCATTAGCAGTTTCTACAAAAAAAATGGGAATACGATAAGATTTTATTTTTAATTGTACAATTGTAGAATACAAATATTGTACAACAATGCAGAATTTTAGTAACTTCGCTCATAAATCTTTTTTATGCAGCCCAATTATCATCCTTTTTAAATATGCTTATTTACATTTTTATGAGTTTCGTAAAACATTGAATTCATATGCATTTTAACAGCACGTAATTGTTTCCTTTAAAATTCACACGTTTCCTGTGTTGGGTTTGCAACCAGTAAATAACATTTTAGTGTAAACTACGTACATACAAGAACAATGTGTAATTATGGCCACATTTCGCGTAGTAAATAAATAGTACTCGCACATTGCGGATGTGAGTCATTGGAAATAGTATTTTCTGTACGAGTTTGTGCGGTAATAAGTGAATCTAGTTGAAACGACCGACTCGCACAAGCGAACCGGGACATCCGCCGTCGACTGTAATTTATATAAAACATCACAATAAACAGCGCGAGGGTGGGTACACATGCATGGACAGTCGGTGCAGAAAATCCGATATTATCCTGAAGGACGGAGTAATAAGCCAACCGTGGTATGTACTGAATAGATCTCTTAATTCTGATTTCATGAAATGCGAACAAGCCAATAAGACAGCTCACAGAGTATACAGTCCATGGGAAACAATGCATATTCTAATGAATATACGTCAGACCTTCACAGTGAAATTAGTTCTTTTGTCAGTTGCATGTTTTCCTGATGTGCTTTTATTCCAACAAAGCTTGCCCAAATATAGTTACGTGCGTTCAATATACATACAGCGAAAGCGTTTATAAATTCAAGATTTGTTCATGCATTTCTGCGAAAGATTCATGGAATTTTTCATACTTATATTTTCATGGTGCTAATCAAGTTGGGAGTAGTCAATTACACCCAATCAGTATTTTCGATGGGTTGGTATAGAAGAATTTGAATATAAATTAAGTAATTCATCCAAAACTTTACAAGAGACATTGTGGCAGAAGAAAACAGAAACTGGGCTTAGGGATGGCAGCACCTTTAGAAATCCGCATTATTATTATTAACAAATTTAGGCCGATGGTGGCCTGGAGTTGTAATTTCGGATGTGTGGGAAACATGCAAAAAAGAAATTCAACTGGTATGCGAAAATAGCTATTTGTATTACAATCCAGCAAAATGTATCATTTCCTCCCGCGGATATTTGATGCCCGACGCGAAGCGGAGGGCATCAACATCTAAGGGAGGAAATGGCACTTTGCTCCCGAGTAATACACATGATTTTTTCTATGACCTTTCACAGTATTTTGCATAAATATTATATTTTCTTGAGCATGACAATTAAAAAACCAACTGTCAAAATACAATATTTAGAATAAGTATATTGTTAAAAATCAAAGTATACAGGGAACAATGGCCATTGTTGTATTTATTTGACAGTTTGGCAGGTTTTTTTCTAAAGTTACACCGGCGACATTTTTTACAGTTTTTGCAATGTGGCCAAAACTGAAATGAAGTGCTCGTAAATGGGAAGTCTTCTGAAAAATGTAGTTATATCGAATGAAACTCAAAAGTAGTGATCAATATAACATATAACGCACAGAAAGTTTTTTTATCGTGCAACATAGGGTTAATCATTTCATTACTTTCATACGTACAATGACAGCAATCTATCAAAGCGTCTGTTTCAAAATGCAACGTACTAGTAAAATTAATTCTCTGTGAGGCAAATATTACAATTTGCGAAGTGAACACTGTATACATCTAAAACTCAGTTTTTTAAATAGATAATGCTGCAAACCTCAGCTTAACTTAAATGTAATATTTGCCGCACAGAGAATTAAGTTTACTTGTATGTTGCATTGTAAAAAAGACGCTTTGATACACTTCTGTCATTGTAACAGAAGTGTGTAACTGTAGAATTAATTAACCCTATCTTGCGTAATAAAAAAAAAACTCTCTGTATAGCAATATAAGACAGGGTGTCCCAGTTATAGAGTTCAATATAGGGATATTGAAATTAAATATTTAAAAAAATGGACAAAATAATCGCGAGGCTAAGGCCTACTTAGCAGGGAAAATAGAAGTTTGGTTTGTCTGCCACTAGCGAAAAGCAAAAATTGCATTTTCAATTTTACGTTCTAGATCGATTAATCGAATTTAATGTTTTGGCATTATTAAGGCACTTTTTGAGTAGAATTTAAATATGTTATTAAAATGTATGTATCATTCATGGATATTGAGATTTTTACACAAATTTTCTTAATTTAAATATTGCCTGTAAAGATAAATTTTGATCAAAATTAAATTTTGTTATTCATCTTAAAGTTGCAGTATTATTTAGACCAGAGTAAAAACAACATATTTTGTACATTTAAGTTTACGTTTTTTTTTACATAACAAAACAGTAGATTGTTTAATAAGTGAAGAAAAGTGGTTGATTTCCAGTGAGTAGAAATCTCACATTTTCTTAGGTGTTGAACACGCTGTTTTTTCGTATACTCGTCAAGTATACCAGATATTTCCATAAGAAAAAATGAACTAATAAAATTAAAATGTTACTTCAAATATTTATTGTCACAGAAGCTATGTAAGATTTTGTGTTGTTAACATGATAACATAACATCGCAACGAGTAAATAAACAACTTTCATTTTAAAAATGAACCAATGAAATGGTGAAAAACGGGATTTCTATGAAGAAATGTGTTACGAACTAGAGAAGTAGCATATTTCTTCCCTCTTTTTTATATCAAAATGACGTTCTTTTTCCTGAAGTACACGAGAAACTATATTATATCACTTATCCCTATTCTATAAATATCTATATTATATAATATAATATATTTATATATTATAAATATATCTATATATTTGTATCCCTGGTTGACCAACTTTTTGACAATATTTTCGTTCATATGTTTTTAATACTATAGCTATTTTTCGTCGTCAAACAGCATTGAAGACACCTATTTTCAAAAAGGATTTCAAAAATATTTTATACAGTACGAGAGTAATGTTTCCAACTAACTGATTATCTCGAAAAGTGTCAATGTGACTCTCATCCTTTGAGACAGCCGAATTTTGAATTCAACTTCAATTGCAAATATGGCAAAAATATGCAGGGCCATTTCAAAAAATGTCGCTGACGTCATAATGCGAAAACAAAATAATGATTACAGAACATGTGTTATTAAAAATCAAGGAGGACGTCTCCGAGGATTTTTGAACAAAGTCGACAATTTCAACGTTATCGAATAAATTATATACTTTACACTATATATTGAAGTATTTAAGTTATTACTTCTCCATTATTCAATTATTTCCCACCTAGAATTGATATTAGAGCTATGTCATCAAATAATGAAATAATATCAGGCATGCTCTATGCATTTTAATTTATTTACTGTAGATACGTTTCTCAAATATTTTTATTATTTTTTCTGAAATTCAATTTTGATAACTGCATTTAGTTTTAATACTAAATCAATCATATGCCAAGAAATGCATCTAGTGGCAATTGTTTCTCATCTAGTATTCCTATTGTAGTCAGAGCTAGATTAATTTGGGTGTGGCCCGTCTCAGATATTTATTTTAGTATCGAATCAGACAATGTTTTGTCTCACTCTGGGCAGATCTACTTGAAAGGCATACTTCGTGCACCTGCATTACTATTTTATAATTTAACGACCACAGGTCTATTTTTTAGTATCGAAGCACACCTTTTTTGTTAAGGAACACAATACGTGCATGTGTAATGCGATTAGAAACGAAATATTTTGTCACGTATCATGTCAATACTAAAATTGTGTAGTGTTAACATCCAAATTAATCAAGTCCGTACTACATCTACATTATCATTACATTCTAAGTATTATTAAAAAATTAAGTATTAAAAATTGAATAAAAACACACACATTCAAAACTCACGATTGGAATTGAAATTTATGAGGAGTATAGCGATTTACGTCGGCATTCAGCTGAATTTAAAAAAAAAACGGAAAATGAAATTTTTCACCATGTAAATTTGTTTTTAAGTATTTGACAATTAATTATCTACTGGACAGTTGTACCTAATCTACCTAATTGACCTAATTTAATCAAAATCTTTTATAATTAGATACATGGGTAATAAATAATAAACGTAATAACTGTTAATTATTGTATTATGTAAGTCGTACTACTTCTGCATCGTTAAGTTGCAAAGTATTAAGAAATATAATTTGTTCACATTTATCTTATAAACTGACATACCATCAAATAATTTTAACTAATTTCTAATAAAAACATTTTTCAAACTATAACAAAAATGGAAAAAGAACGTGTCATTATTATTGACATTTCAAGCTAACAGCATTTATCAAATCCAAAACCTTTTTCTTCCAATTCATCGTTGTTTCTTCTGTTTCGTAATGTCTGTAATGCCTGTAATGTTAATGTTTTTAAAACAATATTTGTTGAAATTGGAGTATTAAAATACCTTTTGAATCATCTGCCGGCACACTTGCTGAATTTTCAAACTTTTTCACAAACTTGCTAAGTGTTGATACAGACGGAACTGGTAGATTGTTAAATTTAACCGAAAATAAGTCACGAACTCTCCGTAAACTGACGCCACTGTAAAATGTTTTGATAATGAATAAATTATATTTCTTCCACTAATTACGTGTTATTATTATGATTTATCCCAAACGACGAGCATGCATGAATAATTATTTGTCATCATTTAAAAAAAATATTCCATTACGATTTTTCTCTTAAATTAATAGAGCTAATAATTACACATATTTCATTTTACATGTAAATTCCTAGGTTCGCCCCTTATCCCAGACACTCGGTATATTTGACATCGTATTTCATTGTAATATAAAGCCTAATATGGTATAACAGTTTTTCGAGTATATATTCTGAAATGATCATGATTAGTAGGTTCTACAATTAGTTCATATCGTATAGTGAGTTATGGCTCCGACCAATTCTCACGAGTGCGAGAATTGTCCTAAATCAAAGAAAAAAGTACAAATTTTGAACACTTATAAACCTTTTTATTTTCTCTGTAGATTAGTTTCACTTAAAATATTTGTAAAATTGATTACAATCTAACTTACTGTACTGGATATGTTTTGTTAAACAATTGACAGACATATGTTTGGGTTCTGGAATTATCTCCATAGATAATCATGGCACCTACCAATATGATTCCCCAAAGCCGAACCTTGTTCATAATATGTTTTTGTTTTTTATTATTGGCTCGTCATATTAAAAAAAACGCGCGTTTCCTATAAAGTTACTAAGAACAACAACGCCGTCAAAATTAATGTAACACATAATTGTTACCATACTTTGCAATTTCGCCTGTTGTTCTTCCATGCTTTTAATAAATCCGTTTGATTTTATTTCGCCACATCCGACTTCTGCGGAATCAATCTACTCTTCAATTTGGCACTTAAATTTTTAATGTTGAAACAATGATTGCATTTATTAATAATGCCAAATTGACGTATTGTTTACTTCCTGTTTATTTAACACCTCAACAACCAGAGCTGCAACGATTGAGTCATATTTAACATTCTCAAAATTTGAAAAATTCAGACTATTTTATGATATTAAACTGCACTAATAATATAAATTAGGGTAAAGTATGGGTGAATTCCTGATCTTTCACGCCCTTGCTCTATAGCAAGTTTAATTGCAAACTCGCGCGTGCTTCAAAGACGCAAATATCCACGTATACTCTAATATACTAATAACTTATGACTTATGAACTTTAATAACTTAAACATAAACATGTTTAAGTTTTTTAATTTCTAAATATCGTTGCCTTAATATTACAACTTGATAACTCAAATTTAGTACTTTTTTGAAAAATGCGTTTTAACTTATTTCAAAAACTTACTCGTTAATAGCTTTAGATTGACTTTATCCTTAAATTGTATTATATACTTCTTCATCTTTCATACATTCTCTTTTGTCCTGTATAAATATACAGGACTATAATACGGGCCTATATATTGGCGAGAGACCTAAATGGCAATGTTGATCATAAAATTCTGAATCGAAAATCTTAAAACAAAAATGTCGTACCATGTTTCCTGAGTCTGCACAAGGTCCTCAAAGTTTTAACATCAAGTCGTTCAATAAGCATTATTATTCGTTACCATTTTTTTTTATTATTATTTTTTTGGTATGCGTTGTCTTTTTATTTCAAACATGTTTTTTATCATTGATGCATCATATTGCTTGTTTAAAACATCGTGCAGCGTGCATAAAACAGGCTTTCAAAAACGCGCGTTTCCTGTAAAGGTTTCCATGGATACAAAACAAATAACGTCATAAAAAATGAATTCATATAAATACCAATTTATTTTAATTTAAATGAATATTAAATGTACAATTTACATTGTTTGAAAACGTTAAATTTCCTTTCTTCAATTCCGAGAGGACATGAACATCTTCTCTAAACACGTAAGCCTTTTTTACCACATGATTTTTGTTGATCGCCTTCATGAATGCATTAACCTTAACAAACGATTTTATATCCACTCCCTTGTTTAACCGTAACATGCATTGCAATTTCGAATGTATTGCCCACATTGTTGACGCCTTATAGCATGTAGACATTTTCTGCATGTAAGCAAGAATCATTCTTTCATCTACAGTTTTCACCTCCTGTTCGTCCATCCATTTTACCAATTTATCGTATTCCTTCTTATATGCCAATTCCGATTTTTGGGGAATTAAACGCCTCTCTGCTTCGGAGCTTAATTGATCAATGTTTCGTTGCATTTTCAACCAAAATCAAAACTGACGCCAAATTGAAAGATTGTTACATACGATATTCAACACTTTGACAACCAAGGCTAGAACGATTGCATAGTATCAGCCGCCATGTTAGCTAGTTATTTATTCAGTATCTTAGCAACGATACTAAAACTGTACGGCAAAATCGACGGCACATCAGATAGAAATTATAATTACAAATGTTTAGGCCAATTTACGGCATCAATGATAAAAGATAGCGTAAAGTATGCGTGGATATCTGGCCTTTCAAGCACTCACTCTATTCAAAAAACCTCCCCGCCTCCCCGCTGCGCGGGGAGCGACGGGTCGGTTTTTTGAAAAACGTTCGTGCTTGAAAGGCCTTGATATCCACTTATACTTTAATATACTATTTTTAATACTTCTTAATTAGCTCAATTTCATAGAAAGTGCACCCGGCAGCAGTGTAACTTCGGTTATGTCAGTGTCAGTGTCAACTTGCCAATATTTCTTCAATTTTTTTTTCCTTCAACATTTTGGTATTGAGATTTTCTACTCTATTTTATCAATTCTCAATTTTATGGCTGCATATAATATTACCGTGGATTATTTTCCAGGATTAGAAAAATAGTGTCACTAAGTTGTAGTTTTGAGGTGACGATGTACTATCTATCGATAGTGAGGTGACGATATACTGTGGATATACCTACTATAGTATGTTTTACTGTATAATAATACAACAACAGGAGATTGTAGGAATTCATTGTAATTAATTAACATAATAATTATTACAGCTTCGCTCTTTTAAATTAAATTGAACATTCAATCGACCGACCGCCGACGTAGTGAGTAATCCTAAGCCTATTTTTATATCAGCTCTGTTGTCTACTAACATACTTTAATGGCACCAATTATAATTGCAAGGCCCATTACTATACAAAAACTGAGCATGTAATTAAACTACAGCCACTTACAAATACGTTGTTTGCCACTGCTAACATAATTTAATTTCTCAGTCTAATTTGTCAAATAAAAGCTATTACCTGCTATAAACAATTTTAGTTATACACACGAAACGCATTACTGCCCTTAGAGGTAAAACTTTTTATTTTAAACTTACAATATTATTGCAATACCTTTTCCTATACTTCATTTTTTTGGCAGGAAGAAACCAGGTTTACAGAGCAAAAAATATGAATACGGTAACAGGACTGAAGGAGGAAAATGGCGGGAATATTTGAAAATTCAGATACTAAATTTATCTAATTTTAACATTTTCATACTTACGTATTGACTGCCTTTTGTTAAATGAATAAAATCTTCAATTGAAAAACAGACAGGCTTGTTTACATACTGACATCTACATTGAAATGTAGCAAGAACAACGATAACAAGTACAAATAAAATATATTTTATTACAATAATAATAAACAATGTGTACAATAACAGTAAATATATTACGTTCATTCAATATATTTTTCTACGAAAAAAGCGGCCCAACATAGGAGCATATAAATGGTTAGCCAATCTACCGTACATTTTCATTATCACTATCTGATAAATACCCAAAACATAAATTATTGGAGGAATCCTCTAAATAATTTATTCGGGCACTGTGCTAAAATTTATACCAATTCTTCTCATGTTGATTTGAATATTTTTTTACATGTTCAATGTGTTTTTTTCAGTTTTCAGCAGTTACATGTTCAATAGATTTCTGAAATAGAGGTTCTATATCTCTTAATTAAGAGTTCTATATTTTGAAGCAACATCGTTTTTAATTTAGGCCCAGATCATCTCGATAGAAATTCATTCACAATGGTATGGTGATAAACTCATAAACAATATTTCCCTCATGTTTTTGTTGTTTGACAAAAAAGTTCAGCTTTCACCATTGCTGATTCAAAAGCAATGTATTCGGAAGCCAGTCAGTTTTGAATGTCACCGTTTCTCCATGAAGTTGTTGGAATTTTTTCAACTTCTCGGCTGTGATAAGATGCAATTTCGTGGACAATTACTGCGTTATCAGGCAGTGAAAAGTGACTTCCATTGCGTCCATTTTTTACGTTATGGATAATAAAAATTTCAAAGTAATAGCATACTAGCAACCGACTCAGTATTTTAGCTGTACAAAAGAGTTCATTTATAGATTTTCTCTAAAATAATTAGAGAAGATAATATTTAAAGATTAATTTTTTTAAAGATTTAAGTAAATCCCTATAGTACTTGGTACAACGCAACACCCGGTATAAGTTTATAAACCATTTTTAATAAAAATCATTTCTCACCAATCACCAAAATTTGTATGGTATGAACTGGGTCGAAAAACACCCAATCAAAACTGAGAATTTTAAATATCCCCAACATAATTCCAACCGAATTAGTCTCTGCAGAAAAAATGAACTATAGGACAGACTAGAAAAATTGAAAATAAAAAATAAAGGTTCCTCTCGTGGGATACATTTTAAGTGCACAGAGTTTTTAAAATAGGGTTTATTAATAATTACGAAGCGATGCTGGAAAGCAAAGTTTGTCGTGTAAATAGCGCATGTATTTACATGGCAAATTTCGTTTGCCCCGTTTCAAGGAAAAGGCAAAACAAACAAAGATGTCGCAATTGTGTAAAATGTGTATGCTACAATCTAGGAATATAAGTTTTAGTTTATATTTTAGTAAAAAGAATAGTGTTATGAGAACCAGCAATTTGTCATAAAAATAGGAAAATTCAACATTACGTAATATTTCTGTTACGTCAATTGATTTTTTTTTGCTACGTATAAACTCAAATGCTTATTGATTTTTTTTTCAGAAAAATTTGATTCGTGAAATACGAAACATGCAATACCGTATGCATAAGTTAATCTACGTGGGTTTGATTCTCAGGTTGCTCAGGTATAGCTAGGCCATAGATATTAGGTTTTTACATCTTTGAGTATTTAAGTCGGTCGCCTTTCTGCGACCGACTATTGCACCGCTCCATTTAACAGGGATCGCAAATTAATATAAATTCAGGATCTTAAACACTAATCAATAACGTACAAACCAAATATCTATGGTCTCGGTATACGTAAATTTCTTATATCATATTCTAAGAAATTGACCTTCATAAGGCCACGATCACGATAAATGCGCCTTAATACCCCATAAAAGCAACTATTCAACTTTATCGTAATTCATTGAATATTTGAAACAGGCACTTACAAAAATGCGATTCATGGAAAACATATTCACATATTCATTATTTATAGTTTTTTATGCAATATTGTTTAGTATACACATGTCGTGAATATTCATTTTCTTATCAGTACTAAATATTCCTTAGAATACTATCCTACAGAATGTAAAGTATATTTTATCTGTAACGTATCAAGTTATGCAAAATATGCATGTGCTTTGTTTTAAAATTAATGTCTGGCTTAAATGTTCTAAAAGATGTACATAAATTGAAAATACACGTATACATTATGTATCAATTATCTGTATGTCTGAAGACATATAAACATAAGAATTTGAATTACAAAACGAACACAAAAATAAAGTTTTATATGGGCAGCCAATTCCAATTAAATTGGAACGTAGTTTTTCGAAATTATTGATAATAAACAAAAATATGATAAGAGTGAAGACCCACTTCAGGTATTTGATATTTTCCAAATCCGTGGACACACTGAATACCACCAGCACCCAATCGCAAGTGAATATGAACTAAATTAGTAACGATCACATTTAATAGACTTTATCATTGTTATGAGTAGTATTTTTTATCCACATAATTATAAAGCACATAATTATGTCTACATTATAGCACAACATAAATGCATTGTTCACATTGATATACACTTCCTCGCATCCATTTGATAATAATAAATTTTATTTCGTTGTAAACATGTACAATTGTTAATCTTTGCCAAATGAGTATTCCTAATGTAAATATAAATATGTGTTATAATATTCATTAAATAAAATTGTCAATGCACTGTACAACAGTCATAATAATTTACATATTTACAAATAAGATTATTTGTTCGTTTACAACTTGACAAACAAATCACGTAATTGAATTTCAATAAAAAGGCGTGCATAAGCACGAGCCATTGAATACCCTAAACTGTTGAATTTATTCAGCAAGTAATAATGGCATTTATAAATATTATAATTTCATTTGTCATTACAGACCGAATGTTGACGCACATTCCGAATGCAATATTTCGAACAATAAATGTACGTTGTTTAAATAATAAAGAAAGCGGCTTTATGGTCACAATGTTTGGATTGTGCCGTATTAGTCATATTAAAAGCGGTGAGGTCATCATCAGAGAAGCAGCGTGAAGCTTGGGGCTTTGCAATGAGTTGTTCGAATGCTCCGCGCGTTCTGGGAAGGCGCTTGATTTGTGGTTAGTGATAATGACTGTGGCATTAATTTACAATAAAACGCAAGTTATTTAGATGTATCAGAGAATGAAATGTAATTTTAGACAAAATCCGTAGAGCATAAAACCTATAACAAATATAGCTTATTCAATTAACACTCAAAAATTACTCACATGTGAATAAAACTTGTGCAAGCTAGAAATATCGTATGTTCCTAACATGATAACGTATCCTACAATACCTACATCTCCTAAAGATGTAGGTATTTGATATTTTTTTATGTATAAAGCTTATAACATATAAATTCATAAATCGTTAGATCATACTTTTATAATAATAAACCATAGAGGATCATCAAGTAAAGTAAAGTACAATTTTCGTTTCACCAACACATTTAATATTTAAATGTACATACATGTCGTTTGCAAAGCCACCACCTGCAATAGTTGAATTCAGTGTGTTGTGTGTCTTTAGTTAATTACAAGACTTACACAACTTTTATATTTTGTCACTTCACTTCACGTCACGTTCAAAATATACAGGGTGCCCGAGATAAGGATCGACATCATGGGGATCTCGGAAAAGTTTTAAAGGCGGTTAAATTACAAAAAGTTGCGCAATTTCAGTAATATTATGTTGAGAGAACTAGATCGAAATGTACAGTGTGCCCAACATAAGGATCGACATCATGGGGATCTCGGAAATCGTAAAAGTTTTAAAGGCCATAGAGTCAGTAATATTACGTTGAGAAAACTAGAAAATTCCACTTACTTCCGGAGATATTCGATAAAATCCAAAATTTTGCGATGTCATTTTTATTTTTTCGGAAGTTATTTGAAAATGTATAAAAAAACAAAACGTTGTTTCTCAAAGCCATTTCTTTAGCTCTACAGCGTTTATAAATTTTCAGTACAACGTTTCGTTTCGAAGAAACCATGATCAACTTTATATTTTTATATGGCCTATAAATAAAGTACACCCTGTACTAAATAGCATTTCCTATTACAAATTCAACGATATATATCGCAGTATGGTTTCTCAAGCTTTTATTCAGAAAAAAAGGTTTGTTAATACATTTCGAACACTTTGGTATTTTTTGTTACAATTTTGATACCTATTCTGGGTTGAAATTAGGTAATAATTTTTGTCTTCATCACCATTAAATGAACACAATAATTCTCATATCACTGTAAAAAAAATGATAAGTATTGTTCTAAATAATTATAATGTTTCAATGTTTAACAACTAAACTTGTTAAATTACTTTAGTTACCATTTTGGTACCTATTCTGGGTTAAAATTAGATCTTTTTTTTTCTTCGTCCCCATTTCAACTACAAGAAAATGTTCGAAATATATTAACAAGCCTTTTTATGAATAAAAACATGAGAAACTATAAAGTGATATAAATCGTTGAATTCGTAATAGGAAATGTTATCTAATACAGGCTATATTTTTATTACGGGCCATATAAAAAAATAAAGTTGATGATGTTCTCTTCGAAACGAAACTTTGTACTAAACATTTCTTTGTAAAACTAAAATTGTAGAAATGAGAAAGTGCCGTTTTTTTTCCTTTTCAATTAACTTTAGAAAAAAATTAAAATTATATCGCAAGATTTCGGAAATTTCTGGTTTTCTCAACAGAATATTACTGACCACTAAATTGCGCAAAATTTTTGTAATTTAACAACCTGTGTTACTTTTACCGAGATCCCCATGCTGTTCATCCTTATCTTGGACATCCTGTATATTTAGATAATAAATGGTTTTCTGAAAATGGAATATTGTCCTTCAGTTAATCATAAAACTGTTACTGTGTGGAACATCGTGAATGAATTAAACAAAACAAAATTCACTTCATTATTTCATTTCCACTTACGTAATCTAAACTTATGAAATTATTAAAAAGATTGCTATCAAATTTGAAAATGTGTGTGAAAGCGTTATCTCCAAATTGTAAAATTTTATGGCATTTATGAGCAATGTGAACGTGGCGATAGCAAAATTAAGATCGGAAATATCGAATTATAAAATATCTTTGTAAACATTGTGGATTTACCTTATTTTTTATTTGTTGCTAAGTTTCTGATATGAAAATGTAAATATTATTCAAAATTATGTTTGATATTAAATTTGAAGAAGTGTATAAAAACATATAATTCTATCAAAATTGTGAAAATTTGAGTCATATTTTATGATATTTGTGAGCAACTCGAAACTAACGATAGCAATATTTAGGAAATTAATGGCACATTTTAAAAGATTTGTAGGATTTTTGAATGTATTTGTTAGATTTTTGATATTTACTAAAATGTATAATATTCATTCAAAATTAAGAAAATTAACGTGAAATTTGAGAATATTTATGAAGTCATTATTAATTTTATCCAAATTTTGTAGATTCTGGCCTATTTGTACGATATCTATACGATATATAGAATTTAAAAATATTTGTCAAGACCAGCGTAGGGAATTTACTCCATTGTTTTCATGTGTTTACAAATTATGTTATATTAACAAAAGTTTGTACACAAGTGAAAAGATTACTATTAAATTTTAAAATGTTTCTGAAAGCATCGATAATTATCTTCAAATTGTGAAGATTCTGATAAAAAAATGTGACATTTGTGATCAACGCGAAATAGTTTATAGCAAAATCAAGAAGCGTAAAATAATCACGATAACAAAACGAAGAAGAATAATATAGAATTTTAAAATATTTGCGAAGACCAGCAGCTTAGGGAATTTACTCCATTGTTTTCATTTATTTACAAATTGTGTTATATTCTCAAAATTTTGGACAAAATTGAAAAGATTACTATCAAATTTTAAAATGTTTCTGAAAGCATCGATAATTATCTCCAAATTGTGAAGATTCTGATACAAAATTGTGACATTTGTGACCAACGCGAAATAGTTAAGAGGAGTTAAGAGGCAAAATTAAGAGGACTAATGTCACATTTTAAAACATTTATGATAACATTTGGAATTCGCACATATTGGCTATAATTTGTTGCTAATGTTTCCAATAGTCACTAAAATGTAGAATATTCAGTAGTTATATCCCGAATGCATGCCAAATATTAAGGCATAAAAAGGGGGTATATCTAGGACTATTTCCCAGCAAAAATTTCATGCGAAGTAGGAATTTCACGATATAAATAATCAATTACCAAAAATAATTACTTGCTTCTGTGGTACCCGTACTTATAGCAATTGCTCTTTCAATAATAACTATAATTATTATTGTATAATTTAATTGTTATTGTTGAAGTGTTTACAATTCCTCGCAGATTAAATCTATAAATTAGACATCGGCAGGAAGAAATAAACAAATAGTGTGAAGGGAGAAGTGAAAAGGAAGTGAGGAAGCCAAGAGAAACATAACAGAAGGACCAATAACATCAATAGTAGGAAGAAAAGACGGAAAGCAAAGGAGGCGCAGAGAGGTTAAGTTGCCTCCGAAGAATCGATCTGGGTGGCGGGCCTCGTGCGGCGCGCGCGTAGTCAGGTAAGAGACAGGACCAGCTTAGATAATTTTTTCCGAAACTTTTTAGAAGCGAGGGAAAACGAAATAAATGACCACTAGAGGAGAGATAAGGAAAAGGAGTGAAGAGAAAGAGGGGTTCAGCATCTCAAAGAAAACGCTCAGATCACCAGAGCAAAGGAAAATAGAAGAAGAAAGGAGGAAAGAAGAAAAGAGAAATTGTAAAGTACCAACAGGAGAAGGGGCAGATATGGAGGAATTGAAAGAAATGTTGTCAAAGGTAATGAAAAGCAATGAAGAAAAAAAAACTGAGATAAAGGAACTAAGAAACGAAAACAGAATGAAAGAAGAAAAGTGGGAGATTGGTAAACGAGAAATGGTGACTAAAATAGAAAAACTAGAAAGCTGGATGGAAAAAATGGAAAAGGAAAAGAGGAAAAATAACATCGTACTTAAAGGATTGCAACTAAAAGGAGCAGATATAAAGGAAGAAGTGGAAAGTTTTGTAAAGAAAGATATAGGAATAGACCCAACGATTGCCAAGGCATACGTGATAAACAAAGGTACGAAAGCAGAGATGATAATAATGGAAATGGAGTCATGGGAGAAAAAAGAAGAAATCATGAAAGCAAAAAGTAACAAACTACGAAACTCAAAAATATGCATGGACAATGATTTAACACTAGCGGAAAGAGGCATTCAGATAAAAATCAGAAACATTGCTAGGGAAGAAACCAACAAAGGCAATAGAGTAAAAGTGGGGTATAAGAAATTAGTGTTAAATGGAACTGAATACAGATGGAACCCTCAAACAGATAGACTAACAGAGGTCGGAAATAGGGACAGTGCAAAAAACTAAAAACAACAAAGAAGAAACAAAGGAGAGAGACCCTGGCAACGAAAAAGGACTGGAACATTACGAACAAGGCTAGAAATATGACAGAAAGAACAATGGAAATAAGTAATAAAAGGAAAATAGAGAGAGAAGCTATGCTACAGACAGGAAACATGATTAAACTGGGAACATGGAATATAAGGAGCATAAATGGGAAAGAAATGGAGTTATGTAGAGAGTTTGAAAAGGCCAAACTGGATATTTTAATTATAAATGAGACAAAGAAAAAAGAGAAAGGGATTATGGAACTAGAAAATGAACATCTACTAATATGGAGCGGAGTGAAAAAAGAAGCTAGAGCAGCTGCCGGAGTAGGATGTATTCTACATAGAGATGTAAGAAATGCAATGGTCAGATGGGAGGCAGTTTCGGAGAGATTACTGGTTGTAGAACTGAAATACAGTACGCTTTCCAAGACAATAATTGCAGTGTACGGACCCTCTGAAGATGATAAAATTGGAAAACAAAGATATATTCTGGGAAGAGCTGAATTGGGTAATGGAAATGGCCAGAGGAAATACATACATAGCGGGGGACTTTAATGGCAGAGTGGGGAGAAGAGATACCGTATACACATCAGCAGTAGGGAAGCATGGAGAGAAAATAAGGAACAATAATGGGAGAAGACTACTTGACTTCTGTATAGGACACGACTTGATTATAACAAACACATACCACGAACATAAAGAAATCCACAAGATCACCAGAGAAGAACGGAGCAGAGGTGAAAAGTCGATAATTGATTATATTTTGGTACAGAGAGAAAACAGAAAAAGCGTGACTGATGTAAGAGTTAAAAGGGGGTATGTAATCGGCAGTGACCACTACCTGCTAGTTGCACAAATAAAAAATTGGGAAATAGAGAAAAACAAGAATTCCACAGAGAAGGCAAGGAAACGGGTTCATGAAAGTATAAGATCTTACCAATTAAACAAAGATGAAATAACAGCAGAATACGAAGCGGAAGTTAACAAAGAAATGGACAGAATCAGAGACATGGATAGGCAAATGAACATAGAAGATAAATGGAGCGCATTCAGAGAGAGTATAATAAGAGCAGCCAAAAGAGTATGTGGTACACATAGGACAGTCAACAACAAAAAGCAAACGCCATGGTGGACCGCTGAAATCAAGACACAAATAAAAATAAAAAAGGAGAAGTGGAAAAAGCTGCTCAATAGTAAAACCGAAACCGATTTAGAAATATACAAAGACCAAAGAAAAAAGGTGAAAAATATGGTATTACAATCAAAGCAGAAGAGCTGGAGAGAATTTGGAGAGAAACTGGAAAAAGATAGCAAAGGAAACCAGAAGTTATTCTACAAAACAATCAAAAGCCTACGAAAGGACAAGAACGTGGCAGTGAAAACAATTAAAAACAAAGAAGGGAAGCTACTTACAGAAGAAAGACACATTATGAACAGATGGAAAGAATATTTTGAAAATTTACTCGACACAGGAAAGAAGTCGAAAGAACAAGCAGAAACTAGAGCAGTAGATGTGAACAGCAACAACGAAAATACAGAAGATGAGGGAATAACTATGAAAGAAGTAACAGAAGCCATCAAAAGATTAAAGAATGGTAAAGCTCCCGGGCAGGACAAAATAACGGCCGAGATGATGAAGAGCATGGGAAAAAGAGGAGAGCAGATGTTTCTAGAAATTTGCCAACAGATATGGAGAGAAGAAACAATACCGAAGGACTGGACGATGGGAATAATTGTACCAATATTTAAAAAGGGTGATAATACGGATTGCAAGAATTATGGAGGGATCACACTGCTATGTACAGCAACTAAAGTATACGAACAAATATTAGAGAAGAAATTAAGGTGCACTATAGAAACTACATTAACAGAGGTGCAGAGTGGGTTCAGAAGGGGCAGGAGTATACAAGACCACATATTTACGTTAAAACAAATCACAAGCACGGCACTAGCTAAAGGGAAAAAAGTATATTTGGCGTTCATGGATATGGAAAAGGCATTTGATAGTGTATCAAGAGTAAAGTTGTGGCAATGTTTGCGCGAAAGGAATGTAAACAACAAGCTAATGAGAGCGGTGAAAAGTATCTATAAGGAAACGGACAATTGTGTAGTCAGCAAAAACATGACATCAGATACATTCAGAACTAAAGAAGGAGTTAGGCAAGGAGGTGGGTTGAGCCCTCTCTTGTTTATTACGTACATGGACGAAATCATCGGGGAAGCCAAGCAGAGAACAAGAGCATTGCACGTAGGGTACCGAAATCTGGAGAGAGTGCAGTTGTCCGAATGTGCTTTCGCAGACGATGTGGTAATTATAACAGACAGTGAAAAACATTTACAAGAAAACTTGATAATATGGAATGAGGTGATGGCAAAATACGGTATGAAAATGAATAAAAGCAAAACAAAAACAATGGCTGTAGCAAGAACGAAGGAAGTAATTCATATTGAAATAGAAGGAAGGGAGATCGAGCAAGTGGAAACGTACCAATACCTAGGAGTCACCTTAAACGAGAATGGGACACAAGACATAGAAATTAATAAGAGAATTGAAAAAGCAAATAAGACATACTATGCAATGAGCAAGGGATTTATAAATAAGAAGGACATTGAAAAGCAAACAAAAATAAAGGTGTTCAAGACAGTGTACAGGCCAATATTGACATTTGGCTGCGAGTCCTGGGTACTAGCAGAGAGAGACAAGAATAAAATACAGGCCATGGAGATGAAATTTTTAAGAAGAGTACAAGGAGTGACGAAAAGAGACAAGATGAAAAGTACCAAAATAAGAGAAGAACTTGGCATAGATTCGGTAGGCGAATTCATTGAACAGAGACAACTACAATGGTGGGGACATCTCCATAGGATGAGCAGGGAGGTGCCAGTAAAGAAAATATGGGAAACGAAAACACAAGGAAAAATGAAGAGAGGAAGACCAAAAGAGACATGGGATAGTGCAATAGGGAAAATATTAAAGAAGAAAGGAAAATCGTGGAGTGAAGCTAGACAGATAGCAATGAATAGGAATGAATGGAAGGAGTTTACTATGAACTAGAATTATACACCCCTACACCCATTTGGGTATATCCGGGGGTTCTAGATTATATATATATATATATATATATATATATATATATATATATATATATATATATATATATATATATATATATATATATATATATATTATTGTTCAAATACGAATTGTAATTTAAATCAATAAATGTATTTTGATAATTAATAGCCCGAATGTTTTTGAAATGTCCAAAATATTCACTTAATGTACCACGAAAATACCCAGGTATTTTCATGGTGCATCAAATACTTGGTGGTATTCGTTAGTATGGTATACTAGGTGATTTCTGGAGTTTTCTCGTTGAAATTTTTGGAGGGAAATAGTCATTCAAAATTTGGGCAAAATTGTGTCAAAATTAGGTCGCAGCCAAGAAGAGAGGCGAGATCACCGATCTAAATAAAATAATAAGACATAATAAGAAATTTTAGAAAATACCTACCATATTTTTGAATGTTTGTGCCAAAATTGTGATGATTGACGCTCAAAATTAAGAAAATTAACGTGAAATTTGATAATGTTTATGTTAATTTTATCCAAATTATGCAGATTAGAACCTAGTTTTATGACATGCATGAGCTTATTTAGGTTATGAGCTTAGCTAGGTTTAGCTCAGCTGTAGATCAGACAGCTCAGCTTAGTTAGTCCAGGTCTGATCTGAGTTAGTTCGATAGCCGAATAAAGATCGATCTACTACTACTACTCGATAGCAAAATAAATAATAATTAATATAATAAAAATATAATAAAAGAATAAAATTTTATAATATTTGTGACGATATTGGGAATTGTTCTACTTTTTTTCATTTGTTTATAAATGTTCTGATATTCGAAAAAACTTAAAAATTCGTTCCAATTATGAAGATTCTTATTAAATTTTAATATGTTTCTGAAAAACCATCTGGAAATTTAGCAGAGATTAATAAAATTAAGAAGAGTAATGTCAAATTTTAAAACATTTGTGATAACATTTGCAATTCGAACCCGTTGACTTTAGGCAAGGTTAGGTAGGTTGCTAAAGTTTCTAATATTCTCTAAAATGTAGAATATTCATTCAAAATTTAAAATGCAGAATATTCATTCAAAATTATGGCAGAATTATGTCAAAATAAAATTTGAGCAAATTTAATAAAACACGTAGGTACTATATTTTTGAATTTTTGTACTAAAATTGTGATGATTCGTGACAAATTAAATATTATTTTCTGATATTCACAAAAGCTAGAATATTCGTTTTATTTGTTTATAAATTGCCTAATATTTACAAAAGCTAGAAAATTCGTTCAAAAATTAAAATTACTATAAAATTTGAAAATGTTTCTGAAAGAATTTAGAATTATCTCTAAATTGTGAAAATTCTCATCTTATATTGCGACATTTGTGAACAACACGAAATAGTTGATGGCAAAACTAAGAAGAATAATGTCAAATTTTAAAACATTTCTGATAAAATTTGCAATTCGAACCCATTGACTTTAATTTGTTGCTAAAGTTTATAATATTCACTAAAATGTAGAATATTCATTAAATATTTAAAATGTAGAATATTCATTAAATATTTAAAATGTACAACATTCAAAACTTGGACAGAATTATGTCTAAATTTAATCAGTGCAAATTTATGAAAAAACCAGGGCTTCGGACCGGAACTGAACCGAAAACCGGAAACCGGAAAGAAAGTTATTTTTGTCGGAACGAAAACCGGAGCCGAACCGAAAATATAAATCGGTTTATTTCGGTTCCATGCATGTCAAACTGGCGCGTTATTCTCCACTTCTATTTTTTTTTAAACATTCACAGAAACAAAAAATTACTACAAATCAATGACTCTGAACTGAACCGAAAACGGAAAAAAACATTATTTTACCGGGACTAAAACGGGAACCGAACCCAGATTTATTTTTTAATAGAAACTAAAACTGAATCGAAAAAAAAATACGGTTCCAAGCCATTTAACAACATCACCAATTTTAAATTTTTGTACTAAAATTTTAATACTCGCGCCAAATTTTAAAATATTTATGAAAAGTACAGAAGTATCGGCTAAACCAAAATGATCAGTTTGTAAATTAAACCATTCAAATTCGATTTACTGAATTTTACCAATATTTCATATAAAATTATAAAATATAACACAATTTAAAAAATAAGTTGTTTATATCAGGAGAAGTCGGATTATTATTATTGTTATTATTATTTTTGTCGGAAGGAAAACCGGAGCCGAACCGAAAATATAAATCGGTTTATTTCGGTTCCATGCATGTGAAACTGGCGCATTATTCTCCACTTGTATTTTTTTTATAACATTCACAAAAACAAAAAATAAATAAAAATCAATGACTCCGAACTGAACCGAAAACGAAAAAAAAAACGTTATTTTACCGGGACTAAAACCGGAACCGAACCCAGATTTTTTTTTAATAGAAACTAAAACCGAATCGAAAAAAAACCGATTCCAAGCACTTTAAGATCCAGTTTTACCAGTTTTAAATTTTTGTACCAAAATTTTAATACTCGCGCCAAATTTTAAAATATTTATGAAAAGTACGAAAATATCTTCTAAACCAAAATGATCAGTTTGTAAATTAAACCATTCAAATTTGATTTGCTGAATTTTACTAATATTTTATATAAGATGATAAAATATAACACAATTTTAAAAAGAAAATATTTATCAGGAGAAGTCGGATTATTATTATTGTTATTATTACGAAACATCCGTATGTACCGAAGTTGTATTTATAATATAATTTATAATTCCTTTAAGTTTGAAAATAGTATATTATTTAACGAGCACAGAATGTAGGCTATAATTCACGATAATGAATGTCTCCCTTTCGGCTCGTTTGTAATAATCCCAGTGAATAATAGCCATTATGTAAGAGGCAAATACGACGTTTTACCTATGACTTTTTAAATAAAACAATTCTTATTAACAAGTTTTTGTCAATATGAAAACAATTGTTAGCAACCAAATGTTCATGTAAATGAGCTTGCATGGGATGAACGAAAGATAACAATGACAGTGTACGAAGCGAAAAATAAAGAGGTGTGAAAAGTGTTACACAGCGAAGAGGCCGTACCATGTTGTATTATGAAGTCATAATACAACCCCTGTTGTATAATGAAGTACATTATGTTACCATAGTTATGTATATAATTAATGTATTATTTATGAGTCATAGTTAAACGTTTTTAAGTTTTGGGTTTTATTAAGCAATTGACCATGAGGCTTTCTGCCAAAAGTGTTTGATTATTTTTGTTTGTATTTTCTACATCCTCTTTAAAATATCATTAATAATTCACACATTCCTTCATATTACTTACTTCCTATTCCTGCAGCTTAATGCAATTTTTGATTTTTTATAGGATTATAAATAGGAATTCAAGTTGTTTCTGGTTTATTTTTAACAATATTATTACCTACTGCTAATATTGAAATAGCTTTTAATACAATTGAAAATTAGTTAAAGGCATGTCTCACAGGTGTGCCAGACTACTGAACTTAATCGAAAGAAGGCGGTAGGTATCAAACAACCGATCCATATTATTATTATGTGGTAACGGATTACCATATCGCCATTTCATTAGCCAAATCAAATCAACTTCCATCAATTGATTTGTTGAATTGTTTGATTTTGCTATCGATATACCTCATGGATTGATTTGCAACCCTAGCACTAATTCCTGAACGTATTGCGATTATATTGTATGCTAATTATTTAATCACTTCCCTTGTCTGATCTCGCTAGCAGACAGCACGTACTTATTAGTATACATCAACAGTGCATAATAATAAGTACTGCGCTCAGGTGTGCATAAGAGCGATATAAAACAATAACGAATAATGATTACGATAATGATAACGAAGTAACTCAATAAATTAATACTACATGGTCAGTATGATAAATCTAGAAAGAAGACGCCCTGAAAAAAGTTTATTACACGGTTTTCCACAAAAGCTATAGTTCGCGCGGAATAGAGGCCGGAAGTCAAATTATCCAGTAAATCTATGCGGACATAAATTAGGCGGAAATATATTATATAGTTTTGAAATTTGGTATACATACTGTTGATTACTCTAGAATCGATTATCTGCCGAGTTTCCCGTCCCGGTGTGGGAGCTTCGTCCCTTAACAGTGCGCCGCCTGAAAATTTTTATATTGGGTGAAGTCGATGGAAACAAAATTTTTAACATAAATTATATTACATAGTTTGCCACAAAAGCTATAGTACGCAAGGTATAGACGCCGGAAGTAAGAGCTGAATACTGGCGCGCGACACACAATTCGTTTCGTAAATAACTAAAAAACGACTAGATTTTCGTTAAAAGTGCTCATATCTGAAGTTGTTGGGCGAGAAATTCTCGATCAGAGTAAGAAAAATATTTTAACGAATAACTAGCCGTTTTGTAGTTATTTACGAAACGAGAGCCCAAGAAAGGAGTTGTGCGTCGCGCGCCAGTACTCATCTCTTACTTCTTACAATACATCTATTGTTACGGCGTCTATACCGCGCGAACTATAGCTTTTGTAGCGAACCGTGTAATTTGGCCTTTATTCAAAACTTTGTTCCCATCAATTTTACTCGATATAAAAATTTTCAGGTGTTCCACCGTTACGAGATCATTGCGAAAAATAAGTTTGGGCGGTGTTTTTTCAATATTAAGGGCTGAAGTCCCCACCGGGGCAGGGGAAACTCGACGGATATTCGGTTCTACGGTGCTCAAGAGTATGTATACCAAATTTAAAAACTATATAATTTATTTCCGCCAAAGCATGAGCGAATCAGACCTAAGTTCATAAAACATGTTTTTCTTAAAACGCAATGTTCATAGTGTTACTAAGTATTGAATTGCATAGAAATGAAAAAAAAGATTAATGATAATTCAAATATTCACAATATCGGTGATAATTCGAATATTACAAAATTATACGATTTTTTTTTTAAGAATAATACGATATTCAGCAAAAAAATTCGTGTAATGTTAAATTGTGCTTGCATGTTAAACAACCACATATGGATGAAACGAAATCCGTATAGGTAAAATTCCCACGTGTGATAAATTTAATTGGCGACGGGTATTAGCTACATCATCAGAAATGGGTCGACGTGAAACAAACAAATATTAAAACCGTCTTGTTTGTATATGCCTTGTCGATTTATTGAAAGTGAAGGTTTTATTAGCAATAAATGTAGTGAGTTGAGATCAAAAGTTCAAATGCCTTTTATTAATAAAAAGTTTTCAACTATTATTTCAATTCAACGATTATAAATTATCGGAACGTCTGAGAATGTATTAATGTTGCGATAGTAATAGCTTGGCTAATGGCCTGAGATACGAGAACAAAGTCTTAAATGTAAATGTGATTTCATTATCCGTTCGATGTATAGAAAATACAGTAAAAAATAAATAAGAAAGATACAAGATATCACTGTGAGAAGTCCACTGTAGATTTGGATGTTTTTTAAATGGGTTGCTTACTTACCATGGGTACAGAAATAAATAAATTCACTATGAAAGTGTTTGTTTTTTTTTTTAAATAAACCTAAAGCGTAAATAGGTACTTTCATTCTCATCTAAAAGAAATATAGAAAAGGTCATTGCAAATATATTTTTGTTTTACTATACATAAAAATGGTAATCGTCTGGAAGATTGGGCTGCAGTTAATATGCTAACATATTTTCGTTAAGCCAAGATAAAATATAGGTGAAGGAGGTGTAAAGTGTAGTACATTATATTAATTACATTGTGATAGAGGTAACTTAGAGGATACATTTTTTAAATAATCTGAATTGAATCACTTTATGTCTTTCTTGCATGCCGTTTTCGCATAAAAATGTAGCTTTATTAGAGCCACAATAATTGCTTGGTCTTTAATTTACACAGCGTAATTTTAAAGTGGATGCGCTTCGTGTATATTTACACATTATCATATCGCAGAGTGCAGTTTCCTACATTTTATTTATTTTGCATTTAATGTCTTATTTTACAATTTACATTTAGTTTCATATTCAAAGTCTTTGAATCTTTATTGTGAAATATGCAATGGAAATCGATTGTTTGTGATTGTTATAAAATGGAAAGTTACATCGTGGATTTTTTATTTTATTAGAATTGTAGTTTTGTTACTTCTTGTGAATATTTTCTACAATGAGAAGGTGCGTGAAAAATATTTGTAAAAAAGTTCATACTTTTTGTACGAAATGCATTTTCATAAGTTCATAAAATAAAATTTCGAAACTTTAAGCAAAGTGTAGATTTGAAGTTTTCGAATAATACATGACAACCGAAAGTGAGAGCTTATTCTTATAATATTTAGTTTTATTATTATTATTATTCTGTCTTAGGAATAAATTTTATTATTATTATTATTCTGTCTTAGGAATAAATTTCCATCTGGATTTGCTGAGTAATCTAATATCTTATACTATTTCTGCATATTGTTTAGTAATTAAGTAATAACTTAATTAACATGATTTTAATTCTACTAATACATTAGTATGATACAGTTGTACCAGATTTGTTATTAAAGGCGTTGACATTCCTATATTCCCTTTTGTATGTTCGCAGCGCATCGATTTCACAAATATTAAATAAATATTAAAAAAATATTAAATGATTTCACAAATATAATCAAAGATATTAATGGAGCGTATGTTATAGGCAGCTATTTGCAGTAAAATGACACATATCTGTGTCGCTTGTGAAATAATTACATAACATCGATTTCTGTAGGTGTAGTGTTGGTTATGGGAAAATTGTATTGTAATTTAATGCAATTAGTTGTAAATCGTTCACAAAGGAATTCAGGATCAGGTTTGTTACTATACACTAGTTGTGCAACGTTATGCATATATTTAAAAGTTAATAATTAATTAATTAATTATAATAGTTATTGTTTACATCTGACAACCGAACCCATTTCGGTATTGGTCACTCGCTCCTTCACCACACAATTATTTTGTGTACATATTATGTTTTAGTCATTTTATTTTTCTATTTCTTAGTCCACTCGAATAAAGAAATTCCCAATAATTGGGAAAATAGGTTGCCACTCTGCAGCGAAAACTAACGTGACATAACCTAGTTTAAAAGAGCCGTAATAACAACGTAGAGAGAGAAAGGGCAGCTTCTAGAGTACAAATCACTTTCTTTGCGATGTAATTGCAGTCCTGTTGGCTACGTTGTGTTAGGTTAGGTTAGGTTAGGCTACTTTAGTAGTGATTGGTTTAGCTACTTCAGTAGTGGCAATCATTTTTTCCCATTTTTTGGGAAGGTGGAAGGTGGAACAGTGATTTAGTAGCAAATAATATATTATTATTTGCTTGTTAATGGCAGCTTGTTTCTGATGCTTAATACCATCACTGAGGATTGATTCACAACACTTGCGAAATATGTATTGCCTCTATTGATTTTGCATCGCCCAAGTCGGGATATATAACATGCACGCACAATTTAACAATACACGGGATCAACTGCTTCAGTTCTACTCCAAAGGAATGACCCAGTATTGATTAGTCGGAGCATTAACAACCACATTAGGTTTTGATCTGTACACATTGTAAATTATACACAACTGTACGAAATTATACAAACTATAAACTGAGTTCCAATTAAGTACATCATAAAAGAGCTATTTGAAGCTCGAGATTTATAATCTCTCAAAAATCAAGTAATGTCTAGGCTTAAAAGTTGCCACCATATATATTAATATAACTACTTTAAAATATTTTTTTGTGTACATATTATAGCAGCTATTCTTCTCTACGTGATTATTTGCGCACATGAATGTCATCCACATACAAAATGTGACCTCTCTTTGCGCGCTGCTTATTGCATTTTGCATTTTGTTATGATTTACCGCCAGCATTACAATTCATTAGCATAAGTTGCATTTGCCAAATACCAACGCAATTTATGTACAGATGTTATATTCATTTGCCTTACCGAACAGAGTATGAAATTGCATTTCAAATGCACGCTGCATTTAAAAGGTTATCTTCATATGTTACCAGAAACTGCTTACAGCTGCAAAATTTATATTTTTCTTGCTGCAATATTTACACAGATTATAACATCGGCTTATCGCTGTTTACAATCGATCAGATTGCATGCACTTTTAAGCATTATGTTGCGTTATTTGTATAATAAATAAGAATTTATATATCGATGAAAAGATACATATGTATCCCGGATTTTTTAATTATCTACTTTTTAGACGTTGTTTTATTTAAAACTTTTTTTCAATTCACGCGGCCAATTTTAAATAATTATTTCTGCATTTCAAACTTCGAAAATATGTGCGTAGTAAAATATTTATATGAAGTGCATGTTAGTTGTTTGCAAATTAATTAATAATTATAACAGTACTGCAGCCAATTTAAAATTGAGATAATTGAATTAACACTACATTGCTGGTAATGAATTGTTAAAGGATATCCTGGGTAGGAATAATCTCGCTGCTTGCTTAATTACAGGTAGCTCACTTAAAACGCCCGCCGATTAAAATTTAAAAAAGCTCACTGCATGCTATGCATATAATAGACGGCAGTTAAATTTTATCAGAATGAGGAAAATAATAACAAAACAAAAACCAGACGAATTAAAATTGGGTTGATAAGAAAGCGCAACAGGAAAAGGTATAACTCAGCGAGATAAAACGTATTTCTGTTTTATTTTAAAAACGAAATTAATTGTATTTCCAAGACTATTATGCACGGATCTCGCTGTTTTATTTTTAAAGCTCCTTTGTTCGGATGTATTTTAAATTATGCTAAATTGTTACTTGGAGTGTAATGTTTCACGTTGCTGATGTATATAAGTGCTTATCAGCAACGTCTTACTTAGAATTCATATTTTATATACATATAAATACACACACACACACACACACACAGATAAATATATATATATATATATATATATATATATATATATATATATATAAATACAAGAAAAGCAAGACATTCATATCACGCTCATTCCACATAAATAATTAAATTTTATCTCTCCTTCATGCAATAAAATCAAAACTATATAAAGTATATGCAGCAATTTATCATGTTGTATTTGTGGCGTTATAAATAGCAATCGTATTATAACCGATTGACTCGTTGTTTATATTGTAGTGCAGTTTTATCGGAAATAATTCAAATCTTATTTAGTCATAATATCGCATCGATAACCTATATACGTTTTAATACACAAATGCTCATGTAATTGCTGTTGGCAGATATCATTGTTACGAATTTCGTAGATTGCTCAACACGCTATAAATTATTCATACGTATGCAAATTGCAATTCATTTTATTGTCTTATTACAATATTATTCTCGATTCTATCGTCTGTAAATGGAATTCCTTACACCTCTTGTAGCAATTACTAATGCCAGGTGTAATTTACATTTTACGTTGCATAAAATTATAACCATTAATTAATGCTAACTCTACTGGAGTCATTAATTCAAGTGACAAACTTGCATCTTGTGTGTGTATGTGTGGGTCTATAAAGTATTATTAAAAAGTAAAAAATCAGATTTAATTGTTGATTTCTGATTAAGTTTCAATTTAATATCTAATTCAATAATTAAAAAAAAAAACAAATTTCTGTACAATATGAGTGGCATACTGTTGGGTTTTTCATGATTAGTTTATTTCACTACTACTTAACTAAGCACCAATGCCAAGTTCGGTATTTTACGTCTAAATATTTCACCCATATCAGATTCTTTAACATGCATACGTAATTTAACAATAGACGATATCACCATTTTCAGTTCCCCTCCAAACAAAGTCACTGTAATATACTTTTTATTCGTTCAAAATTGAACTGCAAATCCTGCATATGTTTGTATACACGTATGTATAGGTATTGTAAATATAGTGTACTTACTTAAAGTAGGGGCACCTCTACTTACAGGCAACCAAGAAGAAATATTAATTTTAATTATTTTTGTTATTTCAATACTCAGTGTCTAGAAATTGATTAATTTTATTTATTATTAGATTTATTACAATTTGTTGCATTCAATATAATAAATTACTAACCTTTTGGTAAGACTATGAAGAAATTAATAATAGAAACGTTTCAGTCACATTATTCATTTGGTCATCTGCTTATCGGATACATGGGCTTCGAACCTCGTGCGACTTCCCTACCGTAAGTTTCGCAAATATGTTACACGCCATTCTACATATTTTCTTTATAAGACGAGGAATTATCATATTATGACATATTCAAGTTTGATCAACGATTGTTTGACAATTTATTTCATCTTCAAACATTTTAATGATATTTTCTGGACTTAATTTAAGATTTAAAAAATATAGAAAAGTGCAGAAATTGCCAAGCGTACCCAGGCAATTTCTAAAAATGACAAAAGTCCGTACGTTGCCTAGGTATTTTATATAAGTCCAGAAATGTTTCGGCAATGTATGATATTTCCCCCTATATTTGTATAACGTTGAGTTAACTTTAGACAGTGATTTCCAAAATAAAATGAAGGTACGTTTTTATAGTAATCAATCTTAAAACCATAAAAAATATTATATTGGATTTGGTTAAGTTAGGTTAGATTAGTAACAAAAGTTTCCATTGGACTTACTTGTTCAGAAAATACTTATTGGCGAAGCTCTGAAACAGTTATTTTTGTTAGAACTACCTAAAATGAAGTTTTTTCTGACGAATCGTTGCTGTTTCTGGACGAGGCGTAGCGTAGCTTAGTGAGTCTGGAATAGCAGACGAATCGTACATGTTACAAACAACATTTTTTGTACATTTTTGTTTTTTTGTATTTTTTGTATATGTTCATAAAAAAGTCTATCAGGTGGAGCTGTGGAAACAGAAACGCACGCCGTAACTTGAACCAGATGCACAAAATTCAACTCGAATGTCATTCCATCTGTCAATGTCAAAATATGGTTTTCACTTTAGAATACAAAACGTTCGTAATATTAATTGAGTCCTATTTCCGTAATGGAATTAATCAAAATGGGCAATGGGTGTATAGTTCTCAAGCTTGCATGGTCGAATTCCAGCAAAACTTTCCAGATTTTATAATTTTTAAAAATGATTTTTACACAAAAGTTCAAAAAACTGTCAACTTGTTCCGACAAACTGAAAAGGGTAGATCGAAAAAAGGGAAATGGCCGGCCCACAGCGTGTACGGAGTAAGTCATTGCTGACGTTCAAGAACGCTTCGTAAACGAACAGGCTGATAACCCGATCGAAAAACTGTCGAAAAAATTCAATGGTTTCACGAGCCATCGAGAAAATGAATCGATAATTCAATTATTGGTAAAATCATTCGAATTGTCATTCGTGAAAATCATTCGAATTATCGTTCATCAATATCATTCGGATTATCATTCGTGAAAATCATTCGGATTATCATTCGTGAAAATCATTCAGTTTATATTTGGTTTGCTGCTCGGAATAGTGACAGAACGAACAACGTACAAGCTCCACTTGAACGGCTGAATCATTCGTAATTCGAATTGTCCGGTTGTTATCTGCTCATGCTTTACAACCAATTCGGTATACTTAAACTAAGCAACGATACAGAAACACATAGTGTGGATTCTATCAGTCGTACCTGCATATACGAGTGTATCTTATTCATTTCATGCTACACTTAAACAAAGATAGAATAGCGATACTTTAGTTCTTGTTTGCCTGGAGCAATTATGGACAAGGGTGCAAGAATAGCGTACGTCGAAAAAATGAGTTTAGAGAAAAGCGCGTCGAAAGACTCAAGATTTAATAAAAGTTGTAATATAGCAGTTAGAGACATGGATTTTTTTTACAATTTGTATGAACAGTAGCTATATCTGTAAAAAAGATTTATAAATAAGGGTACAAATATTCTAATAAACAAATTTGCTCAAAAACCACATAAATCGACTTTTCTTGCACCCAGCTCCTCAATTATTCTTTCGTGTTACTATTATACTTATAAAAAAAACTTTTTTAGTATGTTCTTATTTGTTGTCTCAAAAATAATCTCCTGAAATTTGTTTAAAAAAACTCGAAAAGAGAAAAAAGTTATACATGTATACAGTGTGGAAATTAAATAGAAAAAATCTAAAAGGGAGATGGCGATATAAATTACTGCGCATCTGAATATATTTTTTTCAAATATAAAAAAACAAAATTTTAAAAGTTGTGACGTCATCAATGTTTTTTATTTTTTATTTCGGTACAGTTTTTTAATCTGTTTTCAACCATACCATATTTTAAATAAGTTACATAAGAAAAAAATTAAAGAAAAACGGTTTTAAAGTTAAAAAAGTAAAGATGAATGAAATAAAATTTAAAAAAAATATTAAGGCTTCAACAATCACTGTAAATGTTCAAACTGATGTTCCTGCACTATCTAGCAATACCCAAGATGGTAATAAAATGCATTCACCACGTTTTGAAGCATTCGAGGCGTTATTAACCTACACACATGCCGAATGCTCTAAATTATTAGGTCGGTTTTTGTATACCATGTTTTTTAAGTGCTCCCATAGAAAAAAAAACTTATGGCGTTAGATCAGTGGACCTAGCCGACCATTCCACTGGACCCATTCTTTCTATCCATTTCCCTAGGAACACTTCATTCATATTTACTTTTTTAACTTCAAGGCAGTTTTTCTTAAATTTTTTTAATGTAATCTAATTAAAATGTTATATGGTTGAAAGCAGATTAAAAAACTCTACCGAAATAAAAATAAAAAATATAGGTTGTCATTTAAGAAAACATTAATGATGTCATAACTTTTAAAATTTTGTTTTTTTAATTCTGAAAAAAATATTTTCATATGCGCAGTAATTTATATTGGTATCTCCTTTTTAGATTTTTTCTCTCTCATACACATTAACGAAGTTGCCGAATTTATCCGCTACTTAATTTCCACACTGTATGTATCTATACAGGGTGTTTTTTTGGAAAGTATCCCGGCTTTCTCAGAAAATAAGGGCAAAATAAAAAAATCCCAAAACTTCATCTTTTGATTTACTTTTGATATGTGTGTCAGTTCCCCTCTCCTTTCTGCTTATTGCTTATTTATTTTCAATAAATTAAAATTAAAAATGAAGTGTCACAAGGTGGGTCTTCCTGTTTATAATTGTTGAGAGGTGCTTGTTAGAGGGGGGGGGTGAACTGTCACAGATGTCAATAGTACGTCATAAGATGTCCCCCTCAAATTATAAATTGACGTGTTTCAGGATTTTTTTATTTTGCCCTTATTTTCCGACAAATCCGGGATGGATACTTTTCAAAAAATCACTCTGTATGTTTTTCGTGTAGAAGCTGCTGAGGGACCGTTTTTTCACTCTTCTTTCACTCTTTTTTTTAATACTTATCTCCCATGGGCAGTAGATAATATAATAATATATGTTTTTCGTTTGAGCGTTGTTTGGGTGGTAACACTCAAAATCCAAGTGAGTGTTACAATAAAACTTTGTAGTCTGTGGTGCCAAAACATAATATTATTGACTGTCCTGAAGATAATGGAACTACATGGCATCAAAATTGGACCCTGTGCCTACGAATTCACGGTGTACAAATATAATTAATGAATAAAAATTGATAAGCAGCAAGCCTAGGCTTCCAGTAAAGAAGGTGGTAATTTGAAGAAATAAGTGAAAATAAAAGAATATGTTTTGGAGGATGCCGAGGGACCAGCATTGTATGGACTGGTAACTGTTTGGGGGGGTGTTTTTTCAATATTAACTGATGAAGCCCTCACAGAGGGAAGGTACTCGACGGATATTCGATTCTAGAGTACTAAAGAGTAAGTATGCCAAATTTCAAAACTATATAAATTATTTCCGCCAAAAAGTCTAATTTGAGCTATATTCAATAATTCGTATTCGCATAATTCGAATATAAATTATTCTAATATAATATATTAGAATGATTCTAATTCGATTATTTAAATAATTCCATTCCATTATGCCCACCACTAGTTAAAAGTTCTAAAAGTTTCTTGGGTGATTTTAAGGTTATGTTTTAAACATTTGACAAACGAAAAATTGAGTACAATTGAATTTAAAATTCTCCATTTGGTAACAACTTTAGAAGGAACGCCGTATATACAGGGTGTCTCGTGGAAACCGTCCGTTAAAAGTAACAGGTTCCTGATACAAAACAAAATGAAAAAAAAAAACCATCATAGCTGATTCCGTTCTCCTCAAATGAAATACTTTCAACCTACATTTCCGGTTCTACCCGAAGTAGCCACCAACTTTTTTTAACGGAACAACCTATAGACGGTGTCCCAGTTAAGGATCAAAAGTATAGGGATCTCGGAAACCGTGAAAGTTACAAAGGCGGTTAAATTAGAAAAAAGTTGCGCAATTTAGGGGTCAGTAATATTATGTTGTGAAAACCAGAAAATTCCGTTTACTTCCGGAGATTCAGGATCTTCAGGCAAAATTGTCGAATATTAAGAGCGACAGTATATCCTGGGGGTATCGTACATAAGTGTTCACAAAATTTGTAATGTTTACTGGATAAGAGTGTCCTTGACGATAAGGACCTCAAGGATCATATTTCACCCAAAATTTCAACAGAACCAGTGGGAAGCAAATGCCAGTCTGCAAAATCTCGAATAGAATTGACATGGAATGGTTACAACGACAAATATAAAACTCAATCTGAATGATCAAATTCTTACTGCATTTAACAAATTTAATCCTAAATGTTAATATAACTTGTCAGAATGCAAAGGAGATTTGATGATTTTACCTGAATTTCACAAATTTTGATGGCAAATGTTAAATTTTGAATTAGTTTAAGGACACATATCATATTCCCCCTAAGATTTAATAAGATTTCAACAGAAATAGTGAGAAACAAACGATAGTCTGCAATATATAATTGATAATTCATTATTATAAATCGTTATTATAAAATTTAAGGCTAATATGACTGGACTATCAACGATATTAACAATTTAAAGTGTAGTCATAATTTTGGACAACATTATGTAGAGTTTTGATAATTTTGTACAATGATTTTTAAAATTTTGCATCTCAAATTTGATCTGAATTTTACCATAGTTGGTTTGAATTTTGCAAGTTTGATGTAAACTTGCCAAATTTGGGCTGTGTTTGTTTCGAAAACACTCAAATTAATGGTCGAATTTAAAAAGTTTTGAATTTTAACGAATTACGACTTTTAAACTATAATTTCCAAATTTTAAGAATAAATGAAAAATATTCATTTTCAAGCATGGTAAAAAAAATGGTCGACAATAAGGGTAAGGGGTATAATATAATAAGGGTACAAGGTTAAGGGTCAGTGGTAAGGTCGAAACTGAAATTTTAAAAATTGGACACATTTAAAGACAATTTATATCTTATAACTGTAATTTACAAATTTCTTTAAAATTTTTCTCTGCTATTCATAAATTTTAACAAAATATATGAAATTTTGTTGGCAGGTGGCAAATTCCATCGGTAATTTTAACAGAAACTCACAAATTGTATTGTCTGTTGTCACGTCCAATGTTAACAATGATAATTATAAGATTTAATATGAATTATCAAATAGGGTCTTCCTGAAAAAAAATAATATATCCTTTTTGTGTCTTAGCGTAAAGTTTATAACCTGTAATTAAACATCCCACAGAGAAAACGTTTGGTTTTCATTGTAACTTATCAACAAACAACATACAATATCGTAAAACTTTCACATTTTGTCACGTGACCGACGAAACGCTGTTATTGGCCGAGCGGCACTGTGAAGTCATTACGCATATTGGCGATCGGGAGTCAGAGCATAAGGGATAGGAATCGTGGATTAATTCTACTTAGAATCCAGTCTGACATAAAATAAGTTCTGATGGGTTAGTAAAGGGACAGCCAGACAATCTGCTAGAAGTTCACGTGTTAATGGTTCCCAACTTTTTCTCAAAAAGTAAATTTTTCAACGTAGCCGAAACGAGTGTATATAATTTTCCAAAGCCTCTTCCAGCTGTAAGAACACATACAATACTATATAAACTTTGCATTATAAACTACATCTCATACGAATTGGTAATGCTGATTTCAAAATTTGTAATTATTAATCATCTAAACAACTATTTCTAAAATCAACAGTTTGCTACAAATATTGTTTAAACATGTTTTTTAGTTTTAACTAAACGTTTCTATAAAAACATATTGTAGAAAATCTCACAGTACTTTTAAAAAGTAATAATGATATGGACGGTATTGTTTTAGAATGGAACCCACAAAACTATTTTGAGGTTATGTTATTACTAATGTATATATTTAATCGGAAATCCCCTTGAATACCCATTACTAATGATGATAGTTAATTATATATATTTATCGAATTTCGTCGATAATTTATTGAAAATTATGTACTTACATTAAAATGGTCTTAAAAAAATATAAGTGGGACGTCAAAGTGACACTCGCGGAATCACTTTGGACTTGTTGTACCCCCTTTTTCCGAATATTCCCTGTTGGGACGTTTATAAACAACTTATTTGGTTCGTATTTACTGCTGCTATCACATCCAGGCACAATGCAATACTTATTCGTCCCTTTTTTTGCAAAACCGACGTTTTCTTTCTGTCGCTCCATTGTAAGCAATGCTACATCTGAGCGCCAACGTGCGTAGTGACGTCACAGCAACATGGTGGCTTTCGGGACCTTTTCAAACGTCGTTAATTTTAAAATCGTGTTTGCTAATTACAACGATTTGTCTCAACACAAAAATTAGTGCCAATGATGTTTTTAATGTGTCTAGAGTGCAGTTTCAAGGTTTTTGAAAAATCGCGGAAGACCCTGACTGCAATCATCAAATTTTATCCTAAATGTTAACATAGTACGTCAGAATTCAAACGATTTTACGATTTCACCTGACGATTTTTTACGATTATTTGTTTAAATTTTACGATATTACATGAGATTCACAAATTTGGGATACACATGTTAAATTTTGACTCTCAATACTTTGATTTATTTTAAGCGCAGATACTTATCACATTTTATCTAAAATTACAACTGAAAAGTAAAGTTTATTTTTAAATTTTCTGTTTAAAATTTGTTGACTAGCGCAAAATTTAATTGACAATTCGAATATTCGAACTTAAAAAATCAAATTTTTAAGATTTTGTATAGTACTCAATTTGGTCAATAAATGTAAAATTTTGACAGCGATTCTTAAATTTTAACAACTGAAATTTGATCTGAATTTTCCATATTAGGTATGAAATTTCAAAAGTTTAGCTGTGGATGTGTGTGGGTCAAAAATCCACATTAGTGATCAAATTTGAAAAGTATTTTTAACAATCCACTAGTTTTCATCTGTAATTTTCAAATTGACTAAATGGTGTGGCCACATTTGATGCGCTTGGCATGTTAATAACCTATAAATAAAACTATTTCAGCACCTAATTATCAAAAGTTGGGATGTGGTTGTGTGTGGGTCAAAAATCCGCATTAGTGATCAAATTTGAAAAGTAATTTTAACGATTTACTAGTTTTCATTTGAAAACATTTGAAATTTTCAAATTGACCAAATGAAGTGGCCACATTTGATACGCTTGACATGTTATTAACCTATAAATAAAACTATTACAGCACCTAAAGTTTCTATACGTCAGAATTCAATCGATTTTACGACTCGTCATATATTGTTTTTCTTATTTCCATTTCGTTACTTAATCTGTTAATTTAACAAATTATAAACGTAAATGTGTTAAATTGTTATCTGTATAATGTTAATCTGTGATTTCAGATTTTGTCGAATATCTCCTGAACTAAGCGGAAATTTTTGGTTTTCTCAACAGAATATTACTGACCACTAGATTGTGCAACTTTTTTTATAATTTAACCGCCTTTGTAACTTTTACGGTTTCTGAGATCCCCATGCTGTTGATCCTTATCTTGAACACCCGTACAACAATTATTGAACTAATACGATTTGAAAAAATGTAAAATTTAGTTAGCCATCATAAGAATTAATTGTAGGACAGAAATCTAATTTAATAAATTACAGCCATCCCATAAACTTGCATATCATTTAATTAACATTACTGGTAATTGATACATTATTTTCTGAACAAATCTTCAATGAGTTACTAGAGGATGCAACAAAATAATTAATAATGATCATGTAGCTAAACGTAATAAGCTATAAGAATTTATTATGCAACGTTCATCTTATTATATTTTATTAAAATATTAAGAGAACAGAAGTACGATAACAAATTGATATTCCACGCTATAAATAATTTACTAACGAAGGCATTAAAAAATGTTTTAATAGTTATTAAGATATATGTGAGCGACGCGATGTCTCATACCTACATGTTACATAAAATGTAATAATAATTTAAGTAAATAATTCAGATATTAATATGTAGAAAATATAAGTTATGAAAATGTAGTTTTCAATGGAAGGTATCGATGTGGGGTAATAAAACTTCTCTCTGCAGAAAAAAATGTTATCCTTACGTAACTACAAATTTCTTTATCTGAATTCCTGTGAATGCTTGTAATTTTATCTTCTTGGAACACATTCAGTTTAAAGGTTCATACGCATAATTGCAAATTCATATGCTCTTACCAATCACCTGATTAATGCTAATTAACGGTACTAAAATGGACGCTGTTCATCATCGCGCAATCACTATTAATCATAACAATTGATAATCGGTATGACCTGATTGACAGACCTGATGGTCATGGATCGCATTAATTAAGATAACATTATTATTCAGCGTTCCCGAACAATCGGCAATCTTTTGCATGACTAATCCATTGACTTTTACACACCACGTAAGAATTATAAATAAATTGCGCGCTTCATGTGTGGAAACGTACGCCATGCAAGCACGCTCGAAGCGTGGGCGGGCAAATAATGGAATCTATTGAGAACAATGACCGCCTTTACGGCCGTACAAGTTCTCGGATCTTATAGGGTGATCTACGGCTTTGCTATTTTCCAGCGGTTTTGTAGTCGGCCAGCGTTTAAGCCAAATGAACCAATTGTTAGCGATTAGCACGCCGGTCCTTTCTGGCAGGTTCATCTGCCCTTTTAAAGTCTCAAGTGGTTGTGGCATTTATTTGGCATAGGGTCAGTGACTCTCAAACATTTACTATGTATAAATCAGTGGCGGTCCGCGCCAATTGGGTCTTGTCACAGTATCCCATTGTGGTTAACTTTTTATTGTACCTACACGCTTGTTTGATTTGCATTAATGCCGATAAGCAGTTAAACAGATATAAACATCGTAACATTTCCTGAAAAAATAATATCAAACATTTAAATATTCTGTCGATCTGTAAAACAGAACAGACAGAAAATAATATCTAAAATATTGTATAAAATTAGTATAATCTATTGTCACAGTAACTTATTGTAGAAGTAAATCTAAATATATAATGATTTCATTGGAAAACATTCTGAAAAGTGATATAACAACAATGTCGAGTAAAAAATTCCACAAATTATAATCGTAAATGTGATATGGACATATAATAGATATGTTTACACTGTGTCTACCTTAAAATCTACTAGTGAAAAACCCAACATAAGAAATAATAATGCTACAAAAATTCATTGATGACATTCATAATTTGTCTCCAAACTTTGCAAAGGACTACTAACACAAAGTGATAAATGTGTAAATATTCAACTGTGCTGCCGACGAATACGAATTTGCTGTGGTGCATACTTGCTAGATACCGTTTTAGGGGCGTCATGGAGTACCTGTTTGGAACCACTGCCTTGCAACTTGCTCACAGCGGGTCGCTAGGTTTAATGTTATTTTGATGAAGTGGTCCTTTAGAATATTAAAAAAGGGTCACCCTTGGAGGAACCTCTCTGGCCCAAATCAGTTTCCAGCGCCGGACAAAGGAATATGAATGGGACCATTGTCCGGGATGAATACAAGGGGCGAAAATAATTTCCATTTTGCCATTTTTATGGACCTTTAGTAAGTCAAGTGGATGCTTTCTTGTGACGCCCAAAACGGTGCGGCGCAATATTTACATAAGACATCTAACAGAAAAACTTCGCATTTAACTTAATATTTGCTGGATTTATATCATTTATTAAGCACTTAGGCAAAAAGTTTTAAAACTTTCAAACATAATTGCATAAGTATATAAAATTTTGAAACCAATTTTTGTCTGATTTAAATTACACAATTTTGGACATTTTCGGCAAGACATATTTTCATGTCAACTATAAGTACATTTTTTGCCGATACTGAACCATATTAAACCTAGACAATTTTAATTTGGTGTAAGTATAGCATTTTTTATCAAAAACAGTTTTATTTTTTTGTAAAAAGTGCGTTTTACCATTGATTATAATATCCTTATAGATACCCGATGTATATGGTGGCACCAATTGCTACGAATTTGCCTAACTCAAACGTGTTCAGAGGTCGAATTCCGGGGTTGACTGTAGATATTTCGCACTTTCATACTATTTATGATGGTGGGAGGCTGGGAAGGAGATGGAGACAATGCGCGCTCTCACTTTTGTAAGAGAGCGCATTTTCTATCTAAAGATTACAACTCGGGCGGCCCGAGCCCGAAAATATATTTTAATGGATGCCTTTACATTCCGTGCTGTAAGCGTAGTTACAACTTGTTTGTCTATAATTAGAAAAATCATACCACAAGGGCGGCAATAAATTAAGTAGCCGGTAAAATATATTATTGCACAATCTTCTGTAGTAACTTCACTTTTAAAGTCGTGGCTAGCGTTTTCAGTACCTGAAGCGGACGAAGTCGGTGACATTGGTGATACAACACTGGTAATCTCCGAAGTGTCTATCTGCATATCGCACGGTGCAAATTCGCTAAAAAAAGTATCTTCATCTTCTTCACAGTTTGCTGACTTGGGTGGCTTCATTAAGCTGGTTATTGAGTTTATTCTAAAGGATGTTCTGAATGTTCTTGCAGTTGGGTTTCTGTTATATCCACCTCTCTGTCTTATAATGGAAAATAAATTTTCTAAAATGTCTTGATTTAGTCTAGTGGTCAATAAATATTCATATCCCGTATTTGCAGAATTTTGCTGTAGCATGAGTATAGCATTAATGGTAGTAATGAATCCTCCAATGAAAGGTGGCCTCGATACTTTCCCTTTTGTATCAATTTTTCTTAAATTTTTGAACTTTTCTTTTGCTTCAAGTAATGTCGATTTTACCAATGGGCAGCGGTCAGATAATGCACAGTTATATGGATTTTTTGAAAATCGATATCGACTATTCAGGCAATCAAAAGTCTTATCCATAAAATCGATAAATTCGGCAGTATTTAAAGCTGTGTCACTTTTTAATTCGTTAGTACTACTACAAGTTCTAATTGCGGCTGCCATGCTATGACTTAGAACCTGTAGCGCTAACTTGCAGGACATTTTTTGGAAAGGATTTGGCGATATATGTGCACTTGCAATTTTTGGCAAAGCACGACAAGTAGTACTTTTTTTATCAATGATATGTGTGTCTACTATATCTTTAAAACACACTCTCTTTTTGTCGTTCATGTAAAATAGGTCTCCATTTAATAAATTATTCCGAATGCTCTTAAATAAATGAGGAACATCGAATATGGTATATACTACATGACCGTTAACTTTAAAAAATGGACGGTCTTCTGTAGATCCCAAATTTTTAATGGCCGCTACATTTGTTGTGCCTTGATCACAAATAATTGCCTTCACTAAAAATCCACTATTCAACATTTTTTCTGTAGCTTTCTTTATAAGCAAAAGGAATTTTCCATTTCGAGTACAGTCCTCTGGCCATAAAAACCAAAACCTGTTTTGCAGTTTTATTGGTTCTCCCCAAATGTCCGAGATCCTCGAATCCTTCAATACAGTCCATACTCTTCGAATATTCAAGATATTCTTTTATTGCCATTTCATCAAAACATATCACACAGTTTTTCTCCAATTCTGACATTGTGCCTGCCTTTAATGTCAATTGCTTAAATAATAGCGGACTGAACCCAGGATTAAATTTTGATGAACCAATCCATCCTTGAATCGCAGATACGCCAGGTAGAATGACGTTCTGGCGTCTCATAAATTTATACGTAGAAGGAGATTTATAATACAAAGATATTGACAACTCTTTTTCTTCCTTGGACTATTGTGCCTTCTTTTTGTGCAACATTTGCATAGTTACAAGAGCACGTGATTGTCGTGAAGGAAATTTATATGTATTAACAGTATTTTCAGTACCGCAAAGCGATTTATATTTTTTCTGGCTCTTCTTTAATTTAGATACATGTCCTCGCTTACTTTGTAATAATTTTGTTTGTTCTTTCACAGTGTTTGTCAACCTTCTTATTTTGTTTCGATTTTCTGTTTCATCTTGATTTAAGTTAAGATTTCTTTTCACATTTTTATTATTTGTCGAAGAAGGTGGCAAATTCGATATTCTATCTAAAAAATATATACCAGCCAAACTCATTTCTGGTGGCGACAATAATTCAGTGCTGTATTTGTTACTGCTTGATGCTTTGTTGAAATCCGGAGACTCAATGGAGAAAAACGATGAATTTGAATAATTTCTTTTTGGTGTCAAAACTTTAAGACACGGCGACGTCCCATGGAAGGTGGTTGGCATTTCAGAGGGTGGTGGTGATGTGGATGATTGCTGGATTAAATATAAGGGAGACGTGTGTTGTTGATAATGTTTCGGTACTGCATTTGAGTTGAGTCTTCCATTATTTTTAAAATCATCGCTACCAAAATGAACTTGGCACAAACACTTTTTCCTCAATGAATTGGGGGATAAAGTTGCAAGTTCCACATTTCCTAAAAGAAGATAAATAAAATTCTGCTATTAATTAATGCTCATAATGAGATTCTTTGTCATTGTTTAAATTTTAAACTAAATATCTAAGTTGCAACTAGTAGACTAGTTTAATTTGCTTAAATACTCCAGCAATAGAAGGGTGTCTCACGCAAGTCGTTGGTTAAAAGTTTATGAGTTTTCTGATGTAGTAAAAATTTGAGAAAAAATCACATTCACAATCATTGCGATTGCGAGATATTTAAGGTACACAGTTGGTCTAAATATGAAATATGAGAATTTATGAATATCATTCAATTTCAATAAGATCCACAATTTTCCACAATGTCCACAATGTTAATATGTTCCCATAGAACTCTACGGTAACTAGGGAAATATAATATCCCCAGCAGTCATAATCGTGTATAATATGTATAATATAATTTTGAAAATAATAAATAATAATAACAAATTTTAACTTTAAGAGTAAAATATGACAATAAATTTAATTATAAAAATTTGCATATGTTAAAAAACAATTTCAAGAAATAATTTAAACTAAAAATTGGACATTTTTTTAAGTCATGGTTTGGCGAACTATGGGTGTTTCCTTTCCCCCGGGACACCCTGTATAGGAACAATTGAAATGAAATAAGCAAACTTCAAAGCCGGATATAAGAGGACTTTTATACAGGGTTGGATAAATGTGTCGGAATTTTTGATTTTCGTATAAACTTTATTATTATTATTATTACTTAAAACAAGCAGTACTTTTTTTTAATTAATCATTTTTTGCACTGTTTGTGCATTCCAATAGATGTAGAAATAAAAATATAATGTAACTATAGAGTTAGCATGCTTTGCTAACTTAATTTAAGAATATATAATAAAATCGTAAATTTAATCACGATTTAAATTTACATGATTTAAATCGTGATGTAAATCAATTGATTTAAATCATATCTAAACTGGCAAAAAATGATCAGAAATATCAAGTAAATCAAATGAAACATTATTTATTTGTTTTTTTTTAATCTTTGATTTTTGATTTTTTTTTAATCATTGATTTGTGTTTTTATTTTTAAATCACGATTTATTCCAACCCTGGTGATAGCATTAAGATATAATTGCACTCCTAAAGACCATCGTTCATCAATTAGGATATTGTCAGATTGCTAAAGGTCTCGAGTTTGAACATTTGTTAATTTTTCTTTCAATATTAAAGTTCTTAATATACAATAAATTTTATTTTCATTAAATAATAATTATTTATTTCTTCTTAGTAGTAGTATTTATAATTTATTGAAGCATTTTTATACAAAAATATTGTTTTATTACAAGTGTATGATGGTAAGGCTTAGGGGGTGCTTCAATTGGCCATCAGCCGGAGCCTTTCAGCTATTTCTTCTTATTTTATTTAGTATTTTAAAAACCACAAGTCGTGAAACCCACCAAACCCTATATCATTGTAAATGTTGAAAAAGTGTATTTGAAAATGTAAAAATATCAAAATATATGTAGGTTAGCTGTTGGAAAACAACTCTCTGAATAGAGAGAAAAACTATTAATATTTGTTTTAAGAGTGATAATAATAATAAAGTTTAGACAGAATCAGGTATTCTGGCACATTTGCCCAACTCAAAATATTTCAAAATAAATATTAAGATGTAAGAAAATAACATAAAATGTAATCAATATGAAAAGAGTTTCAGAACTATCGAATATATTCAAGATTTATTATAAAATTATAGTGCATTCCTTGATCCTGGATTTACTTCTTGTTTGTTTAAATATTCAGCAGCAGAGATTCGCAGCACAGTAAAGACTTCACATAAAATAAATGTTTCTATAATCCTTAATTTTTTGTTTCTATAGTCTACAGTCTTACTTATTTATTTCTAATTATTTTAGTTGACTTGATGTGAATCAGTTTAAATTTAAAAATATGAATACAGTTTGAATAGAGAAAACAAAGTAAACTGAACTTAACTTATTTTGTAAACAATAAGATACATATGAGAAGTTTTAATTTAGAAAAATATTTCCAATTTTTAATGGCTGATTATTAATTTTTTGACAAAAATATCTGGACTAAAATTTTGTTTAGAATTACAGTATTGGAGATACTTTGAATCTTCTGTTATTTATTTATATTACGAACCTTTAAAAATATGAATAATGTCTTCTAATTCACATCCAGGACTAATTCCATTATGTATTATTAACTTTTTTTTATGTTTTGTTGTATCTTGCCTTAGTGAATAATCCATTTTCTACACCTTTCCATGTTAGCTGATGGAAAACGAAACATTTTTAAACTTTGATGAGTCCTTGGAGTAAAGCCGCAATTTAAGTAGCGACATTTATTTCCGCTTTTAGTTGTCGACATATTAACACTTTTGTCTCACGGAAACAAATTAATTTATATGACAACAAAATAAAATGGTTGTTTAAATTCTATAATTTGCAGCTTGAAATAGACGTAATGTTCAACAGACAACGTGAAACGAATAACTAAAAACGTCTTTCTACAGATGTAGACCACAGGCTATTTGAATGCATTTTCTTAGTTATAAACATTTACAACCCTCATTACGTGCCCGGTCGGTAAACGGGGCGCTGAGGGACGCCCCCCAGCGCCTTATTATCTCTTAATCCTCATCAACCCTCAACCACCCAAATCCATCATTGAGAATATTGGAAATACCAGCGGTCCCCCCTCCGGCTCCGTGGCCGGTCACGGTGCCGGTGCATCCGTGAATGAATCGCGCGTTAAGTTTTTGAAATTTCGATGCGAGCGCTCCGCTCTGGCGTGGGCCGTCTCCCTACTAAATCAATTCTGTCTCCTTTTCGACGTCCACAGGCGCGTACAAAATTTACATTGGGTTGGGTATCTATAAGGATATTATAATCAATGGTATTAGTGATGCAATATGATTTATTTTGTGTCTTATCCAATGCACCAATTATCACAAGCTTGTATAATGTGAGGCATTTGGGCATTATGGACATGCAAATTGTAACTTCACATAATGAATACTGCATTTTCATTTATAAAGATTTCAGTACAACATAACATTTTTTATTTGCTTTAAGAAATTTACAATTTTAAAGTTTTAAAACTTCCAAATCATTAAATAAAACCACAATGATTGCAGGAAAGATGTAGCTTTTAGGCACGGACACGGTTGAAGAAACATCAGAGAACGAGGAAACAACCAGACACGAGGAAACATCAAATGAAGAAATAACTATGGAGGAACTAAAATAGGTAATAAAGAAAATGAAAAAGCAACCGGATCGGACGAAATCTGGAAATGATAAAGAATAAAGGGAAGAAAGGAGCAGAACTACTTTTAGAACTGTACAACTCAGTGTGGCATAAAAAACAAATTCCGAAAGATTGGCAAACTGCACAAATAGTTCCAGTATATAAATAAGAGAAGAGTGCCAAAACTACCGAGGAATAACATTACTAAACACAACTATGAAAATGTATGAACAAATCCTAGACAAAAAACAAAGAACAAAGATAGAACCAACAATAGATGAATCACAAAGTGGCTTCAGAAAGGGACATAGCCCGCAAGATCACATTTTCGCGATTCAGCAAATAATAGAGAAATCAAAAATACAAAAAAAAGACGTCTACTTGAGTTTTATAGATATGGAAAAAGCCTTTGACTTGGTAAACAGAAAAAAGCTGTGGGATATACTTAAAGAACAAGGAGTCAACCCCAAACTAATCAGAATAACTAAACAAATCTACAACACAAAGACAAACGTGATAATACTGATTCAGAAATCCAAATCATTCAAAACGAAAGAAGGATTATGGCAAGGGGGAGGTTTGAGCCCAACATTGTTCATCGTCTACATGGACGAGATGTTAAAAAAATGCACTCAGAAAACAAAAAAAAATTCTGATTGGATACAAAAATATGCAGAGAGTGGAAATCTCGGAAGGTGCATTCGCGGATGATGTAATAATAATAGCGAAAGGGGAAGTCGATCTACAATACAGCCTAAACATATGAAATAAGGTACTAAAAAAATATGGTATGAAGATGAATATAAACAAAACAAAAGTAATGGTAATCGGAGAACCTACAAAAATATACATTAGAATAGACAACACAAACATAGAACAAGTGGAAATCATGAGATATCTGGGAGTATAAATAAATAAGGATGGCAAGCAAGAAACGGAGATAAACAGCAGAATAGAAAAGACAATGAAAACTTACTACGCGCTGAACAAGATGTTCATAAATAAACACGAAATATCCCGTCAGACAAAAATAAAAGTATTCAAATCGGGTTTTAGACCGATATTAACATATAGCTGCGAATCATGGACACTAACCAAGAAAGAAAAGAGCAAATTACAGGCAACTGAAATGAAATACCCCAGAAGAGTAAGAGGCGTTACAAGGAGGGACAAAATCAGAAACACCCAAATCAGAGAAGAGTTGGAAGTAGAATCGTTAGAGGAATTTATGGCAAGAAGAAAACTGAGCTGGTGGGGTCATCTACAAAGAATGAGAAACACAAGGCCAGTTAAGAGAATATGGGAAGTTAGACCTGGAAAATGAAGAAGCAGAGGAAGACCAAGACAAACATGGAACAACTCTATAAACGAGATTCTGAAAAACAGAGGAAAATCATGGGCAGAGGCAAGAACAATGGCGAAAAACAAAAGAGAGTGGGCAAAATTTGTACCTATGTAAAAAAACTATATTAGACACCCTACACCATTATATGGTAGAAGGGATACTGATTATATATATTTATACATAAAATTTTGAAACCAATTTTTGTCTGAAGTAGATTTAAATTACACAATTTTGGACATTTTCGACAAGACATATTTTAGGTCAAATATAAGTACATTCTTTGCCGATACTGATTTATACTAAACCATATTAGGCCTAAACAATTTTAATTTGGTATAAGTATAAGTGGTATAAAAACCAAGTATTATTTTTTGTTAATTGTGCGTTTTACTTAATTTTGGGCATTTTGGACATACAATTGTTACTTCACATAATGAATACTGCATTTTCATTTATAAAGAAAGTTAAAGTTTTCAGTACAACATAAAAAAATGTATTTGCTTTAATAAATTTACAATTTTAGTGTTCTAAAACTTCCAAATCATTAAAAAAAAAACACAATGATTGCAGGAAAGATGTAGAATATTAATTGTTTTTGCATTGATTTCCTTTAAATTTATTGATTTGATTTTAAAATCAGAATAACTAGCATTACAATTATTGGCAAGATTGGAAAGATGTAGAATATTAATTATTAATTTTGCATTGATTTCCTTTAAATTTATGGATTTGATTTTAAAATCAGAATAACTAGCATTACAATTATTTGCATATGCAATATATGTAAATTAATCTAGAACAGCAAGCATTAACACAGTAATGTTCCTACTCTGGGTATGTAATTATCATATGTTATTTCAGTTCATTCTGTACATTAGGATTAAAAATACATTTTTCTTTGCTACACCCCAAAATGGGCCGCATTGGGGCGGGGCTTTTTACCTACGGTCTCGTGTTTAGGGCTCTTGCATATAATCGTTTATGCCGACAGGCGGAGAACTTGAAACGTAGAGGAATGTGAAATATGATCTCAATATTGCTAATCCCTTATATTTACACACTACCAAGCTTGCGAGGCGTAGTGAACGTAGGGAGAGATTTTTTCACCATCACCAATCTTGGATTACAGTTCATGTCCAGGACATATCCGAAAACGACTTTTCATAGTAACTGTATCTATTTTGAAAATAAATATGGCAGGTCAAATTTCTCTTCAGAATGTCATTATAAAAACATTGCTAATGTATGAAATAAAGTTACGCACTTTTTAAAAATTTTCAAAATTGTTTTTTATTGTTCACGACAATTGTTTCGCCACACTGTGGCTTCTTCAGGTGAAGAAATGACCTGAAGAAGCCACAGTGTGGCGAAACAATTGTCGTGAACAATAAAAAACAATTTTGAAAATTTTTAAAAAGTGCGTAACTTTATTTCATACATTAGTAATTATGAATTTTCAACAAATAAAAGCCACATCGATCAACCTATAAAAACATTGAATTCATATCTTAAGATAACTGTTTATGCTATTGCTACAAATTTTGCAGCAATATTAATAAGCGTCTTTCTTTGGCTCTTTTTGTGGTGGTCTTTCGGGGTTTTCGTCCATTAGCCCTTTGAAACAAAATTAAAACTGCCTTTATTAACTCCAATTAGAAAATAATTTGTTTCAATTCCATCTCCGTCGACGTTACGAGAAGCGAGCGAATGAAATGGAAATTACTGCAACATTTCAATATAACATCGCATGAAAGAATGCGAAAATGTTTAGGGTTTTACGACAGGTGCAGACATGCTCAGCACAAAGGACATAGAAGGCAGCCCCGGCTCACACACAATTAAAACTGTGTAACAAAATATTTCTTTCATACGAACATGGATAACATTATATGTCGGCTATAAATATTGTGCAGTTATCTAGGTATCTACTTATAACGTAATTTAAATGTTAATTTGTTAATTATGTTCTGCATTAATAGTAAGAAACGTGGTAGCGACATCATATTTAATATAATTTTTCCACGGCTATCTCATAATACACTTATTATACTTCTGTTTCCTCAATTATAATGATATCCATTTATCACTACCGGATCCATTATATACTGCCAGCCGTGTATAATATTATTATACACTACCGAAATGTCATTTGGACTTTTGAAATTGGTAGTTTTATTAGCTATTTATTTTATAAGTGAATAAAATTGCTTTATTGACGTGTATCATACAAGATTTTTTCCAGTTTGTTATCAGAATTGAAGAATTTGCGTCAAGTGTCACATCGTCAGGTGACAACAAAAATTTCAAGGATATTACCTATTTACGTATTTTTTTTGTTTATTCACGTTGTCAATGGTTTTAGGTTTTAGGTGAATAAAGTGAAAATGTAAACATTTTATTCTCCCATTCGATTAAAGTGTTCTTTTAATGATGAGATTCAATATACATAATGAGCATTTTAATAATGCGAATTGGAAAAAAAAATCGCCTTGCGCTATTTAAACCAGGTACTCGAGCAATATATCGCATATACTCCGCCGGCGTTTAGTCGGGTACGCCACCGTAAAACTTCTATGACAGCAATTGCTAACCACCAATATAACTTAATCTGTCACGCGTGTGGCTCGTTTTTTTTTTAATACTATCGAGTAGTCATCAAATTACATCAATGTTTCATCAATTAAATTGAAACGTCGAAACGTCAAAATCAACAAGCTTGGTCGGAATTTTGGTGGGCGGAATGTTTAGTACTTTGGTTGGGTGGTTTATTTATTATTTGCATATTGTTTGTTCGGATAAATTTCGCCTTTTTTTGCGCCTATGGTCGGCCAATTGTCGGGAACTGACGAGAGCGCAGGCCCGACCTTAAGCCTGCTCGAAAAGAGTGGACACGCCAGAGTCGTTCGAAAACCGTGCCACGGAACCCGTGCCATCATCCCCTGAGCAGCCTACCAGAGGGTAAGTCAGAACCCCATTTCGCCGACCACTTTAACGCCCACGCCGCGCTCACAGCAAGAAGTTTTATCATCATAGTTAAAATTAATATACAGTCCATTTAAACCCACCCGATTTATAAACATTTGGTTCCAAATTCCAACCGAACAAGCACAATTTCAAATAAACAGACGAAGAAAAATAAATGGTGGTCGGAAGAGATAAAACAAATAGTAAAGGCAAAACAATATACATGAAAAACCGACATAAGAACAGGAAAAGAGGAAGATTATAGGAGATATAAAACAGCAAGTAAAGAAACGAAACGCAAAATCAAGATACCAAAGCAACAAACATGGGAAGAGTTCGGAAAGAAATTGAAGGAAACGTTCACAGAAAACCAGAAGATGTCCTACAGCACAATAAAACAAATGAGGAACAAAAAAACCCCGAAACAAATTAACATAAAAGGTAAAAATGGAATTACAATAACAGAACAAAAAAAGATCATGGAAATGTGGAAAGAATACTTTAGTGAAATGACAGGAACAAAGCACAAAGGGAAATAAGAATAAACAGACAACAGAACCAATGACGAAATCAGAAGGATATCAATGGAGGAAATGGAGATAGCAATCAAATAAGCAAAACTAGCATAGGCTCCAGGCACAGACGATTTCACAGCGGAAATGATGAAATACATGGGAGATAAAGGGAAAGAGGAATTCCTGGATATTCTTAATGAAATAATAAAGAAAAAAATAATACTGGACGAATGGAACAAGGGAATCATACTACCCATCCACAAAAAAGGAGAAACTGCAGAGGAATTATACTCACAAGCATACCAGAGAAAATATTTACAAAGATATTAGAGAAAAGGCTGAAAGAAAAACTGGACCCACTATTGGGAGCAGAACAACACGGGTTCAGGAAAAATAGAAGTACACAGGACCTGATACACATAATGAGACAACTAACAGACAAGACGATCAGAAAAGGAAAAGAACTACACATATGCTTCATAGACCTGAAAAAAGCATTTGACAGAGTAATAAGAGAGGACATATGGAATATGTTAGAAAAAAGATCGGTAGACAGAGACATGATAAACATAATAAAAGAGCTGTACAATAACAACAGAAACAAGGTGATAACTGGAACAAACGAATCAGAGGAGTTCAAGACCGAAATTGAACTAAAACAAGGTTGCATTTTAAGCCCTTTACTCTTCGCATCACTCATAGATGAAGCAATAAGGACAAGCAAAGAAAGAGCAGCAAACACGATTATAGGATATAGGAAACTGAAAATGATAAAAATACAAATACTTATGTTCGCAGACGACATGATACTAATAGCAGACTCAGAAGAAAAACTCCAGCGTAACCTTAATATATACGAAGAAGGACTGAAAAAGATAAATATGGAAATAAACATCAGCAAAACTAAAACAATGATAATAGCGTCAAAAGAAAACAAACACAAAATATAGCTACAAGGGAAACAACTAGAACAGGAGAATGAATACAACTACTTAGGAACAGTAATAGAAGAAAAGGGAAAGATTGACCAAGTAGTGGAAGAAAGAATAGGAAAAGCAGGAAGGATCTACAACACAATAAAAAACACGTTTCTAGAGAAAAAAGAAATTACTAAAAAATAAAAACTGCGGTATACAAAAAATAGTAAGGCCCTCTCTAATATATGGAAGTGAATCGTGGACAATTACGGAAACAAACAAAAGCAAGATCAACGCAATGGAAATGAGATTCCTAAGGAAGATAGAGGGAATTACAAAAAAAGATAGAGTAAGGAACACAGAAGTAAGGAAACGGCTCAAAATAAAGCCAATAACAACAATAATAGAGGAAAGACAGCTAGGTTGGCTAGGACATATACACGGACTAGAAGAGAATAGAATAACAAAAATAATACATGAAGTAAAAATACAAGGCAAAAATAAGGTAGGAAGACCGAGGAAGGGATGGAATGAACAAACGCACCAAGCAGCGGAAAGAAGAGGAATAGAATGGAATGAAATAAGAAAATTGGCACACAAGACAGGGACCACTGGAAAAGAAGAGTGAAGGAATTAATTAGCAAAGACATGTGATTGTAAAATGTATTATAAATGTAATTGAGCAGTAAACCCGAAATGGTAAAAGGACGACGGATAAATAAAATAAAAAATAAAAATCGACATTGTAAGACTTCGGTTTTCCCAATATTTAATAATTAGGTATATTTTACTTGTAATCATAAATTCTTATAATTTATGATATTTGTTTTGGCTCGTGATTTATCTATTTTACTTTTATTTTGTGCGATCGTATAATGGCAGTACTTCTTTACGTTATGTTTGATATTAAATCATTATCGTGACGACTCAAACTTCTTTTAGAGGTAATGCGTGTGTTAGTAACAATAATATTAATAAAATAAAGACAAAGAATTATAGATTAAGTGTAATTTATTCACTTTAAAAGATTTTGCACCAATAATTAAACATCAACTTGAATTTAATGACTTTCTTTATTGACTCAAAAAGTGTTAGTTAGTTTTGGATAAAAGATGTACTTAACGTCAATGACTTTCACACATTGCTCAATTCTACGTGCCCGCAAAACGGCCCAATGTATGTCATCACTTCATGAAATATGTCACTGTTTGTGCCTTCCAATGTCATTTTTCATTTTATCTGTACATCAGTTGGAAATCTTAAGTAACGTCAATGACTTTCACCCATTGCTCAATTCTACGTGCCCGCAAAACGGCTCAATGCATGTCACCACTTCATGAAATATGTCACTGTTTGTGCCTTCCAATGTCATTTTTCATCTATTACTTCAGGATTCACTAACTAGGTTTTGATAGATGCAATTTTGTTAAATACGTCCTGTAAATTGTTCGTATGACTGATATTAATGAATTTGCAATAAGAATAAATAATGTTTTTACTCATTACACAAAACAACCCATAATTTGCCACAGTATTGCCCAGTTATTATGTAAATTATACCTTAATATTTCATAATTATTCCCTGGAGAACATTATCGTTTTTAGATTTCATCTTGAAATTTAGAATGAAACTCGTTAAATAAGCAATTCTGATAATTATATGGATTTCATTTAGTTAACCCTTTTTTGGTTAAAATTTTGTAATGTTTCCGATTTAAACTAAATCTTAATTTGATTCAAATCCATATGATTAATGATTCATTAAATAATGTTTTACCACTTTATCGAAGAGATATATTTAGGTTATATTTTAACAATTTATACTTATCCCCTGAAGAGTATTATCCTTTCTATTCTACATTTTAATTGATATGTTTAGAAGAATTGTTAACTTGTGAGGAGAATTGTTAATCATGTCTACTAAGGTAAACACAATTAGAGATGGTAGCATTCTCCTGTCGGAACGCGAATGACACCGGAAATATTATCTCATTAACATCCACGACACCGCTCATAGCGTATGCCAGAAATTAATAAAGCTTTTGAACAACCCACGTATGTGTAACCGGAACGATTACCTCATTAACATCCACGACACCGCTCATAGCGTATGCTAGAAATTAACAAAGCTTTCGAACATCCCACGTATGTGTAACCGGAACGATTACCTCATTAACCTCCACGACACCGCTCATAGCGTATGCCAGAAATTAATAAAGCTTTCGAACATCCCACGTATGTGTAACCGGAGCGATTACCTCATTAACATCCACGACACCGCTCATAGCGTATGCCAGAAATTAATAAAGCTTTCGAACATCCCACGTATGTGTAACCGGAACGATTACCTCATTAACATCCACGACACCGCTCATAGCGTATGCCAGAAATTAATAAAGCTTTCGAACATCCCACGTATGTGTAACCGGAACGATTTTATATATATTTCACGGGGTCTTCGTTTTTGGTACTTTAGTAGGAATGAAGTGATTATTGCTACTCAATTTCGAAATAATCAATACCATCCTGAACACAGTCACTTTCAAAATAAATCGGATAATACTCTTTGTAATGATATTCGCGGATACTATTAACGAAGATAATAACGGACTGACGCCACGCTAATCTGGAACCAACTCCTTTTTTGTATGCAGAACGATGCTATTTATATTAAAAAAAATCCCACTCAGCGATGTTCTGTGATTTCCCGTAACATTATTTCTAATTTCGGTGATCTCACATGGGCCCTATAGCAAGGTTATTGACCTAAAAATACTAAATTGTTATGATTTGTCATCGGCCGGCTCGGGCGCCTGTGTTTTGTTTATAAAATTGCGTCACCACGCATCGAACGCGTCTTAATAAGTGATTATAAAAGTTCTCGTAATTTCGTTTGCAATCGATTCAAATTGAATTCATCTTTAATCAAATTACTTATAAAATCCCCCAAATGATCACCCCCTTCCTATTCTAACACAATACTTGGCTTTTACGTGTGTTTTTCAATGTTTATACCTGAGTATCAAATTCTTATAATTTTATTTCGAACCGTCTCAATTAATATCAGTCATTTTTCGTAATAATATATATAAATTAATTCATACAAAATATGTGCATTTCGATCCCTTACAACATATTGAACGAAAAAACATATAAGCGAAATAATTGATAATGCGAAGATACCCCAGTGTCAAGATTCTTGACACTTGTTTTTTAACACCCTGTATATTTCTTGTAAAAATTGGTTTGTAATGAACACTTTTGAGTTACTTAACTATGCCAAAATATTTGAAAAACTGATATAGCTAGTTCAAATCTTATTACGTATTTGATGTAATAAATTAACGTATAATTTTGTATCTCTGCAGATAAGCGACATCCCAGTGGTACTTAGAATGTGCGTATTCTATATGTGCGTATATCAAAATATGACGTAATATTATTTAATTTTAAGGCAGTTGTGGGTAATATCCGTAACAAACCCATATATACTACTATTATTTCAATTGGTAGTGTTTATTATAAGCTAAATTTATATTGTACGTATACTTTCTACGATACATTCGAGGAGCTATCAAAGATCTAAAATAAATAGCACAATGCAAATTTATTACTACGGCAAGTCCCTAAAGCCGTTAGAACCTCGTGGTTATGTTATTTATCGCAGTTTCTATTGTAGAAAAAGCAGGGAACAGCGGTTACCACATGCCACTTTCAGCCCCTGCTGCCAGTAGTATTCAATATAAAATTGGACATTAATGCTACATTGAATACCAAGCAATTGCCAGATATATTACGCATATCACGTAAGTTTCTTGAATGTAATGAGCTTCTTATTCATTAAACGCTGTTAATGGAAATCTCCAGAGGGGAAAGTGTTAAGGTGCATCTGAAAACACTTAATAATCTCTTTAAATCACAAAAGAAGACGGCGTCTACCTGCGGCACAGTAAACTTGGGTATCATCCACACACCTCCGACAGCTTTTCGAGTGGCTCCCTGCAGTTTCATTGTGGCTCAAGTTCGACTCTATTATTTACTAGTGTCTTTTTACAGTCGACTTGGTCCGTGGCATTGTTTATTTCGTTTCAGTGGATCATTGTTCTCGGAAGGCGCCGACCTAAAATAGCCCTGTTCGAAGAAACTGTGCCTCAGGCATGGGAATGCGGTGCTATTTCTAAAATTGTTAAACCTGCGACTACAATTTAACCTGTTTGAAGTGGAATCTATTTACAAGAGGGGAATTCTCCAAGAAATTCGATTCATGCCCACACTTTTCTACCTTAACTGTATAATCATCCCCATTACTATAATTAATGTCTTTGTCATATATCGTTTATTTTAATACACATATTCCTATGCACGTCCAATTATATTCTTAATTTACTTAAATCAGTCCGACAGATTTTAGCATGTATTCAAGATCAAACACAATGTAATTATCCACCGCATAATTAAAACGGTGTTATATGTACACTCCGTATTATTAAAGAGTAGTTTTCGTTTTGGTTGAAAAAACACGAACAAGCGCCTCGCCTTTGCATTGTTATATCTAAAACAATTATATTTATTTGTCCGGTAATAATAATTTAAATTTCTTCACGTTTCCTATTGAAGATAAATGGCCTTTGTACTGCCACTGCTAATCGAAAATGCTGTGAACAATTTCCACATCGATCCCTAATAATGCATACGTTCAAAAATGCGCGAAACTAAATTAGAGTGGGTGCTGGCTGTAAAATAAATTATATATTGTTGAATTTGTGAAATGTCACAAATTTGATTATACACGATAAAGTCACCGACATACCCTCTGTAATTGGTTATCACGAACATTCATTGTTGAAACATTCAGAGTTATTTCATGCCAACCATTTACGGACCAACTACATGGGAAATTACTGAAATGCGAAAAGGTTTACGTGGTTATTCACAAAGTGCACAATTTTGTCGATAATGCTTTCATGACGGTTTCAATAGTTTAAATCCTACGATTGCACTATTTCAGAGAGTCGGTGATAAAACAAGCGCTTTGATTGACTCACATACTGCAGGAAACACCAGTAAACATAATGAAATTATTTTGGCTGCACTTTTAACGTACCATTACTGACACAGTTTATAATAAAAATATTAGAATTTTGATAATCATATTTAAAATATCTTAATAATAATTTATTATTGAGATATTTTAAATACGATTATCCCAATTCTAATATTTTTATTATAAACTGTGGGAAAAATTATTATAATCATTTGAATTTAATCAAAACAAATCCAACACATGACTTTAACATACAAATTAAAATATTAAATTTATCTAAAAACCAAGAGAAACGTTGTTCCGAGAAAAAGTATGCTGTCTCTAATTATACTTGATTTTTATTAAAATATTTTTTTGCGTATTGCCTTACGAAAACAAAATAATGACAAGAGTAAACTCGCAGTTCCGGTTATCCAATTTTAACCAAAAAGTAATCAGCACTAAGTTAGATTAGGTTAGGTTAGTTAGGTAAGAAACAGTTCTCTGTATATCATCATGTTTCAATCCAATTTTTGTTTTGGTTTATGAGTTATCGAGTGGAAAAAATCCAAAGCACAATCCATGCATAGCACACACATACATACATACATGTATTTTTTTTGTAATTAGCATTATGTGGTGCCCACAAATTTCCTTAAAAATCAGGTTTTTCTTATCAGAAACGTTAAATACTTACTTCAATATTACCATTGATTATACTACTCTTATTAAGTATATTATAACCTATAGTAATACCATAAGTGAATTAAAATTCCCGGATATTTTACGATAGCGTGTTGCATAGCAGCGAGTGTTAATTTGTCAGTTAAAAAATCACGAGATCGCGCAGGGCTCGAGTGGTCTTCTGACAATTTAACACGAGTTTTTCTACGTAGCACGTTAGAGTTAAATATCCTAAATTTTAATTCATGAATGGTATTTGATCAGATTATTTAATGAATACAATATGATTTATGATTTGCAATCTCGGCCAGGGCATTAATAAAAATATCCAACGTTGCATCGTTTCAAATATAACACTTTTGAAGCATATACATTTTCATTCGTTTTGATTCGTTTTTCATGTATGCTTTGACATGAATTATAATTATGAAGTGTAATTTGAATTATAATTATGATAATTATCATATATTATCATAATTATGATAATAGAAGTGACCAAAATATTCAAAATATTCGCTGAAATTTCGTGTAGCTTGGTCCAAACTCGCGTCGTGATTGGCTAATATGAGCATGAATAAAATAATCAATGATATTATCTACGGGAAAGTAAAAGCAAAGATTATTTAGTAAAAATTTAGAAAAATACAGTATAAAATTCCGGGGTGATCTATTAACTCGAGGACAAACTTTGAAAGATGAAAGTTGTTCATATAACTTTTTTTCTCAGAATTACATCACCTTTCATCTGTCAAAGTTTATCTCCGAGCTAATAGATCACCCTGTATATAATATTTTCTAAAATTTAAACCTATAGCCAATTAGACTTGAACATTTTTTATGTTGCTTGTTTATATCTGGTTATCTGGAAATTTTACGTAAGTAGGTACTTACTTACGTAAGTACTTATTTATATGTTTCAATTACCCAGGCTATGAAAGTGATTGCTCAATGTGATTATCTTGACAACTAACTTATTTGTCATTTTCGTAATCAATTTCGTACTGTGTAGGGATTAATAATGTTGCCTTATAGAGGATGGACACCATTTTTAAGACAATCATTGAAATGTGTATTTGAAATGCAACTGTGATAAATTATTAAATCCTGACTTTTGAATTTGTACTTTTTACATTAACTTTAAATATTTTTTTAACTGCCACTTTTTACAATCAAAAAAGTTAATTTTCCTATTGAATCTTGGTAATTGTTTTTATTGTTTTTAACTTTGTAAGAGTGTTTATTCACTCTGTACTTTATTGAATTAATATTTTTGTATTGAAAACAAATCATTGTGTCATGTATCAAAGCACTGTGAAGTTGATTTTTATGATTAGAGGTTAATAAATTGTTCTTTTTTACCAAGATGAATAAAGTATTCTTTTTTTTGCGATGATGTGATGTGATTATGTAATGTCATGTAATGTGATGATGTGATGATGTGACGATGTGACGATAAATTTGCAAACATTTATCCCATCTGATGGATTTATCTAAGAAAATTAGCACTTTTTTACTTTGAATTTATGGTCATTCTACACTAACGTCACTAACGTCTTATATGTATTTGAAACACACCTGTGGTGATATTTTTAAATGCAGATTTATGAATTGTATTTTTTATTCCGTTTTTTTCATTTGATTTTGTGTTTGTTGTTGAAACAAAAACAAGTAATTTTTCTTATAGAATTTTTGTAATTGTTTTTTTTAAATTTAATTTTTAACTTTACATGAGTTTTTATCATATCTGATGATAGATCGAAGAAAATTGGTACTTTTTGGCTTTTCGTCTACTAAGGATATGGTTTATATTTAACCTTCTTAATTTAATTAAAATTTAACTTCTAACTAAACCTAAAATGAGCCTGTGATGATATTTTTAAATAACGATGTTTGCATTTGTACCTTATAACTCAATATTTACATAAATTTATTATTATTATTTGGGATATTGGGATAATCGTATTTAAAATATCTTAATAATTAATTATTATTATTTTAAATACGATTATCCCAATTCTAATATTTTTATTATAAACTGTGTGTAAAATTATTATAATCATTTGAATTTAATCAAAACAATTCCAACACATGACTTTATCATACTAATTAAAATATTAAATTTATCTAAAAACCAAGAGAAAGGTTGTTCCGAGAAAAAGTATGCTGTTTCCAATTATCCTTAATTTTTTTTAAATATTTTTTCTGCGTAACTATACTACTTAAAAAAATATTTAACAAAAACAAAATAATGTCAAGAGTAAACTCGCACTTCCGGTTATCCACTCACGTCTTATATGTATTTGAAACACACCTGTGGTGATATTTTCAAATTCAGATTTATAAATTGTATTATTGATTCAGATTTTTCATTTTATTTTGTTTTTGTTGTTGAAACAAAAAGAGAAATTTTTCCTAGAGATTTTTTGTAATTATTTTTTTAAATTTAATTTTTAACTTTACATGAGTTTTTATCGTATCTGATGGATGGATCGAAGATAATTGGTATTTTTTGGCTCTTCGTCTACTAAGGATATGGTTTATATTTAACCTCCTTAATTTAATTAAAATTTAACTTCTAAATAAACCTAAAATGTGCCTGTGATAATATTTTTAAATACCGATTTTTAACTCAATATTTACATAACTTTAGGCTATAGTTTTTAATTTTCTGTTAAATCTAGGCTTTTTTTAAAATTATTTTTAACATTACATGAGTTTTTATCGCAATTCCCAGGTTGATAAATTTTTATTTATTTTATTTTTAGATATTAAGTTTTTATTGTTCTAATGCAGAAAAAAAAAATTTCCTGGTTGAATCTTGGTAATTATTTTTAATTATTTTTACAGCTTCAATGGTTTTAATCAACTTGCTAAAACTTCTGAAAAATAAGAAATTAATGTAACAAGACACTTGTTGAATGTTTGGACTTTAATGAGATTAGATGGTTTGGTTTATTTGGTTAGATGCCAGATGCCTGATTTATTTTTTTGAAATTTTATAAATTTTAAATAAAATCTTTATTTTTTTTTAAATTCGATGTTGATTAAAAAAATCAATGAGTATTTCAGTTAGGTACTAGATTTATCATCGAACATTTGCACATTTTAGCTTAATTATTACATCTATATTTAATTCTACTGAGTTATCAGCAATATTGATATACATAATATTTTGGACTTGGGATAGAATGTTTTAAATTTTAGATTATCAAGATTATTTTTAACAATAAAAAATTGCGTTAACTTGTTATACAGGGTGGTGTGTCGGGATTTCTTGTAAAAATTTAAATCTTTAAATATTGTCTTCCGTAATTATTTTAGCGAAAAACTGTTATGAACTCTATTGTAGAGCAACATATACTGCGTCAATTTATGCTATTACTTTTTATCTTTCATTAACCATAACCTAAAAAATCGACGAAATAAAAGTATCACTTTTAAAAAATCATAGGTGCCTGGAAATTTAAAAGCAAATACATTGCGTTTAACATCTATCAGTAATGTTTTATAAAATTAAATTTTATAGTACATTATTACAGTTACAGTATTACAAGTTTGTTACAGGGTGTCTCTAAATTATGTGGAAATGGCTTAACCACAGATTACTGGGATCAAAACAAAACGATTTAACAAAACTTATCTATATACAAATGCGTTTACTTTAGCCAGTATTCAGCTTCACAGTTAGTTTAAAAAAAAAAGAAGAACGTTTACGTTGATTTGGATGTTGTTTGGTATGACACTTTATACGGGTAAAACTCATATTTTGACATAATATTGTTATTATCAGTAGACCGGTTGTGTATAAAACAGGTGAGGCCCAACATTAATACAACATATTTTATAATGACAAAAGAAAATAAATTTAACAAAAATCAAATCTGATGCAGGCATTCATTATTAAGTTTTTTTGTATCTTTATAGTTTTTGATATCTGTTACAGTTTCGGCACAAAAAAATAAAATATGAGTGACTGCCCTACACTCGTTTCCAAAACAAAAATCAAATCTGATGCAGGCATTCATTATTAAGTTTTTTTGTATCTTTATAGTTTTTGATATCTGTTACAGTTTCGGCACAAAAAAATAAAATATGAGTGACTGCCCTACACTCGTTTCGAAACAAATGTAATCTAGTTACCAGGTTGATGATGGTTTATTCACAATAATGAATATAAAGTACACTTACGCCGATAAAACAGATATTATGCTAGTTTTAGGATTTTAGGAGCCCTAATAACGAGGAAGAAATTTTGGAAATTATAGCAATTGCTTCATCCATACGATATTCAAATAGTGCAAGAGCTTTTACCACCTGATTATGACCTACGTTTTGCGTTTTGCCGATTTATTCAGGAAAAAAGAGCTGAACGTATAATTTTTAACCAGGAAATTCTGTTCACTGATGATTTGTTTCCAAACGAGTGTAGCGCAGTCACTCATATTTTATTTTTTTGTGTCGAAACTGTAACAGATATCAAAAACTATAAAGATACAAACAAACTTAATAATGAATGCCTGCATCCTATTTGATTTTTTTAAATTAATTTTCTTTTGTCATTAAAAAATATAAATGTATTAATGTTGGGCCTCACTTGTTTTATACACAACCGGTCTAGTGATAATAACAATATTATGTCAACATATGAGTTATGCCCGTATAAAGTGTCATAGCAAACAACATCCAAATCAATGCAAACGTTCTCTTTTTATAAGCAAATTTTGTTTTTTTAAATTACCTTTCAAGCTGAATACTGGCTAAACTAAACGCATTTGTATATAGATAAGTTTTGTTAAATCGTCTTCTTTTGATCCCAGTAATCTGTAGTTAAGCCATTTCCACACAATTTAGAGACACCCTGTATAAGTAAAACTTATACAATGTTTTTAAAATCAATATTTAAATAAGCCATAATTTGGTGACTATAAAATGTAAGGTTATACAACTTCACGTACACATGTAAAAAGCATATTCATTGCTATTTATTTTCAATTCACCTCAGATTTTTTTAAGAGTGCAACTTCCATTTCAGCGATGTTTTTCGATCGATGTTATGGATAATGAAAAATAAAAAGTAATAGCGTAAATTGACGCAATATTTTTTCCCCTACAAAAGAGTTCATTATATTTTTTCAATAAAATAATTAGGCAAGACAATATTTAAAGATTTAAATTTTTACAAGAAATCCCGACACACCACCCTGTATAACAAGTTAACGCAATTTTTTATTTTTGGATTCCATATAAAATTGAAAAATAGATAAGTTTTTTTTAGGTTTGCTATAATTGTTATTTAACATAACATAATGTTATTTTAACTTACAGTACACGAGATCGTCTTCTTCGGTTATGCTCCAAAATAACAGCACTTTGATAGAGAATACAATACATTTTTTTAAATTCAATTTTGCTTCTTAGAGACATGTTATTCCGCTAGTAGTTCAAACATGTCACAATTTGATCCACATGTCATATTAGATACAATATTGTCTTCGAATGTCAATATTCACAGATGTCGTCGGGCAGGCATTTAGCATAGAGCAATAACTTCATACTGACGATGGTTTGATGGCTTCTTTCAATATTTTGTATGTTTCGCATCCCCCATTAAAATAAATTGGACTTTATCAATATCTGACGTCTATCAATTCGATTTATCAAAACGCCCAAGCCCTGCGTTATTACAAACAAGAAAGAATACAATAAAAAACACAAGAAAGAACATGAAATACATAATTCAAATGGGGAAAATTGAATAAACACTTGTATTACACTCGTGGGTTAAAATATACGTTTAATTTTACTGCTTCTACAATAAATAACTATTAAGCAGTCGAACTTTACTTTTAAGTTAATAAATGTTTATTTGTGGAAAACGGTTTTAATTTTCGTTAAATTAATAAACGAATAGTTTGATCTAATTACCGATACCAAACAGAAGTTTTGAATATAATGATCAGCTATAATGATCAGATTATGATTGTTTGGAAAACTTTTAAAAAATCGTAATAAAAATATTGATCGAATTGAATGTTTGAGTACTTGAATCGATTATTTATTGCAAAAATAGGACACCGCTTGAAGCTGGATGTGTACATACGAGCTAGGGAGATGGCCTGCCCATTCGTGTGACTTTGCAGCTTGAGAAAATGTTCGCAATTTTCTGAAATTTCAACGCAATGATGACGTTAGAACATTACGTGTATCTAGTAGGGATATTTACTCCTGAATTGTGCACAAAAAATGCAGAAGTGTCTCATCGTAATGTTGCTTGTAATGGCCGTAATGGCTTGTAATGGCTTGTAAGGTCGGCATCGAATTATTGTATCCAGGAACTGATTTAGGTAGACGAATTAATACACTTACCTCATTAATTAACTTCTTATCAGTATTTTATACAATCATTATCATAAATTGTTCACAGTAAAATTACTGCCAACCTTGTTTTATAGAATAATCCACGACACAAGTGCGTGATAATTTTGCTCATAATGAATAGCTCTTAGATGTTAATCTTATTAAATTAAAGCAATAACAATTACTGGACTAAGAATGAAGCACACTCTGTGGCATAATAGAGGTGACATTGATATAAATTATTGTTAAAATTAATATGAAATTACTGGAGAAATAAAGTAGGCAGGTTGTTAATAACTGTTTTCTCTTCAAAGCACGACAGCGTGGTATACAATAAGTCTTCCCGTATTCGTACCACGAACGTAAAGAAAACAAAACGCTCGCAATATTGTGGTTGCTCCGCCAAGCAGAAAAAAAGCATCGATATTCCGCAAATAATATTCCGCAGAACTCGACATTGTATAATAAGCTTGATTTTCTAACAAAATACACTCGAGACTACTATCCCCCTCGTTATGAATATTAATGCAGTAGAAAGTGCAAATGCTCTTCGCATAAAATGTAATTTGCGCAATAAACCGTAAAACTCGGTCGCATTGTTAATATTTGCATACAGTAAACCGGAATGTGGAGTTAATTGTACAAATTAATTGCGAACAAAGCCCTGTCTGCGCAATGACATATTTAATTAACGCAAATAGGGCGCTAAATTATGTGCCACTAGATGCAACGGAATTTTTTATTAAAATAATCTATCCGAAACAGATGTCTCGGCAAACGTAAACTGACTAAATATCCTGTGAACAGCACATGCTTTTTATTTTTAGCAGTAGGTTAAAATATTGACATAATTTGTTGAACTAATAAATACAGCGTGGAATGGAATATTACTTCAGGAGATCATCAATGTCTCGCGTCTCTCAGCTATGCACGTATAATATAATTAATTACACCACTGTATAGGTGTATTTTATACTGCCTTACCTGGCCTTCAAATTACCTCGGTTGCATTTAAATTACTTGTGGCGGTAGTAGAACAATAACGTTATTGCTTAGCTTTCTATGGTAATAATGATATGCCCTGAAATGGCAGCTCTGGGGATAAACGTAGTTGTCAAGTTGTTATGACAAATAATGCACATTTAAAATAGCGTGATATATCACTTTGGCGCTTAATAGTGCAGACACACTGCACTCTCAATTAATGAAGTAGTGATGTCAACATGTTAATGCATTTATCTGTAAAAGGCTACTTTACTGGCTTAATAAATGAAAAAATAATGGTATGAATAATTTGGTGTGCGTGTCCGTACTATACATGTATGTACATATTGCACCTTAAATTTTGGAATACTAATAAACGGCATTGCACCCTGTACAATCACCATGCCATCAATTAATAATAACGTGACTACATTATTTTATTTATGAAAATTGCGCGCATGAAAAGGTGTAACTTATTTTATTTGTCAGCATAGTACACTAATTATAAAGTGATTTGGCTTGAAACTGGAGCCTGGTATTACAGCAGACGACGACATTCGCAAATTCATCCATACCCAGCTGTTGTTAAACCCCAACAACACTGCAGCAAGTGCAAAAGTAAAGGACAGAGAAGTCGTTTAGTCAGTGGCGGGCCGGGATTCCATTTTCCTGCACTTCTAAGTTTTAATTTTTCCCAATTCAAAACCGACTTTATAATTCCGTAAGCAACTAAACATCAAAGGGAAATTTGTATTTTCGCTTCATTTCTCGACGAGGACGTTTTGAATAGACGCAATTTCCAATCATATTTCAACTACTGGCTGTAATCGAGTTACGGTTATCCGCAAAAATCGTAAAATATCACTCATGGCACAGACACAATATAACAGTATGCACGATTTTATTTGCACATAAATTATTCATACATTGAAATTTGAATCCTACACTTAAAATTTAAAATACGGTTTAATATTTATGTTTTAGGACGACCGTTGACGCAACTAAAAATGTAGATAAAAAATTAATGAATTATAATCCTTCAAAATATGTAAAACTCTCAGGTATTTTGTCTTGATTGCTTCTAAATATTCAGCACTTTTATCAGTACGGCATTCAGCAACAAAAATATATTTTTAAGTTATGCGAATTCATACAAGCGAATACAAAATACAGTAAAATTTACGAGGTTTGCCCGATTTGTAAAATAATAATAAAACCAAAGCCGCCAAAAAGTGAATTACGGTGTTCGATTGTTTGTGTTTTTAAATAGATTCTTAGCTTCTATCTCTATGAAAAATTCAAGCCACTGATTTCGCTAATCTAGTACCTTCGCCTTTTACTTCAATTTATACCTAATTAATACCTAGTATTTATTGGTGATGCGAAATATATAAACAAGATAGCAACGAGGGCATTATAATTTATAATACCCGCATCCATAAAACCAGTACAATTTGCATAATAAAATGCGATATATGGTATTTTAATTATCATTTCAAAGTTTCACGATGCGTTTCATTCTTTTTTCTCACATGTGAGAAAAATCAACAACACATGTTGCAATACAGAACGATATAACGATTAATAAAATATTTATTCAGTAACGATGAGCCTTTCTTAATTGCTGTTAATGTTAACTGACATGTAATGTGAACCGTATGATATAAAGGTTATAAAACTGTAGACTATAGAAATGGAAGTTTGAAATAAGTAATGAAGTCTAGACATTGTCTAATTAAAATATTGAGTTTTTTTAATCTTTTTCCATCAATTATGTCGTAAGTGTGATGTATCAATTATGATTATGTACAAAGTGTATTGTGAATAAGTAATAATAATCCTATAAACAGTTGAAATATTAATCAGCAACGGTAAAGTGGATTCGTGGATTCTTTGGATACAAAATATAGCAATTTTTAATATTGTGCATTCAACAAAAAAATTGCAATTTACATAATAATATTTTTCTTATGGTATGGGTTGGAGGTAGGAACATCGTGGCTATGAGAATTATTGAACGATGCATGCAACAACGGATAGGATCTGAAGCAGGCGATGAACAGTACAAGTTTTCAAAGTGATAAAAATCTTAAGAAAAAAAAATTATTCGAATAAAAAAATAAGTTTAAAAAAAACGCAACAAATAAATTGTAATTTTGTTTTGGTCACTATACGACATAAGCTGCCGGTTCAAACTTTGGCTATGAGCATTTTTGAGCGATTCGTGCAATAACCGATGAGAACTGTAGCTAAGGATCATTTGTACTGTTTTCAGTGCGTGCAAATATAATCAGGTAAATCTGAAGCGAAATCTGCAGGTGCGAAATTCCAAACTGTAGTCTCTCTCTTATTAAGAGAGAGACTAAGAGTTGGACTAAGAGAGATTAGAGTTATTAATTTATAAACTTGAAAATTTATAATTTCGTAAACTTGATGAATCAATATTTTTTTCGGAAATACTCAAAATTCAGAGTATATTAACATTTTTGAAAACTTATAAAAAATAATCAATTCGTTCCCTCTAAATGCAAGCAGGTGACATGAAAATAATATCAACTATACAGGGTGTCTCAAAAGTGACACCCGTGCTTTTGGGATTTGATTCAGGGATCTAATTATCAGGGATTCAGGGATCTCTATTCTTGTTCAGGGACAAATTGGAAATGAAGAGTCGAAAATTTTCCGTTTGTCCATAAAAATGTAAACAAAAACTTTTTCGACCACTACGTAAAACACGATTTTGATTTATACATTTTGTTAAATCTGTCAACTATCAACTGTCAGATTTGACAACTAGTTTGACAGATGTGGACAATATTTTGTTTTTTTTTCATATTATTAGTTTTTAATACAGTTTAAAGTTGAAATGTTTTTTTTTTTTTTATCAATAAGACTATAACGAGGGACAAGCGGAAAATTTTACACCCTGTATAGACAAATGTAGGTAGAGTGCGATGTTTGATATACGTAGTGTGTACGGAATTGTCAGGATTTCCAAATTTCGTAATGATTCTGATATTTTTATTTTTTCTATCTTCTCTATAAGATCTTTAGTTTTATTTATTAAGTTAGCCGAGAGTATATGTCCGTAGTCTAGCATGGGTCTCGATATACACTTACAAATTTTGGCTGCGGTGCTCGTAGAAATGCCTCTGTTAATTATGTTAGGCACCTTTTTCGTGCGATTTGTCATTTCTGTACTTATATGTTTGAAGAATTCAATTATTTAGAATTTGTTCGAAGGTTTTCCTATAGGCGATTTACATCAAGGCGGCAGCGTCACGGTGGCGCATTCACGTACTAGCCTTGGGCGGCATTTGACGCTTCCAGACATGTGTTCCTATGTGTTTCTTGTGCTAAAGTGTGCGATTTGTTTCAAATTCGTCGACTTCTGCCGTTTATCGTACAGTTATCAATCTGGTGGTTATGGTTTAACATCAACAATGGCAAAATATAAAAGGGTTTGTACCGTATTCCTCCAACGCTGACAGCAACAAAAATCTTGACGTCCTATGTGTTTGTTGTGCTAAAGTGTGCGATTCGTATCAAATTCGTCGACTTCTGCAGTTTATCGTACAGTTATCACTCGGTGGTTATGGTTTAACATCAACAATGGCAAAATATAAAAAGGTTTGCACCGTATTCCTCCAACGCTGACAGCAACAAAAATCTTGACGTCAGTTAGCATCGATTCCCGCCTGCAGGCAAAATGAACGAGAAATATGTAACGAAGCTGGCATACACCGAGCTGATGGATATACAAAGAGCATGGAAGCTCAAATTAAGAATGGGCATGAAAAAGCAAGTACAATCGTGTTCATTAAAGTGTTTACATATATATTCCAAGCATTTTCTTCCTGAAAACTATTTTCGAATGAGGTTTGAATTTTCTCTTGAAAATACCAAGTTGCGTATCCATCGTATACATTGCAGTATTCATCGTACAGTTATAATGCGCGTATCAATCGACGAACAGGATACGAATGGCACACCTTTTACCTGCAACCGGGAATCGGTGGAACTAGCGTAGAATACGGTACAAACCCTTTTATATTTTGCCATTGTTGATGTTAAACCATAACCACCAGATTGATAACTGTACGATAAACGGCAGAAGTCGACGAATTTGAAACAAATCGCACACTTTAGCACAATAAACACATAGGAACACATGTCTGGAAGCGCCAAATGCCGCCCAAGGCTAGTACGTGAATGCGCCACCGTGGCGCTGCCGCCTTGATGTAAATCGCCTATAACCGGTAATAGTGTTATGGGTCTGTAGTTTTTTGTCTGTGTTTATTGTGCTAAAGTGTGCGATTTGTTTCAAATTCGTCGACTTCTGCCGTTTATCGTACAGTTATCAATCTGGTGGTTATGGTTTAACATCAACAATGGCAAAATATAAAAGGGTTTGTACCGTATTCTACGCTAGTTCCACCGATTCCCGGTTGCAGGTAAAAGGTGTGCCATTCGTATCCTGTTCGTCGATTGATACGCGCATTATAACTGTACGATGAATACTGCAATGTATACGATGGATACGCAACTTGGTATTTTCAAGAGAAAATTCAAACCTCATTCGAAAATAGTTTTCAGGAAGAAAATGCTTGGAATATATATGTAAACACTTTAATGAACACGATTGTACTTGCTTTTTCATGCCCATTCTTAATTTGAGCTTCCATGCTCTTTGTATATCCATCAGCTCGGTGTATGCCAGCTTCGTTACATATTTCTCGTTCATTTTGCCTGCAGGCGGGAATCGATGCTAACTGACGTCAAGATTTTTGTTGCTGTCAGCGTTGGAGGAATACGGTACAAACCCTTTTATATTTTGCCATTGTTGATGTTAAACCATAACCACCAGATTGATAACTGTACGATAAACGGCAGAAGTCGACGAATTTGAAACAAATCGCACACTTTAGCACAATAAACACATAGGAACACATGTCTGGAAGCGCCAAATGCCGCCCAAGGCTAGTACGTGAATGCGCCACCGTGGCGCTGCCGCCTTGATGTAAATCGCCTATAACCGGTAATAGTGTTATGGGTCTGTAGTTTTTTGTCTGTGTATGGTCTTGTCCAAGTTTTGCTATTGCCACAATAGTGCCTGTCTTCGAAATTTGTGGGTACTGACCAGTTTTGAGGTAAACGTTGTATTTTGCCCCTATGTGTGAGTGGATTTCGTCAGTCAGTTGTCTCAGAAGCATTTTTGTTATTATTATTATTAATTTTGAGTCGTCAATAATGTATATGATGTCTTCTTCATTAATGTCTAGTGTGTGTAAATAGAAGCTGTACCAGATAGTAGTTTTATAATCAGGCTTGAATGAATATTCGAAGAATTGTTGAATTATAAAATATTCAAAACTATTAAAAATTCCAAGGTTGATAAGTGATTTTTATACTCTTCATATTTTACAATATCATACTTTCACGTCTCACTCGTCAGTTGTCACTTCACACAGTATGTATCAATTTATTTCGAAATTTTTGAAAAATCATATTGACTAGTGGTGAAGAAATAATGGGAAGATGGAGAAGTACTTCCAGAAACTACTCAAGGAAAATTATGAACCAAGAGAAGATGAAGTAAAAAACGCAACAAGAGAAGAAGGACAGGAACCTAAAGATAAAATAACGGAAGAAGAAATAGAGGAAGTGATTGAAGGGTTGAAAATGGAAAAGCTCCGGGTGTGGACAAAATTACAGCTCAAACGATTAAGAAAATCGGAGGAGAGGGATAACGTAAGTTAAAAAGTCTGATGAATAGGGCTTGGAAGGAAGAAAAATTGGTAAATAGGAGCCATAATGCCAATATATAAAATGGGTGATAAGAGGAAATGTAATAACTACAGGGGGACCAAAGAGAAAAAAGGATAAGGCAAATAGTTGAATCAAAAATCTCAGGAACGCAAAGCGGTTTCAGACCAAATAAAAGCATCCATGACCATATATTCGCACTAAAGACAATCATAAGCAGAACCATTGAAAAACAGAAAACAATGTACATAGCCTACGTGGATATGGAGAAAGCGTTCGATAGAGTACCACGAGAGAGAATATGGGAAGGTTTAAAGGAAATCGAAGTTAGCAACAAATTAATAAGAGTGGTGCAAAGTATCTACAATGAAAGGAATGTAATAAATGCCAAAAATAAGATGTCAGCAGAGTTTGTAACCAAGCAAGGTGTAAGACAAGGGGGAGCCTTAAGCCCATTGGTATTTATTGTGTATTTGGACCAAATAATTAGAGACGTAAACAAAGAAACAAAACCTGTGAACATCGGATACAGAAATTTAAGGCCAGTACAAATTCAACAATGTATATTTGCAGATGACGATGCTGTACTATCAAATAGCCACGAAGACCTACAGTATAAGCTGGCAAGTTGGAACAAAACACTACAAAAATATGGAATGAAGATGAATACGAGCAAGACAAAAGTGATGGCAATATCTGGGAAAGAAATAAAAATGGACATCAAAGTAGAAAACACGGAAATAGAGCAAGTAAAACAATATAAATATCTAGGGAGAGGACTGCATGAGTCGGGGAAACAAGATACAGACATAAACAACAGAATCAGTAGTACAAAGAAACTGTATTTCACGCTGAGTAAATACATAACAGGGAAGAAAGAGATAAACCAAAACACAAAATTGATAGTATACAAGGCAATCTACAGACCAGTGCTTACATTTGGAAGTGAAACGTGGGTGCTTAATGAAGCAAAATAAAAATAAGAACTGTAGAAATGAAGTACTTAAGAAGAGTATATGGGGTAACTATAATGGACAAAATAAGAAGAGAATTTATCAGAAGAAAACTGCAAATAAAAAGTATGGAAGACTGCATTGAAGAACGACAATTAGGATGGTGGGTTCATATCAGAGGATGAAGAAGGATGCACAAACCAAAATAATATGGGAAGCAAAACGCAACTAAAGAAGAAACGAGGAAAGCCAAGAAAGAAGGGAAGAAGTAATAGGAAAGATACTAGAAGGAAGAGGAACGACAAAAGAGGAGGCAATAAAAATGGCACAGGACCGAAAGATATGGAAAGAATTTGTGAAAAGATGAGCAAAATTAAACCCTACACCCAAATGGGTAATTGGGGAACTGATTATGTATAATAAATAATATTATATCATAATAATAATTTTGTAAATATCAAAAATTAAAAGAGATCTCCATACGATCACACATTCACATTCATACATAACACTCGTACTTCAAAATACACAGTTATCACTTCACATTTTACATAACACATTTTACATTTCTCACTTCAAGCATTGCACATCATAGTTCACACATTATATAGCACATTTCACACTATTACTAGAGATTTATAGTTTTATCACATTTACGCAACATCAATATATTTTTATCGTAATTCTTGAAATTTTTACAATTATTACAAATATCCAGATTTAAAAATACTTGAAAATTCTAAGATTTACGAAGAAATTATGATGACATTCTAAATTAGCAAAATATTTGAATATTATTATTTTTTTGCATTTGTTTTAAAAATAATTTAAAAAATAAAAAATAAATTGGAATAATTAATATATCCCATAATTTTTATTTTGACATAGGTTGTTATACATCGTTGAAAAGAGAAAAGAAAGTCGATTTAACCGTGTAAAAATCAAATATGGCGGCTATTTAAAAAAGGAAAGTTGCTATTTATATCTCGGAAACCGCAATCTTGACTTTTGTTTAGACTTGTTTCTTAAGTTTGTGCGATCGAACCAAGTAACTTTTATTTAGAACTTATTACCGCATTTCCGCATCTTTAATAAATATGGAAATATCGTAGTTCTTAGAAAATCGCAATTTTTAGTTTTTATAATAATTTCTAAACTGCTCAAACATTTGAAAATCTGTTTTCAACTTAATCTGAACCTGTATACAAAACTATGACATTGCCCATTTAACCAGATCTCTAGCATTCAATATAACAAATATACCCATGCAATCCTACTCTATTTAGGACACCCTGTATAAGTTTATTCACTGCCGTCTGTGTATTGTTGACATTTATGACTTTTTAAAAGGTTGAAAGTGTCACATTACTGGCGTCTACTTCATTAGTGACCTCTATGTCTACTTGATTGATTGATGTCAATATGGCAGTTATATAAATTGACATATAAACTACTTCCCAACCGTGGATGGGAAATAGTTATGTTACTTCCGTGGGATTGCAAAGGGAATCGATGACATCCCAACTTCTTGGAAGTTGGAAATTTGCACATTCTTATAGTGATTGTGAATAAAATAGTATACATTTCTCGGTGGAAGTTACATACGATTTGATGTCGTAGCACTCGGCAGCAATGAAGCACTTAACAAGAAATTGTGATTACAAAAATTACATCGCTTTAAATATATTTGTATCATTCCGGTTATCACAATGTGGTGTTTAAACGCGCATCGACATAAGGTATTAGCGTAACTGTCATAAATAGCGTTAATACTCGATGTATAATATATTCATTTACACGTGACAATTTAAAAAACAAAAAGATTTATTACTCTATTATACACTAGCGTCATTGACAAAAATAGAAGTGATTGTAATACAAGCGGCAATAAATTTCAATTTTACACTCGTTTCTATGATTTCATTAGAAATATTTGTGGTGCGTAGAGGCAGCACATAAAATATTAACTTTCCATTCCAAATTTGTGTACCTCGTAACTAAAGTTCATTAAAACTCGAGCACCAGTAAATCAAAACGTTAATTGTTAACATAAGCGGTGAAAATAATTTGGGACTTATTACATCATTATTTTTTTTAAATGCGGCCGTAAATTATTTCTACCTACCACATTATTTCTATAACACCAACTCACTAAAAACCAGTTATAAGTTTAGCTAATTGATTAACTTGTCCATAAATATACAAATACATAGATTAAGTCATTACTTCGTGATAATTTATCATAATGATAACATGAAACAGATTCGCTTGAAAAACCGAAGAGCTGATTATGAATACCGTTTTGGTATTTTCAATCACAAAACAGTTTTAAAATGACGCTTTGATATAATTAAAAGTGATAATCTTATTAAGTAAAAAGTGTATGTATTTTTTTTAATTTTCAAGCGCTCATTAGTGCACAAACTTGTGTACTATTTTTACATTTATGGAGTTTTCTTCAAGTTTCCGCCGCATCTATTCAATAATAGGAGAATAATTATGATGTATCGAATTCTATCATATTCATACATCATTATTATTCTCCTATTATTGAATAGATGCGGCGGAAACTTGAAGATTATATAATTAGAAAATTAGAAAATTACTTGGCTATGACATTTTGTAAACACATTGATCCAGTTTTTCAAGTACACTGTGCTTGTTTTATGTCGGTAATTGATTGGGTTATAATTTGAAATATTAAATGTGACGTGTGAATATATATAAGTATAATTAGCAATTACAGCAAATAATTTATTACCTGTAAATTGTAGTTCAAGATAAAATATATTTTGCATAATAATAATACTGAATAACCCTTGTGGCAGTGTATTATGTCCCCGACTTCTAATTATTAGTCGTGGGTTGTTTCTCGCTTCGGGAAATATTGCAATTGTACAGTTTTCTTACGAATACAGCTTAAGAAATTGGCTGCGATATGTGCAATGACCGTACAAAAACAAGCAGCAGGGTTATGCAGGGTGACTCCACTTAAAATAACTTTTCAAATGGCAAAAATTTGAGAAAATTGATTAAACTCGTCAAAACTAGTTCAAAGGGGAACATAGTTTACAGACATAATCAGATTTTTTTAAAATTCAATTCCAATGTTTGATTGAATAGTTAAATATATAATAGATATATATTTTTTTTTTTTCAATTTTATGACTATTATATTCTATATCTAAAGAGTATCTAACCATGAGTAATAAATCGATCATTTATGTATAATTTATTCGAACTCCCTACAAGTGAAAATTGTTTTTCAACGAAAAAATAATCGTGCTTACACGTAATAAATTAACATGCTTAGAGTAATCCAGCAGGTTGCAAAGCCAGCAGCATGCTTTCCTTTTCTCTCTATTTTAGTTAATAGTGAAATCACACAGGAAGCGTGTTCAATTTTATATTCAGTCGTAAATCTTGAAAATATTACGCACGTCTTACAGAAAATCACGTAATATGATAAAACTGGAAGTAATGAATAATTTGAAACGTGAATATTTCTGCACTTATGTTTCATATATATTTTTTGAAAATATTAGTTGTAAGCTCATTCGATATGAGACAAATAAATGTATTCCTAAAAATATTGATGGCCTAGCAGGCATTCGTAGTAATGATTTACTCATACGCATAATATACTAATCTACTTTCAATGAGAATAATAAATTCTAGTTTATATTTGGTGATTTCTTAATGAAATTTAATCAATGATAACCATTATGATTATGTAGCCATATCATCAATTTATTGTAAAATTAAGTTACTGGCGCTTGAATGTATTAAAATTTATTTGAATCCCAAAATAAAAATAAAAAAAAGAATAAACTACTACTTAGCTAAAATACTACTTAACATATTTGTAAACTAGCCCAAAAATTATAATTATTATCATACAGCTTCATTATAACTTATTATTTATGCATTCCATATAATTGATCGCTCCTTGGCGACGGCAAACACCATAGCTGTAGAAATAAGCCATCGTTAAATAAGCAATGTAACAATGCATTGCAATGAACGAGCTCCATTAATGGAGTACTTCATATTTATTTTATCACTAGCACAGTATGTACAGTTGATATCGAATATTTAAATATTTACAATGATTATTACAAATTATCTAAATTTCTGTACACATTTGCATTGATTGCATAGGACTTGGTTACATCTAGTTGTATATCTTATGGTAATATTGAGTGCTTGCTTACATACATTATATGGATCTTTGATGAAAAATTCTACGGGTAGGTGACACAGTCCGTATGTAAGTCATATTTATAATGAATTTTATTCCTGCAGCCCCAGTGTCCAGAAAATTTGTCCATTTTGCTACCATCTCAAGAAGTGTAAGCAAAAATCATCACACTTGATCAACAAAACTTGAGAGGCATGGCGTTTTGATGCGATTTTTCGGTAGTAATACCAGGAGTGCTTAAAAATTGCCGATAATTTTCATGAATACTTGTTATAATAATTCCACTCGTTCTTCGAACTCGTGGAATTAGACAACAAGCTTGAATGGGAACTATCCGGTTGATTTTTAAGCACAAGTAATATTTAGAGAGAATATTTCTCGAAAAAAATTAAATAAATGCAAGTTCGGATTACGTCTCTCGTTTAAATATGTCCTTTTTTGGGCGCAAAATGACATGAACTATCTCCAGACACTGTTCTTGGTCTTTTTCGTGTTTTTGGATACATTTCTAATGATGTGTTCGTCAATTTCTCGTTGTGATATCTTCAAATCGATAACTAGTTGTATTTTCAGTATTGTCACTTATTAATACATGCGTAACTATAGAAACAGCATTGTCACTGTTTTAGGTATGAGTTATATTCCCAGTGTAATTTTTTGAATTTCCATTTAATAATTCAGTACCTGTTCCATACTTACAGCCATGTACTAGTGAACAATTCTTAATTATTTTTGTATAAAAAAAACTGATGTTTTTTACTTTTTTGTTGTTTTTTGTTATTGTCGTGGTGGGCTTCTTTGAAGCCGAGGTTACACTGTAATTTACTACTTTATTAAATTTTTAGGAGCTTCATATTTTACAAATATTTACATAATTACTAGGTGAGGTTCTCGTATTAAGAAAAGTTTTGTCTCGTAAGTGTTATAAATTTTGTACTTCCTCAATCGTTATTTTAATTTAAATTTTGCAACCGGTTTCAATATTTAAATAGATCATCATCAGGCAAATACTACGAACAAAGGTAATTTATGTATGATTTTTGTAATTACATTTGTTCTTCATTACAATCTTAAATATCAAATTTATCAATTCAGTACCAACACTTCCGAGGCAATTTGCATAGTTGTAAAAAGATGTTTAAGTGTCACATTAAGTAAAACCCAGTATGTATAAGAAACAAACTTTTGAAATACAAAGGCAAAGGTTGTAAGGTGAAATCCATATATGGTGCCCGCAGAAAACCGTCTCTTGTGAAATTCTTCAACGTGGTGCAATTATTTTCTCTTGGAAATGTTATTTTACTTATGTATATAAAATAAAAACTTTTTGAGTATATAATCAAATGAGCAGTTTACGAGGTTAAAATCCTGTACTTGAGCCTACGAAAAACCGTCTCTTGTGGAATGTTAGAGCGCCACTGCAATCATTATAATTTTGAAACTAATTTTCTGATTTATTAAACAAATTTTAATCAAAGTAAAAGACGGTTCGGTGAAAACCCCGTTTATGGTGCCTGCGGAAAACCGTCTCTTCTGGAATTCTACGATGGACGTGATTCAATTATTATATTTAATTTTTCTACAATACCTAAGAACTCGAAGGAAAGGAAATTGTATTACGAGGTGAAAGCCCACATCTGGTGCTGTGTAATATCGTCCAAGTTATGCGTAACCCAAAATGTTTGCACCACCAGAAAACCAACTCGCATAGAATTCAGAAGGTATGGTTGTGCTGGTTTGTGGTTTGTGACTGCTGAGAGACTACCCCACATGCTCGGTCCTGATCGGTAATGTAATTAGCACTTCTTAATGGCTAAAAACCCCTGAACAATCATCGGGGTTATTCACAGCTGTAAACCTGTAACGGTCCAGAAACGTCTTTGGCAGAAACTGCATTTTAATAATTAATTGGCGCATAGACCTGCACTGTAGACGACCGTACTCGCACCTTTTTTTGTTGTGGTGACGCGTTTCCCATGTGTGCGATTTTTAAATTCGCCGGCGAGACGCCGCCATAGAGGCAGAATTCAGCTACCTTGCGTGCAGTACGGAAGTGCCCGAAGAACCGTTGTAATAGGTGTACCACCATCCGGTTTCCGGGATAATAAACGGGGACTCAGTTAACCACCCTTGAGGGGATTGAGGCACCAGGTACAGGGCAAGGAACTATCCATACGCTCATAACATCTGAGCGTTTTTTTACGGGGTAAGGGCTAAGTAGCTCAGCCAACCAGTTCTTGGCTGGAGGCAGCGATCATCCTGCTCTGAGGCCGGAATCGAGTGATCGGCGTCCCCGACGCATACCGCCGCCATCCAGGAGCTGAACCCAGCCGCCAGCGAAGACGTACTAGGAACACAGGCCAGATACAGATACAGATATAGATATTGATACCTATTTTTTTTGTGTTCTCAATTGAGCCAGACCTTTATGTTTGATTTTTGGTCTCAATATTCCATATTGACATTTCGTTTATTTCTTTTGTGTAAAATTTGCGTTACGTGTTTCGTGCCGTACGTGTTTTGCGCTTGTGTAAGAGAAAGGTCGCTCCGTCGGCTCTTTGAATCGCGCGATCAGGAGCTCGCAATATTCGGCCGAATAGGGTGAACCTTGCGTGAAAGGGTTGCGTACGGAGGTATTTATTTCAGGAGCGTAGACACGGTGTCCGTCGTTTGTGTCAATAAACGCCGATATTTTACACTACAAAATTCACACCTGTTATTTTTTGTTCCCCCCACGTTTTCTCGATCGGGCATTTATTTCAGTTTCAGTTTTTATTCTCACTGCGAGATTTAAATCTGGTGGTGTTGGCGCCAAATGGTCAGCGTTGGACAGTTCGTGATTTCTGAACTTCGCTGACTGTCTGCCGTCCACCCACGCAGGTAGGGTGGAGCCACCCTTTGCGACGAAGTAGCGACGAGGTTAAAATTACGTGGAGCATTTTTTTAACCCCCCCACTCTCTGACACCGAGAGCCTGGCCCTCGTCACTGCTTCGAAGGGACCCTCCACTCGCTCCACGGCCTAACGTGCTGATTGCCCTTCAGGTACGTCACAAACCATAGCAGTCATCTCCACTGCGTGAAAGAAATGTGCCAATGCCAGCGGTTAATCGTCTCGTAGTAAACGCTAATGACACAACAAAACAGTCGGAACACATATGAGAGACTCTATCTATATGTCATACATCTAAATATCTAAAGAACATGTTGAGAAAATGAAATTACTATAATTTCTAGTTCGTAAGTTACTCTCATTTTCCAAAAAAAATATTGCGATTGGTCACTTCAAGAACAGGAACTAATTAAGAAATTCAGTTTGGTCCGGTCTTATAGCCTCCAATCTACTTTATTCGACGGTTATAGTTTTCATGATTATCACTGCTGATTTTATGTCTTCCTCCATTATTAAAAAGTATATCCAACAATAATAAACAATCCTAGAAAAAAAATTAATTAAAAAATTCAAATTACTCTGACATGAAATTGACGTTTCTTGAGTTATTCATGATTGAATTTGTTAAAAACTTATTAAAATATTGAAAAATACAAGATATTTTCAGATTTAATACAATAATCTATATAAGTCATGCCGACGTGAGAACATTAAATGGAAAATCTAAATAATGGAAAATCTCGGTAACAATAACGTGGTGTCAGTAAAATTTGTCACGGACCTTCTCAGATGTTTCCCCCATATTGCCTTGACTAAAAATATCAAGCCGGTAGCTTCAAACAAAAATTTTACAGTACTTTATACCTATAACAAAGTCGATTAAACAGGTTCTTTTTTGCGCCGTAAATGTGAGATAAATTTATAATACAATAAATTGATTTCCATAAAATATTTAATAACTCTGCAAGTCTGCAACAAATTATCTGAGCGAAAATAAAGCTAAAAAAAAATTACAGGTATACAATTTTGTAGATCTCTATTCGACACTGTAAGAACCCGGCCCATATTTAATATTAATTAAATATAATTATTCTGTAATTGAAATGTATAATACAAAAACGCAAATGTAAAAAGGTTTTAGAAGCGCACGAGAAGGCTTTCGACCGCCCACATTTTCGGACATGCAAAATTTAGAGAAACGGACAGATATTAATGAGAACGATACAGACGTCAGCTCGAATTTTAAACTACCTACACCGTCAAATAATGGGAGGCTGAGTTCGCCACCGGCGTGGTAACCTTGCGTGGCACACATGTGTAGAGAGAGATGAGATTCAGGAAAATAGGGACGGGGTGGTACAATGTGGAAGGAGAAATAGTATAAATTCGGAAATTCGGCACATACTCAGATCAGTTAGAAGTAGCCACCAGCGCAGAACGTTACTCTGCTCGACGAAGTCGCAGAAGTTGAGCATTCATTTCGGTAATTATACGAACGACGAAATCAACTGCAAACCTTACTAACCTACTCTAAAGTCAATTTTCGTACTAATGACAAAACCTATCTAGTGATGCTGCTGCCCCATGTTGCTAGAGTACTTGATGGAAGTTAATAAAGGTAGAAGAATGTGGGTCGCCGTCGCCACAAGATGCGCGGGTCGACATAACTGCATTTTACACCTTGTCCTGACAATATTTTCATCAAGACAGCAAAATATTGTATATATCATTCATTTCCCTCGTCGCAAAGTATTTGATTTCGGATAATTTTGATTCATTAAAATTATAAGTAAAACGTCTCGTCAGTTCAGAGAAGAAGGTAATCGCAACCAAATACACACCTCAATAACCTACTATAAAGTAAATTTCCAGGGGTAATATAACAAGTGGTGTTCTCATTATCGATAATGATTTTATAAATACAACGAATTTCAACCCCAACGACGAAAATGCACCGAGCCCGAAGGGCGATGTGCATTTTCCAAAGTTTTGGGGTAGAAATAAGTTGTATTTTTAAAATTATTATCGATTTTTGAGAATTATATTTAGGAATTACGAATTATATTTAGGAAGGGAATATAATGAATTGATTGAGTCATCTAGTAAAGCAGAATAAGCAAGAAGCTAAATATACAGTTTAAATACATATATTTATGTAGATCACTTCATCTTTCAAAGAGCAAGATCAATTCTTTACCACATTTTAATATTTTACTTGTACTTGAAACACACTGACATTTCGGGTTATGTTTTTATAAGCGGCCGACTAGATTGTGGGCGCAACCGATAAATAACACTATCGCAACGATCGTCGATGCGATTTGTGTTTAACCAAAAATTATGACAGGGACCGACATTTGTTCGTGGTATTATCCTGAAAATACAACCGTGGTATTATCAGTATTGTCAGTTATTAATACATGTGTAACTATAGAAACCGCATTGTTATGACGTCACTGTTTTACGTATGAGTTATATTCCCATAATAATGACAAACCTGTCTAGTGATGCTGCTGTGCCATTTCGCTAGAGTAGTTGATCGAAGTTAATAAAGGTAGAAGAAAGTGGGTCACCGTCGCCACAAAATGCGCTGGTCGGCATAACTGCGTTTTATACCTTGTCCTGGCAATATTCTCATCAAGAGAGTAGAATATTGTAAAATATCATTCCTTTCTTACTTCAAAAACATTTGGATGCAAATATTATTAATCGAGCTTTTTTCTAAAAAGCTAACTAGTAACGAGTACATATAATGGGTATATAAATCTCTCAATACAAATAATTCGATGATATTCTGGGTCAATGTAATTTTGTGAATAAAATTGTTCAGCGCTCCGATATTCAAGCAATATCAGCATTTCAAACCTAAACAATCATATGAACGAATGTACGTATGTATAGATGTGCGTAGAAGTAGAATTGAAACTGATAATACTAAACTGGAATATGTTTTATTTAAATAATATTACCTCGTAAAGTTCTGATGAATCCATTAATGTGATTTGTTCCTATCCACAAGATGGCGTTGAAATACATTGGTAGACACAACTGCTAATGAATTTCTATGCAGTGATGACATGTACATGAAGTCGCTAATTTATTTCACTTTGTAATTCCAATATTGATTATTAACGATAACCAATGTTACTAAATAAAGTAAAACAGTTAACGTCTAATTTGAATTATAAAACTGAATTTTATTTACCTGTCGCTTGCATAAAAGATAATTAAATACATAACATCCAATTTGAATGATAACACTGTATTTTAATTACCTGTCGCTTGCATAATCTTTCAAAATGAATAAATCTCACTGAATCCATATATCTGTGTTTTACTTACTAACAAAAATAACTAACACACACATTACCCATTAAACGAACCTAATTAAGCTGTCACGATAATGATTTTAAAAATCAAACATCAAAACACGTAAAGTACTATCACTAAATCACGAGCCACATAAACATTACAAATTATGAGAATTTTTATAATACCTGGTGCGAACCGTTACAATACTTTTCCTCTTCGGGTTTTAAAGATATCATTTTTTATGTAATTATTTTTTCAATTTTTAATAACCGACCAAAACAATAATAAAATGCCTCACAGAAAATTATTAATAACTACGAAACCACTAACCTGAGCGAAAAATAATAAGTAGATATACATAATTGTGCACTAAACTCCCCCATCCAACCACTTACGTTTTTACCCATCACATCTTTTTCAACATTAGGTTTAAGAAATATTTCAACATTTAAAGATAAAAATTAACAGACGATGCACTAAATATCTGACCTACTCTAACATATCGTCGGCTTACAAGTGAAATACACTAAGTCAATTTTTGGCTGTTTTTAGTTAAGTTTTATTTTGATAGTTTACTAAATTATAACAAATCTCAGGCTCAGTAGGGGTATAGTAACGGCGAACTTCCAAATTCTTAACTCATTAAATGGCTGAGTAGGAAAGGTAACAGCAGAATATAAAACTTTAATTGCAGTTTCTCACATTTTACAGTTTTTCACATAAGTGATTTCACTTGTAAGCCGACGAACCGACGAAATATTGTATTTATAATTTCACTTATTCATAAAACTATGTGTACTAGAATGCAAACGGACAAATAACAAAATGACTGAAGCCAGAATTTTATAAATCACATATTGTCTTCTGTTCATATAGTCGTTTTTTTTGTTGTAAATAATATTTACTACTTTACCGAATGACAAGCCGAGCCCCCAAGGGCCCCTCTAATCACGGCCCCCAAGCTGTGGCCCTGTGAACCCCTTCACCCCTTTGTGGGGGCATGATGTATAGTGGATCGCTCGTTGGTGACGATAATTAGCCCTAGCAGTAGCATATATTAATAATAATTGCCGAAATTTGTATTTCAAAATCCAGAGATAATTTCTACAATTTAATATAATTTTCACTTTTTTTTTGCAATTTTCTCTGAGCATGGCTTTAACACTCCGAAATGAGTATAATTTGAGGAGTAAGCAATACAGATTTTATTAAAACAGCGCGCATTGACAAGAAACCTCATACCACAAAATTAAAATAATTTCACAGCAAACTCGTAATCTACTGGGATAAAATTTTTGAATAAATGCAAAATCATAGTAGGTCTAATTTTCCAAAAAAAATGTTATTAAAAATAGTTGCTAAGAAATATTCGTCAAAATCGTTTATAATTATTATGGATTTTTATTTATCTTTAATCATAATGAAAAGATACATAAGAGTGAAGGTAAGATTTTTTTCATCATGTATTATTAACATTTATATATAACTTAAACTATTTGTGAGTAATTTGTGTGTATTTATAATTTAAGTATTTATTATATACCTACATTTGAATAGCCAATACTTAAACTGTTATTACTGCTAATACTTACTAGCAGGGTTGAAATAATCATCATTTAAAAATATGTTTTGAAATCATAAACATCATGATTTTTGTTTTTTTTTATGTTTTATAATTCTGATCAGTGTTTACCAGGGTAATAAATTTATTTACATTACAATTTACATCATATGATTTTATTTTATAAAACACTGATTTTAGTTTATCAGACTGCTTGCTGCGTGGTTAAATTTTGTAATCGTGGAAAAACAAAATTCAGATTTCAAGGGATTTACATGGTTCGGCATCTTCTGAACAAGAATTGATGATTAAAAAAATGTCCATGTGATGGACCATAAATAGAGGAAAATAAATCGGACCTCCAAGATAGCATATGATTATCTGTATGTAAATATTGTGAATTCATTTAATGTTACTGTTACTACTATTACAAAATAATTAAATAAACTACAAGTGGTTCACTTTAGTCCCTAGGGAAACTAGATATTTTATTCCCTCTAGGATAAAAGTAGTGCAGTATGTGTCGATTGTCAGAAATATAAGGTGTTTATTCCCGGCCGGGAGAAAATAGTATATTATTTCACGTGGATGAGAAGTCAGACTTTTCATGGCGCGTCTGATTTTGCGCGCCGAACAAAGTGAGGCGCGTAATAGAAGGCAAGCCATGAAAACTCACTTCGCCTCCAAGCGAAATATACGATTTTTTCTTTAAACGTACTGCAAAATACGAAAACTCGTAATTTTGATATATAATTTTTACAAATAAATTTAATATCAAAGAATGCATCGTATGGTGTTTTGTTTTCTTGACAGAAACTATTTCAGTATTTGACATTGACAGTGATGATTTTTGTTGAAGAAACCATTTATAGATTTAATCTATTGTTAGTGAAAGCAGTATATCTACCAGAAAATAGGAAAATAATTGCAAAACACATATACAGGGTGTAACAGAAATACGTGTGTTAATTTTAATCATTGGTAGAACTCGTTATATAAAACATTTTTTCTATATGTTTTTTTTTTTCAAAATTTGCAGGTTTTTTAAATATTTTTTTACCCCCTAATTTTGACCGAACGAGCCGTTCTCAGGTACTGTCACTATAATTGTCAAGTGAAGTTTATTTCAAAATGCCAAATTTTTCTAATCAAGAATTAACAGATATTGTGTTGGTAGCCAAGCTTTTGGAAATGCCGCAGAAACCCGTAGATTGTACAGTTCACAATATCCTGAACGTGTTTTGCCTTGATTGATCTTTATTACCTTTATGACACCGTTGCCATCACAACAAAATATTTTATCGCTGCACACCTTTAACCATGAGCGGGTACGCGTTTTAGTAGAAAATCTGGAACATATTTTAAATCAGTTTAACATTGGTTTTTGAAAAAAAAACATATAGAAAAAATGTTTTATTTAACGAGTTCTAGCAATGTTTAAAATTAACACACGTATTTCTGTTACACCCTGTATATTTAATTGTTATATGACGAAATTTATAGTATTGCTTCGCGTTGTTTATTTAATGTTGCCATGACAACACTTTCCCTTCCGCCGACTGGGAAATGAAAAGTAAAACTTCGGCTGGCGGAAATGTGACATTATTCCACAGTCAACTGAGTTAAATAACGACATAATTTTCTGACGTTTGAAGAAAAAATATTTTACTTACAATTATCTACTTTAAAGCATGCTACCTCTATAGTTACATTATTTGTTTAATTGTTCGCCTATAGGAAGTTGTTCGCCTTGACAGTGCAAAAGCTATGATTAATATAAAAAAAATGATTTAAATCAATAATTTATTTTAAAAATCTTTTGATTTAGATTATATAAGTCCTGCGTTACTAGCAGTACGTAAATAGTTATATTATCTGCATTTAATTATATTATCTAAATTTATTACCATTAGGCAAGATTAATACAATTAATATTGCTTTCTGTACAAATGCCAATTATTTCTAAGAACATGAACCTAAACTGTGTAGTTAGACATTGTTTGCACGGAGACACTCCCACTGAGGTCGTCGACAGAAACATTACTGCTCGTAAGCGTTTATAGGCAATTAAATGTAAAATAAACTAAAGTACTACATAGGATAAGACATTTCATCCCTTGTATTGGGCACATATGTACAATTTTGCTGTTGTTCAATATAGGTACTGACGGTTGAGTAATGTTACATTAATCAGCGTTTATTATTTAGTTTAATTACACAGAATTCGATACGAGGTGATTTGAAAGGTCATTCAAAATTTTATATCAAATATTTGTTCGCTCAGCGGACACTTAACTAATCGCTTAATTTTCGTTGTTCAAGTGAATAACAATGCAGTTGCGCAACGAACGTGGCATAGATATGCTTTCACGTGTTACGTTATTAATTAGTTTATTTTTTCATTCATATCTGTAGGCTCTACGATCTATGTTATTAATGAATTATTTGATGACATCATACGTGGCAAGTATTTAACGTCCAAGGTAAGTCTATCTATAAATAGATATAGATCATAACAGAGATAATATTGTGTGCTGTGTTTGCATTGTACATAATTGTGTAATTATATTAGATACGTTAAATAAATTGCTTGAAATTCTATGGTACATTGGAGTAATTTGCTAATATGCATACAACAACCAGATTGTCTTGCATTATGAATTGTAAGGAAGTTAGTTCAATCAACATTATGTAGCTCAAAAAATCCATGTTTCGGAGGGGGAACTGAAGCTTGCTGTCCCTTATAGTCTTAAATTGAAGGGCCAAATAAAGTGCTAGATAAATCTTTAAAAATACTGCTCAATCTGTGTTATCTACTAATAATCAATAACAAGGAAATCTAGCTAATGACCATAGGTGGCGATTGGTTCCCGCAAAAAAAACACAAGAAAATCAATAATTATGATAACTACAATCGACCTAAATAATAAAATTAGGATTAAAAAAATACAAATGCGTATGTTAATATTACACAGACACAGCGTAACGACGTGAGAGGTAAAATACGGTACTTTCATGGATTTGAATCGTTAAACAAATTTCGGCCACAATAAACACGTAATTGTCTCACTATTGCACTCCTGCATTTTGATCTTAATCTACCAATGAATTAAATACATTACAAAATTGAATGTATTATTATTAAATAATTCAGCTAAATGAAGATATATTGAAGGGATTTGTGACTAATAAACACGTATTTGTATTTCTAATCGTTTCAAGCACGTGGTTTATAAATATGTATGAGTACAATATGCATACTATTGTGAAAAGTTTCATTATCAATTATTCATGAAAGCGTCGGATGATTTAAATTGGTCGTTCTAAGGTCAAATCTGTTTTTAAGTTCAATACGGATAAGTAGACATGTAAATACGTTAATTTATAGATATACGCTTTTAAATTGATGATTGTTTTGTAAAAATAGTGTTTATTATTAAGAAATAAGTAATCTATTGATAATTAAATATCATTGTACAATTATAGTAATTGTAATTATATAACAATTATACATAATTGTTATTTAGTATACCATTTTAGCTATTTATGCACCAAATGCACCAAGGCCGTTACTATGATGATTACGCCCGGAGGACGATGGAATCCAGCCCGAGGGGGTTTTGCCTGAGAGATGAATATCGTTCGATCGATGTAATCATTCGGGGACGCCGTGGTGCATACTTTAATTTTTCACTTTTTCTTTAAAAAAACAGTATTGGCATCTTCAGGGCGTAATGAATTCGTTCTTATTCTTGTTCTGTGTGTCAGTGCTATATCGTAGTTACAGTGACGTATGGCAAAATTATTGGCGTAATGAATTCATTACGCCCTCTTATTACGCCCCGGTTGTTATGAACATGTTTACATGAAAATGAAAAGACACTCTCATTACACCCCGGTTGTTAAGGACATGTTTGCATATCTCGTATCCTAGGAGTTCAATTATAGTAAAATCATTTCAATTACAGTAAAGGGGAAAATAAAATAAAAATAAAAGGACATATTTACATATCTCATAGCCTAAGTGTTCAATTCTAGTAAAATCATTCAATTACAGTAAAGGGAAAAATAAAATAGAAATAAAAGGACATCTTTACATATCTCGTATTCTAGGAGTTCAACTATAGTAATATCATGCAATTACAGTAAAGGGAAACTAAAATATTAAAAGTCACAATATTTCGCATTTCATAGAATTTTTCAAATTTACTTATTTATTTCTGTTTCTCAAACAAATTACCTGTGCTAAAAAGTGATCTACCGCATTTTTCCTCCAATTATTTCACTTCATATATACGTACATGTAGAATTGTTTAACGTGCACAGTACTTTGATTGAACTAAATTTCAATAAAGATATAAAAATATTCAGAACTAATTACATTAAACATTAAAAATAGAAAAACGATAATAAAATACTAATAAAACATGGAAATATGGAATATGATTTTGCTATCGGCAAAATACCATTGCATTCACCAGTATACTAATCTCAAAACATCAAAAACTGCTAGAAATGTCTAGAGATATTCTGCATAGTTCAAGGCTCACAATTTTCAATGAAGTGTGGTGACGGTAATTAAGTATAGCAGAAGAAATTATCCGTCGTAAAAATAGTATATTATGATACAAGTGCAGAAAAGAGCCTTTCAAGCATGCTGAGGCTGAGGCACGATGCGAAGCCGAGTGCTTTTGACGGCGCCATGCTTGAAAGGCGCAATGCTTGAAAGGAGCACATGCACGTGTATCATACTTATTATACCTGCACCCCAATGTGGAAATAGACAGAAATAAGAAACATTGCCGTTAACATGGAGACATCAATGTCATCTGCTATAGACATTAATTTCATCTACGAAATTCTGAAGGTTGAAGCTGCTATCATTGATTATAATACAATTTATTATAATCAATGGTAATCAATGGGTATTATAATCAATGGTGCTAGTTTTCAAATAACCAATAATAAGGAGTATAAAGCTTCTCGTTTCTGTTTTTTGGATTTCCAGTAATAGTAGCATACTAATCTCAAAACATCAAAAACTGCTAGAAATGTCTAGAGATATTCTGCATAGTTCAAGGCTCACAATTTTCAATGAAGTGTGTCGACGGTAATTAAGCATAGCAGAAGAAATTATCCGTCGTTAAAATAGTATATTATGATACAAGTGCAGAATAGAGCCTTTCGAGCATGCTGAGGGTTTAAGAGCACGATGCGAAGCAGAGTGCTTTTGACGGCGCAATGCTTGAAAGGAGCACGTGCACGTGTATCATACTTATTATACCTGCACCCCGATGTGGAAATAAACAGAAATAAGAAACATTACCGTAAACATGGAGACATGAATGCATCTGCTATAGACGTCAATGTCATCTACGAAATTCTGAAGGTTGGAGCTGCTATCATTAATTATAATACAATTTATTATAATCAATGGTAATCAATGGGTATTATAATCAATGCTGCTAGTTTCCAAATAACCAAAAATAAGGAATGTAAAGCTTCTCGTTTCTGGTTTTTGGATTTCCAGTAATAGTAGCATACTAATCTCAAAACATCAAAAACTGCTAGAAATGTCTAGAGATATTAGTTCAAGGCTGACAATTTTCTAGGAAGTATGGCGACGGTAATTAAGCATAGCAGAAGAAGTTATCCGTCGTAAAAATAGTATATTATGATACAAGTGCAGAAAAGAGCATTTCAAGCATGCTGAGGGTTTAAGAGCACGATGCGAAGCCGAGTGCTTTTGACGGCGCAATGCTTGAAAGGCGCAATTCTTGAAAGGAGCACATGCACGTGTATCATACTTATTATACCTGCACCCCAATGTGGAAATAGACAGACATAAGAAACATTACCGTAAACATGGAGACATCAATGTCATCTGCTATAGACGTCAATGTCATCTACGAAATTCTGAAGGTTGAAGCTGCTATCATTGATTATAATACAATTTATTATAATCAATGGTAATCAATGGGTATTATAATCAATGCTGCTAGTTTGCAAATAACCAATAATGAGGAGTATAAAGCTTATCGTTTCTGGTTTTCGGATTTCCAGTAATAGTAAGTGTACATTTATTATTTATTTCAATAAATATTAGTACCTACTGCCTGCCGTTTATTGTCGATGAAAGTTCGTCAATAAATGTGTTGTTACTGGGCAACTTTAAAAACGCCGTGCTAGGAAGATTTTCGCACGCTTATTAATTCGATAACCAAAGATTATAATGCAAGTTTGATAAAAAATAATAAAAAATTACAGGGTAAGGTTTTTAAACTGAACAGACGAATTTTAAAGCCATCTATAGACGAATTCAGAGTCAATATTCTTTAGCAAATTGATATTTGTTTTTTTGCGATGACTTTTCAAAGTTTTGTTCAATAGAGAAGGCATTTTTAGCACAATTGGTATAAATTGTGAGAATCATTTGTAAATAGTAACAACTTGTAAAAGAGTTAAATTGACTAAGTTACTAAATTCTATGCTGAATAGGAATTTGTAGAAAAAGATCACATATTTTGCATAAGGTTGTAGAAAATTTAATAAAATTTACAGCAATATTTACAATATAATAATTTTGTACAGAGTTGAAGAAATAAGAAAAAACTCAAAACTCACTTTTCCAAATTGTATGTACCTAAGTACAGTTCAGTTATTTACAATAATTTGCAACTTTTGATCAGTTGGTTTTGTACGTCGATTAGATTTTGTTTTATTCATGCTTAGTTTGTTACTTCTTTGTTACTACTTTATACTTTTTTGATTCATGATAACCTAGATTATTTTTAATTTTCTTCATTAACAAAGTCATTATTTAGTTACAAAATTCAAGAAAACCCAAAATGAAAATCTATTTTGTCGACACGTAGTCGTAGTAACATGCAAACTCATGGGTATAAACCATGCCAGATGAGATGTCACTTTTCACATAAAACCGAAATCCCCCCTACTGGTGGAATTAGACCAATGAGAATGCATCCCAAAACCGCGGGAGCTGTTTGAGCCATAAAGCTATAAACCATAAGTTTATTCCTTTGATCGTTTATAAATGAAGTGCTCTGGAACAAGCAACCGCATTACTCATGGAATTTAAGTTTACTATCGTACCTTAATAAACTATGCTCCAAGGGATGCATACGCACTTCTGTTGACCAGTCCGACAGGACAGGGGGCGGGGCTTCGGTTTTATGTGAAAAGTGACATCTTATCTGACATGGACTGTAATAAATAATCCCAAACTGTCACGTCTCACACATCGTTGAAATGCTATTTATATATTTTTCATTAACAAATAATTAAATCTGTTAACTTTCACATGTCCACCGTAGAAAAAGTTAACTGTAAAAACGCGTGTGGATATAAGCCCATACCGCACGAAGGCATGATTGGGCCACGATGCCGAAGGCGAGTGCCCCAATGCCCAAGTTATGGGCATCATATCCACACTTACTACTTAGTTACTGAAGTTTATATTAGATATTTTATGTTTTTTTCGATTTAATTTATTATTTAAAGATTTTGGTCCGTGTGTTCTATATTATTTACCACCCCAGACCACTGCGACCTGGCCCCTGGGCCTAGTCGCCTAGGAGCTAGAGCCGGTCCTGCAAACAAAGCATTTTATTTGACCGAAATTACAATTTACCGGACCAGGCCATCGCGGACGTTTATAGATCTGTATTTTTCCACGACCCGACCGTATGAAATTAATGCAAGTATCAATAAACCTGTGTTTATTCAACTGTGTATGTGTAAACCACACGCATGAAGTGTTTTCATGTAGCCGCACAATGGGAAATGATAGTTTTATTAATTAACATAAAATTAAACACGATTCACGGTTCACTATTAAGTCTATCCATCATGCATTCATGCCGGGACAAAGGAGAAATGAATTCCATGAAACTTTATTGATGTGTGCACTGTTAGGAGCGCGGTGTAATTGAAAATTGTAAATAAAACTATGCACTGAATTGATGACTCATTCGGTACCTCTACTACTCGACTGCTACTCTACCACCTACTCGGCGATGAAAAGAAGCACCGCGGATGGCCAAGTAGACTTTTTACACTGCCTTTAGTGTATTATTCACAATGAAGACTTGAGAAACATCTGCAAATAAGTACGAGCAAAACTGCCATTTAAAATATCTCGTTAATAAAGTAATTTTATTGTGCAAAAACAAATCACATTTTCAATAAAAATTACATAACAAAGTTTTTAATTCACTGGTGGATTTGAGAAAATCGTATTTTACCTTTCACATAAACAACTGTTTATGACGCCTGTCAAGAGGTGTATAACGTGAGTTTAAAACGTCAGATTGAATAACAATATTTTAATAAGAGTTGAAGAAGCCTAGCATACATTTGTAGAAATAAATGTTAGAATAGAACTCTTGAAATACTGGAAAGAAAACATTAAATTTCGTAATGTATTGCCTGTTGAATTACGGGAAAAAAATAATTGAAATGTAGTATTTTGTTGTAGTTAAAACCTAATTACCATAATAAAATTTAGAAATTAAATGTGTTGAAACATTGGATGCTCGTCTATTTAAAGAAGTTTTTGGGAAAGAAATGCCAACCGAAAGTTGTAGTATTTAAGTGTTTTTCACAAATATGACATTTCTATCATTTCTATATACAAGGTGTCCTGAATAAGTTACCTACGCATGAGGATCTCGTAAGCAGTAAGAGATACACCGTAGGTTGTTAAATGGAGGCAAATATGCCGCATGTGAAGAATTACGCATACTACAGCAAATGTAATAAAAACAATTGATGATGCATAGTATACTGCGAAAAGCTGATATTTGCGATTTTCGATTACATCACAAAAGCAAAGTTGCGGTCAATGTCTTCAAAGTCCATAAATCCCAATGAAAAGATGTTATTTATGGTACGATTGTACGACAAAAACATTGTGGAAAAGAACATTTTTAAAAAGAATTACAAATTACGTTAGCTTTCAAATGAATTATCGTCCAACTCCCACTCCAATTTTGAAAAATTGGACTAAACCCTGCGGCAAGGGGTTAAAAAATTGGAGATATAAATATTAAATTTAAAAAAATTACGATATGCCAATTTGCTATTTCTAAAATAACAAGTAAGAAGTAACTACTTGCTATTATCAAAGTACCTAACCTACCTAACCTAAGTATGAAGATCCGTTCTGAGTTGATGTATTTAATAACTATTGAATTAATAACTACAGCACTTCTTAAAATGCTGCGTTTTACGTGCATGAAGTAGCCGAAATATGAAAGCAATAACGATCAAAATAGGCATATTTACAGCCCAACGTTCTTACTGTTTACTGCTGTTCAGTAGCGTCAACCGGGCATTCGCCCTGGGCACCGGCATCTAATGGGCCCCACACTAAGCTACTTTTTCTATTAATTTTTTTTTTTTAATTCTTTATTCACTTTTTTATATAGTGGAGCCCCACTCCATATTTATGCCCAGGGTCTCAAAATCCAAAGCTCGGCCCTGCTGCTGTTAATCCGAAGATCAGCGGACATTTTTTTCTATTTTTTTCCCTTCATGTTAGTCTTTTAAAATACCTATTGTGTAACAAATCGCGAGTACTGGTTTCAGCTCTCGAGATGAAACAATATCATGAAAAATAGTTGTAACGATTTCAAATTATCCAGCAACTGGACACACAGTGGTTTTTTGTTTGTTTGTTTGGAGTTTAGTAACATATTGTTGTATACAGGATGTCCAAGATATGGATCAACAGCATGGGGATCTCGGAAACTGTAACAGATATAAGGTCGGTTAAATTTTTTTTTTTTAAAGTTGCACAATATGGTGGTGAGTAATATTCTGTTGAGAAAACCAGAAAATTCCGCTTCTACAAAATCTGAAAAATTGATGTACCTGAAGTTATCGGTAACTTAGAAGACTAAGAATAATATTTGGGCGCAAATTTTACAGTCTTTGCTTTCTTTATTTATATTTGGTAGTGCCATATTATTAATTTATTTATTGTCGATATTAAGTGATATGTTGGAAAAAAAAGTAATCGACGGGGTCAGAATAGAAAGGGTATAAGTACATTTTTAATTGAAGCGGTTCCAGTGCATTTATACCCTTTTATTCTTCTTAAGTAGATGCAGCTGTAACGACAGAATTGTCTGACACTAAAAAATATCTAAATATTTCTCTATTATCCTTGATTATACGCCTGATGTAAGCCACGTCGAACAACTCACGTTTGTTGTTCGATGTGTGAATACTTTGTACAAAGGGTAATGTCAAAATAGAAGAATATTTTCTTTGTTTTTTCCCATATACAAGATGTCCTCAATAGAGTAGGATTGCATGGGTATCTTTCTTATTCTTAAAGCTAGAGATCTGGTTAAATGGGCACTATTGTGCAGTTTTATATACTGGTCAGATTATGTTGAAAAGTTTTCAAAAGTCCGAGCAGTTTAGGAGTTATTCTAAAAAAAACTAAAAATCGCGATTGTCTAAAAACTCCAATATATTCATAATTATTAAAGATGCGGAAAAAAGTTTAAAATGAAAGTTACTTGGTTCGATCGCACAAACTTGAGAATCAAGTCAAAACAAAAGCCAAGATGGTGGTTTCCGTGATATTAATAGCAAGTTTCTTATTTTAAATAGCCGCCATATTTGATTTTTATACGGCTACATAGACTTTCTTTTCTTCTTTTCAACGATGTATAACAACCTGTATTAAAATTTAAAATGTGGGAAATATTAATTATTCCAATTTTTATTTTTATTTTTTAAATTATTTTTAAAACAAATATTTAAAAAAAATGTTATACACCTAAGTAGTAAAATAACAATAAATTATAAATAATGCTCAAAATTCTGACATATATTGGCCAAAAACAATTGGCAGCGTTAAATGTTCGCTAATCCGAACATTTCCACTCGGCAAATTGAAAATCAAGTTAACGTATTTAAACCTAGAGCATCACAAATTTTTAAAAAGCATAAGTTTTACCCTTATAAATTGCACATTTCTCATACTTTACAAGCAAATGATAACATCCGGAGATTAACATTTTAACGGAAAATGGTGATTTTATAAATACAATTTTATGGATAGATGCATCCTACTTTTCTAATTGTGGATTATTTAATCATCATAACGAACACTATTGGGCTCAGGACAATCCACACATAGAGATTCCTTGGCAAATCAAAGTGCGGATCGGCTTTAATGTATTTTGTGGCATATTTGGAAATGATTTACATGGTGCTATAATATTTCTAACTGCACAACGTCATTTGGAAATTTTTCAGACAACCTCATAAGATTTATTGGATGATTTACCTTTGGCACAAAATATTCAAATATAGTATTAGTAAGTACTCCACTCAATGCTAGAGATGTTATTACTTATTTAAAGGGCTGTTCTAATAATAAAGTAATGTCTATCGACTAATAAAACTGTTCAGTGGCCAGTAAAATCTGCATACTTCACCCCTCTTGAGTTTTATTTGTAGGGTACTTAAAAAAAAATATATGGAAGTAACTTCAATATAATAATGTAAATGGACTTCGTGAAGTAATGACAGAGGCAATAAAATGCGTTAATCGCCACACATTGCAATAAGTAAGTGGCAATATTCTAAAACGCTGTCAATTGTCAATTTGCGCGCAATTATAAGCCGTCTGATATTAGCCTAAGAGGTACAAAAATCTTTCAAAACGTTAACCATTCTTCTATTTTCTAAATGAGTTTTTTTTTTATTATTTGTGTCAATAATAATGAAAATAAACGCTTAGTACAACAGTGATGAGATACCAACTCGCACAACAGTAAAGAACATAAATAAAAGTGTCAATTTGATTTGAAACGTCAATGTTCCCCATAGCATACTACGGTATCTAACGAAATATATTATATCTCTCCAGCAATCATAATCGTGTATTATTTTGAAAACAATAAATTATAATAACAAATTTTAAAATAATCGGTTGGAGCTTGTGAAAGATTAATATTTAAAGAAAAATAACAAATTATCCTTTTTCACAACGACATTTATTTCTTTAAATGTACATTTCAACCACTACGTGGTCATCTTCAGTAGTAGTGGTAGTTCAGTACAAATTTCTACTGAAGATGACCACGTAGTGGTTGAAATATACTTCTAGAAAAATAAATATCGTTGTGAAAAAGGATAATTTGTTATTTTTCTTTAACAACAAATTTTAACTTGGAGAGGTAGATAGGGCAATATATTTAGCTATACAGAGAGCGCATAAAGTATTAAGACCTGGCTTTATTTTTTCCCCTGTATAAATTTTTGAAAAATGTTTCTACAGGTTAAATAATTTCATTTCAAACAAATTTTTAGAGACCATTTTCAATTTTCTATCTCTCTCCGTTTGGAAGTTATGACGTCAGAGCCATTTTTTTAAATGACAACTTATATTTTTTATTGATTTATTATTGATTTTGATAGTACTTTTTATTATGTTCGACGAATCGAACGAAACGTCAATCTGACTGTAGCGTGAGTAGGTAATAGTTTGTTTTACATAATTGTACTAGATTGTTTTTAGGTTAACCAATTTTGTTTTATTCCAATATTTAAAATCCAAGCCTGTTTTCCTAATTTTGTTTTAACTGACGTTGTTTTGAATGGTAACTATTCTGCACATTGAAATAATAATTTAATAGTTTTACTTTAACGCACTTTTTCTCTATTTTTTTTTCAAATGTTACATATTGAAAATGTCATGTTGTTGAAAACATAATAAAATTACTATCAAAATCAATAATAAAAAATATAGGTTGGCATTTAAACAAAATGGCTCTGACGTCATAACTTCCAAACGGAGAGAGATGGAAACATGAAAATGGTTTCTAAATATTTGTTTGAAAAAAAAATCATTTTGACCTGTTGAAGCATTTTTCAAAAATGTATACAGGGGAAAAAATAAAGCCAGGTCTTAATACTTTATGCGCTCTCTGTAGATCAAAATATGCATTAGTTTGAAAGTACATCGGTAAAAATTATTAAATGTTACATATATTTAAAAACGAATAGTTTAAACTCAAATAATTTAAACTCAAAACTGGACATTTGTCATGGTTTGGCGAACTGTGGAATGACGGACGAGGTCCGTCATTCATAGGATTTTTATTCCGAACACTCTGTATACGTTACTGTGTCTCAAGATAATCTATACTGCATATTTTCTGATAGAATAAATATTTATAAATCTGGATTTATGTACAAAGAAATAATACATTTTTTTTACTTAATCCACATATTTCTTGATTTGGTAATCATTTAGTTATTATGACTGTAATTGCATTGCGAGTGTGTTCTAGTCATGTGGTGGCCACGTAAGATTTTTTTTGTTCGGGTAGGTGTGAAATGAATCACATCCCCGAGCCCCCCGCCTATGGTTGGCGAGCCTGAATTCTCGCAGGCACGTATCTCAGCCACTTCATCTTCAAAACATCTCCTACACGCCCTGAACTTTCTTACCACAACGGCCCAGCGGCGTAGTACGACGGCGGGCCGGTCTGCACGCCGACCACTTGACATGGGCCGCCGAGCGTAGTATCCCTACCACATTCCTGTAGTAGCGTAGTAGTATAGTCGTACGCACAGTTCCGAGCCAGCAACAGTTGATACACACGCATCACATACACACGTACACGCACGCACACGTACGCGCGGAAACAAAAAGAATCTTCACGGGTGTGCGTCCGTGTGTGCCCGCAACGTTGGCTCAGAGTTTTCAGTGATTCATTAGGGATATTTTGATAGCTGTGTGTTGGAGTTTTCCTAGTCGGACGGTCTAAAAATATCAGGCACTATTCGAATAAATGAGTCTTATCGTGCACTATTAAGTGTGGAGTATTTTTTGGCTTGTTTTTCTGTGTGTTGGTGGTTACGTTACGTCTTGGATCGGAGCGCATTTTTCCTCTCGCAATTAATCACTCGGTAAGTCATTACGTTTCTTACATTTTCTTCAAACCTACCATTTACAACGCAACAAAACTAGATGACTAAATTTAACACACAAACTGATCGATACCATTCCCTATTATAGATAAACTGCGGTTATCAATTATTACGCCTGAATTTCTGTACCACATAAACAGGAATTGCATATTATTAACACCTAAAAAAGGAACGCATAGTGTAGGAGTGAAACCAGGTTTCGCAATCGCAGAGGTTTTCCGGGTTCATTACTTTTTTTTTAAATATATTTAGAGTGAGCTACTTCGATTCGGATTCGGACTCTCGATTACCGGGCGCTTGGAATTGGGAAGAGCGAGCATGGGGTCACCTGGGACTTGTTTACTTATCGTAAATAATTATAATTTATACTCCTGCACGCTCTCGCAGCAGACAATAAGATTTATTGTCGGGACGCATAATTAAATCTGGTCCCGACTTAAATGCATAATAATAGTGTGGGATAGTGTTAAATGTGCTGTTCTGTTTCTATTTTAACACCGCAGGAATGACTGCGTCGTTATAATATAATTTTCTTAGATCCAATAACTCATGTCTGTATACGGCTACTACACTATAAAGGTGTATATTTATAAATGTGTGTGTGAGTGCATGCGTGTGTATGTGTGTGGCGCCAATGACCTCTCGCATTTATGCATGCTCGACTGTTTCAGCAGGACTTGTACGTGGACACAAATTCACTCGCAATATGCCAATGTCCAATTAAACTTATTGAAGTGCCACACCACCTACCTCGGACTCGTGATCTAACACTCCGTTCATATTTTTATTCCATCAAACCATTAACGTTCTATATTTAAAAGTTTAATATGTGCCTTTCGTTTTGTGTTGAATTCTTTTGAGGCGCAACTAAGTGGGATCATATTTTGCTTTGATCTCCGCTCTTATTTTCCATGAAAAATGGAGTACATGCTTTGTTACATGTGATCCGACGAAAATATATATTTTTTGCGTGCCCACTGTCAAAGGATAGATTAGACGAGTCGGCTAACAACCAAACTGGCTTTGGATATTTTGTTTTGAGTCCTCACAATGTTATTATTGTCATACATTTTTACAACGAATTCTCTATTCGATCACATTTCTACGTAATATTATTTACAAAAGAATCTTTCAGTACCCAGACACAACCTAATATCTACAACCTAAACGATTTACTTCTTAAATTAATTTGATTAACAATTCACCACGAATAGTACCACTTTCACAATAAAAACGCACTACTCCGTCTAAACAGATTACTGTTATTATTATTTTTTTTATTATTTTTTACTTATTTTTTCCAAAAATAATATGTAGTTTTAAGTAATATGCTAGTACAAATAAAAGATTTATATGCATGCCTAAATTATCATAAACTACTGCACATAACTATTAAGAACACGCTTTCCCCCTTTTGCGCAAATAAAATATTATATTATAACTAATAAAACATTAATTAAAAGAAATAGTGGAAAAATTGTAGTGCAACAATAGTAGAAAAAATGTGTATTTTGTGGGCCTACGCATTTGTACACTTTGGCTTTTCTGTAAAATTTAATTTTCTTGTTTTACTTGATTATTATCACCAAATCCACCAGTTGGGTCAAGATTCTTACAAAAACTCTGTGTAAGGTATTATATTAAATGACTTCAGCTTATTTCTGGGTAACATGTTATAAAAGCCACCTGAAATGGGATCAACACATAGAAACGCTTAAAACAGGGAACTCTAAAACTATCGCCGCCATAATGAAAATCAGAAACTACGTACCGGAAGAGAAAAAGAAACAAATATATCATGCACTGTTTGCATCAAAAATTAACGATCTCTGCAACATATGGGGAAACACAACTAAAAAAAAACCTGAATAAACTACAGACACAACAAAACAAAATATTAAAAATACTCTACAAACTGGACCGAAGAACAAATGCTGTATTTGTATACACACATGTATGAGCATGTGTTAGTGAAAAAGATTTGGCATCGTCGCCGAAAAAATATCACGGCCGCCAACATAACATGATTTATTACATGATTGACAGGAGAAAATTATGTCCGCGGTTAATACACCGAATACCTATTTATAACCACTGGTGATCAGTGTAATGTAACAAATGATCCTCAGATTAATTTCGATGCTTAAACTATTGTTACGCATATTCTCGAAAACAATCACGTTGGTACGAAAAAACCTCATCACACAGCTGTTTGATGACGTGAACGCCAGTTTAGAAAAATTAGAGTATAAAACACATTTTTTAAGAAACAAAATTTTATTGGATTCTTCATTGTCGTACAAAATTAAGTTGAAAATGAATTTTTGTTTGCAATTATTAAATACAATATAGTTGCTTAAATATTATACAAATAGTAATTGCAGATGAAACAAAGAAGAGCAACCTAATTAAAATCTGCACCAAATCTGCACGTTGAATCCCTTAAAAAGGCAAAATTGTCCGGAAACCGTAAAAGTTCCAAAGGCAGTTAAATTACAAAAAAAGTTGCGCAATTTACATCAAAATTCACATTACAATTACATCATTTTTACATCAAATATCAACTATCTCTGCAACATATGGGGAAACACAACTGGAAAAAACCTGAATAAACTACAGATACAACAAAACAAAATATTAAAAATACTCTACAAACTGGACCGAAGAACAAATACAGCAGAATTATATAAGAAAACTAAGGAGCTCAATGTAAGAAACATGATAAAACTAAGTAATCTACTATTAATATATAAAATTAAAAACAACCTAACAAAAACGAACATGACACTAACACTAACAAATAAGAAATAATTCCACCAACACAATACAAGAAGAAAGTCAGATCTGAGAACAGAAAAATTTACAACAACAAAACATACACAAAACTTATCAACGAAAACAATAAATAAATATAACTACCTGAACGAACACATAAGAAACTAAACCACATACCTTTTAAACGAAAAATAAAAACCTAATTTTAAATACCAAGATCTAAATAAGAGGAATGAAGAAGACCGACAACATCCTTCAATACCATTAACCCAGGATCCCACAACTCCCGAGGTGAAGACAGAAGGAAGAAAACATGCAATATTTTAAACAGTATTATTAATGATATTATATAGAATGTTATTTATATGAGCTATTTATTGTACTGGTATAAATTTAAAATAAACTATTATTACTAAAAAAAAAACCACCAGTGCTTAAATAGTAGATTTGTTATTTTTAGTAGAATTAGTAGAATAAATGCATCATTATACACTAGTGATTAATAATCATGGCTTTTTGCTCATGTGTGATATACAATCTCATAGAAACAATGTCAATAAACATTATATCATTTTTGCGTGACTAAAATAAGTTTTTTTATCACATTTGACTTAACAGCCTATTATAGACACGCAAAATGATGATTCAATGTAATCTCTATTGCTTTTATGCGATAAAAAATATATAATATTTTAATTATGCAAACCTCTGAGAAATGACCTGATGCTACATAGATGGATATGTTCATACATGAAGAAGTACTACAACGAATAAATGAAGAAACGGAAATATCGAGCGTTCAACAAAAATCGACGACGAAGTTGACGTTGGCAATCTAAAGTCATGTCTGCACTAAGATCAAATCTGACATGTCAACAAGACAGCCAGCATTGCACGCGTGCGCATATAATCTTTTCCGCCTACCAGCTCTGTAAGTTCATTTTTCGGACCTAAATTACGGGCGGAAAATGCGATTTAGAGGCTTAGGGCCTCTAAAAGTTTTCAGAAATTTTCCCTTAGATGGCAGCATACTTTTCATAAACAAACAGTGACATATATTGTAACTTGGAATCGTTGACTGCCCGATAATTTTGGAAAACATTAACTTTATATTTCGAAGCTCGGGTGCCAGTACAAGTAGTAAAATTTAGTTTCACCTACCAATTCATAGAACTGACTATGGTTACCATGAGCCTCTAACAAGAATGATACGGATGGCCAATAAATTACAGCAAAATAATAACTTTACGCCATTTATTAACAACTACACAACATTTTCCAAACGTCTTAATGTAATAAACCACATCGATCTTCTTGATTAACCCTATTACGATTTATATTTTCATGTTGTTTTGTATATGCCTACATGTGAAATTTGTGTATTTTGTATATTTAAAAAAGGGGAAGCTCCCGTTAAATAAATTATTATTATTCTTATTAACTACTCTCTAATTATAAAGTGTATTAAGTGCAATGGATGTTAGCAGCGATGAAGAATTGGCTTACACTACTCGATATAAGAGAAGTTGCCGCTGCCGTTACCGCTAACCTAATTAACCAATAAAATCTTAGACTCCAATTTAATAAGTTTTGTAGTTGGAAACAGCCAAAAAGTTAAAATACATTATAGAAAATACAGTACTGGCGTATACCTATAGCAGAAAGAAGGAAATAGTGCTACATTGTGGTTGAACATTCAATGTTGAAGTCGGTACTTAAAATAAAACAAAATATTGACTTAAGAAAACTCATCAAAGTGCATCCGTACCTGAAACGAAATTCGGTTGATTCTAGAGGAAAAATGTCAGATATTGTAGGTAGGCGGAAAAATACCGTGTGTTTCGCAGGCCCAAAAGTTTAAGCAGCTTTATTTGAGTACCTCGACCATATTGTGAGAAGCCAAGAAAAATATGGCATATTACTTATCATTCAGGGAAATATAGGCAGTAGAATTGCCCTGGAAGAAGACCTACCACTTGGTTAAAAAATCTTAGGCAGTGGCTTGGTCAAACAATAACACAACTTTTCCAAACAGCCGTAGAGAAAATTATCATTTAAGGTTGTTATATTTAGTACTTACTGGTAGAAAATGTATTTTTATTTTATTTTATGATTATTTTTTCACCTGACTAGTTTCGGTTATACAGGGTGTCTTTAAATTATGTGGACATGGCTTAACCACAGATTACTGGGATCAAATGAAGACGATTTAACAAAACTTATCTATATACAAATGCGTTTGGTTTAGCCAGTATTCAGCTTCAAAGTTAATTAAAAAAAAAGCTTATAAAAAGAGAACGTTTACATTGATTTAGATGTTATTTGGTATGACACTTTATACGGGTATAACTCATATTTTGACATAATATTGTCTCGAATATTATCTCGGAAACCGTAAAAGTTACAAAGGCGTTTAAATTACAAAAAAGTTGCGCAATTTAGTATTCAGTAATAGTCTGTTGAGAAAACCAGAAATTTTCGTTTACTTTCGGAGATATTCGACAATATCCGAAGTTATTTGAGAAGGTATAAGAAAACCAAAGGCACTTTCTCATTACCACATTTTTAGCTCTAATTTTTAGTACAACGTTTCGTTTCGAAGAAGCCAGCATCAACTTTATTTTTTTATATGGCACGTAAAAAATGTACACCCCGTATTAAATAGCGTTGCCTATTATGAATTTAACTATTTATATCATAGTATGATTTCTCATGTTGTTATTCAGAAAAAAGCTTGTTAAATACATTTCGAACATTTGCTTGTAGTAGGCGTTGAAATTATGACGACGAAGAAAACAATTATTATCTAATTTTAACCCAGAATAGGTACCCAAATAGTAACTAAAACTAATTTAGCATGAATAGTTGTTAAACATTGAAACCACACTTATTACCTTTATAACCACACTTATTATTTTTTTACTGTGATATGAGAATTGTTATGTTCATTTAATTGCGACGAAGACAAAAATTATTACATAATTTTAACCCAGAATATGTACTAAAATAGTAACAAAAAATAATTTAACAAGAATAGTTGTTAAACATTGAAACATTGTAGTTATTTAGAACCACACTTTTTATTGTTTTACTGTGGTATGAGAATTGTTCTGTTCATTTAATGACAACGAAGACAACAATTATTACCTAATTTTAACCCAGAATAGGTATCAAAATAGTAACTTAAAACAATTTAGCAAGAATAGTTGTTAAACATTGAAACATTATAGTTATTCAGAAACACACTTTTTATTATTTTACTGTGGTATGAGAATTGTTCTGTTCATTTAATGACAACGAAGACAACAATTATTACCTAATTTTAACCCAGAATAGGTACCAAAATAGTAACTAAAAACAATTTAGCAAGAATAGTTGTTAAATATTGAAACATTATAGTTATTGAGAACCACACTTATTATTCTTTTGCTGTGGTATTATGAGAATTGTTCCGTTCATTTAATTATCTTAAAATCTAAAAATTAGGTGATAAATTTTGTCTTCGTCGCTCATTTCAACGCCTACTACACCAAAATGTTCGAAATGTATTACAAGCTATTTTTTCTGAATAAAAACATGAGAAACCATACTGTGATATAAATCGTTGAATTCGTAATAGGAAATGTTATTTAATACAGGGTGTACTTTATTTACAGGCCATATAAAAATATAGAGTTGACAATGGCTTCTTCGCAACGAAACGTTGTACTGAAAATTTGTAAACGCTATCTTATAGAGCTAAAAAAGTGGCAACGAGAAAGTGCCTTTAGTTTTTTTATACCTTTTCAAATAACTTTAGTAAAACATATAAACGATATCGCAAAATTTCGGATTTTGTCGATTATCTCTGGAAGTAAGCGTTTTTTTTGGTTCTCTTAACAGAATATTACTGACCTCTAATTGCGCAACTTTTTTGTAATGCTGTTGATCCTTATCTTGGACACAAAATATATAGCGTATATTTTTATATACGCTATTTACTACTAAAAGGTTATACTGTTATTCAAACGTCGCACAGTGGGGAAATAATTCAAAAAAACGCGATAAACTATTAAATGTATCTCAATTAGCTTGAAAATTGGTATACATATGCTTTTGGGGTCGCTAAATACTAATCAGACATCAAAATTATAAAAATCAAAAGGGCGGATTCAATATGGCGGGTGAAGATATTAACATTTACCTAAATATACATGAAAATTGGAATACCCATGTTTTTGGGGTCGCTAATTTCGAATGTGATATCTAAATTGTAAAAATAAAAATGCCGGAATTAATATGGCGGGTGAGAATTTTAATATTTACTACAAATTGCGAAAAAATGTTATATGTACATTTTCAATGAAACAGACTTTCTAATGGAGTTATGAAAATTTATGAACAGGTTACAGTTATGAAAATATTTTCATATTGCTAGTTGTTTCTCGAAGAACCGATGTCTTTTTTCTCTTCGAAGTTTCACTGCACTCGTTGAACTCCAGCAAAGGTCCGCCTTTTCTTTTTATTTCAGTATTAGCAGTTATCGGTATAGATATTGTACTACTGAGCCACTTTTGGTGCTTTTGTGGAACACATTCCAGATTTCTCGAACAATCAATCCAGTATTTATGCAGCTTTGAAAATAGCAGCGATAAATTCTTTCTTGCGTTTGAACGAATGGTAACCGATTTCTTCATCCTTTCTAAAATTTTAGTTTCCAGATATTCGACCCTGCATTGAAAATCATTACTTACACAATCTCTAAGCATCTTGAAAATTTCCAGCCTCGTTACCGTGGCTACTTCATCTCCAGAACCTTTAAACAAAATTATATTGAGTAATTTAGTTAAATTTGCCCGGGTAGTTACAATTGTTCATTAATGATTCATTTGATTGATTAAAATACGCATCTTTAGTCATAATTATAAAAGCAAGTTTCATTTTATATACTAAAGTCTGTTGCTAGTATCATACGAGCTCATAGCACGTTCTCCGGCAGACCGTAAATGAACGATATATTATCGGAGCGCGCTTCTAGAAAGTGATCGCAAAACAAAGCTAGCAAAAACTAGCAAGAGATTCTTTAAATTTGAATGGAAAAAGATTTAAAGTAAAAGCTTGCATGAAAATTTCCGTGGTGTCTTGCAGAGCCCACAACTTTCAGCACACATGAACAAAAAAATGCTTCAGAAATTATACACTTGTTTAAGTCATTACAAATGCGGGCTTCTAAGGCATGGATCAACACTAACCTAGATTAATTATATCTAATGATTGTACATACCTCCAGAAAGAGTATCCATTTCACAAGACTCGAATGCACAACCGAAGTTGTGCACTTTTTAAAACTGCGATTGTTTACGGCAGAGTTTGTTGTGATGCTTCCGGCTAGCACAGGGCGTAACTTTCAACTGAATAAGTGGAAAATGTCTTACAGATACGTTTATGTCACTTATGCCATTAGACGGGGAATATATTCATATACCAACCCTATTGATAAAATTTTCAATTACCTGAAATTTGTATTTCGACTTAATCGCACTAATTTTGTGAATATCCCCACCGTGCGTCGGCTGGCACTGAAATGCTTGATCAATTAAAACCTGTCATACTGTGCCATTAGCATTGCAATGGCATATCTAAGTGAAAAATAGAAAATTGGATACTAAAATTGGATGATCAGTTTCGGAGATAATATGCGTAACCAAAAACAAGTTCTTACGCTCTCAGTTCAATTAGATGCACCTAAAAAAAATAAAGATGACTCGGCTAGAATACAGGTGGGAGTAATTCTTTTTATGCCAAAATGTGTATTTTGAAAATTAGTACTCGAATATTTTTTTCCCAATATTTTTCGTTTTCAATATAAAGAACTTATTCCTTACTTTTGGGACACCCTGTATGTAGTTTCTAAGCCAAATTATAGAAGAAACATCATTATGCTTGTTACGTAATCGAAGGACCAGGCGGGTGTTCGCCAATTTAAATGATAAGGTAATTAAAACTCGTCGTTTTGGAAATAATGTGGACTATAATTTAACGTAACAATAATTAATACACAGCGATGTACACCGGTGAAGGTAACGAATTGAAGTGTGGTCTGCTCTGCATTCTTACAATTAAAATCTTTTAGTTATTGGGGTGGGGTGCAATTTGAATTGTGCACCGCGAGGGGTGGCTTGAAGATGATTCCTGATTGGTGCGGCATTTCGTTTCGGTAAGCCATGTTGCCACACTTGGTTATCACAAGCCTTGGTTAATTCCTCTATCTGGCATTTCTGAGGATTCCTAATGCCGTCCAATAAATATATTTGGGATTTCCTGGTCGCTAATTGTATTTGCCGAAGTGGCAATCCTTGCTCAATAAACGGCTTAATGTGCCTATTGATCTTCATGCGCACCGTACTTTACTTAAGCACTTCTCGGTGAACATAATGGCTAAATAATAGCCACCCCAATAAATTGTCTTTACAATCTTAATACTACAGATGTATCGGCTGCAATAAAGGCCGACTAATGCGATTACACTTTAACCGATTTGGGGTTCGACGCTGTGCAATAGCGCCGAAACAATGCTATTTATCCCCGCATTAAATTTCTTTCTTATGTGTTCGGAGGTTGTTATATCAATTCCTTTGGTCTACTGGACAACATTTGGCTTTGTGGTGATTTACCTAATTATGTTTTTTTTTTTGCAAGTATCGAGTATGTACTTTAACTAATTAGCTTTAAATAACTGCAATATAGTGTTTTATCATCCACTAGAGCGTAAAAAAAAGTTGAATGTTTTAATTACTCAAACCTCTGTAAAATGAATCTGTGTCACATATGTTGTTGTATCTCTAGTATGTTTTTAGTTAGAAGCTAGTAATCCAGGAAACTTTTAAGTATTGTTCTTATGTGTTTTATGGTAATCAATTCTTCTGGTCTACAGGAAAACATTGGACATTTAATGAATTAAAAAAGGCCATTGCAAATGACTGCATTAAATAACTGCAAAATATGTTTTTATCGCCCACTAGTGCCTAAACAAATATTTAATGTTCCAATTATTTAATCTTTAGAAAATCGGTCCTAATGAGAGCGACTTTGCCGCTGCATTTCCATATGGTCTCCTTTACCATGTGTTATACTTGTACAGAACGATTTAAAAAAAAATGTTTATTTGTTCTTTTATTAACGACCGAATTCTGCTACTATATCCAATTAGCGTCGCCAACGTCGCTAAGATAATAAAGATATCAGATTCGATCTTGTTATCTTTATCAAGGTTCAGTTACCTATCAATGAATTTTTTTATTAACTAACTGATATAATTTTTATCGTATTCTTCCATGAGATTAAGAACATATAGTTTTGCTTGATTTTTATGTAGTTTTTCTGTAGCGACAAGGCACGCGTTACGTTACCGACTGTCGAACGCGTTACGAATCGTACCTCTATTTTACGTAATTTTATTGTCGATGATATGAAAATCCTGAATCCTGAAAATACTCCTCCTGCAAATTTAAAATTTACATTTTGTAGTTTCGTCATGATCGAACTTATAATCATAAATGTTTTCACACTTGGAAGCAGATTTCCTTGAACTTGTTTTCGATTTTATGTGTTATAAACAAACTGAACATATTTTCTTAATTGCTCATTAAATGTGGTAATTTTTCTTTCCTTTTTTCCGGTTGCCTGCAATTATTTTGCGTAATTAGAACAAATAATTAATGTGGGTGATTGAATCACATTTCATAGGACAGTGCAGTTGTCGCATGTTTCATTTTATTATTTTTTGCACGTATATAATCGACGTGAGACATATACATATATAATTATTATAGTTTTGTATAACGTTTTTCCCGTTGATGGTAAGCAAACCTGTAGCAGAATATTTATTTAATTTAATTAAAGGAAATGAACAAAGTATTAGCAGATAATCTTAGAAAAATATACTATTTGAAGTTATGTCAATATATATCTACTAGATGTTTTTAATAAAAAATACTTTTTTGTAGTAAATTGTCATGCCAATTGCTGTACGAGATAGTATTTAATACGAGATACCATTAAAAAAAAAAGAAACATAATTGAAGTGGGCGCTTAACTAATGACATTTTTACATGACTAATTAATTGTCAACATTTTCAGCTCCAAAATATAGCAGTCATAGAGGTACCTTTCAGGTACAATTCGAGATAAATTTTCCGTTTTTATGTTATTTGTAAGAGAAATTGAAGCCATTTTTTATAACGTCTTTTTGAGGTCAAAATCTTTAAATTTAATGTTTATCTCAGAAAGAAAAAGATAGGTGTACACTCATCTCTACCAAATATGTTTTAAATTACATATGGAAACCGAAACCATAATAATACATAGGTTGTTCCATTTAAAAAAAAACAGCGTAACCAAAATCACTCACGCGTAAGTATTGTATCTTTAAATGTTACTGTTCTGTGCTCGAAACTTTTAATCCATGAAACATAAATAAACAAAAGTTAATGGCTACTTCCGGTAGAACCGGAAGTGATAGAAACTTGAAAGTATTTCACCTGGGGAGAACGAAATCAACCATGTTTGGATAATTTTGTTTCAAATTGTTATTATATCGGGAACCCCATAAACTTTTAATGGTCCATTAGCGTGGGACACCCTGTATATTAAAAAAAGGAAACCCCAAGTGTAACTAGACTGGGAAGTAGCGCAATAATTTTTACCACTTTTTACATGTCTTAGAAAAGGTGATTTTAGTCCACTGATAAAGTTGCCAATAATTATGTGATAATTTAACATACCCGCAAGGACATTCGAAATGCATTGGACAGGTAATCTGGGTAAGATTATCCTTCAGATAACTTATCCTCAAATACGGAAAGACCGGCCATTACTCCTCGGTGACAACTTATCTAGTATTTAGCACTTGAACGTTGCAAACTCGTTTATATAGAATAACTTAACGAGTTTTCGACGTTCCGATGCACGCCATAATCTATTAATAAAACATAATCTACTCGGCGTCAAGATTGACGAAATGGAAAACCCAATGCTAATATGGTTTAATGTGGAATAAATTATGGCAGACACCGTAACCAAAATCGCTCACGCGTAAGTATTGTATCTTTAAATGTTACTGTTCTGTGCTCGAAACTTTTAATCCATAAAACATAAAAAGCGAAACTACATTGTGTTAGTTACAGTTATTTAGATAAGTAGAGTTTTCTTTTCACTTTCAGTGCGTCCGCAGTTTGTAATTAACGCCACTAATTAGCAACACTGAAAGTATTCTCACGGAATGTATCTTTTTTATGATAACTTAAGGCAATTAAATACAAAAGGGGTATAATAGCAATTTGATGAGAACTATGTTTATTAAAGATGTTATTATTTCACTTGTGGTATAATTTTGGACATATAACGGGTGTACATTTCAAAACTGTATTTTTGAAAAATATATTTTGTTTTTGAAAACGCGCTGACGCAAATATATGTTTGTTCTAGTTCTAGATTGTATTTGTTTTAAGCTTTAAAACAAGGTATCACAACGTAGGGGTGTAATTTAAAATTTGTAATAAAAGTGAGAGTCGTTAGGGGGAGAGGGTAATATTTTATATTCAATTAACATCTGCCTCGAATACTGGTTCGAGTTGTTTTTTTTTTCATTGAAAGAAACTTAGATTTGTTCACTATAAATTGTTTTTAAATTTTTCTTTTTTATTTATTTTTTCCAAAACAAATCATCAAAAATCTTTTTTTATTGCGCCACTAGATTAGATTTTTTTAAGCTTTAAACTGAGGTATCGCAAGGTGGGGGTGCCATTTGAAATTTCAAAGTGGGGGTGGTTAGGGAGGAGGGGGTGAAACTTAAAATTTATTTGACGTTGTTTTTAAATTTCCAGCTCCAAAAATCAATCGACGTGTTTTTTTTTTGTTTTATCAAGTTAGCTTGGATTCAAAAGTTATTGAGACTGGCTAGTTTTGAAATGTACACCCGGTATAAAAACAGATATCATGATTGGCACTATTTTAGATATTTAATTACTCCACTTATGGCTGGAATTGTCAAGGTTGCGTATAGGTAATCTGCTATAGGTATAGATATACCCAAAAAGTGGCAAACTAACTGCTTACTGCTAGCTGCCCAATGGTTCCCAAACTTTGCGCCTCGGAATATTCTCTTACAGTTTTATGTGGATTCTGACGAACCAATGCACTATGGTTTCTAGAGCCCGATTACTCGGCCTAAAGTCATTTTTTCGATTGTAAGAAAGCGTATTTTTGGACAGAATAACAGATGCTAAACATTCCAAACTACAATGTAATCACGTGCACAGTCCTTTTAACTGATCCAGTTACTGATGAAAATAACTGCAAGTTGGCATTTTAATTTGATGTCATTAGTCACACATTTGTCTATCGACGACACGTTTAGCAGAGTGAGTGCTGTGACCATGTGTTTCAATAAAACTTTGTGCAGTAATTTTTATATTATTCTCTCAGGTATGTTTATTTAGTATGTAAAATCTTAACCCCGTTCGTTCATTTTTAATGGTTCAAATTAATTTTAATCACTATCGATGTGGTTAGATAAAAAAAAAGATAAACCTATTCGAAATTTGGCTGAAGGGCACTAATATAGAGGAGAAGTTCCGAAAAATTGTAAATTATATTAAAACACTTATTGGAGAACCCTTGATGCCCTCAAATGAAGGAGAGCTTTTTGCAAAAAATCGCCGTTTGTCCCGAAATTTTGAAGAAAGGTACAATCGAGCTTGTCGACGAGTAGAATATTTTAAGAGGATAAATTTTGCTTGGCTGGATGAAAACTTTATTGTTGAAGTAGACAAACCCACGCTTTCGACATCTGTTGGTCAACCCACTCTTCCATTCTCTGTAAAAACTAGCCGATCACAAAGGAGAGAAGCTTCACAATTATCCAAGGAAAAAAATCATGAATACGCTTTATTGGTACAAGCTGCATCCTCGGCAGCACGACATCAAGGCAAGCATGATTTAGCGGCCGTTTTGAAGGAAGTAAACACAAGTCCATCTCGACCATCCAAAATTCGGAAAATTATTTCTACTCCCAAAAAATGTCAAAAATATACCGCCGAAGAAGCCTTATAGAGGCTTATTATTATAAATAGTAATTTAAGTAAACAGCAATATTTGGACATCAGGCAGGGTGCTCTTTCAAAGGGATGCGATATTTATCCTGATTACAAACAAGTGTGGTTTTGTAAATCAAAATGTAGATCATCTGGCATAAATGTTATCGATATTAAGGCAGAAGTTCCACTTGATTCTGTTTTGGAGCACACAAGTAGACGTATAGTTGAAATAGTTGAAAAGAGGTTATTTTGAGTCATATGGAAATGCTTAAGGTTACAGAAATAGACGCGGAAATAATTTTCAGTTATGGCTTCGATGGAAGTAGTGGTTAATGAAATTATAAACAAAAATTTGAAAATCCTGGTACTCATTCTGACAACTATTTGTTTGCAACAACATGTATTTCTATTCGCTTGCAAACCTTGAATGAAACAATTTTATGGAACAATCGCACTCCACAATCGGTACGCTTTTGTAGACCAATCAAACTAGATTACGTAAAAGAAACATTGGAGCACATTTTTAAGGAGAAGCAAAATATTGATAACGAAATTGAGACGCTTGAAGTATTGACAATATGTTTAATAGAAGACAAAGTCATAAAAATAAAATATAAATTATATATGACTTTAATTGACGGTAAAATATTAAATATATTGACCGGAACAATGTCAAGTCGAGCTTGTCCCATATGTGGTGCTACTCCAAGACTGATGCTGGAAATAGAAAAATTTGAAACAACAAAAATATTTGAGCCAAAAGCAATACTCTGCAGTTAGGAGCAAGCCCTTTACATGCATGGATTAGATTATTCGAGTGCATAGTTCATATATCGTACAGATATGACTTGTGTGTGTGGGAAGTTCGAGGAGATCAAAATAAGGTAATTTTAAAAGAGAGAAGGAAACTTGTTCAACAACGATTTTTGGAAAAGCTGCATCTAGTTGTCGATAAAGCCAAATCCAACGGGTTTGGCAGTACCAACGACGGAAATACCAGCCGTCGAGCGTTTAGCAACTCAAAATTGGTTTCCGAAATTACAGATGTCGGTGAAGAATTAATTCAAAGGTTTTAAATAATTTTAATTTGTTTATCTTGTAGTTTACAAATTGACCCTATAAAATTTGAGACATATTGCCACGAAACGGCAAGATTATTTATGTACAAATATCTGTCCACACAATTTTAATTCATGGCAGACAAATTATCGAAAATACCGTATTGCCGGTGGGTTATTTAAGAGAGGAAGGGTCGGAAGGAAGAAACAAAATTTATAAATCTGATAGGCAATTCCATGCCAGAAAAACAAGTAGAAAAAACAATTTGCAAGACTTTTTTGCCGAGCAAGGGACACATCAGATCCTTTGATATCTTCCATACACGTAGAAGATCGACTACGTCGTCAAAAGAAATTGCCCCTTCCTTCTATAGTTATCAGATTACTCCAAGAACCGAATCCAAACCAAGCCGAATTTAAACAAACAGATGAAAATGAAGAACATGTCAAAAAAAATGATTTGGAGACTATACTTTTAGAAGAAATCATGCCTACTGCTGAATTAGACAGCCCGATGCCAAGACTGCTACGCTTTCCATGTTATATGTAGATATATAATTATTTGAAACTTTATCAGTGGATGGAAAGACCAGTCTTTAGCGTCTGAGTTCTTCATATCATTGCTCTTGATCAAGTCGAATATAATGCACCAATGCAAGTCGTAATTCGATCATGTTTCCCAGGTATGATAACGTAAACGTAAATCAAGTATACATTAATTTATGTTCCATTCTCTGTAATGTGAGAATAGTAGTACGCTGGCATATCATTAAACTCGTAATTCCACGATTAATTCACCATAATCCATTTAGTTCCAAGCCGGCCCCTATAATGGGTTTTTTTTAATTTGTATTCATAAAGACGTCATTAACGTCGTTATAACAAACAATCTAAACAACCGTTTATGTGCAATGCTACAATATTTTATAGCAACGGACGTTAAATTTTTTGTTTTATAGCAACGGACGTTAAAAACCGCCACAGCGGACTTTTCTGTTTAACGAGATAGAGAGAATGAGATACGAGAGGACGATATAACTAGAAGAACGAGATTGCGAATTAATTATTATTTAGTTAATAATAATAATCTAAACACATACAAATTATTTATCTTTCTTTACAATACTGAAATTAAACGTACATTTATTAAAGTGTCCACTAAGCGTAATTCTTCCGTCGTCACATATATCATTCATAATCGTTTGTTCATTGCTATTAGAGACGATTCCAGATGATGTAGATGGAATGTCATCAGCAGTTTTATTCGCCGAATTTGTAATTTTCTTTGCAATTTCCATTTTCTGGTACTCCGATTCCTCAATATATCCTTCCGCTACACTCGTTGAGCGCCATCCACCAAGACTTTTTAACGCAAATACATCACCTCCACCTTCTACCAACATCGCCAATCGCAAAACAACTTATACGTTTTTTCGTAAATGGCAGCCGACTTCACGGGCATCAATCGACTTTGTGCTTGTGCAGCTTGCTCGATAACTTCTGGTGGCAAATCATAATCTTCTTCGATATTATCTTCGATATCTGACATTTTGTCAAATTTAATTTGTCAACAACAACACTGTTGTTATGGTTGGAAATAACATATTTCAATATTATTTTCAAATCAATATGTGTACAAATTAAAAAAAAAGTTGTATGTTACACGTACGCTAAATGGTCTTTATGGACTTGGCCGGTTAAATGGCTCGGCTAACGCCTCGCCATTTAATCTTCCGGCCGCGTCCATAAACACCTATTTAGCGTACTTGTAACATAAATAACTATTAATGTTTCCACATTTTAACAAATAATCTCTGCGATAGTGCGCACGCGAGTGCACCGCGATAAATTAGCTGTAAATATATAAAAATAAAACAAACCCACAAGGAGCTATAAATTCGCACAACGGCCACGAGAGCATTATCTAATAACCGCTTGTGTGGAGTTATTGTGAAGTGGGCCGTCAATCAATGGTTTGGCGCATTGGAACATTTCGGGCAATCCGAAACATCTGTTAATTAATAGTGATGTTACTACAACTAGGAGAGCGTTCGAAATGAGTTTATTTATAGTGATTGGCACGAAGCCACGCCTCCAGTGAGACGGGTTCTCTCAATAAAATTATTCATTCCGCCGTCCATTGATTCAAAATAAAAAGTGCACACTTAAGGACGTCTCATTTACATACTCCGAAGAGCCGGGCCCGGCATACGGGCGGGTGTATTAAATTTAAATAAATCTAAATCATACACAATTAAGTCTACTGAATTTAAAGTCAGGGGGCACGTGTTTCGGACTTTAAGCGATTTTAAATATCAAGTTTCAAATCGTAATGAATAATTTATTTCAAAATAACGCCGCCGTTGCGCCCACATCTCACTAATGTTAAATGTTTATGAAAGCGTTTTTACGGTCCCATTTGATCTTTTCATTGCGGGGAATGATTATTTAATTATAACCATTATTTTCATGTGCTTCAATGTTGGGTAATCGCTTGATATATTTATTGCCTCTCTATGTACACATTTAACACATTTGGGTATCTCGCTACATCTGCCTACGTTCCTCAGTAATTTTCTGTAATTCACCACAATTTCGCAAACCATTACTGTATTATTTATCACCGATAATTTCTTGCTAAATGCATATAATTAGTCTCATCATAGTAAGCACCATTTTATTCAATCAAGAATGCAATCTAATGTGCATTCAAATGTGGCAGGGTAATCTGACATTTCCGCACTTTATATTTGTAATTGCAAGTTTAATAATTATTTGTATACGCCCAGAACGAAGATACATCAAAATTTAGTGGAATTTAAATGATTGGTAAATAATTTTATTCACATATCATTACGTCTACGATTACGTCTATGAAAACTCCATCTTTGATTTAACTACGGAAACGATGTAAACAAGATATATGGAATGTAATCTATACTCAATTAGAAGCAGTCTACAAACCGTTCCTATTAGCAACGTTCGAAAAGAGTTTTGGTCGGTATATGTCTACTTTCTGTCAGCACTTTCTGACGTCTGAAAAGACTACTTTTTTATCGGGAGTAGCAAAAACAAAACTTGTAGATTTTGGTTTTATATTTTGATTTTGACATTACGTTACTCTCAAATTACGCTGTTACTAGCTGAATCCTTCATAATAATTACCATATAAATTTAACAAACGGCTGGAATTTAGCAGTTTGCAAAAAAACGTTTTATGTGTATAAAAGAGGCAAGTTTGTAGAAACGTCAGTTAAGGTGTACGCAGTATTTTCTGCACACTTTTTGTGCAATAAAATACAACACTCAACAATTTACTGTACAATAAATAGTAAATTGAACATTGTCTGTATGACACGGTCCAATATTTCAATATTTCGAGTTATAAATGGGATCAGATTTCTAGTGATACCAACATATAACTGGATCACATTAAAGCTAATTAGATTTCGACTATAGCTTGGACACTGAGAATTCAGGATATATTTTCCAATTGTTTCGAGAACTAAACTATTCATATTTTCAATGCACTTCATAAACAATTTTTTTATTTGCATATTATTTGCATTACTCTGTGACTGCATAGTCACAATGGCAAAAGGTAGATAGATAGATAGATAGATAGATATTGTTTATTAAATTGTATGAGGAAGTGGTTACTTCTTGGTGAATTTTACTAAACATTATTAATTATTAAGTATTTGGTGTCACTATGTAAAAATTTATATAATTTTGTTGTAATTAAATGAAGAATTTAAAATTAAAAAAAATATGTTTTTGTTATTGTATTAAACTTATCAAACATTCTTAAATTTACTGTCATTTCAGGAAAAACATTTTTTATCACATTATAAAGTTTTTCGTATATGTAAATTTGTAAATAATGTGCAGGGTGGCCCACCTATCCTCGCTTGGACCATTGCTGCTAGACTAATGAAAATTGAGGAAAATATCTGATTGGTAGTTATTGGACACTTGATGTCCTACTTTTTAGAATTATTTTCGAGTGTACAGAGTGTAAAGTGTACCATTAATCCGGGACACAAAATTTGGTCTCTTTTTTAAATGGATCGCCCTGTAGATTCTTTCATTTTTAGAATATGCTTTATATGGACTTCACAAATCATTTTTATTTTTTTTGGGTCAGATGCAACGTTGCCAAGTTATTCACATTTTAATCAAATTTAACCAAAAATCATGGACTTGGAAAAAATCAAAACCTTATTATAAGACATAAATGCAAGAATCTGGGTATGCAAGTTCCCAAGCAATGTGCTAAAACATACACAATATTTGGAGTAACGTACATAAGGTGTTCTGAAACAACGATCGAAATTTGCTATTTTCAAATTTCTAAAACTCATTTTTTTAAATAGAATAACCTGTATACCCGATAGCGAATTATACATGCGTCCTAAATTAGTGAGCTAGTAGGGTTAAACTTTTGCTGCCAGTCCTGCAGTACGAATTATCTGTTTTTGTTTGAAATAATCCGAAAAGGTTGTAAAATAAGTATTTGATGTTATTTTACTAAACATTATTAATTATTAAGTATTTGGTGTCACTTTGTAAAAATTTACATAATTTTGTTGTAATTAAATCAAGCATTTAAAATTAAAAAATATGTTTTTGTTATTGTATTAAACTTATCAAACATTCTTAAATTTACTGTCATTTCAGAAAAAAAATTATTTATCACATTTTAAAGTTTTTCGTATATGTAAATTTGTAAATAATATACAGGATGGCCCACCTATCCTCGCTCGGACCATTGCTGCTAGACTAATGAAAATTGAGGAAAAAATCTGATTGGATGTTACTTGACACTTGATGCGCTACTGTTTAAAATTATTTTTGAGGTTACAGAGTGTACCATAAATCCGGGACACAAAATTTGGTCTCTTTTTTAAATGGATCGCCTTGTATATTCTTTCATTTTTAGAATATGCTTTATGTGGGGTTCACAAATCATCTTTATTTTTGGGGTCAGAATCAACGTTGCCAAGTTATTCACATTTTAATCAAATTTAACGAAAAATCATGGACGTGGAAAAAAATTCTACAAAACCTTATTATAAGTGATGAATGAAATAATCTGGGTATGCAAGTACCCAAGCAATGTGCCATAACATACATAATATTATGAGTCATGTACACTGGGTGTTCTGAAACAACTACCGAGTTTTGCTATTTTCAAATGGCTAAAACTCTTTTTTTTTCAAATGGAACACGCTGTATATAGCATCATATTCTGAGTGCTAATCTAATGAGCTTTTCAGTAGTTTTAAATTGTCAAGTATTTGTTGTCATTTATATCTTTTTTTGTTCAAATTAGGAAGCAAATTTGTTTAATGTATTTATTAATATTTTCGAGAATTGTAGGAATTTTATATTTGTAACCATTTTATAAAATATTACTGAAATTTTTAATACTTATTTAAAAAATATGTATTTGATATTAGTTTTTTTTTAAATTTTCGAAAACTAACATTCTTTGAAATATTAGAAAAATAGCTTATGCATGACACATATATGACAGTGACTATTGAAGAGACAGTACCTTTGCTCTACTTGTGCAACTGTTGAGTCTTTATTGCTAACAATCTAAAGTAGTAACCTTGGCCTACAGACTGAAGGATAGAGTTAGAATTTTACCTATTTGCAAAGATATTTTAGCGCCAACTGTTGTACAAAGGAATCAAATTTGAGCAGTTTTTTAGGACCATCCTCAAATAAAAAATACTTTGCTAAAACAATTTCTTCATCAACTATACCTAGAATCAGAACCAATGCATTTCTACAATTATTTTGAATGGTTGAGGAAAACAAAATTGTATGGAAAACATTTCTTCGCGAACTTATATGGTGAGAATCGGACTGGACATATACAGGGTGTCCAAGATAAGGATGAACAGCATGGGATCTCGGAAACCGTAAAAGTTACAAAGGCGGGTAAATTACAAAGACAAAGGTTTATAATGTAAAGTTATTACTGACCACTAAATTGCGCAACTTTTTTTGTAATTTTACCGCCTTTGTAACTTTTACGGTTTCCGAGATCTCCATGCTGTTCATTCTTATTTTGTACACCCTGTATACGTACAACTAACGTTTTGTTTTCCTTACATATTGTTTCGAGAACAAAATGTTCTCAATTGTATTTACAATTCCGGTGTAGGTACGTATGTAGTTGAATACATATTTCTATTTTGATAAACAAGTCTTTCAAACAATTTAAAAAATATGTATATATCTTTGAAATCACTATAATATAGTTTTTTTTTTTAAATTAACTTGCACATATTCAATATAAGATGCAGAAATGTATACAAAATTAACTAAATAAGTTAAGATATCCGCTAGTAATGCAGACATCTGAATGGAAATAAATACATGACCAATTCTTTTTTAATGGAATAAAGCCTAGACGTCATAGTTTTCCATTTTGTCAAAATTATGTACCTGTTTTGAAAAATGAAAAATGAAATTGCGTTAGTATAATATTCGTCGAAATTTAAAAAATATATCTTACACATATTGCTTTTAAAGATGTATTAATTAAATCGAAAGTGTCTAAAACCGTTAATATTTGTATTCATAATGTGTATACTGTTACACAGTGAATGTTAAAAATATAACAAGGAAATAAAAGACTAAACGAATAAAAAAATATTTAAAGTGAACATTTATAGGATACTTTTTCAGAATTAGCTTGAATATTGTGTAACATTCTATTTTTAAATATTATGTATTTTTAAGTCTCACAAATTAGCACAGAACAAAAGACTTTCTGGAGGAAAACAGATTCTAAACAATGGCACTGACAAGACTAATGACATGCTTACTCTCCTAAAATAAAGACGCTTAATTAACAATACTAAAATATCCATATCCAGAAGGGCGATAAACCAAAATGGAATACCCCTAGAGAACCAGCACATATAGAGCCGACATAACATTGAGTTTCACTTTAATTATTCAGGTCAAAAGAATTGCTTCAATTGATGCGTATTTTATCCCCATTTAACACTCAATTTATCAAGCTCATTTTATGCCCTGCATACCACGCAGTCATTACAATTCAATGGATGCACAGCCATCGCATTTTAATTGTACAAGTTGAGTGTGTACAAAATAAATTCGTATTGTGATTTCCGAAGATGAAGCCGAGGAAAATCCAATATGAAAATTATCGGCAGCAAATTCACGCCGATCTAATTATCGGAAAATTCCAGAAATTCCAGCCACATTCGAGGAGAGTCGTCTGCGTAAGGAGTTTTGGAGCCATCGATTTCCTTTATAAAACGTCGCGTCGTTGATAAAGTTGGCGTCAGGTATTTTGCATGCGGCTTCCAAAATCAACATTCAATGGTGATTTTGCAAATTCGGCGTCTTTTATGTGTAAAATTAAAATTTCACCTTGGAAATAAACCGGCGGTATCTTAATGTATTCCTACCTGTTGAAATGATAATGCCGCATGTTAGACGAAATTCAATTCAATTTGCGGGTTCGTTAAAATTAAACATAAACCAACGCAACAATGAAGCGTAGCTGTAAATATAAATTAACGATAATTGAGCAGGGATGGGATGGGACGTACGTACATGCTAATCGAGACGGTCTAAAGTTTTATTAGTTTACAACGAAACATTTTGAAACGTTTTATGTCACTTTTTTATGTGGTTATAAATTTCGTTCGAAATTTAAAGGACCCACAGGATATTAACGCTATAATTATTACGCGATAAGTTTGTTTTTAGTATACTTTAATCAATGAACTGATAACAATTGAAGGAAGTGTCACAACACATCTGCGATTTTTAAACGTAGATATGGATATTTTTATATGAACAAAGTGCTCGTTCGTTTTATCAAAGTGGCTTAATTTATAGTGTTCCATTAATGGGTTTAATACCGTCCGAGATAAGATAACTGAAAACAATCACGTATTTACTAGTTAATGAAATTTTCGCTACATTTAATTGTGCTAGGTTAGTGGATGAATAAATTGAACGACCATTTTTTACCACGTTTTACGACCGGATCCGTTCGGTAGCCGAAACCAATTTCACTCGAGGAATTTTATTAATATAGCAGACTCTCGCAATCTGGTTTGTCTAGTTTTTCTGCCAGTAGAATAATTAATACCGGACCACTTAGCTGCTAAATTATACGATAAAACAAATTAACATTTTAATTAAAACAGTTACACCCTTTTATTAAAATAAATAAAAACTGGTCAGCAATTAGGCATATATTTTATGTGGCAGTTTGCACTCTAGCAAAATTATTATGTAATTTTGGCAATAATTATCTCGATAGCAAACATGGCTATCGCAAGATTATGCACTGTTGATACGGTGTATGTGAACAGGAATCACATATTGATATGTTTAATTATCTTATATAATTACCATCAGCACATCATTCACTTATGTTTATTTAATAAATTGCGCACGGTAGAAATTAAATAAGGATGATATATGAATCCGGGTAGTACCTTTCTAACGCTTAATAATTATTATAAACAATTTCTCAAATTGTGCACTTTCACAAATAATTTTCTATTTAAATTTGGAATATCATAAATCGTATACCTATTGTCACGAGTAATCAATTTACGTATATTAACCTGGAAAGCGTTATTAAGGTTGATGATATGTTATCTATCGGACAAACGTACTAACAATGATATTTGAAATAGAAACTACCTATTCAAAGCGTTTATAAACCTGTCAGTATTTTAACGACAATATTCATTTTAAGGTATGTATAGAAATGACACATTTCGGGGAACAACGATCAGAGTCAATTTTTATCGAAATCTAGCTGATTGTGAAAAACCATCGCTGTTCGCCTCAAAAACGAAGAAATAGAATAGGGTTTTCGACTAAAAACGATCAGAGATCAAGATGATGAAGAATGACCCATCAATGGACGAAGAAAAAAAACGGAACAAGTCGTTCAAGTTAAAAAGAATTGATATTATATAAAAATAAAGAGGTTGATTTAATTATTAGAAAATAATTCTTGTACTTTGACATTCATCGGAATGACTTCCCCCAAAGCAAATAAAAACAATTACTGTTCTAAAAGCTTTCGACTTACAATATTTTTTCGTCAACCTTATTTAAAAGTAAAGTTTTTTGTATTCATTGACGGACCAAAACTTAGCTCTGTGAAGTTAGCACCTCCATGTTGGAATTTCGAAACGAAACCTATGCCATAATTTTGCCCACATTATGACCAGTATTGCCCAGTAGTAATATCATTTTGCCCAGCCCCGTTAACTCATAAGTCAATAGTCGAATTTCTATGGTGTGGCACCCCCATGAGCGAGTTCGAAAAAATAACATATAGGTTTCGTTTCGAAATTCCAACATGGGGGTGCTAACTTCACAGAGCTCCAAAACTTGTACTTTTTCGTCTGCAAATACTTTTCGCCGCTACTGTCAATGTACTGTTTGTTATATTAAAAAAGCAAAAAACATAATTTAAGTGAAATATTGAATCTAAAGCCAACTTATGAACATAGATTTGATTAAATTAAGGATATTGTTTTAATTTTTGCCAGGAATAAATATGGGTTGTAAATAGGAGTGATATTCAGTATAAAAAGTTTAGAAGTCACTGGCCTAATCCATAGCGAAATATGGGGTATCCAGGAATGTTATGTTATGCATAATCAAGTTGCTTTTAATTAACAAAAACGTCGGACATTTGTTAACTAGACGATGGGCGATTACACAACACAACAACGATTAATAATTAAGTGAGTTACATACAGCAGCGCTGATTATAATTTGTCTTATATTTATTACTGTAAAATGCGCAACCGGCCATAATTGCAGCAATCGGCAAAGATACAGGCATGTAAACTCAATTAACACTTTCATTGCTCTAATTATTCAACGAAACGAAATTAAGAAACAAACATTAAGATGCAATTAATGGCCGTGCCATATTGCCATATATTATTTAAGTGTAGTAGCTCATTAGCTTTCGTATAACGCAATTGCTGAAAAATAAACGTGCAAAAATATGCAAGCGTGCCTCATAATTTTATTACATTCAATTGGCTGTGGATGTAGTAAAAGCAATTTATTTGCATATTTCAGGTGACTCACTCGTTACTATTTACACGTGTTCAATTCACTACAAACTGTACACGTGTAAATTGTTGGTATAATGAACAATTGTTTCTATTATGTATGTACGCGGCACGTCGAGTGGAACATTTTTTACTACCGAACTTTTGCACTCATTTTGGCGTCTCAAGGTCTCATCTGCACCGCCATTAAGTATGCTAATTGATGCACAATTGCATTTGTTTTGACGCTGGAACATCCATTTGCCTTTGAGCTTGCTGTGTCACACTGTACATGCATAATTGTGCTCGTGCAATAAAGGAAGCGATTTATTTCTGCGGTGTAATGGAGAATTGTGCGTGGTAAATTTATTTAAACAAAAATTAATATTCGGCCTTGTGAATGTTGAATATTGAACCCATTTCGACAGTAATTAAATTTGTCTGTAATTAACTCCATATGGTTACGATTTTGGTTAGTTGTGCACACCAGCACTTTCGAGGGAAACAGAACTTTCCAGGAATATACACATTCCGTCGCAGTTTCTGTTTTTGCACATATCGACAATTCCCAGCAGTAAAACTCGGCTATCAGATTTCAGATAAACAATGCCCAATCGTAAAACAATCCGGGATGCAATGGCAAATGGCAACTTGAAGATATAAAAGTAGGATATACGCAGGGATTTATACGCCGACACGTCGACTTGCCGTAGCATAAATTGCAGCGGTTTATATTTAGCTACGATATTTCACCGCACATAAAGTGCATATTTACTCTTTATAGTATGATAAATATACAGATTTTTAGATTCTACTTCGTGTTAATCTTGTCGCTTGTTTGGGCCATCTGTTTCTGTTGCGCAAACAAATATTAATTGCACTGAAGCCTCATATGAAATTACACGTTTACACAAATAGCGCATTGCTGTTTTAAGTAACACTGTCGCCAAATTTTTGCATGCTTATTCCAGGGTGGCTGATTTTTCATATTTTTCATTGTCGAGCATATGAGTCGTTGAATAGCACTAAGTTAGTTTTTTTACAGACTGCAAAACTGATTTACCCAACTAACGCCATTTGGGTTTCCAACGGCATATGTATATCTGATAAAATATTAAAGATACAAGAAAAAGGTTAATAGACACTTGTCATATGCAACCTGGTCTACAAAATGACGCAAACATTTTTTCCATGGCCTTAGTGGACTGATGAGACTCGATAGGTCGAAACCGGTCTCCAGTTGTACGCGGAAATAGTTCCGAAATGTACATTACCATTTTAATTTTATATACCAAAGAGTGCACAAATATTTATTTAAAAAAAGCCTTTTGTGTTAGTTTTCAACTTTTATGTGATGTATCATGACTTGTATTATGTGTGGTGCTACTTTTATGATATTTGATGAGAATTGTCAGTAGTTATATCCCGAGTGCATGCCAAATACGCGAAAAATATTAAGGATGGCATGCAAGAGGGATATATCGAGGACTATTTCCCTACAAAAATTTCATGCGAAGTAGGAATTTCACGATATAAATAATGAATTACCAAAAATAATTACTTGTGTCAGTGGAGCCAGTACTTATAGCAGTTGCACTTTCAATACTAACTATAATTATTATTGTTCAAATACGATTTGTAATTTAAATCAATAAATGTATTTTGATAATTAATAGCCCGCATGTTTTTAAAATATCAAAAATATTCACTTTCAAAAATACCCGGGCATTTTCATGGTGCATCAAATACTCGGTGGTATTCGTTCGTTGCTAGATGATTTTTGGAATACGCATTAATATGATTGGTTGCAATCTCGTTGAAATTTTTGGAGGGAAATAGTCATTACTATTAATTAACAACTTTTACAAGACTTGCTAGATTTTATGAGACTTGGCATGCCTCTAATGAGATGGTACAACTTATAAGACAGGTTTAAAGAATTTAGCAGGCGTGGCACTACTTTAAAGAGGCCTTAAATGACTTTTTAACAACTTACAAGTTTTAAGGTACGTGACATCACATTTATGACTCGGTACAACTTTTTAAAGATATGGCACAAATTCTATGAGAAATTATTTATTATTATTATTATTTATATACAGGGTGTATCAGCCAAATGGAATAAATTCAATAATAAATAAATGGGGGCGTGTTCGAAAAAACGCTCAGACACGTCGATTGTTATTTTTAGTTGCGCATTTTTTTCAACAAAAACTTTTTATACAGCGTGTGTCATGTGACCGTGGCCAATACCAACTTTGTTATTTTAAATGCAACACCTGGTATATTATTCAATTTTTGGATTCTTCAGAAAATTCTAGACATATTTCATGTACAATGTCCTATACCTATCTTCAACTGTTTCGGAAATATTAATAAATAATAAATAGGAAATAGAAGACGAATAATGCTTGCGATTAGATCGGTCACGCCTGAGATGTTGAGTAACGTTAGAAGAAATTTCTATTTAAGATTAGGATGTTGCCAAGACGTTCACGGCGAGCATTTTGAACATCTCCTCCATTGAAATTTATTGTTTTTTTTTTGTTTTTTTACATTATCAAGAAATAAACAGTATTACTTATTAGTTTTTGAGTGTGTTGTAACGAATTTCTGTAATCAAATAATTTTCTTTTTTTAATGTTAATTTTTGCAATAAATCTGAAAACACTTAATATTTCCGAAACAGTTGAAGATAGGTATAGGACATTGTACATGAAATATGTCTAGAATTTTCTGAAGAATCCAAAAATTGAATAATATACCAGGTGTTGCATTTAAAATATGAAAGTTGGTATTGGCCACGGTCACATGACACACCCTGTATAAAAAGTTTTTGTTGGAAAAAATGCGCAACTAAAAATAACAATCGACGTGTCCGAGCGTTTTTTCGAACACGCCCCCATTTATTTATTATCGAATTTATTCCATTTGGCTGATACACAGTGTATGTTACTTTTCTATTCATATGCTTGTAAGTATATGGAATGTGGTGTAAATTTTATACGTTATACACGTATATTTTTTTTTTTCCGGCCGGGAATAAACCATCCTTATATATCTGACAATCGACACATACTATACTACTTTAATTCCGGAGGGAATAAAATATCTATTTAATTCCTAGGGAATAAAGTGAATCACGTTTAGTTTATTTAATTATTTTGTAATAGTAACAGTAACATTAGATGTATTCACAATATTTACTTACTTACAGACAATCATCTGATATCTAGGATGTTCGATGTTACTTCAAGTGATAGGTTGGATGTGTGTGGCCGTGGGTTGATACTTAATTTTTGAATACAACTAATATAAATTTATTTGACTATTTTTTTTCGAAAAGGACCACTTTGGACCACGTTTAACAACAACAACAGTGTATTTATAATGTTTATTAATATATTATTTCTTCTTTGTAGTTTCTTTCTTCCTTTTCTGCCAGTACTTTTTCATTTTTTCGCTTTGTCTTTTCTTTCTTTTTGGGTCCCATTTCGTGCTGCTCGTCGTTACCTCTCTTGCTGGGAAGTCACTGTAGGTTTTTATTTTCTCCCTTATCGCGTTTCTCTCGTCCTTCTCTTTTATCCCCATCAATTCCAGATCTTTTTCTACTTCTGTGATCCATTTCCCTTGGTCTTTTAGCATTTTCTGGGCCACTAAGATTCTTTTGAGGAGCCTGTCGTTACCCATTCGGATTATGTGTATATAAAAGGATGCTCTGCGTTTTCCCATGGTCGTTGACAAGCGTTCTGTTTGTTTACTTCTATACAGATCCTCGTTGCTTCTGAGTCTCCCCGACTCGCCCACTTTTACTGGTCCTAGAATTTTCCTTAAAAAAAACTTTTAACTTTTCTTTATCGGTTTTCTATCTTTTCTATCCAGCCTACCTGATCTACGGAATATAGCACTTCTGGTTTAAGTACTGTATTTAGATGTCTTATCTCCGCGTTTATCGAGATGGATTTCTTGCTATAGATACCCCTGCATAAAAAGTATGCTTTGTTTTACTTTGAGACCTTATTTTCGTATGCTTTTTTGTCGTTTCCATTAGGTGTTATTATTTCTCCTAAATACTTAAATTTCTGGACCCTTCCAATTTCTCAGTACTTTGTTTTAATTTTTTTCTGAGTAGACTTTTTTCTGTAAAAAAGATATCTGTAGACCAATTTTCTTCGCGATTTCCATGAGAATTTCAATTTTCACCTATATTGTCCGCAAAGGCTAGGCAGTCCACTGTAATAGGTTTTCCAATGTATTCATCTTTGGTCAGCTTTATGTCTCGGAAATTTTTCTCTCCTATCTTCCTTCTCCATTCTCTTATTACTTTTTCTAGCGCACAGTTGAACAACAGTGGCGAGATTCCGTCTCCTTGCCTGACTCCCGTTTTAATTTTGATTAGTCTCGATAACAGTCCCTTAAATTTTACTTTGGCGTATGTGTCGGTAGGGGTTGCTTCTATTAGTTTATGTGTTTTGTTGTCAAATCCCATATCTCTTAGTACCTTGAATAGCGCGTTTCTATCAATTGAGTCGTAGGCTTTTTGGAAGTCTACGAATAATGTTACCAATTTTTTTCCGCTTGATGTGTAGTGTTTTTGTATCATTTTGAGAGACATTATTTGTTCAATGCATGATCTTCCTTTTCTAAAACCCCCTTGATATTCCCCGATTTGGCCATCTAGTTGTGCTTCAGTTCTTTTTAATTTTGTTTTGGATAATATCTTATACACCACCTGTATTAGTGAGATTCCTCGGTAGTTATTAACGTCTTTTTTGTCTCCTTTTTTGTGTATCGGTTGAATTATGGCTTCTTTCCACTCTCCTGGGATCTCTTCATCCTCCATCCTGTTACAGATGTTTTCCACCATCTTCGGGCTGCATGTTTTTAGCATCTCCGCTGTGATGGAGTCGTCCCCTGGTGCTTTGTTGTTTTTGAGGTTTGCAATTGTTTGTTTCATTGCGTTTATATCTAGTGGCTTAGAGTCAACACATATTTTGACATTAATAATAAAATTGTCAAGATGACAGCTATGCTGTCCCTACGAAAATTTTCAACGAACATTTCAACAATCACATTAAATATCAAAATTAATATGTAAACTTAACGGTCGGGAAAAAAATTGTGTTTGCAATTCGGAAATAAACCTCTATAAAAACTTACGGGTTCGGGAAACGCTTTCCTTTATTCCCTCAATGCATAAATAAATATTGTTCTATGGTGAACATTGAATGAAATGAAGTATATTTTGATTTGAACGTTGTTTGTTTTATTTCTTGTAATTTCAATCAATACATCAATGCTTTTGAATCCTAGTGATATTTGAAATATTTGTACTAGGCTTTTAATTGTTTTTTTTTAAATTTAATATCTTTATGTATACAAACTTGATTAACTTTTTGGAATTTATGTAATGTGTTTGGCGTTGTAGTTTAAATAAATATTTTAAACTTTGTGGAATTATAAAGATATTTTTCTGGGTACAGATTTATAATTTTTCCATCGAAATTTTAATATACATTTTTGTATTTTAATATATATATAATTACCATGTCAGGTAACTTGTTTGTTTATGTCAATAAATGGTAGAAGACAATTTTCTTTATTTTCAAAGGCTTCAAAACTTTCCATAAAGTTTGTTTCTGGTATTTTAGAAGTGTCGCATTTTAATTTATACAATTTTGACACAAAATAGTGTATTTTTCTGAAACCGTCAATAAAGGCAGAGAGAAAATTTCTGTAAAGTAGGCCGAAATTAGCACTAAATTAGGCCATTATTGAAAGTGTTTTTTTTTTCATTTGGTGAGTAAAGTAAGAGAATCGGCAGTAAAGTGAGCTGAAAGTAACACTGAAGTGGCACATTATTGTACGACTATGAGCAAGTGTATTGAATAAATATTGTTCTATGGTGAGCATTGAATGAAATTAAGTATAATTTGATTTGAACGTTGTTTGTTTTATTTCTTGTAATTTCATTCAATACATCAATGCTTTTGAATCCTAGTGATATTTGTAATATTTGTATTAGGCTTTTAATTGTCATTTTTTTAAATTTAATATCTTTATGTATACAAAATTGATTAACTTTTTGGAATTTATGTAATGTGTTTGGCGTTGGAGTTTAAATAAATATTTTAAACTTTGTGGAATTATAAAGATATTTTTCTGGTTACACATTTCTACTTTTTCCATCGAAATTTTAATATACTTTTTTGTATTTTAATCTATATATAATTACAATGTCAGGTAACCTGTTTGTTTATGTCAATAAATGGTAGAAGACAATTTTCTTTATTTTCAAAGGCTTCAAAACTTTCCAGAAAGTTTTTTTCTGGTATTTTAGAAGTGTCGCATTTTAATTTATACAATGTTGACATAAAATAGTGTATTTTTCTGAAACCGTCAGTAAAGGCAGAGAGAAAATTTCTGTAAAGTAAGCCGAAATTAGCACTAAATTAGGCCATTATTGAAAGTGTTTTTTTTTTATTACCTGCATAACATAACAAAGGCTAATGCCCATAGATAGCGATGCGCTTAGCTCAAACAAAAAATGCATAACATATCACAACGTAACACAAAATAACATACTTTGGCAACATATTAATTGATAATAAGTAATTAGAGATAAATTTTTATTCAACAGTTAATTATCTACCTAAATTACCTATAAGTGATGTTTTGAATTATTTTATCTACGATCATTCAAAGTGATTACTTTTGACTCTGAAAATCATGTAAAAAGTAAGCTGTTAAAAATCTAGTGCTATATATTTTTTAGAGAACGCTAATGTTACGTCGTTTTTTACCTTAATTACACAAAATTGAAGACATCTTGACATTAATACCATGCTGCTATGACATTAAAGTACTAAAAAATTTCAGCGCTAGATCTTTAAAAGATTACTTTTTACACTATTTTATTACAATTACAATTACATTATATAACTCATATGCTCTTGTATACTTTCGCTGTAGTGCTTTGTTTAACTATTACCTTGGTAGGGGATGGCAAATGCGTCGTGTAATTTTTAGTATCCACAAAATTACGAAATTGAACAAATTGGACTTTTAAAGAGCACTTAGTTACTCTAGCTTCTCAAGGCCTCGTTTGTTTGCCACACATTTATTCGCCTTGTGACATGAGAAACTACTTTATATATTATATTTGTAAGGTAACATGTGTTGTATGTTTTTGTTAATTTTACCAACTTCTCTTGCAATATTATGGAGAAATTAATGTTTTGTGGTCGTTTGTACTTGATTTATGGAGATTTAATTCAAGTGGGCATTTTCAAAATTGTGCTTAAACGCGCCACGATGCCCGCCTGAAAGGAGGTAACGCCTACGAGCATTAGAAAAAGGCAGGGTTATTAATAATTAAACGTCAGTTATTAGTATACACAGCGTATTATAATTTATAAATGTTTAAATAAGGCGCTGACTGATGATATTAAGCAATGTCTTTGCTGAAGCACATAAATCACTCCATGATAATTATTACATATTCACTGCCGCGTGTGGGCGCTTGTTATAAACATTTGTCGATTTGCATAACGCTCAGGTTAAAGTTTTGTCTCCGAAACTGCCATAATTTTACATAAAAACTAAATTTTAATTACACTGAAATGGGGGTATTATTACGACCGTAGGCGGTGATAATATCCTGCTTTCACTGCACTATATCATCCACACATCACTGAATCGAGATACAAATAAATATTCCTTCTAATGCAGCCCATAAAATTATTAACATGACTCACCGCCATGTGATTCGAATGTATGCTTCATTTACATTCCTACACATTTTTTATATATTAATCAATATCCAGTGCTGTTACTATTTTACGAGTTAATTAAAATTGGTAATAAATACGGCATATCTTTAGGTTTTATTTTCAATTAGTTAATGATTGCTAATAGCTCATATAGTCGCTCTACAACGATTGCTAATTTTCACATCAGCGTGTGCATGCAATGATGGTCAACATAAATCACTCAGTGGATCAGTGGATGGAAATCTTAACTGTAATTTTCTAGATTGATGATTAATCGGAGCCGTTTTATTACTTTTACTTTATTATATGGGCTGTTAAAACGTTCGAAATCTTATAAAAATCAATAATTTTCTGTTTTTTTTTTACTAAACATATATCATAACTATACTCAGCAATAATATTCATTACGTCAAAAAACTGAAAGCCCAGATGAAAAGAGTTTTGTCATAAGAAGGAAATTAATTATTAATCAATTTTCAGATTTACTTTGTTCAATAAAAAAATAATAGGTATATTATGATACAAGTGCATAAGAGAAGCCATTATGCACGTGTATTGTGCGTTATTTTTTACTGTACTTGCACCACAATGTAGAAATAAAGAGAAAATAAGAATTTTTATTGTCGTTTTTTATCCTTAACATGGAGAGGGTTGGGATTTGTTGCATCAATGTCCTCTGCTATAGACATCAATATCATCAACGAAATTCCAGCTAGTTGCCAAATAACCAATTATAAGGAGTACGAAGCTTTTGGAATCTGGTTTCGCATTTTCAACAATAGTAAGTGTACATTTAATATTCATTTCATTAAAAAATAGTACTGCCTGTAGTAATGTTATTACTAAGCAACTTTAAGGCACGCCACGCTAAAAATACGAAAAATACTACACGAAGCAGGGCATGATAAAATTTTGATTAATTTTAAAATCAATGGAAAATTTTAAAAACAATTTTAAAATAATCACGTGGATACTCTGTATGAACGATGAACGTCGTTATTATTTATGTATAAAATATTTATTATAAAATATCTTATCATATATGTCACATGTAGAACTTTATCACCAAATTGGCGGAAAGGAAACAAATAATCATTAAAATATTTTATCTAGGCAGTGAATTAAAATTTTAACAATCCCACAAGCACTACAAGTAAATATCAGTGACGATTGCCACACCGCATTGTGTGTACCCGCGATACTGAAATGCATTTCATCACAAGTAATTAATGTGATCAGCGAATTAGTATCGAACACTGGACTCGCTCTTTTTCATTTATCTATCATCTCCCATTAACTATTGCAGAATCATAATTGTGGAAACCGTCTACGTTCTAATTGTGAGTTTTCCGTGTGCAATCGCCATTCAGGCGAGTGCCATTGTAAGTTTCCACGGTGAACGCTGAAAACAACGACACAAAGGATATCCACTTTGCCAGCGATGCTCTTAAAAGTAAAGACTAGTTTCTTTTAAGCGCATTCAATGTGCGATAATATCGCTTTCTATAAATAGTTACAATTACACAGATGTTTAATATTTACACAACCGGTAGTGTGTTTATTCAGCAGAAATCATTGAAAGTGTTTTTGCTGTACATAAATGACTTGTTCGGTACATTGCGTTAATATCCTGTCATTGCCATGCCTCTTTTATCGGGCAAAGGAATAATTCACCTTTGATTAACAAAATGCCAAATGAAAATGGGATTTAAAGGCAGTTTTAATAATTTATTAACGTACATTTGACAAATAAATTAAAACATCTAAATTCTGCAAACTTCCCCAGTACGCCGGAGTTTTCTTTAAATTTTTAATTACGTACAAGAATATTGAGGAGCAGCATCGTCAGTATTTATTAATATTATTATTATATACAACTATTATTTATTAAGACTAATTTAAGCTTTTAAGGCTCCGACTAACCATTAGTCCCGGTGCAAATAATTTTCCGTTCAATTTCTTGTATATATATTTTTTGTAATAAATAAAGTATTATCCTACTAATTGCACAGACCTCACGTTTGATACTCGTGTGTAGCTACACCAGTTTTTTTCTTATTTGCTTCAGAAATCATTGAACCGTTTTAGATATTTAATTGCTTTAATTGACGTTTCCATGGAATTTTCAATTAATTCTACTTCATAAGCTACTGTAATTTTATTTTAATTCAATTTATACAAAACACTTGCAACTTACAACGGAAGATAATTGGTTATTGCTTGATTATAAGTGAAAAATAATAACAGTATTTTATTTACGGATACTGTTGATTGCGGTAAAATTACAATTATGAAATAGCCTAACAATTTCATGGTGGTAGGAAAATTGAAAGTGAATTTTGCAATATTATAGTCGTTGATTTATTAGGTACACATTCTACGCTTGATACTAATAGTAATCTGGCATATTATAAATGCAATTTACTTTAAATGCAGGATGTGCGATGGCTTTAATTCTAATACGATATTTGATTGCGTCATTCAGTAGTTCTAATGATTATTACATAATATTGAAATGATCTTGACTTTATAGTTGTATAAGAAGTAACTTGGCGTAATTCAAAGTATTTACTAATTGATTTTTTCTTTACTTCAACGTACGTTGTATACATTGATTACTATTCACCGTACAAGCAATAAGTTCGATTCAGTAATGCCCATATTAGATTTTTGATATTGTTCCAGTTAAATTAGTTCTACAAAACAACACAAATTACATTATCCATAAAAACTTATGCATATTATGCATTGTTAGCCAATGTGACTTGGTGGTTTATCGTCTCCTTTATTTCTCTTCCTATCTTTATTTTTCTTTCTCCCAGTTAATGTAATTATACTGTTAATTAAGTAATCAGTTAGTTATTTGGTCAACGGTCAATGTGGCCAACAACTGACTTAGCCTTTATGTAAGTATTAGTATTTAATTATCAATGTATTACAATTTAACTTTTTAGAAATGTGTGCTCAGTTATCCTTTAATTAGTTTATAGCTCGTTTATAAACTGTTGGATAATATTATCAAATATATAAATGAATCAATTAATTAATTAATTAATATTATATGTAGAATTCGATAGAAATATAGAAAACTTCAATGAACAGAAAATATCTGTCAAAATGATCGCGTATTTTTTTTTACAATGCTGATGCACTTATACCGTGTGATCGATTTGAGGCTCCCCTATTCAAACTATAATAAAATTAACAGCACCATTAAATAGATAATTTTGTTGTGTTTCTTATGGTATAAAGCAATTCTCGCCAAGCAATATCTTAAGATGTGTAGAAAGTTTTAAGATAATTAAAATCATTCAAAATAATAGTATTATCTTTGAGATATTTGAAGTTTTATGGTATATTATAGTACATATTACCATTATATTATTACTATTATTAAAATTATTCCTCAAAACAATAAACTAACTATATTGTAAAAAGTATTTAAAATAAATACCTTATCATTATTATTATTGTTTATTATATATGGTCTCAGTTTTCTTCTAGTTTCATTAGGGTAACAAAAATCGCAGGAAACCCGTTGTTCAATGTTATTTTCCTATGTTTCGCTATCAAAAATCACTCGTCATATCAGAAATATCAAAGGCAATACTAGTATTTTGAATGATTTTATTCATTTTAACAGCTTTCTACACATCTTAAGACATTGTTTTTCGAGAATTGGTTTGTACCATAAGAAGCACAACAAAATGATCTATTTAACGGTGCGGTTAATTTTACTATAGTTTGATTAGGGGAGCAGCAAACTAAGGAGAACCATTTTCCCATGGAATTTCCCTATTTTCCGTGGCAAATCGATCACCCGGTATAACAAAGCCGAGGCGTGCGAAAGCATTTCCAACCCGAAAAAAAAGCAGAGCCAATTTTCAAAAATTGTAAGCCACCTATAAATCACGAATTTGGATTCGTATAAAGCTTAGAAAATTTTAATCGGTTTGGAACAACAAATCTTAAAACAGTCAATGAAGTGGAAATCGTAAAATACTTATTTTATACAACAACAAAATCAAAAGAAGTTTGTTGTCGCTTATATTTTGTTATTTTTGTTTGATTTTGTGTTTGTTGTTAGGTAACTAGAAATAATTTTTAATTATAACTTTTAACTTTAATTTATTTCTTGAAACGGCATCTATTTTTAAAAATGAAACAAATGATTGTCATAAATGCATTTGCATTGTATCTGAATTCAGCACAAAAATATGTGAGAATTGTAAAAATTCCAAATTGATTAAATTGAACCGAATCTTCGAATGTTCAATAAGCTTCCTCAATCCTCTAGAACACTGGAATCTTGTAAATTTAAAACAGCTGTGAGAAGAATTTTAACAGATAAAGCATATTACAGTACCGATGAATATTATAATGATGCTTCTTCGATTTAGTCGCGGATAGGCCTTCATACGTTTTTTTTAAATATTTAGAATGTGTAATCTTATTTTTTTATGATTTGTTAATTGACCGTTTTGTAAACGGTTCTTTTTTATTGTGTACATATTTAATTATGTTATGACAATAGTAAGGCCGCAAAGCCTATAACATAAATAAATTGATTGATTGACTGATCGAAATTGTCCACCACTACAAAAAATAAATCCGTTTAAAATATACCACAAATTAAAAAAAAAAACAGTGACGAAAGAATTCTCGACGCTTAAAAAATATACGCAATTACTTCTCAAAATTGGACTGTTTAATGAATATAATAGTAAAATTACGAAGAACAAGCCAATGTTCATTGCAGTCTCACTAATTATATTTAATATTCTTCTTATAAACAACGCTGAGTGAAACTGAATATTTTATCGCATGGATACCATCAATTACTTGGTCACTTCCAAGTGAATCCCGACTTACATATTGTGTACATTCAAGAAAAAAACAACCAAGTCAAAATTTGACAAAATGAATTGACATCATAAATATTATATTGTGTGGTTAGTACAGGAAGTGATATATTCCCGGCGTATGCGGCAATTGATGTCCGAGCCAGCCATCAGGCGAGGACAGCAAGCCGAAGAGGCCGGGAAAGCATGTACGAACCCCGCACGTAATATTTTTTTCTGAAGATCTGAGAAGAAATTATTATCCTCCAGGAATAATTCATTTGACGGCCTAGGTCGGATACTGATTGCAGGACAATGGGAGAAAAAGTTTGTTGTATTTATCAGAATAAAGTTTTAGATTTTATCATGGTGGAATGTTAATAAAAACTTAATATTGAAAACTGCATTTGTCATATGAAATGTTGATTCAAATGCATTTATCTCGCAACTGTCTTTTTTTACTTGGATACATTTTCTTGTAAACCCATGATATATGGAGTGCAAAATAAATCACTTTTTGTTTGAATTGTTTCAAAAATTAAATTATTTAAATCATTAAAATTATCCACATTTTCGAGAAAATTGATAACCATTTTTTTGAAAATTTCATAATTTTAATGAATTTAATAATTTAATTTTTGAAACAATGCAAACAAAAAGTGATTTTTTCTTGCATTTAATATATCATGAGTTTACAAGAAAATGTATCCAAATTTTTCTTGCATTCAATATACCATGGGTTTACAAGAAAATGTGTCCAAGTCAAAAAAGGATGGTAGAAAAAGTTTGTTGTATTTATCAGGACAAAGTTTCTATGTTTTATCATGGTGGAATGTTAATAAAAACTTGATAATGAAAACTGCATTTGTTACATGAATGAAGTGTTGAATTTTTTATTCAAATGAATTTATCTCGCAATTGTCTTTTTTGACTTGGACACATTTTCTTGTAAACCCATGATATATTAAATGCAAGAAAAATTCCCTTTTTTTTGAATTGTTTCAAAAATTAAATTATTTAAATCATTAAAATTATCCACATTTTCAAGAAAATTGATAACCATTTTTTTTGCATTTCTGTTTCCAAAACAAAAAACTTGCCCGACGTAATTTTTTTCGAAAACTGTGAATCATTTCTCTTTAATTTATTTGTTTTATTTAACGACTGCCTATTTCTGTTGCTATTTCTAAATATTGTTGCCAAGGAGCGATCCAAAAATTCGAAATTTAGCCTTTATGAATTTCGCTTCATCCACATCGGGTTCTTTAACGTGCACGCACAACTTAAACAATACACGGGATCGTCTACTTCAGTTTCCCTGCAAAGGAACGACACTTGTGAAGAATTTCATCGTAGTTTAATTTCTTTCGTAGAAAATTGTGTAGATTTTCTTCTTACCTTGTTAAGCCTTACATTGTTAAGCATAAATACAAATTTTGCTGTCATTTAATGAAACTTAAAAGCTGACCCTAAATACAGAAACATGGACAATCAGTCCACAGGGACTAATTATACCCTCCCCAGGGTGGAAGTCTATAATGGGTCTATGCGAGAATTATTTTATTTAAATCGTGGTGTTTTTGCTGTGATTTTATTAAAATTATCGAACTTTGTTAAGCATGTATTGCCATTTTGTGACATTTTATAACGATTTGTTGTTCACTGTATGACAATTTTCGAAATTTTGTTTCCATCTTATGTTTTTTTCCATGCATTGTGAAGTATTTCTAGTAAATTATGAAATTTTTATAAATATATTTGTTATTATTTTATTAAATATTTCGAAAAATGTTGAGAATTATATGTCGTGAAATGAAAATTTGTCGAAAATTCTAAAGTATTTCATGTAATCATGTTTTTTTTAAATAAATATATTTATAATAAATTTATTAAAATTTTCGAAAAATGTTGAGAACTTGATGTCGTGAAATGAATTTTTTTCAAAAATTCCAAAGTATTTCTTGTAAATCATGTTTTTTATAAATATATTTATAATAAATTTATAAAAGTTTTCGAATTTTTTTTCTCGAAAAATCACTTCATGTTATGAAATTATTATATACATCTTGTCATTTTATGTCATTTTTACCTCTTGACAGTTTTGAAGGACTTACTATTTCATGGAATATTAAAAAAATCAATATTTATTGTTACTAGTTTAATTTTCGAAATAATTTAAATCAAAACATTATACTTATACCTTAACCTTTATTTATTTACTATTTCGATAACAAAACTTCGAAATATATTGTCACTAAAGAGCGGATTCGATGCACTAATAACAACTCTTAAAATATGTAGGCAAATAGGTAGCAAATATTATTAAAATAGGCAGAAATAGGCAGTAGTAATAAAATTTGAGAAAAATGTTTATTGCACAAACAAAAATAGTCAAACATGTGGCAAAAATGGGCAAATATGGCAAATGCCGGCAAATATAGGTGCACAAAAGATGAAATTTGACGTTGTTTATAACATTGCTGAAGCAGGCAATATAGGCAAAAGCAAATACGGCTTAAAATTCAAAATAAAATGACGAAACGTAGTTCTGTACTATCCATTTGTAGATGCCTATAAAATTGACTGAAGTACATTTAGCCTACAATCCGCTCTTTAATGATAAGAAATCTGAGTGAAAAATGAAAATAAATGCCTGCAACCAATTTCGCGAACGTTATTTTTATACACTAGAAATATAACATCCGACTAAATTTCCAAGAGAAAATTAAACGAATAACACTATAGCACCTCAAAAACAAAAGTTATTTCTAGGTCAATTTCCACCCGTTCCTTCAAAAAATATTGTTTATGAGAGCCACGAAATTAGAAAAGGTGGCACTACTGAATCAACAAATACTCATTTTTGGTATCACAAGAACTGTAGTGTTACACTTTTGCAGGAATAAAGTAAGAAGTAAGAAATTTTAGTTTATTTTGAACCTAAATTACGAAATAGTTCGTTACTATATTTTGTATTCTAGAGGTTATATTATTTTAATATACAGGGTGTTTACTTTTACGACGCCCACCATTAGGATCTATTAAACGGAAATACATACAGAGTTGGTCAAATGGAATAAAAGTTTCTTATTTTTGTGCCTTTCAATATACTGAAACGAAATACAGGATATCTTGCACAGTTCCTCAAATATCGCTGAAAAACTGAAAAAGTGCACTTTCATTTTCCTCATATAACTTTTTTACTTTTGAAGGAAATTTTACGAAACTTGCCACGCTTACATTTTTCGACGTCAGCTTTCTGATGACAGTACTAAACATTTTTTGTGCCAACTAGATGCCCAAATTTTCATAGTCAACTTTTGATTTTATTATGGCCGCAATATTCGATTTTAATAGCATTCAAAAGAACGAAAAATTGCAATTTCAACCATGTATTACACATGGGTAATGTGATATTATTTACCACCAAAAATTGTTAATTTAAAAATTTGTAGCAAAAATCAAACTGCTGTGTACACTCTAAAAATCAAGTTGCCATGGAATAACAAATTACCATTTTGACATTTCTGCATACAACGAAAATAACGTCTGAGTAATTTTATTGTGTATAAAGTGCAAATAGGAGACAGTATCTTTGATTAGTAAAAATGGCAAGATATCCTCAACATGAAAAAAATGGCATGTACAATCTCTATAATGTAATATCTTACATTATATTTCCCTGGCCGAGAAGGCAAATCATAAATCATATTGTATTCATTACATAATCTGATCAAATACCATTCTTGAATTAAAATTTAGGATATTTAATTATTCCTATTTTTACTAATCAAAGATATTATCTCCTTTTTTGCACTTTATACACAATGAAATTACTCAGAAGTTATTTTCTTTGTATGAAGAAATGTGAAATTTGTTATTCCATGGCAACTTGATTTTTGGAGCAGTCCACAGCAGTTGGATTATTGCAACAAGTTTTAAAATTATCGATTTTTGGTAGTAAATAATATCAGATTACCCATGTGTTATACATGGTTGAAATCGGATTTTTCCCTCTTTTGAATGCCATTAAAATCCAATATTGCGGCCATAAGAAAATCAAAAGTTGACTATGAAAATTTGGGCATCTAGTTGGCGCAGAAAATGTTTGGCGCTGTGATCAGAAAACCGACGTCGAAAAATGTAAGAGTGCCAAGTTTCGTAAAATTTCCTTCAAAAGTAAAAAAGTTATAAAAGGAAAATGAAAGTGCACTTTTTCAGTTCTTCAACGATATTTCAGGAACTGTGCAAGATATCCCAGATTTCGTTTCAGTATATTGAAAGGCACAAAATTGAGAAACTTTTATCCCATTTGACCAATACTGTATATATTTGCGTTTATTAGATCCTAATGGTGGGCGTCGTAATATAAATTAACTTATGCTAATAATATTAATGTAAATGCAGAAAGATCTCTGCTCGAAAGCGAAGTAAATGTTGATACTACTAAGAAATACCGAAATAAGTAATAAGCTATCGCCAACGAAAAACTGTTATTTATAATAACTATCAGTAAAGTTAATCTGTAATGCTGAATGGTGACTTCAATCATTTTAATTCACTCAATAATAACGCATGAATTATACAAAATATGTTATTCTTTGTGTGTGCAGTTTGAATGTAGTTTGCAAACATTAAATAAAATATGCGGTGAAAATTGCACCAGCGTGGTGCTTGCATTACGAGCAACAATGGACCATTTCCACATTTTCACTACAGAATGTTCATTTTCTCGTGTTTCCGGGATCCCGCCTCTGCTTGTGTGTGTACAAATACTACGTATATGCATGTGTGTACATGTAGTTTCAGAGTAGTTGAGTACGGAGGTAACTGGTGGTTTTCACAGAAACCGAGTGGGAGAAGTGCTATCAACTCGCCCTATCGGTCGTCAGTATGCAAGATTGATGGTACATCTTTGCCCGTCTAATTGGGGCCTATATCACCCCAAATAAAAAATGTACCGGGCTGCCCTTTCCGAGAAATAAGGTCCGATATAATGCTGTATAATCCTGTAGGAATCAGTAATAAATAACCTCTCGTTTTTCATTAGTTGGAACAAGTTTCTCCACGAATTGTTCGGTCAGTGGACATATTCTCAAAGGTACTGTACAATAATGAAACTTGACTACCTATGCGAGCAATTAGTTGAAGATGGCTTTCGGTAAGTAATATTAATGAACAAGAGCCCGAGACTTAAATGCGTGGGTAATGGTTCTTATATGGAATGCCCGAGATGCCGGTTGTATTTGCAGAACGTAATTATATAAATAGCCAGGCATTTCAAGAGCCGTTTTGGCTGTGATGTTGAAATAACGCGGTTACTTACTACTACTCGTACTCACTAATATTTCTGCAGAAATTGGTGCCTTTCCGAAGTGAATTATGGCAGTGAGTAGTAATGTCAGCAAGGTAGCAATTATGGCACTTACAAGACATAAGGTTATAGTGGGACAGTTATATCGTATAAATAAATAACAATTATTAACCATAAACATATATCAGCTATATAATAAAGTAAATAATACATATGTATATATGAAACAAGTCTTCAATACTATCAATGGCCCTATTTCGGAAGTAAGGTGAAGTTTGAATAAGAGTCAAAATTGCCTTATATTAAGTTGCAAAATAAAATTATGGTAGGCAATTACAATGCAGTTTTTAAAGGGGTGTTCATGGGTCTCTTCAATGTAGGTTACCATCATGTTTGTTCGGTAGCCGTGCATTCATGATAATGGGCAGCTTTTTACTAACAGAACTGCACACACGATTAATTCATTTTCTCTTTTTTTATTTTTTATTATTAAACTGAGTCATGCTGTATCTGAGCAGGAAATTGTATCCGCCTGCTAAAAAAACTCTCGTTAATTGGCGAGTCGGGCCAAAAATCCGCATCATAATTTTCTCAAAACCTTTCTAAAGCCACATAAATTCCCATTGATAAACTTATTATGCCGGGGAACCTGTTTGTAATTAAACGAAAATATTTGTACACCACAGGAATATTTTAATTATACGTGAAATGATACCTTGCAACGTGATACCGTGCAGCCGATGCTCCGGCCCGAATACCTGAGCACTGAAAGGCACCCATACCTGGCCGATTACGTAATCACATGAACGTCTGACCTACCAAGGTCGAGGTAAGGTGGCAGACTATGTGTACACATGCACACACACACAGGCACCGACGTGTATCCATCGGTTTTTCTTGTGTAGTCCGAAGTTTGAGCAGCGCAGCTGCGCTAGCATCGTAAGTACACACACACAATATGTGAATGCGCTTAAATGTGCGATCACGTGTGCGCTAACCTTGCAATTGACCTTTACAAGGCCATGAGATTCTTCATTTCAGTTGCATTTAGTGTGTAAATGTAAATAATATGCGTGGAATGGCGGCCTATTAACTATGATAACTGTTCTATGCCGCTCGCTGAATGATGAAATCATTCTTGGTATGCTGCGCTGCACTAACGATGCACCATTTTTTTCCTCGGGCTTGTCACTAATGTGCCTTAATTATAGCATCAATAGGGCACATTTTTTACAATCCTGGCACGGTAAACAAAGGTGTAAATGTGCTTTTCTTGTTTGATTTATTTCTTGATTTCGTTAGATTTTTTTGCCATTCCGCATTGATTAACGTCGGTTTGTTTCTGCGCGTTCCTATGTATTTATTTGTATCAGTTGAAGCTCTTCAGGATTCTTGCACAATCTGTCCAGTCATTGCATTTGGAAAAAACTAATTTGTACAGATGTACAAGTTTAAAAGTAAAAACATCAGACGACTTATTAAAGTTCCACAAAACACCAGAAATGTAAAAACATCAGACGACTTATTAAAGTTCCACAAAACACCAGAAATTAAAAAAAAAACGCTGCGAAAGTGGCATTAATACATATAAAATTCAAATGTCACACAACACAAGAAAATTTTATTGAAATCAAACTACAATAACACGCGACATTTTTTTTTCTACGTCCGGTAAACAAGTAGGATTTTAAGACGTCATTTCCTGACAGAAATCGACTATTTCCGACCATCGAACGGTCCGAAAATTCTTTGCAGACCGTTGCTAATACGAATGCTGTGCAAAGCATCTTGAAAACTCGGTTTGGAAATGCAATATCAGCAAAATATAATTAGAATTTTCTGAAAATATCAGACAATTCAAAATACCTAACCTAACCAAACCTAACCTAATGCAAGCAGCTTCTGTACGTGTATATCTATATATTTTATATATCGTTCATATATTGTATACAAAGAGCGCATAAAGTATTAAGGCTTTATTTTTTTCCCTGTATAAATTTTCGAAAAACGCTTCAACAGGTCAAAATGATTTTTTTCAAACAAATATTTTGGATCATTTTCAATTTTCTATCTCTCTCCGTTTTGAAGTTATGACGTCAGAGGCATTTTTTTTAATGACAATCTATATTTTTATTATTGATTTTGATAGTACTTTTTATTATGTTTTCAACAACATGACATTTTCAATATGTAACATTTGAAAATAAATTGAGAAAAAGTGCGTTAAAGTAAAACTATTAAATTATTATTTCATTGTGAAGAATGCATCTAGTTACCATTCAAAACTACGTCAGTTAAAACAAAATTAGGAAAACGGACTTGGATTTAAATATTGGAATAAAACAAAATTGATCAACCTGAAAAACATTCTAATTACAATATCATCAATTACAAAAATGAGAACCGAAAAACCAACAGAATTTTTTATCAATTTTTATAATATGAAGTCACAAAAATAATTAATATAACGAAAAAAATATTGGTTTAGAAAAAAAATCAAATTAGATGTTCAAATTGTTGACCTTTTTGTTCTTGACTGTGCCAATCGATGTCGAAAGAATACTTCTGGCTGTATTTGTCTCATTTCGACTTGGATCCGTTCTTTCAATTGTTCAATTGTGGTTGGCTGATTAAAGTATACTTTACTTTTGATGTAACCTCATAAGAAAAAATCTAAAGGGGTCAGATCAGGGGAACGCGCTGGCCATTCAACAAAACCCCTTCTGCCCATCCACCTACCTTGGAAGACTTCGTTGAGATAGTCGCGTACCATTCGGCTATAATGAGATAGAGCCCAATCTTGTTGAAACCATAAGTCTTCATTTGGAATGTCGGGATCGTGTTGAATTGGGAATAGAACCGCCAAAGCTGGTACGAGGTAATCTCTCAATAGCTCCAAATATGTTTGGCCTGTCAACGAGCCATCAATGAAGAAGGGCTCAATAATAATATCACCTACTATTCCTGCCCTAACGATTAATTTTTCCGGAAATTGGGTATGGGCTTCCATCATCCACTGAGGGTTGCATTCAGACCAATAGCGACAATTTTGTTTATTCACCGTTCCATTCAAATAAAAAGTTGCTTCATCACTAAATAAAATTCTAGTAGCAAACCCTTCATCGACGTTACAGAAATGCACCATTTGTTCGCAAAACTGAACCCTACGATCAAAATCATCTTCGTTCAGTTCGTGGACTAAATTTATTTTGAAAGGATGCCATTTCAAAACAGATGTTTGCGAAAGCTCACTATTTGCCGTAACGGCTCTGGAGGGAATATGAGGGCTTTCTTGCAACTCTAACAGCACGTTTAGCTTAACATCTTCCGGAACTGATGGGCGTCCACTTTTCGGGCTACCTCTAATATGCCCTAACTGCTCATACTTTCATATGATTGCACTAACAGACGTCTTAAGAAGAGGTTCTTGAAGCGGATATTTATTATTAAAATAAATGCACACTTCTTCATAGGTACATATTATATCACCACAACCTCTAATCATAAGAATTTCAATTCTTTGTGCCTCCGAAAAACGTCGAACCATTTTGAAATTAGCTTGTGACACGATGAATCGAACGAAACGTCAATCTGACTGTGAGTAGGTAATTATTTGTTTCACATAATTGTACTAGATTGTTTTTCATGTTAATCAATTTTGTTTTATTCCAATATTTAAAATCCAAGCCTGTTTTCCTAATTTTGTTTTAACTGACGTTGTTTTGAATGGTAACTAAATGCATTCTGCACATTGAAATAATAATTTAATAGTTTTTCTCTGACGCACTTTTTCTCATTTTTTTTAAATGTTACGTATTGAAAATGTCATGTTGTTGAAAACATAATAAAAAGTACTATCAAATTTTATAATAAAAAATATAGGTTGTCTTTAAAAAAAAATTGCTCTGACGTCATAACTTCAAAACGGAGAGAGATGGAAAAATGAAAATGGTCTCAAAATATTTGTTTGAAAAAAAAAATATTTTGACCTGTTGAAGCATTTTTCAAAAATTTACACAGGGGAAAAAATAAAGCCAGTTCTTAATACTTTATGCGCTCTCTGTATACATCGTTTCCATAGTTGCAGTCAAATATGGAGATTTACACCTTTTGGTGTGACAATGTGCCAGTAGTTAAACTGCCACCACCAGTGTATAGGGTGGCCCAATTTAGATGTTTCTATACGGGATGTCGGTAACTAAAAGAGATAGAGAAAATCGGATGTCGTATCCTCGATCTCTGTTTTTAATACAAACTCAATGGTACACATAAAAATTGGCTATCGTCTTTGGTTTTCAAGTTATGGCCGAAAACTCATTATTTTCCATTTTCGATTTTTATTAATATTTCATTTAGTTATCATTTTATTATGATAAGAGTTACATGTTCTTCAGGCATTTTTTTACGATGAATTGAATGAGTTTTGCAGAATTTTGATATATTCGTTATTAAACAAGATACAATACAAATATGTGTTTTTTTAAATAGAAGTCGTAGTTGCCTTTGGCCTTAATAAATTGGTTTTTTTTTTCACATGTATCACATGTGACTGTTATAATTGCATTTTTGTTGAAATCTATTAAATTTCTATCAAAACATCATATGTTCTCTTATTGGGCGCAGTAGGCTTTATTTAAATTGTTTGGTTGTCATCCAAACTTGTCATCTTTTTATTTCGAAGTGTTTTCCAATGCCGTACGACAATTATGAAAAAATTGACAATTTGATCAAACATGTTACAATGCTTTATTCAAAGCAATAACAATTCATAAATTGGCTTAGAAACATATTTTAATCGCTATCCGGAAAGAAGACAACCGGATAAATCAATTTTTCAAAAATTAAAAAACTGTTCTACTTACCGAGATCCCCTATAGAAACATCCAAAACGGGCCACCCTGTACACTGAAAATATCAGAAAAATTAAAATTGTCTACAAAACTGAAATTTCCCAAAATTAAAAAACTGTAACAATCGATTATCACAACTGGAAAATTCTGAAAAACGATAGGATCAAAACGGCACACAAAATTGGAATCATAACAGTGCTTTTTTTATGCTATTCTACTAAATGTCACAAAACTGCTCCAGAAATTTCAGACTATTTCCAGGAAATTGGAAAATTCAGTTTAGAAATGCAATGTCAATTTCAAAAATATAATTTGGATTCATAAAATTGAGAAATGACATACAAATGCACTGTTTTAATAAAAATTTCAAGCACTGCGCGGTGCTTGAAATACTCTCGTATGCACTTGTATAATAATAATAATAATAATAATAATAATAATAATAATAATAATAATAATACACTTTATTTGGTATGTAGCCATTACAATGATGGATATAAACGTCATATACAGTAATATAAAGGTTGAAATTAGTACAATAAAATATTAAGACTGACACAAACTTTACAAAATAAAATATAAAATCAGTCACAGAATGAATACATATGGATGGGTCCGACCGATATTCCTCAACCGAGTAGTAACATTTACTGCTGAGGAGTTTCTTAATACTATTTTTAAAGCTACTGAGGTCTTCATTTTGAATTTCTTGAGGTAGTTTATTATACACTTTTATACCTCTAATCTCGGCGACTTTTCAGTATTACTGAAGTTATGCGATATTATGGCGAGGGATGCAGCATTGCGCGTACTATAATGATGATAATTAGAGTTTTTTGTAAACGAGGATAGGTTTTGTTTCACCATTATTAAAAGTTTGTAAATAAAGATACAGGGTAAAGTTAGGAAATTAAATTCAGTAAAATAGGGTTTGCAAGACTCTCTAGGTCTGATGTTGAATATTAAGCGAATTATCCTCTTTTTGGCAAATAAATATTCTTTGGGAGTTTGAACTCGTGCCCCATAAGATGGCGTTATAGGACAAATGCGTGAAAATGAGACCGCAATAGGCACTCAGTAGATCTTTCCGATCCAATTCTGGCTTTAATTTTGAGAGTGCGTAGTATCTCGAGTTGATCTTTTTTGATACGAAGTCTACGTGTCGATGCCATTTTAGTCGATTATCAACGACTAGCCCTAAACATTTTGTGGTGGCCTGTGAGCATATAGTGGAATCCTTAGTTTTAAGAGATAATTCCAAATCTGAGGGCCATTCTACGGAAATGTACACATACAGTTTTTGTCATATTTAGCATTAATTTGTTCGATTCGCACCATTTTTGGAAGTTTGTTGTGATATCTACTATTTTTTTTGTTGAAGGCCGTCCAGGGTCTGGGCAGATACGACAAATGAAGTATCATCGATATAAAGGGTTGTATTTTCTGCGGTAACATATTGGATTAGATCATTCGTGAAGATAATAAACGCTAATTCGTAAAAACGCTGTATTCATAATATACTATATTCTGCATTAGTTTATTTCGATTTGTTTCTGAGCATTTCTTAGTATTTATTTGTATCAGTTTGAAGTCGTCCGGATTCTTGCACATTCTTGCATCTGATCCCTGAAAATAAAGATGATTTGTGAAGCTCTCATGAAGCATATTCTAAAATTGAAAGAATATACAGGGTGGTCCATTTGAAAAAGAGACCAAATTTTGTGTCCCAAAGTTATGGTACACTCTGTTCACTCGAAAATAATTTTAAAAAGTAGAACGTCAAGTGTCCAATAACGTCTAATAAAATTTCGTCCTCAATTTTCATTAGTCTAGCTGCAATGGACCGAGCGAGGATAGGTGGGTCACCCTGTATGTATATAAAAAAAAATGTTGCAAATTCGATCTTGATGTTCTCGAGGAGCTAGAAAAAAGTCGTTTGCGTCTTTAATTATGCAGAAATTTAATTTTGTAAAGAGAAAATTGCGTCATTTCTCTTCAGTTATTGATCAGCATAGAAATCCGCACCTTTGCCCTAATTTATGCGAATTCGTATCCCTTAAGATATCCAACATTCACATGCTTAAGCTAGAAACAGAAACACGATCACACTATTTATAATATATAAATTATTGTACTGAAACGACCCTTTTTTGGCCGATTTCCTTCAACGGCTATTAATAAATTGTTTCATATACTTTTTGGTGGAGTTTTTTTATTCTGTAGTAAACAGTTGCAAAGAAAAAGTGGTGAGTCGCATCAATATTTTTAAATTAAAATGCAAAAATACATTTTAGTATTTCGTTGGTCATGGGCTATTGAAATAAAATATTCATTCATATTCGGGAAGATTCTTGAAATGTATAAGCAAGTAAATAGCTTAAAATAACTTGTACTAAAAAGTCATTGGGATTTAATCTTCTTCTTTATTTAATTTTCCATGCTTCTGATGTTGTAATAATAATCCAAATGTTCCTCCAGCAGTAGCGTAATTGATTGAGTGTTTATTTTTTAAATTTATCTTATAGATTTATTTATTGGCTTAGAATCAACTTCTGTGTGATCAATAGGTACCTCATATTTTACGTTATTAATTAGTTCTCAAAAAATTCATAAACCTATTTAAAGTGCCTTAAATTTCTTTAGCTGTATTGCATATGAGTGCTACATTAATGAGGGGGCAAGTATAAACTAGAACGCATAATCAGCGATTGCATTTGATCTGCGATCAAAGCAAGTACTTATACTTGCACACACACGTGCACTAATCACGTACAAATGTATACACGTATACATTTGCGACCCCAGGTGGGTTGGGGACCGGCTCGAGGTGAAGGTCGAGCTCACGTCAATGGGCCCGGTGTTACCAGGGCGACCGCTAGGGGTCGTCGCTATTCCTGGCTCTAGCACCAGGAAAATCACGGGCACGAGTAACGAATTATTGAAAATGGCGAGATCTTCGAGGACGTATCGCTCCTGAAACAAAAAAGGACGTGCCAGGCCGCCAAAAACCTGTTGGAGGATGACTTACAAATTATAGCTTCATTTACATCACAATTACAAAACTCGTTATCATTAATGTTGACACCTCAATTATGAGCTCAATTCATAAAATATATTCATACATAATATTACCTTCCAATACCCGTAACTATGAGAGCACTTGTTTACCGGGCATTTGCCCAGATGCCAGTACTAATTAATATTTGAAATTAGTACCACAAACAATGTGTTGCATATATAGAAATAATAATCTTACTGAACTTATCGTCAGCTGGCGTATACAGGATTATTTCACTCAACTTTTAATCACCTTATACTCTAAAAGAGGGATGATGATGATGACTAAACTATAGCCCATATCACTAAGTTGCTCATATTTTTGTTTTTGTCAACAATTTGGCAAATTTAACACATATTTTACAAAATGATTTCTATAATGTTAAAGAAGCTATACTCTAATTTTCTAAACTGGCGTTCACATCATCAAAATAATAATCATAATAATGATGACAGAATTTTACAAGGTTGCCAGCTGTCCTGGGTATTTAAAAATGGCTGCAATCAGCTGTTGCGCCCGTGCAATCTTGTGCGACAGTGCGCGGTTCGTATCAAATTCGTCGACTTCTCTGCCGTTTATCGTACATATATCAATCTTGTGGTTATGGTTTGACATCTACAATGGCAAAATTGCATAATAATCGATCAAATGTAACAAGTTAAACGTCAAAGAAGTTTGGTTATACACACATGTATGAGCATGTGTTAGTGAAAAAGATGTGGCATCGTCGCCGAAAAAATATCACGGCCGCCAACATAACATGATTTATTACATGATTGGCAGGCGAAAATTGTGTCCGCGGTTAATACACTGATTACCTATTTATAACCACCGGTGATCAGTGTTATACAACAAATGATCCTCAGATTAATTATAACATTAGAGCATGAAACACATTTTTTAAGACACAAAATTTCATTGGATTCTTCATTGTCGAACAAAATTAAGTTGAAAATGAATTTTTGTTTGCAATTATTAAAAACAATATAGTTGCTTAAATATTATACAAATAGTAATTGCAGACGAAATAAAGAAGAGCAACTTAATTCAAATCTGCACCAGATCTGCACATTGAATCCCTTAAAAAAGCAAAATTGTCCGGAAACCGTAAAAGTTACAAAGGCAGTTAAATTAAAAAAAAAAAAAAAGTTTCTCTTACTTCCAGAAATATTCGACAAAATCCGAAATCTTGCGATTTCATTTTTATATTTCTCTCTTTTTTAAGTTATTTGGAAAGGTATAAGAACACCAAAAGCACTCTCTTGTTGCCACATTTGTAGCTCTCCAAGACAGCGTTTACAAATTTTCAGTAGAACGTTTTGTTTCGAAGAAACAATCATCAACTTTATTTTTTTATTTGGCCCGTAAAAAATGTACACCCTGTATTAGATAGCATTTCCTATTACCAATTCAACTATTTATATCTCACAGTATGGTTTCTCATGTTTTTATTCAGAATAAGGTTTGTTAATACATTTTGAACATTTCGGTAACCCCATGCCCATGCTGTTGTGCCTTATCTTGGACACCCTGTATTTGCAGACGATTTTTTTACAATTGGTTTCTATTTACCTTAGGTGAATCACTTGAGTATGTGTTATAATATTTAACACATATTACTTTATTATTTTTTATTTATAGTTGTTCAAGTTTTTTTTGTTTTGTTGTTGTTTAGACAATTTTACATGTTTGCTGTAAAATGTCTTGGAAATTATGAAATGCATATCTATGCTTTCAAATATGCAATCCCTATAACCACCATTATTCAACACCCTGTATATTTTAGTATTGTTTGGTTATTTTTAATGTATGGTGAGCAATTTGTTTTGCTAATTCGAATGCAATTATCAGTATGCCAAATAATCATACTTACAGCTTCTGCAGTTGTTTTATTCATTTTTGTTATTGGTTTAAATGGAAGATTCAAACAAAATGTCGAGAACAACAAAGCGATTATGCAGACCAACATTTTAATACAATACCATTCATTCAAAAAATATATATTTTCTGTTTCTTGTCAACTGAAGATAAAAAATAATTCAGACAAGAAAACATTTTGAATTCTTCTTTAAGCAAATATTGACCCCAAAACAAATCATGCTCAAGTGATTCACCTAAGGTAAATAGAAACATATTGTAAAAAAAAACGTCTGCATATACAGAGTGTATCCTAAAACACGCCGCTGGCCATAACTCCTTTATTTATTGGCCGATTTAAAAAAAAACAAAAGCAAGATTAAATGGCTCCACATGTTTTACAAAAGGGCCCTAATTTTGTTTCTTTGCAAAATCAACTTTCATTTCAGCGATAGTCAACTTTTATTTTTCAAATGGTTACATATATTTTCTTTTTTTTTCTGGTAAAGATTATTTTTCTGAATCCAAAGATGTATAACAAGTTGGATTTGATGGAATATTCGTTACTGACAAAAAAAAATGTTTGCATACTTTTTCAAGTGTGGCGTGAGAAACAAAGCAAACACAATGTGGAAAATACGAGAAATACCTCCTAATTGTATATTACATACAACTTATGCAATAACGAGAAGATGTCAGTTGTGCATTCAACAAGATGGCCGTCAGTTGGAGCAACTTTTGTAGATACGTTTGTATTTTTTGATGTTTATTTTGAATGATCTTAATAAAATATTTCATATTGTGTTCGACTTTCCACATTCATTGTGTTCGCTTTGTTTTTCACGAGCTAACACAATTTAAACATTTTTTTTCTGTAACGAATGTTTCATCAAAGTTTCTGTTATATTACAATTTTGCCATGGACCTGAGGATGAAAAACGCTGCACTAGACTAGAAGCAACTTGAAAATTTGAAAAAAATAGAATTTTTCTTGATGTGAAAATGTGATCGAAAAATCGTACCCTTGTTAACGATTAAGAACGATTGCATCAGATTCCTCACGCTCTAAATTCAGGGACAATCTTCCCACGGTCCAAACTGATAGATCTATGCATATCGATAGTACGGATTCAGTGTTAAAATATGTAAATATCTTATAAGTGTTTCATCAATGGTGTTACACATTTTTCAAGGGACTTGTGGGATTGGATATTTATACTGAAACTTTCATCGAAAACTGGAATAATTTAGGAAACTAGGAGATTACTTTTTACTTCTGCGTGAAGTGTCAAGTGGCAAAAAAAGTATCCTCGATTTTAACCCTGCATGGAAAAGCAAAGTTCTGTTGAGAACTTCTAGTCATTGTGGTGACAGTCATACAGTGCATTTTCTTTTACAATAATATAACATGTACTGTGTGACTGTCACCACGCTACCCCGAAACAGAAGGAACTACGGAAAAATATTATTATATTATTGTAATGGTAAATCCGCTGTGTAATTGTCATCACATCATAACGTAGAAGCACCAAAGTATTAAATGAAATGATTACATTTTTAGCTTACCTTCTCTAATAACTAATAAAAATGTTTTTTTCAGCTTTACCCTGCAGCCCTAGTTTCCACAAGCTGTATTTAAGGTAATTTTGAATGACTTTTACTAGATTAAATTTTGTTTTTCTAATTGACTTAATTAAAATTTCTTTCAATGTTTTACGAGAGTCTTACTATAATTGAAAATGTATACTCTTGAGGACCAAATTAAACTAAATTATTTATGTGAATTGCACAGAATTATACTCCTATATAACGCTGTGGATTGTGAAAATTACTAATAGAAATCAGAGTCACACCTATATTTAGTTTAAAAAGCCACAAATCTAATTTTGCTTGCAATAATCCGTATTTATTGCCTACATGATAAATCGCTTGCTCAATTGCAATTTAACAAAATCTTTTCCAATCTCAAAGTATGCAATAAATAAAGAAAATTTTCGTAATTTGAATTTTCGAGATACGATTTCCCAAACCAGTGCTTCCTGTTGTGTAAAATTGGAATACCCTTGAAAATGTTTGTTTTTAAGTGAAAAACGCTTTAGGTTTACAAAGTAATTTTATATTTACTAGAGATTTGATTAATTTGAAGTGCGCACTTAGAAACATACTGTAAATGTAGGAACAACTTTTATTAATTATATTTTATGTATATTTTATTTGTTGAAATATTATAAAAATTGCAATAGTCTTTTCTTTGCTTTTTAGTCAACAAATTTGGCAATTTGTCATATTACTTTCCAGTGTATCAAATGAGCACAGGTTATATGTAGATTTCATTACTTTTTGTCAAATCACTTTCACTTTATATAAAATGCTTTTCCCATATTTATATGTAATATGTCATTGTAGATATAGAAATATGCAACGAATTATTTGATGACTGTCGTCAGTTTTCCCAATGTATTTTGTTTGCCTATTCCTAACTCTATCGCTCCCATTGCTTTATTTCATTAACTAATATGAAACGGTGTCTTACGTTTTCTGCATCCGGCATTCGCTGGTTAAACACTGTAACATTGCTTACTCGTCAAGTATGAATCACGCACATTGCTTAAATGAGCAATCCTTCAGAAATAAATGTATTATTAAGATTATTATTAAATAGCTTTATGAATATCGTGACACATAACGTAACAAAGTAACTGATTAGGTGAGTTGTCAACCAGATTGAATGTGGAAATTTTAACTGCATATAAAGCATTTAATTTTGCTATTAAAATTGATTTTATAGCATTAATTAACAATTATTCACGACATGCCATTGTAGTGTTCTAATAAGTCACACATACTACACATGTATGACACAGCGCTTGCACTCTCAAATTAATAGAATATATGTGCTTAAGAAGCCTATAAATACTATAATTGATTATTGGTAACTATTGGTAGACTGTACTGCAATACTAGTACGGTGTCGTGACAGCGCATCGTTGCCTGCATGAAATATTGATGGTGTAGATATCAGGTCTCCAAATCTCAAATATTGACTCAAATGGTGTCATAAATATTGATAATACAATTTTAGTGTAATCACATAATGATGTGTGTAGTATACCAAAATTTGTCATTGAAAATTCCCCTGGAATTAAATCAATGACGCAATTTATTAACTACAATGCAAAATTTACGAGAGCAGTCATTTTTAATTAAAAGTTTCTAACCTCAAAGTGACTTTACCTTTTAAAAATACTGAAGCTGGCGATCCCTTATACAGTTAAATCAGGCTTGTATGTAAAATATGAGTTATGGATAAAGCGATGTCACCAATTGTGGTTGGTGCGGTAATTACCAATAACAGCAGAAATAAGATAAAAAAACACCAGCTTATAAGAACGATTTGATAATATTTTTGTATCATTAATGCGCAAATAGATGGATAGGGTTATTATTATTGTTATTAAACGGCCGGAAGCATAAAAATTATACTGAATGAAATTATTTACTTATTAGTAAATTAAATTACTGATATTGAAGATATGAAACTTATATTTAAAAAAACTATTATTGTGCTTGAAATTAATATATTATACGTCTAATAATAATAATGATTAATTGTGAGCCCCATCTAATAAGATTGTATTCCTGGCTACGGGCCTGGTTGTGTCACGTTCAATTTATTCCGTTATTACACAACCAGTCGCAGACTATTAGCTTCTCGCGTTCGAATTGTTTCCCTTACATGTCGACCAAATCGGAATTGGATATTGCAAATTGCGCTCCAATTCAACTAAAGTTAACGCTCTCTTTCCAATTGACTACGACAGGGATTCCGAAACTCTGGATTGTGACCCAACGAAAAAGATTTTTATTTAAATCGTTGCTTGGTTTCTCAGAAAATATGTATCTTTGTGTTTCTGACCGCATTATTTTTTCATTCTTATAAGGTCTCCTTCGATACGAGATTGGCTATTGTCATAGCTGTTTGTATTTTTGACGATGCATCTATGATCAATTCAATGCAACTACTGTTGTACCACTATCTCTGATTCTTCAATCAAGAAATTCGGGTTTTTCGTTTTCGGTTCTTTCCTTGTCAATAAGTTGTAACAATAATTATCGTTATCTTCATACATTTGAGCCCTTCGTTGCTTCTTGCTGTATCCACACAGCTTAAATGTTCAAGAACCTTGTGCTTTGCAATGCATCCACAGGATCACTGATATGTTTCTTTGGCATCCAGAATTTCCTGCCAGAAAATATTACTGACAACACACAAGTTCTCAACATTCTGATTTTATGATGAAATTAAGGTCTTGACTGCATTTCTTATTTTATTTCCTGCCAGAAAATATTACTGACAACACACAAGTTCTGAATATTTTGATTTTATGACGAAATTAAGGTCTTAACTGCATTTCTCATTTTATTAAATACTTTTATTAAGGTACCAACCAAATCTCTATGTCTTATGGTTTCCGAGATCTCAATACTTAAAATGAAAACAAACTGACCCTGTATATTGGCTTTTTCACCTTACTTTTTTTCCACTTTTTTCCTTTTAATCTATAAATTTTCCAATTGCCATTTTGATTGTGTAAATATTCACGAATGTGGTCTTTTTGACTCCCGTATTAGTCCGCTTTCCTCGCTGAACTCTGATACAAAATACATAGGTTAATTGTAATACAGAATGCAATAATATTTAAATTTTAATAGATATTAAATATACGAATTTTATCGAATATACATCATTTTTTATAAAGTTTTGATTTTTGTCCTCAATAAACTGTTTTTTTAGCTTCAGTTATAAATTCACTTTAAAAATTTAATAAAAACATTAAAAATTAAAATCTTCAACGTATTGTTATAGACTTCGCAGAAAAAAATATCGGGAGATTTTAAAAACGCCCTTGAAATTAAAAAAAAAATGTCAAGGAATTATAAATCGAAAAAATATTTCAGATCTAAATTCATATAAAATATCACAGTAATTTTAAAAATGTACATTGTAATGTCAAAACCACTTAAATGTTTAAATTTCATTAAATTTATCATACTATTCTATAAAATATTTATGATTATTTTCCTAAAGTTGAAATTTCATTCAAAATTTCGAAAATTCCTGATCTATTATTATATAAAAGTATCAAATATTCACAGGACATATTATATATTTTTTTACTTTCGTTAGACTGCCTGAATAATCAAAATTAAACAGCCTTGATGTGAAAATAAAAAAAATCAATAATAATATAGAATACTGACATTTAGATGTTGGCAGAATCATACCGAATAGACCTCAAATTCTATAAAAAAATATTTCTGTCTACTACAAAGAAAGTTTGTTTAATGAATTCCAGTTATTTTAAATTGCATTGCAAATTTAGTAAAAATATTTATTTTAATATAAAATTTGTAACGCATTGTTATAAACTTCGCAAAAAAAACAATATAACGGTAGATTTTAAAAGTCACTCCTGGAAACTCAAAAAAAGGATTATAAAACGAAAAAATATTTCAGACCGAAATATCAAATATGTATCAAGAAAATGTCAGAAAATTAAAAATTGTACAAGAATATCAGAAGTATCACAAATATTTCAACAATTCCAATGAAAGTGTGATACTATCTGCAAATTATTTATAATGAATATTCTAAACGTTAAAATTATCTTCAAACTTTCGGAAATGCCGAATCAACTATTAGATATAAGTATCAAAAATATCTCTCAAATACATATAAGAATATCAAAATATTCAAAATGTAACGGGAGAAATATCAGGAGATTTTAATAACTACCGGAAATTTAAAATTCCTGAAGGTTTGTATAATGAAAAAAAAATACACTCTTACTATAGAAATCCATTTAATAAAATAATTAGGGAACATTATTTCTAGTAAAATATTACAGATCGATATATCAAATACTCCTATCTAGGAAATATTAGAAATTAAAAAGAAAATCGAAATGAATACCAGAAATATCACTTAAAGTTTAAAATGTCAATGAAATTGTCGTACTATCTAAAACTTTGAGATACTATCTGAAGTATGAGGGCTCAAAGAATATGCATTAAATTTTGCGTAAGAAAAAATGAAAATGAAATGAAGTGTAAAGTAATGGAAATGTTGCAGAAGTAATTGGGTTGAGTTCAGCATGGACGAACTAGCGATTTACAAATGGTAGAACTGCTTTTCAAGATGGCCGAGAATTAGTTGAAGATGTTGATAGAAATGGGAGACCCAGAACTTCAATCACCGGAAAAAACGTGGAAGAACTTTAAAAAAAATCTTCATAACAGTCGATTACAATAATTAGAGAGGTAGCAAAATTAGAAACAAAAGTATTAAATTATGAACAAAAAATGCGTCGTAAAACAGTCGCTCATGAAATGATAGATGATGTCGCCAATGACATGAAGATGAAAAATAATGACTGAAGATGACGGCGGTAGGTGTGGTAAACGTGGATTTAGTCTTAAACATAAATATGTAGATTGTTGAAGCACTATCAGGTTTGTTTTTTGAAAATATAAGTTAAAAAACAACATGATAGTGCTTGACCTTCAAAAACCTAGATACAAATTCAATAAAGGATGGATCCACACACCTACAACATACAGGGTGGCCCACCTATCCTCGCTCGAACCATTGCTGCTAGACTAATGAAAATTGAGGAAAACATCTGACTGGAAGTTATGGGACACTTGATGTGCTTCTTTTTAAAATTGTTTTCGAGTCTACAGAGTGTACCATAAATCTGGGACACAAAGTTTGGTCTCTTTTTTAAATGAATCACCCTGTATATTCTTTCATTTTTAGAATCTGCATTATGTTGGCTTCACATCCATTTTTATATTTTGAGATCAGATGCAACGTTGCCAAGTTACTCACATTTTAATCAAATTTAACGAAAAATCATGGACGCGGAAAAATATTCAACAAAACCTTGTTATAAGATATCAACAAAAGAAGCTCGGTATGCAAGTACCCAAGAAATGTGCCAAAACATATACAATATCTTGAGTCACGTAGAATACACAGGGTGTTCTAAAGCAACGATACAATTTTGCTACTTTCAAATGGCTAAAACTCTTTTTTTTCAAATGGAATACTCTATATATAGCATCATATTCAGAGTGCTCATTTAATGGGCTACACAATTGTAGCATATGGACTGTAATATAATAATACTTTTTAATAGGTAACTAATGATCAATCTCAATAAGTTTTAGCCATTTGAAAATAACAAAGTTCGTTCGTTGATTCAGAACACCCTGTCTATTCAACGTGACTCCAAATATTGTGAATGTTTTGGCACATTGATTGGGTACTTGGATACCCAGATCCTTTCATTCATCTCTTTCATAAGGTTTTGTTTGAATTTTATTTTTGCACGTCCATGATTTTTCGTTAAATTTGATTAAAATGTGAATAACTTTGTAAAGTTACATTTGATCCCTAAAAATATAAATGATTTGTGAAGCCCACATGAAGCAGATTCCAAAAATTAAAGAATATACGGAGTGTTCCGTTTAGAAAAGAGATCAAATGTTGTGTCCCTGTTTTATAGTTCACTCTGTACGCTCGAAAATAACTTCCAATCACATTTTTTTCCTGAAGTTTCATTAGTCTCTAGTCTAGTCTCTAGTCTTCATTAGTCATTAGAGGATATGTGGGCCACCCTGTATGTGTATGTTTAAAATGTCGTGAAAAAGGAATTTCCACTCTCTTTTTATTTTAATATTTCACAAGCTCCGAACCATTAATTATAGTAATAGGTACTTTATTAGTGGAACACACAATATAGTTTTACAAAAGTCACGTTTAAAGATGCAACAGTATTTAAAATCAATACAAATATTGATGACATAACATTGAAACCATAATTATCTAATTTTCTGCTTTCCATTATATTTTAGAGCTGTAATGTGAATCATAATTGATATCAATTTAAAATGCTAAATCTGTGTAATCTTTTCAGTAACCAGAAATAAGTATGGTGTCGTCTCCATATCTAATGATATTAACTGTGTTTGAATAAAAGGTATGCTAAACACTAGTCAACTTCTGTGCTATAAAAAAATTAGATCTTTAATTAAAAATGATAATAAATTTATTTAGATGTTTTAATTCTTCAACATTTTTTTCCCGTAAAATTTACTTAGATAATTTTTAGAGTGCGGTTTACCTGAACTTTTGTGTTGTAGCATGCGGGCTACCTAGCCTAACCTATTATTTCCCAACCAAACCTAACCCATGCCTGGTAGAGTTATGGTTGTGGCAGAAGTGTCTGTAGAGTGTAGAACGCATACTATACTCTGATTTTTCTAAACTGGCGTGCACGTCATCAAACAGCTGTGCGATGAGGTTTTTTCGTACCAACGTGATTGTTTTCGAGAATATGCATAACAATAGTTTAAGAATCGAAATTAATCTGAAGATTATTTGTTACATAACACTGATTACCGGTGGTTATAAATAGGTAATCGGTGTATTAACCGCGGACACAATTTTCGCCTGACAATCATGTAATAAATCATGTTATGTTGGCATCGGCGATATTTTCTCGGCGACGATGCCACATCTTTTTCACTAATGCTTCAAACTTCTTTGACGTCTAACTTGTTACATTTGATCGATTATTACAATGCATATTTTGTCATTGTAGATGGTAAACCATAACCACAAGATTGATATCTGTACGATAAACGGTAGAGAAGTCGATGAATTTGATACGAACCGCGCACTGTCGCACAAGATTGCACGGGCGCAACAGCTGATTGCAGCCATTTTTAAATACCCAGGACAACTGGCAACCTTGTAAAATTGTGCCATCATTATTATGATTATTATTTTGATGACGTGCACGCCAGTTTAGAAAAATCAGAGTATATAAAATAAAGTTTAGGTGTAATATAATACATGATTTTTTTTTATATTTCGTACAAAATATTTATATTTTGATCATAACGCGAATTCATTTTCAATTAGGTTTCGATAAAAAGTTTGGTAAACAGTGGCCACTATATTTATTAGTGGCCAAATTCGCCAAATCTATGTCCACTGTATTTATGTTACAAATGTGCTTTAAAACGGGTAATCAAATATACGAAAAGTCATTTATTTCCATTATGCGGAAAATATTTGTGCTATGTTTTGACTACTACATACTACTATTTGTGTTAATAACCTCACAATTGACCTTTAATTATTGGGTCCGAATGAAAAGTTTCGGAAACACTGGTCTGCTATATCGTGATGTTTCCGAACCCTCTAAATTACAACGTGTGAATAAATCGCAGTCACCAACTCGCAGCACTCAACTGAAGCGACGATCCCAAAAGGGAAATAATTGTAAGTGTGCTAATGAACTCAGACCCATCCGTTCGCTTCGGCTTCAGCATCATTCCGGGCTCAACACTGTGTATCGATTCATGACTGGAATTGCTCGAAGCATCCTCTTATTTATTTTCCATTTCGTACGCAATTGATCTTCTAACGGAAATAAACACTCTCACTGGGCGACCGTTCACACCGCCCCGATTTACTCTGTTCACTGCATCGCATCTGCTTTTAATTTGTGTTTTTATCTACGAACAAAGATGACTCAGCGTGCCATAAATTATTTTCGTATGCATTCATCACATCTGAACTCGCGCGGCGATGAACCACCGAGCGCACATTAACTCCAGTAAATGAGCTGCGAACTTTTTGAAATTGTGTTTTTTTACTTGAAATCATTTGGAGCAATATGTAATAATTACGGGATTCATGGAACTTAATTTGGAGATGATTTATGAAGATTCTTGGAAGGCAGTGTCATTGTCTCAATCACGAACACGGCCGTGCAATTCAAGCTTCGTTTATATTAACTACAAAAGTGGGACTGTGCGTTATCTGGTCCGATTAAAAATGCTGGAATATATATTCATCAAATTTTAATCGAATACATTACTGCTGATATATTTTTTTCAAACAGTCATTTTGGGTTCAGTCAAATGCTGTCAAAATCGAAATTGTCACAGAGGACAGTTTTATTAGTTTTAGGATCATAAACTATGATTTTTTTTAATGTTAATTTTATCTTTTTGACAAATTTTTACGTCAAATACACTTACACTTTGAAAATATAAATTTTTAACGATAATGTCCGTCCTTATTCAAGTCTACACATCTATTGAGGTAATTTTTGAAGACAGAAAAACATCAAGACAATTAAGTAAAATTTTGAATTCAAGATTTTTAGAATAAAATCTAAAATTTGTAAAAGTGATATTTACTCTACTAAATGTTTATGTGTTTTTGTTATCAATAGGAGATAATCTAAGACTAAATATTTTTGTAAAAATATTTGTCTTTAGATATTTACAGATATATTCACCAATGATTCAACATTTTACAAATGGATTCACAGTGTCGTCATTACCACGATAGAACATATTTCAAGACAATTTGACCAGTATGCATTACGCAAATGTGCAGTTGCTTAAACATTTAAATACGTTTTAGTGGCATGGTTAAAATTCTATTCCAAGAAACAGACTACTTACTTGACCACACGAATAGATTATTCATTAATGAAAACTTTACATTCTAAAGCAGATAATGTTTACTATCGTGAACGTAAAGTATATAAATTATTCAGTAGGCATGGCGCAGTTCATTCTTAAAATAATTGGAATTATGTTCATATCCAAAGTACGTATAGTCTTATCTACAGATATTCATGATTATCATAACATAACAATTGTTTGATGTAACGTTTCAAAATATGTCTGTCAAGCCTTGTGTTTATCGCCGGCTAAGAATAATCGTGTAATTACCGAAACAGAGGAACGCATCCAGGATTTACTCGAAAAATGGTTGCTACTTAGAAATCACATGAAATTGTTGCATAATTAGTTTACTTATAATTAAATTGAATGAGGAAGTAGTTACTTCTTGGTGAAACATTTTGATTAGGTTAATAAAGAAAACACTTGGTAAAGTTTCACAAGTTTTATAGAATTGCTCTACAATTGTTTCGGCACTGCTGCCATTCACAAGAGAGATAAACTGAATAAATGTATCTCTCTTGAGAATGGCAGCAGTGCCGAAACAATTGTAAAGCAATTCTATAAAACTTGTGAAACTTTGCCAAGTGTTTTCTTTATTACTTATAATATTTGCATAACCTAATATATCCCAGCGAAATCGAATCCGAAATAAGCAACACAACTTGGTCATAATAACAAATCATAACATCTACAGCTTGGGCTGGTTTTGGTCAGATTAGGTTAGTTCGGGTTGTAAATACGTTTTCTGAGATCTTATTGGATTTGTACTGGGTACGTGAGTAATTAATTATTAAAAAAAGTTCACGCAAAAACACGTAAGTAATTAGTTATAAAAAAGTTTACACAACAACTAAACCCACAAAGTACAAGTAAAAATCAATAAAATAAATTGTAAATATTAACGTCAAACTTCTTTAATGTCTCATCTATAGTCTGAAATATTCAATTCAACTTTTGTCCATCTAAACTATTATAAATGAATAAATTTAATTAATAGTAATGAAATTATAAAGAAGCATATGGCTATTAATTGAATTTGTACCGGGTACCTGAGTAATTAATTATCAAAAAAGTTCCCGCAAAAACACGTAAGTATTTAATTATAAAAAAAGTTCACACAAAAACTAAGCGTACAAAGTACAAGTATAAATCAATAAAAAAAATTGTAAATATTAACTTCAAACTTCTTTCATGTCTCATGTATAGTCTGTAAATATATTAGGGAATAGACGATGGTCGAGAGCACTTGCCTCTCGAGCCAAAGGTCCTTGATTCGAACCCCTTAGACCAAGAATTTTAAATGGGAACTAGAGCAGGCGATCTCGTGTACTGTAAAATGGTTTGTACACGTTAAAGGATCTGATACGAATGAGTGAAATACAGTACTATGAACATTTATTCCGTAAATACCTATAGCACATTATTTACAATTACTTACTTAATATATAGGGTGTCCTAAATAGAGTGGGATTGCATGAGTATGTTTCTTATTCTTAAAGCTAGAGATATGGTTAAATGGGCAATATTGTGCAGTTTTATATGCTGGTGCAGATTAATATGAAAAATTTTCAAAAGTCGCAGCAGTTTAGAAGTTATTCTAGAAAACTAAACATCGCAAATGTCTAAAAACTCCGATATATTCATAATTATTAAAGATGCGGAAAAAAGTTTATAATAAAAGTTACTAGGTTCGATCGCACAAACTTGAGAATCTAGTCAAAACAAAAGTGAAGATGGCAGTTTCCGAGATATTAATACCAACTTTCTTATTTTAAATAGCCGCCATATTAAATAGCCGATTTTTAAACGTTTAAATAGACTTTCTCTTCCTCTTTTCAACGATGTATAACAACCTATGTCAAAATGGAAAATATGGGAATTATTGATTATTCCAATTTTATTTTTATTTTTTTAATTATTTTTAAAACAAATGTAAAAAATTTAAATAAACTTAATACAACTAAGTAGTAAAATAACAATAAACTATAAAAAATGCTCAAAATTCTAACAGTTATTGCCCAAAAACAATTGACAACGTTAAATGTCAATCCGAACATTTCAACTCGGCAAATAGAAAATCAAGTTAACGTATCTAAATCTAGAGGATCAACAATTTTCAAAAAAGCACAAGTTTTTCCCTTATAAACTGCATATTTCTCATACTTAACAAGCAAATGATATCATACTCAGATTAACATTTTGCAGAAGTTTAATCAACAAAATTACGTAAAATGGTGATTTTATAAATACAATTTTATGGATAGATGCATCCTACTTTTCTAATTGTGGATTATTTAATCATCATAACGAACACTATTGGGTTCAGGACAATCCACACATAGTGATTCCATGGCAAATGCAAGTGCGGTTCGGCCTTTATGTATTTTTTGGCATATTGGGAAATGATTTACATGGATAATATTTCTAACTGCACAATGTCATTTGGAAATTCTTCAAAACAAATATAGTACCGGTAAGATGGCGCCCCTCCACTCAATGCTAGAGATATTTCTTATTTAAATTACTTTAAAAAACAAAAATTATGGAAGTAACTTCAATTATAATAATGTAGATGAACTTCGTGAAGCAATGACAGACGCAATAAAAAGCGTTATTCGCAACACATTGCGATAAGTAATGTAAGGGATCGAAATGCACATATTTTGTATGAATTAATTTATATATATTATTACGAAAAATGACTGATATTAATTGAAACGGTTCGAAATAAAATTATAACAATTTAATACTAAGGTATAAACATTGAAAAAAACACGTAAAAGCCAAGTATTGTGTTAGAATAGGAAGGGGGTGATCACTTGGGGGATTTAATAAGTAATCTAATTAAATATGAATTCAAATTGAATCGATTGCAGACGAAATTACGAGAACTTTTATAATCACTTGTAAAGACGCGTTCGATGCGTGGTGACGCAATTTTATAAACAAAAACACAGGCGCGTAAGCCGCCCGATGACGAATCATAACAATTTAGTATTTTTAGGTCGATAACCTTCCTATAGGGCCCATGTGAGATCACCAAAATTAGAAATAATGTTGCGGGGAATCAACCAATATCGCTGAGTGGGCAAAATTTTAATATAAATAGCATCGCTTTGCATACGAAAAGTTTAGTTGGTTCCAGATTAGCGTGGCGTCAGTCCGTTATTATCTTCGTTAATAGTATCCGCGAATATCATTACAAAGAGTATTATCCGATTTATTTTGAAAGTGACTGTGTTCAGATGGTATTGATTATTTCGAAATTGAGTAGCAATAATCGGTACATTCCTACCAAAGTACCAAAAACAAATGTCGTGGAAGTTAATGAGGTAATCGTTCCGGTTACACATCCGTGGGTTGCACGACAGCTTTGTTAATTTCTGGCATACGCTATGAGCGATGTCGTGGAAGTTAATGAGGTAATCGTTCCGGTTACACATCCGTGGGTTGTCGAAAGCTTTGTTAATTTCTGGTATACGCTATGAGCGATGTCGTGGAAGTTAATGAGGTAATCGTTCCGGTTACACATCCGTGGGTTGCTCGAAAGCTTTGTTAATTTCTGGCATACGCTATGAGCGATGTCGTGGAAGTTAATAAGGTAATCGTTCCGGTTACACATCCGTGGGTTGCACGAAAGCTTTGTTAATTTCTGGCATACGCTATGAGCGATGTCGTGGAAGTTAATGAGGTAATCGTTCCGGTTACACATCCGTGGATTGTCGAAAGCTTTGTTAATTTCTGGTATACGCTATGAGCGATGTCGTGGAAGTTAATGAGGCAATCGTTCCGGTTACACATCCGTGGGTTGCTCGAAAGCTTTGTTAATTTCTGGCATACGCTATGAGCGATGTCGTGGAAGTTAATAAGGTAATCGTTCCGGTTCCACATCCGTGGGTTGCTCGAAAGCTTTGTTAATTTCTGGCATACGCTATGAGCGATGTCGTGGAAGTTAATGAGGTAATCGTTCCGGTTACACATACGTGGGTTGTTCGAAAGCTTTATTAATTTCTGGCATACGCTATGAGCGATGTCGTGGATTTTAATGAGGTCATCTTTCCGGTGTCATTCGCGTTCAGACAGGAGAATGCTACTATCTCTAATTGTGTTTACCTTAGTAGACATGATTAACAATTCTCCTCACAAGATAACAATTCTTCTAAACATATCAATTAAAATGTAGAATAGAAAGGATAATACTCTTCAGGGGATAAGTATAAATTGTTAAAATATAACCTAAATAATATCTCTTCGATAAAGTGGCAAAACATTATTTAATTATGAAGCATTAATCATATGGAATTGAATCAAATTAAGGTTTAGTTTAAATCGGAAACATTACAAGATTTTAACTAAAAAAGGGTTAAGTAAATGAAATCCATAAAATTATCAGAATTGCTTATTTAATGAGTTTCATTCTAAATTTCAAGATGAAATCTAAAAATGATAATGTTCTCCAGGGAATAATTATGAAATATTAAGGTATAATTTGCATCATAACTGGGCAATACTGTGGCAAAGTATTGGTTGTTTTGTGTAATGAGTAAAAACATTATTTAATCTTATTGCAAATTCATTAATATCAGTCATACGAACAATTTACAGGACGTATTTAACAAAATTGTATCTATCAAAACCTAGTTAGTGAATCCTGAAGTAATAGATGAAAAATGACATTGGAAGGCCCAAACAGTGACATATTTCATGAAGTGGTGACATGCATTGAGCCGTTTTGCGGGCACGTAGAATTGAGCAGTGTGTGAAAGTCATTGACGTTACTTAAGATTTCCAACTGATGTACAGATAAAATGAAAAATGACATTGGAAGGCACCAACAGTGACATATTTCACGAAGTGATGACATGCATTGAGCCGTTTTGCGGGCACGTAGAATTGAGCAATGTGTGAAAGTCATTGACGTTAAGTACATCTTTTATCCAAAACTAACTAACACTTTTTGAGTCAATAAAGAAAGTCATTAAATTCAAGTTGATGTTTAATTATTGGTGCAAAATCCTTTAAAGTGAATAAATTACACTTAATCTATAATTCTTTGTCTTTATTTTATTAATATTATTGTTACTAACACACGCATTACCTCTAAAAGAAGTTTGAGTCGTCACGATAATGATTTAATATCAAACATAACGTAAAGAAGTACTTCCATTATACGATCACACAAAATAAAAGTAAAATAGATAAATCACGAGCCAAAACAAATATCATAAATTATAAGAATTTATGATTACAAGTAAAATATACCTAATTATTAAATATTGGGAAAACCGAAGTCTTACAGTAATAATAGTCAAAACGCTGTCAATTGTGTTTAGCTTATTTTTGGCCATTTAGCCAATAACAGTCGGCATTTTGAGCATTTTTTTATAATTTATTGTTATTTTACTACTTGGTTGTATTACGTGTTTTTATTTGTTTTACATTTGTTTTAAAAATAATATATAGAATAAAATAAATATGGGAACAATTGATTTATCCCATATTTTTTATTTTTTCACTTCTTGCCAACGAGAATTCACCATGGCAGTACAAACAGGCCGTCGTTAAAAAACAAACATAAAATAAGGTAATATTTCATGCATAGATAACTAACATGATGAAAAGCAATTCTTTCAAAAAGGGAAATTTTCTAAATTAAAAAATTCTGATTTAAATTTGATGCCAAAAATTCGATCTATTTCCAAGTGTCCCTAGTAAAATTAAATAATTTTGTTGGAATCGCCGAAATGTTTTTCGTTGGAAATAAAACAATCGTTCGAAATGTTGTTTTCCTTTAAAATCGTTCAAAACTAATATTTTTCCATAGAAATAGTTTTTTTGTTAAGTTCATAGTTTTTTTTAAATTTGAGTTTTTTTTAATGATATTAATTTACGATTATTCAATTTCTTACATAAAAGAATTTGGCCAATAATAATAAATCTTTCAAACACTAAGAGGTTTATGGAAAAAATAAGTTGCAGGGGTCAATTTGAAAAGTTCCCATCGACTTTTTTCATAGAACACACGATTATTTTCAAACTTACTCAAAACCGTTTGGGTGGTTCGAAAGGGGAACCAAAAAGGCGTATGTAGTGTCGACAACCTACCCACCGTTTAGGCCACATCTTCATTTTCCGTTAGGAGTTTTTCTTATTCTGCTGTTTATGTCCGTCTCTTCATTTCCGTCTGCATTTAGTTCTACTTCCAGGTATTTGTATGTCTCTACTTGTTCAAGTTTTTTGTTGTCAATTTCTATTTGTATCTACTCCTGTTTCCCTACTACCATTACTTTTGTTTTGTTTATGTTCAGCTTCATTCCCTTTGCCTTTAGTTCTGTGTTCCACAAGTTTACTCTTTCTTGTAGCTGTTTTGATGTTCTTGTTATTATTATTACATCGTCTGCAAATTCTCCTTCCGATATTCCTATTTTTGCCGTGTGTTTGTAGCCTACGATCCAGTTCTTGTTGCTCTCTGGTGTTCATTTCTTTATTATGTCGTCCATGTAAGTAATGAATAGTGTGGGACTTAACTCCATCCCTGTATTAGCTTATTTTTGGTTTTAAATGTTTCCGATTGTGTCTTGTTGCATATTACTGTGTTGGTGTTGTTTTCGTATATAGGGTGGTCACTTTTACGACGCCCACCATTAGGATCCATTAAACGGAAATATATACAGAGTTGGTCAAATGGGATAAAAGTTTCTCATTTTTGTGCCCTTCAATATACTGAAACGAAATCCGGGATATCTTGCACAGTTCCTGAAATATCGCTGAAAAAGTCCTTTTGTAACTTTTTTACTTTGGAAACAAATTTTACAAAACTTGGCACTCTTATATTTTTCGACGTGAGCTTTCTAATGACAGTACCAAACATTTACTTCGCCAACTAGATCACCAAATTTTCATAGTCAACTTTTGATTTTCTTATGGCGGCAATATTGGCTTTTAATAGCATTAAAAATAGGGGAATATTCTGATTTCAACCATGTATAACACATGGGTAATCTGACATTATTTACCACCAAAAATCCATAATTTAAAAATTTATTTCCAAAATCGAAGTGCTGTGGACTATGCTCTAAAAATCAAGTTGCTATGGAATAACAAATTACCATTTTGACATTTCTTCATACAAAGAAAACAACTACTGAGTAATTTTATTGTGTATAACGGCAAAAAAAGGAGATAATATCTTAGATTAGTAAAAATTGCAAGATATTATCCTCAACATGAAAAAATTGACATGTACAAATCTCTATGTAAGGAATTATAGAAATGCGACAGTCACATCTAGAATTTATGGTGAATTGTATCCCGAAAGAAGTAAGATCCAACAACTTTTCAGCATTTGTGGAATCGTAAAAAATGTCAGATTACCCATGTGTTGAAATCGGAATTTTTCACTTTTTTTATTGCTATTAAAATCCAATATGGCGGCCATAAGAAAATGAAAAGTTGACCATTAAAATTAGGGCATCTATTTGGCGCAAAACATGTTTGGCACTGTCATCAGAAAAAGCTCACGTCGAAAATGTAAGAGTGCCAAGTTTCGTAAAAGGGAAAAGGAAAGTGCACTTTTTCGGTTTTTCAGCGATATTTCAGGAACCGTACATGATATCCCCTATTTCTTTTCAGAATATTAAAAGGCATGTGTTATATATGGTTGAAATCGGATTTTTTCTCTCTTTTGAATGCTATCAAAATCCAATATAGCAGCCAAAAGAAAATCAAAAGTTGACCATGAAAATTTTGGCATCTAGTTGGCGCAGAAAATGTTTGGCACTGTCATCAAGAAGCTGTCATCGAAAAATGTAAGAGTGCCATGTAAGAGTGATGTAAGAGTTTCGTAAAATTCCCTTCAAAAGTAACAAAGTTATTACAGGAAAAATAAAGTGCACTTTTTCAGTTTTTCAGCGATATTTCAGGGACTGTGCAAGATATCCCAGATTTCGTTTCAGTATATTGAAAGGTTCAAAAATAAGAAACTTTTCTCCTATTTGACCAACTCTGTATATATTTTCGTTTAATAAATCCTAGTGGTGGGCGTCATAAAAGTGACAACCCTGTATATTTTTTATTATCCTTATCATTTTGTCGTTTATCTTCCTTTGTTTCAGTGTTTCCCATTCGCTCTTGGTACTTTATCGAATGCTTTCTCTAAATCTAGAAACGGTATGTATATTTTTGTGTCTGCATCTCGTTTTTCGTATGTTTGTTTGAGCATGAATATGTGGTCCTGTTCGCTTCTTCCGCTTCAAAATCCGCTCTATTGGTATTGTAGTGTCTTCTCTATTACTTTTCTTAACCTTTTGTCTATGATTTTTTCGTATATTTTCATCACTGTGTTTAATAGGGTAATAATCCTCTGTAATTTTTACATTCCTTCTTGTCCCCATTTTTAAATATCGGTAGTATGAGTACCGGCTGCCAGTCGCTCCGTGTTTTCTGCGTTTTCCACGCTTTCGTTATTATTTCATGTAGCCTACCTTGTCCATTTGTGCCCATGTGTTCATTTCACTGGTGATTCTGTCACTTCCAGCCGCTTTTCCGTTTTTCAGTTCCTTTATTGCTGTTTTCACTTCTTCTGTTATATCTTCTCCCTCTTCTTTATCTGCTTCTGTTATATCTTCTCCCACTTCTTTAGCTGCTTCTCTTCTATTTGTCTCTTTGTTCTCCTCCTCTTCATCTGCTTCTGTTATATCTTCTCCCACTTCTTTAGCTGCTTCTCTACTATTTGTTTCTTTTTTCTCTTCCTCTTCATCTTCTGTTGTTCCCAATAGTTGTTCGAAGTATTCCTTCCATCTTTCTGCTATTTCTTTTTCTTCCCTTAGTACTTCTCCGTTTTTGTTTTTTATGACCCTCTGGGTTGCTTCTTTGTCTTGTCTGTTCCTTACGCTGTAGAATAGTTTTTTGTTTTCCGTACTATTTCTTTCGAATTTGTCTCCAAATTCTTCCCATTGCTTCTGTTTCTTCTTGGGTATTATCTGCTTTACCTGGTTTCTTGCGTTTTTATATTTTTCGTATTTCTTCTTTGTTTTGTTGTAGAGGTATTTTTACATTGCCCATTTCTTTGTTCTTACCTGGTGTCTTACTTCAGTTGAGCACCAGGCTATTCTTGTTTTGTTTGATACTTTCTTGCTGGTTCCTCATATTCTACTTGCCACTTTTATTATGCTTTCTTTGAGATTTTTTCACATTTGTTCTACATTTTCTGTTTTCGTTGCTTTTTGTGTTGATTTTTTTTTGTTTGTAGTTCTCTCTCCATTTCTTCTTTGTATTCTGTTTGCGTGTCTTCGTTGATCAGCTTATAGTCTTTTATTTTGGTGCATACTCTTGTTCTCTTTGTTTGCTGTTCTATATTTTTTACGTTGTTGTTGTTTTGTCTTATTTGTGTTATCACTAGGTAGTGGTCGCTCCCTAGTTCCGCCCCCTTCTTACTCTTGTGTCCATTATTTGTTTTTTTGTTTGTCTCTTCCGTTATTATATAGTCTATTATCGATTTTCTATCTCTCGCTTATTCTGTTATGGTGAACATGTGTATGTTTTTGTGTCTGAAAAATGTGTGCTTCTTCTAGTTGTGTCCAGAATGTATGCCAAAGCAATTTAACACCCGGTATACAGGGTGGCCACTTTCACGACGCCCACCATTAGGATCTATTAAACGGAAATACATACAGAGTTGGTCAAATCGGATAAAAGTTTCTTATTTTTGTGCCTTTCAATATACTGCAACGAAATCCGGGATATCTTGCACAGTTCCTGCAATATCGCTGAAAAACTGAAAAAGTACACTTTCATTTTCCTCTTATAACTTTTTTTACTTTTAAAGGAAATTTTACAAAACTTGGCACGCTTACATTTTTCGACGTGAGCTTTCTGATGGCAGTACCAAACATTTTTAGCGCCAACTTGATGCCCAAATTTTCATAGGCAATTTTTGATTCTCTTATGGCCGCAATATTGGATTTTAATAGCATTCAAAAGAGCGAAACAATCCAATTTCAACCATGTATTACACATGGGTAATCTGATATTATTTACCACCAAAAATCGATCATTTAATAATTTGTTGCAAAAATCAAACTGCTGTGGACTGCTCTAAAAATCAAGTTGCCATGGAATAACAAATTACCATTTTGACATTTCTTCAAACAAAGAATATAACTTAATAGTAATATTATTGTGTATAAAGTGCAAAAAGGAGATAATATCTTTGATAATATTGGTCACAAATCGTACGTTATTGTAAGTGAATTGTAAGTGTACATTCTGTAAACGTAGGTATTGTCAAAATTGTTTAGAATATTTAATAGCTTGCATGTTTCATCGGTGTCTAGTTCGATGATGATTTTAAAATAACGATCCCGTTGAAATACTTATTTTTTTTTAATTTTAGGATTTTAAAATAGTTCCATGAAAAGCTAAGCAGCATTAAACACAAAAACATGATGTGATCTTCACCTTGCAGATGTTCTAAAAATGAATTTACAGTTTATGGCAAAAGGTACGGAATTTGCAAATCCTTTAAACTTCGAACATTCATTGCTGTTTCATAACTATTGTCCCTGCGTGTACCCAAGGGGTTCAACAATATACTAAATTCCACCATATCCTATGGTTCAAAATGCAAAGCCAACACCAGAATGCCTTCTGTGATAGCTTAGACCCGTCTGTCTTTTCGAAAATATGAAATACATATTTTTGTTCTTTTTGAAAATATTAAATACATTTTTTTTTGCTACCGAGGTTCTAAAATTATCATGAATGTTCTGAAACAGAGATGGATAAGTGCAGTGCGGCGGACTCTTGAATCTCAGGTTTTATGTACACCTGAGTCTTCTCACAAAAAAAAAACTGCATCTATGTATATGGGTCCAACGTAGCCACCCCTGGGCACGGCCCTGGACACAGGCTTACCTCACCGCATTAACTAAATACGTGATTATTTAAAAATCGACTTGTTGATCGTGTATTGACGTGAATGGAAACGGGCGGCGTTTGAAACGAATCAGTAGGTTCATTTATTCTCAAGCATTGGTCCGTGTAAAAAGCTATGCAAGTGGCGATATCGAAGTAAATGAAATTGCTGGAATAATGAGAGTGACCGGTGGCATATGTTACGTAACGAACTCTTACACCGACCCGCGAGTAATCGTATTCCCATTTATCGGGTGCGAGCGAGTCGGCGAGGAGATTGAATGGGTGCGAGGGAGCGCGGCGTAGCGAGTCAGCGTAGTCGGTTCACTAGTATCTGTAGTAGAGGCACTTGTTCGTTCAGTGTTTCACAGTCGGTTCGTCGGCGTGTTGCTCCGATTCCGGCAAGTATCAGCTGGTAGATCGGCTACGTCACGCGTTTTCGGGGTTCACATGCTATGCCACCCTGTCTATTATAAAAATTGTTCACTAACAGTTCGCGTCTGTAACACATGTCGTGGATTTTTGCTCCCACACATTATAAGGTAAACACCACATATATTTGTATCTACCACAAAATAAATATATTTATCGTTGTTGCCGTGTAGCGGCGTTTGAAGCGGAAATTCGAAAATTTTATCGCCCAGATAAGTTCGCTGCCAAACAATCATCCGTCCCCGCATATACTCGTGCGTTTGAAAATCGACGACATATATATATATATATAGAAGCGTTCGCAGGAACTGCAGATCGGCTTCCAGCAGCTGAAGGAATTTAATAAAAATTTATTTGATTAAGACCGTCCTGAAGTAATTTATGAAATCTTTATTGTGTTATTTTGTGAAGGAATGTAGGCCTAGCCGGTTTGAGACCGCGCGTACCAAAAGTATCGAAAAATCTCGTTCTAACCTTGTTGCCAAGCGCTCTCCCATTGGTCTACCCGTCTTTCTCTGCCGCTTACGAATCGCTATGTGTGTTTATAAACAAGTACTATCTCGTTCTCTCCTGTTACCTTCAAACTTTAAAGGTTACTAATACTATTAAAATGTAACGATATGCGCTTTGTTGAGTCAGTAATCTCAGCTGTTCCACGCAGTTACCGTATTTTTCCATCGCACGTATTGTTTATGAAACACCAGTTTCCTTATTATAAGTACGAAATCGTGGTATTGCGTCAACTCGGCTCGCATCAGCTCGACGTCGTATAACCGCAACAATTCATATTTAAAAATAAATCTTGCGATCGCACCATTGTACTATATTTAATGAATAGAGGAAAAAGCGAACAAACGCCAGAATTAAAAATACGCTCACTATTTTCGAGTGTTTTCATTCCCACCAGCCAAGTCGTCTGGGTGGGTTATAAGGGAACTCTTGAGTGCACGTCTGGCCGACTGTACGGTAGCAACAATTCTGTACATAGCGATTGAGCTGCAGGAATGTAGTGTCTCCTGCTATCGGCTGTAGTAAATTTTAAACTTTACTACACGTCCACTCTCTCGCTCGCTCGCACACAAGTTTTTTAGCGGTCAGGGTTTTTCAGGCGTACCGCACCGATCGTAAAAATAACATGCACGAACTTGTTTAAACGCTCTCAAATGCGATTAAAAACCAACGCTGTCTGTTTATATGTGAAGAAACGCAACGAAGCTTAGATATAGGTAACTCCATGAATTGCACAAATATATCTCACGGGGACATAAAAAGTTTCTTTTTGTGTTCCAGCTTTACGATCATCTGGACTTTCGTCTCGATCGTTATTTTATGGACAAAAAGAAAACAACCACTCCTAAAGCACTGCCAATCTCGTCTTATCAAATAATAAGCATGCGGAGGTGCAAACAGTATCAAAACCGTTTAATTAACAGCGGCCCAAATACTTAATTACAGCCAACGTTTGTATTTTATGCATTTTTGCAGCGTGCATTTTTTCCACCGATTATGCGCTGCAGTGCAAGCAACATGCATGCCTCTAGATTACTTGCTTATATATTATAACACCGCTGTTTTATCACATCATATAATACGTGCTTACTCTCATGTTGCGTATAATTACCTATTGCGTGACTGCGTGTGTTTTATTATTACGTTATCTAAATATTCCGGCTCTGCGATCACCATTAAAGCAAAAATCAATGGAAGTTTCTCCATTCAAGTAAAATACTTTCAATTATAAAAAACGGATTCGTACCTAAACCTATTTTAGCCTGAATCAATAACACCAAAAAAACAATAGCCAAATAAGTATTATTTATTTATAAACGAATAACCATATTTTTTTGCAATCATATTTATAATAATATTTCCACCACAAATGTACAAATATCAATTTCAATATTCGCAATATGTAATCCAAATAATGTCGGTGCATAATTTTCTCCACATACATTTCTATAGTCAGGGCCAAATTTGCCTTGGGTGTAATCAATGCTGGTTATTGCTTGTACCGACGACGCAAGTTACGTTTTTATTATTCTGAGTTATAGCACGAAGAATATAAAACACCATATACAGAGAGCGCATAAAGTATTAAGACCTGGCTTTGTTTTTTCCCCTATATAAATTTTCGAAAAACGCTTCAAAACAGGTCAAATTTTTTTTTGTCAAACAAATATTTTGAGACCATTTTCAATTTTCCATCTCTCTCCGTTTTGAAGTTATGTCTTCAGAGCCATTTTTTTTTAAATGACAACCAATATTTTTTATTATTGATTTTGATAGTACTTTTTATTACGTTTTCAACAACATGACATTTTCAATATGTAACATTTGAAAAAAATTGAGATAAAGTGCGTTAAAGTAAAACTATTAAATTATTATTTTAAAGTGTGGAATACATCTAGTTACCATTCAAAACAACGTTAGTTAAAACAAAATTAGGAAAACCGGCTTGGATTTTAAATATTGGAATAAAACAAAATTGATCAACCTGAAAAACATTCTTATTACAATATCATCAATTACAAAAATAAGAACAGAAACACCAAAAGAAACAGTTTTATCGAGAAAAAAATACTAATAACTTTTTTTAAGATGAGTTTTAAAATAATATGAAGTCACAAAAATAATTAAAATAACGATAAAATATTGGTTAGCGAAAAAAATCAAATTAGATGTTCAAATTGTTGACCATTTTGTTCTTGACAGTGTGCCAATCGATGTTGAAAGGCCGCACAGACATTGGGGAGAACTTCTGGCTGTATTTGTCTCATTTCGACTTGGGTCCGTTCTTTCAATTGTTCAATTGTGGGTGACCGATTAAAGTATACTTTACTTTTGATGTATAACCCCATAAGGAAAAATCTAGACGGGTGGGGTCAGGGGAACGCGCTGGCCATTCAACAAAACCCCTTCTGCCAATCCACCTGCCTTGGAAGACTTCGTGGAGATAGTCGCGTACCATTCGGCTATAATGAGGTGGAGCCCAATCTTGTTGGAACCATAAGTCTTCATTTGGAATGTCGGGATCGTGTTTATTTGGGAATAGAACCGTTAAAGCTGGAACGAAGTAATCTCTCAATAGCTCCAAATATGTTTGGCCTGTCAACGAACCATCAATGAAGAAGGGCCCAATAATAATATCACCTACTATTCCTGCCCAAACGTTTAATTTTTCCGGAATCGGGTATGGGCTTCCATCATCCACTGAGGGTTGGGCTCGGACCAATAGCGACAATTTTGTTTATTCACCGTACCATTCAAATAAAAAGTTGCTTCATCACTAAATAAAATTCTGGTAGCAAACCTTCATCGACGTTATAGAGATTCATAATTTGTTCGCAAAACTGAACCCTACGATCAAAATCATCTTCCTTCAGTTCGTGGACTAAATTTACTTTGTAAGGATGCCATTTCTGCCGTTTCAAAAATTTCAAAACAGATGTTTGTGATAGCTCACTATTTGCCGCAACCGCTCTGAAGGAATATGAGGGTTTTCTTGCAACTCTAACAGCATGTTTAGCTTAACATCTTCCGGAACTGACCGTCGTCCACTTTCCGGGCGATCTCTAATATGCCCCAACTGCTCATACCTTCTTATGATTGCACTAACAGACGTCTTAAGAAGAGGTTCTTGAAGCGGATATTTTTATTAAAATAAATGCACCCTTCTTCATAGGTACGTATTCTATCACCACAGCCTCTAATCATAAGAATTTCAATTCTTTGTGCCTCCGAAAAACGTCGAACCATTTTGAAATTAACTTGTGACACGATGAATCGAACGAAACGTCAATCTGACTGTGAGTAGGTAATAATTTGTTTCACATAATTGTACTAGATTGTTTTTCAGGTTAATCAACTTTGTTTTATTCCAATATTTAAAATCGAGGCCTGTTTTCCTAATTTTGTTTTAACTGACGTTGATTTGAATGGTAACTAGATGCATTCTACACATTGAAATAATAATTTAATAGTTTTACTTTAACGCACTTTTTCTCAATTTTTTTCAAATGTTACATATTGAAAATGTCATATTGTTGAAAACATAATAAAAAGTACTATCAAAATCAATAATAAAAAATATAGGTTGTCATTTTAAAAAAATGGCTCTGACGTCATAAATTCAAAACGGAGAGAGATGGAAAATTGAAAATGGTCTCCAAAGATTTGTTTGAAAAAAAACATTTTGACCTGTTGAAGCATTTTCCAAAAATGTATACAGGGGAACGGGAAAAAATAAAGCCAGGTCTTAATACTTTATGCGCTCTATGTATACAACATTAAATATTGCATCGCATCGCTACTAATAACGACGCACCAGAGTAAATTTGGTCCCGACTATGTACACATAACTTGAATAGCTTGAATAGCTGATGGCTCTATAAGAAAAATTGGAAATATATTATCTTTTCCGGTATCAAAGACTACAAAAATTATAGTTTGATTTTAGTTTGATTAAGTAAAGTTGAGATGTTAATTTTTAAATTATTTGCTAGTATTCTTCATACAATATACATAATGGATGGTTCACAATAAAAACCACCACTATTAACAAGAACGGCATGTGCCTATTGATCTAGCGCTGATGTTTGATTGGCACGAGTAGTATTATAAACTGTCATCATTTTACAATTTGAAGTTTCATTTAAAATACCCATGATTATTTTTTTAATTTAAAATTGTATAAAAAATGTCAATTCAGATTTGGATAACATTTATAATTCAAAGTGCGATTGAATTTTTGAACTTATTTAAATTTACTTTTATTTGCATAGCATTGTTATCAGGAATATTTTCGAAATCGTTATTTCTTTCTCAGAAAGAAAAAAGAAGAAAAGTTCCGTTCTAAGTTGTCTGTGTGTGAGTGTGTGTGCCTGTCGGTATGTCTGTCTGTCTGTCTGTCTGTCTGCCTGTGCCCTCTCCACAGCCCAGACTGATTAACTAATAGAGTTGAAAATACACCTATAAGCTTTTAAGTACACTTGGCAGGTTCCTGTGATTTTTGACTGAATTCCATTAAGCGGAAGTGGTACATAGATAAGTGTGTCGCTTTTTGCAAATATTTCAAAAAACTATTAGGTTTTTGGAAAAAAACATACTATTGCAAATTCTGTGCTTAAAAAATCTTACTTTAGAATGTTTTAGGTTCTTCTGTTCCTTTGCCTGTAATGTTAATGTTTTTGAAATAATATTTGTTGAAATTGGATTATTAAAATACTACCTACCTACACAAAAATGGTATACAAATAGTCAAGCTGACTTTTAGCTGATTCTATAAGAAAAATTGGGAATATATATTATCTTTTCCGGCATCAAAGACCACAAAAATGATAGTTTGATTTTAGTTTGATTAAGTAAAGTTGAGTAGTTAATTTTTAAATGATTTGCAAGTATTCTTCATACAATATACATAATGGATGGTTCATAATAAAAAAGCGCCAAAAACTACTGATATTGATCTATGAGTTTGCATCTTCGGTTTTCCTGCAATTGGTAGACATCGGTGGTTCTGTATACTTACATAGATTCACTTTTATGCTTCATTAGTTTTTAGATTATGTTTTTATTATGTATTTCGGCACCAATTATTTTTAACTGTAAAAAAAGATTTACCAACTGAAGAATTAGCCAGATGTGACCAATTCGGTAAGGCTGACTGAACATTTCACTGGTTATTTTTAGCCGTTTTTGTCTCAAAATTAATTTCCAATACTCATCTTTCCTTGCAATACCGAGTGTCTGGGATAAGGGGCTTTAAATTCCTATATTCGCCCCTTATCCCAGACACTCTGTATATTATGTCCACTAGGATGTCCGTTATAAATTTTTTGTCGAATTTTGTTAATTACGAGGCTGCCGAAATTTTCGCGCCGGTTGATTGAGATTAACACGAGCCTCAAAGCGAAACACTATAAAAAAATACAGCCATAATCGCTAAAAATGCTAAATGATGCCTTCGCCAAAACTCTTAAAAGTGTGCTCATGAATTTATTTGCATAGCTTTTTTTTGCCGCTGAATCGAATGCGCCAACTTAGAAGTCTCTACGATACATAGAAAAAAAAAGGTTGTGACTATTGGCACTTTATAAAAATTTCGAATTTTTCAAGTCAATTAAAATCGTCATCTGCAAAACCTGAGCAGTAAACGTGTCCTTTGCATATGAGACTTATGTTTTCTTGATGTTTTTTCGTCGCTGAATTGAATGAGACCAAGTGAAAGTCTCGTTGACTACAAAAATTGACCGAAAAAATTGAGAAATTGAGTTAAAGTGCCAAAAGTTGCATTGCTCACAACTTTTTTCTGCGTTCGTAGACACTTTTACATTGGCTCGTTTGATTCAGCTACAAAAATAACTATATATACAGGATATTCCTTAATAAGTGCGAAAACATTCTCTGGGTTATACCTACTTTGAGTTTATGAAGAAAAAAAATCCAATGAAAGTATATCCGGAATTTGTTTGTTAAGGAGTTGCAGGGTTTTAAAGAAATAAACAAATTTATTTGCAAAAACAATGAAACAAAATTACCTAAATTGTTGGAAATGACCACACCCCGCGGTGATACATGACTATGTCCTTAGTCTCATAGATTGGCGAGCACGTTCAAAAATCCCAGGTGTATTCAGGATTGTTTCGCATAATGCAACTATGCGATTCTTCAAAATTTCGATATTTTCAATCGGGGTGGAATGAACCAAAGATTTCAGGATAAAATCTCGGATTCAGGGGGGATTGAGGAGGCCAAGGTTGTGCTCCTGGCCGACCTAGCCAATTCAAACAAACAGCATCCCGCTTTATAGCGTAACACCCTGTACTACGTAACAAACCAATTCCGGACATATGTTCATAGTATTTTTTTTCTTCCTTCAAATAACCAAGGTATAACCCAGAGCAATATTTCTCACTTATTTAGAAACACCCTGTATATAAAAAAATCCTCTGCACACTTTTAAGAGTTTTGGCGAAAGCATCTTCCCGAATTTTATTTAGCGATTTTGGTGGTCTTTAGTTTTTCGCTTTGTGGCACATGATAATCTCAACCAATCGGCGCGGCCCCAAAGCGAAAAACTAAAAACGGTCAAAATCGCTAAATAAAATTCGGGAAGATGCTTTCGCCAAAACTCTTAAAAGTGTGCATCGGATTTTTTTATAGTTATAGTTTAGCAGTCTTATTTTTCCCTGATTTGAACATTTTCCAGTCCCCTAAACAACAAAATTCGACAAGAAAAATTATAACAGTCACCCCAATATCCACCCTACTCGACTTTAGGTTTGCTTAATATTCTTATGTCTCGCAACATATGTTCTTCTTGTTGACTATGGGATAACTATTGGAAACATCTTTTTTGTGAGTCATTAAAATATCTATACAAATTGTGATTTTTTTATAAAGTAGAAAACATATATGCACACGCGAATATTAGAAGTAGGTATTTTTTGCCATCATGTAACTGATCGTATCGTTAGTTTAATCCAAACTGCAATGTGTGTATGAACAAATTTCAGGGCAAATTGTGCTACTCGATGATATTAAAATAATGATCCAACATTGTATGTTCGGTGTCTAAATGTAAAACAGTGTCTACATTTTAATTATATGCAAACAGTCTTTGATCCAAGATCGATTCAATTTAAACCAGTAGAGTACAACGAATTTACACTATAGTACATAAAGTACATAGACTATAGTACATATATAGTAGTGTACATATAGTACGTAATAGTAGTACTATACATAAAGTATAGTAAACATTGCGGAAGATCTTTTTCCAATTATGTCGGTATAATAAAAACAAATCTTAATTACAAAATCCATTGAATCACAACTATTCAATACATTTTTGTACGTAAAGTCATGTCAGTATTTTCTGGGGTCTTTCTGAAATTCACAAAATGAACAAACGTACCAAATGTAAACACATATATGCAACGTCTGAATTGGTTTTACTTAGTTTCAAATTAACAAAAGAATCTTAAAAATACTTTCAATCAATAAATTTACTACAAACGAAAAAAAGATTGAATCTCCTAGGCAATGTAAGCTGCAAGTATTCTCAAGATTGCTATTAATGTATAACATAAATTAAATTAAAGACCTTGGGCAAATTATCCCGAAAGCAGTTTTAAGATTAGTATTAATGTGTTTTATTAACTCAAAATCAGATTAAAAACGCTCCAAGCCTCACGCAATTATCGATATTATTATCCTTTTAATTTCGTGGAAATTATATCAAGCCATACACCATTCATTACAGTATCTAGTACTCGTGCTCGCAAACCTTGAAATAAATAGGCTACAATAATACGGATCAATGTTCTGATGGAAGCGATTCGAAGATTATTGGAGCAATATAAATATGATTGAATTAAATCAGGAATATGGACCAATTCAAAGGTCATTAAACACGAAAAAAATAATAGTTTGTTTTTGCCACTTTTTGTGTGTTAAAATTGCGAATAGTTATCTGGCGCTTTAAGAAACGTACTGGGAGGTAGTTATTATTATTATTATGAAAAATGTAATCGGCTTATTACAAAAACAAAAGTTTGCTTAAAACTGTGTGAAATGTGTTTAAATTATTTTTTTAAACCGTCATTACTATAAACACCATATCCATGTAGTAAAATGAAAAATAATACTCACTTGTATGTACCTACGTATACAAATTTTGTTGATATAGAATCCTGTAAGCAGGAAAATTAAAAACAATCCCAGTTAAAACATAAATGCATTATAATGTCCTGGCAAATAATTTCAAGGCATTGGTACTGCAGCACTGTGAAATCTTGATTTTCAGAATTACCATATAACTTCAATTCACTACGTGAAGATAAAAAAATCGCATACAAATTGTGATGCATTGTGGAGCTATTATTAAGTCCATCGCGTACTATTTATAAACGTTTCAGTATAAATATTCATATTAACTCTGTTGTACAGCAATAATGCAGCCGAGACTTACATGTAATTTAAAAACAACACCTACACATAAAACGGTCTATACGTTTACATTTATAATTATTCAGCAGATTACGGCGACACTACCATTACTCTAGCGTTATCCGGGTGGTAAAATATGCCTGATTAAAATACACAAAATACCGCAAATACCCATTATGTTGCGGTGTACTTTTTAAATTTATTTTTCTACACTTACTTCCTCAAACCGAGAAGTGTGCCAAAAATAATGAATATTTTAAGCAATGCAAATGCTGTACACTATTTTGCTACACTAAAGCTATTTAATATACGGGCTTGATATGTGGTTAACATTGCATCGAATCTTCCTGTAGATTGTTAAGATATAATTATAAATTTAGACCTGGTACCTCAATTTAGGCGGTATACACAAATCACACTGCTGAAGTAGATAACTAGATAACTAGTTATAGATTATATCCCTAAAAACGTTTGTAGTATTATTACCGCTACTACTATTTACTATGTACTGCTAGAAATGTAGAAGGATTATACAATCGATGGCTTGCATAAAAATGTCTGTACAGGTAAATATATATATATATATATATATATATATTAAATCATTGATATCTGATTGGCATTGCACAACAAGTCAGCAATGGAGATTATGGTATTAACCAAGCATTGCATTGAATATTTAATCCTACACCGTGTACAATTATTTACATAATTTTCAATGGGTTGTTGTTGGGAAACGATTAAAGTGTAATGTCATAGTGAATAATCGAAAGGACCGTTACAGTTTTAATTCATTAGCAAACATTATTGTAAATGCATTCATGAATAGTGTAGTAATGGCTTTATTACCAATTAAGATATCGTGAACTTTAAAACAAGCGTTGTACAATAAAATTATGATAAGGTATGCATTTCAAAGGCAATAAGCTACACAGCCGCTGTCAGTTAATTTAATTCACGGATTCCCTCGCCTGAATATTTAAACCAAATCTGTGGCTCGATCTGTGTGTACACAGCGCGATTTTAAATGTACGTTTTTGCCATGCAACAAGCGATAATTTATTATTTAAACCGCATTTGAATGCATTGTTACGTACACACGTGATAATAGTGAAAAACATTGTTCGGGGATCACAACAATCGCTCACACGTTATGAAAACATGTCGCGGCTTGGAAAACTGGGCTGCTTTAAAATTCACACGGTCCCACAATAGTTACTGTAATTCTATTGGAAGCTGAAATTTTTGCATCCGCACATAACAACACGTTCAAGGCTGCAGTTTCGATTGGACTACGAATAAAATTGTTTTTATTAACGTTTTTATTTGTGCAGTGATTTGTTATCTAATCAGATCCAGATTCCAAGAGTCTGGCTACAGAAATGGATTCCTGGAGGAATGCAAGGACTTGCCCAAATTCTCAATGACAGGATCAGAGGATGGGGGTAATATATTCGATATTTGACAGCATTATGGCAAAAAACTAGGCTGGTATCATCGACGATGTACCCCGAATGGGAGAGTAAATAAATATTCCAAAGAAAATAATATAATGGATCTCACTTACGAGAAATAAGAAACTGGAGATATGGTATAAATGAGGCGGTATTGGCGCGTACCAACTGTCAAGTGATTTTAGGTTAAAAAGGCCTTTCACAGAGCTTCACAACAAGTTTACCTTTGAAGCGATTTTTTGAACGGTGACACCCAACTTAATGCTTATAACATAAAAAACATTGTTGGAAAGTGCCAAGATCCACCTCTGAGTATATAAGGTTTTGAGGTTTGTGTATTGGAGGGGGGAAGAGGGTTTCACTCTCAAGAATTTTATTAAACAATCTGAGAGTGCACCCCCGTAACAATAGTTAAAACTATTATTTGTTTCGTATACTTATAAATTGCTTCAATAATTTCCTTCTCTAAATTCCTTCACGTCCTGTGATTGGTAAGTATCAACCAAGAAGCAGGGTTGGAATAAATCATGATTTGAAAAAAAACAATGATTTTTTAATATTTGTGATAAGTTTTTGCCAGTTTAGATGTGATTTAAATTAATTAATTTACATCACGATTCAAATTATATGGTTTTTTTTAATAAATTCTTGATGATTAAAAAAAATCGGCGTATCTGTAATATTTGATGGACCAAAAATGGAAGAAAAGAAAATTATTTTACTTACCCAATTATCTATTTTAAATCATGCTAACTCTATAGTTACATTATATTTTTAATTGTACACATATTGGAATGCACAAACAGTGCTAAAACAATGATTAATTGAATAAAACAAATTTGATTTAATTCAATGATTTATTAAAAAAAATATTTCATTTAAATCAATTGATTTTAATCACACCAGCCGTGCTAAAAGTGATTTAATGAGGGTGAAATTAAACCGCTATCAATCATTTATGAACAATCAAATTCATTAATAAATTCTTAATTTTTAATATGCGTTCATACTTTGAAAATTATGATTGTAAACATTTGAGGTGATATTGTTGAAAATTGTTATTTGGAACTTTTGTATAGTTTGTACAATTTTTTTTACATTATATTTTTAATTGTACACATATTGGAATGCATAAACTGTGCCCCAACCCTGCTAAAAAGTGATTTAATGCGCGGGAAATTAAACCGCTATCAATTTATGAACACTCAAATTTATTAATAAATTCTTAATTTATAATATGCGTTCATACTTTGAAAGTTGTTATTGTAAACAGTGAATTTGAGGTGATATTGTTGGAAAATTATTATTTGGAACTTTTGTATTTTTTTGTACAATTTTTTTTTCTACATTCCAAACAAACGAATGCTCACAGGGAATTATACCTATACCTTTAGAACGTTTCTTAAAGGATTGAAATATAAAGTTACTGGAGCAAGTTTGATGTTCAGACCCACATCGAAACGCAATCTAGGAGAGTGACTCTTGGTCAATCCGCTGACCTGTTTATAAATTTCACAGCCTCCTTCATTCTCCTGGGCATTCGACTATTGCAGAGACCTGAATCGGCAATAAATCGAAATTAAATACCCTTATAATAATTTACAATGGATCCGCATTCTTTGTTTATAATCACTCGGTACATGTCGATTGATGCATTAGATTTGCTCGTGCGAAATATATTACAATATATTACAATCCCCGAAAAAAACGTACAAACGCAGATTCTCCATATATGGTTCCGATTTCTGCATTTGAATTGATTCTCGAGAATACATGTTCCATACAAATTTTACATCATGAGAATGACGAGATTTCGTGTTGGAATATCCACTTTCTAGAGTAATCTTGAAAATAATGACTGCACGGGCAGGCTGGATTCTCCATTTACATTTTTCCTGATTCACTTTCATCGCAAAATTTGACATCACGAGAATGAATACATATTGTATTGGAACATCCAATTTATAGAGAAATCTCTAGAATTACAACTCGGCATACCTAGAAAACTAGGTATGCCGAGAGCAAATTCTTATTTCTCCACCTTTATTGCTTCCCAAGATATAAAATTTTACATCTTAAGAGGCCTCTTTACCCAAACGCGGAATAGGGAATTGCATGTAAACGACAGCCAAGGTAATGCATGAACGGGTAAACATAATTACAATCGGAGACCTGATTTAGAAAGTTTAGACATTTATCTACAATTGTGCTGAGTGGTTTTTAAGAAATAATAAAATGGTGATTTATTATGTTGATTAAAAGAATGGCATGTTTAGCCGATTTGTGAAATTTTCTTCTGTATTTATTTAATTAAGACAGGGTACATATAATGGAAATTCCCTCAGGGTATTTGGAGCTAATGTTGTTGAGAACCACCTTGTTTTTTTTTTGTGCCAATATCATGAATTATAATGGAGTATTCTTGTCTGCACATAAATCCGATTAGGTGATCAGAAATAAGTCACCTTTGATTTATTTCTTAAATCTACTTTGTCTAATTGTAGATAAATGTCTAAACTTTCTATATCAGTTCTCCGATTGTAATTATGTTAACCCGTTCATGAATTATTCGGCTATCGCTTATTAATAATGCCGTATACTAGCTGGGGTAAAGAGGCCGGCTTAAGAATGAAAATATGTTGTGTTTAAGTATGTATCTAATTTCTAAAGAAATCACGAAAATAATAATAGTTTGCTGAGGGGAAATTGGTAATTCTTCACTTTTATTGCTTCTCAAGAAACAAAATCTTTCATCACAAATTTTTACATTTGGGATAGACAAGATTTTGCATTGAAATATCTAATTTATAGATACACCTCGAAAATAATAACCGTATGCTGAGATCAGACTCCGAAGTCTCCACTTTTATTCCTTTTTGAGATACGAGAATTCACTTTGCCAGATATGCGTCGATATGCGTCGATATCTGGATGGGTACTACTGGTTACTCTTCTGAGGGAGAATACAGGGTGTCCAAGATAAGGATCAACAGCATGGGAATCTCGGAAACCGTAAAAGTTACAAAGGCGGTTAAATTACAAACAAGTTGCGCAATTTAGTGGTCAGTAATATTCTGTTGAGGAAAACTATAAGTTTTCGCTTACTTCCGGAGATATTCGCCAAAATCGGAAATCTTGCAATTTCGTTTTAATTTTTTTCTGGAGTTATTTGAGAAGGTATAAGAAACACAAAGGCTCTTTCTCATTGCCACATTTTTAGCTCTACAAGACAGCGTTTACACATTTTAAGTACAACGTTTCATTTCGAAGAAACCATCATCAACTTAATTTTTTTATATGGCCCATAAAAAATGTACACCCTGTATTAGATAGAATTTCCTATTACGAATTCAAGTATTTATATCCCAGTATGGTTACTCATGTTTTTATTCAGCAAAAGGCTTTAAAACACATAACACATTTCGAACATTTTCTTGTAGTAGGAATTGAAGTGATGACGATTCTTCGTTTGTTATTTATTTATTATATTATTTGTTTTCTTCTGAAAACAATATTATCTAATTTTAACCCAGAAAAATAATTTAGCAAGAATAGTTGTTAAACATTGAAATATTATAGCTGTTTAGAACCACACTTATTTTTTTATTGTGATATGAGAATTGTTCTGTTCATTTAATGGCGACGAAGACAAAAAATATTACATAATTTCAACCCAGAATATGTATCAAAATAGTAACAAAACATAATTTAACAAGAATAGTTGTTAAACATTGAAACATTATAGTTATTGAGAACCACACTTTGTATTATTTTACTGTGGTATGAGAATTGTTCTGTTGATTTAATGACGACGAAGACAACAATTATTACCTAATTTTAACCCAGAATAGTTACCAAAATTGTAACTAAAAACAATTTAGCAAGAATAGTTGTTAAACATTGAAACATTATAGTTATTGAGAACCCCACTTATTATGTATTTACGGTGGTATTATGAGAATTGATCCGTTCATTTAATTATCTAAATATCTTAAAATTAGGTGATACATTTTGTCTTCGTCGCTCATTTCAACGCCTACCATACCAACATGACGAAAAGTATTAACAAGCTTTTTTCGGAATAAAAACATGAGAAACCATAATGTGATATAAATCGTTGAATTCGTAATAGGAAATGCTATTTAATACAGGGTGTACTTTATTTACGGGCCATATAAAAATATAAAGTTGATAATAATTTCTCCGAAACGAAACGTTGAACTAAAATTTTCGGAGATATTTCAGTTCAACGTTTTGTTTCGGAGTAATTATTATCAACTTTATATTTTATACTGGTTTTTCGCAACAGAATAGTTGTGACCACTAAATTGCGCAACTTTTTTTTTTTTTTCATTTAACCGCCTTTGCAATTTTTACGGTTTCCGAGATCCCCAGCTTGTTGGTCCTTATCTTGGACACCCTGTATGCATATAATAACATATACAAATATGAATGTATTAATGTTGAGCCTCACTTGTTCTATACACAACCGGTCTACTGATAATAACAATATTATGTCAAAATATGAGTTATACCCGTATAGAGTGTCATACCAAACAACATCCAAATCAATGTAAACGTTCTCTTTTTACAAACATTTTTTTTTTAAATTTAACTTTGAAGCTGAATACTGGCTAAACCAAAACGCATTTGTATATTAGATAAGTTTTGTTAAATCGTCTTTTTTTGACCCTAGTAATATGTGGTTAGCCACGTCCACGTAATTTAGAGACATATTTTTTAATTTCAAGGTTGTTGAAATGTGAACTTTTTATTTTTTAATCAAGTATCAAATCAAATGTTATTTTTCAGTTTTGTACAATTCTAGATTTTTTTTCCCGAAACTGCAAATCTAGAGTTCATCCTAAAAATCTTACAGTGTTATTCATAAAAATTTATGCCGCGGTATAACGGTGGTTTTATCTTAGTAACCTTAGTAACTTACACACTCTTTATAAAACACAGCTAAACCACGGTTTATTTTTTATGAATAACGCGGTTGATTTTAATAAGTATCTTGAGCAATTTTGGACGGTTCAGCAAATTTCAGCATCTATCCAAATTATTCAAAAATTGTTTTAATCTGGAATTTTCACAAAAAATAATTAGATTTTGAAATTATACTCCATTTTGTATTGAAATATGTTTTTAGAAGTTATTTTTCAGTTTTGTACAATTCTGCTTTTTATTTAATTTTATTCGAAAAACTTTTAATCCAGATTTTATTTTAAAACTGATATCAAGCATCTATCCATGCACACATTTTTCAAACAATATTATCATGATAACAATTAGATTGTAAAAACGTACTCCAAATTAAACTGAAGTATTTTCTGTTTCTAGATGTTTGCTACCATGAATCACTGGGTTAATATACTCCAATTTTGATTGAAATATTTTCTCTTTCTGGATGTTTGATATCCCAAATCACTGAGGTTCCCTACCTTATTTTTTATTGCAAAGTTAGTGGCAGTTTTGAGTAGGTAAATGTAATATAGTAATATAAAGAGGGGGTGGGGGGCAGTTGAGTATGGAATTTTTCCAATCTGAAGATGTGCTAATGGGTTAGGAAAACGAAGCAGGTGCTCAGGGGGGGGGGGGGGGAAATAAAATGCCGAAATGTAAATGGCCGGAGCTCCTTTAATGCAATTTCTTTGTTCTATTGTGAGGGTTTCAGTGGAAGAAAGGAGCTATACTTAATCAATATACTACCACATTTTTTGTGTGCGGAAAAAAAGATGAAATGAAATCGCGGCGCACACGCAAGCGTGTAGTAATTGAATTAATTCTTTGTCCGTGCACGTCTTGGCCTTGGCGCGGACAATGGATGCCGAGACACTCATGCATTCTGGGAATGTCAGGGATGCCAAAATTGCAACAAACGCCTATTCGCAGCACTCGATTCTATTGCCTCTTCTCCAAGAGCAAGGGTAATCTCCCGCAGACGTACCAAAAATGTTAGGATTGTGTGGCAATTGACGGGCGCAAGGCTCGGCATCAATTACAGGTCGTTTAGCATTTTTTTCCCATGAACATCTTCAATGGCCTCTTAAGTTTTATTACATATTCACTTAGCATGGTGTTATTGGGACCAAGAACCACAGCTTCGGCGCCAGTGAAATTTATTATTGCAAGCTATAAACCCATTTCGGGTTTATGATATCATCTTCTGGTTGATACAATGAAACGCTAAAATGTAGCAAAGAGCGGAAAATGCGAAACCCAAACTCGACTTTGCACCAGCACAACAGCTTGTATGTCACGACTCGCATTACTCACGTCATTAATACTCGCCAGAATCTTTGTGTGTTTAAATATTGTTAATAATCGAGGTTGCGCTTAATTGAGCGCTGTTGCAAACAAGAGCGAATTTGACAAACTGCTAAATTATTCATCCATCGCTCGATTTCTACAGTATACCACTCGAAAATTCTCAATTTTCGCCCAGCGTGTACACAAGCACGCATACTTCGGAAAACAAATAGCCGCCTCCATTGTACAATTCCAAGTGGCAGTTATTTTAATCAAATACGAGGTCATATCGGTAATATTTGGTGTGTGTTACGAAAATCACAGCAATGACCAGAGCAAAACGAAAACTCGGAACGAAAGTATAACCACTCGTAAAAAATGTTGGCACTAAAATTTGTTTTCAATCTAAAACTATAACAATTCCACAACACTACAAAATTATTAACCTGGTTTTCTTTATCAATTTTCAACACAATATTTAAATAAAATTGCTTAAATGATATCATGCTTATATTAATAGCAAAATCACAACTTTCACTTACAAAATTGCAGCTAACTTTTTTTACTGCATGGCATTTCAAACACTAACGATTGTAAAACGGCTTGGTGACGCGTGATTAATTTACTTTTCATATACCTATAATAATGGCCATGAATTTCAATCGCGAGTTGTTAATCCCAAAGTATCGATGAATGAGTTTGGTTTCACCTTCATCTTTTAAAAAGTATACTATAATAGCGTCAGCCTTCATTTTTTTTTTCATTCAGGCCCGTGCCAAATGCAGGCATGTAATAGCTACTAGAATGAAAGTAATTGGCTCAAAAAATTTAAAATAACATTCCATTTTCTGTCTAAGTATGAGTTCATTAAAAACGAAATAATTATTACTCTGTTTTTAATTAAAAGGGAGCCATTCAGCCATGGCCACTTTACGTAGTAATTACGCTTCACTGTGACTTGAGACTATTATTACTTTATACTACTATTACTACGTTATATTATGACTTAATTATTATTTCATGCAATTTTGGTAACGCAATGCTAGAAAATATGGAGAGATGCGAATATGCGGCATAATTTTAAATCATGTATTTATACCTTTATGTGACAGATTAACTGAAATAAGAAAATTATTTATAAATTATTTAAATATCAACTTAAGACTAAAGTAAAAGGATAACATTAACAACATTCATTAATAAACCTGGACTTTTCACACTTTTATCTTAAATAACTCAAATAACATTGAAATAAAAATAACATTATTTAATCAGAATAAAACACTACTGTGTTTTAACCAAACAATTTATTGTTATATATACAGGGTCCGTCATTTCACCTCCTGTCTTCTATAGCTCAGTTACTAATTGAGTTCAGATTTTGATATTTTGCAAACTTTTTACTTGCATTCTGGGGTGTATTTCAGGAAAATATTTTTGATTATACAGAGTGTCCCAAAAAAATGTGACGTCATCATGATGTATATTTTTAGATTGCATGGTATATTTTTTGTTGCTTATTTGGGTGCCCTTTATGGATGCCTACATACCCATAAAATTTTATTGAAATCGGTTCAGTGATATTAGCACAAAAAAATAAAAACTGAAAAAAATCAGTTAGGCACCATTGGTTAAGAAAATTAATAAGGGATTAAAATAGTGCCTCGTTAATGAAACCATACAAGATACTCATTAAATAAGGTCTGACAGTTGCGTTAACCAAGTTTTATTGATATTCATTATACAGAGTGTCCAAACTTTCGTGTCAAACTTTTCGAACTTTAAAGCACTTAATTTTTCTTACTTTAAATTGGAACCCCAGTATATTTTTATGTAATTCCATGCGGAATTAAAAGAAAAACATTTTTCCTAATTTTAATTCTATCTCAATTCCTAACACATTAAAAGATGTATGCAAAAAACTCGCTTGAGAAAATTTTACTGGCATATTTCTCAAATTTGTTTCAACAAATGAAATCTTCGACTATATGGTCTCACTATTCTATGGTAAAAGCCATATTATGCCATAAATAAAGCAACCATTGACTTTTTTATTTTTACTGCCGAGAAATATTTTTCTGTTTAGGACGAAAAAGACCGTTACCTAGCAACAACAACTTTAACAAAATGACGGCGTTTTCGTCCGGATTTTCATACCGAAAAATACTACCCTACGATGCAATCGAATAAAAAATAATTTTGGCATCTTGGGTATAAAGACCTTAGCAAAAAAGTTTTAAACTTTTATATTACTACAGTCAACATTGGCTCTTGTCACTTTGTTAAACTTTAATGTCAATAAATATTTTTTCAAACCCACCTTCGATTTTGATTAATTAAAATGGCCATTGGAATTGTTGATAAATCGAGTTTTCTGCACATAAGTTTTATAGTGTTAGGAATTGCGTTCAACAAGGAGTTGTAATTCGGAAAAATGTTTGTCTTTTAATTCCACATGAAATGACATAAAAATATACAGGGGCTCCAATTTAAAATAAGAAAACTTAAGTGCTTTAAAGTTTGAAAAGTTTGACAGTAAATTTTGGACACTCTGTATAATGCATATCAATAAAACTTGGTTAACGCAACTGTCAGACCCTATTTAATGATTACCTTGTATGGTTTTATTAACAAGGCATATTTTTATCTCTTATTAATTTTCTTAACCAATGGTGCAAAACTGTTTTTTTTCAGTTTTTATTTTTTTGTTCTAAAATCACTGAACCGATTTTAATAAAATTGTATGGGTATGTGCATCTATAAAGGGCACCCAAATAAGCAACAAAAAATATACTATGTAATTTAAAAATATACATAATCATGACGTCACACTTTTTTGGGACACCCTGTATAATCAAAAATATTATCCTGAAGTACGCCCCAGAATGCGTATATATAACAATAAATTGTGTGGTTAAAACATAGTAGTGTTTTATTCTGAATTTAATATGGATTACTACAAAGTAAAGGTCTCAACCATCTTAATGATTATTTAATCGAATGCGGATAATATTTATTTCATAAGTATACCAATTTTTTAAAGGAAATATAAATACTATTCTCAACAGAAATACAAAAGTTTTAAAATAAATGGAACAATTCTTGGAAGTTAACACTTAAAGAATATTTCAGGAAAATACCAGTTATTGTTGTGCCAAGAATATTATACTTGTATCAAATTTAAAATTACAAATATATACATATTTTTGGAGCTAATTTACGATTTTTTCCGTGTGTTCATATGTTTCTGAGTCTCCACACCCGTTGGCTAACACGCTGCACTACTCGATTTTCAATGTTTCGAAGAAATCGATTTTGAAGTAACGCACCTCAATTCCACCATCTACTTTTATTGATACACCGATACGTTATTTATGTATGATGATGAGCGAATATTTCCGCAAAATACGAGGGCCGTTCGGAAATTAACGCCGTTTAACTATAAATAAATAAAAACCGGATAGATGCAAATATTATACTACGTGCTACTTTTCTACTTCTACTTTTCAACATAGTTGCAATTTAAATTCAACCACTTTTCATAGTGTTTGAAGGCCCCAAGCCACTTCTTCGTGACTGAACAGATGGAAATCAGATGGAACCAAGACATACCATTCCTATGTTTATCATAAATGTTTGTTCTTCCATCTTTAACAAAATGGATCTGCTAACACACAGCACCTTCACTAATAATGTATGGGCTGTATACTGCACACAATTCACGACGCATATCTGCTGCGGACATTTTGTTTAATTTTAAGAATTATACCAAACACTTCACATTTGGTAAGATTTTTTTTATTGCAGTTGTGACTCGCTTAATGAGGTTATTATGTACGATGCTCCTACTAGCACACTTGGATGCTTACGAGTCACAAATTGCGCCAATATAGTAGCAATGACGCCGGCTAGCCCGCCACAGCTAGCGCTATTCAACAACGGCGGTTCGTTTCAGAACCGCCCCCGAACATTCTACCTATGCAAATCTGATAAGCTACTATATATTTACAATTACATTTAATAATCGTGGAATTGTATATTTGCGCCATTACGGTGTTTCATTTGAAGGTTGAAATTCCGAGCGTTTTAACCGCACGTGTAATCGAAATACCGGATATCGCCAATTCTATTATAATGAATGGTTACTTCCTGATTGATGGGAACACACAGAATTGTAGAAGCCGCAAATAATTATATTTTATTTTGTAGCAACTATTGTACTGTAAGAGGCAAAATTGAACTTCGCGGCCAAAACGGACAAATAGAAATGTATTATTTGAACCTACTATTCATCAACAATTTAAAACTGGATTTGTATGGCATTTTTAAGCATGGTAATGAGTCGTGTGGTCATGCATAACAATCCACGCATATATTTTGTTCAAAATTTTCAATATCTCTTTACGAAATTTACATAGAAAATGAGAATTCTTCAATGCTAATAAGTTACGACTTCCTCATTCAAAATTTATGATAAAAATTTATATATCTAACAAATTAGAATTTTTCAATGCTAATTAGTTCTGACTTCGTCAAGTATTAGACTTTATGTATTTTCTATAATGTAGGTAATTTTTTACTATTTGCTTGAAACTCGTATGTCCCTATGCACCACTGCTGCTGAATGATTCAATATGTGCTAATTTTTTCAACAAAAGTTTATACAAGTGGCAATTTCAGTTCTTCTATATCCATGTTATATCTAAGATAGGTTAACTTTCTATAAGAATATGTATTTGGGGGCAAAACAAACCTTCAGCTCGTTGTTAAAACAATTCTAAATTTGTATGATTTATTTTTATTTTTCACCCCTACACCCATTTGGTTATTCAAGGGGATTTCCGATTATATATATATGAAATTTTTGAGCAAAATTTATGACCAAAAGGTCCTTATTACATTAAAAAAAAGTCTTACGGCCGATCTTTCCAACAAAAATAGTTGAAAATTCGCAATTCACATCATTTAGGTGAGGTAGTGGTGTAATATATTTTCAGAGCAGAAATTTCTACTCCACACGTGGTGTAAGAACACTACTAAGTTTTGGAACTTCCCAGTAGATGCAAAAAAGTAGTGCCACCGGCGAAATATAATGCCGTTGTCTCGCGTTATTCATTAAAGTGACTTATCACGCGTTCAAACTAATGCAGCGGCTCCTGTTCAAGTTTAAATAACTGTACAATTTAGATACTAATGGCCTGATAAAATTATCAGCCTCAGTAACTGTGTCTGCATATATTTTTAAACCATCAATACAATACATATATTATGGAGCGTGTACATTACGTCGACCCGTTTAATAAAGCGTATATTGTTCATCGTTCTATTTTTAAAGCGTTATCCCTGCTCTATAGAATATTCCATTTGTTAAAATGAACAGGTGTCCCCCTAGCTGGTTTCTCTGGGCGTTATAAAAATGTGTAAATACAATCAATGAGTGCAACATAGCACATGCATTATTCAATCTACTACAACCACATATTAAATCATTCCCGAGTACTATATATAGTAGTGGTACTGCGCAGTAAAAGGTGGAACTTGGAATAAATGTCAGCGCATATTGTGCCTATTTTTCGCGAATGCTTAATGAAAAACAACAATGGCCACAGAACATTACTCAATTTTATACTTATTGGTGACTATAGTCAGCAGTCGGCATACTCTATTATAAGTATTCAAATAAATTAAACAATGGAATTCGATTAATTTGAAAAATAATACCAGAACATATATTTTTTAATTTCTTTTACAGAAATAACGTAAATTTATTTAATTTCCTAAAATCGGTACTAGTATAATTTGTACGCACCCAAAGAACGATATTTTTATAGTTTTATATATTTTAAATATATCGTCAATGAGGAACAATGAGGAAAACAAACAAGAAGAAACAAACGATATGGTGGACAGAAGAAATTAAAGAGGAAATTAAAAATAAAAGGCTGGCCTGGAAGCAATACCTAAATGATAAATCAGACGCAAAATATGACCCAGTATAAGGAAAACCGAAAGAAAGTTAAAGAAGTAGTACTAAAAGCGAAACAAAAGTCATGGGAAGAATTTGGAGAAAGAATGGAAAGAAATAGCACAGAAAACCAAAAGTTGTTTATAATTAAAACACAAATTAACCCCTTTTCACAAAAACATTTATTAATTTTATATGTAATTTTCGTCGCGATGCGACCATCTTCAGTAAACATCAAATAAGTACTCAGTTAAATAAAGTTAAATATAGCAGTTGTTCTATAATGTTATCAAGAGCTCCAGAAAAGAAAAAAAAAACCAGACACCATGAAATCAAAAACAAACAAGGAAATATATTAAGGCAAGATGAACAAATTATGAACAGATGGAGGGAATATTTCCTGGAATTATTAAATGCTGATGAAAACAATGATAGAGAGATAGAAGAAATATACACAAAACAGAGAAAACAAAACCGAGAACGAAGAGATAACAGAAAAAGAATTAGACATAGTAAAAGAGCCTGAAAAACGGAAAAGCTGCAGGAAAGGACCAAATAACAGCAGAAATGATGAAAACCATCGGCGAAGAAGCGAAGAAACTACTGTTAAAAGTATATAATGGAGTATGGGAAGAATAGCGGGTACCGGACGACTGGAGGACCGCACTTGTGGTACCAATATACAAAAAAAGGCGACAGAAAAGAATGTGGTATAGAGGTATATATATATATATATATATATATATATATATATATATATATATATATATATATAAACTATAGAGGCATCAATCTAATAAGTACTGGAATGAAAATATTAGAGAAGATTATAGAAAACAAAATAAGGACAATAGTAGAAACGACATTACACGAGGCACAAAGTGGTTTTCGGAAAGGGAGGAGTATACAAGACCACATTTTCACAATTAAACAGATCATAGAGAAGAAACAAAAACAAAATAAAAAAGTATACATGGGCTTCATAGACATAAAAAAGCATTTGATACGGTCAACAGAAAGAAACTTTGGAAAATATTGGAAGAAAGAGGTTTGAGCGCGAAAATCATAAACGTTATCAAAATGATATACGAAAACAACAACAATATAATAGTGTACAACAGCAACGAATCAAAGTGCTTCAATACCAAAGATGGGCTGCGACAAGGAGGAAGCCTAAGTCCGATTCTATTTATCATCTACATGGACGAGATAATAAGAAAATGCCAAACGGGAACAAGAGAAATGGAAATAGGATACAGAAGAATGAGGAACATCAGTGTGAAAGAAGGAGCGTTCGCAGACAACGTTGTATTACTGGCGAATGAAGTAACAAAATTACAAAAGAACTTTAAAAGTACCAAATGGAAATAAATACGAATAAAACTAAAGTAATGGTAGTGGGAGGCATGGAAGCGATGAACATCAAATTAAAAGGCCCTAAAATTGAACAAGTGGAGAAAATTAAATACTTGAGGGTAGTATTCAACAGTAACGGGGAACAAGTGAGTGAGATTGACACGAGGATTAAGAAGGCTACGCGTACTTACCATGAACTGAACAAAACCATCCTACGCAGAAAAGAAATATCGACCAAAACAAAAACCAAGTTATACAAGACACTGCTAAGACCAGTATTAACTTTCGGATGTGAGACGTGGAATCTGAAAAAGAGGGAGAAGAAAAGAATACAAGCTGTGGAAATGAAATACCTGAGAAGAACGAAAGGGGTAACAAAATTCGACAAGATGAGAAGCTCTGTAATAAGAAATGAACTAGAAATAGAATCGACCCTCGAATTTATTGAAAAGAGACAGTTAGGATGGTGGGGCCACATGCCCAGGATGAAAGAAGATAGACAACCAAAACTTGTGTGGGAAGCAAAATGCAAGAAGACCGGACGAGGTAGACCAAAGAAAACCTGGGACGACACGATTAAAGAGATATTAACAAAACGAGGATTAACAACGATACAGGCAAAGAACATGACAAACGATCGAAAGAAATGGAACAAATTTATAGAAAACTAATGGAAAGAAGAAAATGAGAAATGTAAAGAAAAACACCTACACTAATTGGTAAAAGGTGTAATGATAAATATATAAATATATCATCAAAATTACGAAATAATATTTTTTTATTACGTATCTAATTGATGACACTGGCCAACACAATTTTTGATGACTTACCTTTGACAATTGTCTCTTACTAATAACGGTGTGCTGAATTAAAATATCACGTCAGATTTTGCCTACCACATCCAGTTTTTCCTCTACAGCATACCTTCATTTTTGAGAAAATTATGTTCTTATCATTTTATTTAGAGCACTGATTTTGTAATTTGATAATTTCAGTAAAAAATAGGCATATCACTTGAGAATATTCATAAAATTGTAATAATAATGCTACACATACAAATGTATGACTACTTTGGTACATTCACATCAATTTTTACTCGAAAACACAGAATTTACTGAGTAAATTTTCGTTTGTACGATTTTCTGGAATGCTGTATTTCTGCACAATGTGAACATCCCACTTTCCTTGATATCTCACCTCCATATCCCTTAAATCCTGATGAAATCGTTCGCCTTGTTCTTCACTCACGTCTCCTAAATTTTCCGTAAATTTATGAAGATGGCTATTAAGTAAGTGAAATTTAATGCTAATAGTGCATCCCAGATCACGGAATTTTTGAATTAATGTGCCAACTAGGTCGTTGTAATTTTTAATTCAGGTAGTCGTAGTACCGAAACGTGAAAATGTGGAAAAAATACAAAATAAGCTAAAAATAAAACTTGACGTGATATGGAACAACGGTTAGCATATTTGAAATCAGCACACCAAGATTAGTTAAAAACAAGTATCATACCTAAGTCATTTGAAACAAAAGTTCAAAATTGTTGGCCTGTGTAATGTTTGAAACTTGTAAACAATAAATGTAACGCGAAATAAATGTTTCTACTTTGGGAATATCTGATTCATATTTTAAATGGTCTTATAAGGCAACAATTTTCTGCAATAAAACGTGAACTCGTTGCAGGAAACTGTACTGCGCGGTTTGCATTAAACGAATAAGGTAAACGGTATGCGCGATGAAACCGCCGTGTTTGTAGAATTAACTGCATCGGCTGATTGAATGGCTGAAACCGCTGAACTAAATGTCATTGTCATTTGCATTTCATTCATGACTTCCAGTAAAGAATGAATAAAAAGTGGGGCCGCGAGGCGTTTGAAATTCACTCTGAGAAATCGATACTCCACTAATGGTTGGCGGCAGTCGCCGGGATTAAATTTCAGCTTTGTGAACTTCATAAATTAATGCACATCGTCAAAAGCTGAAGCGCTCGCGTTTTGGCCGGCATTGGGATGATCAAAGCGCCTAGATCGTAGAATTTTAATTGCACAGGTCTCACCGGCGGCGGAGACATTTAATCTTGTTAAAACTTCACCTCGGCTTGTGGCACATCGTTAAATTTTGTTGAATTATTTTGCAACTTTGATGTTTCTGGTTTAATTGATAATTAGCGGGGCGCAGAATGCCCGTAAATCGCCGTAATATGAAAATTTCTAGGTCCAGAACTCCTCGCCCGATCCAATGAAATCGCTGTGAATGCCTGTTCGTAGTTTATGCGCTATTTAAGATCATTATTGATCTGTCTGTGTCTGTAGAAGGTACACCACGCACTATGATCTAATAATACTGTGAGCACAGTGAAAATTAGGAGACACTATTACATCTATCTTTATAAAACCATTTCAGAATTACAATACAAAAATTGCTGGCAATACAGAAACATATTCACATATCAAAATCATTGCAGAGTTGCTGTAATTATAAGAAAACTTATAAATAAGTATAACGAAGTCAAACAAAAGGAAGTATTTATGGCCAATAGTGTCGACAGGATTAAGGCTGAAGCAAAACGTATTGTCATAATTTAAGCAATACAAACATTACTAGTGATTAATTGTAATAATACGTTTGACCACAAATACCTAGTCTAATATTAATTGAACTTAAAGCAATTTTGTTTCAGGTTCAAGTTTATTTTATTTAGTCTCAAATAGGTTAATATGTGGTGTGTTTGAGCTTGGCGGTCAATTTTTTTAAGTATGGGGCGTGATGTAGGAATTAATTCTCACAAACAGATCTTTTCCGGGTATGATAGAACTCTTTTTTTTTCTATTCACCAAACGATTTTGGCACGCAAGGTGTGAAATGTCACCTTTGTATAGAGAAGACAAGTAAATATTTGTTCAGGTTTAATTCAATTATTGCCTGTATTCACTGATTTTGCTTTAAACCTGTGGTTCCCAACGTGTGCGAAGTTGTTAGTTACATGCCCATTTCAAAATTTTCTGGTGTTTTATTTCATTTTATCTTTTAACTATTCGTGATAGTCCCCCGTAGGAAGCCACGGCGTCTTCACAGGAGCGGTGAGGAATATTGCAAGAGCTTGTAGTTATTTTTTTCTGCAGTAATGCAGTTGTTTGACTTGTTCATTACATGTCGATTTCAAATGTTTCTGGTGTTACAAGTGTTTTATTTATTTTTACCTTTTAAGTTATTATTAGTCATGCTAATGTAATTATGTTTTTGTCTGCAATAGTGCAGTTGTTTGACTTGTTCATTACATGTCCACTTCAAATTTTTCTGGTGTTTTATTTAATTTAATCTTTTAACTTATAATGCATCATGCTTTGGAAATTCACTTAGGGAAGGGCGCCAAGGGAAAACCTTCAAAGTGCAAAAAGAGCTCGCGCGTCGTTAAAGTTTGCGAACCACTGCTTTAGATGATAAATTTCTTAAAATCCATATGATTATTAAACACAATTCGGAAGAAATATTCCTTGAGAAATTGGTTGTGTGGTTATTGATTTGTTTATCTGTTTATTTGTTAACGGCAAAGCCCTGCCAATACAATAAAGACATATAATGATGTACACATCATATTATATTATGGCAGCATGCTTTAGGCATTTGCCATAGTATAATATGATGTGTGCACCACCACACTACCCTCCCCCTGGTAAGGGTGTAGAATTTTTACTATGGTAAACTTTACTATGGTGTACACTCATGTGTACACCACCACAGTTGTATGTTGAAAAGAAACCCCGAGGATTGTATTTTTACCATGGTTCATTCCGAGATTAATTGTCACGGGACGATTCGGACAATAGTTTCGTTTCGCCAGTATGGAAAAATGGAAAATATGCATTAAAATGTGACTTTTTTTAAATTCTGATTTCGTATCCGATATACTTTGGCAAAACGAGTTTTTTATGTGGCTTATTTAGTAGTCTTAAATTTATTTTGGACCATCTTAGTAGATAGCCATCACCGATTCTGGCTCTATTTCCCATAAGGATTTACATAGAGGTCTAAATTTCCTTTTTGTCCTCTATGTATAGCCGTTTAATTTGCATGGAAAGCTGCGTGAGCAACCCAACATACGACATACATTAATGCCTCATGCCTGGGCAACCCAATATACAAATACCGTTCACCCAACTTGTTAACCCGGAAAATAGTTAATTTAGACCCCTATGTAAATCCTTGTGGGAAATTAAGCCAGAACCGGTGATGCCTATCTACTTACATCTATCTAAACACCTATAATAGGTAATTATTAAGATAACTACGAGGGTGATTCAAATATAAACGGTAATTTTGTTGGTGTACTCCGTAAGTTCTTTCGGGCAAGATAGTAGAGTGAGAGTTTGAAGTTTGGTGTGTTTCGAAGGGGAAACCAACTTGGGCAACAGTTTCCGCTCTGCTTTATCCTCACTACAGTAATGTCTAAGCAAGAGGTTCCTGTATCCGTTGCGCAACGTATTATTATATAGTTTTTAACTAATGAAGGAGTTAAACCGTCAGAAATTTTAAGTCGTATGAAGACACAATGTGTCTTCATACGACTTAAAATGAGTGTTTACTTGGGCCAGAGAATTTAAAGGTGGTCGAGAACGTGTTGAAATCCAAAGTCATAATCGACGCCCAAGAACAAGTCTTACAGATTACAGATTCTTTGACTATAGGGGAGTTTTACTCATTGATTTACTTCATGATCGACGTACAATAAATGCAGCTTACTAGTGCCAGTTGTTAGAGTCAGTAAAAGCCGCCTACCGAAACAAAAGACGAGGTACGACCATCAGAAGTGTCATTCTTCTTCATGACAACGCTAGGCCTCACACGGCGATTTTGACTAGGGAAAAATTGGAGGAAATGCATTTTAAACCATGGAACCCCCTCCTTACAGTCCAGATTTGTCTCCCTGTGACTATTTTTTGTTTGCGCCCCTGAAATAATCACTTGGAGGGGAACGATTCCAAAGCGATGTAGATGTCCAGGAGTACGTGCGCAATTGGTTGATGACGCACCCGCAAACTTTCTATGAACAAGGAATGTTTAAGCTTCCAAATCACTGGCGAAAGTGTGTTGAGTATAAAGGAGGGTATGTAGAAAAAAACTAAACGATTATCTTATGCATATTGTCAATCAATAAATTTCTATTAAAAAATTACCGTTTATATTTGAATTACCCTCGTATATAAAATATTAATTTTCTAAGCTAAAAATCACTTATATCGTGGATTTCTTACTTATAAGCCATCGCTACTTTTGAATTGGATACGAGCACATTTAACATTCAGCTTTTAGTACGCCTCAGCTTATAACAAACAATGGTTATTCCGAGAACTTGGCGCGAATTCTACAAACATGTTTACAGGTAGTAGATTGTAGAGCGTGTAAATACTCTCCTTAGAATGAGCTTAAAAAGTAGTTTCGGCCGGTTCAATAATGGTATTAAAGATTCCTTTAAACCGAAAAGGCGCCTGTACTGTACTGTAATTGATTTTTCCATAATTGATTTTTAAACGTCACTTTACGAAAATGTGTCTTTTATCATATAGAACAGAAGCAGACTTTAAAGTCGACTTTTCTGTTAAGTAAACTTTACACAAAGGAGACTTTTCTGTGATAAAATGGAACCGGCCATAAGTCCCATAAAAAATTACAATTGTCGGCATGGCTAAAAATTTGCCACTTTTTTTTTCTATTCGCATTATTAAAATGCTCATTATGTAGATATATTGAATCTCAGCATTAAAACAACCCTTTAATCGAATAGGTGAATAAAATGTTTACATTTTCAATGTATTCACTATATAACCATTGACAACGTGAATACAGTTTAAAAAAATGCGTAAATTCGCACCATCCTTGAAATTTTCGTTGTCACCTGACAATATGACACTTCGCGCAAATTCTGAAATTCTAATAAAGAATTGGAAACAATCTTGCATGATACACTTGAATAAAGCAATTTTATTCATTTATACCATAAATAGCTATTTTTCAATTCGCATTATTAAAATGCTCATTTTGTATATTGAATCTCATCGTGAAAACTACACTTTAATCGAATGGGTGAATAAAATGTTTACATTTTCACTTTATTCACTATAACCATTGACAACGTGAATAAAGTAGGAAAAATAGGCAAATTCGCACTATTCTTGAAATTTTCCTTGTCATCTGGCAATGTGACACTTCACGCAAAATCTTCAATTCTGATAACGAATTGGAAAAAATCTTTTATGATACACGTGAATAAAGCAATTTTATTCATTTATACCATATATAGCTATTTTCCAATTCGCATTATTAAAATGCTCATTTTGTATATTGAATCTCATCGTTAAAACTATACTTTAATCGAACGGGTGAATAAAATGTTTACATTTTCACTTTACTCACTGTAACCATTGACAACGTTAATAAAGTTTAAAAAAATAGGTAAATTCGCACTATCCTTGAAATTTTCGTTGTCACCTGGCAATATGACACTTCACGCAAATTCTTCAATTTTAAGCAATAGCATTATAATAGCAATATTTAAGCATTATAAAGCAATTTTATTCATTTATACCATAAATAGCTATTATCCGATGGTATTTTTATTTAACCCAGTTTTTCATTCATCACTACATTTCTATCGTTACGTTTGAATGTCCTGTGTAACTTGACTATTATACTTGCTTCCGTACGCCAATAATACAGATTTTGTGGAAATCAGACAATCGCACGTTAACTAGTCATGAATCCTCCTATTTATATTGGTTATTTATTCACGTATTCCCGCTAGGTACCAATCATCGAGGACCCATCACCACACAGTGGAATTTTGCCTCTGCATTTCGTTTTATCCACCTTCAGGTCCTCTACAAACGACGACACTTGTCATTAGAAATTTATTAAATGTTTTAACAATCTTTGTTTTATCTAAATTAGTTGTTCGGTATTCATTTACAAATGAATGGAGGAAATACATTTTAATCAATAACATCAGTTATTTATATTACTTATTGATTCAATATGAATACATTCACATCAGACGATACAATCTCTATGTTCCGGGAAGGTTTATAATTATTACAAAATAGTTTCATGTTAGGTGTTCCAATGTTGAAGATATCTGCCTGATAGACATATCCACAGTTATAAACCACAAACGTGTCTAATCTTTAAATTTTAACTGACTTTAACGACATTGTGAAATCAAGTATTGGATAGCTAAACTATACTTTACTTTAAAGTCAACATAAGTTAACCAACAGCGCCTGCATTATTTTCTTGAATTTGTTTTTCAGATTATTTTCTAATGAATTATTTGTAATAAAGTGATATTATTAATAATATAGTACATAAAAACGTAATACCTCCTGGTGATTCCCGCTCATGGTAATAACACTGTTCAATGTTCAAGTGTAATTTAGTGTGATGATGATTGCTTACTTCATGTAGTTTTGTAACAATTTTCAATAATTGAAATTCTTACGTGATTACGTCCATAGTTTATTATAATGTAATCATACAATTTTACTAGGATTCGAGCATCGGCGGAGTTGTTGATTTAATTTTTATGATGTAGTAAGGCTTAGAAACTAATTACGTATTTAATGACCATATTGAGAATTGGTACTTGAAATTTTCGGTAAAACTGGTAGAAGCTCCTCCGTGAAAGCCACATTCCAAATACGAGAAAGTTTTACAACAGGCAGTCTCTTATAAATGCATGCATTTGCAATAAAACGAAATATGTTAATTCGATACATTCATGCAAAACACTTCGCAATCGATTCAAAAGCTATTAAACAATGCGTTTACTCGACTATCGCGTAAAATATTGATTTGTAACTGGTTACTACAAGGCTACTGCAAATTTGCAAGCTTTATATTAAATACAGGGTGTTTCGAAAAAATCTACCGAGTTTGTCATTTACTACCTATAGAGGGCACTGATTAAGGGATTTATTTAATTGAAAAAGTGGCAACATAGCATGCAATGACAATATAATTTTAGTAACATCTGTTAATATCTTTTTATTTCTTATCTATCAATTACACAGTATGATAATGCGTCTCCGTCTCTTCTGCACTACAGCAACAGTATTATGGTCTCTAAAGTTTATAACATGTCCGCCTTTCACTAAATAAAAAAGTTTAAGGCCTCCCGCATACTAGCGACTTTTTAATCACTCAGTTCAAGCAACTTTTTAATCACTAAAGTACAACAGATTATTACTTATAGTAGACCGCACACGGGCAACTAAATAGTTGAGGCAACTAAAAATATCCAACATGTTCTATTTTGTGGGCATTCCATTTTTGCCGGTGGAAACGAAAGACACCATTTCAGACGTGTCATCGCATACTGACAGTAATAGTTGCTGGTCCCAGTCAATCTGTCTGTCTCATTCAAGTGATGTGAATTAAATTCAGTATTTTTTTGTAATCGAAATATAATAAACATTCATTCGATATTCTATTATTTATCGAAACTGTCTACACTCATGCGGAAATACGAAAAGAACTTTGTTTCATAATTTCGTAAGTTTCAAATAATTTGTAAAATTGTCCATCAAAAAGTCTGTTGCATAAAGGATAGAACCACAATTTTTGACGCTTCTTATTCCATCTAAATTTCAAATTCAAAGCACAAATGCATGTGCACTCTCTATAAAATCCATACTATTATACTGAGTGAGAGCAACTATTTGGTTGCTAGTGTGCGCTTAACAGAGGTGGAAGCAACTAAGAGCAACTCAACGATTTAATCACCTTGATTACAAAGTTGCTAGTGTACGGGAGCCCTAACTATATTTACACGTTTTAGAAAAACTTGCGAATGGCATTTTACTTGAAGCAAATGTCAGCCAAAATACAGTGTTGTCAATTAGTTTGTATTTTCTCTGAAATTAATATGTTTTGCGCCACTGAGTGAGACCAACTATTTGGTTGCTAGTGGGCGCTTAACAGAAGTGGAAGCAACTAAGAGCAACTCAACTATTGAATCACCTTGATTAAAAAGTTGCTAGTGTGCGGGAGCCCTAACTATATTTGCACGTTTTAGAAAAACTTGTGAATGGCATTTTACTTGAAACCAATGTCAGTCAAAATACAGTGTTGTCAATTAGTTTGTATTTTCTCTGAAATTAAGATGTTTTGCGCCTTCTAGTGAGCTTAGTGCAAAAAGTGGATAGCTTTTTTTTTAAACACACTGTATCATAATTTTGTAAATTTTATTTAATTATCTTTGAATGCAATTTTGAAGTTAAAATAATTTAAATTTAAAGGCAAATCCATATTTCAAAACGTATTTGAAAACAATTGACCGGGCATGGGTTAGAAGAGAAAAGACAAAGTTAGGGAAAGCAAGACAACAAGAGCAAAATATCACAGAACGGCCTATTTGAAGCATCTACCTTAATGGGGAAAAAAGACAAAATACTTACGCAGAGACAAAAGTAGATGACAGGTTTCATAGGAGAGAGGTAGAGACAAGGAGCATGTGAAGATTCTTCTTTAAACGCGCCAGAATTCTTGGTCTAACCATGTTTTTTCGCATCACCCCATTGTACACTTTATAGAAGAAAATGGAAGTGAAAGTTTATTTTCAAGATATTTTAAGAGTACATTCCAGATCTGTAATTAAGGTCATGCGGTAAAATGAGTAAAATATTATCAGTTAAGTTAAAAACATCCCTTTAATTTTGAGAAATTATTTGTTTATTTTGCTGGTATATTGAATTGTATCTATAAAATAATGTATACTATACAGGGTGGTCACTTTTACAACGCCCGCCATTAGGATCTATTAAACGGAAATATATACAGAGTTGGTAAAATGGATAAAAGTTTCTCATTTTTGTGCCTTTCAATATACTGAAACGAAATCCAGGATATCTTGCACAGTTCCTGAAATATCGCCGAAAAACTGAAAAAGTGCACTTTCTTTTTCCTTTTGAAACTTTTTTACTTTTGAAGGAAATTTTACGAAACTTGGCACTATTATTTAAAAGTTCAAAGAATTTTATCGTAAAATGATGTTTTATTAATTGTAGCTTTGGCACAATAAATCCGATTTCACTGAGAAAAATAGCTTACAGAAATAGGATTTAAAAATATAAAATTTATTAAAAGTTATGTACTGGTAATGAAATTTAATCTATATTTTTACAAATAGTTGTATAATTATTAAAAACTTTATACGTAGTAAACTCTGTGTGTTACTATACAGGGTGGTCACTTTTACGACGCCCACCATTAGGATCTATCAAACCAAAATACATACAGAGTTGGTCAAATGGGATAAAAGTTTCTTATTTTTGAACCTTTCAATATACTGAAACGAAATCTGGGATATCTTGCACAGTCCCTGAAATATCGCTGAAAAACTGAAAAAGTGCACTTTCATTTTCGTCTTATAACTTTTTTTACATTTGAAGGAAATTTTGCGAAACTGGCACGCTTATATTTTTCGACGTGAGCTTTCTGATTTTAGGGACTGTGCAAGATATCCCAGATTTCGTTTCAGTATATTGAAAGGTACAAAAATTAGAAACTTTTATCCCATTTGACCAACTCTGTATGTATTTCCGTTTAATAGATCCTAATGGTGGGCGTCGTAAAAGTGACCACCCTGTATAGTAATACACAGAGTTTGCAACGTATAAGGTTTTTAATAATTATACAACTATTTGTAAAAATATAGAATAAATTTCATTACCATAATTTTTAATAAATTTTATATTTTTAAATCCTATTTCTGTAAGCTATTTTTCTCAGTGAAATCGGATTTATTGTGCCAAAGCTATGATTAATAAAACACCGTTTTACGATAAAATTCCTTGAACTTTTAAATAATAATAAGTTGGCAAACTGACGTAATTTCCCGTAGTGCCGGAAGTCTGAAAATATACTCATGATATTACAAGCACATTTTATTCAAGTTTGCTAGATACAAGTTCGTGGCAAGTTTGAATTTCCCAAATAAGAAAATCTGTCTCATTAACCCATCTAAATATGATAACATACTTTGGAGTACTAGGACTAAAAACAACTAAAATGTGTTCATTTCCCAAATATTGCTCATGTTTTACAAAGTGTTTTTAAAATTAAATAATAATTTTGTGCGATGTTTATATCTGGGTATTTAAATTAATTTCTTTGGCACTCATATCTGTCCGATATTAGTTGATTTCGATTTAGCGCGCACGTTGGGAAACGTTCGCCATTGCTGCCCTAGAACGTCCCTGCTGGCACCCACACATTCGAGCAACAAAAAGTCGTCAATGGGGACGTAGACGTAGCGTAATTCAGTGACTACAAAACTCTCCGCTCCGTATACTATAAAGCCACCGTTCCGTATATTTGTATCATAATTGGCATCGTGCTTGCATTTTGACCAATACTTTGCGAATATCCTTTATCTGCAGATAAATGCCATTATCACGTTACTGCACGTACAATGAATGTAGTGCAAATTTGCATTTCAAGTATGTGCAGTATTTATTAATTTTATTATTACATTCAATTAATTGATTCTGATTGTTTAAATCGTCTCGTTAGTGTACATATCCAGTTACGTGTTTGTTTACCTGAAAACCAGCTGGCATGTATTACACGATATTTGATTCCACGTATGGATCAATCGGTGAATGCAGCAAAATATCAATATCAATCATTGTATTCATTTCAATATCAACATGATAGCACGGGACTAGTATCATGCACTAGATCATGGTATCATGGACTAGAAATTAGTACATTATATAACGTGGGCGTCACTCCTCACTCCCCCATACAAAATAATAATTTAATTGTACATCCAGCTGACTTGGTGATGGGCCATTCAGCGGCGAATTGAGGTCTTACTATAGACAGGCGGCTGTGAAAGGGTGGTGTGGTGGGGGGCGTGGAGGACCGCGAGGTTCGCGTGGGTGTCGTAACCGGGATGAATGGGCGCCGTCGCCGTGGCAACCACGCCACGCTAGGCTGCATTGATTTTACTGCCAAGGTCGGGGATATTCCGGGGCACTGTTTGGGAGTGTCGCCTCGCTTCGTGTACATACGAGGAAACCATTCAATATTTACCATTTGGGACATGAAACCGTTTCGAGAAAACCACCCTGCCCACGCCGTCACACCCGAAACGGGGTCAGCAATAATACGAGCGCACTTTTTTGCGAATGTGCGCTTAAATAGTTTCATTCGTCGCTTCCACTCGCTTGCAAGGTTTAATTTATTGCCGGGGACTTTACTGGGGTAAACTAAGTGATGAATTGCATTTTTATTACTGGCTAAATTAAAGTTTCACTTCACTAATACCGAGACTCGAGCTTCGCTGATATTGGTACAGTTTATTTATCGCTAATAAATCCAGCATCAATTATTTTAAATTGGTACTTACAAATTGATCAAAGTACCAATCTACTTGATGCAACTAAGTCTGTGCCAACATTTGTAACGTCCCAGACAAAATTTTGAATGAAACAGAATTAGGTGGGGGAAATCTGTGTCACGAACGCTGTTCCGTTTCACACTAGCGCCCAACACCATCGGTTAACCTGACAACTATGTATATACTTACAAACTGTTAACTATCGTACCCAAAGATATAAAATCCATTTCGGGATAATGTATTACATTATTTGATGATGAGAAAAGATGAAAAAGAAAATCATTATCTGAGAATCATTTACCTGGGCAAACTTCCCGTGCTCTCTCACGCGGCAGTCGATTTCCCACTACATTTGACCAATACGTTCAAAATATTAATATTAATATAATTATTTTCCTTCAATTATGCTAATCTGTTAACATTAGATAGTGTGTCCTAAAATGTTGAAACGCCCCAATAAAATTGTAATTTCGGATTTGTGGGGAAACAACAGATCAGTTTGTATCTGTAAATATCTTATTTATTTAGTACATGTTAGGTACCCGCTTCTATTTTACGATCTTGAAAAATACCCCTCCCCATATTTTTTAAATGACCTACTATCCCTAATATCTCGTGATTCTCTTAAAGCCTCGTTTAAATTTGGAAAGTTTACTGGCGGAAAGTACTTGCCGCCAGTAAACTTACGATGTGTAAACAAGAAAAACGTCGTACTTTCTTGTATAGTTTCTTTCTTGAAAGACGTTTTTCTTATTTACACATCGTAAGTTTACTGGCGGCAAGTACTTTCCGCCAGTAAACGTTCCAAATGTAAACGAGGCTTAAAGTCTAAACAAACATGTAAACATGTTAATGCCTCATTTCGCATTTATTAGTAAGACTCATTGTGTAGATTCATATTGCTATTAAGTCTGCGGTTTCCCGCAGTTTCCCGCAGCCGAGGTATGTTCACAATCAAGGACGCGAGGCCAACAACATGCCACCAACGGGTCATTCACGGCTGTCACACAGAACTTTCTTTGGCCAGTGATAGCAGGCTCATCAGGCAAAGTCTGGTCGCGTCACACATCTGTAGCTACTCTACCTCGCCCGGCCTGCTACCATCACACTTCATTTGACAAAAACTGATATCCCAAAGATGTCTTACTAACCTTGCTTCCCTCTAAAGATCACTCTAATCACAATCTAAAAATTGTTCGTACAAATTACTGTCATAATTCAGTACATCAATTTATTTCGGCCCTGATAAGTCGTAACACATGGGATGCCAATATCTGCAATATCTGTTTTAAGACATTTTGGCGCCTTGGGCTACTATAATTTGGCGCCCCCGTGAAAATTATGTTTAACGATTGTGGTGCCATCCCTATCTTAACTATGTGACCAATGATAGTAAGGCGGTTTTTGGATATTTCGGCGACGTAGCGGCCGCCCTCGGGCGCTCGGCGCCTTGGGGGCTGCAGCCCCATTAATCCATATAGTTAAGGTGGGTATGGCCGCAAGTCCATCTACACACGTAGCCCTATTGTCTCACATACCTGAAGCAGTCTTATCTATTCATAATTCAGGAAAATATCGTATGAAATATCGAGCGTTCAACAAAAATCGAAAGTTGGTGTTGGCAATCTTAAGTCATGTCTGCACTAAGTTCAAATATGGCTTGTCAACATGACAGCCAGCATTGCAAGCGTGCGCAAATGATCTTAGTGCAGAGATAACTTGAGATTGTCAACGCCAACTTCGTCTTCGTTTTTTGTTGAACGCTCGATATCAGAATTGTGTTCATTTTTAAAGCAATTTTAAATAAATCTGAGAAGTGTTGTATTTATTTAAAAGTTGTTAATTTTTATTGCACGAAAACCTATTCCCTAATAATATTTATGAACAGTTAAATTAACATAGTTATTATAATTATCACAACTAAACTATTTATCAATTTTAGTTGTGTTAATTATAATAATTTTATTAATTAGGTATATATTACTCTGTTATTCTATTGGTTTAGCCCCACTTTCGGTTGTCAAAATCCTCTGTTATATTGGGTTCGCTCTTTATCTCAGGGCCTCGAGTAGCTTCCAATAAATTAGATAGACGACAGGTAAATTAAATTTAAATAAATTTATTATAATTAAAATGAAATGTAAACAAACAAACAAAAACACTAAAATCAATATCAAACACGTAAACAAAAGAAAACAAACGAAATCAACCACTAACAAATTATAACTTCTTATTTAATTAACGAAACTTCCCTATTGATTCCAAATTCCACAATTAATGGATCTGAGTTAAATAAAATTGTATATTTCTACCTTTGCAGTTTCCTTCTGATCACGGAACTTTATGTGTAATGGCAACTTGTAGTGACAGTTGGCCCTCCTGGTTGCAATCTACCAAATTAGGAGAAATTTACTCTTCCGTTTAGCGAAATCCTATGACGATGTCCTCAGCGCGTCTTCCTTGCGTCAATGTTCTCTGCCTATTCCTCTCCACGAAGATGTCCTCAGTAATTCTTCTGCGACGTTCTCAACAAGTACTCTTCTGCAACGATGCTCTTGCAAATTCCTCTCTTCGAATATATCATCTGTTTCGGAATTTAATGCCTTCGCGAACTCACAAACTTGTACATTGCACTAACTGTTTGGTCTATTTCACTAATGGAAACAAATATAGGTGTATAGAAACTAATTGTATTTAATTTGGTTTCCCTAACTATCGCTCAGATGCGGAGATTTGATCGTATGCGAAATGATTACTGTTTTTAAATTGTTGGTTTATGTGTCCGTACACGCACACTTGTAGCACTTTTGTTTGTTACTTTCCACAACGGAGACAATTATCGGCGTAACGATACTGTTTGTTTCTAAACTGTCTTCCGTTTCTTCCGCATTGAGACGTGAGCTTCACCTGGAACGAATGTAAACTCGGGCGTCGGGTGTCATCGGTCATATTTATAACCACCGACCAGACAGTCACTTTTCATTTTTCGTTTGTCGTTCTTTAGAACTTGAAAATTTACAGCGTCGTCCGACAATTCATAATCGTTGCCATGGTAATCATTCAATAATGTATAACTTCTAATTTACTTTTTCAAATTCTCGCAAATCCAAATGTCCAATCCAAAATTTAATGCGATATTCATTATCCTGATAATTTTCCGCTTCCATTGAAACGTCGTACGTCCTTGTACGTCATATTTGAGGTTTTCATTGTAATTATGAATTTTAATTAACTCATTACATTATTAATTATTAATTGTGCCCAAATGATTCACAATATTAACTAAAAAGCACTATCTAATTAATTACCTAACCCGATAACTATCTCACTAAACTTATTCCTACTCTAGTAATTTAAATAAAACTATCAGCAACATTCCTAAATAACTGTAAAATGAACTAATAAATATCATCAGAATATACAGGGTCCTGCAACAGGGTCCTGCATGAAATTAAATAACATTAAGGAAGTATAACATATACAACAACATTATAATAATCTTTATTGGGTTACTCGACCTTTCAGGGGTCGACTTTCAGGGGTCTTTCAACCATGCTTATAATGCAAGTTCTTTTATTTTTTCAACAGGTTTTTTACATAAGTAATTTGTTACATAATATTTGTGGAAGAGGTGTTTCAAATTTCATTAAAATCATGAATTATTCCCCAAAGCTGGGGATAAGTCTATTTATTGTAATTATGAAAATTTTCGAAATTGAGATTTTTGCAGACTGTTTTTGAACTGGTGTCTGGCTGCGCCTGTGAGTGAATGTGTATGTCTGCTGTGCCTCTACAGCCCAGACAACTTACTGATCGATTTGATAGTTCATATTTGAGCATTTAAGAAGAACATCGGAGGTCCCAGTGAACTTTGATTTAAATCCACAAACCACAAGTAGTACTTTATTGAATAGGTTTTAGCTTTTTGAAAATATAATAGTACAAAATTTAATTTAACGTGCAACAAATGTTATTAAATTTTTGATGAATTTATTTTCTTGTGGGCTTAAGGGCTATTATTATTCGTTGCTAAGCAATCCCGCTGGTGTTTCAGCGAAGAAAAGTTGCACAGATATACTTGTCGTCCAGATGATTGATGAATTGTGGCCATATGTCTACTGTATAGGACTAATATGTAAAGATGATCTTGAGAGTCGTGTTTTGATCAAACCTCCATTTTCACTTATAGTCTGAAAATGTATTTTTAATAGTAATTGATTGTCCAGATAACGTATTTCACAATAGATGAGGATTTTCAACTTCATACTTTCAACTAGATATTTTGTGTACAACACAAAATATCTAAATCTAATCATTAATTTTTATTAGGATTATAAATCTCCAACGTGGTCCAGATAAAGTTTCTCGCTAAAGTATTCCCATCGCGTTTCAACTAAGATTAAACATTGTCTCATCTCGCCCGCTCTTGTCTTTCGTTGGTTATGCCGAATAATTAAAATAAGATAAAAACAGCAGCCTACGGTTTTTGCCTCGAATATTCTAATTACGCTCTGCGCCGTACTAAGAGACTGCGAACAAGCGATGAATAGTAAAATATTGCTCATAACTTTCATTTCAGTATTGAGCACTAATACAAATGTCTGTGTTGTAATGGATAATAATTAACATTAGAGAACCTTGCCCATATTCTACAATTATCGTTTTGATAAACATGTTTCTTAACGTAACGATATCAACCGCCAACACACTTGATATTACCACACGGCTCGCACTTATAAAGAAATTGTCCGCCGTAAATTTCGCTTACGAAATTGTCGGTTTTGCTATACTCTGATTTTTCTAAACTGGCGTGCACGTCATCAAACAGCTGTGCGATGAGGTTTTTTCGTACCAACGTGATTGTTTTCGAGAATATGCATAACAATAGTTTAAGAATCGAAATTAATCTGAAGATTATTTGTTACATAACACTGATCACCGGTGGTTATAAATAGGTAATCGGTGTATTAACCGCGGACACAATTTTCGCCTGCCAATCATGTAATAAATCATCTTATGTTGGCATCGGCGATATTTTCTCGGCTACGATGCCACATCTTTTTCACTAATGCTTCAAACTTCTTTGACGTCTAACTTGTTACATTTGATCGATTATTACAATGCATATTTTGTCATTGTAGATGGTAAACCATAACCACAAGGTTGATATCTGTACGATAAACGGTAGAGAAGTCGATGAATTTGATACGAACCGCGCACTGTCGCACAAGATTGCACGGGCGCAACAGCTGATTGCAGCCATTTTTAAATACCCAGGACAGCTGGCAACTTTGTAAAATTGTCTCGTCATTATTATGATTATTATTTTGATGACGTGCACGCCAGTTTAGAAAAATCAGAGTATATCTGAAACTATTGATCTCGCAGAGGTCCGAAGTAATGTAGTAGATTTAGGTGGATAGCCTAGCTGCACCGGTTCCTTTAAGCGCGGTGGCTCCTGGGACGAGCGCACAGACTAAGAAGTAATTAATAAAGCAGAGTTAATATTCGACACGCCTTTATCGTTTTATTAGTGCAAGTGAAGGCGTTAATCCTGCAACATATGTTCATGCATGCATCCATTATGGAGTATTAAGAATGTGTCAGATGGCAGTTGTTTTCTGCAGGCGCATCGAAAGTAGTGGACGAGAGAACAGCCTGCTTTATTAATGGAGCGCCGTGGACATGAGACATTGAAGTCAATAAATAGTTGACCCCAAGTGGGCAGCTGGCTTACAAAACAATAAGAGATCCTCGATTAATTCGTCCGATTGCTAACACGTACAATATTTGCCTAAGTTTGTGTTTTCAAAGCACAATGTTGGGGGAAATGTAAAGTTTTCTATAATTGCCAAGTATCGAATTATATACGTAAAATTGTGGTTGTTATAAATTATTAGTACCAAAGTAATTTGACGATCGAAGTGCAGAGGCACAGGAAATAGAAATAATGTATAATGAAGGTTGTACGCGAGAGGGTAGTACGAGGGTCAATGTCAAGGCCGCACGTGCTGATCACGCCCTATCCCCACTTTTTAATTTTACGAGAGGGTTACATCATAACCCCGTTTTGCTTACATCAATACGACTCTTCCGTGCCACAGGACAATTAACGTCAAGATAATAACCACGTGTATTCCAAATTAATTAATTGTTAATTAAAAAAAATATTACCGCTCGGAAAACAAATCGTGTCAATCACAGTACTCGCATCATTCAAGAATACAGTCGGGCAGGCAAATGTACCTCGTTCAATTCCATTAATAGGACCATCATTTTAACTCTCGGCGAGTCAATTAAAACTTCGTTTTATGCTGATTAATCGCTGTACGTATCGCTTTATAAATACACATGCATGCATTGTACAGTGAAGTATGCATAATATGTTTTGTGTGAAAAAAACTGGTTTCCTATATTTAAAACGACGTACAATGAAAACTGCACGTAGTAGAAGTGAGAACACCTGGTCAAATTGGTGTTTCTCGACCACGCGCGCATAGAGGGCAAATCGTTAGCGCATTATCCAACGGCAATTATCATTAAGTTACAGATTTTGAGATCCGATAAGTAATGTTTTTATTTTTACGGGCACAATGTCACGTACGCATACACACAAAATAGTAGCGCACGAGAGAGTCGGCGATCATTCACTAGCCGATCGTCTTGGACGACCTGTAATCGACGATCACTTGAAAAACTACGGCCCGACCATTGAAAATGCCCACCGCAAACGTAAGTCCGCAAATTCCTACAACTCATCGACACTCCGCGTTATCTGTAAACACCCAAGCGCAAATTCATTAGTCATTCATTATCTCCGCAAAATTTGTTCCATCCTGTACAAGAAAGGGAGAGCGCGAGTGTTTCAAAACACGTAATAATAATTTATTGCGGTGCAATAATTGCACACTTCTCTTGCACAATTGCCTGCGTTACGTTGCATATTACAATGGAATTTACTATACATGTTCGTTTGTCTTGCGTTTAATTGCGCTGATATGCGGGCGTACGTTCAAGGTGATTATTTTTTATGTTTATCGAGAACAATGCAGTATTGATAACTACAAAACGCTGCTACACATAACACTGACCAATTAAACATTGTTTCATTAATTTCATTTAATCGAATCCACAAAAACAAAATATAGCAAGTGTATGTCAGTAGATACAATGTAGGTTTTTTTAATCTCCCCACTGAATTTGATTGACACTTGCGTACTTAACTTATCTGTTCAAGTGTAAGCAATGGCGGCCAAATGTATGTCACTAATTATAATAATACTACATTTGTAGATAAAAGATCAAATTAAATGATTATTTTAGTAAATCGTTATGATCGTAGATAACATGTTGTAAGATACATATGTAAAAAGTCTGTTCATTCAACTCGTGGCACTTGTATACTCTGTTGTTATTTAAACATCCAAAACAGTCGCAATGTCTCTCGAAAATATTAGTGACATCTATAGTCCGTACTTAAGCATGAGTTCGACTCAAGTCGCATATTTGCCGAACGCAACCAAATGTACGCAAATATGCGACTTGAGTCGATCTCGTGTTCAAGTACGGACTATAGATACGGGCCTTAGGCCGATGCAAGTCGTATATTTGCGTATGTTTTGTTGCGTTTGGTGCATAAATGTTTATAGAAAATACGCAAGCAAATATACGACATGCGTCGAACTCGGGCTCCAGTACAGGCTATAAATTCCGGCCTTAGGCCTGTATCTATAGTCCGTACTTGAGCTTGAGTTCGACTCAAGTCGTATATTTGGTTGCGTTTGATGCATACATGTGTAGCAAATAGGCAACCAAATATACGACTTGAGTCGAACTCATGCTCAAGCCGTATTTTTGGGTATATTTGGTTGCATTTGGTGCATAAACGATTATAGAGAATGCGCAACCAAATATACGACTTGAGTCGTACTCAGGCTCAAGTACGGACTATAGATACGGACCTTAGAGTCATTAGTGTTTCTCGAAAACGAGGTTACAGTTCAATATATGATGATTTTTGTAGTAATTTTTGTTTTAACCATCACAAAGCTACAGGCGATTCAGTATATCAGTAGGTACACTTAACACATCTAAAAAAACGGATTATATCTTAAACAAGTATAAAATTCATCTTTAAAGGTGAGAAGGCTCAATGAGAACATAATGTTTTTTTCTTCTACAAATGAAGCAAAGAATCGGTCCTTAATATTTTGCAATAATTTGGTAACCCTCTGTATACAGGGTGAGTCAACAGTGCGGGATCGGAGGATATCTAGTTTAAATTTTAAAAATACAAAAATATGTTTCAAATAAATGTTTCATCATACCAAGAAGTGCATATACTAAAATCAGTTTCAAATATCCAGGGTGTTCGATATACGATAAAATCAATATAATATACTTTTTTAATGGAACACCCTGTATAATTTGGGATATTTTATTGCAGTACAATTTTGTTAAATCAAAACAATTTTTTATTTTAAATTTTAGTACAGGGTTGCCAAGTTATTTAGATTTTTCTCAAAAAAATGTTGAAAACAAGGGCCAACAAAAAAACCGTTCTGAGGCTCTATTTAAAAATTAAGAAAAACGGAATTTGTTATGAATAGTTATATGTACTACTCGTCTAATAATGCCCAATGTTTTGGGCATTGTATTAAAACGGAATTGGTTATGAATAGTTATATGGACTACTCGTCTAATAATGCCCAAAGTTTTAAATTTTGTCCTGTCAGTGGCTTGTATTGGACAGGCAAACTTGATAAATTTGAAATCATTATAGTTCGTTTTATTTTTTAATTGAATCATATATTTTTTTTATTGCACTCTTCCTCATAATATTTCCTTTATTTGTGATTATGCATCTTCTATACCTAAAATTTATATTTCTTGAGATATTAAAAAAAAATCTGAATAAAGCACAATTCTAATGTGAATAAGGCGTGTTTAAATAGGTAGCCATAGTTAAAATAAATTATAGATGTTTATTAAACAATTAGTTGACATTTAAAATTGTAGTACCTGTTGCCTTTGCGCGCTGAATCATTCATATGATAAATTAATTGATATGATATACAGGGTGTCCAAGATAATGATCAACAGCATGGGGATCTCGGAAACCGTAAACGTTACAAAGGCGGTTAAATTATAAAAAAGTTGCGCAATTTAGTGGTCAGTAATATTCTTTTGAGAAAACCAGAAAATTCCGGAGATATTCGACAAAATCAGAAATTTTGCGATATCATTTGTGTTTTGCTGTACTTATTTTGAAAAGGTATAAAAAAACAAAAGGCACTTTTTCATTGCCACTTTTTTAGCTCTACAAGACAGCGTTTAAAAGTTTTCAGTAAAAAATAAAGTAAAGTAAAATAAAGTAAAATAGAAATTTAACAACTATACGAAATTAATTATTTCTGATTAGTCTTAATTCATGTTTATTTAAACAGAAAGTGGCATTTTAAAACCATGTGCTCAAAATAAGGAAAAAAATACCCCCTACTATAAAAAATATTAACCATTTTTACCCTTTTTTATTGGTGTTTCCCTAATTTTGTTGAGCAGTGTAGATAATATTTGGTTTCTTCTTCGTCATCATTTCAACGCCTACTACAAGAACATGTCCGAAATGTAGGTATTAACAAGTCTTTTTCTGAATAAAAACATTAGAAACCATACTGTGATATAAATAGTTGAATTCGTAATAGGAAATGCTATCTAATACAGGATGTACATTTTTTACAGGCCATATAAAAAAATAAAATTGATGATGATTTGTTCGAAACGAAACGTTGTACTGAAAATTTCAAAACGCTGTCTTGTAGAGCTAAAAATGTGGCAATGAGAAAGTGCCTTTGGTTTTCTTATACCTTTTCAAATAACTTTAGAAAAGTGTTCATGTTCATGTCAAAAATAAGTGTTCATGTTTATTAATTTTATTAGAACAAACTATTTATAACGTTTTTAATCTAACCGCCTGCAAAAATGTTCTTTAAAATTAACCCGAAAAAAATAAACTAAAGTAAATTGACTTGGAAGGCTACTAAAATGAAAAAAAATTGAATTAAAAAAAACATCAAAGTCCTGACAAGTTCCTTTGACATCAAAGTCGCATTTTGTTTTGGCGTACTTGAGTTTAAGCCTCAAAAATCTATAAAAATGTAACATATAACAAATGTAACAATTCAAAAAAGTCGATCAACCGAGGAATAAATTAAACTAAAGTAAATTGAATAGACAGCTACGAAAAGTAGTTGGAATAAAAATGTCTGAACTAAAAAAAAACATTAAATTCCAGATCGTAAACAATTGCATTTAGTTCTCGACTTACTTGAGTGTGAGATACACTGGTGATAGCTTAGTTATTACACGAGGTGATACGTGATGATAGCCTTTCTTTCAAAACATAAAAATCTATAAAAAATGTTCCAGAAAATCTGTATACGCCATTACAAATGTAAAATTAAAAAAATCTATTAACTGACTAGAAAATTAAACTCACGTAAATTCATTTGGAAGCTATGAAAAGTAATTAGAAAAAAAATTTCTTAAATAAAAAATGTCTAAAATCCAGAAAATTGCAATTTTGAAATTCCATAATTTAGTTCATTTATTTTGACAATTGTGATAAATATCGTTTTTCTAGTAGGTGCTAGTAGTGTTTTGAACGTTAAAGTCTCTAACATAAGTCAGACGGAGGAGCGTGGCTGAGCGGCAGTGTGTGCGTTTGCAACGCGAAAGATCTCTGGTTCGAACCCAGGAAAGGATATCTGGCTTTTACAGGGCAATACTAAATGCACTTGAGAAAGGGGAGCCGGTGTAAATGTTTCACCAAAGAACCCGATATGGTTGAAGCGAAATCCATAAATGTTAAATTTCCCAGACAATATCAATATCGATATCGTCTTATCAATCATCTTATCAATCATCAATCATCATATTCCAAGATGAGTGATAAGATGATATCTGCTTATAAGTAGATCGCTTCTTGGCGACGGTAATAATTGCCCATAGTAGCATAGACGGTCGTTAAATGAATAGAAATTTAAAAAGATCTCAATAAATAATAATAAAGAAAACTTATTCGCAATAAATAATAACAAAGAACATCTAATCGCATTACTATAACAAAGAAAATCTAATCGCTTGCCGTAAGATTAACCTAATTTAATCTAAGCAAACTCTCCATATCTCTAATTTTTCTAAACTGGCGCTCACGTCATCAAAATAATAATCATAATAATGATGACAGAATTTTACAAGGTTGCCAGCTGTCCTGAGTATTTAAAAATGGCTGCAATCAGCTGTTGCGCCCGTGCAACAGTGCGCGGTTCGTATCAAATTCGTCGACTTCTCTGCCGTTTATCGTACAGATATCAATCTTGTGGTTATGGTTTAACATCTACAATGGCAAAACATGCAATGTATTAATTGAACAAATGTAACAAGTTAGACGTCAAAGAAGTTTGGTTATACACACATGTATGAGCATGGTTAGTGAAATAGATGTGGCATCGTCGCCGAAAAAATATCATAGCTGCCAACATAACATGATTGGCAGGCGAAAATTGTGTCCGCGGTTAATATACCGATAACCTATTTATAACCACCAGTGTTATGTAACAAATGATCCTCGCATTAATTTCGATTCTTAAACTATTGCTATGCATATTCTCGAAAAAATCACGTTGGTACGAAAAACCCTCATCACACAGCTGTTTGATGATGTGAACGCCAGTTTAGAAAAATTAGAGTATACCACACCTTATTTCTTACCCGTGTGGTTACAAATGATCTCAGATCTCGGAGTTTATGCCTCGGCATGTCAATAGTGGTGGGTGGTGGGTTCTCGCAGAGAGGAATATTGACGTTATTCTCGCTCACGGCAAATTTTCAAATCAGATGGTGTTACAAAAATCTTACCAAGCTCAAAAAGAATGTCGCACTAAAGGCCGGTCTTCCATTGGACGAAGAAGTTACGAATAGTTATGTGACCGGGGGGTTAAGATTCCCACAAGGAGAGTAGAAGTACGCGGTGCAGACGTATCCTAACTTCCTCTGGTATTTGTCTATCCGGCAAATAGTTTATCGCCAACTTTGCAACGCTTAAAATTCGGACTGAGAACGAATAATTTTACTACAATTTTGGACTTTGATTCGGCTATGATTTACTCTCTGCAGAATTTAACAATAATGTCCCACGAATTTACCGTTGATGGTTTCTACAATAATGATGTAGCTTCCGTTATTACTACATTATTTCTAATGTAGTATATACAGGGTGTAACTGAAATTATTCACCAAATTACACTAATGAGTTGTATGGAATAAAACTGTGAAAAAAGTTTCTATAGACATGCGTCAGAAATTAAATTTTCATTAATTTTAAAACGTAAAACTTTGCTGATTACTCTAAGGAACAAAAAAGCAATACCTAATTTGAGTTCAACACATTTGATAATTTTAACACGTTGACGCCGCAATGTAAACTTTTTTGCTGAGTCTGGGGCCACAGGTCATTTTTTTGCTAAACCAACTAAAATCAATCTAAAATAACTGTGCAATGTAGTTTTTTTAAATGTGCTCACATATTTTCCCGAAAAGAGTATTTGAAAATGTGAATCACGTGTGCTTCACGCGGCCTGAGTAAGCATTATTTTCAGCAGGCTGCATGAATCGTACATGATTCAACGGCAGTCAACGTGTTAAAATTCGCTAGTAACTTTTTAAGTACCTAAGCATTTCTGGACACATGTGTATAGGAACTTCTTTTTACAGTTTTGTTCCATATGTCACGTTTGTGAAGCTTGGCCAACATTTCAGTTACACCCTGTATAGTCGTAGTAGACATATTTGTAGGGATATTATCCTTGGCTATCGACCAACAACGGGTCGTCCGCCATGTGATTTGTGCAAGAGTGTGTATCGAGCTAGGGCTTCTTACTCTAGAAATGTGCGCCCGATTTCTATAACGCCGTTAATGAGGCCCCAAAGGCGAATAGAGCCAGTTTTTCAATTGTGTTACCTGTGGTGGGTTGTTATTCCTATAAAATTGTAAATTAATTATTTTTTAAGGAATATGCTGTCGAAATGAATAAATTTTCAAATTTTTCGTAATAATAAATATGTATATGAAGAAAGTCAAGTTCCTACATCAATAAAAATTATAAAAAGTATTGGTGAATTGCAAGCCCTGTTTTAATGCTATTAAGAGTTTCAAAGTTTCCTCGGCATTCGATTATAATATCAAACGTCTGGTATAATGGTTTACATAAATTCATGCCACTTACAAAATTTACATGCATAATTCACAATAAAAATATATTGTACTGTTTCCCACATATAAATTGCTATTCATGTTTGTGTGGCAAAATGCTATAATAAAATAAATTATAGAACTCGTACGCCAGAAATCTAACAATACAATCCAATTGTACACGATAAAGTAGAGCCATGAATCGAAACACAAAAAAAAAACGTGTAATAATATAATTCTTATTACTATACAAGGTCAGCCAGTACAAATAATAGTGATTATTTGAATAAATTAGTTAATGAATATTGATGCTTGGAATTACTTCTGTTAATATTTAAATTAGCACAATTTTCCAAGTTGATATCTATGCTACATTTATAAAGTGTTGGTTACTACGTTGGCCAAGGTCAAAACTACATGATTAGCAAACAGTCGGGCCTCTAGTGCAAGGCGAAGGTTGTAGAGCGCGCATAACCTTTCCCAACAGCCAAAATACTCGACTGGTAGTTTACGTAACAGCTTGTCGATCGCAGAGCCTGCCTTAATTTAATCGTTTATTGACAGTCAATTGAGCGCTCATGTTTGTACGTTACCTTATCACCTGGATGCGAAATAAGAAGCACGTATCTATGCAACGTTGTCCTCAATGCGAGTGCGTCGGTGTTCGCCATGCCAAAGAGTACTTGGCAAGTGACTTCCTCTCACAGTGATTATTTATGTTGCCTCGCAGACGCGAAGTTATAGTAATCTGGCAGTTGTGAAAATGTAGTTTTTCGGTGGATATTAATGTGGTCGGCGCGCACACGGCGTGTAGGCGTTCTGTGGCTCGATTCATAAAACGAAATACTCATCCTATCGATCTCGAGCTGCATCGACGCTCTAGGTCACTAGACCCAAACGCGGCGCTCCGTGGACCGGAATAATTTTATTTCTTCTTCTGCTTTCCAGGAGGGCGGAGAGGAGGCTCAAAGCCGATGATTTCCGCCGGAGTGGAGGGACGATTGCCCTACATGACCTACCCTGAGCCTTGGCGCGGCCCCCCTAAACAGCCGCCCGAATTTTTGCGACCCGCTCCAAAACCACTACCCCCAGCAAACAGGTAATACCACCAAAACAATTTTACACCCCAAAACACCAAAACAGAGATGCGCCAACTTAGCTGGCAGTTGGCAGCAGCGGCAATTAAATTGGCTCTAATTCAGAGTTCACAAGTTAAAAACGGTGTCTCAGAAGCAACGTAATTAACTTAAATGGATTCTATTTTTGTCTCATTATTATTGTGTCTACAATCGTAAAACTAATTCATCCAATTTGTGTTGGAACAATTTTACTCAAAAATTAAAGATATGATGCCTCAAGACTTTTGACTATTCTAACAGCAGTTCAAAAACGACTTTGAAAAATAATTTAGCGAAATTTCAGTTCAAAAACGTTAGCTGAAAGAGATAATAAATTCAAACTTCTGACTCAATTAACTAAAAACTAATTTTCTCAGGGGAGAAACACTGGGACATTACCTCCCCAGACACAATGTCTGATTTTCTCTAATCCCACCCTTAACTCTCCAGTGCTCCCAAGTTAGATAAGGACATGTGTCCCATTTAGAGTTACAATATTTCAGAACCACTGCCCCTGTAGAGAAAAATGTGCTATCATTTTTATATAACTTCATTATTTATATTTTCTTATTTGGGTAATTTCTAAGTTGCCACGAACTTGTTTATAGCAAACATGAATAGAATTTGCTTGTAATATTATGAGCATATTTTCAGACTTCCGGTACGAACGGAAATTACGCCAGTTTACCAAACCATACTTTTTTGTAATAATACACTATTTTAAAGTCGACATTCCATCTATGCTCATATGCCAGAGATTAAAAATAAATATTATCCTATTAATGATTCAGTATTATAGCTTTGGCACAATAAATCTGATTAATTATTGAATAGAATCTGATAAATAAATACATAAATTTGAAAACATTTTGAAAATCATCAATTCTTGTTCAGGGCATGCCAAAACATGTAGATTCCTTGAAATCCGAAAACTCCGAATTCTTGAAAACTTGAACACTTCAAGTGAACTTCATTTTGTAACTTTAATTTGTTCGCAAGTCCAACTTTCTTCCGCGTTTTTTCGCTGATTTCACAGTTCTTATTTAAAATCTTTTTTATTTTTAAAAAGTTGACAAAACACAACAGAATAGCGCGATTTATTTTTTCAGTACTTTGATATAACTACAGTGGAAGTTTTTTTAAATTTCCCACAAAACTGATTTTTGGACATGTGCATTTTTTTAAATAAACGCCTCAATTGTAAATGTAATTTGAATCGTGATGTAAATCAATTGATTAAACCACATCTACCCTGACAAAAAATCATAAGTATAAAAAATAATCAATTTTTGTTTTTTTTAATCATGATTTATTTCAACCCTGAGAAAAGAGAATATACAGGGTGTCCTAAATAGAGTAGGATTGCACGGGTATCTTTGAACTAAAAATTGCGGTTTTCCAAATACTACGATATTTCCGTAATTATTAAAGATGCGGAAATATGTTTAAAATAAAACTTACTTGGTTCGATCGATACAAACTTAACAATTAAGTCAAAACAAAAGTCAAGATGGCGGTTTCCGAGATATTAATAGCAACTTTCTTATTTTAAATGGCCGCCATATTTGATTTTTACACGGCAAAATCGAATTATTTTTTTCTCTTTTCAACGATGTATAACAACCTATGTCAAAATAAAAAGTATGGGATATATCAAATGTTCCAATTTTTATTTTTATTCTATAAATTAAATTTAAAACAAATGTAAAAAAAACGTAATACAACTAAGTAGTAAAATAACAATAAATTATTAAAAAAAGCCCCAAATGCTGACTGTTATTAGCTAAATGGCCAATAATAAGCTAAACACGATCGACAGCATTTTAGAATATTGCCAGTTAGCTATCGCAATGTGTTGCGAATAACGCCGTTTATGCTATATAAAATCATGATTCATAAATTGCATCAGAAATAGTAAATGATACTCATATCCTCGTAAGATAGAAAAATAAATTCCTAAAATTACAGTTAAAGTTAATCCTTGTGTGGTTTGATTAAAATTATGCCTCTCTCATTGCTTCACAAAGTTCAGCTACATTATTATAATTGAAGTTACTTCCATAAATTTTGTTTTTTTTAAATACCTACAAATAAATGTCAAGAGGCCTCAAGTATGCAGATCTGGCTAAGCAGTCAACAGTTGTATTAGTCGCTATTACTTTGTTATTAAAACGGCCATTTAAATAAGTAATAACATCTCTAGCATTGAGTGGAGGGGCGCCATATTTCTGGTACAACATTTAAATATGTTGTGCCAAAGGTAAATCATCCAATAAATCTTATACGGTTGTTTGAAGAATTTCCAAATGACGTTGTACACTTAGAAATATTATAGCAACATGTAAATCATTTCCCAATATGCCATAAAATGCATTAAAGCCAAACCGCACTTGGATTTGCCATGGAATCACTATGTGTGGGTTGTTCTGAGCCCAATAGTATTCGTTATGATGATTAAATAATCCACAATTACAAAAGTAAGATGCATCTATCCATAAAATTGTATTTATAAAATCACCATTTTGCGTAATTTTGTTGATTAACCTTCTGCAAAATGTTAATCTACGGATGTTATCATTTGCTTGCAAAGTATGAGAAATATCCAATTTATAAGGGTAAAACTTGTGCTTATTTAAAATTGTTAATGCTCTAGATTTAAATACGTTAACTTGATTTTCTATTTGCCTAGCTGAAATGTTAGGATTAGCGAACATTTAACGTTGTCAATTGTTTTTGGCCAATAACTGTCTTAATTTAGAGCATTTTTTTAATAATTCATTGTTATTTTACTACTTAGTGGTATTACGTTTTTCTAAATTTTTTACATTTGTTTGAAAAATAATTGAAAAAATCAAAATAAAAATTGGAATAATTAATATTTCTTATATTTTTCATTTTGACATAGGTTGTTATACATCGTTGAAAAGAGGAAAAGAAAGTCTATTTAGACGTATTAAAATTAAATATGGCGGCCATTTAAAATAAGAAAGTTGACATTAATAACTCGGAAACCGCCATCTTGACTTTTGTTTTGACTTGATTCTCAAGTTTGTGCGATCGAACCAAGTAACTTTAATTTTAAACTTTTTTCCGCATCTTTAATAATTATGAATATATCGGAGTTTTTAGAAAATCGTGATTTTTAGTTTTTTTAGAATAACTTCTAAACTGCTCCGTTTTTTTCCGGAAATTTTTCATCATAATCTGAACCAGCATATAAAACTGCACAATATTGCCTATTTAACCCGATCTGTAGCTTTAAGAATAAAAAAGATACCCATGCAATCCCACTCTACTTAGGACACCCTGTATATAGTAAAACCAGATAATAAAACCTAATTTACCATCTCGTATGTGTCTCGAATGAATGAACTATACGAATCATAATAGATTAGATAACTGTTTCAGTAATACATAAGTTCTACTCCCTACGGTATATTTGTTAATTCCGTAACACAATACTATACGGATATACGCCACTTTCCGGTCTTGTGTGCGAATAAGAACGTTGTCAGGTTACAAACAATAACAAACATATAAAATTAATGTAGATATAAGCAGACGATACAGTAAATTTTGCCCAACGGTGGCGGAGACGGGAATATGACCCAAACTGCAGCCCCCTTCTTCTCTCTTTCTCTCTAATACTCCAATACTAATCAATTTATTGTTGATGTTCTTGTTCGTCCCCCCTGTGAAGACCACATTGACCCTGGCCAGCTGAGTGAAGACGGCGTGTGCAGTCCTTCGGCATTAACTAGTTGGGGGTGCGGCTCCACGTAACTTAATTATAAGGCGGTAGGGTGAACTCGGGAATAGATAATTTAAATTACGAAAATATCCCGTAACAACCGTAAATTTATTAAATAAAGAAAAATGTGATTCGTACAAAATCCAAAGGGCCGCGTTAGACGATCTATACTGTGGCGCAGATTCTGCAATTACGTTCGGTATAGCGTCAGTGGCGGATTTAAGGGGGGGGGGGCTGTAGGGGCTATAAAACAGGGCGACAAATTTTTGAAAAATACCAAAGGCACAAATCACAACAATTAAAAAATAAATAAACAAATACAGAGTGAGTCGGGAGGAACGGGCCAAACTCTAGGAGTGTATTGTACACGTAAAAATGATTCATTTGTTTTCAAGTGATAGTGATAGTGATGTGGAAACCGTTGACGATATCTTTCAACAGCAGCTGTAGCACTCCCATTACAAAAACCATAGACAAACACCACATTTGCATATTCAAGATTTGAAACTATAACTTGAAAACAAATGAAGATCGGATAACAACATATGATTTTTGTAAATTATTTTCACGTGTACAATACTCTCCTGGAGTTTGGTTTGGCTCCCGACTCACCCTATATATAAAAAAGTTAACCAGTTTAAAAATTAAAGCAATAAGTTTGAATGAAGTTGAATGAAAATACAAGAAATCACTTAAAACAATGCAGAATGCGTACCTGACTCCCCTCATATCTGAGAAAAAAAAGTTTGTCTGGACAGGGCCGATTATGTACCTGCGAAAATATAAAAATAGAATAAAATAAAAACAATAAGGCAAGAAACTAGACTTTATTACACAGGGTGTTTTCCAAACATGGGCCAACGATAAAAAGGGTTATTCCTTGGATTATTTAAGAATCTTTTGTGCTTTGATGATTTTCATTTATTAACAAATGTCTCTTAAATCTAATAAGTCAGCTAGCGCGTGTTCCAAAAAAAATCGATACACCTTACCTGTGAGCCTTCCTGGTAAATAATCGGTCCAGAAATCCAAGCCAAACATTCAATGAAAACTGATGTGAAAAACTTCAGTGTTATTATACCGTGCGCGCAAAAAATATTATCATCAATGTTTGCTTTGCTTTGCTTTGCTTGATTATTGTGAAAAAACATTTGCAATTTTTCTAATAGAAATATCTGGACTACCCTTTACTATGTTCAGTAGATGTTCCTGCACTTCTACCATTCTTACTGGCATTACTCTTCCTGGCCCTGCATTATGTGTAATTGTGCATGTTTCATTCAAAGGTTGGTGAATACTTTGGAGAATTTTTCTATCAGGAACGGTTTGGAAATCGTTCACTGTTCACAACCGTCAAACCCTTAACAAATTTTCATTATGCACTGCATACATGAAATTCTTGTTTGTCAAAATTTCTCAAACAAAAGTTGTAGAGAATATTTTCCGTACAAAACAAAACAAAAATTAATTAAATTTGAAATTTGAAATGTGGCTGCGGTGGAGTGAGCGTTAACGCGTTCGTTCTAGACCGCAACGTCCCGGGTTCGATTCCTGGGTCTGCGTTTCTGTGGTGGTTTTTCTGTAGTTTTCCCACTTCCTTGCAACAAATGTTGGAAATGTGCCTCTACCATCTATAAGTTGCATGCAGATGGGCAATAATAATAATGCCCCTCTCCTCTCAACGTCCGCATAACTAGTAATAGTTCAGTGTCCTATGGTAAAATAAAATGTAATTGGGTCAGAATTCTCTGTCAAAAATTATGACAGTAACCAATTACGCCATAGGTGGAGGAGTAGTACGGATTATTATTTATTATTTAAAATAAAAGGTGAGATATCGAGGGTAACGGTTTTTTCAAGATGGCTGCCGTTCCACAAGGACATTTTGTTGGAATAATATCAATTTGGATTCCTACTATGATCTTCTAATCAACCTCACAAAATTGGCCGACCCTTCCGTTTTGCCATTTTCATGTACAAGTTTACTGTAGGCGCTAATCTATGACTTCGTTCAAATCTAGATGTTTGCTAAATTCTGATTTCATTGAGAGCAGCCCCAAATCAATAATGTTTCTTATCCTATTGTTGTTCGCAGATAGGTTATTATTAAATATTTGAGAACTTGATAAAGACCTTGATAAAAAGACACGCGTATGATATAGATCTACCAACAACAGAAGTTTTTGTGAATGAGTGAATACATTTGTTTGGATTTTTGAAAGGATTGGAACAATGTCTAAAACCAATATCTAAACTTTGCGAAGTGCTACATGACAACGAACTACAAGATGATCCCTTCATCCAACTGTTTAGCGGAAAGGTCGTCATTTGTCTTGAAAACAATATAAAATGATACATGATCTACAATGACCGAAGCACGCCTGAAGGGTGTGACAATTTTTACCATCGAATCGGAGCTAACCTAAGGTGACTTTTCCGATTTTGGCGGGACAGTCCCGATTATTAAAGATTTGTCCCGCGTCCCGCGACGTTTCGGAAAAGTCCCGACTTTTGTAAGATTGTTTTTTATTTGGGGGGTGATCTTTTATTCGTTATTTTGAAGTTATAAGCTTATACAGGGTGTCCTAAAAACGCCACTAGCCATAACTCATAACATAATATTCCATCAAAGCCAACTTGTTATACATCTCTGGATTCAGAAAAATAATCTCTACCTAAAAAAAATATAAGAAAATATACGCAACCATTTAAAAAAAAAGAAGTTTATATTTGTAAATTGGACATCGACATTATTTTTCATGTTAAAAAAAATAGTATAATATTATATATTTTGCGTTCTGCGTTCTTTGTTAATTAAAAAAAGTCAACACTCCCCACCCCACTCCCACCGGTTTCGCTTTTCTATTGTTAAAATCTGCTCACCTTCCAAAAGATTGGGTTTTGATGATACATTCATTTTCAATCTCTAGTTCACAAACGAAGTTTTTTTAAACATTTAACTTTGGAATGTATTACTATCAGAACATTTTTAATTTATTTGAGAACTTTTTGCGTTTTAACTATGATTCCTTATTAGAGTTAATTTCACAGAATTTTCTCAATATCTGTTATTGAATTTATACCGATAAGAGGGGGGGGGGCATCCTGGGCGGCAAGTTACTGTCAGCCCCTAAGCGGCAGAAGTATAAATCCGCCACTGCATGGCGTATGCGTCGTGGTATGTCGGTTGGATCGGTAACGTAAAAGGAAAATAAACTTATCTGTTTTGGTGTCCTGATCGAACTCCGAGGGGAGCACGGGGGTTATGCTCCTGGCTGCTGCTCATTATACCTCTTAGTGGTCCCTCTTTTGACTCGTGGCCGGGCACCTAGACTGAATTAATCATCGCGCCAGGGCGCAATCGTAGGCAACCTCGCGGTCTCGGTCGTACGGTCAAAATAAAACATTACAAAACGTCAAATCTACAGTCATTATAATGTTAACACTTGTACATTTTTACTTATAAGTAATTAAATCTATTAGCTTTCACATGTCCATCGTAGAAAAAGTCAACTGTACAGCGCGTGTGCATAAAAGCCTAGACTTTTTCTTCGACGTACATGTGAAAGTTTACAGATTTAGTAAAGTAAAACTGTACAATTGTCAAAATTACAGTGAGTGTAGATTTGACGTTTAATGTGACGTTTTCCTGTCGCCGCCGCCATACCAGAAAAAGTTACTGTATCGTTTATATCTACAATAATGAATGAATTAAAAAAAATAGTAAACCTTTTAATATTTTTTTGTATTGTCCAGTTTTTATTTGTGTCATTGATGAAAATATTTATTAAAATGCACTTTCTATAATAATAGAAATTACTCGTCAGACTCGTAAAGAGCGTAGAAAAACTTTAATTCCATCTATCAAATTTACTTGACCCTGACATTTTAGACACTTTCAACTTATTTGATTATAATTTAATTGTCCACTGGTATTTACAAATGAAACGAGTACAGACGAGTTCAATGTTGCACTAAATTTGGGCATCGGCAAAATTATTTGAATATATTTGTTCAAACCTAAAATTACATTTTTGTTTTTAGGTATAATGGGGTAAGCAACAGCGTACCTAATGGGACGCGTCTCGGACCTCCTCAGCGGCCAGTAAGCAAGTATCCATCTCCTCCAGACGTTTCGCCAGTGAACTTAACCCAGCATAAAGAGGAACTAACAGATGATCTTCAGTATTCGGCTTATTCCCGTTTGTTTTCTTGTCCGCCTCCGTTCTACCACCCCGGACCGTACGCCAGCATCTACCACCAGTCTCCTTACACTCCGCTTTTACGACCCAATTTCGTACAGCCGCCTCCGCTATCTCCACTAGACACGTACTCGCCGACGACGCCGACAGCGACGTCGGGCACGTTCCTCTCGCCCCAGGCCACCTTCAGTCCACCCACCGCCATCAAGCCCGGCCAGAGCGTTCTGCGCGACAGGAAATTGCCGTCCTCCTCCTCCTCCTCGTTCAAAGTGCCGACAGGCAAGGAAGGATCTCTCAAGCACAGGATCCTAACGAGGCCGGAAGATGGGCCGCCACCGAGGAGTCCACTCGATCTTCAAAGGGACCTGCACAGAGACAATAGGAAGAGGCTGCCGAACACGACTGTGTCTCCACCCCAGTCGCCGGTTAAGCCGCTGAATAACAATACCGTGCCAGCCAAATTCGCAAAAGGATCGCTCATTCAATTGGCTGGCGGCGAGTTGCGGAGGGTCGAGGACATGAGGACAGAGGATTTCGTGCTGTCCGCCGAAAGGAGTCCCGAGCTGAGGCTGGCCGACAGCACCGTAGTTAGAATAGAAGAAAATCCCATCACGGGCACAGCAACTATCACACTCAGCTACAATCAGAGGCGTACACAGGTAAACAATACAAATTAACTGTATGTTTCATCAGGTGCTTAAAGTTAGCGGAAAGTTTAAGCAGTAACGATCAAATTATACTTATTTTATAGCCACGATCGTTGCTGCTTCTAGTTATCCACTAAACCATGATTTGTTAAAATCGCTCTATTTTTGTATTTGATACTCCCAACATTTTTACTTTTGAAGACTAAACTAATTTAATTAAATTAAACTTTTCTAAGGCAATACATGGCACTAATGATTACAATTTTGTGGAAAGCATATTTTGACAAGCTCGAAATTTAACAAAACAATTCGTCAAGCGTGAATTTCACTAATCCGTGATTTGTTAAAATCGCTCTATTTTTGTATTTGATACTCCCAACATTTTTACTTTTGAAGACTAACCTAATTTAATTTAATTAAACTTTTCTAAGGCAATATATGGCACTAATGATTACAATTTTGTGGAAAGCATATTTTGACAAGCTCGAAATTTAACAAAACAATTCGTCAGGCGTGAATTTAGCGGATTTTTTTTAATGCTGTAGTTATTGCCGCTAAAGTTTATACCAGTTCGCCTTACACAAATTAAAACAGTATAATGTTACAGCGCACCTCCGCCGAAGGGTCGAATTCTATCTGGTTACGGTAGACGCGGAGCAACTTAAATTGATGCGTTCGTCAGCACACAACGCTAAACAAATAATTGTTACAAGGGAAATACAAATATTACAAAAGATATAATAGTATATTACATACCAAGGTGGGTATGTAATAAGTAAGTGTTTCACGTAACACGTAAGTGTTTCATTACTGCCAATGGCTAAGATAGCAAACCGCATATAACATGAGTTATTATTATTTTAACTTATTAACTTAGTTGATTCGGGAGGAAATGGAAATATTTTAAAAATATGACCAGGAAGCAAAAAAAAGCAAAATAAACTCATTATCACGTCGGATTTTCATTTGTTTCAGAGATATTTTGAACAATTTATAAAATAAAAGGAAAATGTATCACTAAATTTACAAGCTAAACAAATAAACAAGCATTAATTCACGTTAAATTTGACAACATTGTCAGTGGCAGTTGTCACTGTCAACTTTGCCACTTTGTCAACACTGTCACTTTGCCACTTTTCACATATTTCAAAATGCCCAACTCTATGTACCATATTCAGATATTTTTGTGGAAAAATATGAAAACAATTCGGTGCGCCGAATGGGATCCGAATCCGGTCGAAATTTCAAAATCAAATCGTGCAAAAAAATTTTAGGTTAGAATCAATTTTTTCGACTTTAAAAAAAATCGCACGGCAACCGCGTTTGCGGCATTCGAAAGAACCACATTTTCTCATCTAAATGCCGTTATTATGGGGGCCGTGCGATGTTGGGGGGCCCCCGTGACGTCCGGCCAAAAGTGCCCGTTTTGCTCTTTTTTTCGACCATCTTTTTTTTAACATGTCCCAACTAAGAATTAATAGGAGGGCACACTTTTTAACGAATCGAGTCCAGTTTTTTTTCAGGAGATAGCCAGATAAATTTTATTTCTCTATTATTAAATTAAATTCTATTCTACAGGGTCCTGCAACAGTGCGTCGGGCTTAGCTAGCGCCTTTCCCGCTAGAGATAGAAAAAAATGTATCGTACAAAAAGTTATTAGTTCAAAAATCTTTATGCTGTAAAATTATTTTCAAACATACAGGGTGCCCCAATTTTGCGGAATAACCAAATCAAACATTTTTTTAAATGGAACACCCTGTATTTATTCAAGTTTTCTGATGACATATTTCAACCTCTACAATGTTGTCTATTTAGTTGTCTGTAGTTTATACAGGGTGTTCCATTAAAAAAATGTTTGTTTTTGTTATTCCGCAAAATTGGGACACCCTGTATATTTGAAAATAATTTTACGGCATAAATATTTTTAAACCAATAACTTTTTGTACGAAACATTTTTGTTTCAATCTTCCACGGGAAACGCGCTAGGAAAGCCCGACGCACTGTTGCAGGACCCTGTATATTAAATTCTGCGGTCAAATTTGTAAATTTTTGCCCCTGAGCCGAGAATTTGTTTCATGACCTTCGAAAATGAAAATTGCTCATTTAAAACCCATATATTTCGTAAAATTTCAAGGGCCGAAAACAATATCCACAACTTTTGAACGATTTGACAAAAGTCGAATAAATTTTATCGACAAATAGACCAACTATCGATCTTTCTTTTGCCCCAGACTCGTTGCATAAAGACCCGTTCAAAACGTCTGCAGGCAGAACGTGGGGAAATTTGCGAACCTAATTGGGTTTGGTGCAAGCCGAAAAGGTCGGGCACCTGTCACCAAAATTACGCCCCCTCCACGTTTGATATTTACCCCCATGCAAATGGCGCTGAAAAATTGATGAGTTTTGCCGATTTTTTTTTCTCGGACGTGAGGACGTAAAAATACGCCGCATGGTCCAGAGCAGGACTAAAAAAAGTAGACCTCCTAGGGGGCTGTGGAACAAAATGTTAGGGAGGGGCGGGGCCGTCTTTTAAAAAAAGTTGCAGGACCGTACCTCCATTTTTCAGAGGGGCGCGCAATTGGGGGCACGAAATTTCAGAAAAAAAACTGTTTTTTGGCTTGAGACGTTTTTTCGATTTTTAAAATGGACAAATTTTCAGATAAATTATTATTTTTCGCGGCCGTATGATTGGTCGTTTGCGTTTATACCAGGTGATTCAAGTTTTATTGCCAGGCCAAAAATGGCGACTTCTAATTGAAATAAAAAATCCAAAATAAGTACACATGTTTAGATATTGATGAAGCCCAATGTGACGATACAAAAAAATAATTTTAACCATCCGGTAGTTTGAACGTTATTTCACAAAGAATTCGTAATTTTATTTATATAGTTTTTGTCAGAACATACTTTAATGCTATTCCAAACATTCCAGTGTAATCCAAGTCAAAAAAATTGCACCAATTATTGAATTAAATGAAATTTGATATTGCAACAGTAAGATTTATTACTCAATAGTAAAACATGACGGCTGCTTCCAGTAATAGTCTGATTTTATGGGTTTTATGATAGGGCCGTACCCAATCCCTCAGCCTGCTGGGTGGATACCGACGCAAGGATTTCTTCAGGGCCGGAGCTGCAAGGCCCGTTGAACCCACGGGCGACTGGCGGAATCATAAAAAGTCCTAAAACGTTCCAACCGCACCGGCGCGGTCAATGCTTTGTAGAGCTCTTGACACAACATCATAAATCATACCGAGGAAAGTTGGCCAGTAATGTAAAAAATGCTTCAATTTGAAATCTAATCATTTTCGTTAATTTTTGATTTCATAAATGGGTTCTATGAATAAAATAAAACAGTTTAGGGCAAAAATAACGATAGAGAATTTTGCCCGAAAAGAGTTTTTTTTTAATTTTATAACCGTCTATATAATTATATCGAAAAAGTCAAACTACCTTTCCGTAGATTAGTATCAGACCTATATAAATCCAAATTTTCATATTTTTTGGGCAACTCCAAATGCCTAAAAAACCCATGGTAATAAAACTTGAATCACCCGGTATAGAACCAAAAAAATCTCCTATTTCTGGGCTTTACAACGCACAAAAAATCAAGTATGCAAATTTGTAGAACTCCGTTCAAGACATTCAATGAAACAAGTTTCGTCACTCTACGTCTTTAAGTTTTGAAGATATTAATTTTTTTATAGAATTATTTTTTCAATTAAAAATAAATCGACCCAAAATAACAAATTTCCTTACAGAACATAATTTATATCTCCGTAATCAATAATCTGAGCATAAAAAGATAGATATACAATATTGTGCACCAAACTTCCCCCCATCCAACCGCGTACGTTTTCAAGTAACAAGTTTCGTCACTCTACGTCTTTAAGTTTTGAAGATATTAATTTTTTTATAGAATTATTTTTTCAATTAAAAATAAATCGACCCAAAATAACAAATTTCCTTACAGAACATAATTTATATCTCCGTAATCAATAATCTGAGCATAAAAAGATAGATATACAATATTGTGCACCAAACTTCCCCCCATCCAACCGCGTACGTTTCGACCTTTCACATCATCAGGTTTTCAAAACATTTCAACTCAAAAAAAATTAAAAAAATCACCTAGTCATAATTTACCCAAGTACTAGTGTTAAACATACTAGATTAATTAATTATGTATATTCTGTAATTAAGATCGTAGATGCAGAAAAATCATGCGAGGATTTAATAAAACAGTAATTACTGATTTTGACTGAGCTAAAGTGATTAAGGGAATTCTTACGGCAAAAACGTCAATCCTGCATTTCACATTTCAGGTGTACCAACGATATGCAATATGCAAAGTAATTTTTAATTTTCTTTTTAATATTCTTAATTTGAAGTTGCAATTTAAAAAAAAGCCAACTAAACTAAAATAAAATTAAAACTTTTATAAGTTCACCAGAAAAGTTACCAATTTTCTGAAAATCCATTAAATCATTGTCTAATACAGTTAAAGCAGTTGCGGAAACTATAACAAAACACATAAAAATATTAGACGTTTCAGATAGTTCCTGCTACATGCAGGAACTATCTGTTCCTGCAGATGAAACATATCGAATGTTTCATCTCATGTTGTTTCACGCATGAATGCGTGAAACAACATATCGAAAGGGCAATGAATCAGTAAAAAATAAAATCGAAGTTAAAATGGCAGAAAATGTATTCATAATATCAAAATATAGTAATAAATAATATATGTATTAAAAATTTTCATAAAAAAATCAGAAATTGCCAAATAATTTAATAGAAATGGATTGAAAACTTCTAAAATGCAATCAAAATATACTAATTAAAACGTCCAGCAGGAGGTTAAAAAATTGCGAACACTCTAGTAAATCTCATAATATAACAAAGCCCATAGGCGAAAGACCACATGAAGGTTGAGAGACGAATAAAAACAATTTCTTTTTATATAACCAAAGCGTTATGATGAAGCCACAGAAAGTAAATAACGAGGTAATTTTATTGAAGTTGCTGAAAACCTAATAACATAATTTACTTTTATAATCTTTTAAACGAGAGCAAATATTTATAAGTGATATTCACTCATAATAAAATAAAATTTTAATGATTACTTAATAATCCCAAATTTAATGCTTCGAACAAAACAGGTTGATAATCCTATGAACACCCTCGTGTAATTTATGCAATGTTTTGTACAAATCGTAAGCTTTGGAAGTTAGATAGCGATAGAATTTATGATCTCGATGATTTCCAAGTAGGCATAGACAACATTCATAGTTATGTAATTGTGTATTCAGTAAATGAATAGATTTACTTGGTTGGAAGTGGCAGTTAATATATTTGTACGATTAAATTAAGAACATGATACAGGGGAATGTGTGCGAGAGCGTAAAAGTTCTGACGTAGTATTTCAGCATGGAAGAAGTGCAAATAGCGTGGGGGAGAAAGACCGGTGCCGGTCGGTTCCGGGACTCGATGACCTTGAACGTCCCAGGCCTACTCTGCGGTCAGAGACGAGTTTCTTGGTCTGTACTCTTGCCTCACTCCAACTGGCGCCACACACTCTGCTCAAAATTGACCTGCATATCTTGCCTTTCACACAAAGGAACGCGTATATATCATTCGATTTGCTTCTAAATGTTGACTGAGAAATTTGGTGGCATCAATTAAACTACGCTTGGGGGAGTAAAATGTAAATTCGACCATCAGCGAAGAAAGCTTGGTTTTGAAAGTTGCATGCGAATAACACATGATGCATAGTTTTCACTCGTTATTGCCGACCTTGCGTTGGTACCTTGCCTCGGGCTACACGCAATATGCTTTACAAATCATTAAAATAATTTAATTATGTTACTCATTCTGTAACAGTAATATAAAAATGCAAAAATAATTTAACCTTTTCGGCAGTATACAAACACAATAATAGTCTAATTGAATCTGAAGCAAAGTTTTTGTAAGCAAGTATGTATCAAATTTTATTAGGCCCGCTTCCGTTAAACCATGGAATTTTCTACCAAGCACTGTGCCAAAGAGAAATCAAACATCTATTAAAAACCATCATTTAATTCAAGTGCCAACAAAATGTAATCTTTGTTTCGGTACGATTTACTCTCTGTAGATGTAACAGAAATACAACGCACGTAGGTGGTGTTCATTAAATCCGAATTATTTTGGTCACACAAAAAACAGATGTGCGAGAGTGTAAAGCGGATCTTGTTTTGAAAAGTAGGTACGTTAAAAATAATGAATAAAGCCGGTATTTATAATAAATACTCGCAAGTTATTTTCACTTACGAAATATTCTACTCTAGTGGAGGTATGCCAAGAAAAATATTACGCGAAATGTGAATTCGTTAAAGCACGCTGGCAAACTTACGCTTCTAAAATTAAAATGTTTGGTCACTTCTAAATATTTTTGAGCATAATTAATGTGTCCGGCCGTGCAAAGACTCAGGTTCAATACACCAATAACGAGAGTTATAGAATTGTTTACTCTCCCGAAAGAAATTTACATTTCCACTTGGGCCGCGGTATAAAAATAAGCCAGAGGTGCGCGTTGCTTAAGTGCCAACATTTTACCCGTGTTTTCAGGCTGCACTGGTTCTAGACTGGTATTGCATAAATGACATCATCATGCAAATGTAAATACAAAAGTTGTAGGAACATCTGTGCGAGAATTTGACAGGATGAAGCATAAAAACAATCGGTACGCGCACGGTTTTGAAAATGTTTTGAATTCAATACCTACGCATATGAAGAAAAAAGTTACCATCAAATTTAAAAAAAAGATCTCAATACTTTAAAATACACAATACACGAAACAAATATAAAATAAAATTCGTAAAATATCAACATGAGTAAAATAAGAGTGATCAAAACCTCGCAGATCCCTTAACCCCCTTTAACATAAGAGTAACAAAAGAGTAAGACAAAAAGTAATTCGAAGCATCTGAAAGTCCGAAAAATGCTTCTCTTCAAAGTACAGATGTTGGTAGGAAAACAATAGAGGAAAAATATCTCGGACTACACGAAAAACGGCATAATAAATCTTGCAGGTTAAACTGGAAATGAGATTTACTGTACAAACTGAAAGATTAAGTTCAAATTTCATGGCAAAAATGCAACACCCTATCAACATTTCAACAGTAAACAGGAGAAACATAAATTAACGCTGACCTAGGCGAGTATCTGGACTAGAACAGATATAACGAGTGAAGAAATAAGTTATGCCCTGAATCAAATGAAAAAAACAAACCCTAGGACAGATACAAACCGAGATCACAAAGGGAGCGGAAACGAAACTTTCAATAAAACTAACTTTGTGAACTTTTTACATATAAAAATCCAAAAATTCTTCAAATCCAATAAGAAGAAGACTGTTATTGAAACAATAACATTCTTCAGATAAAATTTCAGAAACTTCGACTATTTTCAAAATTCTAGAACATTCAGAAATTCTACAAACATAAAAAAAAAATTTGAACAAACAACGTTCTATAATAATAGTACATACCGAGTGTCTGGGATGTGGGGCGAACATAGGAATTTAACATGTAAAATTAAATATTTGTAATTATTAGGTCCCCTGTTAATTTTAGAGAAATATCGTAAATGAATATTTTCTTAAATGATAACAAATAATTATAAATTCATGCTTGTCGTTTGGAATAAATCATAATCATAACGTGACTAGTTCGGGACTTATTTTCGGTTAAATTTCAACTAATTCCGTCTGTATCAGCGATTATCATGTTTGCGAAAAAAATTGAAAATACAGCGAGTGTAGCAGAAGATGATTCAACAGGTATTTTAATACTCCAATTTCAATAAATATTATTGCAAAAACATTACCATTCAGGCAAACGTAACAGAAGAAGCAACGATGAATTGGAAGAAAGAGTTTTGGGTTTGATAAATGCCGAACCAACAACTAGAGTTGTTAGAGCAAGTACTAAAAAATTCTCCATTCTGGTGTAAACAGTATCCCAATCTGTTATAAAATGCCTGCCATACATTAGCCAACTGCTATCTGTAATTAATCTGCACTCCGCAAAAATTGCTCGTTGTCACCTGGGCTCAAACTTGACTTCGACTGGTAAACAATACTTACCTCCCTTAATGCTTAAATAACTATTTCACTATAACATGACATTTGTCAAACTCATGGCAAGCGTTTTTACACGTTTTGTTACATTGTTCAACTTTTTAAAAATTATTTCTGAGGTGGATTCTGGTACAAACTTAAATTAAATGGATGATACATTTACAGTTTTTAATACTCCTTAAGTATTAAAAAATATTTCTTTGCGATTTTTCTCTAAAATTAATGGTGGAGCTAATAATTACACATATTTAATATTACATGTTAAATTCCTATGTTCGCCCCTTGTCCCAGACACTCTGTATATTATTTCAGTTTGCAAAAACTATGTGGAACATTAAATGGAATTGTAGTTGAACAGTTTGTCAAAGAAGGTAAACTTAATCTTGAATTTTAGACAAGGTTGAATTGATCGAGTAAGGGTAATATAAGAATGATACTTTATTATGCTCAATTATTTGCTTTTATAAAATTTTATTCTAGTTTTATACTGTTTTTTTAACATTGTTATATTCAATTATATCTCAAGACGTTTTGAAGAATTCGAAGTCATTGAAACAATTTAAAAAATCATAAAAAAAACTTTAAGTTTGCTAACATGGAAAATGCACTGAAAACTTCTCGAGTTCTCAGGGCATAATTTGGAGAATTCGAAGATTTACATTATGTCATCTTTTTCCATGATATGATCATGCTTTGAGTTGATCTGTTTCTGGTGAACTGAAACAAATGTTTGCTCCACTGCTTGATTTGGACTAGAGATAATTAAAATATAATTGAAGACCATAAATTCAAAATGCAAAAAAAGGAAGACGTGAGGTTTTTTTAACTTATAATGGCCTATGTGCCACAATTATATTCGGAAGGTTCCTATACTGATGAGATCTGGAATGTACCATTTATGTATTTTTGCATAATGATATTAGGAAGGTTCTAAGTCCATAAAAGCTGGCAGGGCTTGTTTGTACAATTAGGATTAAGTATTTATTAATGTATTTTTCAATAACTGAGAAGTATCAATTGGCATTTAGATCCATTTAAAGTTTTCAACTCGTTAAATTAGCCCCGTCCACCTTTTCTGCCTGGCACCTCCACCATTATTGATGTAATAACAAATATAGAATATTATTATTTATTGTTTTATGATACAAAAATTATGATTACAAATGGGATTGATCTTATGACATCAATTGACAGGTCAAATTAGCGTTCTTTTTAATACTTCCCAAGTTTTCCTAGCCATCAAGGTTGATTAAAGAAACTCACAATTTATTAATTTGATCAGTAACTTAATGGGTTAGTTATGAATGTTTTATTATCAGTTTCCTGTGTCTTAATTACTCCAAGTGTAATAAAATTGAGTACTAAAACACCGCATTGAAATTAAAAATAATATTAGTGTTAATGTACCGTGTTAATGTAAGTCACTCTTCCTTCAGTTGATGCTAAGAGGTTCATATTTACACGAAAATTAGTTATGTATCTTGATTAATGACTGACTAATGAAGAATGATTTTAAGTAAATATCAGACCCGTTGAAATTAATAATAATATTAGTTTCAATATCCTTAAATTGAGCAAAGAAATTTCCAATTCACTGGAGAATATGCTTTGATTTAAATAGATTAATCACTGAAAATGTTACTAGTACTATGATTGTGATAATACTATAAGTGAAAATGAAGGCCGTTAGCAATAATACGCTTGAATGCAGTATTTAATTTAGGTATTTTATTTTCCAGGTGGAAGTCGAATCAGCATTAGAACATCCATTCTTCGTGTACGGTCAAGGATGGGCCTCTTGTAATATAGAACGTACGTTACAGTGCTACGGTTTAAAAGTACACCGCTTGCAAGTAGGCGACATACTGATATCATTAACACCGAGGGAGGCTTGCATGTCCGCAGTAGCACGAAGCTCCACTATAATCACAACTGCCACAACCACGGCTATGACAGTTCGACAAGTGTCCACAAATACGAAAGACCACCAGCACTTAGTTAACAATTTAATTAAGGATCACGCCATTATGGAGCATCACGGCAATCAGACGGTGCCACAGCATCCGCCGCAGTCATTGTCTCCTGACAGTATAGCCAGAAAAAGGAGGTGGTCTGCTCCAGACCAGATTTGCGATGAGGAGGAGCAGTCTGCCAGACGAATGCGCTTGGAATGATTCCTCAGAAAGCATTTGTAGAAGAGTAAATGCTTTATAAAATTAGATGTGTACATAAATTGCATACTGTATAGAATAAATACAGCTGTATTTGTAGATGATATTCTAATCGTTCTAACCGGAGTATTGTTGATGAAAGACAAACTACACACTGTATGTGTAATTTTAGTGTAAATATGTTGTATAAATTTGTATTAATTGAAAAGACAGTGTGTACTAAGTCCTTCACATTACTCTTATTAACTGTACTCGTAATTTTAGTGCAATGGATAATAAGTAAAGAGAGATATAATATGTATATCTTACATGACAATATGATGAGCTGGAAATGCATATGTAAATCATGCTGTCGAACGAATTGAGTATTATGACGAGTGATATATTAGAATCCACGAACAATTACTTTTAAGTGAATACGTATGGAGTCGGTCGGCATTGTATCACTATATGCCACCATCGATCTCAAGGGACTCGTGTGATAGAACTGCTTTTAATGTAATTCACAAAGATCTGTATTTTATTTACTATGTATTTTCATACATTAATATAATGCACGAACTGATTTAAACATTATATATATATATATATATATATATATATATATATATATATATATATATATATATATATATATATACATATATTTATATATAAATATATGTATATATGTATATGCATACCTATATATATAGATAGATAGAGTTTGTTACTTATCTAGAGTATTGGTGGGCCCTTGGTGGGGCAATTAAATTGTTGTTATTATGCTTTTTAATGTTCTTTATATTAATTTCCATGTGAATTCTTGGCTGTGATACAGTAAAGTATGTGGAATGAGCGACACTTCCCTCCATGTCTTTTGATCCCAATTTACATGTGTCAATATTATGCAAGTAACGTTACATACCTCACACTCTGTGCTTACATATATATTACAAAAAAAAAGTCTACAATATGGTATAAGAAATTTACACTATTGTCTGTTAATAAATTGGTAGTCAATTAAATTTTAATATATACTTTATATATATATATTTAGGGAACAAAGGGAGAAAATATTTCTTATACCATACTAGTTATATTTAAGACTTAACCAAATAAACTGCCGGCAAATGTTATGAATTGAAGAACACTCACTGGTAAACTGAGTATACTTGACAATTCATCTATTTAATATTGTAGATGCAGTGTTGCTTGTGTAGATTTTATAATTTGTTTTTAAATATACTAGTGAAATCATTTACAATGTAATTTATGTAAGCAGCAGGACGAAACCCATTCAAAGCTAATTGAAAGACAACTGGAATTTAAAGGGAAATGTGGTCTCAATTTTTTTTCGCTTTGATTTAAAAACATGATTTATAGAAATTATATTGTAAATGATTCAAGACATGATCTATGTCATTGAAAGTTGCAATTCAGTGATATTGATAATAATGTTGAGGTGGCATTATTATAATTATCTGTTTAGCTGTAAGTTTGTCAAAGGGGAGATGTAATATTAGAAGTGCCTTGAACATAAACTCGAGATGTTTATGAGTATGTTTTTAGTCGATAAGAAAAGTTTATGTATATGAAACAGTGCTAACAGGTGTACAGATATATTATTTTACAGATTCATGTACAGTGTGCCATTGTTGTTGAAATGTTGCAAATTGTAAGGCCGGATGGCAGTGCAGTCAAATCAATAAAATATATATGTATTACGTGGTTGTTTTGTTTACATTAAAAAAGTGCTACTGTTAGATATGGCCAATTAAAATATGCTTGTGATTAATACTTTTATTGATATATGTGGCGACAGAAAATTTAACTGAATAAGCTGGTTAGCTTCTCTTAGCATGTGATTCTGGATAACACAGTGCACACAGTGTGGGCTCATTTTGTGTGCATTAATCGTTGAACCATAACAAATATGTACGATTTTCTAAGTTATTTTTTATGACAATATTTGTAAGTTCTAACAAATCCTGGTTAATCAGTAATTTCTACTACCCCCACCGTTGATTGAAAAGTATAATGATAGGCAACCCTGGGCAAAAAAGTGGGGTTTGAAAATTGTCCACTGAGCTGTCCAGTTGAGAAAGAGATAGGACACGACGGCACAGGACCAAAAGAGTGACCTTGATGTTGCCACTCTATTGGGTGGTTTTTACTGACAAAGGGATGCACAGGTTAAAAGGGTACACATTTTTCTGCTTTCTGCTTGAGTTGCGTATCTTTACACTCTTCAATGAATGCTCCCACATGCAATTATGGCCAGGTCGACGTGCAGCTTGCAGCTGTACAGATGCCATAGAAAGATCATGAGCGTAGATAAAAAATTTAAGTCGTACGCATGTATGTTTTACTTTACCAATAACAATGTATTTTACAAATTTGATTATTTTAAATAACTTTAAGAAGGATGGCAACAAATTGTGAGTTAACGCTATAAGGAAAAATGAATGGTTGATAAGTATAAATTTTTAATGTGCGCAAGTAACGTGCATACAAAATAAAAATTGGCCCAGTAGGCACTGATTTCAATTTAAAATGAAACATTTTAATTTACAGTGTACCGATGACAGATTCGGTTCTGTCGTGTTGTTTTAGATTATGTATGTATTTATTACTCCATACAGATTGGGAACAGATGAAATGTGTGATCCCAAACATCCATTAGTGGATATGCAGGCGAAGAAGAGAGTATTTATCTGTTCTGTGTTGTATGTATTATCAGTTTGACAAGCGCGATCAGAAATCTGTGTTGGTACACTAAAATCTAAAATCAAATTTTCCATGGCCTACTCGGCCAAAGTTTTCATTTGTACACGTTATAATATCCATTTCAATCAAAGCAAAATATATTAAAACAGTATTTTCATGATGTGTAATGTGTAACTATCGGTGAAGTAGTACTTTATGAAAATCTTTTGTATATGTAACAAAATTTAATAATCTTCAAAAAGCATAATTTTAAGAATTCTATTGAGGATTCCAAGGGGTTTCTAAATTTTTCTATGTTCTAGATAGTTATCATCTATCAATTATCTATTATCAGTTATTATGATTCTTACATAGTTAATATATTTTGAAATTTGGATGCTCTATTAATGCTTTAGTAATGAACCAATTACTAATAATTTAAAAAACAAATTCAAAATTATGAAATTATTCAAAAATCTTATAGGGGAGAGTGGGTAAAACAGGGTGGTCGGATAAAACGGTATCATTTATATTGCTTTCGGAGAAGGTGCCTTCTGGCAAATAATAACTAAACTAATCTCGGTATAGTGTAAATTGGCAATTGCAAGAACAAGCACAACCAAGCTGAAAATGCGTCATACTTGTATTGTGATGAACTATACTCAAATTCAAAGTCTAGTGAAGCTGCACTCACATAGAGTATGATGATGACCACTATCTTAGCTATTCTTGCATAAAATAAATGTTTGTGTTTTTTATTCGTAGTTCAATGTCATTCCGATAATATTTTGTCATTTTGAAATTCCATTTATTCTTATTTATTCCATTTTATTAGTTACCGTCGTTACCCGATGGGTAAAGGGTACTTTGACATTTTGCAAATAATCGCAAATTATAACTTATGTCGTTTGTTGAAAAATAAGATATTTTAAGCTATCGACACCGTGATAGTGTATCAACTTGTCAACACATTTCAAGAATACTTCTAGCTCACAAACAAGTTTTTATAACCAATTATAATTCAATTATGTATTAGATACTCAGTTTTAGCCAACTCTTCCCTACAAGATTATATTTTGTTACACAAAATGATATATAATTGTTTTGAACCTTTTGTAAACAACTCTTGCAGGAATAGATTATTAAAAATCATAGCACAATCTATGATTGTACAATACTTTTCTAATTTAAATCAAGAAAAGAAGAAGAATATGTGTGAACCAACAACAAAATTTCAAGAATTATCAATTAAAATCGCTTGGTCTGTGTCATCTTAGTACTTAGAAAGTCTGGTTGCATTAGTTAAAAGATATCGACAATTCTAAAAAATACAATTGACCATGTCAACACACTGGTCGAGTAATGGTCAGCACTGGACCATTATATACAATGCGTGAACAAGAATTGCATCTATTTACCTGTGAAATTTGCTTGTATGTAAATTTACGTGCTCCTCTTGAATCAAGATTAAATTAAAGATTAAATTGTAGAGCCTTTTACAATATTATTAAGAACAACAGAACTCTCATAAGTGTAACTAAAAATAAAATTGAAATTTACTTATGAAATATTTCTAATGGTTACGCAAATTAAACAAAATTCATACTATATGTTACCGCATAAACATGCACCCGGTATAATACATGACACCCAGTACAATACATGACAAAAAAATCTAGTTTTTTCTATTGTGAAAATAGCAATTTTTCCATGCCTTACTATACAGGGTGTCTCTAAATTGTGTGGAAATAGCTTAACCACAGATTACTGGGATCAAAAAAAGACGATTTAACAAAACTTTTCTATATACAAATGCGTTTGGTTTAGCCAGTATTCAGCTTCAAAGTAAATTAAAAAAAAACAAAATTTGCTTATAAAAAGAGATATAGAAAGAGAAGAACTCATATTTTGACATAATATTGTTATTATCAGTAGACCGGTTGTATATAAAACAAGTGAGGCCCAACATCAATACATTCATTTTTTTTAATGGCAAAAGCAAATAAGTTTTAAAAAAATGAAATCGGACGCAGGCATTTATTATTAAGTTTTTTTGTATCTTTATAGTTTTTGATATCTGTTACAGTTTCGACACAAAAAAATAAAATATGAGTGACTGCGCTACACTCGTTTGGAAACAAATCATCAGTGAACAGAATTTTCTGATTAAAAAGTATATGTTCAGCTCTTTTTTCCTGAATAAATCGGCAAAAGGCAAATCGTAGGTTATAATCAGCTGGTAAAAGCTCTTGCACTATTTGGATATCATATGGATAAGCAACTGCTATAATTTTTCAAAATTTCTTCCTCGTTATTAGGGCTCCTAAAATCCTAAAACCAGCAACATATCTGTTTTATCGGCATAAGTGTACTTTATATTGATTATTGTGAATAAACCATCATCAACCCTGTAACTAGATTACATTTGTTTCCATACGAGTGTAGGGCAGTCACTCATATTTTATTTTTTTGGGTCGAAACTGTAACAGATATCAAAAACTATAAAGATACAAAAAAACATAATAATAAATGCCTGCGTCCGATTTCATTTTTTTTAAATTAATTTGCTTTTGTCATTAAAAAATATGAATGTATTAATGTTGGGCGTCACTTGTTTTATACACAACCGGTTTACTGATAATAACAATATTATCTCAAAAGATGAGTTATACCCATATAAAGTGTCATACCAAATAACATCTAAATCAATGAAAACGTTCTCTTGTTATAAGCAAATTTTGTTTTTATTAAATTAACGTTGACGCTGAATTCTGGCTAAACCAAACGCATTTGTATATAGACATGTTTTGTTAAATCGTCTTTTTTTGATCCCAGTAATCTGTGGTTAAGCCATTTCCACACAATTTAGAGACACCCTGTATATGAAAATGATATTTTTTCACTCTAGAGAAGAAAATATTTTCACATCTAGAGATGAAAATAAAAATGTAACATTTAATAGAAAGAATACATATGGAAACGACTTTACAAACATTAAAGTTTCAAATATACTTGAAAGTACAATTAGCTTTGATGACCAAGTGAGCAAACATTGGACTTCGACAACTCACCATCAAATCTGCATATAGCAACTATTTCGACAACCGAAAACTTACCTTCAACAAATGGCACAGAAGTCAGTACTGTGCATAACAATAATTAATTTTAATAATTATAGTAGTAGTGACTGTATATTTTAGGGACATATAGGGATATATAGGATATAGGGACCGACTATCGACCAATGGAGGTCCTTCTGCCGTGTGATTTGTGTAAGTGTGTGTATTGAGTTATGGCTGGTTACTCTAGAAATTCCCCCCCCCCTCCCCCCCCCCCCCCCAACTCTAAAGCGCCGTTAATGAGCTCCCAACGGCGAAGCACTAGTTTCCAGTACAAATGTACTGCCGATACATGGGCTCGAACCCAGGTCTTCGTGCATGCTAAACAAGTGTTCTAATGTGTCAGCCAAACTACCGGTTAAATAATTATAATATAATTATAATTAATAATTATTATAATTATAATTTATAATTAATAATTATTATAATTATAATTACAATTATTATAACTAATAATTATTATAATTATAATTATAATTATTGTGTTTTCCACGTTTATGCTAAAATTAAATAACATCTTGTACTTTTTAATCTGATATTTTATAAACTGCAATATCGTAGTAAAAATTATATTTCTACTTGAGATGAAATACGTTTTTCTCGTTTTCTCGTGAACTTCGGTGCTACACTCGCCGTTAACGCGGCTCGTGAACGAACAGTCCACTCATGAGTTTTCATCTCTTGTTGCAAAATATACTATTTTGTCTAACAATTAATTATATTGTTACGAACGGTATTCTATTTCTGTTATTTTTTAAAGCTTTATCATTAACAAATATTTGTGTCACAAATTCTGCTCTGATAAGCCATTTTCCACACGCTTTGATTAATTAAACTTCAAAACTGAGAGTAAAATTACAAGTTTGGGTGGTTCACTGTAATGTCTATGGCCATTTTTTACATGTATTTATCACCATTTAATTTTCAAATTTTCTCGTCTCCACAAGAACATCGATACTAGCTATAAATGTAATTAGATAGATTTTTTGTTTCTAAACATTTGTTTACTCTTGCACTTTTTCTTTAAAATATCGCGGAAGCAGCAAATGCATAAATGTGGGTTTATATGTTAAATTCCTAGTATACCAAACCAATTCAACACCCGGTAGTAGATAAAATATAATCTGTGAATGTACTTAATTATTCCAGAATACCTGTTTATAGATACAGCCACAGACAACTTTTATATACAGCCATGTAAAAACGCAAAATCACCATAAAACTTGATTTTATACTTCTCATGTCATATTAAACACGTAAGTTAAAAGGAAATACAAATACTACAGCTTTAGTATATTCTTTGTACTACAGTCTCTCCATCGCGGTTGGCTGTGCGCCTGACACACTACTTTGTATTGGCGATATAGTAACGAGGTCTTTCCAGTTTTCCAGTTACGTAGTATAGAGTTCACTAATGGAAATAAACAAAGTTGCTTACAACGGCTAAATTGGGCTAAATTAGCACTTTACGCTTTTAGACACAACAGAGGCAAAGAAAAAATGGGCTGAATTAAAAGTGCACAACAAAACAGAAAATTGGAAATATTAGTAAATCGAAGGCGGAAAGACCCCATATGGGGTCGATAGCCCAATAAAGATCGATTATATATATATATAGTAAATCGGTACACAAAATTAGTGTTATTGTGAATAACCATGTTTTTTTTTCCAATTTGTGTTCTAATTTTACGTACTGATTTCAAGTTCTACGTTAATTAATAATTACCACAGACCACCAATACCACAATTACTAATTGACTGGTTGTGAATTTTTATATATATAATCGATAGTTATTTTGTTTTACTTACATTGGTAGCACTGCAATTATGCCAATTTTGATAACAATGGATGTATGTGATTAATGGGAAAATACCCAAGTTTCTCGATCTCATATCGTTAAACAATGTGATAAATTAACATACCGATCTGGCAGTTTTGGATCATTTCTGATTTACCGAGGTGTAGTTATGTAGAATTTCAAGATGTATTCTTCAAAGGTAAAATAAATTTGTAGGTTATTTAAGTTTGTCAGTGCTGTAAAATATTGAACAATTTTTATACAACTTTTATCTACAATGTCAGGTACAGCATATGTTGGTAATAAAATTATTTAACTTTTTGTTTACACATACAATGCCTGATTATTGTGGCAAGTGATGTATGCAAAGTGCGTAGGTACCTGAATTTAACCAGATTTGATCAAACAGTAACCTTTACTTCATACTGTCCTCTAGATGTTCGATTACGTTAAGCAACACTTACCGGACTGTTATCTTCATAAATCGAATTTGACATTTATTAGAAACGCAAACATACATATGGCCTTATTATGTATTGGAAATATTAACTTGTACCATAAGGCCTCAACTATGATATGAACGGCGAGTGATAAAACAAACATTTTGTTTGCGATTTGAATTCTTCTTAATATGTACTTGCCGCTCGCCGTACACCGCTCACCAATTAATTGAACAATTTGTATTGCCCTTAACACTAATTCCGGGGTTGTTGCTCGATGTCGAGGTAATGATAAACGATAACAAACATCAATGTTGACCATCGATGTTAACATCGACATGGACCATCGATATTTTTTTAATACTCATGAATATTAAGAATAACATAAAACTTTTATTATACAGGGTGTACATAAAGTATAGAATAAATTCATTATTTCGGAAATTAAAAATATTTTAGAAAAATCCCAGTACACTATTTTGTCATCATTTGTTTGTTAGTTATGACATCATCAATTCTTTTTAAATAGCAACCCTAATATACTCCGATTTTTCTAAACTGGCGTTCACGTCATCAAAATAATAATCATAATAATGATGGCACAATTTTACAAGGTTGCCAGCTGTCCCGTGCAATCTTATGCGACAGTGCGCGGTTAGTATCAAATTCGTCGACTTCTCTGCCGTTTATCGTACATATATCAATCTTGTGGTTATGGTTTAAAATCTACAATGGCAAAATATGCATTGTAATAATCGAACAAATGTAACTAGTTAGACGTCAAAGAAGTTTGGTTATACACACATGTATGAGCATGCTTAGTGAAAAAGATGTGGCATCGTCGCCGAAAAAATATCACGGCTGCCAACATAACATGATTTATTACATGATTGGCAGGCAAAAATTGTGTCCGCGGTTAATATACCGATTACCTATTTATAACCACTGGTGATCAGTGTTATGTAACAAATGATCCTCAGATTAATTTCCGTTCTTAAACTATTGTTATGCATATTCTCGAAAACAATCACGTTGGTACGAGAAAACCTCATCGCACAGCTGTTTAATGACGTGAACGCCAGTTTAGAAAAATCAAACGTGATTGTTTTCAAGAATATGTATAACAATAGTTTAAGAATCGAAATTAATCTGAGGATCATTTGTTATATAACACTGATCACCGGTGGTTATAAATAGGTAATCAGTGTATTAACCGCGGACACAATGTTCGCCTCCCAATCATGTAATAAATCATGTTATGTTGGCAGCCGTGATATATTTTCGGTGACGATGCCACATCTTTTTCACTAACAACACATGCTCATACATGTGTGTATAACCAAACTTCTTTGACGTTTAACTTCTTACATTTGATCGATTATTACAATGCATATTTTGACATTGCATATGTTAAAGCGTAACCACAAGATTGATATATGTACGATAAACAGCAGAGAAGTCGACGAAATTGATACGAACCGCGCACTGTCACACAAGATTGCACGGGCGCAACAGCTGCTTGTAGCCATTTTTAAATACCCAGGACAGCTGGCAACCTTGTAAAATTGTGGCATCATTATTATGATTATTATTTTGATGACGTGAACGCCAGTTTAGAAAATTCAGAGTATACTACATAATCACATTGTAAAAAATTAAATCTTTCATTTTAAGACTATACCAAGATCAAAATTTAAAAAAAATAGTTTTTTGCAAACAAAGACCCAATGACCCGGTTAGAATGAGTAAGTGGTTCCTTACACACTGTCATGTGTAAAGTGCCAAAATCGAACAGCAAAGTCATTTGCACTTAACATTATGCACATGCACTCGTAATTATTCTCGTTAGATCTAAATAACTGCATCACATCAGATTGACAGTTTTTCGAAATTGCAACTGTCTATGTCACATACGTAATAAAAAAGGTAATTTTTAGTAAAATATATCATTTCCAAGTAATTCTTTTGAATTCAAGCTTTAAAATTGTTAGCGACAGCGAGGAAGATATGTGTACTCCTCGATTCATGGATTGGAGGCTTAGAAATAAAGAAAAATCATTGTCTGAAAACGTAATGTTGGCGTACTATGATGAATTGTCAATCCAAATGAGAGGTTACTTTAGGCCACACAAGGTGTTACTTTTTGCTATTTATTTCCATGTAATGTGGTCGTAGATAAAGTATATATAAAACGCGAGTTGTAAAGTAATTACGCCCTCGAGGAATTTATTCTCTTCTCTTTTTAACTGTTTCCTCTCGTGCGTAATATGCTATTTACAGTTCTTGTTATGTAATAAACTATTACTCAGCAGTTAATTGCCTTATGAATACAAAGACAATCATTGAAACTAACTAGCGAATAAAGTTTATTGCAGACTGTAAGTAAGAGGCTTGGTAATTTAATTGTGCCTATATTAATGAACTCATATAAATCATAATTTTATGGTTTAAATTAGAATATAATAATATCACAAATAGATATGTAAATAACTTTTGCTGATTTATATAGACCCAAATTATTCCATATTTTTGAACACCTGCATTTTTTTGTTTCAAATGATTAACCAATTTTTTTTCTTGTAGTATAATTTAAATATAGATTTTGAGGAATGCCAGAGACAGCACAAAAATAAATATTCTGATACAGAAAGCGATCTTGAGTCAGAAAGTGAAATTAAACAAATTGATGAGATCCTACTCATCAACAGGCCACCTCCATATGTTTTCGATGCAAGCATCATCAATCCCACTTGCAGTCCCACTACAAGTAACGGCGTACATAAAAATTCTAATGGAGATTTTAAAGTACCTTCTAAAGTTACGGACCAAAATAAAATTTTACAGCTTATCTCACCCAAGAATAAGAAAAGAATCAAGAAAAGGAAGCAAGTATTGAAAGCATGCTCCGGTGTAGAAGATTTACTTACAATTGAAACAAGGTTAGTTGTATCGGATACAAGTTCTTGTCCACGAATTGTATCTACAGCAGTCGACAGCTCGGGTGTTGAAATAAATTTGGAAAGTACAAGTGATGTGATAAACGGCGATCAATATGCCTTCAAACAGAACCTGTCCCATAACTTGCTTACAGAATATGCAAGTAAAGCAGTATTATGTGATAAAATGTATCAACAAGAAGCTGCACAACTTTTTAAACCATCTGCTTCTTTTGAAAAAAACATTATAACTAATGATAGTCATGATACACACCAAAGACTCTCTAATCATTTCCCACGAATGCGAACAAAGCCGGATGAATTTGAAAGGCCACATAAATCATCGTCGAATTATGATGTGACAAATATTGTTGATAGATTTATAAGAGCGTCACTTACTGAAGAACAGAATAATTTATTACCTAGTAATTCAGATACGGGTTCATGGTCAGGAACTAGCTGGACTACAGTAGTTAAAAAACCCAAGGTAATTGAAAAAGTAGTTGAGTCTAAAAAACCTATCAATTGTGATAACCACAGGTATCAAAAATTGGTTTCAACTATATTAACTAAGGATTCAAAAAAGTTAGCTGCTAGAATTTCTACCGGCTCGAAAATGGAAGCAAAGCAATACAATAAGCTTCAAAATAATATTGCTGGAAACCAAATTGAATCTTTGTCTAGCATGGATATATACCAGGATCCTACACATAAAGCAGAGTTTGTTGCAGTTAAAAATAAGAAAAGGTCTGGTAAACGGAATAGCGAGTCTCCGAAAGGAACCAAAAATTCAAATGGAAATAAATTTTTATGTTTATTAAACCTTGAAGACGACATGTCAGATACAAATGAACAAAATGATATCGCCTCATTAGAAAGTTCTGATAACGATTCCACAGATAGCAATATTAACGAGGATGCTGATGTAGCTTCGGGTGCAACGAGTTATTCTTTAAATGGAGTTTTTAAAGCACCAGATATTATAAAGGGGGGACCAAAAAAAGTACTTAAAGCTGCTGCAACTATAGGCAGTGTGGGTTTATTAGCTAATAAAAGTATAGCTGCAATAAAAGGTGGTTTAGAGGAAAACAATCTGTTAACATCAAATATTCAAAAACGTGTCGAAAGTAAAACTGCAAGTACTCGTAGTAACAAAAAAATTGAAATTGATTCTGTAAATTCTGGTAATAATTTGAAAAACGTGAAACATAACCTTGATGGAGGAACCTCTGATGACAATTTATGTGATGATGATGATGATATTGATATTTACGATAATTTAATGAAAGGAGATGGAAGCAATACACTATATTATGATCGTAGTTATTCAAATGTGTATTCAACTTCGTGCCGATATATGCCGCATGAATCCATGATGAGTAATGGTTTATATTATGAGCTGATGAATAAAAACCTTATAAAAATGTGTGATCAAGTTCTAAGCATGGAGCCGCACTTAGACCAGACAACCAATATTGTGACTTTAAATCAATCATCTAATCGTCGTAAATATTTTTTCACCGGCCTTGATTTATGAAAAATAAATTATGGGTATTAAATATAATCAAAAATATGTATATATATATACTTACTGTGATTCTAATAATTACTTACAGCATGACACTGTTATTTTATATATTTATCTATAATACAAATTTGTTACAATCTCATATGAAATGTAAGTTATGTTTCTAATTACTGAGAATAATAAACATTATTTTAGCATAATTTATTATTATTACTAGGCCTGCAACCCGGATCCGGATAATTTCGGATCCCAATCGTAAAATATCCGGATATCCAGATCCTTGGGTGTTGGAAACCTGATCCAGATCCAAGGTGTCGGATAGTGGATCCTGATCCGAGGAATCGTGTAGTGATCTAGATCCGAGGGTCGGATAGTGGATCTGGATCCTAGATATCTGATAGCATCCGGATCCTAGGTGTCAAACAGGCTTGGATTTTAAATATTGGAATAAAACCAAATTGATTAACCTGCAAAACCATCTAGTACAATTATGTGAAACAAATTATTACCTACTCACAATCAGATTGACGTTTCGTTCGATTCATCATGTCACAAGTTAATTTCAAAATGGTTCGACTTTTTTCGGATTTTGCGTTCTTTCGAAGACGCCATTTGTTGAGGGTTGCATACGTTTTATTGTAAATGGAATTCGATGTTTCCGGTATCAAGGTAGATGTTGTTGCTGTAGCTAGTTGCACAGGTAAGAAACTCTTCATTTTTATTCATCTCAATACAAATACACAAACACTACGCGTTTGACAGTGACACTTTTGAGTTTGTGTATTTTGTTTCCTTGGTATTATTTAATATGAAAAATTCGCAAAAGTTATGCGAATATTAGTCGCTCCAGCGCAGTTGGCTGTGCCCCTGACACTCTACTTTGTATTAGCGATATAGGCGATTTACATTAAGACGGTGGCGCATTTACCTACTAGTGTTGACCCTCGTAGTCAACTGTGTTCAATAGGAACACAGTTGATTGGAAGCGTCAACGCTATGGCTAGTACGTAAATGCGCCACTGTGGCGCTGCCGTCTTGATGTAAATCGCCTATAGTAGCGAGGCCTTTCCAGTTATGTAGTACATATATAGTTCACTGGATGCAATATATCGATCAAATCGCTATTTTTCATGTATTAATTATTATTTAATATTATTTTTCATGAATTATCACGAATTATTTCATGTAAAAAAGTATATAATAACGAAATTGTAGCATTTGTTGCATGCTAGGATATTCCACCTTTAATTACTTAAGGAGCATAGCGTAAGAAATCTATGAATGTTCCTTTATTCCACGGCGCGGCGTTACATCGAGGAGCGCACGCGCATTCTCATTCCGAATTTTAACTTCACTCCTTCATGTCGTGCAAGGTCGTGCTGTCGATACACATGAAGTTGCTAGCAAAACGCCAGAGTTGTCAAATCATGTAATATGAAATTATTTGACGTAAAATATAGACGAGAAGTAAATTTCTATTTGTTTTAATTTTTTGTTTTGGCCACTCAGAAAGAATATATAGCTCATGACAATAGTTGATACTTATATAATTTCTCCATTTTAAACGCGACTTCACAATCGCCCAGGAACGGGAAAGTTAAAATATAAAATTCACGCATGCAGTTGTGCATGCCTACAAGTGAATGATATATTTTAACTTTCCCATTCCCGGGCGATTGTGAATCCGCCCTAAGTTGCTATTTCTGGTAGTCACGGAGACACACTGTATGTATACTCTGTTCCATTTTTTATTTTTTACTATGTTAACTCTGTTAGAATGACAGTATTGTTGGCCAAAGTAAAAACTCACTAGACATGAAAATAAATAGGTTATATTTTATGACAGTGGGCAATGTTGCCATCAAATTGAGTGTCAATTGAGTACATAATTTATTTGCTATTTTTATTTTACAAAAGCAAATCAGTCAAATTATAATATAAAATATAGTTGATGATTGGTTTATTTAAAGCATAAATCTAATTAATTGATTAAAGCAATAATTTAATTATTTTAATATATGAATTAGGCAACGTTGTTAGAAATCTGACATTTAATATTTTTTTCATCGTCAGATTATTTTTGTTGGTGTTCATGTGTAAAACTTTATAAAATGAAACCACAGCCTTCTTAGTTAAAAATAAAAGTGGAACATAATTTATATTGGGCTCAAAACAAACCAATGAAGGCGTCGAGAAACTACTTGTTTCGCTAGTTCTTATTTCTGCCGCTGCTGAAAACAAATACATTATACTTTCGCTAGTTCTATTTCTGCCGCTAGACTTCGTACCGGAAACGTGTTGAGCCCTATTACCATATTCCTATGGTGCGTTGTCGTTGACGCACACGCTGTATAGGGCATACAGCGTGGTGCGTCAACACAACGCACCATAGGAATATGTAGCATGCTCACATAAATCTAGTACAAGAAATTAGGTTACAGTAGCAATTTTATATAGCAATGTCAATTTGTTTGTACTAGATTTATATGAGCATGGCATGATTGTACATGTAAAAATTTAAATCTTTAAATATTATCTTCCCTATGTTTTCGAGAAAAACTATAATGAACTATTTTATAGAGCAATAATATTGTCAATTTATGCTATTACTAAAAAACGCAGGTGCCTTGCAATTAAAAATCAAAGAAATTTTTAAATTTTACTTCTCGATAGTCATATTCGAAATATGGCGATGATATTGGCAACACTGGATCGACATTCGATAGTACTTTTGAATCCGGTGAATGCTGTGCGCTTGTTCGAAGCACAACATTGGCACGTCACACACACAATTTATAGAGTTTGGATTAACAACATAACCCCTTCACTCATCCTTCACTAATGGTTGATGGATAAGAACATTAGTTGTTAATCCATGGAAGTACTAACCAGTGTCTTAAAGTTATTAGTTCTCAGCTACCTTTTGTATGTAATCATAATCCTCGGTTATGAATTGTTAAGGATCAATGATTAAATCTTCGATGTAACAAACACAAGTAATTAATGTTGTGTAGGCATATGTGTATAATCAGTATTCGTAGTGTTTATAGAAGTTTAGACTGATTAAAATGCCGATTTTTTTGGCGCTGGTAAGTGTTAACATAATAAACAACTTTAAAGGATTTCTTATCGTTAGTTTTCAAGGATTCGTCTGTCGATGTTAACGAGTGTTTATTGGCTCATGGACTGGACTTTGGAGACCAGCACGATGATAAACCTGACGGCGATGGTGAAATTTTAGATGAGGAGTTGGAGAAGTTGAGGCCTCCACCATACGATTTTTCAAAATTTATTATCAATGAGGACGGTATAAAGGCACACATAACCAAAGAAGACCCTAATGAATATCTGAAGGATATTTACAACACACCGAAAATAAATTTTGGTACTACAAATTACACTTTAAATGAGAACTATAAATACGTAGAAGTGAAAAATTTTTCACTACTCGATTTGGTTGTGACAAAGAAAAAGCAGCCAAAGAAAAAGAAAAATAAAGAAAACAAAACAAATCTCAATATTCCAAGGGGTAAACAAATCACTAATACAGATATACAAGTAAAGGAGACTGAAATTGCGATTGGGGAACAAAATATAAATATTTTTGATATCGTATTTATGCAACAGAATTATAATAGAATTAAAAGTAATGTAACAACTGAAGTAATAGTTAAAGAGAACTTGGGTGAAGATGTCAGCCATAAACAGATATATCCAACTTTTATAATTAACAAAGAAAGTGCAATAGTGTGCAATGATAACTGCAATACTCTTGAAAGTGTTGAATTTGAAACTGATATCGGACCATTAAAGCATAACTCAATTCTGAATCCAAAAACTGATAAATATAATTCACAAAACAGGATTACATATATAACACACTCTACAGATGGTAAAATTATGAAACGGTGGAAAGAATTAGGCATTACATGTTCTCTGTTTAATTTAAAACCTTCACTCTCCCCGTTTAATAAATTAAGAAGAAGAAAGCGACCTACCAAACTTTTAGCCGTTTCAAAATTATCAAAAGTTTTACAATCCAACTGTTTAGGTTCGTCTGTTTTCACTACAAAATCAATTCAGAAATACAAAAGCATTCAAAATACGTTCTCAACAACACAGAATGAACCGATGGAATTAATAACCGTTATAAAATTTGTTATTACAATTTTAATTACAGTATTATTATTTTTTCTTTAGATATATACTTTACAATGTAATTAGTTTGTAAATCCTGTGCTATTTTTTTATTAAAATAAATTTATAATAAGTGTTACAGAAAATGGTGTTTTTTCAGCAATACGGATCTTAACTGGGTGTTGGACAATTATTTTATACATTTTAATAGCCAAAGGAAACAACATTGTTTTGTTGTTTTGTTAAAAACAATTGCGTCAATAAAAGTTTCCCATAAAGGCTTACCGTGCCTTTGATCAGTAATCTGATTAAATGTATACATATTGGTAAAACACGGTAAAATATCTTTTGCAACCTTATACTAAAATATCAATCCGGTCGTATTGGGATAAGACATGTTTATAATCACCTTGATCAAGTAGTATCAATTTAACTATACAACCTAACCCATTGCTCACTACATCACCAGTAGAGTTTTTAATCCGGTATTATTATAGACGTAATCATTACTTTCATGTAAATAACCTAATTTTATGTCGCCGACATTCAATCAACCAATCGGAGTCAGTTTTACAATGGTCAGAGTACGATAGAGGCGCTACCGATTTGTGTTTTAGTATATAAAAAATATGTTACATTAAAAAGCAACATAATAAAAATTCGTACGATAAAAACGGTATATAAAATTTAATTTAATGAGTAAATACAATCTAAATTACATTTTTATTCAAAACACTCTGTCTTGATAGCTGCTATCCTGTACGGCAGCAGTTACCGGCCGAGCACCAGGCAATGAATGGTGCGTCCTCATGTGAGACGGCCTCCTCGGAGGGGCTAAATATTCGAACATACTTTGGTGGTGATTTGCCAGCATGTTACTTAAAGTGCACGGCATGGGATCGGTCCAGAAAAAGTCGTGGTTGAGTGCTGTATCTGCATCGGCACGTTTCGTGGGATCCAGCACAAGCAATTTATCTAGAAGATCGCAAGCATACGCGTCTTTCATGTAGTGGCGCATTCGATCCTTTACCTACAGAAATTCATTTATTAGAAGTTTCATTCCTGATTTATAAAATACATATAGACAATGGAAATGTTTTCCTCCGTTGCAAGATAGTAATTTTAAAATTAATGATCTATAATGATAATAATTTATAATATAATTTTTCTACTCCCACATTAGTAAGTTGTCAATTATAAACGGACGTCATGGCTAGTAAATCAATTCATACATAACAGTGTTTTGCAATAAAACTTAATAGTGTGACTTAAAGTGGCTTCACACTCGCTCGGGAACGAGAAAGTTAAAAAATATCATTCACTTGTAACATGCACAATAAATTTCAGTTCCCGTTCCGTTCATATGATGGTCCAAATCACACATTGCCATGAGCATCTGACAAGAAAAATGTACAAATTTGTCCTAATTTTTCATAATTATGTCTGGGAGTAGAAAACATAGCGTACATTACTTGAGCTGTAAGGCAATTACGCACTTGAGAAATGATGCACCTTGCCGCTTCGCGACTCGTTGCGTAAACTTTTTCTTCATGCGTAATATGCTTGTTACAACTCTTGTTATATACTAATATACCATTATACGTAGTTCATTTAGTAGTGTTAGTTTAACGGGACTCAAATGATCTCGAGTGAAATCAGGTTGTGCACCATATGCAGCGTGATCAGAATAATGGGCAACAAATGGGCAACTTTTTTATTATACATTTTAGAGGGAAAAATTGTTAGGCAAAAAAGTCTTGCATTATCTCAAATTAACAATAGCATATTTTGAAAGCTGAAAAATTTTAAAATTGAACAATTTTTTTTTAAGTGCTTAATTATGTTCTTTAATTGAAGATAGAATGTATAGTTTGTTATTACATTCTACGGGTTATTTTATCTTTCCCTTGTGTGATCTGCATTTCACACTTCTAATAAAATTTATAAATCGAGTTATCTGGTTTGCCCGTCAATTTTTCGTTATGTAAAATGTTTGTCACTAAAGTGTCATTTGCACAGGTAAAATGACTATAACTATCCCAGAAACGGTTGAAATTATTCTTATTGTGGGAATAATTACAGAACATGCAGAGAAGCAGCTAACGAATGTAATGTAAATCACCCTGACAAAATTGTCAGTCGCAAAACTATTGTGCTAGTATTAAGTAAGTTTAAACATGCTTGCCTATTTTATATCTATTAAAAAAATATTCAATTTTCAGCATTTTTTTTAATATTCAATTTTGATTTTTTTCAGTATTCAAATAGTTATTATTAATTTGAGAAAATGCAGGACTTTTTTGCCTAACAATTTTTTCTTCAAAAATGCAAACTAAAAACGTTGTCCATTTGTTACCCTATTATTCTGATCACGCTGTAAAAAAAATAGTAATAAGTTTCTACAAGTTTTACCTTTCGCTTTTGTTCTTTAGGTAACTCCATTGTTCTGTATAATTCCAAGTTTTCAACGCCTGGCCAAACGGTGGGAGTAATAGTGCCGCACAACTGCGATATTAATATAAGCTGTTGTTGCTCACTATTTCCTTGCATGATTGGCGAACGTGTCCACATCTCCGCCATTATACAACCAGCGCCCCACAAATCCACTGGTGGGCCGTAATTCCTCTCACCTAAAAGAAGTTCTGGTGGGCGGTACCATAAGGTCACCACTCGATTCGTGAATCTTGAACAATTTGAGCATTATTTTGCGATTACCATGCGAATTCTAGCTTACCTGTTTGGCTCTCCGTTTTTATTTGCACTGAATGCTCTCGCCAATCCAAAATCGGCAAGTTTGAGTACACCATTCTTGGTAATTAAGACATTAGCAGCTTTCATATCACGGTGCAAAATCTTGTTGCTGTGTATGTAATATAGTCCATTTAATAACTGCTGCATCACTTTTTTAATTTCACCTAAACTAAATGTTACGAGGCTATTTGACAGCAAGCCTGCTAAATCGTGCTCACAAAAATCAAATACTAGATAAAACGTTGTACGATATCTATTTGTGCGTAATGGTTTCGATCGGCATATTTCTATCAAGTTTACAACATTTTCATGTTTTAACAACTGAAGGATTCTGATTTCTCTTAGCGCAGTGATGGGAAACTGAAACAAAAAATAATAGATATTGTAATATTTTAAACGAATGCTAATGCTAAACAAAAGTAGTCACTTAACATGCAATCATTATTTTCGAATATGTATGAATATGTACCACACGTTCATTTAAAAACGGCCATAAAGAGCGGCTGTGAAAATTCAAACGTATGTCCGTGACCTGATTCAGATTCATGAGAATAAAAAGGCTACAAAAATTATTATCAAACGTGTTCCGTATGATTTGAGGAATGATATTGCCGTATTCTTCAGTGATAAATTGTCTCAGCTGTTCAATGTCTTGAATCGGGGTCTTGGATATTGTATTTTTCAGATGAGTAAAAAGGATGAGTGGGGCCGATGATTTCGGAGAAAATTCTGGCCTGCAGTTCAGGTTGATAACCCGGTCATCGAAAAACTGGGAAATAAATTCAATGGTTTCACAAGCCGTATGAGCTCTGGCCCCGTCCTGTTGGAAGTATAGTGTTTGCAGATCGTCATCATGTAGTTATTCGAAGACTACTTGAAGGATATTGTCTTTGTTCTGCTCACCATTAACTATACTTTCACTGCAACCAAAATGCCAACTTTTTCTGGATGTAATGGAGCCTCATGAAAAATATGGGAGTTATCAGCGCTCCAATATGTCATTGTTTGCGAGTTAGGCCTCAAGTACGATATGAGCGGTGTGTTTGAAAATTTGACGTTTGCCGCTCACTCCCACTCCTAGACATTAATATTCGTCACCTCTCACTGCTCATAGAGTACCCGAGGCCTTAACGTATCCAGATAGGTAACAGCAGGATTCCACCCAAATAAAGGTTAAATCCAAAATATCATGAAAGTGCAGCAGATTGCATTCGATCAGATGCTTGTGTGCATCCAACAAAACGTCATTGTGCATCAACTCTAGCCGAGGCACTTTGTAAACTGTGAACTGCAAGTGATTATTGTGACGTTAAAATTGGTGTGTAAATAAAGAGTTACACAGCAAGTTGCAACATTTTGGTCCTTCATAACTTCATAGTGTAAAGCCTCGGGCACGATACGAGCGGTGAGCAGCAAGCGCATAGTGTCAAGTTTTTCCGAAACGTTTATTTTGACGCTCGTTGTAGCTGCTCAACGCTCGCATTGTAACCGAGGAGATACGGATGTCCATAGTATGTGGAGATACGTGAGTGTTAGTTGGTGAAGATGGTTATCACCATGGCATGAAGCAAGAACAACAAGGTAAATGTGACCACCTAATACCAAGACGAGAAGAGCATGCTGAGGATGCTGCACCACTTCCTGCAGAGGATGCAGCCGAACGGGCAGCAGAGGATATGTCGAAGCAGGCTGACTTACGATATGAGGATGGTGCACTACAGGATGCAGTTGCACGGGCAGCAAAGGACCTTTGGGTGCAAGGTGATTTACGAGGATGTGTGGATGCTGAACTATGGTGCATGGGGCACCTGCATAATATCGATAATATTCAGTTATATATGCATATATTATGGCCAAAGGTATAAAGGTATTATGGTCAAATGTTATCGAGTGCGAATTTGCAACGTGGAGATGCCATAAAACGATGTGTGTGTGAAGCTGGCGTCGCACTTCGCGGAAATTCAAGATCTATTGAGAGTTCTCGCTTCCTTTTGAAGAGTTCTAGAGTTCCTTATAGTTTAAATTAAGAGTTCCGGCCGTTTAGGCCGGAATTTTTAATTTAAAAAAAAGTGAGACGCTAACTTCACGCAGCGTCTCACCTTCAAAGAAACGAGTTCTTAGACACATATCTTATAGGATTTTGCAATAGGAAGAGTTCTATAATAGTTTTGTAAAGAGTTCTGCAATAGAAATTAAAAACAAAGCAATTTTAATAACAAAAAGTGATGACGCTCCATAGTAAGAGGACTGGGAATGAGGAGTTCTGGCGCACCTAAATGCGTTTTCTTATAGTATTTAATGTAAACAATTATAGTTTGAAGAGTTCCGGGCAGTGACATTACTGTGGAATGTTTAAATAAATAAATTCCGTCGAAAAACAATTTTGCAAGATGGAAACGTATGAGACGCTGTCTGATAACGAGGAGTTCTGACAAACCTATTTCCGTTTTCTTGTAGTATTTAACATAAACAATGATAATCCAAAGAGTTCCGGGCGGTGACATTACTGTGGAATATTTAAATAAATAAACTCCGTCGAAAAACAATTTTGCAGGATGGAAACGTATGAGACGCTATCTGATAACGAGGAGGGAGTTCTGACAAACCTATTTGCGTTTTCTTGTAGTATTTAACATAAACAATTATAATTCGAAGAGTTCCGGGCGGTGACATTACTGTGGAATGTTTAAATAAATAAACTCCGTCGAAAAACAATTTTGCATGATGGAAACGTATGAGACGCTGTCTGACAACGAGGAGTTCTGACAAACCTATTTCCGTTTTCTTGTAGTATTTAACATAAACAATGATAATCCGAAGAGTTCCGGGCGGTGACATAACTGTGGAATGTTTAAATAAATAAATTCCGTCGAAAAACAATTTTGCATGATGGAAACGTATGAGACGCTGTCTGACAACGAGGAGTTCTGACAAACCTATTTCCGTTTTCTTGTAGTATTTAACATAAACAATTGTAATCCGAAGAGTTCCGGGCGGTGACATTACTGTGGAATGTTTAAATAAATAAATTCCGCCGAAAAACAATTTTGCATGATGGAAACGTATGAGACGCTGTCTGATAACGAGGAGTTCTGACAAACCTATTTCCGTTTTCTTGTAGTAATTAACATAAACAATGATAATCCGAAGAGTTCCGGGCGGTGACATTACTGTGGAATGTTTAAATAAATGTATGAGACGCTGTCTGACAACGAGGAGTTCTGACAAACCTATTTCCGTTTTCTTGTAGTATTTAACATAAACAATTGTAATCCGAAGAGTTCCGGGCGGTGACATTACTGTGGAATGTTTAAATAAATAAATTCCGCCGAAAAACAATTTTGCATGATGGAAACGTATGAGACGCTGTCTGATAACGAGGAGTTCTGACAAACCTATTTCCGTTTTCTTGTAGTATTTAACATAAACAATTATAATCCGAAGAGTTCCGGGCGGTGACATTACTGTGGAATGTTTAAATAAATAAACTCTGTCGAAAAACAATTTTGCAAGATGGAAAGGTATGAGACGGTGTGTGATTCCACAGTAATGTCACCGCCCGGAACTCTTCGGATTATAATTGTTTATATTAAATACTACAAGAAAACGCATTTAAGTTTGTCAGAACTCCTCGTTATCAGGCAGCGTCTCATACGTTTCCATCTTGCAAAATTGTTTTTCGACGGAATTTATTTATTTAAACATTCCACAGTAATGTCACCGCCCGGAACTCTTCAGATTATAATTGTTTATGTTAAATACTACAAGAAAACGCATTTAAGTTTGCCAGAACTCCTCGTTATCAGACAGCGTCTCATACGTTTCCATCTTGCAAAATTGTTTTTCGACTAATTTAAACATTCCACGGTAATGCCACCACCCGGAACTTTTCAGAATATAATTGTTTACATTAAATACTATAAGAAAACGCATTTAGGTTCGCCAGAACTCCTCATTCCCAGTCGTCTTACTATGGCGCGTCATCACTTTTTGTTATTAAAATTGCTTTGTTTTGAATTTTTATTGCAGAACTCTTTACAAAACTGTTATAGAACTCTTCCTATTGCAAAATCCTATAAGATATGTGTCTAAGAACTCGTTTCTTTGAAAGTGAGACGCTGCGTGAAGTTAGCGTCTCACTTTTTCTAAATTAAAAATTCCGGCCTAAACGGCCGGAACTCTTCATTTAAACTATAAGGTACTCTAGAACTCTTCAAAAGGAAGCGAGAACTCTTAATAGATCTTGAGTTTCCGCGAAGTGCGACGCCAGCTTCACACACACTAAAACGATTTCCTTGCTGGAAATGCCAATATTCGGACGTCCTTCCAGTACAATTATGGTCGAGGATTATAAAAGGGGCTCCCGCGTCAAGCCAATACCTGCGATACGACAGGTCGATGACATTCAATTTTTTAATGGATCTGAATCGAGTTAGCGCATACGCTTAGTTCTTCAGCCATCCCTGATGGACTTTTTTTATGAACATATGGTACTTATAATGTGGAGCGCAAATTGAAATTTCGTACTAACAAGCAGAGAACTGCCAAGCCCCAAATTTCCAATAATCATCTGGTAATCACCTCAATACATAAAGGAAATTAACAGTTACATCTATATTTACGTCAATAATATAATAGAACTTGGGAGTTTTCCAAACTTTGGATCTTGGCGTCATGGCTCCTTGTATGCGCTGTTTTCATGCAACCAATTATCCGTTTAAATAGAGGAATTACTGTACAGATATAGTGTATACCACAAAATAAACTTACCCCTTCCTTTTCGTTGTCCATTAATACTTTCTTCATTGCAACATATTTGTTAGGATTCGCAGTGTCCCGTGCTTTAAATACTTCTCTAAAAATAAAACGAAAATCATACACTCCTTCTTCGGGTGCCTTATTTTCCTATGAGATATTGTCAATATTAAAATTAATGTAGTATGCAAACATTTCATTACCATGGCATGGAAATCCAAAGCATTTTAAACATCTTATGCTAAGAGTGAGTAACAAAACTTGCTTACTTATTGTAAATAAGCACCAAATATGTATAAATTTATAAATTTTGACAATTCGTAAAATTGAAACACTTAAATAAATATTATCTAAATATGTTGCAATCGGAATGCGATCAACTTCAGTAGATTGACAGATTGATTTAAGTATTGCAGTATCTAAAGGGAAACCAAAATGAAGAACGGTTGTTTAATGATTTCGATAATTTCGAAACTACCTATAAAACATTGAGCCAAGTTAGCATACTCAAAATTTTGAAGCATCACAAGTGCATTTCTCTCTGGTGAAATTATTATTGACAAGTATAAGTATGAGTGCACTTGAAGATACTTTTGAAAACTCGAATTAAGGATAACCAGCAAGAAAACAATTAGGATGTATTTATTTATTAACAGCTAGTTTTATACATCCATAGATATTTAAATTTTTTAGTCACTTAGTCACATCTCTTCGATATTCTAAGGGGGAATGAACTTAACATCGGTTAAGGAAAACAAGTAAATATAACCGCTGATCCCTATTAAACGAAAATTTGTTGACTATTTACTATTACTCATATGTTACATAGTAATTATCGTATATTAAAAATGAATATTATCATGAAAACAACAGCATGGCATTGAATGGTCAATACACATATACCTTTGTTATTCCACTTTCACCATATATTTTTTTGTGAAATCTAGCATAAACCAGTTGTAATGTATATATTGCTATAATTACCCAAACGTTCCCTGGCCAATCTTCACCACTTTCTCATATTTACTGGAAACATCACAGAAGGGAAATGCAAAAGTCCCGATATATTGTTCCTTCTCCCTGGGATTCATCATAGTGATAGTGTGGTGGGTGTGATTGGGATCACGCTCACGTATATTATTATTCTGCATTATGAATTATAGTTTACTTATAGCCTTATATTTAAACTTAACTGTATAACCACAAATAACACAACTGACAGTGACTGACAGACTGACAACGGACAGTTCATCTGTCCAAGGACGACCGATCTCTGAATGAGTCGAACAAATCACAGTATGACCAACGTCAAATGATGCAAACACCAATATAGATTTAGTTGCTAGCGGTGATGGTAGATAGCTCTGTCATGCGAGATTATTTTAAATTGTATAGTAATTCAAACTTTCCTCCTACCTGTGGTGGGATTCCAATTCATTGTCGAAGTGAATGTCGAAAGGGTCTGGCGATTCGACACGAACAACGAGAGTGGTGCGTTCACGGCATTCAAATTCACTGTAGAACGTGAGTATCGAAACCCTATGTGGCAACATCTCATTTAACATCTGTGAAGTATCAACACATAAAGTCGTGAAGGTAGCTACTGATTTTATAAGGTTTGTTTACTTGCAATTCAACACAATTCTTGAGATAATCGCAAGTATATTACAAAGCTCACCTGCAGTAAGCATCGAAAATTATTGGAAGACATAATGACAATTATATGGAAGTGTATTATTGTAAATGATAAATTTAAGTTGTATTTTCATTTAATTATTGCAATATATGACTGAATAAGGACTTTAAATGGTTATTGAAGCTTTCGTTTAATTGTATAACTATAGTTAATAATTTTGAAATGTTATCGATTATGCATGAGACAGTTCATTTATTGTTTTGTGAAATTTAATTAAAAATATAGTAGGTACTTTTTAAATTCCAATTCAAGTTATTCATTCACTATTATATACTACTAAAGGTAAATAAGTATTATATTTTTGTAGACAAAATTGATTTAAAAAACCATGAATTAATTTTTACAATAATATTTTCAAAAGATAGGCAGAGTTACGTTTATGCACATTGTAATGCGGTTACAATGCGATTGAGATTACAATGAATATACAATGATTCCTTCATTGTTACAAACACATAACTAGCTAAAAATGTATGGAATATCCAGTAACATATTCTCAAGCTGTATTTATCGAGTTCGGCAAATACCCCCAAATATAACCCCACCCAGTAATAGTGACGGAACAAGGCTGTGTATGTGTATAAGAGAGATAACTATAGTATCGAACCTCCGTTCGGCATGACCGGAGATGTCGAAGGATTTCACCCTAACGTTCTACACCTCGAGACTGTCGTTTCCCTATCACGGCAGATTTGAATGCCGTGAATCGAATCGAATCGACATATCGAAAGCAATTGTGACTTAGAAATGTCGATTCGATTCGATTCACGGCATTCAAATCTGCCGTGATAGGGAAACGACAGTCACGAGGTGTAGAACGTAAGGGTGAAATCCTTCGACATCTCCGGTCATGCCGAACGGAGGTTCGATACTATAGTTATCTCTCTTATACACATACACAGCCTTGTTCCGTCACTATTTCTCGGTGGGGTTATATTTGGGGGTATTTGCCGAACTCGATAAATACAGCTTGAGAATATGTTACTGGATATTCCATACATTTTTAGCTAGATATGTGTTTGTAACAATAAAGGAATCATTGTATATTCATTGTAATCTCAATCGCATTGTAACCGCATTACAATGTGCATAAACGTAACTCTGCCTATGTTTTGAAAATATTATTGTAAAAATTAATTCATGGTTTTTTTAATCAATTTTGTCTACAAAAATATAATACTTATTTACCTTTAGTAGTATTTAATGGTGAATGAATAACTTGAATTGGAATTTAAAAAGTACCTACTACATTTTTAATTAAATTTCACAAAACAATAAATGAACTGTCTCATGCATAATCCATAAGTAGATAGGGCGGCACCTGGGCCCGTTTTTTTCCCATAAGAAATAGCATGGGGCCTTCCCCCTCCACTTTCCCTTTTAGGCCACGCCCCTTTGTCGACGTGCAGCCAATGGGAGCGCCCCATTTAGTCACGTGGTGTTGGGTGGGAGACATGAGTTGATAAGGTTTGAGGTTATGCTTAAGGTTTGAGGTTATGTCGCCTTCGGTCTCCAGTCCCCAGACTTGAGGTTATATCTATGGTTTGAGGTTATGATTTGTACAACGGCGTGCCCCAGGGGTGTGGGGTTCGTATGTGGGACCCTGCTATCGCCAAGCACGGGGCACGCCCCCCCCGCAAGGCCTACATCCATACGATGCATCCCGCGAACGCCGACTTGAGGTCGCGCGCTGGAGGGTGCCCATGGATATTCGTATGCGGAGCCCCACTGCTATCGGTAAGCACGGGGCGCCCCGCGCCCCACATTACTCTCGCGCCGCGGAGACAAACGTGTCGCCTGTTTCCAAAAGCCGCGTCGGCGGCGGAGCCGTGTTTGTTTCAGAGTTTGCGCCACCGAAGGGGGGGGGGGGTGGGGCTACCACTGTGGCATGCCGCGTCGCCGCAAGGAAGGAACCCATCTAACGAGCGATAACCGAGAGATAACCGATGATAACCGAGAATACCAACTGTCATACCAACTTAAATCTTTCATAATCCCTGTGATTTGATAATATACGGGTACCGATGTGAAATAAATTTCGTGTCAATATACGAGGCCGTAAAATATTGAATCGTATGCGAGTGTAAATTCAAGATGGAGTCCGGCGTAACATGTACAGGAGGATCGGGGTAACAACGTGTACCGAGAGTTCAAAAATAAATTAAATATTATATTAAGGTAAACGGGTAAAACGTACATAGTCTAATTGTATTTCTCGATAAGTATGGAATAGATGTCGGGGGTGTGTATGATAATAAAATAATATTAACTCTAGGTGACACTAGAATGTTTAAAAATCCATTTAGTTATTAATTCATTTGTTAATGCCTGGCGAAAAGGTGTAGGGGTTTTTATCAGTTAAAAATTGTAAGTCTGGCGATAAAACTTCTGCGGTTTTATTTAAACAAGGATGTGTATATTTTCACACACATAGGTAAATATCAGCATTAATTAACTACGAGCGATCACCGGCAGATGCCCAGTATGCATGACACACCCGACAAACAAGCCATGATGAACCAAATAAGAAGAGGAAAGTGGAGGAACACCTAGCACCTATTTTAAAAACACATATTTGGCTTGGTACAGAAACTTAGAGTAGATGTGACGATGATCTAAAGATACCTGTAATTTCCGTATCAGTCGTGTGTCACAAAGGCTACAACAGATGGCGCTCCAAACGTCAAATTAAAACTTACGAGCCGTGAACCAAGGTGTGCACTCACGTCGCTGCATCCCTAACAAAAGCCTCCGCAAGGTTCGGCTCCTCCTATCTCCGCAATCCCCCCTTCCCCCTCCCCCAACCGGTTAACCATTCTTATTAGTATGGCACGAATTAATTTTAATTACGAAATGTGGCAATTTAGCGCTAATTAATTTGATTTATCTGAATCATCGTATGTTGTCGGTGGTTGTCGTCATCGGTGTCGCGCGAGTTTTGAATTATTTGATTATTATATATTAATTACATTAAATATTTTTACTGAATTAGAGTCCATTCATTTTCGGTGTCTTTACAAAGCGAGAGATTAGCGCAGTGCGTCAACTGATAAGAACCGTTTTAAACGTATGTATTAAATATATATTCTTACAACGGAAGAGTGGAAGAGCAACGAATGGCACACAAATGTGCATTTTTTATCAACTAAAAATTGTCCTTTTTCAAACAAACAAAAATAATAAGAGGGAAAAATTTGATAACAGGTTCTACAAACGCAACAATTGGTCGCATCATAAATGAGGATTGAGTAACCATACTTTTGATTGACATTTGAAGCAACATAACCTCAATATCATTTTACATTAGTTTTCAACCAAATCATTTTCAGTGTTGCCATGTGTAAATTACGCTGTTGGCGATTTGTTGTTTTATTAATTAACAGAGCATAAATTAAATTGATTGAAATTGAAACGCACATGCCCAACAACAAGGACATTATCATACAACTGATAAACAACAACTTCACTCTTAAAACAAACAATAAAGAATCTAAAAATAGACTCCAGGAACTGATGGGCAAACATCTCATCAAAACACCCCGAACCCAACAACAGCTAACTACCACACCGAACTCACAACGCACATACACCGAATCACACTACATAATCCTCTGAAGTTGAAAAGGAAACCCCAGACGACGAAGATATTGGCAAACAACTCACTAACAAGAAATACACTTATAGATACTGCAAACGCATCATAGCAAGAGCAACAGACATACCAACATCGATGATAAGAATTATAACTGGAGACATCGACTCGTTCGAAAGAATGACACATGACGGGGGACTGTATTACCTAAATAGGTTCTACAGGTTCATACCAAGCCCCCCCACCCAAACCAATACCACAAGCATGCAGCAAGTGCTCCGCATACGATCACACAACCGAGGAATGCAGGAAAGGAAAAACATTCACCAAGTGTCAAGGACTACATGACGCAACTAAATGCGATTCGCCACAGCCACCGAAATAAAATGCCTGCAACGCAGAGAACCACGCAGCGTGGTCACCCAGATGCCCAAAGAGACCGACAACACTCATAGAAGGCACCCCCAACATAATTATCAAAAACATAAATAAAAAAATCTACAGAATTGCCAAAGTCAACCACTCATAACAATAGAATCCATAACCCACTGACTATACACGACCATATCATTATCACATACAAGCATGACATAAATAACACACAGAACACTAACAGAGAAGAGATTCTCAAAAAGCTCCGCAAACGCTTTATAATTGACTATGACATTGACACACAGGCTGTATTTCCCGGATACAGAATGTATACAACCATGTTCGACAAACAAGCACCAGATAGCGTACCCCCGACAGAACCCTCAAATCATACCACACAAGCCATTATGCATGCACAGAACGACCGACTGACCTTCATATACGCAAACATCAACTGCTACAGTAACAAACGGACACTAATAAATAACTACATAGAGAATAACAACATTCAAGGTTGCCTTTTCGCAGAAACAAAGACCAAAACTGGGAAATCATACAAAAATAAGGACACATCAACATCAATGCACGCGGAGGACCCCTTTTACAGGTATCCTCCACACCACACGTAGAGCCAACCCGCCAGTACTGAACAACCCCACACAATGATTGCCTCTACTTTGCGATCCCATTTGACAATTACAAACTTCACATCTTTCTGATATACATTTAACCACACTCACCGAGTGTGGTCCATGATCGAACAGAACATCGCCATAAAAGCACCCCATGAATAGATATTCGATTATCATTGGTGACTTTAATCTAAACCCCTAGAAGAGACGTCAACTATAAACGTTCATAAATAACTCTGACTTCAGAAGACAATACACACACACAACCAACACTCATCATGCCCAACAATAATGACACAACCCCAGGTATACTACATGCATACTGACAATCTAACAAATAATATAACATACATCAAAGTAACACCAGACCGTTGCTCAGATAACTTGGCTATTAAATTTACATTTCAACTAGACCGACCACGAACTGCCGAAACAATCAAGACAAAATTCATTCTCAAACTCACAAATACAAAAGCAGTAAATACATTCATGCTGACATACCTGAACGAAATCGAAAGAGAAGACATTGAACTACATCACCTAACGGAATTTTAGACAAAACTCACTAGCTCTATAATAAAACATAGCCCCTAAACAAAACGAAACATTTTACAAACACAAAGTACCTAAGTACATACTTACACTAATCAAGTACGAGTGACAAACGTGCCGAAAATACACTCTGACAAGGGGGCAGAAACACAAAAACAATATTGAATAGACTAAACAAAACCATACAGACAATGACACGGCAATAAAAGGCACATTCATGGTTCGAAGTATGCAAATAAATTGAGAGAGACCGAGGAACAACCTATTGGACTAAAATTAAACGACAGACAAAATACAAAAAGACGTCACGTACAGCTACACTCCAACAAGATATTAAAAAAACATACGACAGACGAACATAAGGCATACGCCTTCGCAAACCACCTCACATCTGCTTTCACCCCCATCGACGACCCTACATATAACAACGATAACCCCACAAACGTGAACGACTGGTACGATAGACATTGTAACCAAAACACAGTGGGATAGGTATCCTCCATACCGCACGTAGAGCCAACCCGCCAGTACCGAACAACCCACAAAATGATTGCCTCTACTTTACGATCCCATTTGACAATGACAAACTTCACATCTTTCTGATATACATTTCAACCACACACACCAATCGAACAGAACATCGCCATAAAAGCACCCAATGAATAGATATTCGATTATCATTGGTGACTTTAACCTACACCCCTAGAAGAGACGTCAACTACAAACATTCATAAATAACTCTGACTTCAGAAGACAATACACACACAACCAACACTCATCATGCCCAACAATAATGACACCACCCCGGATATACTACATACATACTGACAATCCAACAAATAATATAAGAGACATCGAAGTAACACCATACCTTTGCTCAGATCACTTGGCTGTTAAATTTACATTTAAACTAGACCGAACACCAACTGCCGAAACAATCAAGACAAAAATCAATCTCAAACTCACAAATACAAAGGCAGCAAATACATTCATGCCGACATACTTCAACGAAATCGAAAGAGAAGACATAGAACTACATCGCCTAACGGAATTTCAGACAAAACTCACCAGCTCTATAATAAAACATAGCCCCCAAACAAACGGAACATTTTACAAACACAGACTACCTAAGTACATACTTACACTAATCAAGTACAAGTGACAAACGTGCAGAGAATACACTCTGACAGGAGGCAGAAACACAAAAACAATAATGAATAGACTAAACAAAACCATACAGACAATGACACGGCAATAAAAGTCACATAAATGGCTCAAGTATACAAAGAAATTGAGAGAGGCCGAGGAACAACCTATTGGACTAACATTAAACGACAGACAAAATACAAAAAGACATCACGTACACCTACACTCCTACAAGATATTAAAAAGACATACGACAGACGAACATACGGCATACGCCTTCGCAAACCACTCCACATCTGCTTTCACTCCCATCGGCGCCCCTACATATATCAACGATAACTCCACAAACGTGAACGACTGGTACGACAGACATTTTAACCAAAACACAGACAATAAGGAACCGCGAAACATAACAGAAGACGAATACTATGACATACTAGATACAGGTAAAACACCGCCCCGGACAAGATCTTACCACAAAACAACTTCTTCGAAGCCTATCATACGAAATACATAAACACATAATATCTATTATTTCATGATAAAATAACTTAATATTTAAACAGACTTAAATCATACTAGTTGCTGATTAAAATATTCTTAAAATGTAGTAACGTATGAGACGCTGTGTTACACATGTGAGACGCTGTGAGACAGCTATAAGACACCTCTGAGACAGCTGTGAGACACCTGTGAGACAGCTGTGAGACACCTGTGAGATACCCGTGAGACACCTGTTGGTGGTGGTGGTGCTGTTGCTGGTGTGGAGGTGGTGGTGGTGCTGTTGCTGGTGTGGAGGTGGTGGCGGTGCTGTTGTTGGTGTGGAGGTGGTGCTGGTGATGGTGCTGATGCTGGTGATGGTGGTGATGGTGGTGCTGGTGTGGAGGTGTTTTTATTTATTATCTTGTACTTTTGACATATTGTATGTATATTTAAATATTATTGTACATATTTTTAATGATTTTTCTTTATTTAATATGTTGTCCTCTCTATGCACTATGGAGGGGGTGAATAAAATAAAGTTTTTTACATTGTATTATTATTTTTATTACCATATAAAATATTCATTACATAGTTGTACAGTACTTTAACATTTGTATATTACAAGCTACATTCTGATAGTATAACGGATATTACCATATAAAATATCCATTACATACTCGTGACGGAGGGGCAGAGGGGGTGGTGGTGTTGGTGATGGCAGCGGGGCGGATTGGATGGTATATGTTGGGGGCAGCAGAGGGGCGGCGGGGCGGTGTGGCTTCGGGAGGGGCGGAGGGGCTGGTTGGGCTTCGGGAGGGGCGGGGGGGGGGGGGGGGGGCGGTTGATGTTGGCGGTAGCGGAGGGGCTTCAGGAGGGGCTGGTGATGTTGATGGTGGTGAAAGGGCGGTGGGGCTTCGGGTGGGTACTGCGGTGCTTCGGGAGGGTACGGAGGGGCTTCGGGAGGGTCCACATACTAGCGCCCTAATTGTAAGCTGGTAAGCTGGTAAGCTGGGCTGGTAACCCTCCCGAAGCCCCTCCGTACCCTCCCGAAGCACCGCAGTACCCACCCGAAGCCCCACCGCCCTTTCACCACCATCAACATCACCAGCCCCTCCTGAAGCCCCTCCGCTACCGCCAACATCAACCGCCCCCCCCCCCCCCCCCGCCCCTCCCGAAGCCCAACCAGCCCCTCCGCCCCTCCCGAAGCCACACCGCCCCGCCGCCCCTCTGCTGCCCCCAACATATACCATCCAATCCGCCCCGCTGCCATCACCAACACCACCACCCCCTCTGCCCCTCCGTCACGAGTATGTAATGGATATTTTATATGGTAATATCCGTTATACTATCAGAATGTAGCTTGTAATATACAAATGTTAAAGTACTGTACAACTATGTAATGAATATTTTATATGGTAATAAAAATAATAATACAATGTAAAAAACTTTATTTTATTCACCCCCTCCATAGTGCATAGAGAGGACAACATATTAAATAAAGAAAAATCATTAAAAATATGTACAATAATATTTAAATATACATACAATATGTCAAAAGTACAAGATAATAAATAAAAACACCTCCACACCAGCACCACCATCACCACCATCACCAGCATCAGCACCATCACCAGCACCACCTCCACACCAACAACAGCACCGCCACCACCTCCACACCAGCAACAGCACCACCACCACCTCCACACCAGCAACAGCACCACCACCACCAACAGGTGTCTCACGGGTATCTCACAGGTGTCTCACAGCTGTCTCACAGGTGTCTCACAGCTGTCTCAGAGGTGTCTTATAGCTGTCTCACAGCGTCTCACATGTGTAACACAGCGTCTCATACGTTACTACATTTTAAGAATATTTTAATCAGCAACTAGTATGATTTAAGTCTGTTTAAATATTAAGTTATTTTATCATGAAATAATAGATATTATGTGTTTATGTATTTCGTATGATAGGCTTCGAAGAAGTTGTTTTGTGGTAAGATCTTGTCCGGGGCGGTGTTTTACCTGTATCTAGTATGTCATAGTATTCGTCTTCTGTTATGTTTCGCGGTTCCTTATTGTCTGTGTTTTGGTTAAAATGTCTGTCGTACCAGTCGTTCACGTTTGTGGAGTTATCGTTGATATATGTAGGGGCGCCGATGGGAGTGAAAGCAGATGTGGAGTGGTTTGCGAAGGCGTATGCCGTATGTTCGTCTGTCGTATGTCTTTTTAATATCTTGTAGGAGTGTAGGTGTACGTGATGTCTTTTTGTATTTTGTCTGTCGTTTAATGTTAGTCCAATAGGTTGTTCCTCGGCCTCTCTCAATTTCTTTGTATACTTGAGCCATTTATGTGACTTTTATTGCCGTGTCATTGTCTGTATGGTTTTGTTTAGTCTATTCATTATTGTTTTTGTGTTTCTGCCTCCTGTCAGAGTGTATTCTCTGCACGTTTGTCACTTGTACTTGATTAGTGTAAGTATGTACTTAGGTAGTCTGTGTTTGTAAAATGTTCCGTTTGTTTGGGGGCTATGTTTTATTATAGAGCTGGTGAGTTTTGTCTGAAATTCCGTTAGGCGATGTAGTTCTATGTCTTCTCTTTCGATTTCGTTCAAGTATGTCGGCATGAATGTATTTGCTGCCTTTGTATTTGTGAGTTTGAGATTGATTTTTGTCTTGATTGTTTCGGCAGTTGGTGTTCGGTCTAGTTTAAATGTAAATTTAACAGCCAAGTGATCTGAGCAAAGGTATGGTGTTACTTCGATGTCTCTTATATTATTTGTTGGATTGTCAGTATGTATGTAGTATATCCGGGGTGGTGTCATTATTGTTGGGCATGATGAGTGTTGGTTGTGTGTGTATTGTCTTCTGAAGTCAGAGTTATTTATGAATGTTTGTAGTTGACGTCTCTTCTAGGGGTGTAGGTTAAAGTCACCAATGATAATCGAATATCTATTCATTGGGTGCTTTTATGGCGATGTTCTGTTCGATTGGTGTGTGTGGTTGAAATGTATATCAGAAAGATGTGAAGTTTGTCATTGTCAAATGGGATCGTAAAGTAGAGGCAATCATTTTGTGGGTTGTTCGGTACTGGCGGGTTGGCTCTACGTGCGGTATGGAGGATACCTATCCCACTGTGTTTTGGTTACAATGTCTATCGTACCAGTCGTTCACGTTTGTGGGGTTATCGTTGTTATATGTAGGGTCGTCGATGGGGGTGAAAGCAGATGTGAGGTGGTTTGCGAAGGCGTATGCCTTATGTTCGTCTGTCGTATGTTTTTTTAATATCTTGTTGGAGTGTAGCTGTACGTGACGTCTTTTTGTATTTTGTCTGTCGTTTAATTTTAGTCCAATAGGTTGTTCCTCGGTCTCTCTCAATTTATTTGCATACTTCGAACCATGAATGTGCCTTTTATTGCCGTGTCATTGTCTGTATGGTTTTGTTTAGTCTATTCAATATTGTTTTTGTGTTTCTGCCCCCTTGTCAGAGTGTATTTTCGGCACGTTTGTCACTCGTACTTGATTAGTGTAAGTATGTACTTAGGTACTTTGTGTTTGTAAAATGTTTCGTTTTGTTTAGGGGCTATGTTTTATTATAGAGCTAGTGAGTTTTGTCTAAAATTCCGTTAGGTGATGTAGTTCAATGTCTTCTCTTTCGATTTCGTTCAGGTATGTCAGCATGAATGTATTTACTGCTTTTGTATTTGTGAGTTTGAGAATGAATTTTGTCTTGATTGTTTCGGCAGTTCGTGGTCGGTCTAGTTGAAATGTAAATTTAATAGCCAAGTTATCTGAGCAACGGTCTGGTGTTACTTTGATGTATGTTATATTATTTGTTAGATTGTCAGTATGCATGTAGTATACCTGGGGTTGTGTCATTATTGTTGGGCATGATGAGTGTTGGTTGTGTGTGTGTATTGTCTTCTGAAGTCAGAGTTATTTATGAACGTTTATAGTTGACGTCTCTTCTAGGGGTTTAGATTAAAGTCACCAATGATAATCGAATATCTATTCATGGGGTGCTTTTATGGCGATGTTCTGTTCGATCATGGACCACACTCGGTGAGTGTGGTTAAATGTATATCAGAAAGATGTGAAGTTTGTAATTGTCAAATGGGATCGCAAAGTAGAGGCAATCATTGTGTGGGGTTGTTCAGTACTGGCGGGTTGGCTCTACGTGTGGTGTGGAGGATACCTGTAAAAGGGGTCCTCCGCGTGCATTGATGTTGATGTGTCCTTATTTTTGTATGATTTCCCAGTTTTGGTCTTTGTTTCTGCGAAAAGGCAACCTTGAATGTTGTTATTCTCTATGTAGTTATTTATTAGTGTCCGTTTGTTACTGTAGCAGTTGATGTTTGCGTATATGAAGGTCAGTCGGTCGTTCTGTGCATGCATAATGGCTTGTGTGGTATGATTTGAGGGTTCTGTCGGGGGTACGCTATCTGGTGCTTGTTTGTCGAACATGGTTGTATACATTCTGTATCCGGGAAATACAGCCTGTGTGTCAATGTCATAGTCAATTATAAAGCGTTTGCGGAGCTTTTTGAGAATCTCTTCTCTGTTAGTGTTCTGTGTGTTATTTATGTCATGCTTGTATGTGATAATGATATGGTCGTGTATAGTCAGTGGGTTATGGATTCTATTGTTATGAGTGGTTGACTTTGGCAATTCTGTAGATTTTTTTATTTATGTTTTTGATAATTATGTTGGGGGTGCCTTCTATGAGTGTTGTCGGTCTCTTTGGGCATCTGGGTGACCACGCTGCGTGGTTCTCTGCGTTGCAGGCATTTTATTTCGGTGGCTGTGGCGAATCGCATTTAGTTGCGTCATGTAGTCCTTGACACTTGGTGAATGTTTTTCCTTTCCTGCATTCCTCGGTTGTGTGATCGTATGCGGAGCACTTGCTGCATGCTTGTGGTATTGGTTTGGGTGGGGGGGCTTGGTATGAACCTGTAGAACCTATTTAGGTAATACAGTCCCCCGTCATGTGTCATTCTTTCGAACGAGTCGATGTCTCCAGTTATAATTCTTATCATCGATGTTGGTATGTCTGTTGCTCTTGCTATGATGCGTTTGCAGTATCTATAAGTGTATTTCTTGTTAGTGAGTTGTTTGCCAATATCTTCGTCGTCTGGGGTTTCCTTTTCAACTTCAGAGGATTATGTAGTGTGATTCGGTGTATGTGCGTTGTGAGTTCGGTGTGGTAGTTAGCTGTTGTTGGGTTCGGGGTGTTTTGATGAGATGTTTGCCCATCAGTTCCTGGAGTCTATTTTTAGATTCTTTATTGTTTGTTTTAAGAGTGAAGTTGTTGTTTATCAGTTGTATGATAATGTCCTTGTTGTTGGGCATGTGCGTTTCAATTTCAATCAATTTAATTTATGCTCAGTTAATTAATAAAACAACAAATCGCCAACAGCGTAATTTACACATGGCAACACTGAAAATGATTTGGTTGAAAACTAATGTAAAATGATATTGAGGTTATGTTACTTCAAATGTCAATCAAAAGTATGGTTACTCAATCCTCATTTATGATGCGACCAATTGTTGCGTTTGTAGAACCTGTTATCAAATTTTTCCCTCTTATTATTTTTGTTTGTTTGAAAAAGGACAATTTTTAGTTGATAAAAAACGCACATTTGTGTGCCATTCGTTGCTCTTCCACTCTTCCGTTGTAAGAATATATATTTAATACATACGTTTAAAACGGTTCTTATCAGTTGACGCACTGCGCTAATCTCTCGCTTTGTAAAGACACCGAAAATGAATGGACTCTAATTCAGTAAAAATATTTAATGTAATTAATATATAATAATCAAATAATTCAAAACTCGCGCGACACCGATGACGACAACCACCGACAACATACGATGATTCAGATAATTCAAATTAATTAGCGCTAAATTGCCACATTTCGTAATTAAAATTAATTCGTGCCATACTAATAAGAATGGTTAGCCGGTTGGGGGAGGGGGAAGGGGGGATTGCGGAGATAGGAGGAGCCGAACCTTGCGGAGGCTTTTGTTAGGGATGCAGCGACGTGAGTGCACACCTTGGTTCACGGCTCGTAAGTTTTAATTTGACGTTTGGAGCGCCATCTGTTGTAGCCTTTGTGACACACGACTGATACGGAAATTACAGGTATCTTTAGATCATCGTCACATCTACTCTAAGTTTCTGTACCAAGCCAAATATGTGTTTTTAAAATAGGTGCTAGGTGTTCCTCCACTTTCCTCTTCTTATTTGGTTCATCATGGCTTGTTTGTCGGGTGTGTCATGCATACTGGGCATCTGCCGGTGATCGCTCGTAGTTAATTAATGCTGATATTTACCTATGTGTGTGAAAATATACACATCCTTGTTTAAATAAAACCGCAGAAGTTTTATCGCCAGACTTACAATTTTTAACTGATAAAAACCCCTACACCTTTTCGCCAGGCATTAACAAATGAATTAATAACTAAATGGATTTTTAAACATTCTAGTGTCACCTAGAGTTAATATTATTTTATTATCTTACACACCCCCGACATCTATTCCATACTTATCGAGAAATACAATTAGACTATGTACGTTTTACCCGTTTACCTTAATATAATATTTAATTTATTTTTGAACTCTCGGTACACGTTGTTACCCCGATCCTCCTGTACATGTTACGCCGGACTCCATCTTGAATTTACACTCGCATACGATTCAATATTTTACGGCCTCGTATATTGACACGAAATTTATTTCACAATCGGTACCCGTATATTATCAAATCACAGGGATTATGAAAGATTTAAGTTGGTATGACAGTTGGTATTCTCGGTTATCATCGGTTATCTCTCGGTTATCGCTCGTTAGATGGGTTCCTTCCTTGCGGCGACGCGGCATGCCACAGTGGAAGCCCCACCCCCCCCCCTTCGGTGGCGCAAACTCTGAAACAAACACGGCTCCGCCGCCGACGCGGCTTTTGGAAACAGGCGACACGTTTGTCTCCGCGGCGCGAGAGTAATGTGGGGCGCGGGGCGCCCCGTGCTTACCGATAGCAGTGGGGCTCCGCATACGAATATCCATGGGCACCCTCCAGCGCGCGACCTCAAGTCGGCGTTCGCGGGATGCATCGTATGGATGTAGGCCTTGCGGGGGGGGCGTGCCCCGTGCTTGGCGATAGCAGGGTCCCACATACGAACCCCACACCCCTGGGGCACGCCGTTGTACAAATCATAACCTCAAACCATAGATATAACCTCAAGTCTGGGGACTGGAGACCGAAGGCGACATAACCTCAAACCTTAAGCATAACCTCAAACCTTATCAACTCATGTCTCCCACCCAACACCACGTGACTAAATGGGGCGCTCCCATTGGCTGCACGTCGACAAAGGGGCGTGGCCTAAAAGGGAAAGTGGAGGGGGAAGGCCCCATGCTATTTCTTATGGGAAAAAACGGGCCCAGGTGCCGCCCTATCTACTTCCATAATATTTCAAAATTATTAACTATAGTTATACAATTAAACGAAAGCTATAATAACCATTTAAAGTTCTTATTCAGTCATATATTGCAATAATTAAATGAAAATACAACTCAAATTTATCATTTACAATAATACAATTCCATATAATTGTCATTATCTATCTTCCAATAATTTTCGATGCTTACTGCGGGTGACCTTTGTAATATACTTGCGATTATCTCAAGAATTGTCTTGAATTGCAAGTAAACAAACCTTATAAAATCAGTAGCTACCTTCACGACTTTATGTGTTGATAACTTCACAGATGTTAAATGACATGTTGCCACATAGGGTTTCGACACTCACGTTCTACAGTGAATTTGAATGCCGTGAACGCACCACTCTCGTTGTTCGTGTCGAATCGCCAGACCCTTTCGACATTCACTTCGACAATGAATTGGAATCCCACCACTGCTCTGAAAGTTCATTTTTCGGTCCTAAATTGTCAGATATTGTAGGTGGGCGGAAAAATAGCGTGTGTTCCGCAGGCCGAAAGGCTTTAGCAGCCCTCTGTTGCGGCACCGATTTCGCCACCGCGGGCTGTTAATGTCTATTTTCCGCCCTTGATGCAATATATATGTGGTCCTATGGTGGGATTCCAATTCATTGTCGAAGAAGTGATTATGCATTTGTTGTTTTGTGAAATTTAATTAAAAATATTGTAGGTACTTTTTAAATTCCAATTCAAGTTATTCCTTCACTATTAAATACTAATAAAGGTAAATTAGTATTATATTTTTGTAGACATAATTGATAAAAAACACCGTAACAGATTCTCAAGCTGTATTTATCAAGGTCGGCAAATGCACCCAAATATAACCCCACCGAGAAATAGTGACGGAACAAGGCTGTGTATGTGTATAAGAGAGAAAACTATAGTATCGAACCTCCGTTCGGCATGACCGGAGATGTCGAAGGATTTCACCCTCACGTTCTACACCTCGTGACTGTCGTTTCCCTATCACGGCAGATTTGAATGCCGTGAATCGAATTGAATCGACATATCGAAAGAAATTGTGGGCGCGAATATATAAATGTGTTGCATAATGACTATATGAATGATAATCCTATGAAAATGACACGAAAGCGTCGTTCATGCACTAGCGATTTGCGATTTTTTAGAACAAAAATCGCAAATCGCAAATCGCCAGTGCATGAACTAGGCTTAAATGCACGACCAAAATTTAATTGCAAGTTTATTTTCAATACTTACCGAAATCATATTCATATTGGTTTCAACTTTTCCGACACGAAATGAAAGTAAAGAGGGTATAAAGGCGCAACGTAGAATAATAGCTTACTAAAAGCAGACCTTCAGGAAGGCTGTCGCACGAAAACTTGGATAACTCACAACTCGACAAATGAGGAGCTGAAAGAAAATACACTTTCGAGTTATTACCAGTGGTGTATTGGTAAAATAAGAAGTAACGGAACGCATGGTGAGAGCAAAAAAATAGTCCGCGACTTTCCACAAGCAGCTTCCTGAAAGTTTTTCGGAGATTATCTTATTTTAAGCCAACTATTGTTTTCCTTGTAAGTTTTTTTTCTTACTATACAAAATATTAACAAACACAAAAATAAAAAATTCGAAAAAAGATAAAAATAATAATCTTAAAGATATTATTATTTTTATGTAGTACACATATAAGTGTACTCCAAAAACTCCCAAATAGGATCACACACAATTTCATCATTTGCCCCTGCTCTTTTAGTCTGCTGGTCAGTAGCGGATCGATGAGAACGTAACCAGGTTTTTACGTATAAAATTGAATTGAATGGAATTGAATTCCACCCTTGGAATGTTTACGATTCCAAAATTCCAAGGGTGGTCCATGAAGTTTTATAAACAATAAATTTGCAACATTATCAATTAAAATGCGTGATCTTCTTTTCGTTACAATTAAATTCATGCTGCTGAAACCACGCTCGCATTCTGAAGAACTGCAAGCTATAATTTACGGAAAAAAAATAACGTTTCCAAATCGTATGACATGTTACGACCACCACAAGCCAAGTAATCTCTAAAGGCATTTAAAATTTTCCCCAAAGGTAAATCAAAGCGTTGGCAAAGAGATTCTACTTCTTTTTCTCCAAATTCTATATTAATTTCAGATGGCTATTCGGTTGGTTCAAGAATTCGCAATTCTTTAACAATGTCGGAACTGTCGGAATTCAAAATTCCGTCTGATACTGAACAATTTGCAGATGTAGTGTTTAGCCTATTCCTCATACTATTAATAATACTAATTAAGAATTGATTTCTGTGAATCAATTTTGCCACTTTATTATCCGTCAACGAAATTGAAGATAATTGCATTATTTCACAAGCAGAAACTGCTTCCAACGACTTCTTTCCTTTCTGAGGATCGTTTAAATATTCTAAATAAGCGATTGTGTGGCGAATCAATTTGTCTGCATATACTATTGAAGTTTCTCTTTTTTGCAATGCTTCTGATAGAATAGATAGCTCGAATAGAACATCATACATTAAGGCCAAATCTTGAATAAATTGTTTCGATGATATACTTTTATATAATCCATTGAACATGGATTGTTCCGTTTTAGTGCGGTTGTCATTACTCGCATTTTCAAAATAATGACATAAAGAAAGATGACCAATTCTTCCAAACTGCTGATACAGTCCTAAAGGAGTTGGTCACCCATCTGACGTTAAATATACGTCCAATACGTTTAATTTCTACACCGAGAGCAGTTGCACATGTTACAATTTCTCTTTGATTTTTTGGAGATTGACTATACAGGGTGTCTACGCTAAACCGTTCGTTAAAAGTTTACGGGGTTGCCGTTGTCCTAATAATTTCAAAAAAATCCTTGTCATACGGTTGAATCAGTTATCCTTATGTGAAATATTTTCAACTTTCTATCACTTCCGGTTCCACCGGAAGTAGCACCAACTTTCTTATTTTAAATAGAACACCCCATATATTATTATATTTTTCAATTTCCCGCTTAAATTGGAACATATTTTGTAGGAACATATGTACACTTATCTCTTCTAGTTTTCAAGAAAAAAATGATTTTCTAAAATTTTGGCCTCCAAATGGTAGCCTGAAATCTGTCTATAACTTCTCTTAGAAATAAGATAAAATTATGACTTATATTTCTAATTGTACCTAGAGGATACCTCTATGAGTAAAATAATTGAAAACTGTCAATTTTGGTAATAAGTGTTCATAAAATGTCAATATCTAAGTGCCCTCTTAAATATCCCGTTATTCAATGTTTTTAAATGGAATGACCCATTTTGTATTGTATGGCACGATTTGGAGAAAAACTTACTACAAACAAGTATAATACAACCATACTCCTAAAGCAAGTATTGTTTTAATTATTTCGAAGATTACTATTTCTTCGCATTTCTGCAGGGTATAATTTTGCATGTCACAAGTGCACTTTAGTAGGCATGTGTTATGTTTTTGTTTTATCGCTATTGTAATGCAAACTGTCAAATAATAAAACCATTTAGAATAAAGTATTACAGAAATCAAAATCAACAAAATGAATCATTACACAAATCAACACATTCTCAATTTATTCTTAATACAAGGCAACTGCGATAGAATTGTTGCTCTAACATGTAGAGTATTCAATAAAACTTATCCACATAATTGAACTAACATAATTGAATTTGTTGATTGGTGTTGTTGTAGTTGGGGTTTATGTATAATAATACATGGGCTTTGTTTCAGCCTAAAATTAATATATTTAATATTGAAAGTGTAAAAATACAAAGATGGGGTCGCGTGAATGCTAAGTGCTTGTTGCTCGTGTTAATGCTGACTGTGTACTCTCTCGTTTTTCTTAGTCGGGGGTTGAACGGGGTGGGAATCTTGCCTCCCACTCCTGTACATTACTTAGTGTAGTTCTCAAATATAAATAACAGAGGGCATTCACATTCACCGCAAACAATGCCGTAACATAACCGGCCTCCTTGAAACGTCCGGTTTCAAAGAATTAAAATAAATCTTAAATACTATATATACAACACAATACCTAATGAAGTAATAAAATGACATGACATAAGCACGATATATACATATAAAACGATATTAAAAATAGCTAGAATAAATCGAAAAAGGAAACTATATACATGTTGAAGTTCATCTTTGAATGTTAGCAAAAGTCACCTGCACACCGTGTGTCCTAGCCCTGTTCTGGTAAGACACTGATTTTGTTTATAGCACGTTTGGTGACACCATTTCGTGTGCGCACTGTTATGACTCTCACTTTTCCATCAGTCCCGGGATGCATCTCTGCGATTCGTCCTAATTGCCATTGCATGGGCGGCAAATTAGCATCCTGTAGCAGCACCATGTCTCCGACATTCAGCTTCGGTTCCTTTTGATCCCGCCATTTTGTCCGGAGCTGGAGTGTGGTAATGTATTCCTGCGACCATCGTCTCCAGAAATCTTGCCGCAGCTTCTGAAAATGTTGATAAATCGACAATCTATTGCTCTTTATGTGCCCAACAAGGGGGTCAGGCAAGAACTTATGTGGTTCTCCGATTAAAAAGTGGGCCGGGGTCAAAGGATCAAGGTCGTTGGGGTCATTTGAAAGGGGTGTTAGTGGACGGGAGTTGAGGTATTCCTCAATTTGTGCCGTTACCGTGCTTAACTCTTCATATGTTAAAGAAGAATTTCCCAAGACGCGCTTTAATTGACCTTTCACAGATTTAATTCCGGCCTCCCAGAGCCCTCCCATGTGAGGTGATTTTGGCGGAATAAAATGCCAAGTGATGTTCTGCATACTTAAGTTTGCCTCTATTTTCTGTCTTTCGATTTGCAAAAAATTGAACAGTTCTCGCAACTCGCGTTTAGCGCCCACAAAATTGGTACCATTGTCTGACCACATGTGTTGTGGGCAGCCACGCCTTGCTACAAATCTCCGGAGGGAGGCTATGAAGGCTTCAGTGGTTAAATCGTTAACAATTTCGACATGAATTGCCTTAGTGGCAAAGCATATAAACAGACAAATGTATGATTTTACGAGTTTGAATGGCTTTCTTTTCCTATCGCGTATTTGAATAGGACCTGCGTAATCAACGCCGCAATTAAAAAACGGTCTTGATGGTGTAACGCGTGCACTGGGTAGTTCACCCATCAGCTGTGTTGACATTTGCGGTTTTATTCGGAAACATTTTATGCACCTGCGAGAGACCCGCTTTATCAAATTGCGGCCCGAAATTGGCCAAAATCTTTGACGTAATGATGCAAGGGTAACGTCAGTTCCGGCATGCAGAAGTCGAATGTGCTCATGTTGCGCAACCAGATCAGACAGATGATGCCTGGCGGGCAGTAGGGCTGGATGTTTTTTGTTGGCGGAAAACTGCGATTGCTTCAATCTCCCTCCCACGCGTAAAATGCCGAAATTGTCAAGAAAAGGCGATAGCGCCTGAATGTTACTGCCTCTGCGAATTGGGCGACCTTTCGTTAAGTGCGAGATTCCTTGAGAAAATGCTTCACCTTGAGCGATTTTGATTAGTATGTCGGCTGCTTTCGTTAATTCCGTGGGCTTTAAACCACCCACTTCCCTTTCACGTTTTTGCATTGTGGATTTCGCATTATTGATAAAACGTACGCACCAACCTGTTACATTACGTAACCTTGAATACGTTGAAAACTTCGAAATCCATTGTGCCGGCTCAACTGCGTTTAACAATACTATAAACTACAATACTAGGTTTTATTTCGGGAATCAAACTCTCAGGCTTCTGATCAATTTGATCCGGCCATTGGATTTCTGAGTCAAGTAACCATGATGGTCCGGACCACCATAATTGATTGGCAATTAATTCGCGCGGTAATGCCCCACGCGATATGATGTCCGCGGGATTATCATGTGTATCAACCTTGCGCCATTCGTGAGTTTCGGTTAGGCTTTGGATTTGAGTAACTCGGTTGGCTACAAGTATTTTCCATTTATGGGGTGAACCCTTGATCCAAGCTAACGCGATTGTGCTATCTGTCCAGTAATAACGGTTTGAAATTGGTCGATTTAAACTGTCTAAAATTCCGTTTACTAGACGCGCTAAAAGAAGTGCACCGCATAATTCTAGTTTAGGTATCGTCATTGTTTTCAAGGGTGCGACACGAGACTTCGCACATAATAAGTTTACGGCGACATTGTCGAATGCGTCGATGGATTTTATATATATACATGCACCGTAGGCTGCCTCGGACGCATCACAGAAACCGTGCAATTTGATACGGATGGTGTTATTAACAAATACATTTCGCGGAATTTTGAAAGAGTTGATATCACGTAGTGAATCGCGTAGCATCGTCCATTTTGTGTGGATGTGCAATGGGACTGACTCATCCCAAGCTGATTTTAATTGCCACAAGTTCTGCATGAGCATTTTTCCAATGACAGTAGCTGGACCTAAAAGACCTAAGGGGTCAAAAATTGTTGAAATGGCCGATAAAATGGTGCGTTTTGTCACTTCGCATTTGGCGAACGAGACTGAATATGCCAAGCAATCATTATTTTGTTCCCATTGCAGTCCAAGTGTCTCTCAATGGTACTCTCCGCGATTAAAATCGATAACGGCTTGATTTGTGAAATTAACCTTTAGTACATCGGTAATTCTTTGATCGTTAGAAACGTACTTGCATAAATCGAAGCCGCCAGTTTTTAAAATACTGTCAATGTCTCGTTGCAATTGTATTAATTCTTCGCGGTCATCACTTCCGGTCAACAAATCATCGACGTAGAAGTCGTTAATTATCACTTTACTCGCGCCAGGGTGAGAATCCTTATGCAAGATCGCTGTTTCATGCAAGCACCTGATTGCCAGAAACGCAGCAGGAGCTAGACCATAAGTGACGGTATTTAACTCGTAGGTCTCGAGCGGCCTTTTGGAATCTGATCGCCATAATATGCGCTGAAGGGGGCGGTGATTAGGATGCATCAATATTTGGCGGTACATCTTAGTGATGTCCGCGGTTATGCCATATTTGTGCGTCCTAAAGCGAAGAACGATATTAAGTAAATCATTTTGAATTACTGGCCCTACTAATAAAGTATCATTTAATGACTTTCCCGTCGACGTCTTAGATGACGCGTCGAATACAATTCTCACCTTGCTTGTTAACTTGGAATCATTGATCACGGGATGATGTGGGAAATACACGCATGATGCTTTATTTTCCTCGTTGACCTTTGACATGTGGCCTAACTGAATATATTCCGACATGAAATCCACATATTGTGATCTCAGTTTGGGGTTTTTATTAATACGGCGTTCAACGGCCAAGAAACGCGACTCGGCTAGTGCTCTTGATTCACCTAATTCATCGCGACAACCCGATTTGAACGGAAATGTCACTATAAACCGACCGGTGTCGGCTCGCGAAGTTGTTGCTTTGAAGTTGGCCTCACAAACTTTGTCGTCGTCCGATTGAAACTTCATTACGGGAAACTCCTCAATTTTCCAAATTTTTTCAATTTGCATTTCCAATTCTGTGTTTACATGACACTGAGTGTTATTATTTGACAAAGGAATGTTCAAATCTCCCCCAATTATCCAGCCTAACTGAGTTTTTTGTAGTGTTGGTAAACCTTTCCCTAATTTTATTTGCCCCTGCATAAGTAAGTCAAGATATAATGACGAGCCTATTAGCAGGTCAATGTGACTAGAATGATTAAAATCTGGATCAGCTAATTTACAGCCTTGCGGGATATCTAGTATTTCGGAATTGAAAGTTGTACCGGGAATTTTGCTGGTGATTACTGGAATGACCAAGCATGCTAACTTTGCTTCGAAACTATTGTAAAGCGATTTGGCGTTTATTGTGGCACGTTTCTTTGATTCGGATATGGAATTGGAAAATCCACTAATGTTTAAGTTTATTGGGGTAGATGGCACTCCCAAACGTTTCAATAGCGCTTCTAAATAAAGTTTGATTGTGACCCACTATCCAAAACTGCTCGAACACAATGTGGATTTCCATAAACGTCGGTAATATAAACTTTAGCCGTCGACAATAAAGCTTCGGTACCTGCGGCGACCTTGCAAGACAGTACCACAGACTGTATGTCTGGTTTTCCCGGATTACTTGGTAAGCTTAAATTGCCAGCTGGTCTATTAAGCCCAGCGGTATTAGAGGGCGGCGGCGTTTGGTTAAACCGATTGAAATGAAGAAGGGTATTATGGCGCTTATCGCATTTGCGACAATTACCTGAAGATCGGCATTGTCCGGCGGCATGCCCAATAACTAAGCAATTAAGACATGCATTTGATGCTTTAATTGCTGCGACGCGTTCTGCAACTGGAAGCTCGGCGAATTTTTTACAAGTGTAAACTGAATGATTTTCTTTACAATATGTACAATGTCGCGAATTAGTTGTTAGTAGGGTTTTCAGCGGTTTACTAATAGGTTTGAATTTAACATTTTTCGCACTTACAGACTCAAGCATTTGGCAGCGGTTACTTAAAAATGTGGATAATTCAGCCAGCGTTTGCAATTCACCCTTAATGGGCTGCAATTCCCAATCACGGAGTGTTGTGAAATCTAATTTGGCAGTTATTATGTGTAAGATTATGACATCCCAATCGTTCACGTTCTGCCCTAAAGCCGTCAAAGCACTCATGTGTCTCTGGTAGCCATGCAGTATTTTTCTTAACCCAAGATGGCATTCGGTTGATAGTGTAGGTAAATTGAAGATTTCCTTCACGTGATTAAAGACAATCACGCGTTTGTTTTCATACCGCAATTTGAGCAGGTCCCAAGCAATTGCATAATTACCATTTGCAGTGATTGAATTGTTTGCAATGCATCTTGTGTTAAGCTAGACCGGAGGTACTGCAACTTTTGCGATTCACCCAAGTTGTTATTTTCGTGAATGATTGATACAAAACTATCGCGAAAACTCAGCCAATCTTCATACGCTCGAGAAAACGTTGGCAAACTCAACGTTGGTAATTTTACTGCTGGGAGGGCGGAATTAATCGAGAGCGTAGAGCTAGATGCGTTCACGGATTTGCCGATTAGCGCGTGAGCTGCACCAACGGCATTAAAATATAGCCCCTCAAAATTGTTAATAAATTCAATCGTTACGATTTCACAATCTAATTTACACGCGTTGTGGTAATTATTGGTGAATTCTACGTCCACCGCTTCAATTCGCTGTAACCTAGCTTTAAGAGCATCGACACTGTCTGACTCTGGATTGAATTCATGAACATAGCTTGCAAACCGTTGTACATTTGCATGAATTGTTTTACAAGTATCGATGGACTCTTGAGCCGGTGACGACGCTTTTGTCGACCTCGTGGAAGCCATTGTAGAGAAAAGCACTTAGTAAATGAGACAAACTGAGGGATTGCTTATGGGAATAAATAAAGGATGCGACCCACCTTTGTACGGAGAACCACGGACGTCTTGCGTCTGCTGTGGACTCCTGGAGATTGTGTGGATTCGCCGGACAATCAGCTGGATCGAACGGCGTTCTGCGGGATTCCTGGACGTAGTGCCTAATGCAGTGGCTCTCAACCTTTTTGGGATCACGGAACACTTTTAAGTGGTCTCGATTTTGGCGGAACACCATTATCATAAAATTTGTAAATCTAATGTAAATCACACAAAATAATTGGAAGATTAATATTTAATTGAAATAAGAATATATATTACATGGTAACTTATTTTAATGAGAAATTTGCGCTTGACGACCTTTACAAATTTCCTCAAGGTTGGGTCTTATGTAAGAGAGCGCTACTCTCATTTCTTCTTCTAAATTGGTAAGTCTTTCTCTTTTTTTGCTTTTAATATTTGTTAGAGTTGAAAATCCAAGTTCGCACAGATAGGACGTCGAAAAGAGCAACAAGATATTCAACGCTCGTTTTGCAATAAATGGATGTTCATTCTCGATGGAAATCCAAAACCTTTCCACTCCTTCTTCTTTGAATTTTAGTTGTAACGTTCGGTCCGTTGATATATTAATAAACTCATCTGCTTCCTGAATAGAAAAATCTTGGTTCATTATATCAAATTCACCAAATGGATTTCGCGCCCGATCAAAGTCTTCAATATTAAGAGATGGAAAGTAATGAGTTATTTTGTCTTGCAATATTGACAAATGCTCTGCCACATTTGAAATCATTTCGTTAATGTTAACAATATTTTCCGTTGCTAATAACGGAAACATATCAAATTTGCGATTTTGAGCAATACGATTTTTCCAAAGCAAAAGCTTTTTCTGGAAAGCTAGCAATTTGTCTGTGGATGTCAGAATATTTTCATTTTTTCCTTGAAGAGATGTATTGACTGAATTTAAGTAGCTGAAGATATCGGCTAAATATGCTAGCTTAGTACACCATGCATCATTTTCCAAATATTTTACGTATACATCATTACCCTCTTGTCTAAAAAAAACTAGCAATTCCTGTTTCAACTCATGAACTCGGGTTAGCACTTTTCCTCTTGAGAGCCACCTCACTTCAGAGTGCAAAAGCAAACATTCATATTTGGATTCCATGGTGTTACAAAGTTGTTTGAACATACGGGTTTTTAATGGTCTCGATTTAATATAATTCACCATATGTACGACTTGTTCCAAAACAGACTTTAAGTTTGCTGGTAGGCTCTTCGAAATCAAAGATTCCCTGTGCAGAAAGCAGTGAGTGGAGACTATATTTGAATTTATTGCTTTAACTCGACTACAAAATCCCTTAATACTGCCACGCATGGCTGGAGCTCCATCAGTACAGATTCCTGCGCAATTTTCCCAGGATAATTTCCATTCTTCCAAATAAGATGATACTGAATTAAATATGTCTTCTCCAGTTGCGTGACCAATAAGTTCCTTGCAGAATAAAAACTGATTTATTATTTCAGTGTCGTCAACAAAGCGAATAAATCCGATTAATTGGGCTTTGCCACTTATGTCAGTGGATTCGTCAATTTGCAGCGCAAAATTTTTTGTACTTAATTTCGCCGTCACTGTGTTCTCTATAAAACCTGACATATCTATAATTCTTCTTTTTATCGTATCGTCCGAAACGGGAATTTTTAGGACGTCTCGCTGCGCTTCATTGCCAAACATAATCTTAACAATTTCTAAACATGCGGGCAAAATTAGCGATTCTGCGATATCATGTGGCTTTTGCTTCAATGCAATTAGTTCTGCCACTTTATAAGAAGCGATTTGCGCTTTATCCGAAATTGTAACGCTCTTTCGAAAGCATGTTGCTTGCACTTCTTGATTTTTCAGCAATCTTTCGAAATAATCTTTACCTTTCGAAGTTAGACAAGAATGTTTTGTTGAAAGGTGTCGCTGTAACTTAGCTGGGACCATTGCACTGTTAGCCAATTTTTCACCACATACAATACATCTCGGAATAGGAACATCTTGACTACCGCTCCATGTAAAACCAAACTTCAGATATTCTTCCGAATAATGCCGAACTGATTCCGATATCTTTTTACGTTTATTTTCGGCATTTTTGTTGCCTTGCATATCTCCTTCAATTGAAGAAGACCTGCTTGTACTCGCCCCAACATTAACTTCACTTTCAGTCTTTCTTTTCAAAAATTTGTCCATATTTCAGATTTAAAAGTCTTGATTAACTGCTAAAATAAGCAACTAAAAAAGATAAGAATACTGTTAAAACTACACAACTTGCATTTCATCTTACCAATTTCCAACAATATAAAATATATATATACAATAAAAAACACACTCACGAAAACTAGATATTTATATAAAATTATTGCTGAACCGCAGATCGAAATTGCGCTTTTGTTATTTACGTACGAAGAAAGAGAAACAGCACGAAATCAACACTACGTAGCGCGCCCTGCGTTATCGAGTACACTAGAAATTTAGTGGTATTCCCCGGAGTAACTCCAAACGACGTAACTGCGTCGTTCGATACTTACACTGTTAATATTATTGACTGTTCCGCGAAAATTTAGAATAATATTGAATATTTTTGCTAAATTTCAAATAATTAACAAAACTATGTAGTATTTATTTTATAGTAATAAAAAAATTTACTGTTTCTTATTATATTATATTCAAAATTTTCGCGGAACACCTGGGACAGCTTCGCGGAACACCAGTGTTCCGCGGAACGGCGGTTGAGAACCACTGGCCTAAAGGAATGGTGCCGGTTTCCTGGATGTGGATCCTGGAACTGCTACGGCGATTCGATATCCTGGATATAATGCCGGGAACTCTGGAGCTAGCGATGTTCACTAACTTCTGCACAAACTGTACCGTTATGATACCACTTTTGCGCGGATTGTTGTTATAACTCACAAATACTTGTTTATAGCTCAAGTATCCGGTTCGGAAGGACCATGTTGCAGTTGGGGTTTATGTATAATAATACATGGCCTTTGTTTCAGCCTAAAATTAATATATTTAATATTGAAATTGTAAAAATACAAAGATGGGGTCGCGTGAATGCTAAGTGCTTGTTGCTCGTGTTAATGCTGACTGTGTACTCTCTCGTTTTTCTTAGTCGGGGGTTGAACGGGGTGGGAATCTTGCCTCCCACTCCTGTACATTACTTAGTGTAGTTCTCAAATATAAATAACAGAGGGCACTCACATTCACCGCAAACAATGCCGTAACAGGTGTCATGATTCATTTTGTTGATTTTGATTTCTGTAACACTTTATTCTAAATGGTTTTATTATTTGACAGTTTGCATTACAATAACGACAAAACAAAAACATATCACATGCCTACTAAAGTGCACTTGTGACATGCAAAGTTATACCCTGCAGAAATGCGACGAAAAAGTAATCCTCAAAGTAATTCAAAAAATACCTGCTATAGAAGTATGGTTGTATTATACTTTTTTGTAGTAAATTTTTCTCCGAATCGTGCTATACGATAAAAAATGCGTCATTCCATTTAAAAAAATTGAATTACAGGATATTTAAGAGGGCACTTAAATATTGACATTTTATGAACACTTATTATCAAAATTGACAGTTTTCAATTATTTTACTCATAGAGACATCCTCTAGGTACAATTAGAAATATAACTCATAATTTTATCTTATTCCTAAGAAAAGTTATAGACAGATTTCAGGCTACCTTTTAGAGGTCAAAATTTTAGAAAAACATTTTTTTTCTTGAAAACAGAAAGAGATAAGTGTACATACGTTCTTACAAAATATGTTCCAATTTAAGCGAGGAATTCAAAAATAAAATAATATATGGGGTGTTTCATTTAAAATAAGAAAGTCGGTACTACTTCCGGTGGAACCGGAAGTGATAGAAAGTTGAAAATATTTCACGTAAGGATAACTGATTCAGCCGTGTGACGAGGATTTTTTTGAAATTTTTAGGACAACGGCAACCCCGTATACTTTTAACGAACGGTTTAGGGTAGACACCCTGTATAAGGAGTATAACTTGTCCATAAATATTTGAAAATGATTAACCCCATTAACCTCAGAAATAGCATCTCATACCGACAATTCGAGGCTATGGTTTAGACCAGGGGTCTCCAAACTACGGCCCGAGGGCCACATCCGGCCCGCGTACAGATTTTGTCCGGCCCGCGGAGACCTAGCATACTTGAAAACTCCTTTTAGAGAACATATTTTTTATAGCAAATTAAATTTAGTTTACTGAAGTATTCTAATTTTATGTTGAATAATTATTAATATGACATCTACATTGATATGGTTATGGGCTAACTACTCATAACATTGTTGTAGGCTTATTGTTATTGTTTTTGTGATAAGTTGGATAAAGAAACACAGAATTGTAATGAGTAAAGACATGTATAATATGCAAAAAAATTAACTTCAGTATATAATAACTAACAAATTATGTAAATGAATCCAACTAACATTTTATACATTTTAAATAAAAACATAAAAACAACTAAAGAGATTTAAGATGCTCATCAGTTAATTTAGATCTGTAAACATTTTTTGTGTACTTCATTTTGGAGAAGGTCTTCTCACACAAATAAGTAGTACCAAAAACAGAAAACAGCCCACGAGCAAATTTATGCAAATTATCAAATTGTGTCAGTGGAAGACTCTTATAAAATTCCAACAAAGATGAGTTTTGATATTTGTTCTTAATTATATCACTGCACTGTAGATCAATCATTTTCATTTGAAGTTCCGGGGCTAGGGTTTCAATGTCAGTATCAAAAGGATTCTGAAAAATCTTAATTTGATTCGCAATGGCATCAAAGTCCGAGAAACGAGTATCAAAATTTATTTTCAAAGCACTCAAAGTTTCTATTTCAAAATCGATAGGAAGCTCAGTCTCAGTGGTGTGGCTGAATATTTCACATGTTTTAAAATGTGAAAAACATTTACTTCCTAGTTGTGATTGAAACAGTATCAATTTCTTCCGGAATTATTTGATATTAGTGTATAAATCAGGAAGATGCTGGTTTACTCCTTGCAATCTCAAATTCAGTTCGTTCACATGTTTTGTCAAATCAACATAGAATGCTAACTTCCACAGCCATGCGTTGTTTTGTAATTCAGTAAGAGGGCAATGCTTTTCATTCAAAAAAATTTCGATCACTGCTCGAAGTTCAAAAAAGCGCCGAAGGACTTTCCCACAACTAAGCCAACGTACGGTAGTATGATAAGGTAAGTCATTTTCTCCAATCTCTTCAATAAATTGTCGGAATTGTCGGTGATTCAGCCCAAAAGATCTGATAAAATTAACAGTTGATATGACTGGTTTCAGAACTTCAGACATATCCAAACATTTTCCGCACAAAGACTGTTGATGAATGATACAATGTAAGACTAATGGTTTTGAACCACCGTCATTTTCTACAGCCTTTGACACATGAGCGACCACTCCTTTATCTTTCCCACTCATGTTTTTGCCTCCATCAGTTGTAATACATTTCAAGTTTTTCCATCGAAGGTTCTTTTGATTAATGGCCATTTCAACTCCTTTAAAAATATCTGTACCAGTAGTTGTGCCATGAATACTATACATATCAAGAAGTTCTTCATGCACTTCATAGCTTTTATCTACTCCTCGAATATAAATCAACACCTGAGCAGTATCTGACACATCCGTTGACTCATCCAAGGCCAAAGAAAACCACTCAACATGTCCATTTTTGTCGAACAGTTGAGAGGATATATTTTCAGCGATGTTTTCTACCCTTCGAGCCACAGTGTTTGCTGACATACTGTCAGTTTTTAATAAATTTACCTTTTCAGGGCACATTTATTCGGCTGCTGCAATTATGCATTCTTTGATCATTTCTCCATCGGTGAATGGTTTTCCACGTTTTGCAATTTCAAGAGCCACACGAAAGCTGGCACGAGTTGCAGCCTCTTGTTCGGTTTTGAGTTTTGTAAATGAAGATTGCTGCGATTTCAATCCGCGCTTCATAGCTTCGAATTTTTCTGTCCGCAAACTTCCTGTATATTTTGAGTAATTTTGAAAATGTTTTGTTTCATAATGACGTTTAATGTTATATTCCTTGAGAACGGCTATGCTTTCATTGCAAATCAAACATAGCGCCTTGTTACTGGACTCAATTACGAAATACTGAATGTTCCACTGATCTTTGAATTTTCTGCATTCACTATCAATTTTTCGCTTCTTTTCCATACTACTAAATCACCCACAAAAGCAACAATTCAAATCAAAATACTGTTACAAAGATGTCTTAAACTTAAACACGCACAAACACGTTTTAAGGAGGTACGCACTATTTTATTTCACAACAGTGTCATAGGAACTGACTTGTGGTTGCGCCACTAGCCTTCTTATATATTCCAATTACTGCCATCTAGAAGTGAGTGGAAGACACCAGAACTTTCTCGAACCAACGAGATTATTCTGTACTACAGTGACTTAATAGATACAGTGGTGACAATGGACATAAACCGCCATGTCTTAACTCAAGTACTATTAAGCTAGCGCTGTACCAATACCACCTGCATAACTTGGATTGCAGATGGAATTGGCGGTTGGCAGTACTGTGTGGCGCGCTTCATTTTTATTGTGAACGATTTTGTTAAACGTCTATTCTTTGCTTAAACGTTTTATAGATCGGCCACGATTTTTTCGTGGACGATAGAATACTTGAAAATAATTCAACGATTTTGTTTAATACATTCGCGAACACGTCGTAAAATGGGAATGATTGCAAGGGGACACGTAGGTACATACTAACACTACTGCAAACTAAGGCCATCATTTTAGAGGTACACATAACGCTGTCAGAGTCTGAGTCCAGATACATTACATATTAGACGGATCGCTATTGCAGTCAATGTCCCCTCAGCGCATCCGTGAAGGACTGCTATAGCAGTCGCTATCCGCAAACGTGTTATTCATTACTTACAATTCTACTAAACATGCAGATAAAATACATTAATTATGCCTTCCTTTATTTAAGATCGTTCTAAGTATATTGTTGTGAGTCTTCAAAAGTATATTTGTATCGATTTGTTATTTACCTTGTTTTATTGTCTATCAATAATATACTCAATAGGAGGTACATCCTCGAATTGAAATGAAACAAAATCGTTGAATTATTTTCCAGTATTCTGTATTTTGTCTTTGCCAACAAACTATAGTTCAGTACAAACGATTATACTTAACTTCCGTTAAATCGTTAAATATCGGAATGGTTAACAGAACATTAAGGGAAAATCGCGTTAACAGATTATCGTTGTCGTCTTTAATTATTATTGTAATAGACATTTTTGCACTTTCGTGTATTTCATTGAAATAAATAAATCAACTGCATTGAACTTGAAATTTATTTTCATTTTCTCAATTGCACTTCATCGTTTACATAGCATTGTTGTTATATTGTTCGGGATGATACTTCCCGTCATCAAAGATTCCGCGTTCCTCATCAAGTCTGTTCTGCTCCAGAGCCTTTAGAATCTCCACCGGAATCGGTGGAGGCGTAGGAATGTGAGCACCCTGAGGTAGATATCCGTTCTCATCAGCAGTATAGCTGATAGAGTACTGCTGACCATCAGGAGCAGTGAAGGTGAATGATCCCTGGGCTGTTGGTGAGTCTTCATTGTTCTGGTAACCTTGTTGGTGAGCTGCAATCCCATCGTCGCTCTCGTAAGCGTAGTTATAAGCTCCATCACCATCGCTGTTGCTCTCCAGGCTAAGAAGACCAACGAGGTGTTGAGGGCTTTCTTGGGCGTCTATCATTGCTGATGCGATGAGCAAGCATAATACCAACATCTTAAAAATATGAACAATAACGGTATTTCGAATTATCGTGCCCACAATTACTATTTGATTATAATACAAACTTGCAATAACATCACTAATTACACTTTTCCGAGGCACATTTCTAGAGCAAGTCCCCAAGTATGTTTAGGTGTAATAGATCAGTTGATTCGAGCAACAATATGCACTAAATGTTGTTAGTTGTAACTTTAATGTTTTTCTTAAATTTGTGGCAGACGTTATATTTATATTAAGCCTCGTCTAAAAATGATTACTTAGCTGCCAAATTTACTGCAAGTTCATGATCGGAATGGTTTGAATGAAAATAAATTTTAAATATTTAATTGAGAATTAAATTATAGAGTACTAAATGATAATTTAATAATATTACCTTGCTCTTCTGGGACTAGGATTTTTATTGGAAAATGATAGCAACATTTTTAGAAAACTTAAAACATTTGAGTGTGCTATTTAAGTTTTGATTTAACATGTTTCACAAAGTGAAAGTGTTTCACACATACATCTAATTTAATTAAATCATTTGTTAATTCGATATAAACTGGGTGTAATTTTTTTTTTTAAATAAATATTACCTGATGCATTGTTGTCTTTGGTGCGTTCGGCAAAGTAATGAAGATGGTAGATGTAATTTTATAGTATTTATACATTTAGATGCTTCCCACCCACTGAACGTACCATCGTTCATAATGGGGTCAGTTCAATGACAGATTTCGGTTTTATAATGATTCGTTGATGAAAATTAATAATTAGTGCTTAATTATTACCACTTTCACATGTGAGGTATAATGTTCCCGCCAGGAGACCGTTCTGTTCCCATGAGATGAAATCGACACGTAATTATGTACCAAGAGCATTCTGTATCATATACATATTTACGACTATTGATTAGCTGAATCTCAGTGTTCATATAATTTTTTCGGTGAACTGGATTCAAAAATCGCTAGCTTGAAACGTGTAATTGCTATTTTCTTGAAATTAAATTATGGCTATTACGAGTGTACGTCCAAATTACCATCTGGCATTGATTATTACGGTATACTTCAATTCCCATCCAAAGTGATTGAGAAAATAATCCGGCACTCTCATTGCCGCCAAAAATTAGCACAGGCCCATAATCCCTAATGTCAGTTCCCGTCGCAGTCCTAAAATGCTTTTATCCCATACCTGTGATTTGTAGATAATCCGGCGTCGGTACCAGGTACCAGCCGGTCAGTACTTACAATTTATTTATTTATTTGATTTATTTATTCCTTTGCCTTTCTACATTTCGGAGTAAGGCATAAATTATTATTTTTTATAATTCCCTCCACTTCCTCCTATCTTTTGTTAATTCATTTATTTCTTCCCATGTGTTCCCTTTTCTTGTTGCCTCTTCTTTTATTGCGCTGTTCCACTATTTTCCTGTAGCTCTTGTCTCGTATATGTTCTTCTGTGTTTCGTTCTTCTCTCATTCGTCTCATGTGTCCATACCACTTCATTTGGCCCTGTGTTATTTTTCCTGTATTGGTTTTATTTTTAAGTTTTTCCTGTGCGTCTATTTCCTTGTCCTGTCTCTTCTTGTTTTGTTTTCTATTTTTCTTAGGAATCTCATCTCCATGGCATTTATTCTCTTTATTCGTTTTCCTGTCATCGTCCATGTTTCGCTGCGGTGAGTTAGCGTTGGTCTAATTACTTTATTGATTATTTCTGTTTTTGTGTGTAATGATATCTCCTTCTTGCTAAAAAATGTGTTTTTTAACATGTTATATAGTTTTGCTGTTTTCCCTATTTTATCGTCTATTTCATTATCTAGTTTACCATTGCTCTGTATGATTGTTCCTAAATATCTGTATTGCTCTAGTTGTTCGATTTTGTTTCCTTGTATTTTTATTTCGTGTTTCTTTTTCTTATCGAAAATGTGCCTTCAGAACGTAGAAATTATGTTTTTCTATTCTCATAAATAAGCGACCTACAGCCATAAAATCGATTTTTTGCGAATAACTCGAACACAAAAGACAATAGCCAATTTTGGTTTTCACCATTAAGTTTTTCTCGAAAAAATAGATCGGGAAGAGGGGGTCCATTTTATCATACCTGGTTAGTTATCGAGATTCCCTCCCTGCACATTGCGTTTCGCACAGCTTGAATCTGGCTCTTTCCGATGTAAGTGTAATACATGTTAATCCTATCACAAACTGTGTGGGAGTTATACAAAATACATCAAACTTCTTCACTACGCCGAAACGACAGAATGTTTTAACGAACAAAGTTGAAGAATTACGTGTGATTCAAATCTGAACCTGATCACTTAAAACCATTGTGAAAAATTAGATGGGTGCAACGTAAGGATCAATATTGTCATGAAATAACTATTGGGGCCTCTTGTATCTGCCTTCGAGGAAATTGTAGATTGGAACGATTGAGAAACATCTAACGGTGTTTTAAGATGTTGATAAACTTATTGGATTTCTCAGAATTTAGTGTCCTTTTTTGTGATGGAATCTGTTTTTAAATGTACAATGTTAATTTATTGATTTAATGAAGTCATTGCTCTTGCTCAAAATAGAATAGACAAATTGTAAAAATGCAAACCAGTGCTGATGCTGAATTCAAAAAGATCAATTCAGAAGCAAGTAAAACTGTGAAAAATATTTTTGATCTTAAACATAAAATGAGAAGACAACTCACAGACAGAAACATAGAGCGAATTTTTAAATGACATCTGTAAAGGAATACTACAAATTATCAATATTTATTCCTCTATTGGATAGCATTATTGCACAATTGGGAGATCGATTTATAAAGCACAAAAATACTATAGTAGCTTTCGATTGTTTAATTCCATCCCCTAATAAATTAAAGAATATCGAAGAGCAGTTATCAAAATTAGAAAATGTAATCAATTTCCATGATTTAGAGAACGTTTCCGGATCGATCGTAATTGGTGAATTTAATATGTGGTATAGGAAATTTTCTGGCAAGTCATCTGTACAATTTCCAAATTCTGCCATTAATACACTATCATTATGTGACCCAGTAATATTTCCAAGTGTCAATAAGTTCATAAAAATAGTTTGTACCTTACCTGAAGTACTTCAACGTCAGAGAGAAAATTTTCTGGTTTAAAGCATTTAAAAACTTATTTAAGAATCACTGTAAGCGAAGATAGATAAAATGGCGCAACTCATTTGTATATTTATCTCATACTGGAAGTAACAGCAGATGTAGTTTTAGAGGAGTTAGCTCAGAAAAAAAGAAAACCGGATTTTGTTGTATAAATATTTTATTATATATATTTTATATTTTGTATTGTAAATTTGAATAGTTTGACCAAACAATAAAGTTTTCATTTAGAACTGACAAATTACTGTTTAACAACCCCTGATTATCTTTTGGTTTTTTTGTCTGTATTTCGACTATGTGACCCAGTAATATTTCCAAGTGTCAATAAGTTCATAAAAATAGAGCGAAGATAGATAAAATGGCTCAACTCATTTGTATATTTATCCCACACTGCAAGTAACAGCAGATGAAGTTTTAGAGGAGTTAGTTCAGAAGAATAGAAAACTGGATTTTGTTGAATAAATATTTTATTATATACAGGGTGTCTACGCTAAACCGTTCTTTAAAAGTTTACGGGGTTCCCGTTGTACTAAAAATTTCAAAAAAATCCTCGTCACACGGTTGAATCAGGTATCCTCATGTGAAATATTTTCAACTTTCCATCACTTCCGGTTCCACCGGAAACTAACTTTCTTATTTTAAACGGAACACCCCATATATTATAATATTTTTGAATTCCTCGCTTAAATTGGAACATATTTTCTAAGAACGTATGTACACTTATCTCTTTGTTTTCAAGAAAAAAATGTTTTTCTAATATTTTGACCTCTATAAGGTAGCCAGAAATTTGTCTATAACTTCTCTTAGCAATAAGATAAAATTATGAGTTATATTTCTAATTGTACCTAGAAGATGCCTCCATGAGCAAAATAATTGGAAACTGTCAATTTTGATAATAAGTGTTCATAAAATGTCAATATCTAAATGCCTTCTTAAATATCTCGTAACTATTTTTTTTTTAATGGAACGGCACGTTTTTTATCGCATAGCACGATTGGGAGAAAATTTACTACAAAAAAGTTTAATACAACCACACTCCTAAAGCAAGTATTTTTTGCTTTTTGTTTTGTCGCTATTGTAATGCAAACTGTCAAATATTAAAACCATTTAGAATAAAGTATTGCAGAAATCAAAATCAACAAAATTAATCATTACACAAATCAACACATTCTCAATTTATTCTTAATACATGGCAACTGCTATAGAATTGTTGCTCGAACATGTAGAGTATTCAATGAAACTTATCCACATTTGCCGCCGATGAATAAAACAAGATTTAGAAGATTGCAATCAAATGTTGTTCAATTTGGACAAGTGAATGCAATAAAACATCGACAAAAGCCAGTTATGGAAAATGAGGAAGTGCAAGAAATAGTGTTAGCCTATTTTCAAGTTAATCCACAAGCATCCACAAGTGTCCTAAATAGGACGAAAAAGTAATCTTCGAAGTAATTTTAAAAATACTTGCTTTAGGAGTATGTTTGTATAATACTTTTTGTAGTAAATTTTTTCTTCCAATCGTGCTATGTAATAAAAATAGGTCATTCCATTTAAAAAAATTGAATTACGAGATATTTAAGATGGCACTTAGATATTGACATTTTATGAACACTTATTATCAAAATTAACAGTTTCCAATTATTTTACTCCTAAAGGCATCCTCTAGGTACAATTAGAGATGTAACTCATAATTTTATCTTATTCCTAAGAGAAGTTATAGACAGATTTCAGGCTACCTTATAAAGGTAACATTTTTAGAAAAAAATGTTTTTCTTGAAAACTAGAAGAGATAAGTGTACATACGTTCTTACAAAATATGTTCCAATTTAAGCGAGGAATTCAAAAATATTACAATATATGGGGTGTTCTATTTAAAATAAGAAAGTTGATGCTTCTTCCGGTGGAACCGGAAGTGATAGAAACTTGAAAATATTTCACATGAGGATAACTGATTCAACCGTGTGACGAGGATTTTTTTGAAATTTTTAGTACAACGGCAACCCTGTAAACTTTTAAAGAACGGTTTAGCGTAGACAACCTGTATATTTTGTATTGTAAGTTTGAATAGTTTTACCAAAGAATAAAGTTTATATTTAGAACTGATAAATTACTGCTCAGCAACCTCTGATTATCTTTTGTTTGTCTGTATTTAGTTCGCCCCCTCCCAAAGGAATTTCTGTATAGGCCACTGAAAACAAGTTTTTATCGTAGCTTCATCATAATCTAGCGTACTAACGTCCGAAAATGTCTTTCTACCACGTCGTACTTTAGAGTTTCCTTGTGACATCACATTTATTGACCAACTTTGAGCGGCAATATACGTTAGGCAGCACTAATTTCTATTGATATAAATATTAAATATACGCTTACTATTGCTAGAAATCCGAAAATCAGAAGCTTCACACTCCTTATTATTTGTTATTTGAAAACTAGCAGTTTCAAGCTTCAGAATTTCGTTTCGCATGGTGCTGTCAAACCCGGGGAGCGTGCTTGAAATGCTCTCTTATGTACATACTTGTGTCATAATGTACTATTTGTCTGCAACTGTCAGATTCTGCATTTAGTCTCTGATGTCTCAGATAGAAATGAAACATTTTAAAAAATCATTAAATATCACAGAAAGTTTTCGGATTATATATATTTTTTTCATTTATTTGATCTTAGCTCAGGTATTAGAGTCCAAGACTTGAAGGTTGTTCTTAATTCTGGTATATTTTCCTGATTTTATTAAATAGCAGATTACCCAAGGTTGTGAAGCGCGTAGCGCCCAGGGATACAAGACCTGAAGCTTGTCCCATTTTAAGACATAGAGCTTAATTTGTTATAATTATTATTATTACAATTAAATAAAGCCGAAATTTATAAAATTCAATGTAAAGATTGTGAAAGAATCTATGTAGGCCAAACCAAAAGAAATATTAAAATCTAGTTTATCGAACATTTGCACCATGCAAAGACCGACTCTGTAGAAAAATCAGCTGTAGCATCACATTATGTTGACAAGGGCCATCGTTTCAATATTGAAGATGTAGAATTATTAAAACAAGGGAAGAGGAGAAATCTTAGCATGTACGAAGCTATATTCATGAAAAAAACCGTTCATTATTAATCAATTTTGACCATTCACCCCTCAGTATTCCATTACTGGAATTTATCCCATCAATGGCGACCTCGAATGAACATGAGAAAGATTAGAATTAATTGCACAATTGTGAATACATTTCGGCTCAGGAGCCTCCATTAGGTTTAAGTAGTTTTTAATTTGCATTTCTTAGGATTTAAATATGTATTGCTTAGGATTTAAAGATGTATTGTTAAAAGAGGGTTATATAATGTGTTTTGTCTTGTTTTCTCCTCAGTACAAATGTCTACTGAAGATGACCACGCAGTGGTTAAAATGTACATTTAGAGAAATAAATGTCGTTGTAAAAAAAGATAATTTGTTATTTTTCTTTAAGTGGTAATATTTCACAAGCTCCAACAGATTATTTTATTATAGAGCCAAATATCTCGAAAACAAGAAATATTCTAGTAAAAAAATATTTAGATAAGAGTGGTGTCATTTCAAGGGGGCAATCGGATCCAGGTATACACTTTTTGAAATATCGACAAAAAATTACAGTTTTCAAGGTTTTCAAAGAAACTTTTTTCAACTTTTTCAAGGTTTTCATGGAATACCAATTTGGACTTTTTAAATGGCAACGTAGGTTGATTATTGCAGAAATTGATTCAGCATATTTTTCCGTTTATTAGGTACGGGCGGAATTGTTCTCCAATATAATGTTTAATTTCTTGTAAAATAAAATTTAACATTAAATAATTTTTTTTTATTTGATTAATATGAGGATTGCTATATGAGTGCTCTACGACTAAGATGAATTTATTTTTATCATTGTGAATTTTGTATCTTTATCGCATCATGGCCCCCATAAGAAGTACAAAAGTTAACTGCCTCCTAAAATCATCGTCAGCTTTAAAAAAATCTGGGGGTGAAATCTGAGGAAAAAAATGTGCAATTTTTTGTCTAATGTAACCGACTCCGTATCTTTTACGATTTTTGGGATTTCAATGGTGGGCATTGAAATATGCGACACACTATAGATCATTTCTGCAGTGTCAATAAAAATTCATTAATGTTTTAACAAATTGAACTGCATCCTCAACCACCAGAGATATTTTGTCTGGGTTTGAAGTGTTATCTTGTGAGGTTACAAGGTTGTAACCAGTCGCCATTCAGTCAGTTTGCACTGGTTTGTACAAATATTGATTATTAATTTTTTAATTACCTATTTCAGTTTTTATTTATTTATGAGTACATACTGGTAAATAACAAGATCTTTTTATATCTTTAGTAGTTTCGGCCATGCCGACCATCTTCAGAGGTTTTATTTATTAAATAATTTTATAGATTAATTATATTATTTAATTTCTGCTTGGACGATAATAAATTATGATTGATTGATTTTTATAAAAATTAATAGACTGCTATATCCATAATAAAATCGATTATTTTATACGCATTCCACGAATATGTTAGTCATTCATATTTTATTAAAATTATGATTCTTAATTAATCTTCATTAAATTATGATTCAATTATTTGAAAAAACTCGAATTTTCTCTTCATGATGGCTCTAGAATTGTATTGCCATGTTGGTCAAGTTACTTTTTCTATAATCTCCCAACTATTTTTTATACAACAATTATGTTACTACAATATTTTTATACTTATTGACAAAAGCAAAAGCAAAAAATATCCTTTTTTTTTTACCATATACTATTTACTTATCTTGGCTGATTACCGAAGATCTGATCTTGGCAGAACCTATTCTGGGCAAAATATGAGGCAAGGATTCCTTCTGCTCCTGCTTTGTTATGGATGTGAATCTTTATTTCATCTTTTGCCCAGAAATATCCACAGGAAAAAATGAGAAGAAAAGCAAAATACATATAAATAATAGGAAGGTTGTATTTATCAGCATCACTATAAAATATATTTAATTAAATAATAAAGTTACAATAATATGTATAGCACTATTATTAAATTTCCTGCGGGAGAATTGGTATAAAACTAAATAACAAAGGAAATACTTACATTTACAAATACAACAATAAACTACGATTACCACATCAAATTAATGAAAAGTATACTAATATTTACGACCTATAGTTAGTACAGCGATCAAGAAATAAATAAGCACAGATTAAATGTAGGGTGCAACTAAATCTTTAATGCACCAACAACAAATCAAAATATTTACAAAATACGTGATATTTCATAATATGCTATTCTAAGATCACATTTAGACATTTAACAGTTAAAGTTTTTTTTATACACACACATACAGATTCAAAATAATTAGTCATCCAGTAACAAACTCAGCGGATTCTTCCCTAACTTCGAAGATGTGGGTGAAGTGGACGTATCTACTGAAAATCAAAAAGTTTTACGCTCAAATAAATAATTAAATACTTCATACGAAATGCTAACTTAAATTCGGAAGTATGTAGATCACTCTCACGGCGCTAATTATCCACAACAGCAAAAATACACCATCGTTAGATTTAAAAAAAAATGGGAAAATTGCGTTGCAGAATTTAAAATAACTATTATTATTATAGCCCTTATTATATTATTATTAGCCCTTTAATTGCTTTCTAAGAAAAACCTGTTTTGCACCGAAAATTTTTAAGAACCGTCTAGCAGTATCCGCATCGCACAGAACTGTCGACTAAAGTTAGTCTATAATATACAGGTATATGTATACAGGTTATCCTCCTGTAATAATATGCGATGGCTTATTACAAACAACAAAGTTCATATGAGATATGGCCTGAACTAGAACACTTCAAGTTACAAAGAGTAGAATTTCGAAATATATAAGATTTTTTTCATCAAATATTTCATCAAATGTCAAAAAACATATTAATGGAAAATAAACGATGTGTCCTAAAACAATATAAAGTCGTAACAATTCTGAATTCCAGAAAACGTCTTTAATCGTTTACGTGATATTAAAAAGACAAAAATAATTTATAAAAACGTTTTATCTCGAAAAGTCGGCCGTTGAGAACATATTTTAATACGATTTTTTTTGTAAAAAGTCGAGAGAAATAGTTGCTAAAATATCATTTGGGAATAACCTGTATATATGTTCTGTGAAGTATTCATTATTAATTTCGTATATCGCAATAACAGTTTTATACACACTAATTAATTACATAACTTACATTGGTCTTGATATCTGTTTGTGTTTAAACAGTCTAGCCATTCAGTCATGCTGATGTGTCGATCTTTATTTATATCACAGTATCTGGGCAATTTCTTTCCGCATCTCTTGAGGTTCTTAACTGACACCATCGTGTCTTTGAATCCCTTCCACTCGATTTTATCCAATAATTTATTTTTGTTTTTGTCGAAGAAGACGAAACTCCAAGAAGCCACCTGCTCCTCTATCGTTGATTTCCGAGACGAACCGCCAATGCTACAAATTTATTTACTTTTACGGTCATTAAATAGGTAGAGATTGGGTTATAATATATGTTCTTACGTCTTACAATCTTGAAAATCTCAGAGAATAAATATTCTTTGGAAATTATAAAAAGGCCAGTTTTTTGACGTTACTGAGATACAGAGATTTACATTGAGAAGACTTAAAACCTTTATTATTAATAAATGATTTATTGTAGCAACGGGAATTTAATGCTTTCAAAATTAATTGTCTAAAATAATCTCCCGAATGGTAATATACATACCCTGTAATGCTTGTGCCGTTAGTCTCCTTGATCATACTGTTATGTAAATAGTTCATCAAATCCTTAAGGAAAGCAATTTTCTTATCCTCGGGACATCCTTTCATGGGCCTACTGGAAGTGACTATTTGATCGCAATTAGGATCCTGATCCTTCACGGCGGTGCCAGCAATATTTTTGCCGGTATCTTCATTGACACACCAGCAGTACCCTGCTGATTTATAGCATTGCACCTAGAAGATTAAATTTTATGTAAACGTAATGAGGCTTTTGGCGATTAGGATTACTTTAGCATAACGGCCATCGAGAGTGCACTCAGGTACGTAAAGCTGATAATCCTCGTCGAGTGCCGTTTTACGATCAGATAAACAATCCGTGGCGTCGTCATCCTTTCTTTCCGAGGAATCCTCGTCGATTGTATGTCCACTAATAGGTGGTCTGGATCCGCCCGTTAATACTGGAATTAGTAATAAAATTTTCGAAATTTTAAAAATTTCTCAACGGAACATAAACTTAAAAATCAAATTAATGTTATACCACTAATTTGAAACGCACGCCCCTCGAATTGATTTACTAACATTTTGTCATAAATATGACACTTGGTATAATTTTTTTGATTTTTTCTTTTCTTTTAATAAAAAAAAGTATCAATTTGCGAATGTGCGTATCAGTCACACTCTTTCCCTACATATGAGAAGTATTTTCAAGTTAAAATAGTTCAAAATTTAATTAGTGTATGTGAACCTAATTTTTTAAATTTTAAGACTTTTCAGTTTGAACAAAACACTTCAAAATCAGTAGTAGTGTAGGCGTTTATATGTTATAATCGTTTCTATTGGGGAAACAGCCACTTACTGCTACTAGGGCGGTATGGAGATGATAGGAAATCTTCGCCGTCATCGTCATCTTCGTCGTCCTCGTCAACAATAGCAGTATCCTCTCCTCCCCTGACGTCTGCGTTCAGTGACAAGAACACACGCAAAGAAACTATTTAAGTTCAAAACAAAGTAGGCGAATGGCAATACTAACTAATTATCAGCACCAACTTCTACTGGAAATAGCAAACGAGTTGTTAATTTCTACTGTATGTATACCTCGCACCAGTTTTAACTTTGTACATACATTACGATTGCATTCTATATCAACAAATATGCTACTACTAATACAATGTGTTCAAAATAGTTATCCGCAGTACTTAGGTCTTAGCGCACCAACTTTACTTAAGATTAATTTGCACCAATACCCTTAATCCTAATTACATTTAAATTTAATTATTTTGGTTTGCAAAATAAAATTGTATGTTTTATGTTTTACTAGCAGCATAGGACGTGAACGTGATGACGAACTTTCAAATGAAATATTATAGCCTGTATTGAAATATTGCGCATCTGTTTGATTTTTTGTCAATCCTGATTGAACACTCTCTAGAATTACAATGTATACTCATAAGTAATGATTGGTTTCATTATTGTTGTGGTTCTATGTTAGACTTAATTGCGCTAGAATACATGCGTGTTCGTTAAAGTGCATGTTATAACAAAGCATAAAGAAAAAGCATATTCTATATCTACGTTTTGGTGCTGATTTACTGTACGGTCAGCACAAAATTCCACCAATGAATTGCCACTCGCTGGACGAATTTCTTAAATATAGGATGGAGGCATTAAAAAAAATCAAAATTGTTGCAATGATAATAGTGGTAATTATGTGAAATAATAAATCTTGCTGAAATGTGGGCGAACGGAAGTGTTATACATTCATGCCGGATGGAGTGGTAGTTTAATTTAACTACTGGAAACAATATTTAAACACCTACCGTCCATGCCGTCTCGAGTCAGACATTGTGCCCACTCCTGTCTGCCAATCACTTGATCTCTGTTCATGTCGCAAGCTTTTGCGAAGCTCTTGGCGCATCTCTTCGGCTTCACCACTTTTTTGACCAGCCTCCTCAGGTCTCTGTATTCAGTCTTATCTAGGTGGTCATCCTTGTCCAGATCCATCAAGCCGAATTTCCAATCTAGCACTAGCTTATCGGTTATATCCGATTTCATCGGCTGCTCCCTGTTCCATTCCGATTTAAATATATCTATTAGGTTGCTGTTGAACAAGGCCTTGTCCTCGCGCTTGCACGTTCGCCCCGGTTTCCTGTTCTTTGATGAACTCCTGGTGGTCTTCTTTCCGCGTCCACATCTATGCTTTGTTCCGCGTTTGTAACGCGACGACGAAAACGGCATGGGCGTACCCTGCGAGGTAACACACCAGCAATAGCCAATATCTGGGTGGCACTGTCCTGAAGCATAGTTTCCGTCTGACCTACATTGAGGTTTGAAGTTGTTATTTTGATTTGCTTTGACATAGTCCGCACAGGTTTTCTGCACACGGCAGGATCCTCTGTGCACAAACGTCACATTTTTATGATGGCACCTGGCGAGCTCTAAGTGGCAACGATTGTAGTATGAGAAACCATCCGATCCACATGCTGCTTTCTTAGAATCCAGCCCAACTTTGCAGGATTTGGGAGAACAAGAACCCTAGAACGATTCACGTATATTAAAAACATATTAATATATTTTCACTTGCTTAATTCAGCCAATCAGCCACTGATGGTAATGAAACAATGTTTGAATTGTTTTTCACAAAAACAGCATACAATTATCCTGTAACACATTCTTTCGGTGTGATTACAAACTAAATAACAAGAACTTTTACTACCTATGCAAAACAATGAAAATTAGAAAAGGGGTACCTTAAGAATAACAACATTGCATTTGCAGAAGTCATAATAGCATATTATTATTCGAATCTCCAAAATAACCAAGTTAAATAAATCCAAGTTTTAGAATCTTTCCATTCTCCTTGCAAACGTATGAAACCAGCAGAAATCGAAAATATTATGATAAGAAGTAAACTTGCGAAAATTCTGGCATTCTTCTTCGTTTGGCAAATAAAGTAAGAAACTAACTTTGAAAAATGTTAAATGAAGCTGAAATATCAACTGAAGTACAATTTTATGTAATTCTAAATCATAAGAAACAAAGATTTCAAATGTACTGGGAGATAACGGAGAAACATGCATTAGAAACACCGTGTAAGATTACGCGAATCGACAGATCTCTACCTTAAAATACGATTCTGCACGTCAGTATCACAGTATGGTACGGTTCGGGAACAAAATATGTATGTCAATAAAAGTTCACGGTATCAAAGGACCCCTTCAAAAACATTTTTATATTTTGAGGAACAATGCACTGTTTATTTTAAACGCACATAGTACGTATAATTTGTGTGGCTGTGATCATCAACAGAATGTTAAGATAGTGTTAAAGAATACTGATTATAAAGATATACTAGAAATAATAACTTGTAACAGAGATAGTAGATCATTTCAGGAAAAAAATAATAATAAATTAATTACAATAAAGTACACAGGAAATTTATAGATTAAATAATTATTAATATTGAATGTACAATTATTATATACATTTGATCGATTATTAGTTTTTTCTCGGTTGTTTTCAAGGATGAGGAAAATTTTAATGATTACACGAACCTTAGTATAATCGATAATACAAAGGTGCGTATAATCGCTAGCCGTCTTGGTTACTCAAATAACCGTTGTATAAGTGGATATTTAGGTCTTTCAAGCAAGAGCGTGGTTGAAAGCACGATTGCACAGCCGTAGTGCTTGCTATAGAGCAATTACTTGAAAGATCAGATATCCACTCATACTTGACGCTATTTTTTATTTTAACACCATATGTTATTTATTTTAACACCGCATTTTAACACCATAAATTGTCCTAAAAATTTCAATTTGTCCTGAAATTTTGAGTATGTTTGATATGACGCAATTGTTGTAGATTTTGTTGTCAAGGTGTTGAGAACGAAAATGCAATCAAACATTAATAATTGAAATGCCAAAGTTGATAGTATATTGATTCAGCAGAAGTCGAAACTTGCATATAGGAAGGAATTCAATAAATTTATTAAATGGATGGAAGAAGATCATGCCAAATTGCAAAATATGTTGGCATTTATGTATAACATTAATTTTGATGGCGTGGTTGTCCTTAGCAACTTTATAGAAAACATACGTTGTTTTAATATTGATTTTAAAAACGATGTTTTTAAAATGATAAAAACGATAAAAACGAATAATAAAAAATACAGGGCCCGGCAGTGAAACCTGACGGTTTTTCAAATGGAATAATTCAATGAATATTCAAAATATGTTGTTATATATTTTTTTTATTTAAAAAAGAAAGAATGGAAGTTTAAGATGTAGACAAAAAAAAATCGAAAAAGCATGATGAAGGAAGAATAACATCACTCAAATGATGGCCCTCCATTTACTCTCCTAACAAATTGTTATGCCACCAGCACATTAGAAAACATAGATGTTGAGACTAATTCACGATTACATTTTTGGAGCCCAACAACGAAAGCAGAAATTAAGCACTTCTTTAAGCATTTTTGTTGTTTCTGTGGGACCACAGAGTAATATGAAAATCATACTAACATACCAAAAATACAATGCGTGACTCTGCGGCCATGCTGGTCCTATGCATAGGAACTCTTTATTATTAACGCAACCAGTGGCGCAACCGAGAACAAAATCTTTGCTGGTCCTATGGGACCAGCACGGCTCCAGAATATAAACAGGTGCTGGTCCCATGGGACCGGCTTGGCAGTCAACGTGTTAATAAATACTTCGTAGAAATTAAAAAAATACCCTATACTCAATAATTACGTCATTTTGCTTAAAATTCTAGAAAAATATCAGAAAACTTTACAAAACACTAAATATTTGAAACAGTATGGGAACACAATAAATATTATACTTCACAGAATGGAAAATAATGAGCACAAAGAAAGATTGATGCCAGATTAGAATGATGAACATATAAGCATCAGCCAAAGATTAAAGACAAAAAAGAATATAAATTCTATGAACAAATATACAGTGTCCGCCAGAAAGTTGGACACATTTATGGAAAAATATTTTATTATTAACTTCTTGGAAAATTTTATTCTTTCAAAAAGTGTCTGCATTATTTCAAACTCAATAAGCAATCATCGAAGTAAAATTATCTGCTTGCGTATACGAGCCATAATAAAAAAATAGTAAAAATGCTTAAGTGTAAATTACACTTGTTTTAAAAAATATGTGAAAATTTTATTTGGAAAAGTTACTTATAATTGACAGAAGATTCTAACTACGAAATTAGACTCACCTACGACAACAATATTTTCTTTTGCCTTTTCTGAGAAAAGATAGGTTTTGACATTTGTAGTCGGTTTAACCTAAAATAATCGATAATAAAATCACCAGAATATTTTGTCTAAATCGTTATAAATCTTTTATAAATAATTATTTTTACTTAAACTCTTGTCTTAAAGTCATGTATTTATCAATTGAAAATGGCTCCAGTTCTGAGTTCATGAGAAAAGGCAGACATTGTTTAATTCAAGGTAATAATTATCACACTTGCCGCAAAACTGCCTACATAAAACTGATTATTTAAAGATTTATAGCGATTTAGACAAATTATTTTGACGTCAAAATATTCAGGTGTTTTGATTATTATCGATTATTACTGCGTTCGTTTAATACATTTTTCAAGAGAGCAGAGCTACGGCATTTTTATACCACGTTACTCCCAACGAAGCCAACGGATTTTAGAATAAAAGAATGCATCCCAGCTGCCAGAGCATTTGGCGAACTACATAACCTTATAATTCAAACTTTTATTATTATCTTCTATTATTATTTATCTTTTGCAATAGAAATGAACGTTGCTGTAATTTCGTGCATTTTCATCAGTTTTCGTTTATGAAAACTAACCTACTACTGTCCTAATAACTACTAGAAAAGTTTAAGTGAATGATTAGCATGGAGGGTATCCAATGCGGAGGAGATCGAGCGCGCTCCATGAGCTCGGTCTGGAATATAAGAACGTGAGCAGAGGTACATCAGTTTGCTCGATTTGGAATCAAAGAACGGAAATGAGGCTTCCGATGTATCCGATGTAAAATAAGAACACCGCCTATATTGGGTTAAACCGACGTTGCAAATGACAAAACCCATCTTTATAGCAGAAAAGGCAAAAGAAAGTATTTTCGTCGTAGATGGTTCCAATTTAGAGCCTTATGTCAGTTCTAAGAAATTTTTCCAAATTACAATTTCATAGATCTTAAAAAACAAGGGGAGTTTACTCTTAAACTATTTAACTATTTTTTGTTATACCTCGTATACGCAAGCATATAATTTTCTTCGACGATCGCTTATTGAGTTTGAAGTAATCATAAACTTTTTGAAAGAATAAAATTTTCTCAGAAGTTAATAATAATAGCTATATTTGCGATTAGTACATAATTTAGGACTTTATGGATGAGTCCTAAAATTTAAGGCCCGAGCGAGCTTGTGAGCAAGGACTATAAATAGAGCGAATCCATAAGTACTATTATGTACGCATTACATACAAAGCTTTATGTTCGACTGCATTTAGCATTTTGGGAATACTTTAAATAAAAACTGAAACAATATACAGGGTGTAACAGAAATACGTGTGTTAATTTTAAACATAGGTAGAACTCGTTATGTAAAACATTTTTTCTATATGTTTTTTTTTTCAAAAACCAACGTTAAACTGATTTAAAATATGTTCTAGTTTATCTACTAAAACGCGTACCCGCCTATGGTTAAAGGTGTGCAGCGATTAAATATTTTGTTGTGATGGCAACGGTGTCATAAAGGTACATCATTGCCTGTTAGGCAAAACACGTTCAGGATATTGTGCACTGTACAATCTACGGGCTTCTGCGGCATTTCCAAATGCTCGGCCATATACCACACAATATCGGTTAATTCTTGATGAAAATGAAAATTTGGCATTTTGAAATAAACTTCACTTGACAATTATAGTGACACTACCTGAGAACGGCTCGTTCAGTCAAAATTAGGGGGCAAAAAAATGTAAAAAAACCTGCAAATTTTGAAAAAGAACATATAGAAAAAATGTTTTATATAACGAGTTCCACCAATGTTTAAAATTAACACACGTATTTCTGTTACACCCTATATATATACATATTTTTCCGTCTACCTGCTCTGAAAGTTAATTTTTCTGTCCGAAATATCGGGCGGAAAGTGAGGCCTCTAAAATATTTCAGACATTTTCCTATAGATGGCAGCATACTTTTCATGAACAGTGACAGTGACAGATATATTGTAACCACTCTCCAATTAAAAAGTGTATTAAGTGCAATGGATGTTAGCAGCGATGAAAACTTGGCTTACACCGCTCGATATAAGGGAAGTTGCAGCTGCCGTTACCGCTAACCTAATTAACCAATAAAATCTTAGACTCGGTATGTACTCCAATATAATAAGTTTTGTACTTCGAAACGGCCAAAAAGTCAAAAAATATTACAGAAAATACAGTTCTGGCGTATATAGCAGAAAGATGGAAATAGTGTCACATTGTGGTTGAACGTTCAATGTTGAAGGCGGTACTTAAAATAAAACAAAATATTGACATAAGAAAACTCATCAAAGTGCAGCCGTACTTGATACGAAATTCGGTTGATTATAGAGCAAAAAAGTCAGATATTGTAGGTAGGCGGAAAAATAGCGTGTGTCCGGCAGGCCGAAAAGGCTTTAGCAGCCCTTCGTTTCTTTCGAAGCACCGCGGGGTGCTAAATCCTATTTTCCGCCCTTGATGCACAATATACTATTTATCAGGCTGTCACACTAATGTCAGTCATTGTAAATTTAATATAAATTGGATGAAATTACAGTTTAATGATTACAGATGTAAGTTTTATATATATTTTTTATACTTATTGACAGTAATGTTCACAAAAAATTGTTTGTTCTACCGGAGTGTTTCCAATTGTGATAACCATCTATTTAATGTGCTTCAATAAATAATAATACTTATATTCATTAAAATTTTACTGTACATGTCCCTGAAGTAGGGCCCGAACTTTCTCGAAAGCTAGGAATAAGTAATAAAAAGAAACTTAACCTAATAACCTAACCTAACCTAACTTAACCTAATAAAAAGAAAGTTTTTCTTTTAGCCAGGCCGAATTAACAGTTAAGAACAGAAAAAGTAAATTAAAATATATACAGGGTGTTTGCTAAAGATGTTCCCTAATTTTGAATATCGAGTCAGTGATGAAAAAAAAAGAACAAAAAAGTTCATATAAATATGTAATCCTAGATGGCGCTATAAGCAGATATTTAATATTTTATGTTTTTGTGTATTACCTTTGGTGCTGATAACTTTGCATGGAACGTAACCGTTAGTTTGATATTAGAGTCGTATAGAATCAAAACTCACAATATCCAAATACCGAAATGTTGGGAATTAACCAAAAACCGCTCTACTCGACATTCCTATTTCCCCGAATTTTGAAAATGATTTTTTACATCCTGTTAGCTCTAAAGTTAAAAATTGGATAATGTTAGTTTTGAAACCAATATGTGGATAATGTTTCTTATCTGATTGTGATAATTAGTTCTGATTCCATATTAGTTATAAAATTAATAAAATATCTAATTATACATGCAATAAAATGTATTTTATATACACTGCGCGACAAAAGTCTGGGTTCACTAACAATTTTTCCGATTTTTCGTCCTATTTTTTTTTTTCAAATAAACCAAAATGTTAATGTTTGTTTATCAAAAAACAAGTTTAATGACGTAGTCGCCAAATGCATAGCCGTACAATTTTTAATATAGTGCATGTTTTCCTTCTAACGTGCCTTATTCAGATTTTTGAGATTTGGTTAACAATTAAGTTGGTGTTGTCATGGATTTGTTTATCATGCTTCAAATGTTGCTGGCAAGTGTCAGTGTGTGCTGAAATTTAGTTTTGTGATCAAAATGCCGATATCTCCAGTAAGATGTGCACGGATAATTGCCCACATTGAAGAAGGACATAGCCAGAGAGAAGCAGGCCGTAGGTATGGAGTTTCTCAAAACGGGGTCCGAAGGATTTGGCAGAGGTATGAGGAAGATGGTCTACTAACAGCCAGAGCACGGTCAGGAAGACCAAGAAAAACTAATGCTCAAGATGACCGATTTATGTTGTTACAATCTTTGAGAAATCGCACTGAAACTGCAACAATTAGAGCTAATGAGCTTGCTGCAGTCAGAAATGTTCAAATATCGGCACGTACAGTTCAGCGACGACTTCGAGAAAATAATCTAAAGTCTTATCGGGCTGCCACTGGTCCAAAACTTATGGTTCGTCACAAACAAAACCGACTGAATTTTGCTAGAACTTATCAGAACTGGGGGGCTGCCGAGTGGCGACATGTCTTATGGACTGATGAATCCCGTTTTACGTTGGATGCTCCAGACGGTCGTACACGGGTATGGTGGAGACCAGGAGAACGATACGCAGCATGTACCATGGCTCCTAGATCCAATTTTTTCGGAGGCTCTGTAATGGTATGGGGAGGGATTTCTGTCGAGGCTCGTACAGAACTCCATATTTGTGATAGAGCAGCCCTTAACGCAGATAGGTACATTATTGATATTGTAGAGGAACATGTTGTACCATACAGTCACTTTATTGGAGAAAACTTTCAATTAATGCAGGATAATGCTCGCCCACATGTGGCGAACATTACCCTCCAATATTTTAACGAAGTCGGAATTAGGTGTTTGGATTGACCTGCTTGTTCACCAGATCTGAACCCTATTGAGCACGTGTGGGACCAACTGGGAAGAGCCATTCGAGCTCGCCCTGATCGCCCTCGGACCTTAAGAGACCTTGCAGCATGTTTGGTTGAAGAGTGGGACAGACTGCCGCAAGAAAACATTGCAACGTTGATTAACAGCATGTCTAGACGTCTGGACTGTGTTATTAGGGCTCGTGGTGGAAACACCAGATATTGAAAGTTTCGTTCGTACCCATAGTTCGTGTTTTTCACTTTTTTTTATAAACACTATATTTCTTTAGTATCCTAAAATGTAAGTAAATAAAGATTAATTATTAATTTATCACCAAAGGTGGTTTTTCATTTTTGTTTTTTGATAAACAAACATTAACATTTTGGTTTATTTGAAAAAAAAAAAAATAGGACGAAAAATCGGAAAAATTGTTAGTGAACCCAGACTTTTGTCGCGGAGTGTATAATCGATCTTTATTGGGCTTTCGACCCCATATGGGGTCTTTCCGCATTTTTATTAGAGCAAAACAGACAAAACCAAACTAGGCACAAAAATATAGGTTATAAACAGTAACCTTCGGGCGAGGTTGACAGCCATAAGATGGCTTGTGATTGGCTGAAAATCAGTTGGTGTCAAAAGTATAGATAAAGTATATCCAATGGATAATGTTAGTTTTGACTCCAAACCTGTACTTCTGATAGCATTTTTACCGGGATATAGTGAGTTTGGACTTGAACGGACGCCATATTTGATTTCAGAGCAAAATTTCAAATAAAAAACCACTGCTAACTGAATTTCGATAATTTTTGATATTGTGAGTTTTGATTCTATACGACTCATTAGCTTTGGTTGGTTCAAGTATATTCGTAACATTTTACTACGAAATGAACTATACTTTTAAATAATGCGCAGATTAATACATTGAATGGCAAAGATTCTTACAACGTTTCTTACAAGACCCATTACCATTATTACTAGAAAATGTACCTCTAGACAATGCGTCGTTGGTTTACGAATGACAGAGCACCTGCTCATTTTGCGTTAAATGTACGACAGTTTTTAAATAATGATTACTCCCAAAACTAGATTGGGAGAGGTGGAGGTTGCCATGCGACCCAGTCGCATGGCAACCTGGGTCGCCAGATCTCAATACGATAAATTATTATTTTTAGGAATAGTGTATGTTCGTACAGAAAACACTAAGGAAGAACTTCGTCAAACAAGAACACACAACGCTTGTGAAACTGTGCGAAAAACACATAAAGTTTTGGAGAGAACCTGCAGCTCCTTAGAACAAAGAGCGGACAGGTGTCTTCAGGTCGACAGTAATCACTTTCATCAATAGGGTCTTCCGCGACTTTTCAAAAACCTTGAAACTGAACTCTAGACACATTAAAAACATCCTTGGCACTAATTTTTGTGCTGAGACAAATCGTTGTAATTAGCAAACACGATTTTAAAATTAACGGCGTTTGAAAAAGTCCCGAAAGCCCGCCATGTTGCTGTGACGTCACAACGCACGTGGCGCTCAGCTGTAGCATTGCTTACAATGGAGCGACAGAAAGAAAACGTCGGTGTTACGAAAAAAAGGACGAATAAGTATTGCATTGTGCCTGGATGTGATAGCAGCAGTAAATGCGAATCAAATAAGTTGTTTATAAACGTCCCAACAGGGGATATACGGAAAAGGGGGTTACAACAAGTCCGAAGTGATTCCGCGAGTGTCACTTTGACGTCTCACTATTTTTGTGAAGACCATTTTAATGTAAGTACATAATTTTTCAATAAATTATCGACGAAATTCGATAAATATATATAATTAACTATCATCATTAGTAATGGGTATTCAAGGGGATTTCCGATTATATATATACATTAGTAATAACATAACCTCAAAATAGTTTTGTGGGTTCCATTCTAAAACAATACCTTCCATATCATTATTACTTTTTTAAAGTACTGTGAGATTTTGTACAATATGTTCTTACACAAACGTTTAGTTAAAACTAAAAAACATGTTGAAACAATATTTGTAGCAAACTCTTGATTTTATAAATTTGATTAGATGATTAATAATTACAAATTTTGAAATCAGCATTACCAATTCGTATGAGATGTAGGATATATTGCAAAGTTTAAACAGTATTTTATTTGTTCTTACAGCTGGAAGAGGATTTGGAAAATTATATGCGACTCCACGCGTTTCGGCTACGTTGAAAAATTCACTTTTTGAGAAAAAGTCGGGAACCATTAACACGTGAACTTCTATCAGATTATCTGGCTGTCCCTTTACTAACCCATCAGAACTTATATTATGTCAGACTGGATTCTAAGTCGTATTAATCCACGATTCCTATCCCTTATGCACTGACTCCCGATCGCCAACATGCGCAAAGACGTCACAGTGCCGCTCGGCCAATAACAGCGTTTCGTCGGTCACGTGACAAAATGTGTAAGTTTTACGATATTGTATGTTGTTTGATGATAAGTTACAATGAAAACCAAACGTTTTCTCTGTGGGAAGGTTATATTATTTTTTTCAGGAAGACCCTATTACTGTAACTAAAATTGCTTGTTGATACTTATGTTTTTGTTTAAATGTCAAATTCTGTCTATAATATAAATTCATGTTTTAAAACGAAATGTTGAATATTAAAGTGACTAAAATAGATACAGTGGCGACATGAGTGGTGCTTCTCGTGATTGGTTCACGTTACCCCAAGAAATAGATGGCAGCGGGATGTTTTTGTTTGAAGCTTGACTTCAAACTTAGTACTCTTATTTGGTCTATTTATCTGTCAAAATTTGAATGTATTTTATTTTATGTCAGAAGTATTTATAAACATTGCTGATTAATGATGCCTCATCATTTTGCTGAGCGGAACGAATGAAAAATGTACTCCAATATTGAATTTCAACACAACAGAGCCCTTAGCAGTCTCAAGCGGATACGCAATCTGGGTGAGTTTAAACATCGACCACCTCTTATAACACAGATTTCTTAACTTCGTAGCGAAGGCAACACAATGCTCTGAACCTGGGCGTTCCTTTTTAACGCAACAGGTTGCACCTTGCTAGATCAAGCCCATTTTTCATAAGTTGCGGCTTAGATGCCGAAACCGATCCCACGAGAAGCAGTCACGAGTTGAAGATGTCGGAGGAAAAACGCAATTGTTAAGGTTGAATTATTACTGTTGTTACTTGTTATTGCTGTTGTTGAACGTATTTAAAAAAAAACATTGAAATATTTTCAAAAATTCCATCGTTTACGAAAAAATCCATTCGAATAATCGATTGTCTACCATAAATCAACAAAACGTTAACAAAATGCGTCACAATAAAAATGAAGTGCACACAGTACCGCCAAACGCCAATGCCATCTGAAAGCCAAGTTGTGCAGGTGACTTGGTATTGACCAACAGAACGCAGCCGACCGATGCAGCTAAATCAAACAGCACCCGGGCATTAGCCACTCATATTACACCACCAATGGATGTTAATAGTGCTACTCCGAATGCTGAAAAACCGTCTCAAAAGGAGAAAGACTGGAATAAAATATCTGCAAGAAAGAAAAATAATCCAGTAAACACAATCGTGGGTCTAAAGAACTGCACTGCAATGGCTCCACCTAAATATGCGTGGCTATACATAGGCAATTGTATGAACACGGTAACAACACAGGTAATCGAAGATCACATTAGAACACATTTCCCCGACATAACAATAAAAGAGATCAGTGCTCTAGATACAAAAAGCACAAACAAATCCTTCAAACTCGGGGCCAATTTCAGCGATCTACACACATTAATGGCGCCTGACACTTGGCCCGCTCGAGTAAAGGTTAGGCGATTCAACTTCCCAAGAAACGAAATTAGAGGAGCAAATTTTCCGAAACAATCGGCAAAACAAAAACCAACGTAGAAGAATATAGGAGGATGGCACAACTAAATTCATGTACAATAAACACACGATCCGTCAATAGTGGTCGCAATCGCGAGCAAATTGGTGTAATACACCAAAATGTACAGTCGATAGGGAACAGCATTGACTCAATACAGGTGATGACAAATGAAAATAGAGAATGCGCATTTTTATGTTTAACCGAACACTGGAAGTCGAAGGGACAGCTAAGTAGCCACTCTATCCTCAACTACACTCTAAGATCAGCATTCTGCCGAGAAGAGGGAGAGCACGGGGGAACGGCGATATTCTGCAGGGAGGGCATCAGGAGTATGGAGAGAGGTGACCTGACTTTGCTTGCGGAAAAGAAAACTTTTGAAGTGGCGGCTATTGAGTGCGTAATTGGGAAAGTGAAGCACATAGTTGTATCTATGTATCGGTCGGAAGGCCAGGTAAATGAATTTTTAGATAAATTGGATAACATGTTTGATGTAATATCGACAGAAGTATGCTATGTTATTTTGGCGGGCGACTTTAACATTGATATCAAATGTAGCGACAATGATACGAACAACTTTCTGGCGTTACTAGGCTCTTATGGTCTCTACTCATCGATCGAGAAATACACGAGGGTAACAGCAAAATCTAAGTCAGCCATAGATAATATTTTTACAAACATTGACAAGTCACTGTACAGGTCTCATGTCCTCGACTACCAAATATCAGATCATTATGCGCAAAGGGTCGTGTTTGGTGGCTCGAGGCCAACTGTGGGTGACCTGGTGCAGGGACGCGGATTTAGTGTTGATAACAAAATACGTTTTAGGGAAGCATTAGCGGAACAGGAATGATCTGATCTACATAACATTCCTAAAAACCAAGTAGACGAACAGTGGGCTACATTCATGAACAGAATAATTTTGCTGTTCAATGAATGCTTCCCTAAAACTACAAAGCGAAGATCCTTAGCTGGATTTAACATGTATAACGACCCTCAGGTGACAGAGGCCAGGCAGACATTGGAATTACTGCACACATTGAGCAATTACGACGGTAAATTTAAGAGCGTATATAATGAAAGTCGAAAAGAATACAGACTCCTCTTAACCAGAATAAGGAAACATAGGTACGATAACAAAATCCAGAATTCTGACAATAAATCGAAAGCAGTGTGGCATGTGGTGTCTGAAATTAAAGGTAAAAAGTAAGGATCAATAAATACTCAAAGTGACTGCGATCCCCAAAGAGTCGCAGATGACTTCAGCCTCTTTTTAAAAAACGCAGCAAATGACTTAATAAAGACACTGCCTGAGGTACCATTTGCATGTAATATAGAGAGAGAGAACTCTTCGATGTATGTAAATGATGTTACTTGCCAGGAAATAATTGACATAATAATGAATCTTAAAAATAAGATGAGCAGTGGGTACGATGAGATCCCCACGGGAATAATTAGGTTCTGTGCAGAAGAATTCTCAGAACCACTAACCGATATCATTAACAACTCGTTAAAAGCGGGAATATTTCCAAAACCACTTAAATTTGCAATTGTAAAACCGATCCACAAAAAGGGAGATCCGGAAGATATGAACAACTATAGGCCGATAAGCCTGTTGTGATCTTTTTCAAAGATATTTTAGGCCGCAATGAGCAGGAGGCTGGTAAGCTATTTTAATAAATGTAACCACTTTAATACATCACAACATGGCTACATGAAGGGGAGATCGATTGAAACGGCGGTGCAGTCGTTCACGAATAGTATACTAAAGGCATTTGAGGGAAATGATTATGTCATGGGAATCTTTCTGGATCTCTCAAAGGCCTATGATTGCATTGACCATGACATTCTCCTAGAGAAGCTGGAGAGGTATGGGGTGAGAGATCGGGCTCTGATGTGGATACGGTCCTATCTAGCAGACAGCAAACAAATGGTGAAATGTCAACAGAACAATACGGAATATACGTCTCAAGCCGAAACAATTGTTAGAGGGGTGCCCCAGGGTAGCGTACTGGGCCCAATGTTTTTTGTTATATATCTGAATGATATGACACATATGATTCTAAACCTAAATCAAAAAATAGTTAAATATGCAGATGACACAAACTTACTGCTGACAGGTGAGACATATGAAGGAATGATCAGACAGGGGGAAGATTTATACGAGAAGGTTGGACAATGGCTGATCAAAAACAAACTTGTAATAAACCAAAGTAAAACAAGTGTAATCAACTTTAAAACTGACCAATGAAAACAAGAAACTCCCGGTAATGTGAATATTAATAATACAGAAGTGGTGTGCTCCAGAAGCACTAAGTTCCTGGGTATACATATAGATTCAAACTTTGTAAGAACCTAATAATATTAAAATCCATAATTTTACGAGTCTGAACAAAACTGCGTAAATATCATAGCAGGCCGCGGCCGACAACGCGTTGGCCCAGCGAGGTCATTCATTTTGCTGACTTCATGGTTTTGGGCAAATGTAAACAAGCACACGATCAAAATGATGACACAGAGAAACAAGTCGTGGGAATACGACGGGAACTCGAAACGGCGATTGCGTAATTCGGTGACGCGTATGGGAAGGGGTCAATTTGCAGCGGTAAGCAAAATTATCATAGGACGGGGGAAGAAGAGTAAAAAGTGGGGGACCAGTATGCCAGTATAAATAGAAGTGCGGCACTCAAACGGAGCCAGTTAGATGTACCGATCAAGACAGAACGTCACGCTGTCCGACGACGACTCATATATTTTAAACATTAATTCCTCAGGTGAATATATAACACAAGTTTATCAAATGTAATTCACACTAACAATTCCAAAGTCAATTCCATAATAATGTAACCTATCTAGTGATATTACCGCGCCTTGCCGCTGGTAATGAACGAAGTTTAATAAGGGTATGAAATGTAGGGAGCCTCACGCCACTGCGGAGTTGACCCATACTGCATTTTATACCTTGTCCTGACAATATTTTCGTACTGACAGGAGAATATTGTAACATGCCTTCCTTTCCGCCGTCGCAAAACATTTGATCAAACATCTTTTCACACTAACACTTCTAAAGTAATTTATCCATAATAATGTAACCTATCTAGTGATATTACCGCGCCTTGCCGCTGGTAATGAACGAAGTTTAATAAGGGTATGAAATGTAGGGAGCCTCACGCCACTGCGGAGTTGACCCATACTGCATTTTATACCTTGTCCTGACAATATTTTCGTACTGACAGGAGAATATTGTAACATGCCTTCCTTTCCGCTGTCGCACAACATTTGATCAAACATCTTTTCACACTAACAATTCTAAAGTAATTTATCCATAATAATGTAACCCATCTAGTGATATTACCGCGCCTTGCCGCTGGTAATGAACGAAGTTTAATAAGGGTATGAAATGTAGGGAGCCTCACGCCACTGCGGAGTTGACCCATACTGCATTTTATACATTGTCCTGACAATATTTTCGTACTGACAGGAGAATATTGTAACATGCCTTCCTTTTCTCGTCGTAAACATTTGATAAACAGTGTGGCCTCATTAATCAATCGGTAGTTAAATAAAAAGTTGCGTCAGGGGAACATAACTTAATAATTTCGATATAAATAATTCAATGATATTTGTAATTAAATCGTATAATTAAACTTGCTCAGCCCTCCGATATTCACGAAATCTCAGAATTATGAATGAATGAAACGAATATTTGTATGTGCTTAAATAGATAGAAAAGTAGAAGTAGAATAGAGCTTTATCATACTAATCTATAATCAATTTTGAATAACAATACCTATTAAAGTTTTTACGATCACATGGCTGATAGTGTTGGTAAACGCGAATACTAGCAATATCTCCGAATGAGGACACATTGGGTGCTTGCAGCACTGGAATCGCTTGAAGTACTTTAATGTGAAGTTATGTGATTCGTTCCTATCCACAAGGTGGCGTTGAAATACATTGGTAGGCACCGTGCTAATGAATTTCTATGCAGTGATGACATGTATCAGATATCCTTCTCGGCACAATTTGAAGATTGTGGTGCATGAAGTCGCTAAGTAACACTTTGTAATTCCAGCCGTAGTGTTAATAAGTTACTCTGTTTACAAAATAAAATAAATCATTCAAATTCAAAGAATATAATAACTTTTCAATAATTATTAAACAAATCTATTCCAAAATTTAAATAAATATAACTAAATAAATAACGTCCAATTAGAGTAACAAAATTGTCTTTTATTTACCTGTCGCTTGCATAACCTTTTAAAATGAATAAATAATATGAAATCCATGTATCTGTGTTTTACTTGCTGACAAAAATTCCTTACAGACACATTACCCATAAAACGAACCAAACTGAGTTATCACGATTTTGATTTAAAAATCAAACACAACGTAGAGTACTACCACTAAATCACGAGCCAAATCAATATTACAAATTACGAGAATTTGTAAATCACGAGCCAAATCAATTACTTGAATTATAAGAATTCATGTAATATGCAGTTAAAGAAATCAAATGCATCCAATTGCATTTAAGGATGAATTGCAGTTAAATAAATGCAATGAATAATAAATATTACAAATTATGAGAATTTGTATAACACCTGGGTTCGAACCGTCACAACTTGAAATGGAAGACACACGTGGAACAACTGCGCGGCCAACTCAGCAGAGTGATACACTAAGAGTGATACAACAATATACAGACTGCGCTACTCTGAGATTAGTATACTTCGCCAATTTTCAGTCGTTGCTAAGATTTGGAATTATTATGTGGGGCCAGAGTTCCAATGCAAGCCAAGTTTTCAGGATGCAAAAGCGAGCGCTGCGCATCATAGCCTGTCTGTCCATAAAAGACTCCTGTCGCGGAGTATTCATGTCTAACGGAGTACTGACTCTGGTGGGCCTCTACATTCAGGAAGTACTTTTGTTTATGGCAAAACACAGACATCTATTCGACAAATTCACCAAACGCCTTGGACACAACACGCGCTCACATAACTTTAACTTCCCTGCTCACAGACTGACTATGTCAGAGAGAGAATGTATATACGCCGCTATCAAGTTCTACTCAAACTTGCCGGGACACATAAAAGAGTCCCTAGATAACACCAAGGTGTTCAAGGATAAATTATTTAATTTTCTAGTAGAATTAGAACCATACACGATTGAGGAGTTCCTGTTGTGGGCTGCTGATCGGGATGCACGGAAAGTGGTTCAAGACTTGACGTGATTTACGATTTGTTTTTGTACTCTCGATCGTTTCATTTTGGGAATTTGTACCCAAAATGTTTTAAATTGTATGCATGACACCATTTCCTGGATTTATGTAATTATTTATGTAAGCATATAGGGAATAAAGGTATCTATCTAGCTATCTATGTATCTATTGGTACAGCGCTAGCATAATGGTAAGTTAATTAAGACATGGCGGCCGTTATGTCCTAATGTCACTACTGTATATATTAAGTCATTGTATTGAATATCTGCTTACAGCGCTATCTAGGCCCACATGTTTATATGAACTTTTGTGTTTGGATTCCATCGCTTTCCATCCAAATTTACGCAACACCTTTAGCAAACACCCTGTATATATTTTCATAAAATATTGAATATACACCCTATGTACCTTATTATGCAATTATTATTAAATTACAAAAATATATTACGAATTCTGCTAAGAATCATCCCATTTCAAGTCCCAAATATGATGAAACAAAATAATTAGGAGGAAGACACGGGGACAAGATTCGAATTTACATTGTTCTAACTTTAAATTTTTTGGGTTTTTTGAAAATCTAAAACAATTTTTAATCTTCATTACGCTCGAATTTCCTCTATTTTGTATTCAGCAAAACGTCAGACCTGACGTTTTTGGATGTTGTGTAAAACTTGTTATTATAATTGATTGACTTGTTGATAAAATATTTTTGCATTTTGCATGTTAGTTTGCTCATAATTGAACTTTTAAAATGATGATGTTTTAAACAAAAACTAGATTAGAAAAGGCTTTAGAATAAATTTAACAACTAGGAGTAGCGGTTCACTCTTCATCTTATATCTTTGTTTTTTCACATTAATTTTGAAAATATTTTAATAAAGGTAAAGCTAGATATTTTTGATACGAAATAAAATTTCATGCCACTCTTTTTGTTTTCGGAAAAAAAATCGGAAATTTAATTTGTATTATTTTTGTCTATAATAATTATTAATAAATAATAGTTACATAAATACCATACAAAAAAAAAATCATATCAAACGAGAAAATTGCCGTCAAAATTGAACTTTTACAAACCTATCCAATAAAGTCATAGTATAGTATAGAAGGAATAGATTAAGTGAAAAAAAATATTCGTGCTGCCCACATCCGTTCTTGGGTATAATGTCCGAGATTGGCTATAAATTATAATTTTACTTCTAGAAATAGAAAACGGCTACAGTGAAGATGATAAATGTGTTTTTATCTTTGATTTTCTTTGCTTGATTTATTTATAGGGGGGTATTGAATGGGAACAATAACTTCGTCGAGGTAGATTGGACACTAAAGGAGCATTTTGTTCGCGTTATTGCAAAAGATTTTGAACGGTGTGAGATAGGTTGACCCTGCAGTTGGAATCGAAACTCATTGTTTTCAAGAAATCCCATTTCAAAAGACCCCGGCTGGCGTATTTACAAAACCACTCGCCGGCACAAATAAAGGTAAAGTGATACTCCAGCATCTTATACGCCTCAGACAGATTATGCAAATTAGCATTTTCAAAAGGACTGGACACCTTTCGAATGCCGACGGAAAATGAAATTTAAAACGACCATAAGAAACGAGATATATTATATATATTACGAAATGGCTGTAAAGTATGGTCCGCGCAGAAATAGTTTTTTTTGTCTTAAGAAGTGAGATATTCGTGGGCGTTATATAGGCAATGTTTTGTGAAAACGCGCCCCGTGTTGGCCAGGTGTTCATTGGAAGACTGCATTCCTACCACTATTGTAGAACAGGTGTTCACCTTAGTCCATTGTATTTCACACCTGTATCATGTCATATCTTATCTACCTGCTAAGCGTACCATCCGCCACAGAACTATACAATCACTCTGTGCCGTTGCAAATGCCGCAATTGTTCAATTAATTAATAACAATGTCCACGTAATAGATATTTTGGAGAATGGATGAGCCAAATGTAGTTTTGATTACTTTTAGTACCAATAATATGCACCTATTTAGAATCGCTAATTATTTTTACAGGTTTCGATTAAGGAAAACGGCCTGTTCATGCGTAACATGTGAACAATTTATCGAATTTATTATAATTGATGGTTGAATTGGGCGCTTGCATAAATGATAATTACATGTGTCGAGTTGATTATAGAGCTTATGCTGCGGACCAAAAATGGATAAACACTGTATTTATGTGGACGCTCTTTCAAGTAGCACCGTCGCTCAATTTCGTCTTCTGCAGCGAATATCATAAATTACACGCGTCTGAATTAATATTTTTACAATTAATCAGCGAAATCGCGCATTTTTGATAAAGGTTTACCAACAACTTTTCCATAAAAATTCCACCACGTTATTTTATTGATGTATATATTCGTACGTTTAATTCAAACCGAGCTTGTTTATGTAGTTTGGCAAACATTTATTTTATTACAGGATGTTCCATTATCTACCGGACACTTTTAATTGGTACAATGGAGATAATTATTTTTAACTAAAAAAGAATTAAGGATGGTTTTGGAAAAATAACACTGGCAGTTCGCACATCGTTAAGGCAACGATTGCATATCAAATGAGCTGCAGCATTCCGAATGTGACAATAAAAAATACGGACGGCACGAAAGGAAAGAGGCTTGTTTAGTTTAACACTGAACCAAAACGTGTATTTCCAGAAATTCAACACCTATCCCTGGTTCTATTGTATATAACTGATTGCGAATAACAGTTTTTAATAGGCACCGTCCCTGTTTTCATTAATAATTAATTCATTGTGCACATAAATCAATTGTGTTAGATAAGTTCTTTAATATTTAGAACATTTAAAAAGACTAAATATAGCTAAATATAGATCACAGAATTAATCTCTGAAATGGAAATTAATTTGTTTATGATTTAAATCCATTACTGTTTTAGATAATTGAAAACCTTTTATTAATTTTTCGACCTCTTTATGCGATAAAGCTATATCCTTAAACGTTATGGTGTATAATTGTTTATAATTACGCAAATGTATGAAATAAACAAAGATAATAATACTTACAAGCGCCTCGATAGTGAGAAATAGCGCCAGAGAGATTATACCCTGCAGAAGCCACATCGCAGACGTTCTCCAGGTACGAACACACTTAAGAAGTCATGCTACGCGTCACTAACACGAATACATACTATGGGCGAGGTACCACGCTGTCTGGAAGGGCACTGATGGGTACCACGCTGTCTAGAAAAGGGACTTGTTTTTGTTGGAACCACTTGTGTGATGCTGTTAACTCGAGATCATCGAGTATACTGAGATGAACGGTTGGTGTCGCCTTCTCGCCGGTTTAATTGCCGAAGGGTCGGGGGTCACTGGCGATGATTGAGACCGATACTACTTGACCCACACACTGCACGCGAAAAAATGATTGAACATCTTTCAATAATTATTTCTTACATCATAATTACACTTGATTTATGTGGACGTGTTTCCGTCGTTCGCTGTCCGAGACCTCTGCGAGGTAACTGGCGATCCGCGCCGATTAAAAAATGTCTTCTTGGAATCAGAATCACCCGAATCAGGACCGATACCTAGAAGACGGCATCGACTCTCGTGCATTTGGCCTAATTCAATGCATCATGGAGGAGGTGAATCAATTTTCTTAGAACGGCAAACATTAACATTCTAGGCACTAAGCACGGGCGCAGTCTGTAATTCAACCTGTCCAGACCCCTTCTAAATCTCCTTACAGTAAAGGCTTTATTAATATCAATTATCCACGTAATCTTATATAAAATTTTATTATGAATTTCCTTACGATAATGATATACGTAAGCCGTAGAAGGCGGTAAGATGGAACATCTGGTACAACTCGATGAACGGTATAGAGCTTAACATATTTGGTCCTACTTACCAATTTAAACAACTTTTCAAATACTACCTTATACGTATCACACACATATTCACACACACGAAGTGTGATGTAAAAATCTACACATAAAAATAATGTATTTTTATATTCCTATCATCTTATCTGAATACTTAAATGATATGAATTAAAAGTTTTACTAACAAAGAAACCAGAACATAATTGAATTAATTCATTAAATATACATAAAAAAAGTGCAAACATAGTTTGTAAGTTAAATCTACTTACAAACTAAGAGCACTTACTTAAGAGCATTCCAGACAGATGATTCATTTGCGCATTCATTTTAATATGTCTATTATTTGCCAAACATAAATAAAGGATTCAATACATTACGTCTCACAACCACACAGTTTTATATAATTTATGGAAGTGCTAATTATATTACCCACAAATATTCGTTTTGTTCATTGTACTCTTTTTTGTAATGAACCACACAATGAATAATTTTGTATAGCGTAATTAGTGTATCCAGTGGCGGCTCGTGGTGGATAAAAGTAAATTAGATACGGTGATGGAAGCTTGCGAAAATGTTGTAATTAACTGTAGCAAAATGTTTTTTGGTTAAAACGAAAATGTTACTTTAATTAACGACAAAAGAAGATTTAACTTTGTTTTAAAGATACTGGGTTTAAGATATAGGAGTTTTAAGTAACATTTGAATTTACAGACCTTTTAACCTTTTCAAATATAAGGTTAAGTTATCTGCCAAATAGACACGCTTAGAAACAAACTACCCAGTGGTTGGTCTACAAAAGTGGGAGTTTAACCAGTGGAGTGCTTCTGAGGTTTCAGCCCAGCTCGATGGAACCAGTTGCTAAAATAATTTTAGTTCGTAAAGCCGGTAAAAGTAATCGTAATTAATCATAATTGGGTCGAACACACAACTATGCTGTTATGCCAAAGTGACGAACGATCTAACTATATTTGTAGTTTGAGTATGAGCGGGCGAAGTATAAATTTAAACCCTACATATATGAATGATGCACACTGCACAAGGTATTGGGGGTTTCCCCAAAATCCCCGGAATCTCAAGAGCAAGTAATAATTAGGGGGGTAATGCAATTTTTTAACACTCATCTAAAATTATCTTTTGTTCGTAACGAAAACGTGCCGAAATTTATGAAAATGAGTATTTCAATTCAATTTGTCATCGATAGAAAATTATATACGCCCAAATTCCATTAAATCTTATTGATGCATTTAGCGAAGGTAATACATACATGGTAATAACAAATACATATAAATATACCTCTACAGACACCATTAAAAGTTGAATTTTTAACGCGGCATACTTTAATTAAAAATGGAATATTTCTGCACTAGTCTTAAAAGTAATTCATTTTTAACACTAGTGTTAAAAGTAAAAAGTCAATCGTTTGTCAAATACACACATATTTTATTGAAATATTACAATGCCCTGAAATATGCCCTGTTTTTAAGGAATATAAAATTGTTTTGGCTAAAATATTCACCTTCGGAAAAACAGCGAAATTGTTAGTATTCTGCCATTTTTTAAAGCAATATTAAATAGGTTAAAACTCGCCTTCGGCTCATGAAGCTGTGCTAATTTCAATGCAATTCGGACTGATCTTTAAGGTATTTTAAAAAAAGTTAAAATTCGCCTTCGGCTTATGAGGCTGTGCTGAATTTAGCGGCATTTTGGGACGTGCCTTTCAGAATAGCAAAAAGAAAGCCCGTTCGATACACAATGATTTTTAGGTCCAAACTCAAAAGTTTTTATAATTAATAGAAACAGTCACAATTACACCTATTATACCTAAAACATTTAGGCGTAGAACCATTTCTCACACAAAAGCATTATTAACATTGAATATAAGATATGAAGTGTATCACAAAAAAATTACAAGAACTGATATTTTGAAGCAAATACTAGGTCGAATCCGACAAAAACACTCTCGAGATCCCTAGTTGATATTTTTTAAATATTTTTATCAATTTGTCTTTTGTTTTCAATTACCTATACAAGATAACTTATCTTGGACACCTTATATAAAACAAATTAAAAAATTTAAAGAAAATAGTTCAGGGTTAAAATTATTAATTATTGTAAATATTTACAGAATAGTACACTTAGTATTAGTACTAGTATGACCAACTTTAATTGTCCTTTAGACAAATTAAAATTTACCTAATTTTCTGTAAGGAATAAATAACGTCAAAAACTCGTATTAAATAAAATTCTTTTATTACAAAAAAAAACAAAAGTCTTTCTTTTAACATTATTGATTGCAATCATGGAAATACAACTTAACACTGAGAAAAGAAAAACATTGACTTATTCAGTTCTAAAAAAGCTTTGAATTTAAATCTATTATGAAGTTCATCCTGAAACCAAGAAACCTGATTTATCATAATTGAACATTTAAACATATACTTACATGGAAAAATCAGTGAACTCCTTCTCTTTTACCGTTGGGACTTTGTTTGAGGAGCGAACAAACCGTCTATTTCAAAATTTTGCTGTTCCGTTCAGTTGCATATTACTACGGAGCCAAAAACGGCAAAAGGTACCCATGATTTTTCGATGTTTTTTTCGCATTTATTGCAGGAGTGCATCTTGTTAATTTATCATATATTTTCTTTAAGCTCTTCCACTACTGGATCAGGGAAGAACCCTTTATACTGACAATTTTTACACCAGTGTTTGGCTGGCCCATGCACTCACAAATAGAGAAACACATTTTATTGGAACATTACTTTCAAACAGAAAATGTAACCCCAAAGATGTAGTAGATAAAAAATAAGAAAATAAAATAAATTGTTGCTGCAGAAGGCCGCACGGGTGTGGTAGTCTTCAAATGGAAAGTTAAAAGGAAATAATTAGTTTTGAGTACTAAGTAGAATGATGAATAAGAAACTATAAAACAATGGGGTGGCGAAGTACTGAAGCAAAAAATAATAGCTGAGTACGATAAATGTAAATCATCTATTGACCTTTCCGATCAGTTAAAAGCCTATTCCTCCTCCCTAAGAAAAGGGATAACGTGGCACAGAAAATTGGTAGTGGAAATGCTGTGGTTTCAAATGCATTGGTCAATTCGTATATACGGTTTCAAGAAGTAGCTAACGAAAAAATTCCAATAACCAAATTCTAGCAGCTGCCCTCAACAGAATTACTGTAAGCTCGACTACTGTCTAAAAACATCATTTTGGGGAAAGTCGAGGTGCTGACAAAATGACCCCTCTTTTTGTCAGCACCTGATGCGTTAATTGTTGTAAAAAAGAATATGATGGTGATCGAAGAAAAGCTGCGACAGCTCAAGCAACTCGAAAGTAAATTCACATGTATTCAATGTGAAAAGTATTATTGTTTGCCATGTTTTTTCGAAGTGCATAATTGCTCCATTGACTAAGAACAGATCTAAAATGCTTACGTACAAATTTGTATGCGTAATGTGTAAATAAATGCTTATTTTGTATTTCTTATAGTTTCTTACTTATAACTAAATAAAGTATACATGCCTCACATATATTTTTGCTTACTTGAAATAAACATTCTTGAATATCTTCTCAAGAAATAAAATTCGTGGGTCTTTATAGTTTTGGGTACCCAATGTCGGGCGATTGTAAATTGCAGCGAATGGTCAAGGGTTTTATAATCCTTGCATGTAAATTGCAGCGAATGGTCAAGGATTTTATAATCTTTGCATGTAAATTTCAGCGAATTATCAAGGGTTCCGTAATCTTTGTATGTAAATTGCAGCGAGTGGTTCAGAACCGAGGACACATAATTATGTAAACTGAGGCTGGGATTCTTACCTGTTAGTCGTAGGGATCATAAGCACACACATAAGGGGATGTTTAGGTAATTCAATAATATTTTGAACATGTTACTATAATGTGTTTTTTTTTACCTCGACAATATTTACAAACATGGTACAACTAATATTCATTTGCAAAATAATAGCACACTTGCTTTACAAATTGTAATCTGGTTATTTGTTCAGCATCATATAACTTTAATCTTACATTTAAGAAATTAATTTTCTTTAAAGTTTGGGGGATTGGAACCCTACGAGTTTCAACACTGTTTAGTTTAACATAAGTATCCATTTGAAACTGTAACAATGTTTCAATAAAGATGTACGAAGACGGATGGCTATTACTAAAATCTTCATTAAAGTGAGAAGGAGCGAGAAGCGGAGTATGTATCAGTTCGGTCTGGCCTTTGCTTCTGTTAGTTCCAGTGCCTCCAGCAAATATGCCTTTTCCGCAAAGTGCATTATCTTCAGTACGTCTTTATCGAAAGTGTATTATCTCCTGTACGTCTGTATCGAAAATGGATTATCTCCAGTACGTCTCTATCGAAAGTGGATTATCTCCAGTACGACTATATCGAAAGATAGGTTATCTCCAGTACGTCCCTATCGAAAGTGGATTATCCCCAGTATGTCTCTATCGAAAGTGGATTATCTCCAGTACGTCTCCATCGAAAGTGGATTATGTCCAGTATGTCTCTATCGAAAGTGGGTTATCTCCAGTACGTCTATATGGAAAGTGGATTATCCCAGTACGTCTCTATGGAAAGTGAATTATTTCCAGTACGTCTCTATCGAAAGTGAATTATCTCCAGTACGTCTCTATCGAAAGTGGATTATCTCCAGTACGTCTCTATCGAAAGTGGATTATCTCCAGTACGCCTCTATCGAAAGTGGATTATCTCCAGGACGTCTATATTAAAAGTGGATTATCTCCAGTACGTCTCTATCGAAAGTGGATTGTCTCCAGTATGTCTCTATCGAAAGTGGATTATCTCCAGAACGTCTCTATCGAAAGATAGGTTATCTCCAGCACGTCTCTAGCGAAAGTGGATTATCTCCTGCACATCTCTATCGAAAGTGGATTATCTCCAGTACGTTTTTATCGAAAGTGGATTATCTCCAGTACGTCTCTATCGAAAGTGGATTATATCCAGTACGTCTCTATCGAAAGTGGATTGTCTCCAGTATGTCTCTATCGAAAGTGGATTGTCTCCAGTATGTCTCTATCGAAAGTGGATTATCTCCAGAACGTCTCTATCGAAAGATAGGTTATCTCCAGTACGTCTCTATCGAAAGTGGATTATCTCCAGCACGTCTTTATCGAAAGTGGATTATCTCCAGTACGTCTCTATCGAAGGTGGATTATCTCCAGTATGTCTCTATCGAAAGTGGATTATCTCCACTACGTCTCTATCGAAAGTGGATTATCTCCAGTACGTCTCTATTGAAAGTGGATTATCTCCAGTACGTCTCCATCGGAAGTGGAAAGTCAAAAACGAGGCAATCCCCCACTTCCTCGGGTTTCAGATATTACAAAGCTTTCCGTTTACAAGAAACACTAAAAGTGTATTTTTGTATTTGTTTCGTGTCACTCCCATGATTGTGTTTTCTTAAATCCATTCGCTCAGATCCATCTTCAATAATATATAGTTTTGCGGTACACTTTTTTGAAGTACAACACCACTTCACTTCTCCCTACTTCAAGGTAACTTTTTGAAAAACTTATTTATTAATTAGTTATTTCGCTCATGATGAATTGCAAGAACTGCAGGCAAAGGCAGAATTTCATAACTTTATATACGGGGACAACTTATCCCAACAACTAATCAAAGAAATCTTGTATTGTTTAGCTTTAATTTCGGGATATCTAATCCGTAGAATGTACTTAGTTTGAACACTTACTAGATAAATGGATTAATGATTAAATACCGCCGCAAAGCAAGATTAAGGATTAAAAATCGCTGCAGTTAACATGTGCCCCCCTATGTCACCACTACTAAATAGCCCTGCAATGATCTTTATAGCCTGTGCACCCGATGCTGCTACACATAGCTTGAAGTAAAAATATATGCATGTATCCGACTTGGATACATAAGGCCACAATAATACTGGGCCATGTGTATCCGCATTGGATACACGTGGCAATTAAGTTGTTAAACATAAAATCGGGTTAAATATTTTTTACTGATTTAATATTTCTTTTGTGAAGATTCCAAAGTAGGTTTTTGGTACCACTGGAGTTCAAAAATAGGTTTTTCAAGAAATGTGAAACCTTGACCAGGGTAAAAAAAAAGTTGCCTGGGGAAACGTTTTAGATCTGGGGCGATGATTTTGGTACATTCGTTGAACTTCAACTTATAATTTACATTCTAGAAAAGATGAATTATATAAACATTGATGCAATAAACAATTAAAATGTGCTCATTTCTCCTCAGGCCGATTTTGATTGTATTTCTGTATTTTGAAAACTTTGCAATTGATGATGTACGTTTATTAAGACTTTTTTGCCCAAAATGGCTCAGGTGCAGTATTGTGCAATCAAGTGTAGCTTATATTATTGGGTTCATTCAGTCTATTAAAATCTATTGTATTGTAAAATACACATTCGATAACTAAAACGGCATTATGCAGTTAAATCATTGATTATAATACCCTTATAGATACCCAACCCAATGTAAATTTTGTACGCGCCTAGGCCCATCGAAAAGGAGACAGAATTGATTTAGTAGGGAGACGGCCCACGCCAGAGCGGAGCGCTTGCATCGAAATTTCAAAAACTTAACGCGCGATTTACTCACGGATACACCGGCACCATGAGCGGCCACGGAGGGGGGACCGCTGGTATTTCCAATATTCTCAATGATGGATTTGGGTGGTGAGGGTTGATGAGGATTAAGAGATAATATGGCGTCCCACAGCGCCCTGTGTACCGATCGGGCACGTAATGAGGGTTGTAAATATTTATAACTAAGAAAATTAATCAATCATCCATTCAAATCCATTCATAATATCGGTAAATTACAGAAAATTCAAAATATCTCCAATACTTTAATTCTAAACAAAATTTTAGTCCAGATGTTTTTGTCAATAAATTAGTCGGCCATCAAAAATTGGAAATATTTTTCCAAATTAAAACTTCTCATAAGTATCTATATTGTTTACAAAATAAGTTAAGTTCAGTTTACTTTGTTTCTTCAATTCAACCTGTATTCGTATTTTTAAATTTAAACTGTTTCACATCAAGTCAACTAAAATAATTAGAAAAGAATAAGTAAGACTATAGAATAGACTATCGAAACATTTATTTTATGTGTAGTCTTCACTCTGCTGCGAATCTCTGCTGCTGAATATTTTAACATACAAGAAGTAAATCAAGGAAATGCACAATAATTTTATTTATAATTTATTTCTATAATAGATCTTGAATCTATTCAATAGTTCTGAAACTTTTTTATTATTGATTAAATTTTATGTTATTTTCTTACATCTTAATATTTATTTTGAAATATACAGAGTGGGGCAAATGTGTCAGAACACCTGATTGTGTCTAAACTTTATTATTATTATTATTCTTAAAACAAATATTAGTAGTTTTTCTCTCAATTCGGAGGCGTACTTTGTTGGAAAACAAACCTACATATATTCAGATATTTTTACATTTTCAAATAGACTTTTTCAACATTTACAATGATATAGGGTTTGGTGGGTGTACGACTTGTGGTTTTTAAAATACTAAATAAAATAAGGAGAAATAAATAATTATTATTTAATGAAAATAAAATTTGTTGTTTATTGAGAACTTTAATATTGAAAGAAAAATTAACAAATCTTCAAACTCGAGACCTTTCGCAATCTAACAATATCCTAATCGATCAACAATGGACTTTAGGAGTGCTATTATATCTAAATGCTACAATAAGGATTGGAAAAAAAAAATCAATAATCAATTATTAAAAAAAACAAATGACTTATTTGATTTACTTGATTTTTTATATTTCTGATCAATTTTTGCCAGTTTAGATATGATTTATATCAATTGATTTACATCACCAACCCTGCCCATAAATTAACGGCAATATTATTATTTCATACGGAAACTATCTGTCAGTAAAACATGATTTGGTTTTTACTACTACTACTTTACTTATATCAATAAAAAATGTCCAAATTTGAGTTTAAATTATTTCTTGAAATTGTTTTTTAAATAAATTTAACATTTAAAAAAATTACCGATGGAGTTTCAAACATACCTATGCAAATTTTTATAGTTAAATTTATTGTCATATTTTACTCTCAAAGTTAAAATTTGTTATTATTATTTATTATTTTCAAAATTATACACGATTATGTCTGCTGGAGATATTATATATCCCTAGGTACCGTAGAGTGCTATGGGGACATATTAACATTGTGGACATTGTGGAAAATTGTGGATCTTATTGAAATATTCATAAATCCTATATAACTGACTTGCTACCGTGTTAAACCTTCCGATATTCTTACGGAAATAACGTTATATAGTTCAATATATCCTTGCTCGTGGTGTAATATTGAAAAATATTAGCTGCTCAATAACGTTATTTTAAGATCTTTGTAGAGAAATAGAAAAATATATACAGGGTCCTGCAACAGTGCGTCAACAACTATAGGGTTCAGACATAAGATATGCACCATCAAATTGAAGATAAGAAAAAGACCTATCGAATAATGACATAAAATAGGGGGTAATCCATTAAAAAAAAAACGGGTTATACCGCTTTGAAATTTGTAAAGTTTGGCATTTTTTTCTGAACACCCTGTAATACTAAATTCAAATTGCTCATTACCAACATGTTGCTTATTAACCACACTGAGAATATTGCTAAAACTTATTCTTACCTTCAAAAAACGAGGTCAGTTTGTCGAGGAAACAAGATTTGAATAATTTGGCAACTGTATTTTTCACTTGAATTAGTTGTTAATTGTTGTTTTGATTTAATTCAACTGTGTAACCCCAAACATTAATGCTATATTTTAACAAATTGGACAAATTTTCAAAGGTGAGGGTTTGCAAAACAATTAGGCAAGTAAAATATGTAACTATATCAAAAAAACGTCGGTGAAAATTTTTCTGCAGCATATTTTTTAGAAGGTGGAGTAAAATTATATTGTGACATTTATTTTAAAGGCTGGTAATATTTAGACCAACTGTGTACCTTAAATATCTCGAAATCGCAATAATTGTGAATGTGTTTTATTTTTTATTTTTTGCTACATCAGAATCCTCATAAACTTTTCATAAACTGAGAAACCCACATATAAAAACATTGCGTGAAACAATTTTTGATAAAATTACTAAATATCTTACTACGGAAATTAATTTCCTGGAGCACAATTCTGAATGCCACGAACATAGAAAATACTTTATTAATTTGTTAATAAACACAAATATCTTTAAAGAGTGTAAGTGGAGATTTTCAAGTGCTGCGGGAAACAAAACGGATGACCTTAAGGATCACCCTAAATTAAAATTTTTAAAACACAGGTAAATAAATATTGTTTTTTATTCAAAATATTCTATATTATTTTCGTATTACCTATTTACCCTATAGTTACCCTATACTTATCCTAAATATTGTTTTACGGAACTTGATTCTATTCTTAGCAACAAATAACATATGTCAAAATTCCAAAATATGTATTGCAATTAAATGAACCTTACATACGTAAACTACATACATACGTTTATATTTAATCCACCAAACAAAAGTATGCATTGTTATTTAACATTGAGTGCTCAAATGACAGCAATCATGCGAAATGAATTGAGTGCTGAAATAAATCTGCAACTTCGATGCTTTTTAAAATTGTTTTGAAAACATTTTCTTGAGCATAGGATAATATATATATATATATATATATATATATATATATATATATATATATATATATATATATATATATATATATATATACATATATATATATATATATATATATGTATATATATATTTTAATCCTTCATACGAATATCTATTTGTTTGTAAGCGAAGACTAAATTTCCGTTTAAAATTAGTTAAAACAGCTTAAAAATCTGTAGATCTTGAAAAAAAAACTGAATGAATTGAAAAAGGGCATCACATTTCCCCTTCATATAAACAAATAAAAACTTTTCATCAGTCTCAGAATTGCAGTTTTTCAAATTAAAAAATCGCAACTTTTCATTTGGAGCTGTATATAAATATTAGAACAGTTATAGATGGAAATTAGAGATTTGACATTAGTTCTAACATTCTTGTGAATTACTGGTTTGGGTATCAATGGAACGAAACTATTATTGCTCATCAAATGATAAAAAATAATAATTTTCGTCGTTTATTTGTTAAAAAATATGAATTTAAAACTCTCGCTTCGTTTAAGTACTTCATTATTTATTTTTTAAATAAAAAATCGCAACCCGGCTCAGAATGTTAACACATAATAAATTATTCAGTAAAAAAACATGTACTTCCTTAATTAAAATATTTTTAATTGCTTTTGCTACCGGTTTCGACTAATTAATTAGTCATCATCAGGCAAAATTGTCTAAAACTAAGAACGGTATATCTCTTGTGGGTGGGACATATTGTAAATGTATTATTTGGCTTCTGTATATTTGTCGTGTATCGTTTTGAACGAACTAGTAGATGATGACTAATTAATTAGTCGAAATCGGTAGCAAAAGCAATTTAAAACATTTTAATTAAGGAAATACATGTTTTTTTTACTGTATAATCTGAAATAGGTACCTTAATATGAGTCAAATGAAAATAATAAATTATTGAACTACAATTATTCATTGTTTCAAATCATAGCAACTTAAAAACATTAAAGAAAATCAATAAATGTTCAATAAAAATCGACTAAAAAAAATATTTATATTATATTTAAGTCGCAGTGCACAGCTTCAGAAAATAAATCGACTCAGCGGCGGCAACCAGAAAAATAAATTGGTTTGCTGGCACCACATCTTTCAAATCCTGATACCTGTCCGGTATCAAAAGTCGGAATATTTACATACCTATATATATTTATATATGTAGAGAAAAAAAATGGTAGCGGTACTAAGGTCCTGCATCACTTTTGCCGCGCCGTTCTTGTGGTATGGTTTTTCTAATTATAGGCAAACAAGTACAAATATATTTTTGGGCTTGGGCCGCCCGAGTTGTAATGTTTAGGTAGAAAATGCTCTCACAAAAGTGACAGCGCGCATTATCTCCATCTCCTTCCCAGCCTCCCACCATCACAAATAATATGATAATGCGAAATTTCTACAGGCAACCCCGGAATTCAACCTCTGAACACGTTTGAGTTAGGCAAATTCGTAGCAATTGGTGCCACCATATACATCGTGTATCTATAAGGGTATTATAATCAATGGTTAAATGCAGACATAATCAAATTTAAAATTAACTATGAGATGTAAAAATTATTCTATATCATAATCTGTACATTACTATCATGATGTGAGCACTAACAGATTACATTTTACGTGATGACAAAATATGGATACATATTACAGTAATTATAGTTATTTATTATAGAAGTGGTATATTTTAACCTGTAAGTGTAATATAAATTTTCATTCAATTTTCCCCATCTGAATTCTGTATGGTGTGAAATGTACCTTCAAACTGTCGTAAGTATGAAGTTATTGCTCTATGCTAAAGGCCTGCCCGACATCATCTGAGAATATTGACAGCGGAATGAAATATTGTATCATATCTTTAAAACAACGGATCAAAAAGTGACATGCTTAAACCGTTAGACGAGTAAAACTTTTATTTGGCCGATTCATTAAATATCCGCTTAAATCATCTATATCTAACAAATAATACAGACTCTAAGAGGCAAAATTGAATCAATGTATTTATTTGAAAACCTTCAATACCTCCACAAGGAGGTTTAAAAATCACCAATATACTTGTATTGCTACTTGTGAGTCTCTTAAATCTTTAAATAATTATTCAACCTAACTTATCAGTTCATACAAAGTAGTAGTAGCTTGTAGTATAACTATTGTGATCACATATTAGGGGCCTGTATCACAGACACTGCAACTTTAACAAGTGTAGACAAAAACTCTACACTTGTTTTTCCATAACACAAACTATCAAGTAGCGTTGAGCCGACTCGAATAAATGTATTTGCTCAACTCGAGTTGCCCATGTATTTGAATAACTTAAGTTATTGATAGTGGTAACTCGAGTTGGCCGGGTGTGCTTGCATTCATCTTGATCGCGTGCGGGTTGGCGATTCGATTTGATGAACTTAGACGCATGGCATTTTTTTTGTTACTATAAAACGCGTGTATATTCTGTATCGTTGCTTTTAAAAGAAGGCATAATTTAGAGAAGTCAAATTGAGAAAATTCGATAATTTGTTGTCCCAAGTATTCTCGAATAACATGTACGAGATGAGACTTGGAAATCGAGTAAACAAACACTGATGACAGCAGAGGCGAGAAATGAACAGCACCGGTTCGCTTCTCGCCTCTCGCAGACTCGAGTTGACCAACTGGAATAATCATTCGAGTTGGAATAGTTACGTGGTACGAGTTCTCGAGTCGGCACAACGCTAAGTACAAGTGTCATACTTGTAGTGACGGTAAGTTTTCTACACTTGTAGACGCATTCTGTAACACGCTTGCACTTGTGGGGTTGTGTTATTAGATTTTCTACAGTTGTAGGGAATTCTCTACAAGTCTTGAAACCTGACTAGCTAGTATCACATTGACTCTTCAAATATGTCTGTTCGCTTGTCGTCAATATGTGATTGATTTATACAAGTGAATATAGTTTGGACTGTTAAACATAGTTTTCTGGAAAGAAGCCAAACAGACTTGTAACAAGTACAACATATAAAGGTCTTTTTTAAATTAAGGTTTCTGTATTTCATTTTGTTGGGCAAGTAAAATTTGTTGAAATGCAAGTAATACTTCTAGGCCAAGGAAAAAGGTCCGGCACGTCCGGGTCAATAAGAGTCCGTTTATTCTCCAGATACCTGCAGCCAATTTATCATCATATGTACCATTTTGCCTGCATGTGTGAATGTTTATTGTAGAAGCAGTGAATGTAATGAGAAGCACCCAGTGTATTAAATAAGTTAAAATGAAAATTAATTTCCATGCACAAAATGTATTATTCCAGCGGTGACTTTCATGTTCACAAATAAACAAATAATACCAGGTTAGTAATAAAACAATGTAGTCAGATATTGAGGTTTTGTATTGAATATCCCTATCCTAGAACGATGATACGAACAATTTCTACTTACAAAGACATTAACATCTAAATAATTAATCTAATTGATTTATTTATATATGTATAATCATTTACTCTATATTGGTACATTAAAAACGCAGACCATTCATAATGCTGCTAATAAAAAATTTACACTTTCGGACAAGCAAAGTACTGGCAAAGTATTTTACATGGTAAACAGAAGTTGGAAAAAATATTCAAGAGCCAGAAAAGTTGTCCAGTTTCTCTTGAAACACCTACTCAACAACATAGATGTTTGACGATTTAATGATCAAAGCAGCTCCACATGTCAATCAGACAACTCTATGGTAAAAGATTTGGTCGATACATGAAACAAGAGAGGTGGTGAAATATAGCACTTAACTCAGTGTTTATCACTCACACGAGAAATTAAAATGACTGTTTCATACGTCAACAAAATGGTTTACATAGAACACATTGCACTTATCCAAAACTAAGATATGTCTAACCTAACAGTCAATAAATGCTACAAATATTGTGCTTCAATATAACTTGTAGTAATTCGATATGGCACTCTTCAGAAAATTACACTCTGTAAGTCTTTGTAAAATTGAAATACAATATTTGTATGGATTAATTCAATATTACTTGTACTCATCTTTAAAGATCCAGTAATAAATGTTGAATTCAAATAATATTGAAGCTAAATGCATAATCCTGAGGGGAGCCAAAAATAACTTTACAACTAAATAGTATAAAATATCACATGTTTACTTCAACAGTAAATGAAAAACGTTTGAACACTAGTTGCTCTCATATTATAGACAGAATCGAAAACTTGAAGTTTGGCGAATACAAACATGTACTGCACCCAAATTTTCTAAACGGAAGAAACTAAATATACAAAAACAGAAATTATATTCAAAAAGAAGAGATTTTCGGTTACTTAAATGATATGTAATAGTAAAAGAATAAGCCAATTGGTGTTTATAAATATAATTTTATATTACACTTTTTGTTAATGAGCAAATCCAAATACGTTACAAAAAGGGGCACACTTGAAGGGGAAGAGTCCCTTTTTGGGGAGCAAGTTTTAATTTTGAATTTACAACTTAATTCATTATTTTGTTTGTTATAGCATAAAAACTAAATCTCACTCTTCGCCCTTGAATATAGATTAATATATATATATAACATTAAAAAAAATAATTACAATCATTTAAATACAATTTGAACATAAAATTTCGGAAATATGGCTTGCCACGATAACAAATAAAATCTAAAAATTCTCAAATAAATTTTACACAATATTTTCTATATAACATTTTATGTACATTGTTTATAATTACAATATTATTTTCAATATACAACTTATTGTGGAGAGACAGGTATTTATGTGCTTCGCTAAATTATGTTTGGTACTATTTGACTTATTGCTATTGCTGTTTTTAAATACAAAAAGAGGTGAAAAACAGTCAGAAGATAAAAGTAAACTGGCACAAGAACAAGAACGAAAATTTTATGCAAAATTTTGTAAATTGTCATAACTCAAGTTGTATAAAATGTTTGCTGTTTTCTTTTATAAAATATTCTAATTTATTTCAATGTTTAAAAAGTGTTTGAGTGGCACAAGGAACTTCAAACTATTAAAAAATGACTTATTTGGATGTTGTAGCTTTAGTGGTTGTGTAGGTTTACACTTTAAGAGTTATATATATATACACACATGACATGAATAATGAAAATTCAAGGGTTCCATTGTATTTAGGTTTAAGTACGGAATTAATTTTGAATTTCCAACATCCAAATAATTTTTACATAAATAACTATAAAATATAGGTGATTTTGGCAAATGACATTTTTGTTACATAGTAATAAAAAATAAGCACGGCACTAGAGTGTGTTTGAGATCACCGCACTTCACTAACTTGTCCAACAATCTTCAACCTTCGATTGCACAAGCACAGCGTAAAATTTTATAAAAACAACATATAAAAAAATATACACAGTATATTACATTCACATCAATTTCAGTTTAATCGATATGCAATTTGCTATAGCTAAAACACGTATATATGTTTATATATGAATTTACTACATACATACCATAATTACAAAATTTTGAATTGTATTTATACTTCATTACAGCTAAAAGGTTTTCAGTCTTTTGTAATCACAAATACGAGTAACATATTGAATGTATGTTAAAATATGGCGATGTAGTAATGCATTACAACACAGTTAACGAAATAAAAATAAGTACTTTCAAATTAAGTTTAAATTTTTTATAAATACTACTAAATAATCTACAAATTCTATTGATAATGAATGATAGTACAAATAAAGCAAATTTCATTCGATTAAAATTAAATCAATGTAGTATGTGTATGTGGTTTCTGCTAAAACGCATGTGCTATTGTTTTTAAAGGTACTCGGCTTAAATTCTGTATCATAAATAGTCCTGAGTATTAGGGGCTACGTGACACTAATTATTGATCTCGTAGGGTCATTTCCCGAATCCGGAGGTTCATTTTTAACACACTGTCCTGTCAGTTGGTTTACACTAAGTGGATTATTAATGTCATGTGGATTAGTTCCCACTGGATTTCTAGGTGGATGTAAAAGCTGTGGTGGTGGCAACTTCACATCAAAAGCTTCATGTGGAGTCAATGGGCTCTGCAGCATGTACGGACTAGCAACAGACACCGAGGGGCTAGCTACACTCGTAGATGGACTTGGGAGAACAACACCTCCAGGACTTGTAAGACTACTTAAAGCTGATAGACCTCCAGGGCTTGACATGGACTGGTTAAGGCTCTCCGCATCGTCTTCCGGAGGTGTGTGTGCATCGCCCATACTACCACAGCTACCCAAATTGTCGTCAGACTGATTCCCATCATTCGTATCTCCCGCCTCCATATATCTTATACATTTCTTCTTGCGTCTAAAATCAAATATACGTCTGAGAAAAACTTATATACTTATTTATTACATGCAAACACATATAACTAAACTAATACTTTATTTGTAACAAAATAATTTGTGGTATTAAACTCCCCTGCAACCATTTTTGTTTTGTTAATTGCAAAGTTGAGGGAAATTAATTTCACAATTTTCAGGTTTATACAATAAAAAATCTCAATAAAAACAAATGATATAAACATGCTGCATATAAGTCGTACAAATATGTAATATATAAATGAACGCATAAAAACACACAAGAACATGCTTATAATTAAGTACAACGTGTGTAAGTGTTTGTAATTAATTTACATTGGCAGAGTCATGCACCAGCAAAATTGAACACAGAAAATTCGTTTAAAAAAGTAAACCAAGTTATTGCTCCAAATACAAGCAAAAATAAAAACTTCAATATAATTGAAAAACGTTGGCATTCTGAACATAAATGAGTAAAACACCAAGCACTGCTGTTGCACTAACCACCGTTGTCGACTATAGGTTGACGTATGTAGGTTCCTGAGGCGACTGAGCAGACGCAGGTCCTCCTGCAGTATGCAGGAGACTAGCGTGCACTCCTGAACTTCCACCGCTCAGCGAACTGTTCTCTGGGCTAAACAATCGTTATATGTACAATGGGGCAAAGAATGACATCGTATACACACACATTTATAACAGATATAAACGAATACTAATAAAATTAAGGAAAACAAAATTACAAATAATGGTACGAAGAAAAACACTTAAATTTCACAATAAAATGAAAACAATGTTTCACACTTAGAATGCAATATATAAAATCAGAAAATGTGTCGATATAGGTATATGTAATGCCCCCTTGTATCTATTTTAACAATTGTAACTAATGCAACAGCAATGTAAGTGCACAACTTAACTAATCGGGTCCTTCTCTTTGTGGGAAGACACATTTTCTGATTATGTGTACACAATTTGTTCCAAGATAATTGAATAAAATAAAACGAAACAACAACTATATAACGATATATCGTATCTTCCTCGATATTACCATAAATACAATATATAGATATCACAGTCTTTCCACATAGATAAGATACACCAACTGTAAATATGAGGTTTATAGTAAGTTAATGTTTGAGGAAAGTAGATATTTATAATTATACTAACCAAAAATAATTTTTAATCGACTGTAACCCCATACATACATATAAAATAAATAAAGGGTGAGATAAAATATAAGTATTATAAATAAATTATGAACACCATTATCTGAATTAATATAATTTCAGACAATGTTTTCCAAATACAGATTTTGCACCAACAAGCTATTTGGAATATACTGTATTGCTGCAGAATCGTTTAACAAAATAAGTAAATAAAAGAAAATAAAACGTGGCATGCAATGTGATATGATGACATAAACACCTAAAATACTGTACAGAAATAAAACAATTACCTGCAAGGTTTGCACCATTGACTCTGTTGGTCCAGGCCATACCTGGCTCGGCATTTTTTCATACTGTTACCTGTTGAAATATTTCAAATTTAGTTGTGATTTTAAACAAATTATTATATTAAAGTAATTATCATGCAATATTTATTTTTACTTATAGTTTAACTTGTCACTGTTTATATGATTTAGAAAGCTGTAAAATAATAAAATTGTTTGCAATATAAAACTGTGTACGAGTACGTCTTGAAATAAAAATAGATAGTTGACGAGACTAAAAACTAGCCATTTGATTGATTTAAAAAAGTGTGTGTAAAAATATTTTGTCCAAGTTGCCCTGATGCACGGTAAGGAATCTACAAAGGTGCACTACAGGTTGAAACATGCGATTACTATAAACTATATATACACATGCAAGCTATGGGGACTGCCCGACAACAACGTGCATACGAGTGAGTCTCTGCTCGCGCAGAATAGGTCCTGGCCGGCCAACCGAGTATACCCAAACATGCAAGAGAGAGAATCGCAAGTATCTAGGGGTGGCTACCTCCATCGCCGGGGTCTTGTTTGCGCTTCCTCTTCTTGCCACGAGTGGCGTTAGCACGTGATGACCAGTCGGGGTAGAGCTGCATGTGCAGCTGTCTCTCACGCCGCGCCAGCTCGTAATACTTGGCCTGCTCCTCGCGGCCCAGCGCGTGCCACTAAACAAAGTAAAGGTAAGCAATCGCAGGCGCATCGGCAGGCACCAAGAAGCTGCTCACGCCACGACCTGCCAGCCTGGCCGACCCATTCTGCGCGTATGCACGTACGTATAGATTTTTGCACCGGGTTCAACTACACACACACAAGCAATGTTAGAACTAGCTAGTGTATAGTTAGTCCCGGGGCAGCTTTGTAGTTTTTATAGATAAGTAGCTAATACGAGTTATTAGGGTGCGCGAATATTTAATTAATATACCTCCCGACTCGACGGGCGTACGCTCTTTCTTTCGCTTCTTCTTCTTGGTGCCGTAACCGTAATTGTCTCGAGCGCTCCAGCCTGGGTACAGCTGCATGTGCAGTTGGCGCTCCTGCCTTGCCTTCTCGTAATACTTGGCCTGCTCCTCGCGACTCAAAGAGTGCCACTGCACAACCATACAGTTATATCCACGCCACAACACGGAAACACAATTTTATATACAGTGCCCTTTAGAACGAATCAAATACCCATAACAAACAGTTTTCTAGACCGGTTACCAACATTTAATTTGATTCATTCCTCCGTCACACCAAAATCAACTCTATGATTACATGTTTCATATCATACACACACAATCTACATTTAGGAAAACAATAAATCATCATTTTCTATGAAGTAAAAACAATCTGATGATATAAAGCAGAGTAATCATTTAGTTACGAAAATAAAAGTTCAACCAAATGTTCGGCACATAATATTTAACCATTATCATATTTCTTGAGATATAATCTTTAAGGTATGGTCGACTATACCATTAGCTAATAATAATCAAACAAAACTATTCAATCATTACATTGAAAATGAATCTACATTAAGTTACTCAATTTATCTTGATTATATTTTATTGTTTTATGTGTTGACTTGTCTGTTCGAAGCATAAATAAACCATTACAAATAACAGTGCTTATAAAAATTATTATTTCAGGGATTATCAGCCCTGGTTATGCTTACCAACTGATTTGACGCCTAGATTGGTTTTTAATATCTCTAATACCTCAACTCAAAACTTCTTTTATTTCAAGAAATCCAATTTTTATTTTCTGTACTCGCTTAAGGTAAAAGATTTTGTGAGGCGAGATCTGTCAGTTTCTGAATAACTTTAATTAGCGGTTTTAGTACACATCGGTTAAAGTTAATCAGAGAATAATTAAGCTAAGACTACTGGGTTCCAATAAAAGTTTCAAATATTGTACTCGTGTATTCAGAGGAGCATTATATATCACATATGGCATCCAGAACATCTAAATTCGAATAAAATTACACCAAAACATGCACATTATAACGAAAAATTTTATTTGGTGTCTCAAACACTGAAACTAATAATGTTTCCGCAGAAGGTTTTGCCTTGACCTATAAATTTTATAAACCTAAGCAAAAAGTTAATAACTGCATATTTCGTAAATATAAAATAGACAAATAATTGCTACTAGTTTACTAAGAAGGTAGCAAATTTAAGTGTGGAAGTACTTTCTACCCCCTTTAACGATGAACTTGATAATTGCAAGAAAAAAAAAATCTAAAAAATAGGTCCGGTCTCACAATCTCAATGTGTCTTCGATTAACTTTCAAGTGAATTTCTTGGTTAATTGTTCATAAAAACTAACGTCCGATGAAAATGTATGAATGAATCATAAGAGATATGTAAATTTAGATCATCATAGGGTGGGCAAGAAAATTTCAGTCTGTATCCTAGTCATTTTGTCTGAGAGCAACTTACACAATTTATTGCTTCTCCCCTGCTGTGTGGTGTAATAATTTTAGGCATCTTTAGACTGAGAATTGAGATTGTACTAAACCAGTTTTTTAAACCTTAGGAAAATACCAATATTTTGAAAGCGAGTTAGCAGTAAACTGGTTCTTTGGTATCGTATTCCATCTTTATTCCTGATTTATTTGCTAACACTTAGTTTGTCTATTTAATGAATGCTTATTTCTGCTGCTATACTATGATCACATTTGAAAATGTCTCTGCGGATATAAGTTACAATCATTATTACTTATTTACAAAGATAAGATTGCATGTTTACCGACTTAGACTTTTATTTTAAATCGCAAACTATAGCCACATTGCACTAACCAATTCCTGGTGTTGCGTGCTCGAAGTTGCCAGAGTTGCGCTCGCGAAGATCGCACACTCTCGGTCCTTATATAGAGAATGCAATTAGGAGTCACGAATAGTTTGCGACAATTCGCGAACGTGTGCGATCTTGTTCGCCGCACGCCCTAATGGTAACCACGCAACATCACAGTTTTCTGGGTGATAAAGAACAACACAGATTCTCAAAGCCCTAAAAGGGTATTAAATGTTATTATTAAATGTAAAGCTTTTTTTTTTTTTTGCAATTCTAATACTTGAAAGTGGTTATAAGATCGATGCACAGAAATGCTTCATACGTGGTATAGATAATGCCACGCGATTTTGTTTAAAACAGTTTTGCGTTTCAAGGACGAACTTTCATACATCTCAATAACGATCTACAGAATACTATCCCCACGTCCCTCAATGACCATTTATCAATTGTCCAGGTAAATTTTCTTTTTTATTCTTATAATTTAGAGATTATTCATTATTCTGATCCACTGGATAACATGATTGTTAATTCGAGTCCATCTCCAGATAAATGTATACAATAACATAGTATACAAGAAGCAAAATTTCCCTGAGAGATTATTTATAAATGTGCGATAAACTTGCAGTACTGCGAACTTGTTTAAACGCCGGAATAATCAACATCAGACTTGAATATCAGAATCTGAGAGCAAATGTTTAGAATTCAACTTCCAGGGAAAATAAATTAAATGTTTAAAATTTCTCAAGTTTCGACCATTAGGAACACTTGTGCAATCATGGATCATCTTTGTTCGAGGTTCAGTTTCCATGGATACCATTGTATCAACAATTGTATCCAAGTTAACTGAACCATGGTCAAAGATAATCCACGATTGTATAATTGAGCCTTAATGCCAATACCAAAAATATCTTAAATATTGAACTTCGTATCTAAATAAATTTGTAGCTAAACAGCTAAAGTCGCCAGGGACCGTACCTTAATGATTAAAATTTATTAAAAGCCGATTTATGTTAAATATTTATCAAATGTTGAACTTTTAAGCCAAATAAAATAGATAGAAAATATGTAAAACAAAAATTATAATGGCAACATGTGAATTTGCACCTCTGAAATATTCATGATTACAAACCAGTGTAGAATGATTTAAATTCTGTAATTAATTTTATTGACTGTTTAGATCTAGATCTAATTACAATTTAACTCATATATTAATTATCAATTATCAATGATAAAATTCCTAAAGTACATATTAGAAATTGTTATTTTTGATAAGGTAGATTTTTTCCAGTAACGTAAGCTTATATGCAATTCTAAAGCCCTGGGTACCTACTTATTTAATAAATCTAAAAACATTGTGAAATTTCGATGCAATAATCTTAATATATAATTTTTTTTAATAGAAATTGAACCTTATTTTACAAATAAGGTACTATTTTTCAATAAAATAATATTTTAAAATTCTAGATTCAGCGGAACTTGCTTGAAGATTTTTTAGAAGTTGCCATTTCAGACTAAAGTAATCTTGTGAAATTCCAGAGGTATTTGATACTTTTGATATGGTTGCCATTGGAACTTATTATGGAATTCGAGAAGTTTTAGAACCTTTACTGAACATCAACTCAATAAAAATGTTGAATGGTCAATTATGCCCTATATTTGGTTTTGCCACGGGTCGACCTACCTTACGACCAAGGATTTGATTAATAGCTGCACTTTCTTTGAGGGTACACTCAGCTACTACTTTGGCACGCATTTCCTTCATGTAAAGCATGAAGGCATTCAGGGGTTTCTTGATATGGGGCTTCTTTTTGTCAGCCGCGTTATTACTGTCTTGATTGTTCTTCACGTCGCCCACGTTATTTTTTTGGTCCACTTGAGCCCTAAAAAAGCAAAGAACAAATTAAATACAATTATTTCGGCGATCGGTGCGAGTGGTGTTACGAAGGAAATTTTGATTTTTACCTAACGACTGCATTATTTGTCAGTGGTTTTGCGTTATCAGCGCGCATCTCATTTTTTATTAGAGTGTCGAAGTTGCAAGTGGTTTTTATATCCGCGACGGTCTTCTTATTGAGGAGATTGTTTAAAATGCTATTATTGGCGACTGTGTTTGTGGGATTCGTGTCGTAGGATGACTTATTTAAATTTAAATATGGTAGATTCATGTTTAGAACGGAGTTCATGTACCAAGCGGTGAGAAATTTGTGCTCCGCTAGATGGTTAATCATGGTGTAAATGTTGTCTGGGGATGATAAGTTTTTCTCGTAAATTTCATTAATTTTGTATACATCTCTGAAAATGTTGGTTTTTATATCGCGCTCTAGAACACTCTCGGCAAATGAATTTTTGTTGTAATTATTTTTATCATCGACCACACTCTTGAACAAATATTTCCTTAACTCTTCATTATTATTGTGCAGGTAGTTGAGGTTCAATTTGTCATTGTTGTTCTGCTTATCATTATCACACTTAAAATCTAGTGCCTGTTTGTCTTCTGTGCAATCCTGCAATTTTTTGACTGACAAATCCTCTGGGACGTCCTCGCTCTTGTCGCACTGCTCGCTTAATTTATTGTAATTCACCGTTTTTATATTTTGATTTGCATCCACGACTGCAGAAGGGGCTACAACTGCTACCGGTTTTTTCTTAATTGTTAAATTCAATGGTTCCTCCATATTTACGTGCACACACGGTTAATTGTTTAGATTAAGGACAAACAGCACAATTTTTATTAGGTCGTGCAGCCGCGTGCAGGGTCGCGTAAAGCTATCACCAGGATAGAGATTCAACAAGTTTTTTATTCGTCGTTTATCACGGAAAATCAATATGAATGGCTGTGCCCGTCCTTTGTTAAGATTAGATGGAAACAGACAGAAAACACGTGGTTTTCTTCAACAAAAACGACCACACACGAACACCACAGCTCCTCTAAGTAAATAACTGCGAACGGAATAATTGTTATTTATCTTTTAATTACGCCTAGATGCGATCACTGCTACACGAGCAAGATTAGAGATGCACGTATTGAAATGTTGAAATAGCGCATTCGAATGTCTGTTTCAATTGCAGTGCGATAGAGATAGCGATGAAACGTTTGTTATGTTGGCTTATTTGATGGATTGGCTACTCCCACATTACTACATAATAACGTACATACAAATCAATAAATCACAACTTCGCACGCATATTAAAACTGTAATAAACTTTGATGGATATGCTATCATCCCTAAATTAATAGACCATTGGTAATAACGTATATTACAAGCAACTGCCAAAGTGATGCGAAATGTAAAGATTTTTAAAAGAGCGCTATGTACTGTAAATTGAGTTAGCCAGGACTGTATTATATATTTCAAGTAATTCTTAAAACATTATTATAAATAAAACGGCACTGTGCGTGCGCTAAATGCAATACTAAATTATAATCCACCCTGTTATTCCGTTTCCGTATAGCTGATATTAAATATTTACTCTGCAATCTAGTTTAAATGATTAGAATAGTAATTTAAAATCCGTTTCAATAAAAAATGTATGTCATTACGAGGCTGCAACTTATCAAAGAGAATTATTGATTAGGCTTATACTGGGAGGGAAAATTTTACAGGAAACCTGCAACCAACGGCAGAGCGCCAACGTGCCGACCACCCCACACATAGCTTTTATAATACAGAGGGAGCTGCAATGAATGTTTCCACCACTATTTTCCACACTCTTTCAACCCTCTTCCTCCCTTCACCGCGAAAATTGAAAATAATAACCTAACGTGTAATTGAAATTTATTTTTAATTGCATTGAAACGCTATATGTAAATGTTTAATTACGGAATAATTTTTGTGGTCGTGCTAATTTTAATTGAGTACTCATGCGTTAACATCTCGCAGCGGAACGGTGGAAATTAATAAAGCCTGTTGCTGATTCAAGACAGTTTCCATTATCAAGTGAAACACGCGATGGATTCGGATGACGGGCTTGGGATTAACGCGAGCGGTGCCCTCGGGATATGTTCGGTTACCGCTGAAACATTAAAACGCAGGCTCCAGAACAAATAGCTCGGGCAAATGAAAACCAAACAAGAACTACAACCCTTCGAGTACTCGGGAATGAGATGAGGTTGCCGGGCAACCACTGACCAATGGCCGCGCTCCCGATAACCAATCTTGGACCTCATTTCTCGCATGGCTGCTTTATACATCGGATTACTGCCTACTGGTCACTCCTGATTGCAATTACAACACGTCCGAAGTTATATGCATATTTCATCCTGGCCCTATTACACATTCCAGAAACTCAAATATTCCTTACTTAAAAAATAACTAAATCCGCCAAAACCAACCAACGCACAATGTGTCGTCCGGTAAAAATAAACGCTACTTGGTACACACTGACCGGTAAAATTATCTAAACGCATTCGAAAAACATAAAATAAAATAAGTGAATGTATGAAAACAAACGGTATATATATTTTCAACAAAATTACAAACAATGGAAGTATCACCACACGACTTTCAGAAGTAATATAACAAGTGGCTAGAACATATCCCATTATATTTCGACTTGAATTTAAAGAGTTCTTATGATAACTAAAATGCAACGAGTGAAAACGGGTTCCATTTCCTGGGATCACTGAATCAGTTTGTCCAACATGACAAAAAGAAAACTCAGCCAACTCGGTTGCAAAAAGGTCGTGAACGCGGTATAGGTGCATCTTCGAAACTTTAGTGGCTTTAGTAACTTTAGTGACTTTTATCTTGTGTTACGAACTTTCAAGTAAGGAAAACTTTTGCATTGTATACTCTAATTTTTCTAAACTGGCGTGCACGTCATCAAAATAATAATCATAATAATGACGACACAATTTTACAAGGTTGCCAGCTGTCCTGGGTATTTAAAAATGGCTGCAATCAGCTGTTGCGCCCGTGCAATCTTGTGCGACAGTGCGCGGTTCGTATCAAATTCGTCGACTTCTCTACCGTTTTTCGTACAGATATCAATCTTGTGGTTATGGTTTAACATCTACAATGGCAAAATATAAAAGAGTTTGCACCGTATTCGGGTACAACACTGACAGCGACAAAAATCTTGAGCTTAGATTCGATTCCCGGCTGCAGGCAAAAGAAACGTGAAATATGTAACGAAGTCAAATGTAACAAGTTAAACGTCAAAGAAGTTTGGTTATGTATGAGCATGTTTTAGTGAAAAAGATCTGGCATCGTCGCCGAAAAAATATCACGTCGGCCAACATAACATGATTTATTACATGATTGGCAGGCGAAAATTGTGACCGCGGTTAATACACCGATTACCTATTTATAACCACCGGTGATCAGTGTTATGTAACAAATGATCCTCAGATTAATTTCGATTCTTAAACTATTGTTATGCATATTCTCGAAATCCATCACGTTGGTACGAAAAAACCTCATCGCACAGCTGATTGATGACGGCACGCCAGTTTAGAAAAATCAGAGTATAAAAAGGGTTATTGTATGAGGTTATGTTGAAATGTCAATGTCACAAATAATAGTTGGTTTTTCACCTCCATTAGGAATATTTCATAAGTGCGATTGGTACTGACTTGTTTATTTTGTTTTGACAGAACCGAGAAATTGGTAATACAGTCAATTTTTTTGATACTTTTTTCAATTAACTTAACTCGGCCAATCTTTCTGAGCAAACATACGTGCAAAACTATTAGGCAAGATTCGAAACAACATATTCACAAGATATTTTCAACATTAATAACTATTATTTGTGACATTGACATTTCAACATAACCTCGTACAATAACCATTTTTACAATGTAAAAGTTTTCTTTTCTTGAAAGTTCGTAACACAAGATAAAAGATTAGACATTTGCTTCCTACAACATTGTCAGTTTTATAATTTAGTTCAGCATTTAATACAAATTGGCATACACCAAATCCTTGTCCAAATTGCAATAAATTGAATGTTGTTCAATGCATTATTTTTCATTTTCTCTTCTACCGTTCCATTTTCATCTCTAATAATTTAAACTATACATCTGGTAACAATGTTATTTAAAAAATATAACCTCAATTGAAAACAACTTAACAAAAAAAAAATAGCCAAGTTCCATTGGGGAATTTAGTTATTTCCTTAACACCACCAACAAAATTACTAGATATTCATAAACTCCCCTGACGCAAAATCATAGTGAATGGAGAGTGCCTCTCTTTTTTCTGTAGTGTAATACCCATATCTAATATCAAATAAAATAATGGTGGTAAATAAAAAAGACGAACAATAACTAATATATCTAACTGTACCGTAGCAATGTATCTAGATACATAGTCTTAGCCCTTTTCCCTCAGGGAAGTAAGTAAAATAATTTGAATAGCGTTATTTCTCTGGCACCAGTCTTTAAAACACTTATACGCATTTTGATAACACCTCTTCGACTTCTCCGCCAGTAGGAAGGAACAGGCAGCATCTGCAGCCTCTTCAATTGCCATTTCTTGTTTATTTTCATTGGAATTCATTTTACAACTGAACGAAAGCAATTACTGACATTCACACTTTGTTTGAAAAATAGTCTTAGCAACCAAAGCCGTACTGACATGTTGTTCAAATTGCGAATATAAATTAATCAAACACAAACAATTAAACCACTTCAGGAGTGGAAAAGCAGTTATAAGCAATTCGAGAGGTAAGTTTTGACCAGTCTCGGAACAATTTATATTGAAAAAATCTAAGTTCATTTCAATGAAACAAAAAAACAAGTCGAACCAGTTTTCGAGGCAGATGTTAAAAATTATGTTAATTGAATATAAAATATTACCTTTTTATAAGGTAAATATAAAATATTTAAATAACACCCCACGTTGTGATACCTTGTTTCAAAGCTTAAAATAAATACAAATAAATACAATCTAGAGGTGTAACAAACATATATTTACGTCACCACGTTTCCAAAAACAAAATATATTTTTCAAAAATAAATTATGCTTCTTAGTCTCAATAAGTGGTCAATTTGATTAAAAAATCACGTCGATGTAGTTTTACACCTTTTAGTTACACATTTAATTTTACAATCAATAAACAAATATACCTTAATAAATACATTGATAATATATAAATAGAAATAATCGATGAGCTTCTACCAGAATATAAAGGTACATAAAAAACTAACTCTATAAGTATCAAACGAATAAGAGATGAAAATGGAAAAGCAGCAATAAACATATTGTTATCTCCGACATCTGCTTCGAAAACTGGTGCGACTTGTTTCTTTTATTTCATTGAGAGGAACTTAAGATTTGTTCAATATAAATTGATTTGGAATTTTTCTTATTTATATATTTTTTTCAAAACGAATCGAAAAAAATCTTTTTTTATTGCGCCACTAGATTAGGTATTTTTTAAGCTTTAAAATGAGGTATCGCTAGGTGAGGGGTGCCATTTTAAATTTCAAAGTGGCGGTGGCTAGGGAGGAGGGGGTGACACTTAAAATTTATTTAATGTTGTTTTTAAACTTCCCCCTCCAAATATCAATCGACATGTTTTTTTTTTGTTTTATCAAGTTAGCTTGCATTCAAAAGTTATTGAGACTGGCTAGTTTTGAAGTGTACACCCGGTATAACCATATTCCCAAAATAAGTATTTTTGAAATATTTCGAAAATTCGAATTTCTGCATCATAAAATTTCGCCCGTTAGTTACATAAGCACTTAAAAAATGTTATTTACATATGCATTATAGTTTGCAAAATATGCTTATTTTTCGACACTGTGATAACCAATGTTAACAAAGAAATTTCACTTTCGAAAAGTCATATTAGCCTCAAAAAAGCCGATTTATCCGAAATAAATTATATAGTTGTGAAATTTGGTATACAAACTCTTGAGTACTCTAGAATCGAATATCGTCGAGTTTCCCCGGCCTTGATCCATTAATATTGAAAAAAACATCCCCCAAACGGCGAACTTGTGTTATTTTTCGCAATTATCTCGTAAACGGTGCACCGCTGCATCGGTGCATAAACTTTTAATGGTGCATTAGCGTGGGACACCCTGTATCTAGCGCCTCTTTGTCATTTTTTTTGTAAAGTAGCCGCTGTGCTCTTGGTAATTATCCAAATGCCAATGCTTTGATACGGCACAGCTAAAGTCTGAAGTTTTTAATATTAATATTTACATAACCCATAAATCATTTACAATAAAATCTCACATTTATACACGAAGCCTACGTACTTGAAAATTTGAACCCTACATCCGAAGCGATGAATCATAAGCCACCTTTCGTGATTTTTACTACTTACATATGTGAACATGTAAAAATACGTGAAAAATGTAAAAAATGTTTAAACCAATTTTCATAAGCACTTCAATTTGCATAGAAATTTAATATTTTACATTTCTACACCCTTCCTGTCGTTATTTATTCGAAAAGTTAAAATCCTAAACACTTTCATTAGTGCAGAAATAAGTGTGCGATTTGCGATTAAATGAACATAAGAAAATTATATCCTGACTATTGGATAAGTAAATGTCAGATTTGACAATAAAAGTTGACAATAAATAAATTAAAGTTTTCTGCGTTCTTTGTAAAATAAAAGTATATCTTTGAAAACGGTGTATTTTAACTTTAAATTTCAAACTCCGGTTTCCCCCAAATATGTAATATGTGATTCAAAAAATCTTTCATCAAAGCGTGCCATGAAAAAAATAACGTATGTCTGAATTACTTTTCTGCTGAATTTAACAAAGTGAACGATCATTTCTGGAATTTTCTTTTGGAAATCTTCAATGCATTACGTATCGAATAAACCCACTGCCCATCAAGTTTTACACCGTTTCTAATATACATTTCTAACATACTAACGTTTTTGGTGGTCGGTTAAAGCCATCACGTTTAAATCAATAAGATCTCTGACAAATCTGTTAGATTTCACAACTGTAAGCTAAGGCATACATTTTATAGCTATCCTTTTTTGCCATTATGGCAACTTTGATGACAGTTTTTTTGAATCACTTGATACAATTCAATCAATAGTAGTGTTCTTTAATCGAATATGCTTAGATAGCCTTAGTTAATCTCACTCATATCAGTTGGAAAGTGTCGGCGTTCTTTTATTTTGCTCTGCTAACTTTTGCTTACCAAACTCTCCTCACCCTATGCGGGGCGTTCTTGCGATCAGTTCGGAAGTGAACAGAGACCGAGCTGTTAAATGTGTATTTCCATGGTTACCATTATAAAGAAACGTTTACACCTAATATACATTCTCCTTGAATTCTATCTTAATTATCTTGTGAAGAGATCTTTTGGTCAGCAGATTCTAAGCTCGTATTTACGCCATTTCTTTGTTTGGTTATTTTCATGGTGCGAGGGAACTGTCAAATTGAATATCAAACAGAACGTATTGATTGGTCGTTGGTCATTATTGTATTACTCACTCAGATCGTATCTGTTCAGAACTGCTCAGCTATCTAAGTGAGCCATTCGATAAAAGAACACGACTAATGTTTCGGTTGCAATTTCTCAGATGAAACCTAACTTGGTTCCAAATATACGGCGAGCTCTCTACCTTTCATTAGGCAGGCCCACACGTAGGGATTTTCAACAGGGAGGGATTTTCAACACATGTCCCGCCGTCCGCATCTGACATTGCTGTCACGCCGATTTGTCAACGCTACCTTTTTTGATTAACTGTGACTTGGATCTTGTGACAAAAGTCCAAAATATGGTAGGTTTAGTTTAATTTCTACAGTAATAAGCTTAACTAACATTTTTTCACTCCCTGCATGGTAAGTACACTGTTATGACATTGATTTGATGGAAGTAAGCCCCACTTACCGATAAAGCTTTGGCTTGCCTCCCTGAGGGAGGTAAGTAAAAAGTTTTCTGTAGCGTTCTTTCTCTGGCACCACTCATTAAAACACCTATACGCATTTTGATAACGCTCCTTCGACTTCTCCGGCAGCAGGAAGGAACAGGGAGCATCTGCAGCCTCTTCAATTGCCATTTCATGTTAATTTTCATTGGAATTAATTTTACAACTGAACAAATGCAATTTCTGACATTCACACTTTGTTTGAAAAATAGTCTTAGCAACCAAAGTCGCACGGATATTTTGTTCAAGTTGCGAAAATGAATTAATCAAACACAAACAATTAAACCAACTTCAGGAGTAGAAAATAGTTATTTAACCAACAAGTTGATTAATGAGAGCGATTAATTATCGAGAAATTTTAACGCGTGAGCGAGCGGAGCGAGCGAGCGCGTTAATTGTCGAGATTATTAATCGCCGATTAATCTTACGTGTTGGTTACAATATTTTTTCGTTGATCTTATTAGCAATAAAAAAGTTTAAAAAATCAAATTAATTGTGATAATTATTGTGATATACATATACAAATGATTCAAAACCTATTAACTAATTTGTAAGATTACTAATTTTTAAGTTGCACTGTGTTTGTCTATATTTATAGTTAGATTAGTAACTGTGCAATTGCTGAAATTAAAACCAGGAATAGACATAGTATTTTCAGTTTTCTGGTATTCTGAACTAAAATTTAAGTTTAAGTTATTGTCTTCGACACTTGTTGTGGAATTTTCTGTTTCATTATTATTATTAGCACTCGTAATAGTATGAGGTGCTTTTGAATTATTTGTCGAGAGAATCTTTTCAGCGATGTTTATTTTATTTTGAATTGAATTTTCTATGTATCCTTCAGCAACTGAAGTGGATTTCCAGCCACCTTGTCGTTTAATAGCTGCGAAGTCTGCACCAGCGTCGGAAAGAATTGAAGCAGACGATCGTCGGAAACAGTGTCCTGTATAAAGATGAGGCTGATCTAATTTTAAAAATGTTGCAATTCGTGACGGTAATTTGGAAAATGTATTGATGCCTACAGGTTGGGTGGAGCAGACGCCATTTCTATAGAAAATAAAAAATCTATTGTGTGGAGTGTGTCTTGGCCTCAATGAAATGTAATTTCTAATTAATGTTAACAATGTTTTTTCTTCATTGTCCACCACTGTAAAAATTCTATTTGTTTGTGTTTTGGACGCCTTAATTGTAACTAAAAATTTTGATGACATATCCTGAACATTATCTTTCTCTAATTTCAATAATTCATCTTTTCTTAATGCTCCAGCTACTCCAAAAATCATTGCAACCTGAAATGTAATACGATTTTTATATTTTCAGTTGGTCATTATTTCATTACCTTAGTCATTAAGAAGACACTGTTTGGAGAATCAGATAGGAATCGTTGGATGTGTTCTTTTTCGAGTACTTTGGATTTTTTCGGCAGATATCCTTCTTTTTGTCGTTTAATGAACATGATCAATTTATTGAATTTGCTTATATCAATGTTTTCTTTCATATTTAATGTCGCTTTAAGCATTGAATATTTCGGCCATAAGCTTGCCAACAGACCTTTTCCCGCAATATCAGCAAAATACGCTAATAAAACAGATTCCGAATGGCGCGTTACCTGCTTCTCTGCGCACCATGTTGTAAATTCTCCGTATGTCTTTTCGTATAAAGACCTGCTTTTTTCCGGGAGCAAACACAATGAAGCAACATTGGCACTCTCCAAAACTTCTGGCGGGGTCAATATTAGAGCGTCTTCGAGATCCATAATAGCCACAAATAACTTATAAATCACGTTTGACGTTTTACAGTGACATTTGAATATAGTATGTTTGGTGGCCTATACTAAAATAGTTTATTAAAACAAATCGTTCATTAATGGGGGTTATTAATGAACGATTTCTCTGTACAAATCATACATTAATGATATGCTTAAATGACAGATCAACGGAAAATAGTTATAAGCAATTCGAGAAGTAAGTATTTCCTAGTCTCGGCCTTTATTGCTAGCCCTCGCTGTCGCTCGGGCGCAAACTCGACCTCGATTGATAAACAATACTTACCTCCCTTTATGCTTAAATAACTATTTGTTATGTACTTTAATTTATATGGAATTCTTTTTTTTGTTTGATAAAATTGGCACTTATTTATGGGCCTACAAATCTCAAATCGGACACTTATTTCTGGATGGAGGGAGTATTATATTACTTTTTGCTACGTATATGAAAGTAAAAATGAAGAACAAATTTAAGATTGGCCAGATTGTTTCCCTTAATTTTGTGATGTTTGCATAAAATTATTTTATATATTCCTGGTGATTTTTTGGTCCAAATTCGGCTTCAAAAGCTGGAACAGGTTTTGTGCATATTTAAAATGTCTTATGGGCAGTATTTTGAATTTCTAAAGAGTTTTATAAATATATTCACTAATTTATATTATATACTATATTTTAAATTTATTAAAGAATAACTCCGATAGAACCCTATAACATACGATTTAAAAAAATATATTTTAGAAAATTTTAGAAAATTATAAAAGGAAGTTTAATACAAACCGGGCGTTGAATAGGTTTGGTATACATAGAAATTTAACATGAAAAAACACATTTGTGCATGTTCCTACTTTATTTTCCAATTTCCTACTAATTTTACTGAAAAGTACAAGGATAAACAAATGTTTGGAAACCAAAAATCTATTAACTACATTTTCATCTACTAATCTACTACTGCTATATCGTTGTACTACCGGAGACGAGAAAATGTGAAAATTAAATTGTGATAAATACATGATAAACTGGCCATACCATGACAGTGAATAACTGAAACTGTCAGTTTTTAAGTTTCATTAATAGATGCTTGTTGAAATTGGCTTATCAATACACAATTAGCGACATATGTCATTTTTTAAGGCTCTAGTGGATGTAAATGTCATTAGATAATTTTTGGTTCCCAAACATTTGTCTACTCTTGTCCTTTTTCTCTAAAATAAACAGGGAAGCAGGAAAATGTATAAATGTGGGTTTACATGTTACAATGTATACCAAATCAATTCAACACCCAGTATATCTCTTTCCTTATATGTACCCCAAATTTTCGATACGTTTCTAGAATATTTGTATCTATGAGAAGTTGGATTTGGTATTTCGAGACTAGTTATGATTGATAGTGCAAGATTTTGAATTTCTGTGCAATATTCATAAATACGAGTACGTTCATCTCAATAAGTAATTTAAATTTTGCAAATCACTTCTGGGAAATTCTGACAATATTGAAATTTTAATAAAATTGTTGTTTGGTTTAAAATGTTTTGGCAAAAATATTAAAAAAATTAAAGTAAATGAAAATGGTTCAAATTTTATTAAAATTGTATGTGATAATAGCATCAATCAAATAAATCTAATTTGTAGTAGTAGTAATAGTAGTGGTGGACGTATTTGTTAGTGATATTATCGACCAACAGGTCCTTCTGCCATGTGATTTGTACTAGTGTATGATTAAGTTAGGGCATGCTACTCTAGAAATTTGCTTAGTATTAATAAATTTTGTTATTGACGTGCATTGTAATTTTTTTATAGATTTCTGTATCCGAGCAAAACTTAAATTTGAAATAGCATAAAATGTTGATTAACGTAACTTAGAATTTCTGTGCAATTTCTATTAATAGTTTCCAAGGACTCGCAATAATTTTGCAAATCACATTACAGTGAACTTCTACATACACTGAAATTTAAAAAAATCGACGGTTTGTTTTCTTTGAATGCGTATTTTACACAGAACATGTAACTACCACATAGTTGTTGGTAATCATTTTCTATTAATCCTCAACAACGGTTATTCCTTAACTTTTTAATGAATACATTAATAAAGTAGGCAAATGTTAAAAATTTAATAATAGAATGTTGCACTTTATTACCGCTATATTAGCAATTTTTATTATTTAGAAAGGTTGTCTGTCACACTAGTGATAAAATTATTAGTTGTTTTGTATTGCTGTTTCTCTTTTGTCAGCTGTGTACACAATTTGTCAAATGACTTTCACTTGTAATCATCTAAAAGAGGGGAGAAGACATTCCTCCAGTTCATTCCTCCACATATAATTTATTCTACGACTCACTTTTAAAATCATTTCTATGATTTATCATTTTGGATGTCATTCTAAATTTAATTTATCAAAATACAGTAAGTGGTTCGTTGTTTCCAATGCAGCGTTGCTATTGCAGTTTTGCTTTTTTTTACAAACAATTTGTTTATTCTCACAGTTTGTGTCACCAGTTTTCATCAATTGAAAAACATCACTGGTACTGATTCTGAAGAACACGTTCCCCAATATTTACTTGAAGAGGAGACTAAAGTCGTCTCGTTGGATCTACTTCCTCAAAAATCTAGAGGAAAATATGAAATTTTATTTTCCTCCCTAGGGAGCACATAGCCTACTTTAGGCCCTAACTTCAGAGAGCAAAAACCTACTTTCTAAACAAGGAGTAGAAAAAATAATTTTGGTGGTATACGAGAAACCCGCATTATAATCCAATACCTAAGGGCCAAGTTGAACCAACAAATTATTTCGTGCCTATCGTCTTGAACAACACACTGAGCGAATGCAGGTATTACTCAAAGAATAGGTAGCAAAAGAAGAAGCATACCTCTAATAATGTATGACGATTTCATTACAAAACGATAATAGCAGAAAATATTGAAGGGCAAGTTGAGTTTAAAAATGAATTAAATTAAAATTGGATAATTTTCGGATATCATTTGTTTTTATGAAACCATGCAACGTACTCAATTAATAGACTTTAAGTTTGATAATTTTCCCATCTCATTATAATGTTATGATAATTGTAGAGAGAAAGTTGTAAATTAATTTAGTAACAAAAAATTTATTGTTTACGTAGGAATGTGACAGAAAGTCACTGCTTCACAATGCACTCTGCTTCACAATGTGCAAAGTAGGATACCTTTTCAGTAAGCAATAATTTGTTGACAAGCAAAGAATCCAATCTTTAGGTGTCACTTCCATCTTGAAGTTTGATTATATATTTTTTTAATTAATTTGTTTTATTATACGTTTTTCTGTTTTTCTGCGATTTAATTTTTTAATATGACGCGATCATTTTAGCGGTGAGTGTAGTTAGTAGGTAGTTAGGGATGAATATAAAACATTTTTTCTGTACTTACCTTGCATACCTATGGTTAAGGTCTGGCAATTCTTGTTTAGGCCCAGGAGTTACGATGGCAGGGTGCGATGGTAGATGAGGACCGTGGGGTGACAGCCCAGGATGAGGTGGGATCAGACCCGTGGGCGAAAACCTGCTATAGAAATCCGTCGGTAGACTGGAAGTCGATATCGGCAAGGTACTTGGGTATGGACTCCTGAAGCCGGCGCCCGGCGACAGCGGGTACATCGTCGGTGTGTGCCTACAACAGCAACTAATTAGCGACTTATCATATCAATCCGTAGCTATGAAACGGAAAGAAATGTTTAATAATAACTCCGACTCACCACGAAGCTGCCACCTGTGACATCTCTGGGCTAAGCATTGGGTATGGGTATTGCCCTGTACTGAATGGGTACATTGGGGGTCTTGTGAGACCTAAAATGCAAGAATCTTTAGGTTAGACTTGTTAATAATACACCATCAGCACTTATATTGTTGGTGTTAATAAATTACGTACATAAGGTGGCTCTTTCTGGTTTCGTCCCGTTGAAAACGTACACACCAAAATGAAACATTTGATTGTCATGATTGTACGGTATATACGAAAGCATGGGCTCCAACATTTCGATCAAATGAATTTTCAGTTTGTGTTACGTTTTCTTTGTGATCACCCACAATTTCCTTAAATTAAACCAATGAAATAAAACGTAGTTTTATTTATTGTTTAGGTAAGGGCATTGCGGTCATCACGACGGTTATCAACCATGCTATCACAGTTAGTTGTAAGAAGCAGCTTCCACACTAGTCTACTAAAACTTTAACCACATTCGCAGCGTTCTTGTTTTGGGGTTATTTTTATACGATGCACAATTAACGTCTAATAACTGGGAGCACACGCGAGCCGACATGCTGCAGAGCACTGAATAAAATTTCTCAAATGTGGCACCTTTTCGTCGCCTTTATCGACTTCCACAGCAAAAAACGATATAAGTACATTATAAATAAATGCGGCTGCGTTCGTGCATGGCGGATGATTTCATTAATGAATTTTAATATGAAAAGACGACGCCTCTACGCTCTTTTTCTACGAAGACTTTTTATTATTTCAGTTCATAAACCAACATTATGACATGTTTAGAACTGAATTGTATGGTATTACATAACAATGTAGGCGGGTACCGTATGTAGGGGTTGTGCAAGTGGTAATTTGCGTGGAAAGCGGAAAAATATTACCCTTTTATTATTTGTATTATCTAGGGCCAAGCCAAGGCAGCGTTACGCAGGTCTCTCGACATGTGATTACTCCTACGCGGTCAATCATCCCAATCCCTCATCCCAAGAACATAGAAAATCTTCAGACAAATATTTAATTCGTGGATATTATTAAAGCCCCAACATGCATTTTTATGTGGTGAACAGTTGTCAAGTGCAGTATTTGGTTAGTCATTAAAACCGCATGAGTGCAAGGGGGCACGTGCTCCGAATAATGATATCTCTTGAGGGGCAGAAAGTGCAGGACACGGGGCACTATTCATATCCATATACGCGGATAATGTGCACCACTCCACAATTATTATAACTGCCCTAAATTCAATGGTTATAATTCACGCTGAATCCATATTCCAGCAATGTATCTAAAACCATACAAAATGATGGTTTCATATTCATTTATCGTTATATCAATTTTTAATGTAAGTATTTACGAAAAACAGTTGACTTAAAATAAGTATAATTTTAATTCGCACTAATAATCGACGAGAAGCCGACAAAAACAACAAACAGAATCGGTGGTTGGAAATGTATCATTAGCAGTTTCAAAAGTACGAAAAATATTTCATTTCAAAGTATCATTGCGAGCTGTTTGCGATGGAGGTGGTAAATTCGATGGTTTTAATACGAGTGCTTAACGAAGACAAAAGTTCCCAATTGATAATTTGAAAGTATATTCAACGTACACAGTAATGTCACAGCTTCAGAATCGATGGTTTTAATTTTAACTCGCGATAATATCATATGCGGGGCAACACGCCTATAACCAACGAAAACAAGTTTAAATTTTTGTTCTAAGTTCTAATGGTAACATTATAAAAGTCTGCGCAGAGAGTAAAGCGTGTAAAATGTTGCGGCTCATCATACCAGCCTGTAATTCCACACATCTCCATATCGATTAGTGCAAGGACAAAGGCTCAACCCTCTCTCAGATGACAATTACACGCGGCTTAAACCCAACGTTTTATTGTAATGACAGCGGGGAACATCGAACTTTTATTACATTTGTCATTTGATAGTCTTCCACTAGAGGTTCACGAATTGAATTGCGAATTGATTGTTCCCCCTTTTCTACATTTACATTTTACCGAAGTTCACCTCCTCAACCTAGGTTCTGAAGGGTGCACATAAATGTAAAACCGTACTAGATAATGAAAAAATGTCCTGCTTGCATTAAAATCGTTATTTACATACTGAACACCGGGATCAAGACGAGGATATTAGTCGTGGTCCTGGCGTCACGGGAATGGGCACGTTCATTAAAATACTCACGATGTCAGATTAACACTTACTATGTCACTTTCGACAACTAAACACTTGCAGCCATATCCATAGTGCATTTAATAGCGTCTAAACCTATCTAGGTAGATAGTAGATACTAAAAACGGTTAGAAAGTATTTCACTGAATATAATTTCTGCAGGATAAATCACATTCTGATCAGCATTAGTAGCTACTAAGCTTTAGTGGATACTAGGGGGCTATACATAGAGACCTTGATATTTAATTTTAAAATAGTCTAAAAGCAATCTTGAGTTTAAAAATATAAAAGTTAAGCAAATCAAATATGAGTGATAAGCAAGAGTTTATGTTGACAAATCATTTTACATAGTAGAAAAAGTTTCTAAATTTACCAGCTTTTAAAATGCCAAATGATGATCAAAGATTGTGTTTGAATGAATTATGCAAATATGTATTAGTAAAATACTTACTAGCTATTTCAGAATTAAAAAGTGTCTAGAAATATCAATAGATGAACAAAGAAATCCCTCTGAATAACACCAAACTAGTAGTCGAAGGTTAAAACAAATGAAATAATTAATTCCCGCAATTTTAATAGTCTGTCAATTAGAAAAATATCAAAGAAAAAAATTACTCTGTAAAATTCTGTAGATATCACTGGTATTCGTGAAATTTCAATATTAACTAAACATTATTGAAAATAAAGAAATCAATTCAGAACTCAAAATTGAAAATATTTAAGACAAATTTCAGAAAAAGTTCACAATGAAAACAATAAGAACATCTGCAAAATTGAACCCGGTAAATTTTTACAGAAATTTCATAAAGTTCGTAGTAAACATAATATACGTACACAAAGTTCAAAATAAAATTTTCAGAAATATTTACTAAAATTAAATGACTACAAAATTGAAAATTCATAATAATCATTTCAGAAAAGTTTACTATGTATAGGTACAGCCACGGACTCTAAAATGACGCGTCCGTCCGTCCGAGCAGTCTTCTATCCTAGTCTATCGTTCCCCTACCGCGAGGGACCAGACAAGGATAGCAGACGGCTCGGAAGACGGACGTGTCATTTAAAGTCCGTGGCTGTACATCTAATAAAATATGTAGGTATCTACAAAATTGAAAATTTAAAAATTTAAAATAGTCATTTCAGGAAAAGTTCACAGAAAACAATAAAATATCTACCAAATTTAAAATTAAACACACCTATTTTGCAGATTTTTTTGAAAAAAATAGATGGATACACATCCAAATACTGCAAAAAAGTCAATGACAATTGATAAGAAAAAGTACAGAATGTATCAAAATTCAAAACCGAATCCAAAAAACTCCAATAAAATGTATAGATGTCCTCATGCAGACAAACGTTCATTATTATCGACAAATTATGTGAATTCACAAGAATCAAGGGTCAGTCCAGACTCTGGACTCCAGAGTCACAACTTCATAAATTGCAACGGCCATAAAATGTGATGGCAAACATTTTTCAGTGAATGTATGAACATTAGCTGAAAAATACACAATAATATTTTACACAACATGGCATACGTTAAAACTAAATGTTTATTATACCGGGTGGTGCGTCGGATGACGCACCATATAGGGATTTCAATATATATTTTTTTAATTCTCAATAATTTGCTCCCCACATTATTTTAGCAAAAAATCATCAAAGAGTTATTTTGTATAGACCACAACACCCAGTATAATACACTTATTTGATTTTTTTTTAATATTTAAATTCGAGATATAAATGATTTTAAAATGAACTTTTATGCACTTGTCATTCTTTAATTACCTCTATTGACATCTACCAATAATCCCCTGTTAATGGTACTTTTAAAATCTATTCAATGTATTCAATTCAAATTTCGAAAATATTTCATTTAATTGAAATTTTTGAATTTAAAATGAATACATACAATAGTAATACATGTTTTTATTGAAGATTTATGGAGATCTTACTTAATAAGAATGCACAAAAATAAACAGACTAAAGCGATTTTTGTAACAAATATAAAATGTATTCCTATTTATTCACAAAACAAATCATAAATATTTGATTAAAAAATAATTAATAATAATATTTAATTTTTGTACGATCGGAAACTTCGATTTTTTTTTTGTGGCGTGCAATATAAAATGTATGTAGGATATGTAGCGGACAGTGGAAGACTGACAAAAAATAAAATCTAATGTGAGCAGCACGAGTTTCTCCATATTAATATTAATAAAATGATTAAAATTACATTTCACCGAGCTTCGTCGTCTATAAGTGTGCTATAAAATTTTGTTTCCTAGAAAATATTATGCAGTTCAAGATTTAATTTTGATTTTATAAAAATATCTTTTAAATATCCACCACTTTCAGTTTTCGTTATCCAAAACTTTTTTAAAATCTGGATTGTGTACTAAAATTCTTCATTTCAAAATTTTATTCAGCCATCTTGACCAGTTTTTGACATTTTTGAAAAATAGTTTGAATTGAAACTTGGGGAGACTTGGGGATGTAACAGGGATTTCAGTTGAAATTTGGAATTTTCACGAAAACAATACTTGCCTCTTATGAGTACGTACGTATATGGATAAAATAGAATAATTCAAATTTTTTTTTTTAGTTGTTTCTTAATTATTACCTAATGAAATTTTGGATAGTGAATTTTAAAGTACTCAAGTCATTTGTATCACTCCCAAAGACGATACTGTCCCATCCATTTGTTTAGTGTTTTTTAAATATTTAGGCCATATTGTACCTACATGTGACTTTAAGTTAAGTTAAGTTGACTATTGTTTAAGTTACAGTGACAAAAAGCGCAATTGTTGCAAACTACAATATTTTCTTTTGGAATTCCCCTCTTGTTAATTGTATTACACAATTCCCCAAACCCCCTTATCGCAGTTATTGCTAAATAAATTTTCACTTAATCAAATGAAAAGAAGATATATGTCAAAACATTACGTTTTTGTCAAATCACTTTCACTCTATGTATAGCGTTCCCATATTTGTATGGTTATTATTACATACCACTCTGTACATTTGATAAACTGGAAAGTAATTTGAGAAATTGTGACACACAATTGACAAAAGGGCAATATAATAGAAAAATACAATGCGAGTGAATAATTTTGATTTTGATATTTTTTTGTACTTGTACGTACGCCACGCAGTACATCAAAGTCATGCCACATGAGTTGAATACCAAACGACAAGCACAAAAGTTGGAAAATACTGGATGTGAACATTACTTGCGAAATAAGATAGAAATAAAAAATAATAGGGCACTGCTCTACAAGAAGAAAAATGACAATGAAAAGAAGAACGAAGAAATTATTGCATTGATTTTTAGAATAAAATGTTTTCCATTTTTTCCAAGTTTTTTGACACTCGTATAAGTTTGAATATGCTTGTAAAATATAATTTTTATCATTCAATAATAAAGTGTATTTGATGGATTGTATAATTATTGGAGTATCTATTACTGTTATTTTTAACTGTTGTAGTGGCAACAGTTTGCGACTTACGCAAGAAAGTAATGACAAAATAGTGTCTTTTTCTTGGAAAGTCGTTGAAATATATGGTAAAATGTGTAAATAGATTTGATTAACCATTTTAAAGAATTATTTTAATAATATTGTTTGCTAATAAAACGCAAATAGTCATTTAAATTTTAGAATTTGTAGTAGTAAATGCAGATTAGTGATTTTATTTGTTATTTGAAATTTAATTAAATCGCGGCAATCATTCACATAGTTATCAAATTATTTGTCAGTATTATTTTGTAGGTCAGAGTTTTCATGCTATGTACAAAAATATTTTTGTTTGGCAATTTGTTTTAAACTTGAAAATATATTAAAAAAAAAAATCGATGAAATCTCTCAGAAATAAAGACAAAATGAATCCTGATTCTAGATACTAGATTAATTGAATGATATTGTCACTTGAAATAAAATTTAATTAAATTATCTGGCACTGCACTGTGACAGAATAACTAACAGTGACAAAACAATGTTTTTCTACTAGAGTTTGGAAAACTTTAACATTTGAATACTAATTTGAGTTAGGAAAAGTGAATTTTTACCTAACAAGTGCGGAAATAATATTTCAACATTAAAAGTTATAAGTTAATTTATTGAAATTATACATGTTATTTTTTATCATTATTGTAAATCTTCACAGAAACATGTTCACAATTCGTGAATGATATTCCAGAACAGGTCTTTGTGGAAGTAGAAATAGGATTATTATTTATGTTAACCTCTTCATAATTGAAAGCAGAACAATCTCGACTCCGCTATATAATGTTAAAATAATTTTAAAATATTAAAATTATCCAAATGTAATTCATTTTCCAAACTCTAGTGGAAAAAAAGCATGTGTGCAACACGTAAGAAATCCAAAAAAATTTCCGTTCACGGCACATTTTTAATCTCGGCTACCGCCTCCATCAAAAATTCCATGCCTGGTATGGAAAAAATGTATATTTCCTAACTTATTGCACAAATAGCTATTTTTTTGCAAATAGTTTTTAACTTTGAACTTTGATTTTTGAATATATTTCATAGGAAGCGTTTTAGGATACAAGAAATGAAATTACGTATTGTAATATTTAATTCAATAAAATTTTACTCATATTCTTATTTGCTGTTTACTGTTCGTAAATTTGTCACTTTATTCATTTAAAACGTATTGAATCTGCATCGAGATAAATGTAACAAAATGATAATATTAAAAGATTTGAATAATTTTGATTTTGATTCTTATTTATAGGATTTTAGTTACTTTAGTTGTATTTTACGCTTTAATACATTTTATTACCAGTAGTATGATTCAACGTTTACAAAACGGGGGTCGCCTCTATCCAATTGAAGTTGATGTTTTCTTTTGATGAATTGAGATTCTTTTTCATATTGAATCAATGCTAAATACTTTGCTAATTGATTTACCAATTATTTAGTTTGATGTGTTCTATTAATATGTGATTATTACTAAGAAATACGCAAGAAGTTATGTGTGAACGGTTTTTATTTTAAATGTACGTTTAACAGAAGGAAATGCTGGTAGCTGTATCCTAATGATATGCAAAAGGGGTTTCTGGTATTATATCATTGTTAACGATTGATACCGGTTACTGCACGTGTCTGGTCGCGTGTCGTCCCGATGGTAAATACTTGGTTCGGTAATTGGTATATTTTTTGTCATTGTTGCAGTGGACCCTGTGGGCATGAGACATTCAGAAATATTAATTTGTACGAGTGCACACGTGTACGCCGAAGCGATTTCGGCAATTAGTGCGGTTGTGGAGATGCCGTATTAATACGCCGCCCTAATGGGGATTTGGTTCAAATAACGAAGAGGCTCTGGAAATATTAATTTTAGACGTGGTAATACGTGTTTATTGCAGATGCCCGAGGAAAAGCTATATGCTTAATGCTAGGACTGATGATGGCTTAAATGATTTTCACCTGCCGGATTTGCATCGCTAATAGTACGGCTACTTGAAATACATGTCCACACCTCTTGCACGCAACACACGAACCCGAACATGAAAAGCGCTCTCATCCGATACGCTGCAGTAAAGCAAAGATGCGTCGATTAGAATTTGTGGATATTTCGTTGAAATAACAAGATCGCAAAGGGGGAACCGAATAAACGAAGACAATTAAAATGGTGAGCAGTGCTCGTAAAAGAAAAATCAACAACACGCTAAACAGCAGCGATGAGAGAAAATTAGATTCGAGTTCAAAGGCGGCTCTTCTCGCGAATTATGAAAACACCTCGAGTCCTTTGAGGAGGCGCGCGATATGCAAACGACTAGGATAATTAGTATAATGGCAGCCACTTCAATACCTGACTTCCTGGCCTAATTTAGATACTTCTGTTTTTGTAGGATCCCATCACTTGTTGACTCAAGTACACATTATTCGTTGTACTCCACCATCTCTAGCCATCCATCCGTCCTCCTGCATGTATAAATATCACGGCCTGTTCTCCAAGTTAATCGAATATACGTTACTAAGTGCACACATAAATACAGTAGGTTGCTCTACATGGTTTCTGCATTAGCAGGGACTTTCTATATAAGGATGCACATTACACGAGAATATGTACACTTAATTACATTACGAAGCAATGGCAACTTTCGTGAACGGCAAACTTGCAAAATGATGCGAGCCAAAGTAATGCAGTAGACGTTTGTGCTACCAAATAACGCATCGGATATTAGAATCGCGAGATAATTTTATAGGCACGCACGAATACAATGATAGCGCTAAAATGAACAGTAATGAACCCCAATAATCTCTTACTTATTGAACAGTTGCTTCCATCATATTATACTGGCTCCATTTACAAATTGCTATATTAAATATTTCTGGTGACCCCTGCATTCAATATCCGTCGCACAGATCAACAAGTTCTATTGAAGAGCATTGTCCCATGCGGACGCTATTGTGCGACCCCCTGTATACTCTTGAATTTGTATACAACCCCAAAAAAGCAGTGATACCAATCTGAGTCCCGTAAATCCGCACAATATTATCAGGCGTGCATTTGAAATATGAGATTATTTTGGTGGAAATAAAGCGGAATCTATATAGATATCTAATGGAGAACCGAGCGAGGGAAACACGTCGCCTTGCTCGTTTTATTTAAACCGTTTGTAAGATGTAACGAAATAATTGCAATTAGAAGAAAAGTAGTAGCGATGTAGAAATTTCTTGAAAATCCAAACGCCGAACCAATTTAGAGATGTGAGCGCGGAGAAACACACGGAATAATGAACAATTAAATTATTCACAATACACAGCTATCCAATTATCGTTTCCTGTAGAGCATTCCGACCGCATTCAAACAAAGACAAAGAGAATTTACTTACACCACGCAGGAGAGAGAGCCCTACATAAACATACGCATCCAATTACAGGCTAATTGATACGCTGTAAGAAATATGACGGATCTCGACCTCGCGCGTCGTTTTAGAACAAAACCCGAAACCTTTTGATCAGGCCTGAGTTGTACGAAGAGCTGCACAGCTCATTATCAACCTTCCGCCGAATACATTCGTGAGAGGGAACGAACTGTCTGGCAGGCGACACCTTAAGGATTTGAATGCAGCACATTTTACAGCCCGGCTCTCCACTCTTACAGCCATCGAAAAAAAAGGTTAATGGCACAGAGCGTAATTAGCGTTAAACATCCATGGTGTAAGAATTACCCCTCTAAGAAATAAAAACTACCAGATTCTTTACGTTTTTTTTTCAATTCTAAGGCATGCTGTTTTAGTGTGGGTAGAATCTGTCAGCGGCTACATGTACTGTCCACCACCTTCAAATTAAAACTCACAACTCCTCCACCTATCATCTAGGAGGCTATACCTGTGGTGGCCAGCAGACGTCTCCACTCCGCAGGACTGATCGGAGGGTTGCGTCCGTACTCACCCATGGAACCGGCTTTTCCGTCCAATTGGTACGGTGGGATACCCATGTGGGCCGGGGGTGGTTGAGACAGTGGGTCTCCATTATGGCAGAAGAAAGGCAGTCCGGCGCCTGGATGCCCCGTCGGTCCGAGTCCCATCTTTCCGGCCTGCAACAAGACAAGACAGGATGAAGCAAAAGCACACATTATTACAGCACATCACTTGCGTGCTCCGAGGTAAACACGAACTTATCACAAACAAAAGTGCTTCAAGAGTTCGCAAGCTTAAACTAAAGTTACGTTGACTTTGCACGCGTTACACTTTGTTTGCAAAGGATTTAAAAATAAAGCCCAAGTTGGCCTTCGCCTTTGCGATTCCAGTTGTAATTATAAAAATTAATTTCGGCCCAAGCAATTTAAGGGGTTTACGTGCCGCACTGGAAGGTTTATTTAATTATACAATCAAATTTACAACACCTCGCATACCGGATATTTCCTCCATGCCCCATTTTAAGCACAGATATGTAAATGCACGGGGTACAAATTGGTACTGACTGTGCGAGAATCATGGTGCAACTGAGGTGAAGAGCGACCGTTGGTACTTGCACGAACGCGGCATATCAAAGCGAAGTGCAACTTTGAGGAGACAAGGATGCGGAGACTCCAAGTACGGATTCGCAGGACCAGCTTCTCCTTATCCGATCCGGTCGCTTATTTATCGGCCCATATTCGACGTGAGCCAGCGTTACATAAGTTACTTTTCATAAATTATAATCGCGCAGGAGTAGGTGTGCTAAAAATGTCAGACCTCTGTATGCGGGGCAGTTTGCATGAATAAGCAAAAGGGCAAGACAGGAAGCGAACACGGTAAAATAGGACGACGGGTAAATAAATAGCAGGAATGTTTATTCATAAATGCAGCAGTTCCATATTTAACCTGCACAAAGTAAACAGGGCGGCTCTAGCTACACTCCACCGAGCAACGCGACCGCGCGATCATCGCCTATGAGTCAATTCATGCATTATTTAGAGATTAATATTAGCGATGGGTAAATTCGTATAATTAGTCCGATTTTTTTTAAGGATTGTATGAAACACCAAAAAAATGCAAATTTCGTACAATGGGTGTGTATCGCGTATGATTCGCATCCAGAAAGTTACGAATCGTACGAATATACGAAACCACTCAAGTTTCTTATTCTGTGCGTGTTATGGATTCCTACCAGGATGTGAGATACTTACACGGAACGCGACAGGAAACATACCCTTCCCTGTGAACATTCGGGGCTCTCTTGATACTGCAGGTGAAGTCGTGAATGTTTGTTAGCAGTGTCAATGGTTCCAGAAACACGACATTGTTTAGCAAATATTCGTACAACTTCTAAGTAAAAATATATATTTATGCAAGAGTTAAAATTTCTTGTTTAAATAAATTTTATAATGAAGTATGGGAGAAGTATAAGAACGTTTTTTTTTTGCTGAAATCTATTACTACAGAGAATTTACTCCAGACGCAGTGCACTCATGAGACCCTCTAGGTCGAAACCGGTCTTCAATAGTCCGAGGAGATGACATTCAAATGAGCAATTATTTAAACTTAAATTTTATAAAAACTAAATTTGAAATAATTAATTTCGTATTATTTCAAACCAATTTTTAAAATAACTAACTATATTTGAGAGTCGTCGCGATTGCTTATTTAAATAAATATATTTGTGCATTTAAAAAACATCTACATCTAACGTGTTTTCGTTTGGGTTTTTATCTCATAAAATGCGCATATACGCGCTTTACTTAAAAATATACCATTATGCGAGTACCATCCTACGAGCGTCATTTCAATATTCACAATATTATAAGCTGGAACCATAATATTGTGTATATTGAATTGTCTCCGGATACTAGAGCCGATACTGGTACGTATAACTGTAACTCGAATCGCCAATTTCTAATTAATGTGTTCAAATCGATTTTAAGACTGCTCGGGCACACGGCAGTGGGTACAAATAAAATTGGGAGATTCGCAGAAGGACGAGATATGCTCAACTACGCGCTTTCGGTCTTTTTTTATTTATCTTGTCATGTTGTTTTTTCGTTACTGGTTGCTTCGATAATATGGAAGCGGGTCTGCTTGAATAAATACTGCTGGGAATATATGTGGACGCGTACAAGTCATCTCCATATTCTGGAGCAGCCGCAGGCGAGGGTCGCCATGGTTACGCCAAGATAACTTAGGCGCAGGCTCGCATACTGGAACTCGCCGATATTAATCTTTAATGCACGATTACTGAAAGAATTATTATATTTATTAATCATTTTTGGTACAATTTAATACTTCATACTTTAAAAGCCTTAGAATTTTTGGAGCCGTTACTTTGAGTAACGTCTTGGAATTCTGACAAAAAAAAAACAATTTTTGTTTCACTTGATAATTTCTACAACAAATATAATTATGTTATTGTATAATGAATAAAACATAATTGTTTCATAATGCAGAATATCTATTATAAGTACAATGGTTGTACACCGAGTAATTTTTCAGCACAGAAATACTGGTAGATATATTGAAAACCAAATACACGTTGGTTGGATGAAGTGGAAACGGACGTGAAACCCAAATAAGGAATTGACGATCATCAGCAATAGAGAGGAACGTCTGCAGGAATTTCTTGCAGGAGGCGCGGAATGGGTTATGGCACCCGGAATGATCATGATGATATCAAAAACATTAATACTTAACAATTCATTACTAAATCACCGGCAATTAACTGAAATACTACTACGCAATGGTTCTGTATCATTTTTTTTTTATACCGAATACTGAATTGTCGTACACTGTTTTGTGTACCAAATACTGAAATAGCGTAGAATTTTTCAGTATTAAAATAAAATACAATCGTTCATTGCCATTTCGGCGCAATATTAAGCAACTTTACAATACCAAAATGCCGGTATATGTGTATATACCGCATACTGAAATACTGCTTAAATATTAAGTACCGAAATAATTTTAAATACACCGAATACTGAAATATCGCCCCATTTTCAGCACTGAAATACCGGTACTGGAATGTTTTAAGTACAGGTATTTCAGTATTTAAATAATTTATTTAAAGTGATGAGTACGAGTATAATAAACCATAAATTTCGCTGCGAACTGTTCAAAAATGAAAATTCGAACCGTCATCCCGACGATTTTTTACTGAAAATATGATTTTACAAACTATGTGGAAACTGGCACAAATACCTCAGATCGATAGCGTGTTCGATTTTCGTATTCGATTTTGTATACAGTATTTCCCGAGAATATGCAGGACAACATTAAGAAAGTTATTTTTACGTTTTTAAATATGTTCTAAATAAGTAAATGGAACACGATTTATAGTTTAGTCTTTGTTTTTGTAGCAGTTACTTTTTTTTATAACTTATTGTTGATTATTAATTTTTTTTTCATCTTTTTTCACCTTTTTTCACCTTTTTATTTCATCTTCTCTAGGCATGTAGATGGTCACTGCTGGACGTACTCCTCCCTTCATTTATTTATTTTATTCAAAATTATGTTTTTTTTTTTAATTCAATCAAATGTTTCTGTATAATTCTTTAAAATTTATTTTACAAATTAATGTACCTATTTAGATTTGTATTTGTTATAAAATGAAGTAATATAACTATATGAAGTAATTGTTAGTATAATTCCATTATTACATTTACTTCAGTCCTGTTTTTTCTCGACGATTTGTTATTTTATTATAGACAATCGCAGTGTTTCTATTTAAATTTGAAATGTTATTAAAACGTCAGTTTCATTTTTTTAACACCTGGACAGATTTTTTACTTTTTTTTATCAAATGATAATAATAAATTAGGAATTTTGTAGGCCGATTATTCCAACTTCTCCATTGAAGTGTACTGCGAAACTATTGTTTTAATTTATATTATAAATGGCATTAGTAGGTATTTGCAACTTCAGCCGTAATTTTTAAAACAGACGGACAGCGTTTAAACTTTTTAATTAAATTTTTGACTTGGTAAACAAAGTTTATCTTCGACTTTGATATATTTCATCAGTATCTTCTAGCCTTGCGTCTATCAAGTGTAAAGAGTAGGTACTGTAGAAAGAAACTGAAATAGGGTACACTAAACCAGTTAATACTTAAAAAAACTAAGTACTGGTCTCTCCAAACTCGGGCATAGTTATCTGCTGGATACACATGTCTATGCTCACCAATGTAAGAATGTACCTGCCAATGCATTTATAGTCGCCTTCTGGGTGTTTCAATCCGTTGACTCATCGCAATTTAATCAGTAGTTGAGAAGACCTAGTTTTAAGTAGACGATTGTAATCTATTAGTAAATTTGCTTCTTTTTTCTACTCTTAGGAGTTAAAAATTGCGGAGTAAGGCAATGTGAACTGAGTGTGCCACGTACACTTTAGATTGCATAAAAGTTGAACACAAAAAATTAATTTGAAGCTTGTGAAAGTTTTATAATTAAAACTTTAGTGGGAAATGAAAACTGCCACAAAATATGAAAAATGTTTTTCAAAGTATTATTTTGTTGCAGCAAATATTAGAGCTTTATCGATCTACATATACATTTATTTTTAACATTTTGAATGCACGCATTCATACGCACAAGCGATGTTTCATGTGTTAACTTAAAAACGTATTGAATGCATAATTATACTATTGGATAGAAATTAATTATGCAACAATTTATTGCGTAAAAATGGCTATTAAATGCATAATTAGATTATTAATATCATTAATTAATTACTGATTGATTTGATTACACATGTTTTTATTGTATTAAATTTGGGAAATACGAATTAAATAATTTATTTAATAACAGTATTAATGCTGGAGGCATTATAAATATTACTATGTTTACTTTGTCCGAACAAGCTTTGTTAATATATGTATACAGAGTGTCCAAGATAAGGATAAACAGCATGGGGATCTCGGAAACTGTAAAAGTTAAAAAGGCAATTAAATTACAACAAAGTTGCCCAATTTATATTCTGTTGAGAAAACCACAAATTTCCGCTTACTTTCGGAGATATTCGACAAAATCCGAAATCTTGCAATTTCGTTTTTATTTTTTTCTAAATATATTTGATAACGTATTAGAAAATCAAAGGAACTCTTTTAGCTTCACAAAACAGCGTTTTTACAAATTTTCAGTACAACGTTTCGTATTGAAGAAACCGGCATCAACTTTATTTTTTTATATGTTCCGTAAAAAATGTACACCCTGTATTAGATTGCATTTGATATTACGAATTCAACTATTTATATCTTCTCATGTATTTGTTCAGAAAAAGGCTTGTTAATACATTTCGAACATTTTCTTGTAGTACGCGTTGAAATGATGACGACGAAGACAGACATTATTATCTAATTTTAACCAAGAATAGGTACCAAAATAGTAACTAAAAATAATTTAGCAAGAATAGTTATTACACATTGAAACATTATAGTTATTGAGAACCACAATAATTATGTTTTTACTGTGGTGTGTACACATACCACTTTGTTCATTTTCTGACGACGAAGACAACAATTACGACATAACTTTAACTCAGAATAGGTACTAAAATAGTAACTAAAAACAATCTAGCAAGAATAGTTGTCTTCGTCGCTCATTTCAGCGCCTACTACACCAAAATGTTCGAAATGTATTAACCAGCCTTTTCTATTGAATAAAAACATGACGAACCATACTGTGATATAAATCGTTGAATTCCAAATAGGAAATGATACTTAATACCTGATTACTTTACGGTACTTTATTTACGGGCCATATAAAAATATAAAGTTGATGATGGTTTTTTCGAAACGAAACGTTGTACTGAAAATTTATAAACGCTGTCTTGTAGAGCTAAAAAAGTGGCAATAAGCAAGTGCCTTTTGGTTGAAATAGTTTTTATACCATTTCAAATAACTTCAGAAAAAAATAAAAACGAAATCGCAAGATTTTGGATTTTGTCGAATATTTCCGGAAGTAAGCCAAACTCAATAAATAAAAAATACTTTTCGTATTTTTCATTAGATTAAATTAGGTTTTATTCATTGACGTTCGTGGAGCATGGATTACTATTCAAACTGTGACGTTTTAGGACGCTGTGACATTTTAGGACGCTTAAAATTAAAAGTAAAAATGAAACTATAAAAAAAGTTTACTTTTGGATGGCCGCGGTTGTACCTACTATTTAGAGTTACCCGTCAAATAACTTCAGAAAAACTTAAAAACGATATTGCAAAATTTCGTATTTTGTCGAATATTTCCGGAAGTAAGCCGAACTCAACCGAATATTCATTCATTCATAATCCATCCCTCTTTTACCCATTGGGTGTCGAGGTTTTGTCCTGTTAACCCAGAATATTACTGACCACTAAACTGTAACCGCCTTTGTAACTGTTACAGTTTCCGAGATTCCCATGCTGTTGATCTTTATCTTGAACACTCTGTATAGGGAGAATTGAAAAATAAGGAAAATTGATGGTGTATCCTTTATTATTAATTTTAGAAAAATAAAAGGTTCAACAAAAGTTAAATGGCCCAACTATTTGCCACAAATGACGATTTTTTTTTCTGATGTGATCAAAAACAAAAATGTATGTTCCTTACTTTTTATTGACCCTGTATGTTTAATCGCGACCATCCAAAAGTGACCAATACTTGATTTGATAGTGAAAATTTCCGTATTTTTCATTAGATTAAATTAGATTTTATTCATTGACGTTCGTGCAGCATGGGTTATCATTTAAACTGTGACATTTTAGGACGCCTATGATTAAAAGTAAAAATCAAACTATAAAAAAAAAGTTCACTTTTGGATGGCCGCGGGTGTATCTACTATTTAGAAATACCCGTTAAATAACTTCAGAAAAACTTAAAAACGATATTGCAAAATTTCGTATTTTGTCGAATATTTCCGGAAGTAAGCCGAACTCAACAGAATATTACTGACCACTAAACTGTAACCGCCTTTGTAACTGTTACAGTTTCCGAGATTCCCATGCTGTTGATCCTTATCTTGAACACCCTGTATTGGGAGAATTGAAAAATAAATAATGTTCCTTACTGTTTATTGACCCTGTATGTTTAATCGCGGCCATCCAAAAGTGAACAATACTTGATGTGATAGTGAAAATTTCCGTATTTTTCATAAGATTAGGTTTTATTCATTGACGTTTGTGAAGCATGGGTTACTACTACTATTCAAACTGTGACATTTTAGGACGCCTATGATTAAAAGTAAAAATCAAACTATATAAAAAAAAGTTCAGTTTTGGATGGCCGCGGTTGTACCTACTATTTAGAAATAAAAAGCAAAAAAGTAAGAAAAATCGGCAGTAAAGTGAGCCTAAATCGGCATATTTTTTGTACCATTTTATGCAAATTGTATTGCCTACATAGGTTCATAATATGTACAACCAAAGCAAATTCGTAAATCGAACGCTAAGTATATAAATATTTACTGCACTAATATTTTAAAGTGATCTAAATCCTAGATAAGTTACCTGAGATACACTCAAATCAACTACATTTTTACTAAATGATGATGCATAACTGCTGAATTGTGCAATTAATTTTAATAAAAGGTATTTTAAATTTCTTTAATAATGAGAGCTACAATTGGGGCTTCATAAAATCGCATGTTGTATATTGTTTTTATGGACCTGTAAGTTTAATATAACAGTACACGGGATCGCCAGCTTCACTTCCTCTTCAAAGGAAAAAGTGCCTTTCAAAGGAAAAAATATATATATATATATATATATATATATATATATATATATATATATAGCTAGACTAATGAAAATTTTTTGAGGAAAAAATCTGATTGGAAGTTATTGGACACTTGATAGGTGTCCGGGGAGTGTATAGGGTGCACCTTAAATCCGGGACACAACATTTGGTCTCTTTTTAAATAGACCACCCTATATATTCTTTCATTTTCAGAATCTGCTTCATGTGGTCTTCACAAGTCATTATTATTTTCAGAGATCAGATGCAATGTTGCCAAGTTATTCCCATTTTAGTAAAATTTAACGAAAAATCATGGACGAGGAAAAATATTCAACAAAACCTTATTATAAGAGATCAATGAAATAATCTGGGTATTCAAGTACCCAAGCTGTGTGGAAAAACATTCACAATATTTGAAGTCACGTAGAATACATAGGGTGTTCTGACACAACGATAGAATTTTGCTATTTTCAAATGCCTAAAACTCATGTTTTTCAAACAGAACACTATGTATATCCCTGTAAGTAGTATGTTCAAAGAAAAAAACCTTTCGTGGTAGATGCCTTCTATTAGGAAATTTTCGTCTATACTCTCTGCTAACTTCTATTTATAGTTTTATGGTGATTCCGAACAACTTTTCTTAATAAAGTTTTGTAAAAAAAATCCCTAGTATGTTTTTCCAATTTTTTTCGTAATTTTTTTATCACAATGGCCTAGTTATTTACTAAGGTTAAAATATGGTTTACCCATTCAACAAAACTGCACAAGCTTCACATATTGCAAAAAAGTATTTTAAAATCCACCAAAAAATAAAAAAAGGTGCAGAAGTGTTACCACTTACCACACTGTGTTACCACAGTGTAGATAATTATAACAATAAATAATATTATCCAATAATGTAGTAATAATCTCAGTTGTAGATCTTCATATCTCAAACAAAATAATTTTCTTTTCTATTGACGGCATTGGCATTATTTCCCCGCAGAAATGGGAAGCAGCATATGTATATGTATAATACAAAGTTAATTACATACATTTATATTCTGCTATTCGAACCTATGAGTACAGCTTGAAAAATTCTCTAGTATCAGATTATTACCAATTAATACCCTTAAGGTAATTGTTATTGCTTTCTATTGCACAATTTGATTGTTAATGAAGTCGCCGGGATAACGAGCTAGGTGGTGGGAGACACGTGCGTGCGCCCTCTGACACGACACGCTATATTTGACACATCAACACCATGTATGATTACACATAAATGCATAAAACCTGGGCGTTTCTTAGCTTGGTTAATGACAGACCAAGACAACCGCTAGGATATCTTACACCTGTAAAGCGGCACACGAACCAGAGGAAACATTAATTCCGACTTTGCGGATCGCCTCCAATATATTAGAACAGCAACGCAGCATTATAAATTATGCAAATGCAAAGAGTGCCGTCTATCTGCGTTAATAAAGCCGTAAATAAAAAAAAGCGTCCTCTCTAGTTTTCACGAGATCGCCCAAAACATTTCTGGTTTTTACAAATCCCTTTCACGCGATTGATCGAGAATTCAATCTGTACTAATTCCTCTTAGGATGATTAATATAGAAATCGGCGGTGATTAATTCCAGGTATATTTTCAATACAGAAAACTGGGGGATGTGTTACAAGTTGGTTGCGGTTTGTAGAATTAGTATTGGTTGTGTGCCTATTGGGATGCATGCGGTGAATCTTTATTTGCTTTACGGGGGAAACGGATCAAAAAGAGAATTGATGTTTGCATATGTGTAGTATAATAGTTCAGGCAACATAAATAAACATTCGATCATGGCACACATTACTAGTCTCAATTATACAGAAAACAACATATTGAAGAGAAGGCATTTCAATATCAAAGAGAGCCGCGCATGTGCCCGAACGGGAGGAGAAGAGATGGACCAATAGCTCCGGTCGATTCCGGGCTCCGGAACTCTGGCTCCGGGCCCGCCCATGTGTAGATGAAGTTATCACGTCGTGCGTTTGATCTCTAACATGAAAACTCGATGCCCATTTCGTCTAAATGACCTAAGCTGCTTTTATGCTTTTAATACGATTTCTTTGTGTGTGCGAGTGTTTCCACGACTGAAATAATACGTTTTCACGCAATATTAATATTCTTTCTGTCTCGGCCGCTGCACGAGAAATCACACTGCCGGTCATTTCACTCGCAATAATCTCGACATATTGAAAACACCGCTGGCAAGGAACAGGAACCGGCGGAAGAGAATATATATTTTAAAATTTCCAGTGAATATAATACCTTTTAAGCGATAAACCTCTCTCTATAAAAAGCGGATTTCATATTTTGCGCTTAGAAAAAGCTTAGCTAGGGGATGCAAAGCAGATAACGGTGTATTGGGGTGAGGGAGGTGGAGGTAGGCGGTGCGGATAAAAAATAAAGAGACGCGAAATATCCGCTCGTTTCTGAGGCTTTTAGCGGTATATACAGCGGGAATTGTTGAAACATTAACGGAGGACCGTCTCCATGGCGACGGCAGAAGCAGCCGCATGCATGGTAATGAATCTGAATCGATCGGGGTTTTAAGTGTGTGTCACTACTACGGGTCCACGCACCACCCCCACCTGTCTTTAACGCAATGTCTACACTTGTAAACACGATTAACGGCATTGTTCACGGAATCTCAGGGCTTCCATAGAACTCATAATAAAATCCAAATGGAAACATTGAAGGACATCATTTTACAATACGATTGCACACTGCATTCCCTATTTAAATTTCAGTTTACATATAAAAATATTGCACCAATTAAAGATGTTATTTCATGATTGCTGAATATTTTAGATCCCAATTGAGCTTAAAGTTACGACTATAATTTCTGCTCTATGTGGTTCATAACTTGGAACCTTTCTAAATCTTATGCGATGCCCAAAAGCTCTAATCCCATTTCCAATCCAGTCCATCTCCTCAAATGTCTAAACCGGCACAAATACTTCCTCCATTGCCATTAATCCTTCCTTCAATTATACCCATCATAGTATAACTAAGAAATTTACATTTATCTTGGGGCATGACTCATTTGCCCAAGGAAATCGAGTTTTTTACGTTCAATTAATCAATTGGAAGAAACCTGTCTAAATTTCTTAATATTTGTAAAAAAACTTCAACATTTCAACATTGTTAATATCCAGGCGATTTTGAGAAATTTCCGGTACACCTGCATATCAGCCAAAAATATAAAAATGTGTATGATGCCTTACTTATCACATATACGCATCCTAAGATGAAATATAAACATTTAAATTTTTAAATTATTTATATAGTCCTAGTAACTACAATAAGTCCAAAATCGCTAGATTTCAAAAGGGTTGCGAAAAAATCCACAACCGGAACTGCGGAATCAATAATATCGAAAATGTGACAGGTATTTTAAAACAAATATTTAAAAAAAGTTAAAGACTATCTAAAACAGACGGTTTTTCTATGAAATAGAATTTTATCAAATTCGTTAACGGATAAAATTAATGTTTGAATTTTGATCGATTATTGTTTTGTTTTTTTTTTTTGTCTGTTTTATGACGAATAAATTCATAATTTCTTGATTTATATACTTATTCATTTTAATCTCGATTCTTCGCGTTCAAAAATATGACACGTTGGAAATTAATTTTGCCAGATTTGAAACAATGAATATTGTCACTAGCCTACTATGGTGCACGTCTGAATATTACAGGAGGTATTCTATTGTGCAGAAATTCTGGGAGGAAAAAAAAAATTTAGAAATAACTCAAAAACCATTTGCTCTAGGTATTGGGTTAAATAACACTTTTTTGTAGCAAATTGTCCTGCCAATCGCCATATGATATAAAATATAGGTGGGTCCATTTGAAAACATTAAAATATGACGTTTCTGGGCAAGTTTCTGTGAAGTGGGCTCTGAAATATTGACATTTTTCAAATACCTATTGTCAAAATTCACACATGTCAATTTTTTTAATCGTAGAGGGATCTATTATTTACAATTCAAGATGCAGGTCGCGTTGGTATCTTCTTTCTACTAGATGTTATACGCATTTTTCAAAACTTTTTTTTTAGGTAAAAATTTGACAAATAATTTTTAAACTCAAAAACTATAAAAGTTAAGTGGGCATAAGTTCATATGGTAATGTAGGCAATTGAACAAGGAATCGAAAAATGTAATAATATACAGGGCGTTCCATTTAAAATAATAAAGTTGGTAGTCATTACCGGTGGAACTGGAAGTGATAGAAAGTCGAAAATATGTTCCTTGAGGTGATCGTATTCAACCATGCAATGCTGATTTTCAAATTTTTCCTTCATCAGGAACCCCGAAAACTTTGAATGGCCGTTATTCGTGGCCCACCCTGTATAATATAAGATCCATTTGGGTATATCCGGGGTCTTAGATTATATATATGAAACAAAAGAACGTCAACCTGAAGTGTGTATTTATTCTTATCCTAATTTTTTTAATCAAATTATGATATTTGAAAACTATTTCTCCGGTTTGCAATTATTCTATAAGAGTTGATCAAAAACAATAATCTTAAACGACATTTTTTCAGGAAACAAAATTATGTAAAGGATTTCGTTAACGGACAAAATAAATTTCAATACATTTTTATCAATTTTTGTTTTTTTTTTGTTAACGTTTAGCTGTTATAAAAGTAATCTTGAAATATGACTTATTTTTGAAATTATCATATACACTTTTGTTCTAAATTAATCATTTTAATAGTAGAAGCGATAAGTAAATATATGATCTTTTATTTTGTGGTATCCTGTAGCTTCCGCATCCTTGATTGGTTTTTAATTTATATTTAACCTTTTAATAGCTATTTATGGTATAAGGGACTAAAGACGAATGTTATCCACGAAAAAATAGTTTAGCGCACGAGGCGAAGGCGAGTGTGATAATGCTTTTGAGTGATTGAAAGAGTTCAGATTGAAATTTTCTTTATCGCGTGTATCATATATCTTTTTCCAATTTCGTTATCAAAATTTTCAAAATAATTTATTGGTTAGGTAATTCATTTAGGTACATAAATGGTAATTAAATTTGTGTCACATTTTTTATAAACAACAATTTTTTTAAAGATAATGCGAATTATTTTTATTACTTACTTCATTCGTGTTGTCAATAGCAGTTTTAATAAAGTGAGCTGTCAACATTTTATTCATACTTTTGATTAAACTGTTGTTTTAATAATGATACATTAGTAGACAAAAAGAAAACGGGACAGCTCTAAAAGCAAATTTGCCTTAATTTTAGCTGACTAACTCAAAAAATTGTAAAATACCTCATTTGAATGATTTTGAATTTGTACGAAAATTGAAGGGTGGTCTATGACGCGCTTAGCAGAAGAATTTCAGGTGGGGGAAAAGTTCATTTTGTTTTAATCTTAATTTTTTGAAATTGTTTTAGAATTGTAGTTTCTACAATTTTTACTTATTGCGTCTGATTTCCTGAAAAATATGTATTGACGTTTTGAATTTCCTAATATTCTGTAAAGTATAGTGCTGAAATTTGGTAGAATTACATTTACATTTTAACAAGTACATTTTTTTAACCTTTTAATATTTTCATTTAATTTCCTGGATGTTTAATATCATCAGAAGTTATGGAATCCTTCAAAAATATTATGTTGATACAAAAGCCAGAATGAAAATGAATCAGAATTATATCAAAACTCAGTTACCCTTACAACCCTTTGGATTTTTTTTACACAAACTACTATTATTTTGAATTTAGGCAATTTTAGTGACACAACTTATTGCCTATTTCTCAGTAATTTGACGTCGTAGAGGTTCGAAAAAAAAATAGCATGACATAAGCCTACCTGAAGAATTGAATGTAGGTCGTTTCGATTTCCGGAAGTTACCGGATGTAGCTGTAACAGCACTCAGAAACAACTTTTATAAGAAAAGTTTTTGATGTAAATTATATGCTTCACGAAATAAAAATTAATGTTTCAGACAATCCGTCCCGTCATTTTCTCGAAAGTATTACGCCAGGTACAGAAAAAAAATAACATGACATAAGCTTACCTAAAGAATTTAATAGTGATTGTTTAGATTCTTGGAAATAACCGGAAGTAGGCGTAACTGCTCTCAGATTTTTAAGTAGTTTTGTAAATACTATATTTTTTCTCCAGTTACTGTCAAAATGACTGTTTTAGGCGTGCTTTCGCTTGAAAAATATATAATTCTGGTACAATACGTTGTAAGGCAATAAAACTCAATTGTACTGGAATGTTCTTTCCGGCCTTAACCACATATTTTTCTGACAACCTAGGCAGTAAACACGGCTAAAAATAGTCACTTTGAGAGCAATCGGAGAAAAAGTATAGTACTTACAAAAATTCTTGAACGCTGAGTGCAGTTACGCCTACTTCCGGTTATTTCCAAGAATCGAAATTATTACCATTAAATTCTTTATGCAGGCTTTTGTCATGCTATTTTTTTCCCTCGAACCTCTATGACATCATAAATCCGAGAAAATGGCGGGCCTGGTTGTCTGGAAGATTAATTTTTATTTTGTTAAGAATATCATTTACAAAAAAACTTGTCATACAAAAGTTGTTTCTATTTCAAATACCTATCCAAAGATACATAACATAGCTTCCCATTTAAAATTCTGAAGTTGAGTACAGTTACGCCTACTTACGGTAACTTCCGGAAGTCGATATTACCTCCATTCAATTCTTCAGGTAGGCTTATGTTATACAATATTTTTTTTCGAACCTTTACGATATCAAATTACCGAGAAAAAAGCCTGGTACGGGTGGTCTGAAACATCCTGTATATTTATTTTTGCACTTATTGATTAGTATTAGTATATTGATTAGATGAGTAGTAGGAGTAGTAGTAGTACAAGTACTAAACGGTCTTACCGCTGTAAATTTACAGCTAGCAGCATTACAAAAGTTAATTAGAATTAGTCATACTGCAAATTAGTCTTTGGTCAAGCAGAGCTTGATTGCCAAATTTTATTTTATCTTACACCTACAGAATTATACATACAGTTGACACCGAAAAAAAAGGACACATGTAAGTGCAGCATCACATTGAAATGTCTAATGCAATTATGACATAAATGCGTGTGACATTTGAATGCTCCTCTTATGTGTGTCCTATTTTTTTTCGGCGTCAACTGTACATCAGTACAGTGTATAATGTGATCAAGAGATTCGAATATTTTTCAAGTTCTTATGAATTCAGTAACTTTTTAAGGATTGAAGTAAAAAATATATATTGAATTCTGGAATACTGTCTTACACCTACAGCTACACTACACCTACAGCTATACATACATCAATACAGTATATAAAAGAGATTCGAAAATATTCTCAACTGACATTTTTAAGAATGAAATTAAAATAATATGTTCCAGTTCTGAAATCGTAAAGCAAACTGTAGTGGCCACAAGATTTTGTAAGATTACTTTAGCTTCTCGGGACATTCAATTGCTGATAGTTTCATGACACGCATTTCCCTAACTGCCACATGATGTGTGCTGGGTGCGTTGCGGGTGGTGGTTAGGCCGCTGGTGTCGTACGCCCGCCGTGTTTCCCTCGTCGTTTGAAACGTAACACTTTTCAGAGTCATTGTTTTCCCGTGTCAAAGAGCGAGCTGTCGTTCCCAGCGCCCTGATTACCTGCCAGTGTTTTTCGCTCGACTAGTAATTATAAAAATAATTACTTCGGTATCCTTTAACAATAGACTTGCCAACGTACAACAAGGACCATTACTCTTGCATAAGAGTATTCTATTCGTTACGCGACTACTATTTACCGTCATCAGCCTAATAACATTTCTAATTGCCAATTCTAAATTCACCCCTCATTTGGTGCTGGTCTAGACACAATGAACACTTTTCAGACAGAATTTAACGCAAAACTGCATTTAATGAGATACACTTACAACAAAAAAAAAACGTGGATGTGATACAGTGCTGTACAAATAGTATTATATCTTAAATCAAATACGAGGAACGGTAAATAAGGTACATATGCATGAACAGTATATATGTCGGACACAGTATAATACCGTAACCTTATGTCAACAGGGGTGTATAGCGTGTATAAAGAGACAGGGTGCATTGTGTCACACAATGCAATGTCTGTACAATAACAAAAGGTCGCATGTTTGGGCTTTTAACAGAATGAGATGTCTAATAATTAATATACTTAAACACGGAACAACTTCGGCCCACACAATCGACGAAATTACACACATTAACTCCAAACACATATAATTTACCAATCCGTACAAATCTCACACCTTTGCCCATTTCCCCCACCCGACAGAAAAATTAAAAGATAGCATCAATGCGAGGCCATAAAAAATGCGAGCGAGTGTCATTAAAAGGAAAATATGTGCGAGTCGAAAACGCATCACGGTAAAAAATCGGGGGGGAATTGTAATTCAACAGTTCATCTGGTCGCCTCTCCAGGCCTCATCAAGCCTTCAAATTTACATTTTAAACAGAAACGAGACTTCTTTTTGGTCCCGCGTTCTCGTTACATGCAAATGGCCGACGTAATGAATCCTCCGATGCCAGAAAAGAGAGCAGCATCCGTCCTGGAGCTGCAGTCAGAAAGAGAGGACTTCAATCCATGGTTCTTAAAAATGAGCTCGCTCCAGCACAAGAAAAAAACGCTGCACCAGAAAGGGAATAGTAAATGACATTCATCTTGCTTTCATTCCGCACAATTGGTGCTGCGACGTGAGTTTCGCGTGCATGCATTAAAAAAAACGCGCGCGGTGGCTTCCGTAATTCGATGTATTAATAATTTAATCCCGCGTCTGATCTGGAGCACTTTCTTCCGAGTAACTTCCTGCGCGTATAATAATGCTCCTCTAATATTGGTCCTCGAACTGCCACGTAAATAATGAATTTATATTTTAATTTCCGCGATGTACATTGGGGGGATGCCAGGCAAATTCCCGGAGTGCTGAACTCATGTAGACTTTAATCGGGATTACATCTTGATTGTAAATTAGTTTGGGGGCGAGGGAATGGAAAGCGGCAAAAAGTTTTCCACTCTTTCTTTGCAAAATTTAAATTGCAAACACGAGACGCGCAATTATCTGCACGAGTACGTTGCGTGATTTTTTAAATCAATTATTGGCAAAAATAAACTTAATAATTCAAATTTGGCAAATAATGCCCTTCATTAATATCACCTGATATATTCTTTATGACTTCAGTTCTAAACTAAACATTAAATAGACCAACGGATATTAACAAAACTATATGACTTAATCAGGAATCTAAAACAACTAATCAGGACATGCATAATTATCACACTGCATACAAATCAACTTTTGATATGGAACTAACGCGATTATAAATATTTTACAACTAAATTGTTCAATTTTGTATCACCTAATATAAGAAATTTTCTCAAAGACGTCTTCAAACGACAAGTTTAAGTATATCTTGTTCGAAAGCGACTTCAATTCTACAGTTTATATATTTCTTGCTTGCGTGTAAACCATCTGGGTAATATGTATCATAAATACAGTTATAATCATAATCATAATATAATTACTATTATTATAATGATATTAATTCCACACAGTATGTCCCAATTATTTTATATACTAACAATTATCATCAATCAATCAAATCAAATCATCAATCAATATTTGGAACATGGTTCACGTTTTGTATAATTACTAGAAATAAAATGTGAGGGTTTGAACCCTTCAATGTCTTCTTATGTTTCACTAAGTATATAAGCCTTAAGCCTTAAATTTATATAATTAATAAATTATTATATATTAACAAATTGAATTATTTCTCCAATTACCCATCGCAAATTAATGGAATTCAGCATTAACAATCCAAAGAACTCCAAGGGTTCCAAGGGTCGAATAATATTTCTAATTGATTGAATTCATACTAGACTGGAGGGGTACTAAATGGGTTTATAGTATTACCAGCTCAACCATAGAAATAGAGATATATCATAAATGTACAATTCTCAATCAATATTGGTCACAGAAGTACATGTTTTTTAAATTGCTATAAATAATTGATGGTATGAATCAATTTTTGCATTCAATTACTATAATTAACTGCGAGGCTTTGAATCCTAATTGAAACATGTATAACATTTGTCACAAACAATAAGTATTTTTCGTCTAATTTCTTTGAATGAAGTGGTAATTTAACTGTCCTAGATTCTAATCCAGCATAAGCAAGTTACGTATTTGTTTTATGTAATTTGTTATATAAGATAAACGCGTCTTCTTACAGCTGTCCATCGTCGGACGGTATCTCTTTAAAAAGCATGTCGAAATGTGATGTATTGTAAGGTAAAAAAGAGGAAACCCAAGATGCATCTAGTCTTCTATGTAAAGTATAGGAGGATGCCGTTCGTATAGGAATGGATTTTTCTGAATCGAGAATCGTTCTCCAGGGGAATTCCTAGTTACTTAGAGGGGAAATGCGTTTCTACTCCATGCATGTGCAGTACACAAAAGTAATCGTGCAATTTTTTGTGAAAATATCAGAAGAATGCACTGCAATTGAACTTATTCGCTATAAAGTTATTCATTAAAAAATAAATTAAAAAATAAATATCAGAAAATCTCTACAAATTAAAAAAAATCAATGAAAATAAGGAGGTATTAAATTAAATTGTATTAAATTGCTTACAAAATTTGCAATACAATAGTATATAGTATATACTATATACTATTTAAAATCTATCGATTCGTTTGAACTAGATTAAATTTATAAGGTGAGCAAAGTACAAAATAAACATGTAATTTTTATGGATATTATTTGGATTGAAAACGCGAGTTGCAACTCTGGCGCTATCATTGTTTTTAAAATAAAGGTTCAAAATTTCAAAACGTTCTTCAATGGAATAAACCAGGGCTTTGAACCGTTATTTTTTTCATTTCTGTTTTCGTTCCGGTTGAATTAAAAATAAAAATATAGGTTTTGTTCATGATTTCTTTATTCTGTTTCATTAGTACACCATTTTTATTTTCGAGTAGCTTTAGCTTTGTTTCTTTTTCCTTTCTGCAGCTTTTCAGTATTCTGTAGAATAGCTTTTGATTTCCTTTAAAATGTTCCTCTAATTTGCTTCCGAAATCCTCCCATTTTCTGTCTTTATCCTTCTTTTTTATTGATTTTACTCTCTTTCTTTGATGCTTGTATATTTCGTAGTCTTCTTCGCTTTTTGTGCTTAGGTATTTTTTCCATTTTTGTTTCTTTTTCCTAACATCTTCCTTCACTTCTTTGTTCCACCAGCTTGTTTGTTTTTTGTTTGGTGTACTTTTAGTTTTTCCACTTATTAAAAAAATAAAATTTTCGGCCAAGATTTCGACCATTTTTGCGACTCTCAGCATTTTTTTATACTTAATAATAACTAGCCTTATGCACCATGTTGTTTTTAATTTTTCTCGTTTATTCAAATATTTAAAATTTTCGGCCAAGATTTCGACCATTTTTGCGACTGTCGGCATTTTCTTATACTTAATAATAACTAGCCTCATGCACCACGGTTTTTTAAATTTAGAGTCGCTAGGGGGAGGGGGTAATATTTTATATTCAATTAACATGCTTTTTAACATCTGCCTCGAAAACTGGTTCGACTTCTTTTTTGTTTCATTGAAAGGAACTTAGATTTGTTCAATATAAATTGTTTTGGAATTTTTCTTATTTATTTTTATTTTTCACAACGAATCTACAAATATCTTTTTTTATTGCGCCACTTGATTAGGTTTATTTAAGCTTTAAAATGATGTGAGGTGGGATGTGCCATTTGAAATTTCAAAGTGGGGGTGGCTAGGGAGGAGGGGGTGACACTTAAAATTTATTTGACTTTGTTTTTAAACTTCCCCCTCTAAAAACCAATCGACGTGTTTTATTTTTAATTAAGGTGACTTGCATTCAAAAGTTATTGAGACTGGCTAGTTTTGAAATGTACACCCGGTATAATGGGTGTGAAGCTGAAAGGTGAAACCAGTGTATAGGCGATTTACATTAAGGCGGCAGCGCCACGGTGGCGCATTTACGTACTAGCCATGGGTATTTGACGCTTCCAGTCAAATGTGTTCCTATGTGTTTGTTGTGCTAAAGTGTGCGATTCGTATCAAATTCGTCAACTTCTGCCGTTTATCGTACATTTATCAATCTGGTGGTTATGGTTTAACATCAACAATGGCAAAATATAAAAAGGTTTGCACAGTATTCCTCCAACGCTGACAGCAACAAAAATCTTGACGTCAGTTCGCATCGATTCCCGGCTGCAGGCAAAATGAACGTGAAATAAATCGCCTATATTAACGGTTTCCCAGGACAAATAGAAATTACAGTAAAATTTTCCCTGTCTCCAAAGATTTTATGTAGGTTATGTTATGTTGGGTTAGGTTAGGTCTACGTTTTGGAAGAGTCAAACATCACAAGAATCATAGTAATATCCATGGCGAAATCGAAATTGGTCATTCATCTGATTTCTGTACAAACCACATCAACGAGCAACATTCTCCATAATACCGCTTTTTTCTTACAGTTCATAATCTTAGGTACGTTTTGACTCATTATATTTTTTAACCTGGACCTATCTAACGTAAGCCTTCTCCAGTTTTACATATATTAATCTTATGATAGTTTTATTAGTGTCTTTCTGTACAGAACGCCCAACAAAGTGGTGACAACTTTTAAGCTCGATACCAATAGATGACACTGTTCAAGATACAAATTCGCTACTTTGCAACTTTGCTGAAATATTTTCTAGGATACAACCAAATAAGTTAACAAGATTTTCTAAAATGTCATTATTTGTCATAATTTCATTGGAACTAGTTGGAAAAGTTGACACCACATTTTTTAACGCTCTGCAGTATGCTGCTTCTTTCAGCAATTGTTGTAATAAAATGATAACTGGAAAAATATTGTTCAATATGTGTAGGTGTATAGGTATACCAAGCTAATTTTAAAGTTATTGTATTAAAAAAAAAATAAACTCACACAAATTATGTTCAATATAATTATTACATTAGATAATCATGGAGTTTCAGGCCCGACTTATAATTATAATATAATTCTGGATGTCGTCCGATTTTTTGATACGTATCGACGACATACGCGATGGGATTATTGCCTCCCCTTGAATTTTCTTTGTTAATTTTCGCACTAGGTCCTTTTCGGCAAAGTGGAACAAGACGAGCAGCGAACAGAAAGTCTTCGTCAACTAATAAAATTTCCACAGATGCGTCGCCGGTAGATTGTGTTATGTTATTTATAAAGCCTTTGAGTTCAGCCGCCTGAAGCGACGCCAGCGCCACGACGGAGAGAAAATCGCGCTCGTCTTTCTCTGAAGTCGCCTACTCACCTGACACGAGAACCCCATTCACAACTTCTCCATACTATTGCAACTTAATCAAACTAACTTTAAGTGGCTTGCACTACTTGCTACTTTTATGTCTACGGATTCATCATGCATAGCTATTTCCTGGCATGCTGCCGTCACAACATCTCCAAACAAAATCCGCTGCCCCCCAGGACCGCCACCCACCGCCAGATACTGTTCTTCCGATTTATTTTATAATACACGATTATATCGAGATGAAATGACTAAATGAGCATTGAGATGTTGTAATGGCGCCCACCCCCGGGCCGATCTGATTTGGAGGGCGGCATCCTTTGATCTCGCCGCCCTCCGCGTCCGCCACCCTATTCCCCGTGTACGAGCACCCTACCGCGTCTTCTATTTTGCAAGTGACTCATCAATTTGGTTCAATTGCACACATTTCAGTTGCTCAGTTTTAATTTAAAACGGCACTGACATTCTAATTATCCTTACTTCATTTGCATTTCACATGTACGTACACACCCATACGTCTACACAGTCGATACAGCAGCAAACGTAAGAAATGATTTCCTCCAAGGAGCTGAGGAGCGGGCGATCTATTTGAACTGATTGGTGGAGGTAAACACGGGGTGGCCGCATCCGGTGTTCGAGAAATCCGGGATCAAGTGTCCGGCCCATTATCCTGATTGCTCGTCCTTTCCTAATCCATTTAGGCTCTCCTAAATCCTCCTTCACTTCCCGCTTTTTATATATATATATATATATATATATATATATATATATATATATATATATATATATATAAACTGTTTTCTCTCGTATCGAGGAAAACCTGGGGGCCGTCGAGAATTTTTTTTATTTTCCTTTTCAATTTGCGATACCTATAATTTTTCGTTTGTCCCTTCGATTTTCTTGCCGGGCTCTGGAATAAACAACTACAAGAGGAAATACCGAACCCCCGCCTCCACCGAACCATCAACCGCGGGGTCCAAAGATCTAATAAACATACAATGGCGAGTGTGTCCCGGGCTTTTGCATAATTTCATACGCCGAATAGCGCGGCTCCGGGTGCGAGCGAGTCGGCTCCGGAGTCTATCCAAGCGATTATTTAAACTGCAAAGACCAATCAATACGGACGGATATTTATCAAACCGATGGAAGTAAACCGGTATGGAGGAAATAACATTATTTCCACCAAAGCAGGGCCCGAGAATTTCCTCATCACAAATGGAAAACTGGTGAATTTTCACTATGTGAAGTTTTATTAATTATGATCACCCTCTGCCTCGTAGTTTAGGTTAGCTACAAATGAAAAAAACATTACTGTCCGATTAACTTTAGCTGGCGATTAGTTGCCATTCCATGACTACCATTGAATCTACAATGGTATCCAAGGAAATTAACCACCGAATAAAGTAAATCGAGTGGTATCCAAGGTAATCTAACAACCTAATAAGCTTAATTTGGCACGGTTGAAATAAATGTTGCGATGCCCTTTCTATTATAATCAGAATAATTTACGTATAAATAAATTCTTACTGCTACTAAGTAACTTAACTCAGTAGCAGTAAGAAAAACAATTGTAACCAAGGTATTTTTAATGGTTTGTGACATTTTTCAGATAGGTAGGTAGACACCTATTTTAAAATTTCAGAATAAGAAAAATAATTTTACAAATGCGTTTCAAAAACGAAAACAATTGTTGTCAAGTTTAGTGGCATGTTTTTCCCCCGAATTTTTGTTATAAATAAATAAAAACACCGTGCCATATATATATATATATATATATATATATATATATATATATATATATATATATATATATATATATATATATATATATATATACAGGGTGTAACAGAAATACGTGTGTTAATTTTAAACATTGGTAGAACTCGTTATATAAAACATCTTTTCTATATGTTTTTTTAAAAATTTGCAGGTTTATTAAATATTTTTGTGCCCCCTAATTTTGACCGAACGAGCCGTTCTCAGGTACTGTCACTATAATTGTCAAGTGAAGTTTATTTCAAAATGCCAAATTTTTCTAATCAAGAATTAACAGATATTGTGTTGGTATATGGCCGAGCTTTTGGAAATGCCGCAGAAGCCCGTAGATTGTACAGTGCACAATATCCTGAACGTGTTTTGCCTAACAGGCAATGATGTACCTTTATGACACCGTTGCCATCACAACAAAAGATTTTATCGCTGCACACCTTTAACCATAGGCGGGTACGTGTTTTAGTAGATAAACTAGAACATATTTTAAATCAGTTTAACGATGGTTTTTGAAAAAAAAAACATAGAAAAAATGTTTTATTTAACGAGTTCTACCAATGTTTAAAGTTAACACACGTATTTCTGTTCTTATTCCTAAAGCTAGAGATCCGGTTAAATGAGCAATATTGTGTAGTTTTATATGCTGGTTCAGATTACATTGAAAATATTTCAAAAATCCGAGCTGTTTAGAAATTATTCTAAAAAAACTAAAAATCGCAATTTTCTAAAAACTCCGATATTTCCATATGCATTAAAGATAAGGAAATAAGTTAAAAATAAAAGTTACTTGATTCGATCGCACAAACTTAAGAATCAAGTCAAAATAAAAGTCAAGATGGCGGTTTCCGAGATATTAATAGCAATACTTTCTTATTTTAAATGGCCGCCATATTTGACTTTTATACAACTAAATAGATTTTCTTTTCCTCTTTTCAACGATGTATAACAACCTATGTCAAAATGAAAAATATGGGAAATATTAATTATTCCAAATTTTATTTTTATTTTTTAAATTATTTTTAATATAAATGTAAAAAAAAATAAAAAAAAGCATAACAACTAAGTAGTAAAATAACAATAAAGTATTAAAAATGCCCAAAATGACAGTTCTGACAGTTATTGGCCAAAAACAATTGACAGTGTTAAATGTTCGCTAATCCGAACATTTCAACTAGGCAAATAGAAAATCAAATTAACGTATCTAAATCTAGAGAATCATCAATTTAAAAAAAGCATAAGTTTTACCCTTATAAATTGCATATTTCTCATACTTTACAAGCAAATGATAACATCCGCAGATTAACATTTTGCAGAAGGTTAATCAACAAAATTACGGAAAATGGTGATTTTATAAATACAATTTTAAGGATGGGTGCATCCTACTTTTCTGATTGTGGATTATTTAATCATCATTACGAACACTATTGGGCTCAGGACAATCCACACATAGTGATTCCATGGCAACACCATGTGCAGTTCGGTTTTAATCTATTTTGTGGCTTTTGTGGCTTTGTTGTAATCTATTTTGGTTCTATATTGGGAAATGATTTACATGGTGCTATAACATTTCTAACTGCACAACGTCATTTGGTAATTCTTCAAACAACCTTATAAGATTTATTGGATGATTTACCTTTGGCACAAAATATTCAAATATAGTACCAGTAAGATGGCGCCCCTCCACTCAATACTAGAGATGTTATTACTTATTTAGTTGCTATTAATATCTCGGAAACCGCCATCTTGACTTTTGTTTAGACTTGATTCTTAAGTTTGTGCGATCGAATCAAGTAACTTTTATTTTAAACTTATTTCCGCATCTTTAATAATTATGGAAATATCGGAGTTTTTAGAAAATCACGACTTTTATTTTTTTATTTTTTTTAACATAATCTGAACCAGCATATAAAACTGCACAATATTGCCCATTCAACCTAGCTTCTCTAGCTAGGTTGACCAACCATCTCTAGCTTTAGGAATAAGAAATATACCCATGCAATCAGTCTCTATTTAGGACACCCTGTATATACAGGGTGTTAAAAAAATAATGTAAAATATTTAAGAGGGTAGTAGTATGAGCACAACAAAGAAAAAAGTCTTGATAAACATGGGTCCTTAATGTAACGGTTTGGGAGATATGGAAGATCATTCTTTTTTACCGCCTTTATTTTATTTTGCTAAATTTAAAGATTCAGTACTTGACAGTGATTGTTAGTGGACAAGTGTTCATTGCTATGGTTGTTTACTCTAATGCAGAATTAGCCGACATGCATTTCATGTATGGTCGTGGTAATGGAATTGCCACCGAAGCACGACGTCTTTATGTAGAAGCTTATCCAAATCGCCAGATTATTCACATCGTATGTTTGGAATGTTTGGAGTATGTTTTCAGGTTGGTGAATTCAAGAATTCACCAGAGATTGTGTGATTAGTCTATGGTACCCCTTTAAATAGCCTCGATGAGCTACATCTAAAAATTAATGAAAAGTGCCAACAAATCCGAGCCAATGAGGGTGTTTTAGAAAGAGTTCGAATATCTTTCTGTCAAAGATGTCGTGCCTGCTTGGGAATGGAAGGAGGGCACTTCGAACATCTTCTGTAACTCTATTCAATGTTTTTACTAGAAACTCCCTTTGTTTGTTTGCACATAATCAATAAGTAATAAATAATTGCAAATAGGCAAATAAATGATTCAAACAAGAATAATCTTCCATATCTCCGAAACCGTTACTTTGAGGACCTATGTTTATCAAGACTTTTTTGTTTATTGTGGTTCATACTACCACCCCCTTAAATGTTTATCAAGACTTTTTTGTTTATTGTGGTTCATACTACTACCCCCTTAAATATTTTACACTCTTTTTTAAACACCCTGTATATGAGCATTTCCATTACTTTTCAACAACTTTTGTTTGGGTCAAAAATTTCTTAAGCATGAAAATTTTAGGCTCTTTAGAGAGAATTAAATGCGGACTTTTTCCGCAAAAATACATTTTGTTTCGTTTACCTAAAAAAAATTTTGTAAGATTTGAAATTTAGGGGAGTTTTTCTTAACGATAGTGCATTTTCAAAAAATTACGCACGGTGGTTCAACTTCGTCGTTAAATATTGTTTTAAAGGCATAATTGTAAGCAATTTTTAGGCAAAAAAAAAAAATTGTTGTGAAACTTCTTTTCGAAAAATTTATAATTTGGGTGAATGGAAACTTTATTTGCTTTGAACTATTTCAAAACATTTGAAAAATAATTTTGTCCCAAAGGTAAAATCAATAACTCAAAAAATTATCAAATACCAATTTGACGATTTACGCTAATTTGCGTTAAGAGTTCAGTGGGAATGTACTTTCCCGCACGATTTTGAATGTTTTACTACATGAGAAGAGTTATTTATTGATAAATACGCACGATCCATCGTTAACTCGAACCACCGTAATTAATTACAATTTTTTAAGAAAACTCACCTGAATTTCAAATTTCAAATAATTCATTTCTCTAGGTAAACGAAAATAAATGTTTTTTGCGGAAAAAGTCCGCAATTAATTCGCTCTAAAAAGCCTATAATTTTCAAGTTTGGGAAATTTTTGACCAAAAGTAATGGAAATGCTCATAAATATATGTATTTTTCTAGCAATTTTTCCACGGCTTACTATACATGAAAGTGATACTTTTTCACTCTAGAGATGAAAATATTTTCACATCTGAAGATGAAAGTAAACATGTAAAATTAATTGGAAAGAATGCATTCATTTTTGAGGAAACGACTTTACAAACATTAATTTCAATCATTTGCATTGTGACAGTAGCTGTCATAATGCCAGTCATTCATAGCTCCCTTGCTTCATTTATCTTCTTTCGGAATAAACTTCAATATTAGTAAGTATATAGTAGTATAGAGTAGATATCAATACAACTCTTTCGGTTTGTTTGTCATCATCCTTTGACCTTCTATTAAGTTAGAATTTCATCAGTTAACCACGCTTGTACCTTAAGTCTTGTTTTTTTCACGAATATGTACATCATTTGCTGGTAGTTCATTACTGGTTCATTAAGATCCATAATGATCCATGATTCATAAGATTAAGATTAAGATCATCTTGAGTTCTATCTGGATTTGATTAAATTTGTGCTTGTATCGTATGTTAGTTGTTCTGTTATTTCATCGTTTTCCAACAGGCCCAATATTTTCTTGGTGGTATTCACTTGATCTTTTTCAGTTTTGTTTGTAGATTTGGGCTTAACTGACAAATAAGCAACTGATTAAATTCAGGTCATAAAACATTGAAACGTCCCCAACTTCGTTTTAAGTAACTTATTAAAAATGATTATAATTATATTAATTAATATAATATAATTAATCGATTTTCAAAATGAGGTATATTTTCGAAGGTATTTAGATTTTCCCATTACCGAACGGAATTTTGGGCTCTTAATAAATAATATCTGGGATGCGTTTTTTTTTTAACTGCCGGCCATTCATATCAAACAAGCAACAATTCGCACAATGTGTAATATCGGGCCTGTGTATTTGAATTCCTGAGAGTCGTAACTATTCGGGCGGGGCGATCGCGCGGAATTTCATCAGCTCCGGCGACCGGAAGGGCATCGCGTGCCGGCATCCCCCGAACCCGAACCACTCGAGTGTATTGTAATTACCCCCCATCTGATTAAAATAACTTCAAAGTGGGAATCTTGTTATTAGATACTTTCTAGGATTCGGTCAAAATACAAACAGCAATGACGTGATTCGGCGACTTTTTATATATTTTAATTTGGCCCTCACAATTTCCTGCCCCCGAACAAATAATAAAACCGTCCTTCTTTGCGAATCTAATAAAACAGCAAATATCCACAGTTGTTTATATATTAAACGTGTGAGGAAGCAGAGCAGTGCAATTGAAGAGCCGTAGTTCTTTTTTGCTTTAATTGAAACCGAATCCTACTGACAATGCGCCCCTAATTAGAGCCGTGCCTTTGTTCTAATTCATGCCCCGATTTTTCGTTTTGTTTTCTACTTGAAATTAGTGAGTGAACGCGTCGGTTATCATTCTCTGTTGCATTCAATGCACGGCTCTTTTTAATTAGGAAACAACATCTGTGTTCTGTTACTGTCACAGGAAGCAAATAAAAGATTGGAAAAAAGAGAACACCCAGTCACACTCTTATATGCCGTAAAGCACTGGCGTAAATAAAACACGCGCGCATCCAGCGAAAATATTAACATTAATTACTCATCTGGCAAATGGCGGACGCACTACTCCACGTATAAAAGAATGCAATTTGCAGCCAAGATGCGAGGAGGAAATATATCCATTCGTCATTTTATAAGCTCAATTTTCCATGAAGTACATACAGTTTTTATAATTTCATATGAGAGATATGTATATGCAAAAAGCGACATGCACTTGTTAATAAATTTTGAGAAAACCGTGTTGTATTCAGTATAATAGGTCAGTTTCATTTATATTAATACTACTGCAATGATTAACATTATTTGAACACACAAAGGCATTTTTGAAAAAAAATACGCATCGCGTATATACACTTAAATATATGATTTATTGTATTATTGTATATTGTATAATTATTTCATATAATTATTTTGATACACCAAAATTAAACATAAGTAATGAAAACTCAAAACGTTTTTACCTTAATATAAATGTGAAAAGTGTCTGTAGGTACACCTCACTTTTAATTTAAAAAAAATGATACCAACCGAAAATCATCGATTTAAAATTTTGTATAAAAGGAGAATTTGCGAATCTCACGAATAAAATATGTTGAGAATTTACAAACTGTCATCACTAGTACAATTGTTAAAATCCTTTCTTATGTTCCGATTCTGACAATTCCTTTTTGCATCTTAATTCACAGAGAATCGAGAATTGATATTTCTTACAAAAACATGAAAACAAATATATTCGAAAGACGAAAATCTATGCGTTCCAAGATTTACATTTTAATGCCGAGAGGCATTAATGACGCATTTTTCACGTTGATTGCAAGACTCCTCGTTTTTCTATCTTATATAACAGGAGATTGAAAATGCATCGTAAGTTTAAGATTTTTTAGCTTCTTATTCAACAATGCAATATTTTTACATAACTTTGATACTAAACATCTTCTAGATTCGAAATTTTGTGTATTAAAACATTCTTAAATCTCAAAATAAAATACATCAAAATAGAATTCATACACTGTAATGAGATTAATTGTCAAAGCAATTTTTGATGTTCCAATTCTGGATAAATCCTGCAAAATTTGGCAGAAAGATGAAAAGACCAAAATTTTCTTTTAATATGATAATTTGATAATAAGACACACCACATAAGACCACTGAAGAGGCGATTGCGACTTGGTGGGTCTAGTCAGGGTGGGTCTCGTCTGTTTAGTGCTGTCACATTTAGGTGGTTTTGAGACGCTTCATCCTCCCAGTGATTTACCTGAAAATACCCCTGACTCATTGTGCACTACGGCACTTCCTTAGTGATATTCATACTAAAATTCTAGTCCTCATATCGGTTTTAATTCTTTATTTTACGAATTATAAAAATAATAAAATGTACACTCAGATGCAAAAAAAAACGGGTCATTGGGTCATAGTTTGCAAAAAACCCATTTTTTTTAAATTTTGATGTTGGTATAGTCCTTAGAATGAAAGTTTTAGTGTTTTACAATCAAAGAGACCATCAGGATGTAGATAGAAACAACATAGGATACATATCAGTTTATTTAATAAGCGAAAATAACATTTAAAGCTATGCGTTCTTCACTACCTATTGCTCATTCGGCATTATGCATGGAGGATCAAGGTGGCTGCTGGGTTTTGACTTGTTTGTTTTCGATTAACTGTCATTTTCATTATTAATCTCTGTTAAGTTTATTTTGCAGAAATGCATTTTCTTTCGTGTATACGTACATTATTGTTTTCGCTTATTAATGTTGATTTAATAAATAATAAGTACCATATGTTGCTTCTTGTACATCCTGACGTTCTCGTTGATTGTAAAACACTAAAAATTTAATTCTAAGGACTATACCGATATCAAAATATAAAATAAAATGGTTCTTTTGCAAACAATAACCCAATGACCCGTTTTTTTTTGTATCTGAGTGTATGTTTTGGGTACAATATCTATTATCCATGATAATACTGGGGAACATGATTTTTGCTGACTTACATCCAAGACTCCTATAAATTTGGGGTGCTGAATTCAAATATGACATGTAGTTTTGTAGTTTTTGCCCATCACGTCAGGTTTTTGCTTTACATCATATCGTAATTTTCGGTCAAATTGTGCTTTTATCGTTAATTTCGGATACCAATGCTATAAATGATTACATTTTAGGAAACCGTCAGACTAATTAATTAGAGGATATTAATAAACTTTTATTAACAGTGCGTGCCATATAAAGAAAATGGTATATAGAAAATGGTATATTTTTACTGCCCGAAGAGAGAGTATTAAATAATTTAATTTTTAAGGAATTAATTTTTTTTGCGTGATTTTCTGGAGTAAGCCATTTCCAAACTCTATTTATGTTCCAATAGTAGTCAGCTATCATGTGAGTATCCCACCTTGCTTGCGACTATCCATCTATGTAGTTTAAATTTTCGTGGAAACATTCGTCCTGCTCAGTATTTGCATCTACTAGATTTTCAGGAAATTTGTCAAGATGACTGTCCAAAAATGAACTTTTATACTCATGCTATGACCTCGATGATGGAAATTCTTGATTATGGTTTGGACCAGTTCGATTTACCTTTCTGCTTTTTGATTTCCCAGGAAATATTTGAATATTTAGAATAAAAACGTGAAAGGCAAAAAATGTTATCCTTTTTCAAATAAGCACCCCAAAAAGAATTAAAAACAAATCTCATAGCAGTCATCATGTCAGCAAAACAAAAATTATAATTTGTATTCCTGTGTAATAAGAATAATGACCTATAAGTTATATTTAGTTGGAATATAACTCATACGTAAAACAGGGACGTCATAATAATGCGGTTTCTATAGTTACGCATGTATTAATAACTGACAATGCTGATAATACAAGGGTTGCATTTTCAAGAAAATAACACGAACACATGTCGGTCGCTGTCACAAATTCGAGTCGCACACAGATCGCAGCGACGACCGTCGCGATGGTGTTATTTATCGGTTACAAACAATCTAGTCGGCCGCTGATAAAAACATAACCCGAAATGTCAGTGTGTTTCAAGTACAAGTAAAACAGTAAAATGTGGTAATAAATGTGGCTTGCTCTTTGAAAGTGATCTAAATAAATATAGGTATTTAAACTGTATATTTAGCTTCTTGCTTATTCTGCTTTGCTAGATGACTCAATCAATTCATTATATTCCCTTCCTAAATGTAATTCGTGGTGTTCTCAAAAATCGAGAATGATTTTAAAAATACCACTTATTTCAACCCCAAACTTGGAGTTTCGTCGTTGGAGTTGAAATTCGTTGTATGAAAAAATATGAAAATTTGGATTTATATAGGTCTGATACTAATCTACGGAAAGGTAGTTTGACTTTTTCGATATAATTATATAGACGGTTATAAAATTAAAAAAACTCTTTTCGGACAAAATTCTCTATCGTTATTTTTGCCCTTAACTGTTTTATTTTATTCATAGAACCCATTTATGAAATCAAAAATGAACGAAAATGATTAGATTTCAAATTAAAGCATTTTTTTACGTTACTGACCGACTTTCCCTACAAGCCCTACAAAGCTTGACCGCGCCGGTGCGGTTGGAACGTTTTATGACTTTTTATGATTCCGCCAGTCGCCCGTGGATTATCCACCCAGCAGGATGAGGGATTGGGTACGGCCCATCATAAAACCCATAAAATCCATTATAGGGACTATTACTGGTAGCCGCCGTTATATTTTACTATTTAGTAATAAATCTTACTGTTGAAATATCAAAATTCATGTAATTCAATAATTGGTGCAATTTTTTCACTTGGATTACACTGGAATGTTCGGAATAGCATTAAAGTATGTTCTGACAAAAACTTTATAAATAAAATTACGAATCCTTTGTGAAATAACGTATAAACTACCGGATGGTTAAATTTTTTTTTATCTTCAGATTGGGCTTCATCAATATCTAAACAGGTGTACGCCATTTTTGGTCTGGTAGTAAAACTTGAATCACCCGGTATTTATAAAATCATTATCGATAATGAGAGCACCACTTGTTATATTACCCCTGGAAATTGAATCATTTTAATATTGCCCTCGATGGATGAGACTCGGAATTGTGACTGCTGAATAAGTCTGAGCCTAACCTTAATATGCCTCATGTGTACCCCATCAGGCATAGTATGCAGATATTAATGCCATCATAAAAAATCGCATTACATCTTAAAGATAATCATGATCATATAAAGAAAATTGTTATAAATAGAAATTAAAAATAATGAGAAAATATATAATAAAAAGAAATGTTTATTTCCAAAGAAGATTTTCAAATCAATTGTTAAGGATAATAAATAATCATAAATTTTTAATTAGTTATTTATTAATTTCATCGTTTCTTAAAATTTCTAAATAAATTTATCAGGGAAACTGACTTTTTAAAGGAAACATTCATTAAATTTCGATGGAAGCTTAAGAAAATCGTCATTTTGTGCTATTTGAACTAAATATTATTTTGTAGCAGCATATATACAACAAATATATTTTGCAGATGGTACCTATTATATGAGTACATACATAATGACGACAATAATGAGTATAAAAAAATATTGTGAATAAAATTAAAATATATATTAACAAAAAATCAAATTAAATGTTATGGGTCAGAAAATTAGGTATAGAAATAAATATTCTATATATTTATAAATTATATTTATATAAATAATTAATAAATACATATAATTTTATTTCGGCATAATTTTTAAGAGTGTTTGATCAACTCTAGTAACTTTTGTTCGAAACATTCCTGCATATTTTTTATAATTACCAAACAAATTACCTGAAATAAAATTGCGATATTCAGATATTATTTTAGAATAACATCCAAATTATTTGGATTTTTGAAACGTTCCAACGCTCAAAACTGCACAACATTGCATATATAACAGAATTTATATTTAAAATAATATAAAAAGGAGCCCATGGTAACGTACTCAATTTGGGACACCCTGTATATATAAAAACACATATTGTCGCAAAAAGATGATGATCTTAGGTCCGTATCTGTAGTCTGTACTTGAGAATTACTTCGACTCAAGTCTATATTTGGGTATACTTGGTTGCGTTTGGTGCATAAACGTTTATAGAACATACGCAACAAAATATACGACGAGTTGAACTCACTCTCAAGTATGGACTATAGATAGGGGCCTTAAATACATAAATAATTTTCATTTGCTTATTTCCTTTCAGGACATGGACTAAATATTAAAAAAAAAAATAACATTTGTTGTGCAGGGGATTCTGTTTTTCTAAAAATGTTGAACGTTACATTACTGCCAGAACCCATGTTATCTACTGTCACTTTAGCCATCGCAATGTATGCAACCTGACCAACAACGTCGCATTTGTGGAATACACGATATATGTAAAACATGACGCAGCCTTCTTCGATGCCGTTTTTTGCAAGCGCGCTGTAGTTTCCAAAAATATTAATCAGTATACAAGCCAATTAAAAAGTAAACGACAAGTTAGATACGTTTATTTATAAAAGTTATGATTAATTATACAACGTGTCGTGGCGCCTGAGCGTGACAAACGCACTGTGCAGTGCTGTGATTGTAAACGAAAGATAAGTGACAACGAGAGTGCAATTAAATGTGAAGGCATATGTAAGGAATGGTATCTTGGACTGTCTGTAGGTTTTAGCACAAAAGAAAACAATTCAGATGTTTTGACATCTTATAGTCGATTTTGTGTAAACGATTTTCAATTATTTTCGTAACAATATCTTTACTTATGTTATTTTCAACAGCATGTCTGCAAATATTAGATCTTAACATTCTTCAGATAAGGGACTTCAGAAGCAAACGTCATCTCGAAATACATTGTATTTTCTTTGTTTTTGTGTATTTTGTTGTTTATCAATTTTCGCATCAAAACTCCCCAGTTTCTTAAATTTAGTAATAGAAGTAGATCAAACGCAGTTACGCTACGAGAGTAATAAGTAGCAAATTAACATCAAATAATTATGAACATTACTGCTAGACCATACTGTTGTGTAATAGTAGGTTTTAGTGAATAATAAACTTATTTTTATAGGAAATACTGTTTCGTTAATCGTACTTAGCAGTTTCGAACTCTTCTCAAACTTCTCAAACATCGTAACAATTGATCAATATTCTGTATTGTAAGTATCATGAATGAAATCGTGTTTTCCAAGAGCTGCGTTACTGTCAATAGGCTATTCACAGATTCAATTAATTCTTCAATGTAAGAAGATTTATGGCGTCGTGTAAATCAGTTTCTCGCCGTTTTAATTTCCGTGATTCTTTCCAGCATGCCGTGACTTCGTTAATGTGTTTGTTGAGCCGGGTATAGTGTTTCAATGGTGCACTTGCTTCGGTGCGTGTACAAGCAATACAACGAGACGAAAAAGAAATCAACCACCGCCAATTATAATATAAAACCAAGTGTATCAATAATTAAAGTTTATTACCAGTTAATGACCGCAACAAAAACGTCAGCGATCTTAATGGATTATAACTGGCGTCGGGTGGCGGGCAGTGTGTTCCTCATCTGACTTATTAATTACTTAAGTCGCGTTGAAATGAAAACTCGTCCGTGAGGTGACGTTTCCAGTGCGCTGTGGGAACAAATGTTTCCGTGAAGCACTCGTTCTGCCGATCTTATTAATTGGGGATGTAACTCGTCACGCGTTTAATTAGTTATGGAGGCAAGCGATCATTAGAAGGTATAAATCATAATCTGAAGGTGGAATCACGCCTTTAAGCCCATTTTCTTATTGCAATAAATCTCTGTGAGACGCCCGGGCCGGGCGTCTCACAGAGCCCATAAAACCAGTATTTGGGGCCTCGTTAATATTATTAATTTGCTCATTAAGAATCAATTAAAATGATGACACGACGTCCTTTCCCATACACGTACAATCTAGGGTCTTGAGTGCTTGTTAATATTTTCAATAAACAAATCACTAAATGGCTTATTAACCAATTGTGTTTACTTAATAGGAAAACCAAACTTTGTTATAGACTTTGAAATTTTCACCACCTCTAGTTACAGTTTCAATGCATGTAAATATGTATAAACAATACCATTCCGTTTATAAGTGATCCATAGTGCTATAACATATAAATATGCCACTGCAATTTTTAATTAATATTTTTTTGTACTACCAAAAGCAAGATTTTACAACGCCAAATATTTCCCGTAAGTGTCATCTACATGAGAACCCGAATAAAAAAAATCTTGGCTGGCAATTCAAATCTGGTGGATTATAATTTCACGCTTCTCTAGAAATTTTGATTACATCTTAACCATTGACTCCGAGCTTCACGCATCCCGGATTCTATTTGATTTATTGTGGCTCAGTCGGTACACAAATCCGTGACGTTTCATAACAGATTGGAGAAGGCGGAAGTGTCTCGAGTGTACGCAGAGGATTAATTAAAAAGAGTTTAAGTGGCATCATCTTACCAAATAAATATAAAGCCCAGGAATTATAATCATATACGTGCGTGGAAGATTATTTATGTGTGGCGTATCATAATTAGAATTGGAACATATATTAAGCCACAGTTAGCAAAAAGTTTCCTCTCACGCCAAGACTCGCAAGTTCGAACACCAAGTTTTGCAGTAATTTATTATAATTGTGATTGGTTCTAATTGTTCCTATGAGAAAATAACAGTCAATAATACTAAAGAAATTATAATTAGTACATGTTTATTTGATAATGTAAATTTATAATTAATAAATAAAACATTTGATAGCATTTTAATCGAAATTTGCAAATGATTATCGATTATTAATTAATTCTAAGAAGAATAATCTATCGTTTCATGCGTGTAATTCCCATGTAATGATCAAATTTGATGTTATCAGACTGATCTGTTTAATTCAAACCATAATCGATTGCTGGTTAATTACTTCACATTAACATGGATTAATTTGCCACGAATAATAAGTTGTTTAATCGACATCTGACTAATGGATTCGAATCTATCAATCACTTTAACCAAGTTAATGGAATTTCGTGTAATATACACACACACAAAATTACGTACTTTTCGGTTATAGAGTGAAACAAGTATAGGGAGGACAAGATTAATGTTGGTGCGTGCACCGCAGTTTGAACCACTCCGAAATAAATCCATGAATTATAATTTCAAATCAATGTAGATCTCGATGTCTATAATGATAACAAGATAAGTGGATATCAAATGATTTACTTTACTTGTATTTTGAAAAGTAATAAATAAGTACAAGTAAGCGTACGCGGGTATGTGACCATAGTATAGCTAATACCAAATTAATATTATTAATTGCCAAATTAATACCAATTAGGGTAAGAAGTTTATATAATTTATCTCCATCCCCAATCTCGATATTATAACATTCTGTGAATCAAAATACAATTAATATTTTATTATAATTATTATTATTATTATGTGTTCACAACGTAATCATCGTTTCAACTAATCAACTGATTTGTCAAATCTGTCAAATCAAATCTGTTGCTGTCAGCAACAGAAATGATTAATATTAGTATTAGTACTAATATTAGTATTAAGTATTGAGACAGTACCATAAAATTATTGAATTCAAATAATTTAAAATGTTACCAATGAAAACAATATAATTGTCCCTGACAACAAGTAAAAGTTCAATTAATTGCAATTCAAGAATGAAATCATTTAAGAAATTATTGAAATGGATAACTGTTCGAATTTGGTTTAAGTCTTGAAATAGTTTTTAAGATTTAAATAGATATTTAAAATTTTGATCTATGAATTAAATAGGAATACATTTTGTAAATAGTATTAAGCTTATAAATGTAATTTAGAATTCCTGAGCGATTTTCATACATTTTCTCCACGAACTCGTCTTCCAAAACTTCATCCAGATCCAATATCCAGAAGCTTGGAAGGTATATGTGACTTATTAAACCGGGCGTACATTTCAAAACTAGCCAGCCAGTCTCAATAACTTTTGAATGCAAGTTAACTTAAAAAAAAAACACGTCGATTGATTTTTGGAGGGGGAAGTTTGAAAACAACGTCAAATAAATTATAAGTGTCGCCCCCTCCGCCCTAACTACCACCACTTTGAAATTTCAAATAGCACCCCATATCTTGCGATACATAATTTTAAAACTTAAAAAAAACCTAGTATAGTGGCGCAAAAAGAATAAATTATAAAAAATCCAAAACAATTTATATTGAACAAATCTAAGTTTCTTTCAATTAAACAAAAAAACAAGTCGAACCAGTTTTCGAGGAAGTATGTTAATTAAATATAAAATATTATCCCCTCTCCTTACCGATTCTCGCTTTAATTACAAATTTTAAATTGCACCCCTACGTTGTAATACCTCGTTTTAAAGCTTAAAAGAAATATAATCTAGAGGTGTAATAAACATATATTTACGTCGGCACGTTTCCGAAAACAATATATATTTCAAAAATACATTGTTTGAAGATTTATTAAAATATTTTTTCAATTGAGATAACAATATGTTTTATCGATTATTTATATTGATATATTATCAATGTATTAATTGAGCGGGTGTAAAACATGTTAACTGACATTTTCGTGAAATGTAAAATATTATTATTCTTTCATTATAATGATTGTTTTCTTAATTGAATAAAAAAATGTGTAAGGTAATGGTAAGAATACATAATGATGCATTCTATATGTAGGTAAAATTGCCGTATTATGATTTCTTCTAGGTTAAAAATGTCTGATAATAAAAATCGGATTTTGGTAGGTACCATACTTTACTGCTCAATTAAGGTATATTTGTTTATTGATTGTAAAAATAAATGTGTAATAAAATGTGTAAAACTAGATTGACGTGAGTTTTTAATCAAATTGGCAACTTATTGAGCTGGTTACTCCTGAATGAACGAAAATTATATATTTTGTTTTTGGAAACGTGCTGACGTAAATATATGTTTCTTACACCTCCAGATTGTATTTGTTTTAAGCTTTGAAACAAAGTATCACAACGTAGGGGTGTAATTTAAAATTTGTAATAAGAGTGAGAGTCGAAACTGGTTCGACTTGCTTTTTGTTTCATTGAAAGGAACTTAGACTTGTTCAACATAAATTATTTTCGAGTTTTTCTTTTTTTTATTTTTTTTTTTTCCCAAAACCAATTGACAAAACTTTTTTTTATTGCACCACTAGATTAGGTATATTTTAAGATTTAAAATGAGGTATCGCAAGGTGGGGGGTGCGATTTGAAATTTCAAAGTGGGGGTGGCTAGTGAGTAACACAGTAACAAGAGGTAACACATAAAATTAATTTGACGTTGTTTTTAAACTTCCCCCTCTAAATATCAATCGACGTTTTTTTTTTACAAGTTAGCTTGCATTCAAAAGTTATTGACGGGCTAATTTTGAAATGTACACCCGGTATAATATTAAATAATAATAACGCCTCAGAGGAATGTTTAATACCCTTTGTTATTACAATGCAATGTGCCAAAATTAGAACATGATTAATTATTAATATTCATGTATGTATAGCAGGTAATTACTTATTAAATAATGAGTGAAAATATAAAAGGGGAAAATGAAGGATTTTATGTAATTAATTAACAATTCGTTCAAGATTATTAATTAAATGGACGTAATTTATAATTAGCAGAATTTTGGTAATTATTTACTATAATTATAAAAATATTACCTCCTTTTTATGAGGGAATCCAGGAATTTACCTGTTAGAAATTCATTACATAAAGAACTACGTGGAAACGTTTTTGTATAAAAACTTAATTGAATCAAATTTATTAAGTGATAAACCATCTTCAAAATGTGTTTCTCGGTTCCGTAAAGACAATGCTCAATGTATGAATAATACTAATAGTATCCCGGTAATAAGACTAATACATGCAAAAAAGGATTATTTATTTGGTAAAATGAGTTCAGTAAGAAATTAATTTAAAAAAGAATGATTTTGTATTACTACAGTTAAAATTCAATTGAAAGAGGGTGCTTACTCATGTGCTTATCTTTACTTATCTATGTATTATAATAATATTTTGGTTTCTTATCAAAGATTTGTAAAATACGATAAATTATTGAAACATATTTTAATAAAACTGAATATTATGTATGATATAAAATTTCACAGTACTGTTTTTATTAATAAAATTAAATATAGTATATTTTGCAACAAGAGATTATAACGAACGAAAAATAAAACGTATTTCATCTCGAGTAGGAAATGCTATTTTCATAGGATATTGAAGTTTATAAAATATTAGATATTAGAGAACTTTCAATTTCAATTTAATTCAAAATGAACTGTCACTGTCACAATGCAAATTACCGAAATTAATGTTTGTAAAGTCGTTTAGAAATGAATGCTTCCATTTATTTTTAAAAGTTTATTTTCATCTCAAAATGTGAAAATATTTTCACAACTAGAGTAAAAAAGTACCACTTTCATGTATAGTAAGCCGTGGAAAAAATGTTACTTTCACATATACAAGTAGAATTTTTTTTTTTATTATTAAAAGTTCAAATCAAAACATTTTTGAAAATTATCGGCGATTAGTGGTGCTTTATTCTTATCAAATTTTTGTTTCTTATAATTTATAAAGTAAGATAAATTATTGAAAACTCTTTAAAAAAATTTATACACGAGGCATGTTTTTAAAGTAAGTGCCATTTTGATATTAAAAAAAAAACGGCAAAGATATATATTTTTAACAATTTTCCCATTTTCTTACTATTTCATCGCTGATAGTGTTTTCTCTATAAATTTCCCTAATTTTTCGATTAATTTCGATCGCTTTCACGTTCCTTGCATTTTAGAAATTGCAGGTCGTATTTCACAATCGGCGGGACTTTTAATAATCTTAAGCATCTAAAACAGGCATAAAAAAATCTCTATCGATCGTTGTCGAAATTGCTTCTGTGAAAGCCAATAGATGGAGGTACCCCGTGCGCATGCGCAGTACAGCATCAACCATTTTCAAAGTAACTCTTACTTAAGTAAAAACCTGCTCCGTATTTTATGCAGGAAATAGAATTCCAAAGCACCAATGATTTTTAATGAAAATAAAATAAAATTATGAAATTAAGATTTATAACACCAAATTCTAAACAGTTTTTTAAAAACATTATTACACTCAGATGCAAAAAACCGGGTCATTGGTTGGTCATTGTTTGCAAAATAACCATTTTTTTTTAAATTTTGATGTTGGTATGGTCCTTAGAATAAAATTTTTAGTGTTTTACAATCAAAGAGACCGTCAGGATGTAGAAAGACGCAACATATGGTAGTTATTATTTATTTAATGAACATTAATAAGCGGAAACGATAATGTACGTATACACGAAAGAAAATGCATTTCTGTAAAATAAACTTAACGGAGATTAATAATGAAAATGGCAGTTAATCGAAAACAAACAAGTTAAGACCCAGTAGCCAACTTGATCCTCTATGCATAATGCCGAATGAGCAATAGGTAGTGAATAACGCATACCTTTAAATGTTATTTTCGCTTATTAAATAAACTGATAGTATCATATGTTGTTTTTTCTACATCCGATGGTTTCTTTGATTGTAAAACACTAAAACTTTTTCATTCTAAGGACTACTAACATCTAAATTTTTTTAAATGGGGTTTTTGTAAACAACGACCCAATGACCCGTTTTTTTTTGCATCTGAGTGCATCTGAGATTAATGATTCATTTAAAATATCATTTGTTTACTCATTTTTCCAAAAATTATCTTTGATCGAATATTCAGTATATATAAACGTTTGAAGATTTAAAATTATGTGGATTGAGCAACGGATCACCATTAGAAAGAATGCAAAGAACAATAACAAAAAATGATGAATCCTCGGAACTGGGCGAACATGCATTACATTTTCGATATCCCCATGTTTCCCATTTATTGCGACCTTTCGTCGATACTTTGTGTATACACCTGTTATCGTGAAATGTAAAAAAAAAATTAATCAGTTTGACCAAAAATTTGACCGAAAAAACGATTTTTTTGTCAATTTTTTTGTCATCAAATTTGGAAACTGCATATTATTCGATTAGATTTTTGTTTATGGATTGATTAAAAAATTGAAGAAAACTAATGTTGTAGTCTCACGAAAATTCAAATGTCAGAATAAACAATAATCAATATCAGAATAACAACAAATCAATGTTATAAAAAAGTAAATGTTTGATACGAGATTTTAGCAGACTACATTATTAGACCGTATTTTTTCGACATTAATTTAACAATCATAACTATGCGGATTTACTGCTGGGATTAAATTTAGAGGAATTTAGAAAAACGGTGGAAAGATGTGTTACCGAGGTTACGAATCTTGTAGAATACAAAAACGAAATTGTTAATTTGTAAAATTATAAAATAAAATTGTAAATTTGTAAAATTTTAAAACAAAACTGTTAATTTGTAAAATTAAAAATAAAATTATTGGCATTTAAAAAATGTACTTTCTTTAAATTAAAATTTTAAAAAGTTTTTGCTACTGTGGACTCAATCCGTAGACGCATTGTAGGTATATAAATCAAGTAACACGAGCCTTAAATCTATGAAGTATGTTTACTTTCTTGATAGAATACATGGGGCATTTCATAAGTACGCGTAGATAGTTTAGGCAAAACAGAATTTTATTCAAGACAATGAATCTTGAAAACATGCCGCTTAGACCATTCGTCTATATGAACTTTTTATGTTAAAATTAAGCAATTATCTCCTCTAATATTTGTAAGGAAGTAAGAAAAACCCTGTATATAAAAATAATAAATGTACTATTTAGATTGGAATTGTTTTTAATGTATCCGTTATGAGTATAACGTGTTTATCGTTTAATAAGTTCCATGGACGTTGAATTAATATGTATAAAACAATTGTCTGGAGCTAAATGAGTGATGAACGGCAGTTAAATCCAAAACTAGACTTGTGAAAGACTCAGTCGTATTTATTAGTTGATGTATGCGGGTTCTTGGAAGGCCCGCCAACAAGATAATTACAGGCCGCGTTAAGCCACCCAAGCAGCAAGACGCTCTATTAGTAAAATCCACGTTCACAGCCCAATATAGTTCTGATGAATGGAATTCTTTTAGTCGGGGGGAACTGCGGTCGATACGCGGAAAGAGTGTTTCCTTGCAAATTAAATTCGCCAAGTTCCCAAATTGGCCTTTAAGCTGATTTATTATTTAATGAAAGATATGCCGAGGCGTAGCGCTAATCTCGGTCGCGTGGTTCTTTACGCTATTGCATTATCATAATCGGGTTAATGTGTAATATGAATATCACTGGTCTTGTGGAAATCATCTAGATGTGATTCGGTGGGACATGCACGGGTGCGTGAAGATTGTAGGCGGAGTACGCTAATGCGCTAATTACCTGTACCACACCTCGCTACCTCACGCGATGCCTTCCTTCTCCTTCTGGCACGTTCGGCGCTCAAATACAGGTAGTCGCAATTACACACTTTTTAGCGTCCGCAAAACGCAAGACCGAGCTTAAATCAATAATTACGTTTATGATAATGCCGCGAAACTGCGTGCCATGATTCTTTGCCCATTTTGAATAAATTGCTGCAATAAAGGGCGCACAAATTAAGCATTATCAGGCTAATATGGTAATAATGCGACGCGTCTGAAGGCGTGTGTGTTGCGCAATTTTGGACGCTCGAAATATTTATTTCGGATAATTACGTCCGTCTAAGGCTGCCGAAGAAAGGACCATTTGGCAGTCGAACGCTGTAATTTATAGTATAAAAGCGGGCACAAAGAATCCTTGTTAGTTCTGGGAAGGTTCGCCGCGGGCTCAGCTTCCGCTGTAATTATCAAAACCCACATTCGAATAAAATAAACCGGCCCTAACGAGTCCTCACCTAATTATTACGGACTTTTATATTCCCGTTTACGACCCATTCAAATGCAGAGGGATTAAAAAATAAATGCGCCATAGAATTGTTACAAAGCCAGCACACATTAGCAAAAGCAAATGATGTGACCATTTTCATTCAACTGCAGGTAACCATAAATATTTAGTATTACACATGCATAACATCCGTGCCGACACACTGCGCACCGTTTTTTTTTTTTAGTACTACCCGCGCCCCAAGGCACTCATACTAAATCTATATAATAACTAACACATTAACCGCATTAATAGGAACCACTTGTGCATCTGACTTCGGCAAATCCCCAACTCATGGATCTCACGCACGACCAGCTCGCTTTAACCCTCTGCCCATAGGGGCTCACTGCGTATAACTTTGCTGGACCATCATATACCAGTTATGATATAATAATTCATAAGCACACATGGGGTATATATACATGCGCCGAAACCACCCCGCCTATTAACTCCCCTAGCGTGGACGGGTAACATACGGGCACGCGCCCCTCACGAAATCAATTTGTGCAATTGGTAAGGGTTGATACGAAATTACCGAGGTTTGCATAAAGGACCCCATACATGATTAAAAACTCGGGAGCATTGATATCAGATCTAAATGCGGAGCGCACAACGGACATGTGTCTCCCCACGTATCTCTCCTACAATGGCCATGATATCACAACACATTTGTCGCTACGGCTTTTTCTACATATTCAGTGCTACGCTTCATTAGTTTCTATAAGAGGCGATTTCCACTCAGGCCCATTCACATTGATATGAAATACTGTTTTGTACCTTTTCATTTCGGTTTAATACAATTTCCTATATATCTTAGTGTGGAAAGTTGTGTTAAAGTAGTTAAATTGCCTAGAATTGCCCGTATATGTGTTTTCATTATCGCGATCTACCAATGTACCCATACAAAAAATAGAATCAGATATCAATATTTTTTTTAATGTTTAATAGGAACAGGTAATTACTCGTATAGAGCAATTTATAACATAAATGTAGGTGTTTATGCAGGTGTTTACGTAGGTGTTTATGCAGGTGTTTACGTAGGTGTTTATGCAGCATTTGTCAGGATTTGAAATTTCTCCTTTGGGTATTTCAAAATATGTACATTCTTTGGAATTCAAACACAAATCATTTTGAACATCCACAATTTCCAACTAGTTACCGTCTGGTGCGGACCAAATATTGTAATTTCCACCGTGAATATGTTTTTGACAAATATGTAAATTCGACAAATCCACAAATCTAATTCCATTATTCTTGAAGCCCGTTCAATATCGATAATATTTGTGTTTCGCTGTGTGGGGTTATGTCATTCTCGAAAGTCTTGAATCTTGAATAAATTAATCCATTTTATATATTTTTTAAATCTGAAAACCGTTTTTTAGCGCTCGTAAATTATTCTTTAACGTACAAAATTCGATACGGTATAGGGAAGTTTCGTATATTAATTTTCGGCTTGTCTTATTGCTTATTGGAAACAACTAATGTAATGTTTTTCAGTCCACTGAAAGTGGTGAATGGGTTGGATGGGTGGTCTTAGGGAATAACATTGGAAATTATGGTTAAGCAATTTCCTGCATCTCTATACATTTTACAACGAAAATGCATAACAAATTGAATGGAATCTGAGAAACATGTCTAATAAAATTTTCGATATCCCCATTTTTCCATTTATTGCGACCTTTCGTCGATACATCTCGACATGGCGATTTCCACTCTGGCTCATTCACATTGATATAAAATACTGTTTTGTACCTTATTTCATTAATTGAGTTGTATTGAGACACGAGTTGTATTTGATAAGATTATTTCATGAAATAAACCTTTAAATCGAATAGATTATTAATTATTATGAATATTGATATTAAATGTACACTTCGTGTCCAATGTGGCATATGTTTATAAAAAAATCCATCTGGGGTGGCTGTGGAAACTTAAACGTATGTCCGTGATTCACATTCATAAAATTCAAATCGAATGACTTCGAGCTGTCTGTCAATGTCAAAAATATGGCAAAACTGTTGAGTTATTCCGGAAAACTGACAGAATAGATAAAAAAAAGGGAAGCGTTGCGCATACCCAGGAAGTCATTGCTGATGTAGAAGAACGCCAGAACGAATGTAACAAGAACGCCAGAACGAATGTAACAAGAACGTCAGAAAATTGGAAATCTGAATCAAGTCACGGACATACATTTGAATTTCCACAGCCGCCCCTGATAGACGTATTTTATGAACATATAGTAGATATTTCATAGCTAAAACGTTATAAAAGTTAAAAAACTAAAACGACAGTCGTTGGTTACCACCGATACGCTTCTTAATATGACAAAATGACAAAATGTAAGAAAAATCTAAAAAAAACATGTAATCGAGAATAATACAACAAGTGTATTAATGATTATCGAAATACAAATTCGAATTTTTGATAATCTTTAATGACACGAGTTGTATTTGATAAGATTATTTCATGAAATAAACCTTTAAATCGAATAAATTATCATTTCTTATGAATATTGATATTAAAATGTACAGTTCGTACAATTGTTAATTTTGACATTATCCAATTCCAATTAGTTTTTGATGGTATTGCTAGAAGTTCCCGTCATGGATATATCCACATCTGCATTTCTTAAATTGGATATTATTTCAGCATCATGCTCCTTGTTCAGTTGTAAATATGGTTTTATGGACGTTGAACTATTATGGCCAGTTACTTTAATTATTTGCTCTTCCCCAATTCCAGAACTTGCTTGCTGACTTACTGCCTAGATCTGTTGGAATGGTTTGAAATTTCGACGTTTGTTGTAATTAAACCAATCTTTTGTGCGGCAAATTTAGTCCATTTGCTAATTTCATTAATGCCAACTGTCATGTTTTTGAACCAAGGACTGTTTGATTCCGTATTCCAACGGAATACGGTGGTTATAAATAGTTTTGTTATAAATTTTTGGGTGTTATAAATAGTCGTTCGGTTGTAATGTTCTCTCCCCTTTTGGATATTAGTTTTTTAAATAATAGAACTGGGCAATTTTCTGGATTTTCTTTGTTTGGTGCAAGCCATTTACTTTCTGATGTAGTTTTGGAACCTCCCCGTGCAGTTTTTGTTAATATAGGATTATATTGGAGTCTTCCGGATGGTACTCCATTATTTTTAATTTCGTCTTTAAAGTACTGAATTAAACAACGGCAAGCTGCCCCCTCCAAGCTAATTCTGCAGCTATAATATGGTATAGTTTCCTCTGCAGTCCATTTGGAGTATTTTCATCCCTACTTTGAACAAAATACAACAATATTGTAATTTTCTTCTCTTCGCATTTTTTGCATTTCTAGCGGCTTGGAATGTTATATCTTTAAATGGATCAAATCATCGGTTGTATTCGTTATATTTTTCTTGGAGTAATTTGGCTGTATTATTCCAAATCGTTTTAATAACTATCTCCTTATATTCACTTCCATAAGTTTTCCGCATATTGTATGCCCTTTCTCTAAGGATGTCGGCAAGTTTTTCATTAGGCGTGTTTTCTTCGAGGCATGTATTTTTTCTTTGCAAAATTCTGTGAATTGCAGCCACACGTTCTTTTTAGAGCACACAGTGTTTTGCGGCGTTTGTTCTTTCACTTTATTTTTTATTTCGTCCAAATTAAACTTTGAATAACGGTTATTTGGATTCATTTTTACTGCTCGTAAACTTTGACGTTTCTACACAAATCGCAAAACTTGGTGTTTCGTAGTCATGAAAACAAGATCAAAACTACGTCATACTTCTATATTGAATAAAATTACCAATGACAAACCTAAATACAAAAACGAAAACATGGGCGTTTGACAAATCAAGAGCCGAAATACAAAATTGAAAACATAGTGTTTTCAATTATGAATCCACACATTTGAACCCATCAAACACGTATATTTTACCTTGAATGAAATAATCATTTAAATTGTTAAATAAGTCTAATAGAAGACACGATAAGTAAAAAAATAATTGCAGATTTTAAAATTAAGAATTTTGGACTACATCTAGAGTTGAACCTGCCCTAAAACAAAAATCGACAACGGTAAAACCGTAAGTGCGTGTTTACCCTTATCATATTTGTATCTTTGAAAATACAGATATTTGAAAATGATGAAAATTGTTTTCGAAGGAAACCAAATTTCATTAAATACAATTACGAATTGTATGAAATTTAGTTTCCTTTGCTTTCCTTTGCTAACCGAAAAAAATCAAGTTAAATGTTTTTTTTAACTTATTTTGTGCGTTACCGAAATCTTTCCAAATTTTGGTTGCGACGTATTTGTTGGCGAATTTTAACATAACTACAAATATGACAATAATGCGTGGTGGTCTGGCCGACATTATAATTAAATTACAAGGTTATTTTCCAAACAGCGCAGCGACATGAAAAATATATCGCTATTTTTTTTAAATGGAATTTTTTAATTTTAGAAAAACTAAAAAAAAAAACTTTCTAAATGCCACCATAATAAAAGGGCCGTTTCAATTTAAATATTTACGATAAACTTTGCCCATTGCTTTCTTCAAGAATAAGGTTCTAACTTCTTTCCTTAGCTATAAAATTACGTTATTTCTATTTATGTAGTTTCAAAAAAGAATAACAAGAATTGCTTCCTTTGAAATAAAACTTATTTTTTTAATGTTTGGTATAATACATACTGTTGCACAACCTGCTATTACTAATAGTAAAGACTTTTTTTTTGAGAAACATAGTTCAAGCATCAATTAGATCATCATAAAAACTATGTCAGCACATGGCTACCTCTTGTCAGTTTTTTTATACGCGGATTAGTTTTGAACAAATATTTATCATAAATTTATAATAATGCTCAGGTCGACTACAAAATAGTATATGAAATTCGTTATGATAATTTCGGATTATGGCATTCGTGAAATTAGCGCCAATTAATTATGCGCCAACCATGCCATAATCCTATGAATTATAAACTAATTTCATAATGTACTATTATCCCCTAAATTGCCATGGCATATTTTAAGAAATTATTTTAACAAATAGTAAAGTAATATTGGTCAATGGTAGTAACTTTTCTGGCATTCCGCGAACAAACTACCCCACAGGCATTATAATAATAATAATTATTATTATTATTATTGTTATAATACATGCATACTAAACTCTTAAACTTTAAAATCATTAAACAAAAATGTGTGCAAGAAACTGAAATTTCAAAATTTCGAAATTAACTTTTTCTTAGAAAATACGCTGCCAATTTTAATGTTTTAAATCGAATACCATTTGAAAATAAGTCTGTTGCCATAAAAATTAAATAAAAACAAGTATTCGTTTAAACATTTAATATACTTTAAGAAAAATGAATTATTACTTAAAAATCAAAATAAATATTGATTAAGAGTATCAATAAATGTGCGATACTGATAGAAATATAATTCAGTAACTGCGTAAATACTGTTTAGGTCTATAGTATAATGAATATTATATTAGTAGTACTATGACTAAATTTTAAAAAAAAGTCCTATTATAGGTTAAGAAATTAAAAATATAATTTTCTTTAAAAATGTTGCCGATTTTGAGAATTATTAATCATTTGGAACTATCATAACTGGCAGTAAATTTCCAAGGGTAATATAATAAGTAGTGTTCTCATTATCGATAATAATTTTATAAATACCTGCTACGAATTTTAACCCCAACGGCGAAAATGCACCGAGCCCGAAGGGCGAGTAATATTAATTATGTAATTATAATAATTAACTAAACCATAAAATTAATGCACACGAAAGAGTTAGCGATGTTTGACAGGATTTTCTTTTAATTTATTATCAAATTTGATATTTTTAAATCCGTATTATTGTCATTTTGAGAAACAGACAGCCTCTGCATAAAAATTAAATTACAAAGTGTAACTTTAAAATACCAATTAATAATACAAATATTATTAAAAATAATATTAAAAATGAAAGACCCATGGTTTATTTAAGTCTTAATTTCAAAATAAAATATCGTAAAATATACTAATTCTTTGCTTTAGTTAGTTTTTGACTACCACAATTAATGATTAAATATCAAGTTTAATATGACCAACACAAATTTGGCCATGTAAAATTAAATTTTGATGATTATGACTATATGAACGAATTATGAATGTTTGTCATGCTGAAATCTCATCAGTAGATCAGAGATCCACTTTTACCGATTACTAGCCCATATTCATGTTACAAGTATGAAATTTCAATTTCAGTTTCGGTATCAGTACGTACATACCAACAAACCAAGTTAGTATACTAAATTTCACTGATTATAACATTTTCGGATGAAAATTGTGGTTTTCATTGATGAAGAGAGAGAATCGAACCCATGACCGTTAGGGTGGTGCGAAAAAAACTTCTTTGTATAAATCGAAAACGGCTAGTGCGGAATATATGCTATGGGGGTAGAAACTCTGCACAAAAAATTTGGGATATTTTGGACAACTCATTCATCGTTCATCATAGCGGTAGATATACAACCCTCACGAAATAGCACTTGTAACTAATTTTACTGGTCATATATTAATTAGATATTTGATATATGCATGCCAGAAGCATAGAATAAAACTAATCATCGTAGATATATTAAAGGTTAGAAGAGAAAAGACAAAAATAGAAAAAACATTAGAACAAAAGCAAAATATCGAAGAACGGTCTAATAGAAGCATCTACTTTGATGGAATGAAAGACAAAACGCTTTCTTAGACAAAATAATATGACAGATTTCATAGGAGAGAGGTAGACGAAGAGCATGTGATGATTCATATAGAACCTGAATCACAATAGTTGGGCCATGTAACTTCGGATTCTGGGTGCACTCCATCGTTCTTATTTGGAAGTATCACATCCACTTGTCTTTAAAAATGCACTAGCAGAGATTTAGATTTATCTCTCCAGTATCCAGAATCAGGCGTTACATGGCCCAAGTATTCTGACCACATCCATCGCTTCTAATTTGGAAGCATCAGATCCACTTGCCTTTAAAAATGCACTAGCAGAGATTTAGATTTATCTCTTCAGTGTCCAGAATCAGGGGTTACACGGCCCAAGTATTCTGACCACACTTCGCGAGACTCAAGAAGAATCGTCACATGCTCTTCGTCTACCTCTCTCCTACGAAACTTGTGATTTACCTTTGTCTGAGTAATCGCTTTGTCTTTCTCCCCATCGAAGTAGATGGTTGAAATAGACCGGTCTATGATACTTTGCTTTTGTTGTATTGCTTTTCCAAACTTTGTCTTTTTTCTTATAATTTTGATTCTTCTACGCTGTGCTCCTCTTGACCAAAATATTAAATTACTTTCATTCTATGCTTCAAGCATGTATATTTCAAACATGTAACAAAAATTTTACAGAAAAATGAGTGACAAATGCTAAGTCGTGAAGGTTGACTGTACAACTCGATGATAAAAGTTCAAGGATAATGCGGCAACCCAGGGAGTTGTCCGAAAAATCCTAAATTGTTTTTCTACGAAAGTGTTGAAAGACACGTTTTCTGTCATAAAATTTAACCTTGAAAGTTGGTATTTGTTACAAGGAGTGCAGAAAGTACTTTCCGCACTTATATGAGTGCGGAAAGTACTTTCCGCACTCACTTTCCGCACTCCAATACCTCTCTTTTGATTTTTGAGGCAATAAATCGGACGAAACTGTGGATGCAATGGCCGCAAGTTCCGGCGGAGTGTTTGTTATATCGTCACTATCGGAATCCATTATTGATATTCTTCTACTTCCAGTATTAATGTATAAATTTCGAGTCTCGATTTGGTGACAAGCGATTTATAAATTTTCTGACGTGTAAATTAATGACAATGACATTTATTTTAAATTAATGATTAAATTTACATTAATCTTTAGTTTTCTACACTTTCGTAGAAAAAATAGTATGTAACACTCTTGCGGAAATGGCCATTGCAAAACTCGTATGAATGGAGCACTCGCTGGCGCTCGTGCTCCAACTTTCATACTCGTTTTGCAATGAAGCCCTTTCCGCACTCTTATTACAATATACTATTGTGTAAAGTTTCTACCACCCATAGCATACTTTCCGCACTAGCCGTTATCGAATTTAAATTAAAAAGTTTTTTCGCACCACCCTATTGACAATTGATAAGTACCCTTAACTTGTAGCTGCATTTATTGAATGTCATAATCTAAACTATTTCAATATGTTAACAAATTCAAAGCATGTATCCATATCGACAATTATGATTAATTTTATAATAATCATTTAGTCTTGGAGAAACCTAATATTTTTCCATCAATTAAGTAATGACACATAATTAATTTTTAATTGTGCAATACAGCAATAACATAAAAGCTACAGCCGGCACCCATTCATATGAAAAGCATTATTCCATACGTATTATTATGCGTAGTAGGTAATCAATATATATGTTAATTGACTTACCTAAGAGGCCGTTTACAAGAGGAAATGTTTAATCGGCTTGATTTTATTACTAACAACATAAACTTACATCAATTAATCATAACGGAATTTATCGTTACCGCCAACAATTACTGTTCTAAAAGTAGGGGAAATCAACAATTTACAATACATTAATTTCGTATCCTACTGGAGGTTTCTAAGAACGCAATCAACGCAACTCTAGTGTTTTAATTAGGAACAATTAAAGTAACGGTGGCATTTTGAAAAGCGGATTGGAATTTTGCAAGTACGAGTCACTGGAAACGCGAAAATACTTCGATCTTTATTTCGGGATTCAAGACGCGTCTTTCTGCGTCTTCGTTTTCATTAATGAAAACACGCGGCCGTAAATCACCGCATAATGGTGTCGGTTACTCGTAGAATTATGATGGGCGATAAAACGGCGCTTTTAACGATTATTTTATCGCAGTTTCCTGAAAGTTGCCATTGATAATGCTGGATTTGTGGAGGTGGTTTATCCACTCCACTCTATCACGCGAAACCGGGAAAAGCAACGTTCTGCTGTTTCGTGAACGGATAGCGAAAAGGTTCTGCAATAAAGGTAATAGTTGCGGAGAGCAATCCCGGGCATAATGCACCTGGTTGTTGTAGCAGCTCAACTGAGGAAAAGCGACTATTAATCACAATTCGTCCACGGGCGTTATGTTGCTACCGATTAGAAATGACTATAATTCATTCGAGCGCTCGCAAGACGTACAAAACGCGTGACCTTTTTACATTTGATTGTTTTGTTTCTTGTTTAATTTACATTACTTTTAAACCTGGCAGGTCTCCCAAGTTTAGTAATTGTTTTTTTTTTATAATAAAATTTATATTTATTAAAATACTTTAATTTTTGAATTAACTATGCAGAAAACAACTTACGCTGGCACATGGCGTGTGGGTAATATATCTACTTCCTGTCCAAAATGTGTTGAATGCTCGCGTCGGAAGCAATAAATTACGACACGCCTATTTTCGCATTTTAATAAATTTCGGTGATCCCGGTAAATTAGAAAACGTGTCTCTGTTCCATTGCGGCGTACAATCCACAGAAATGTATCTGCAGCTCTTTAACGATATTTGATAATAATCAAATTGACGACCGAGCACCGCTAATTGCACAGCACGGTGCGGATTAATTAGTGTAAACACATTGCTATATCATTATCAACACCTGAAGTTCGATGGTATCTTACATATTCATTACGATTACGATCTGCTGATCAATACTCGATGATAAGTTTAATAATTAAAAATATTTATATTACAGCTGGTCAACGTTATATATTAGACACCGCCATTTCATAATATATATGATAAATATATATATATGTCATACCTTATACTGTACGTCTTTGGAATACGAGCAAAACGTTATGGCTACGTAGATGTTCAAAACGTTTGATGTATGGCGTCAAAATAATAAAACTGAAGTGGCGCGAGTAGTGACGAGAAAACCTGAATAAATCAAATTTTGATCGGATGATTCCAAAACTACTGGTTTTGGGTCGAGTTGATGTTTTATTACCCAACAAAAAAGGTTAGCACGTCAGTGTTAATATTTCATGATAAGTCCATCATGATAAATCCTATGATAAGTCCAAAATTAGTATACAGGGTGTCCCACGCAAGCCGTTGGTTAACAGTTTATGGGGTTCCCGATAAAATAAAAATTTGAAAAAATTCACACAAACTTCCGCTTCTGTTATCACTTCCGATTCTAGCTCGTTCAATTCAATTCACGTATTGATAAGCCTATTAAGTACCCAGGGGAGAGGTCGTACGAAAGGGACACATATTTAAAAGGACAATTCAAATTACGCGACAATTACTAATCTTCCCGAAACGTACGTATTTACGTTGTGTGGCTACACCAATGCACACCTATTTGCACCTAACTACAAGCTTCTGTTATTTCATAGAAGGCGGCAGTATGCCTGTGATTTTGTTCGTGCTCCAAAGTAAAATTTTTGCAATTATTTCTAAACGTTTTGTGAAATGTTGTGAAAATAGTTTATTGAACTGTTTGTCATTGTATATAATAAGTCGTATATTCAATTATTGGAGAACGAAAAGTCAGTATTTACCGTTTAGATAAAACTATAGCTTCAGGAGTTGTTTTTAATTTGTGTGTAATATTTATGAAAGGGACACAGCAAACGGTTATGAAGAGGAAGGATATATCAAATACGGATTCTGATTGATAGATGATAAAAACTCTGAGTCAATTTCCTACTGAATAACTTGCACATAAAACCTATACTGGGTGAGTAATAGGTAAGGAACCACTTCTCTGGAGCCTTTATTATTATTTTCAGAAAAAGAAGTTTTAAACGAAAGTTTGATGGCTAATTATTTGCCACAATTTGACGTATTCAATTTTTTCTGTGACTTGTCACTTTTTGAAAATTACATAACCGATACTTTTTGTAAATGGTAACCTAATTTCTTCAATTAACAAATTTGATAGCATTTGTTTATCTCTTCACGAATATCTAAAAATACCATTAGGTTTCATAACAAAAATTTCTCAGAAAATCGAGTTTAATGCCTGAACATCAAATTGTGTAAAATTAAAGACTGTCTTGGAAAACAAATGAAACAAGTTAAACAAATACGATTTACTAATGTCAGTTTCTGTTTTCAAAATAAGGTTGTAAATTTAACTGTAATAGAAAGTGTTTCTCAATAATTAAGGTACGTTTAACAGAAACAAAACCCAGCGAAATTTTGATGAACAAATGTTGATCGAAATTGGAAGAAAGATGTATAAAAAAAAAAGTATTTTTAACACACAAAAAGAAACGAACTACATTATTAAAACCATTACAATCCAAATTTAACATTACTAGTTCATCACAAAAGATGCTCACATTGTTGTTCATTAACTATGGACAACAATGTGCGTTTCATTTCTGTTAAACGTACATAATTATTGAGACACACTTTCTACTACGTTTAACTTACAACCATATTTTGGAAACATAAACTAACATTAGTAAATCGTATTTTTTTAACTTGTATATTTTGTTTTCCAACGCAGTATTTAATTTTTCGCATTTCTGTCATCAGGCATTAAACTCGAATTTCTTAGAAATGTCTGTTATGCAACCTCATAATATTTTTAGATATTCGTGAAGAGAAAAACAAATGCTATCAAATTTGTTAACAGAAAAAAATAGGTTACCATTTAAAAAAAGTATGTATGAAGTTATTTTCAAAAAGTGATGCGTCACAAAAAAATAATCCGTTAAATTATGGCAAAATAATTAGCCATCAAACTTTTGTTTAAAACTTTTTTTTCTAAAAATAATAATAAAGGCTCCAGACAGGTGGTTCCTTATTTTTTACTAACCTGTATGTAAGTGTTCATTTCATTGAATTATCTTTAAGAAAACATATATAGGACTGATTTCCAATTAGTTTTGAAAATGTGTTTTTAAAGTAGGTACTTATCTTTAGAACCTTTTGAGGAAAAAATAAGCTCCCAATTTTTTGCTTCAAATGGACGATTAAAATATTCATAATTTCTCCAATTATTAGTTCATCGGAAATATTTGCTAAACAAAATAGACCTAAAATAGTTCTTGAAATCCCATTAAACTCTCGATTGCAATATTATTGCAACACAATGAAAGTAACCATAATTTATATAAATGTCACTTTATTATTAACCATAATAATACATATTTAATATTTATTAAAATGGACGAAGCAATTAATTATTCTCAACACTTAACTCAACTTTATCGGACATGATTTCCTACGGATGATTTATTGCAAGATATATAATTATATGTATGCTCGCAGACAACATCATTAGCTAGTATGTAGTGTCACACGTAAGCGCAATGAGAGTAAATTACAGGACTACATTACACACACTGTATAAAAAAATTCCAGCAAGCGGAAATTTAATAGTTTTTCTGAAAGGTTTTTTAATGAAAACTATATCTGCCTCCCATAAAGAAATAACATTAGTGCTTTTTAATTACGCTACTAGTGAAATTTATGAACTTTTAAAATGAAATTAAAAAGAATATATGAGACAACGATGGAATTACTTTAAATATTTTCTCTAAATAAATTAGCGGAACATTTGAACCAATGGAAATAAAAGTTTTATTGTACGCCCACCGTGATTTTAGTATACCAGACTTAGATTTAATGGGTCCACGTCGTCTAAAATATTATATTATTAAATACAAGTTACGTGGGCGAACTACACACAAACATCTATATATTACGTTAATACCATTTCTGATAAACAATAATTGTTAAAAAATGCTAATTTTGTCTCATGTTTATCCTTACTTCCTTAATTTAATAGTATGATTGGTACTGGGCGCACTTTTGCAGAGCTACTTCTGCTATATTACAGCTCACCATATTGATTGTGGCAAAAAGTATCGCTTATAAGAATTGATTATTATTATTATTATTTCAATAATAGTTATTTAATATTTATTAACAAGAGGCAAAAACTGTTAATAACCTTAATTGTTCCCACGTGTTCCCCCAAATCAAATGTATAGTAGTAAGACATATTTTGGTTGTCATTTTTTCTGCGTGTATCAGTGGGCGTCTATGGGTTGTATGATTAACACTTTAAATGATAAATATCAGTATAGTATCTCTAGATTTTCTTCGAAATTGAAATTCTACCTACGGATATATTAAGAGTTGTCATTTATGACTTGAGCAGCGAAGAAGTTCGCTGCTGCTCCTGACGGTCGTCCAGGACCGTCACCAATTAATATTATATTTTAGAAAAGATGTTTACTTACTTACTTTTGGGCACTGAATAGGTAATTACTGGTACCGGCTCTGACTAGAGACGAGCCTCTTCCTATTGTCGGACATAAACCTTTTTTGACAGGTATGATTTCAATTTCGAGTAAAGATACTAGACCAGAGTATAGATACTATCGTGTAGGGTTTATTATTAATTAGTGGCTTTGGTCATCACTTACAGCGTGGACGAAGCGAACAATCTAGTGAAGCGACACAATCGCTAGTAGTAGTAATAGTTCAAGATATATCAAGGTAAAGTACTTAGTGATGGCGTAGATGTAAAAAAAAGATTAGAAAACGGTAGTTTTATTTCGTTAACGTAGAAAAAGATTCATTGAAGGCTAGAGTCGATCACAATACATGACATTTGCAGATGTTTATAGTACCTTTTAGCAACTTTCAGGTCTTTTTTATATTCTCTGCTATTGTTTTCACATCCTTAACGTTAAATTTTAAATTTATTGATAATAGCTGCGAGCAATTAGTGATGGTTAAGATGTCAAAATAAGATAAGAAAACAGTAGTCTCTAACTTCCTTGTCATAGAAAAAGTTACATTGCTTATGTAGATTACAATACATGAAGTTGCAGATATTTTTAGTACCTTCTAGCAACTTTCTAGTTTTTTTGAGAGGTTCTTTCTCTACCTACTTTTATTTTCACATCTATAATTTCAACTTTACACATTTATTGATAATAGAGAGTACTTGTCCAAGAAATATCCATTAGAAAACAGTAGTTTCTGAAAAAGTTTCATTGAAGGCTCAAGTAGATCACAATCAATGTCTTATGTCAATCAATGTTTAACAAAGAGGGAGTCTTTATTAGCTGTATATCTGAATATATATATATATATATATATATATATATATAGATAACTAATACCCAAGTTTGGATAAACCCATCGTTAGTAGATTTATCATTCATTATGTATACAAAAACACCAACTATGACAACAACAATTTTATTGCTTGCCGTTTATTTTTCTATTTCAGATGTTATGATAGGTACAATTTTTCTTCAACGTAATATAAAATGGCGGAGGTTTAGGAAGAAAAAGCTCCAAGAAATATATCCCGAAAGATTTAAGATATGCAAAATTATAATAATAATACTAATAAAGTTAAAATTAAAGTTAACATATCAATGTAATCGAAGTTTCGGCAATAAATAAAAATTGTCATTAACAAATTCATTGCATGAATTTCAGCCAATATTTTGTAAAATTTGAAATTAAATAGAAATATTATAAAAATGGTCTCTTTTTAATAGAGAATTACATCACAAAATGATTTCGTAATTATGTAATTATCAATGTCCTAGGGATATTATAGACAAGGGTTATTGATTTTTAACGAATATGAAGATGAGATAGTAGTAGCCAACCTTTTTCTACCTCGTAGGGTCAAGTGGATAATAAATTCGTACGCGAAACGAATAATGGGTGCTTAGAGCAATTACACACTGTCCGGAATTACGAACTCGCTGAATGAAAAACGAAAAACGTGAAAGACAAAAGAATTTAATGAAAGGTGTCATACAAAGAAGCAGGAATGAAGTGAAATGAACTCAGGCTGGGGTTGCAGGTTGCTGAAATAAGTTGGTTCTGCCTCCCTTCCTCGTTCAATATCATCCAAAAATTAAAGCCCGTTCTTACAATCTCCGGTTAACTTTAATCAGTGATTAATTTTGTTTGAATACATCAATCAATTATCGATCCATTGGGCTTGCGCGAAGCGCAACGCTTGTCTCATCTTATAAGATTGACTTTCGTTAAATAAAGAGTTTTTATCTATGTGTCATAAATAATACATTCATTATGTACGTAACTTTTGTAATATAATGTACTTCATAATACAAGATGGATTGAATTATGACTTGTTGCAGCAACATGTTGAGGCCTCTCCAATTAACTATGTGTAACGCTTTTCACACCTCTTTAATTTTTGCTTCGAATGTACGCTGTCAATGTTATCTTCCATTCCTCCCATGAAAGCTCATTTACATATGTACATTCGGTTGCTAACAATTATATGTGGTTGCTAGAATTGTCTTGTCTTTGGTTTCTTATTTGACACCAACTTGTTAATAAGAATGGTTTTATATAAAAAGTCATAGATAAAACGTCGTGCTTGACTCGTACATAATGGCTATGATTCACTCGGATGATTGTACGTGTATACAAGCTTCACCTCGTGTATAAAATTTATCCTCGTGAATTATATCCTAATAATATGCTCGTTAATAGTGCATCATGTGTTCGTTACAGTATGTTAAATTATAAGCCGGGTAAAAGGGTTTTTACTGGCGATACAAGGGAATGGCCGACGAGCCGCAGGCGAGTCTGTCACCTTGTAGAGCCAGTAAAAACCATTACCCGGCGTATAATGTACAATATTTTGTTTGATAAACACAAATCGAACTACGGCAAAGCTGAAACAAACTTAAGAAAATAATTGAAAATTAAGTGAATTAAAATAATATAAAAATTATAAGGGTAATTTTATGGGAGTATGAATTTGGTACACTGGCTCGACTCACTTTTACATGTTTGGTGCAGGTAATGATGACCTTACCACGTAAGAGTGCAGGCTGGTTAGAGTGACATTTACGCGTGTGAAACAAATAAAATAATATACCTGTGCAATTCTACGTCAATGAGCAGTCCATTTCACGCGACCCTCTCCGATTTAGCTCAAATGTACTCACTTACATTGTCAATGTTATGTGTAATAAAGAAAAAAAAGCCCGGTATATATTAATCAATATGTGCGAAAATTTTGATTGAAAAATTGTTTTGTGCGTTCACGAGGCTCTAGAGCGAAAACTACCTCTAGTGTGGGAAAATTTTATTTAAGCATCTTAAAGTACATACTTTTGGCTGCCTTTGCCCAAAATTTAGAGTCTTAATCGGTGGCAACTACTGAGAAATGAATTTTAAAAAAAAGGTTTTTGCGTTTTCTGCGCATGCGCGGCAAGATCAAAAACCTGACCCCTGCGTTCGATTCCTTGGGAAATTTACCATCGATTATGACTGTTCTAACATTTTCCCAGGCTGAATTGCAATTAAGATAAATAAAATTAAACATAATTGAAGTTGATCTTAAAAAAAATCCGTAACATTCAATTGGCTCTACGAGACGAACTATGTGACCCAGAGGTCTGAAATTTGGTATGAAGTCATATTATGGGTACCCAAACAAGTGTACAATTTGAGATAAATCGGAGAGGGTCACGTGAAATAGACTGCTCATTTGACATGGAATTGCCCACCTACTACTATTAAAAATAATGCCTTTAATGACAGCTATATTTTGTAATTTAGATTTTACAGAAACTATCATTACCGAGAGCAGTGTTGCTAAGTCCAGTAAGATTTCACTATAACTAGGGTTTATTTAAAATTTTGTAATAGTAAAGGCTCATTTGTAGCGTTTTCAACGCCTTAAGAGATATAGAAGACATTGGGTTGTATGAAGACGCTTTTTTTTAGCCCGGCCTTATATATTTTTTAATTTAGTTATTTGGTGAAAACTTATGAAAATTTCTAGTGATTTTTGGCAGTGCAAATAATTTTAAAGTCTATTGTATATTTAACTTCTTCTCTGCCTACAGCACTTGGTCCTATAAGTATCCTCACAAAAATGTACGTTCACTTATGCGATGTAGAGTCTACATGTGGATTATGAACTACTGTAGATTATTACATCATCTCCGAACCAGTGAAGGCTGTTAGCCATTAAACAAAGATATATGTGTTAGTTAATTATCGACATACCAGGTGCATTTAACGTGTAAATATTTTTGGCAATTCTGTGTTATTGCGAATTTACTTTGTATCGTCGTTATGCAGACATTATTAACGTTTGTTTAACAGTTTAAAATTTCGCAAAGTGCTTTCGAAGGAAGACAAAACAAGTTAGTGCAAACAAAGATTAACAGCAGATGTATGTCCTCTTCATTTTTACATTCATTATTTTAGCAGGTGTGCCGGAGGGGTCCCTTATTGTCACCAGAATTGATCCGCAAAGGCAGCCTTCACAAAATTGCATACTAGCGTGTTTTCCGGCAGAATGCATTCAGCTTCGGTGAAACGCGCACTAAATTCTTATTACTGCGTCAGTGTAAATATTCCTGGCGTGCAGTAATGGCCGAATCGGCGCGGTAATCTGCAGTTTCATCGTCGAATGTGTGGCATTGAACTCTCCGATGTTTTCGGCACTGCATATTAAATGCGGAACATTTTCAGAGTCGAACCTGTACGTACGTGTGCGAAATCAAAGGATTCTTATGAATGGTATTTAATGTAAATTTGCTCCTCGCCGAATGAGTGGCGTGTTTGCGGACGAGCAGCACGGGATCCGTGAGCAAATAAAAAGTATCATACAAATAGGAGTGTTAATTGCGGGATTTCGAGCTTGCTCCTGCGTAAAACAAATACTGTTAAATATGCTGGGCCGCCTGGGAGGCACTAAAAACGGTGTCGAAATAATGAATGAGTGATAAGTGTGGATAATTAATACCCTTATATAATGGTGATCGCAAGGCGGTGGGCGCCAACTGGGTAAGGCGATATGTTTTGTCACGCGCGCGTTCCTTTGATTTGCATGTCGCTAAACTAGACCAATTACACGTCTCTATCTGTCCGCTTTGAAGCAGCGCACCGCACTTTTATTTATACATTTCGTTATGTATCGTTAACTCAAAGCGCAGGACTTTGTCTCCTCTAACCACCGCTTCAAAGGCGAATTAGACACGTCACTAATTAATTATCGTGTTCCCGTAAATTTACTAATAACGATTCGTTAATATGCTTGAAATGGATAGGGGATCGTCCGATTTTTCCACCAGCTTCTGCAACGCGATCGACCTGTCCGGAAAATATATAATAATTACAAATTTAACGTTAAATTGATTTAAAAATGCTCCCATTTAATGCCTCGCTTAAATTCACAACGGTTTAGCAGTAAATTAGAAGGATCAGGTAGAAGCGACGCCGGCTTCAGTTTGTGCGAGCGTCAGTTGCAGATCCCTTTGAAGTCCGCTTAGAACCCGAGGCATTTACGTCCACGCGACTAGGACTATTGCAAACTTAGAAAATACAGGAAAATATTATATCCCATGCATCTGCTATATTCTACACCGGAATAACCGTTGTTACATATAATACAGTCAAAGTGAAAACAAGGCAATACAGTTATTGGAAAAGCAACAATTATTGAAAATAAAAGAGATTTGCCGACAAAGCGTTGCATGGTGGGGGGCGTCAGACTATTGAACAAAATTGACGAGAAAATACATTTTTCTTATACTAAATTGTGGAACTAAACATCAAACAATAGGAAGTATCGAAGACGGATTATTGAATATGTATGTATGTAGTCCTCCAACTAACGTCAACATGTAGTTACAAATATAAGCTTCAAATATAATTTAGGAGTAAGCAGTACATGTTATATTCCATCAAATCCCTAACTAAATAATAATAATAACAATAATAAATAGGCACCGACATTGTGTTTTATTGTCATTATAAGTGATAAAGGTGACTCTGCGTAGGATGCATTGAATCAATTCTTCAGAGCGCCCGTCAAAGGTTCTATCTGTTCAGGAATATATCGGCAGATAGCGCCGATGTTTTTACAATGTGAACAGGAGGAAAAAATAAATGTTGCAATGTTTGTGTTGTATGCAGAATGACGGACTGTTTGAAAGTTTTATAGGTCGAAATATTTAACAAATGTCAGTCAAATCTTTATTATCAACTATCCAAGAGTACATTTAATCGGCTTAAAAAAAATGGTGTAAAATGTTATAGACCCCGGCTGAATCCACCGCCAGATTTTACAGTGTGGGGTCGCACTGTACATACAATACAAAGTGTGTTTTTTAAAATAAAAGTCGAAGTTGTCTTAGGCCTTAATAAATCGGTTAGTTTTTTCTCTTTTCAATAACGTGCAAATATGTCACTTGGATGAACTAAAAAGCCGTATACGTACAGCATACGCCCACAATTCATTATAAATACTCTGCGTTGCTTTCAAGACCCCGTCTTGCGAATTGCCATGAAATACACGGAGGGCATTTTGAAAACTTGCTGAGACATCAGGATTCAACCACACATAACCTTTTATGTTGTTTTGTTTACCGTTAGAATTGTTTACATAAATTAATTTCTTCATTTAAAACTGATTTTTTTGTGATTTCTTTATTGTTAAAAACATAACCTCTCTGTGTTACGGTGTATGCCAAAATGGTGACAGTGGGCGACAGTGTATAACTGGTTGCCTACACCTACGCCGCTCTATGTCCTGACAATTTATTTTTAAAGTTACACATAGGAATGTTATGTATAATAAAGAAAAAAAAACGGTATATGTTACAAAGATTTATTAAATAAATAACAATTATCTTATTGCCTTGAAAACATTACAAGATCTATCTAAAAGGACGACAACCCAATAAATAGATTTTTCAAATATTAAAAGAAAAACCCGTTAATGGATCATTAAAAAACATAGACACTATATTTAAATTATAATAAATGTTAAAATTAATGTCCATTGTCCAAAATGCATATGTTGCATCTTTTAATAACACTTCTGCAAGCATTATGAACGTGAACATTTGAAATTGAATTTATACAATCAATGAAATTTTGTCTCAAATTATTAATATTTTCATTTCTCATTTTATATAATTTGCCCATTAAAAGGGCGACTTCAAGTTTGATTACTAATCTATACAACAGATGGCTCATGAAGTACTGGAATAATAAATTAATTCTTAGTATCTGAAAACATCCGCTAGAGCAGATTTGGTTAATTCTGCATTTGCCAGGTAGGTCGCGCTGCTTCACGCAGAACGGTAACGATATACAGTCGATGTATTTTGTTAGTACTCGTTACATGGTTGCATGGTTACAGTGTTGTAGTTGTTGATACGGCCTTGTTTTTTTGTTGGCGTATCAAGTTTCCACCTGTAACCACCCAAAAAGAGGCCAAAAATCAGTATTCATATATATATATATACAGGGTGTCTCTGAATTAGGTGGAAATGGCTTAACCACAGGTTACTGGGATCAAAAGAAGACGATTTAACAAAACTTATCTATATACAAATGCGTTTGGTTTAGCCAGTATTCAGCTTCAAAGTTAATTAAAAAAAAAACAAAATTTGCTTATAAAAAGAGAACGTTTACATAGATTTGGATGTTATTCGGTATGACACTTTATACGGGTATAACTCATATTTTGACATAATATTGTTATTATCAGTAGACCGGTTGTGTATAAAACAAGTGAGGCCCAACATTAATACATTCAATTTTTTTAATGGCAAAAACAAATAAATTTAAAAAATCAAATCGGACGCAGGCATTCATTATTAAGTTTTTTTGTATCTTTATAGTTTTTGTTATCTGTTACAGTTTCGGCACGAAAAAATAAAATATGAGTGACTGCCCTACACTCGTTCGGAAACAAATGTAATCTAGTTACCTGGTTGATGATGGTTTATTCACAATAATGAATATAAAGTACACTTACGCTGATAAAACAGATATTTTGCTGATTTAAGGATTTTAGGAGCCCTAATAACGAGGAAGAAATTTTGGAAATTATAGCAATTGCTTCATCCATACGATATCCAAATAGTGCAAGAGCTTTTACCACCTGATTATGACCTACGTTTTGCGTTTTGTCGATTTATTCAGGAAAAAAGAGCTGAACATATTCTTTTTAACCCGAAAATTCTTTTCGCTGATGATTTGTTTCCAAACGCGTGTAGCAGTCACTCATATTTAATTTTTTTGTGTCCAAACTGTAACAGATATCAAAAACTATGAAGATGCAAAAAAACTTAATAATGAATGCCTGCGTCCGATTTGATTTTTTTAAATTTTATTTGCTTTGTCATAAAAAAATATGAATGTATTAATGTTGGGCCTCACTTGTTTTATACACAACCGGTCTACTGATAGTAACAATATTATGTCAAAATATGAGTTATACCCGTATAAAGTGTCATACCAAACAACATCCAAATCAATGTAAACGTTCTCTTTTTATAAGCATTTTTTTTCTTTTTTAAATTAACTTTGAAGCTGAATACTGGCTAAACCAAATGCATTTGTATATAGATAAGTTTTGTTAAATCGTCTTCTTTTGATCCCAGTAATCTGTGGTTAAGCCATTTCCACATAATTTAGAGACACCCTGTATATATATATATATCAACTTTTGATATAATCGTTACATTTTTTCTTACGACAGTCCGTAAACTAAGTTTTTACGTACTGTTCACAGTGCGTAAAGTGATACTTTTTAGACAAGCTTCTGATATTTTAAATACATACTGGACGCTTTGTTGCTTTGATTGTATGTCTTGAAAATTTTCATTATCCACAAAACTTTTTGGCAGTTTCTTGAACCCCATTGAAACGTATCATACACTTCCTGACAAAATTAAGGGACCACTAGTAAAATATAAAATAAATTTAAAACCTGATAACGAAATTTAATGAATCAAATAAATATATAAATCCAAGTGTTTCCTCACAGTTTAGTTGACTTAAGAGCTATTAAAATTAACAAACTATACTTTTACTTACTTGTAGAAGTAGAAGAAACATAAAGCACGCTTTATTAATTAAATATGTTAAAAAGGTGAGTCAACAATTATAGCTTTTTGTTGATTTTTCGTTTCCTAGCAGATACTGTCCTGATATTGTTAATTGTTTCATGGCATACTATTTGAATAGTGCTTAATAAACGTCAATTTATGACAAGTGCAAAGTCTATTCAAAACAACTTGTAATTTGGAAAAGTAATTTCAAGTTTATTTGGTGGTCCCTTAATTTTGTCCGAAAGTGTATTTTATTGAAAATGCTGAAATTTTTGCTGATTTATTTATATGTTGTGATCATTATTTTGATAATATGATTAAGTTTTCTGGAACTATAAAATTTTCCGGTTATCCATTAAGTTTATGATATTTACTATAATGTTCACAATTTCAAAACCTTCTCATTCTTTTGATATTTTGATTGTTTTTTGAATATGTATTAAATCTATCTAAATATTCAGGTTTGTTTATATTACAATACCATTACAATTACAATTTGCTAAAAATAGTTGAAATATTTTTTTAATTTAATATTGCCAAATATAAAAATAAACTGTTTCGATTTTCGAGTTTCGATAATAATAATAATAATAATAATTTATTAGTGCTAGTACAGAAATGTTTACACAGGTCAAAAAAATACACTTAAACACATACAAACTGTAAAATATGAAATATATAATATAAAGCAAGGACTGATGCTAACAAACAGCAATATACAAATATCGAACCGTAAAAAACCAGCATACATTTGATTGAAAATTTTGAATATATATAATATATGATATGAACATATTATATATATATTATAATTATTTTTTGAATCAGTATTAAGAAATTAGGAACAACGTAATAACAACGTAACAACATCCAATGAATTAAAAAAAAACTTTCGGCGGCTTTCATCAACTATCACCACTCCTGCTTGATTACGAGTTATATATGCATCGCGGGTAGTAAAACGGCAACATCGGCGTTTTTTCAGTGAATACACACGACGTCTTTTGTGGTGAAGTGGTGAACTAATGACAATTATATATTTGCAGCAATCTGTAAGTTTACTAGTTTGTCATCAGAAATAAGACGTATTCAAAAAGATACTTTTTTGGGATTGATGTACAAGAAAATAATGCAGTTTTCAAGTAGGTCTCATATTCCCAGTCATTAAAAATATATTCCTTTAGTACCTAATACCATTTTTAAAACAATACTGTATGTCTACAGCAAGTATTTTATGATGATCCACATTGCCAATTTCGAAATTAAATTCATAAAGACATTTATTTCATCAAATAAATGTATGTTAAAAACTACGTAATAATAAATCATTTGATATTCCCGTAACTAAATTCTTAATATGTTACCGAATTCCATGAACATCAATCCTAAACATTTACCTGTTGGCGCCATCTATTAGTTGTTAACTATGTAGTCGCCCTTCTAAGTAAAAAAAAAAAATCTAACGTCGTCAAGTCGGATGATCGTGGTGGCCATTTAGATTTAATAAATTTTACACCGCTCGAAATTTATGCGGAGGTGCACCATCGTATTGGAAGTATAAATTCCGTCGTCCAATTAAAGGCAAATCGTCCAAATAATTTTCAATAATGTGTTGTTCAAAAATTTGACGTTGCCCGTTTAGATTTTCTTCATACATTTTATAAGATAAAATTCGATTTCCAATTAGACCAAACATTAAAACAAAACCGTCCTTGAGACCGGATATCAACGGTGTGGTTGGAGTTGGAATCGGGCCAATAGTACGCATTATTGAATATTCCCACAGAACTCACGTGTGCTTCATCCGTCCAAATCATACAGCGCCAGCGGTAAAAGTTCGGATTATCTACAATTTTGAGGCTAATTTTCCACTGGTAAATTTCAACCTTAGTTGAAAATCTTGGTCGTTCAAATGATGTCTTTTTCGAATAATGTATGGTCTAAATTTATGTTCCTTCAAAATTCTAAATGCTCGATTCTTCGATATTCCGGATTCATCTCCAATTTGTCGGCTGGAAATTGCTGTATTCACTGTTACAGCTACAATTACATTAGCAGCAGTTTCTTCGGCGTCTGCAATACCGAGTGGCCCAAAAGTAAGTGTACAGTTAGGTATACATTTATTTATATATTTATTTATTTATATATTTATACAGCAATACATTTATTACAGGTTTAATTACATATTTAATCCCGAAGGTGCCAAAAATGTCCACCTTTCCATGTGTATACCTACTGTATACCTGTATCGCAAACTTCTTTAACGAACTTTATCGAACTACTTTTGGGCCATCCGGTATTGTAAGACCTCGATCTTGGCTGTTTGAAAGATCCGTGGTTAAAACGATTTTCTTTTAATCTTTGAAAGATTGATTTATCCGGTTGTCTTCTTTCCGGATAGCGATTAAAATATGTTTCTAAGCCAATTTGTGAATTGACAAGTGACAGGTTCTATAAATTTCTATCCATCCTCTAGACTAGATAATAATAGTACAAATAATAGTTGAAACAAAAATAATAGTATGTAGTAGAATATATTATTTTCTGTAACAAAAGAATAATGGGATTGGTTGTAAAATTTAGCTCTGTAGCAAAAAACTTTTATAAGATTCTGATGGGTATAGTATATTATGATACAAGTGCATAAAAGAGCCTTGCAAGCATGCCCATCGAGTTAATGATCACGACACGAAGTGCTTTTGACGGAAAATTCTGAAGGTTGAAACTGACAAGTTGAGCCAAGTTAAAACCAAATAACCAATAATAAGGAGTATGAAGTTTCTGATTTCTGGTTTTCGGATTTTCGGGAATATTAAGTGTTCTTTAATCTTTATATTAATTTCAAAAAATAGTACTACTGCCTGACGTTTATTGTCGTTCTAAGTCATAAATGTGTTATTACTAGGCAACTTTAAAACACGCCGTGACAGGAAGACGGAGTTTCGCATGCATATTTGTTCGATTACCAAAGATTATGATGCAGGTTGATAAAAAAGAAATTATTGAATAGTTTTAGCACATTCAAATTCGACAAAATTCGATCTTGCGATTTTGCTTCTATTTTTTTCTGAAGTTATTTAAAAATATATGGGGTCGGTCAGATGGACCAGATAAGATAAACACGCCGCATCGCTAATAATGATTCGCAAAAAAATAAAGCATCAACAAGAATGTGCAGAAAATTACTACTTTCTTGAAGTGTCGTACAAACAACGTTTTTATCATAATTATTTTCATAATTATTATTACTAATTCTTGACAAAAATAACATACATACTTTACATATTTTATACCACCATTCCACCGAGGATTGTAACAAAAACATTAATTTTGTTGTTGTTTAAATGTGAAATTAAATAAATTGAAATTTAAAAGTATTGGGCTGCTAAAATGTTTACATTTTTGTTGCACAGATAAAAATAAATCAAGGCGTGTCAGCTCATAGAACAAATCCTGATCTAATAGCTTAATGTCTTGACAATTGTACTTTATTAAAATTTAGTATGATAAATGTAACATTTATTTTGAAGGCCTTTGATATCGCAGGTTTTCATGAACAGAAATATCAACCGTTTGGTCTTGCAATTTTATGAAGTTGCGTAGAAAACAATATGTAGGCACCCACGTAGGGGATTTTCAACCGATTTGGCATTTGACATCTCTGTCACGCTGATCTGGCCCAGATGGGCGTGACAGGGATGCCAGATGCGGACGCGGAACAGATCGGTTGAAAATGCCATGTGTGTGTGCCTGCCAATTAGATCAAATTTACATGCGGCGTGTTAACCAACGAGTTATTCTACCGGTTATTCCCATTGTTATTATATTGTTTCTCTATAACCTTTCCTTTTCAATTAAATTCCACATGTTGAAAATTCCAGAAATGTTAAATTAATGCCCAGTAGAATGTAGAGATTGATTCTTCTTCTTCTTCTTTTTAGCCTTCTCTCGTCCATCTTTGGACATAGCCATCCCCAAGTTGCTTCCATTCCTCTCTACTACTGGCTATTTCAGTCCACATTTCTTTCCTGCATGTTTCTAAATATCGTCTGCGTAACGCATTTGTGACCTTCCTCGTCCTCTCGTATTTTTCCATGGTCTCCAGTGTACAATAAGTTTGTTCCATCTTTCATCGATTTGTCTGATGTTGTGACCAGCAAATTTCCACTTTAGCTTTGCAGCTTCCTCTCTTACATCTTTAACTTTAGTTTTTTCTCGGATCCATACGTTTCGGATTGAGAGATTGATTACCTTGTGCAAACCCCATTTAGGCTTTCATTGTCTTTAATTGATGATTAACAACTGGGCTCTTATTATTTTTTTAATAATAATCCTTGAATGCAGCCAATTGAGGATTATTTGTGTATCATAACATTTGGAAGTACCCTGATTTACTATAAATGTAATCAGAATAGGAGGGTGGGTGGGTGTGTAATATTCTAACCAGTAAAATCGGCGAATTGCAAGACCTTATATTTCTTACAAAAAATAAACGTAATTTTTGTGGGAGTTCGTGACATTCACGTTGGCAGGAATAAATGAATATAACGCGAATCTATTTCGACGTGCGCCGGCTCGCTGTATTGGATGCAGGAGATATTTTAATATGATAAAAATTCGGGGTTCCGTTCCGTGTAGTATGGAATGTTTTTGTTTTTTTGTATTTGAAAGTCGCATAGCTCGGGCTGTATTTCATTATATACGTATATATGTGTGTGCCCGGACGAAAGGCAATACGCTGGCCAGTTATTGCATGCAAATTCCTACAGCCGAGAGTCGAGGGCCCTCTCGCTGGACGTCCTCGCCAATAAAAGAAAACTAAACAAGATCCCTGAAGAATTCCCTTCGTTTTAATGGCATGACGAGGCGTACAGCTCGACTACGTGAATACAAAAAAAAAGTATGATTTCAGTAAGAAACGGTGGCCTGCATGCAGGCATGTGCATTAGTAAATGCGTTTCGCCAATGAATTGGATGCATTTGTACCGGTTAATTGCTGCTAATACGAGTTCCGATTTAACAGTACATTTTTGTTGTTTGATGGTTGGTGTAGTAATTTGTTGGAGGTGTTGCGTGTTTGGAATTATGATGCAGTAGGACAGGGAATTAAATGGAGTGACTTTATTGTTTTCATTGATGGCACTCTTGCACCTGTAGGTAGTCGAGCTGCGGTGCGATCCTGCTAACTTAAATTTGAATCCAATGAGAATTCCGGGAGCTCTTGATCTTTTAGCTGGTCTCGTTTACATCGCTGATTGTGCTCTGGTCCTCGAGACTCGCTGCACTGCCATTGGGCTAGAAAATGCTGAAATAACGTTTGCTTGCCTGCGTCCAACGCTCCAAGGGACCCGTAAGGGCTTCATTTCTATACGTATAACTTGCTCGTTCATTCATCAAACTTGCGCCATGAACACAATGATTGTGCATTCGTTAAAAACATTCGAGTTCGTGTAGATTAAAAAATGGAAGAGGAAAGGGGGGCCGACGTGCGGAGAAAGTTCCGAGATGTGTGGGTGCATAATGCACGAGCGTGGGGTGCGACAAGATGACGAGCCCCATTTGCTGGGGTAACAAGTCAAGATGGCGGACGTGTTTGGTTATGTTAACTAACCTCCCTCTTTGTCAATATTTTTCTCCATATGGATGACTGTGCTAACATAGTGTACACACAGAAAGAAGAAATGTAAATGTGGCTACGCACATTTCGTCTGTCGCCGATAAGAAAACATACAAGAAGTCTAATTTAACAAGCACGAGGGAATATTTAATTCCAGATTAGATTACACAGTTAAACACGTGCCAGTGAGCTACTAGAGCTGGAGCTAGATTTTTTAAATTTCATTTTCAAATTATATTTTTCCGCCTACTCGATTTTTCCTATCAATTGCGAATCGACGAGCGTCTGTCGTTGTAGAACAATAGAGACAATGACCTAATGCAGTTACACAGCTTAAGTGCGCCAGCTTATAACCGTGGGGGGTGGTTCATACATTAAAAAACCTCATGTGACATCCCATATGTCGATGCATTCACCGGACACGGATTATCCGTAATTACACACAGAGAACACTCTCTTTAAACATAGAGGCTAATCTCTGTGCCTATTGTGCCGCTATGGGAATGAAGGGGTGCGTCAGATGGACCAGATAAGATAAACACGCCGCATCGCTAATAATGACTTACGTATCCGTAGGACAAAGCACTTGCAAATGTCACGTCTATTATCATGCATATCCATGTGGGGTTCAATATAGACATACATGTCGTGTAATCGAGATTTCTCATGATATCACTTGCCATCTACAAAGCTACGTTTTGCAAACCATCCGTTCCGGTGTAAATTACGTTTATCTCAGATTCATAATTGATACTTTACAAACCCTATCATCTTGTTTCCACTCTGTACAAGTCCAATAACGGTTTTGTACAAAGCCACTGGCAAACGCATGACAAGGGAGTCGCACCCCTACACGTCCACAGCGGCGGGTCCAGAAACTGTGCTTAATGAGGGGATTACAGATTTAATTATTGCATAAAATATGTACAACGTGAAAATAACAACCATCGTCTGCCGGATACGCGTGGCTGCTAGTCACTAGCAAGTGGCTTTCACTTTCCTCATACTATGGTTATTAATCATCAAATTGACCATGGATACTTGCGCGCAAATTATTGATTTAAATATATTTTTATTATAAATTACATCAAACACATTACCAACTGTCACAACTTCAACATTGCAATTTGACAGGAAACCGATATGAATAATTATTTTTAGATATTTTCAATCGTTTCCAGTACAATTTTGTAGGTAAAAATAATACCTCTATTGTTATAATATGATGGTATTATATATTTAGAGTCCTCCTGCAGTATACAAGGTGTCCAAGATAAGGATGAACAGCGTGGGGATGTCGGAAATCGTTAGGCTACAAAGGCGGTTAAATTACAAAAAAAGTTGCGCAATTTAGTGGTCATAATATTCTGTTGAGAAAACTAAAAATATCCTCTTATTTCCGGAGATATTTGACAAAATTCGATCTTGCGATTTTGCTTTTATTTTTTTCTGAAGTTATTTAAAAAGGTATAGAAAAACAAAAGCCACTTTCTCATTGCTTCAGCTCTACAAGACAGCATTTACAAATTTTCAGTTATATTCCGAAGAAACCATCATCAACTTTATTATTTTATATGGCCCGTAAAAAAAGGTACACCCTGTATTAGATAGCATTTCCTATTACGAATTAAACGATTTATAGCACAGTACGTGTTCTCATGTTTTTATTCAGAAAAAGGCTTGTTAATACATTTCGAACATTTTAGTGTAGTAGGCGTTGAAATGATGGCCACGAAGACAAAAAATTATTAGCTTACTTTTAGGTTTAAAGATAATTAAAAGCCAGAACAATTATCATACCCTAGTAAAATAAGAATAAGTGTGGTTCTAAATGTCCCCTCTAAATAAAAATTGAAGTTTTTCGGGAGTTTTTTATTTTGCCCTAACTTTTTGAGAAATCATTGAGAAAAAAAATCACCCTATATAGTTAGGAGGTTTTAAAACAGATCAATTGTAAGTATGAACATTTTTCTTCTTCTCTTCCATTTTTGCCATCCATCATTTTTATCATCAGTTCTTGTTCAGGGGATGCCAATGCCAAAACACGTAAATACTATCAAATCCTTTCTTTTCCATAATTACAAAATGCGTGGTCAAGTGTGATGAAGTAAAATCAAGGATTTATTAATAACCAATGAGTATTTAAATCATGATGTAAATGAATCGATTCAAACCATATCTAGGTACCCTAGTAAGCAGGTACCTTGATGAGAAATCATGATTTTTATGATTTTTTTTAAAACATTAATTTTAAATACAGGATGTCTCCGGATTGAGTTTACAAAAGGGAATTTATTTTAATTTTTACTTTTAAGTAAAAATGTTATCGGAATTATAATTTCTGCTTGGTCTGAAACGAAACTATCAGTTCAGTTATTGAGTTTCAGTTAGTGTTCGCAAAATCATTATTTTTAAATCTTATTTTGACACTTATTTATTTACTATTTGCAAAAAGAATTACATCTAACGACATTATAGAAAAATATAATCATCAAAACAATCCCCCAAATGCAGAAAATAAGACTGAAAATTTCAAAAATCGCCTACGAGATGCATTTGCATCGATAACTATTGAAGAAATACAAAACAGTTTTCAGCAGTTCCACGGGAGGCTTGTACCGTGTGAAAAAAAATGGTTGGGGATTGTTTAAATGATGTAATTTTTCGAAAGTGTCTAAATTAGATTCAATATAATTTTATTCAGCCAACACCCTGTATAAATAAATCAATGTTTTAATTACTGAAATGGTAGTTTCAGACCATGCAGGAATTTTAATTCCTATAACATTTTTACTTAAGAGTAAAAATAAATAAAACCCTCTTGTAAACTCAATCCGGGGACATACTGTATATTTTTTTTAATCATGATTTATTCGAACCCTGCTAAAGATATGTAGGGTATTTTACTTATAGGACAAGGGCTTGCAGTTGGTTTCATTAAAAAAAATCGCTAAAAAATATCGGTCGCAGCGCTTCGTTTATGAGATAAAATTGAAAATATTAATCTAAAATTACAAAATAACCAATAACCAATACATTCGCAATATTAGGGCGAAAGACATGGGATATAAGAGCGAACACTTAGTTTCTGAAATTATCGCTTTATATTCCCATTGGCTAGATCTAAAGGTATCTGAACATCTGTGTTTATCCAAAAAATGTCACTGAATCGATTTTATGCAAAGATTTGAAACAAACATTCAAAAATAATTAAAATTCTAAAAATGATATCCAAATACTTAGTTTCTGAAAATTATCGCTTTATATTCCCATTGGCATAGATGTATAGGTATCTCTGAATATCTGCGTTTATCCACAAAATGTCACTGAATCGATTCTATGATTTGAAAAAACATTCAAAAATAATTATAATTCTAAAAATTATATCCTATTATCTCCAGTGGCTTAGACACAGAGGTATTACTAAATATATCTTTATAAAAAAAAGGGTCACTGAATCGAACAAAAAAAAACTGAAATCTTTTGTTTAATTAATATTAAAATCTATAAGGTAATAATCTAGAAAATTTGATCAAGCAAATCAAAGTTAACCAGTAACAAAAATTCGAAGACAATAACAATAACCTCCACGTCGTAAACGACTTTTGCTTAAAACGACAGACACGTACAAACCAAACTACAACACACCACAAAAACTATATACAAACTATTTGTATTACATTTAAATATACATAGTTATACATATAAATGTAATATTCTTGAAAATAATCTGGGAGCGTTAATGCAGAAAGGCATAATAAATATTGTTATCTCTTTCTCCCTCATAAACAGCTAACTTTTTAACTTTTTTTAGTTTTATACATGTATATCTACAGAAAACGTCTGAAAAGTGAGCCCTGAATGTAACAAGCACTTGCTAGATAAACTTATAGATTATTTCGAAAAATCAAAACATACCAAGAAAAATTCCAAAATACTCAGTTAAGAAAGTATCAGTTAAATGATAGAAATACCCTTAATAATTACTGAAATTTTTCCTGATATTTGCGAGTGTACTATCTATTAAATTTCGAATATACAAAAAGAATATCAAATTCTAAAATTCGTTTTTCTCATCAACTTAATTTTGACGGAAATTTCTAATATTTTCAGAACTAGTTTTCAATCCTATAGCGGACGTTATCGGGTTTTGTTATACAAGGTGTCCCTAAAGTAAGAAGTAAATTCGTTATATTCGAAATGGAAAATATTGAAGTACTTGACTTTTTTTGTAACTTACCAACATGTATACATAGTAACATTTAGAGAGAAAAAATGTATTGAACGCAATATTAAAATAAGATTCTAAAGCCGACGTCACAGCTAGAATCTAGGTAGGAGTAATTTGTTTTGTTTTATGCCAAAATGTGTATTTACAAAATTAGAAATCAACCTGTTTGAGGATATTTTACAAATATTTTCAATTTAGAATATCTACAGGGTATTAATAAAACAGCGTAAAATATTTAAGGGGGTAGTAGTATGAACCACAATAAACAAAAAAGTCTTGATAAACATGGATTCTTGTTTGAAACATTTATTTGCCTATTTGCAAATTATTTATTACTTATTGATTATGTGCGAACAAACAAAGGGAGCTTCAAGCAAAACAAAAAACAAAGTTACAGAAGATGTCTGCCGGTCTACCGGACAGATAGCACTGTTTGCGAAGTGATCCGGTATCACACAATCTTTGGTGAATTCTTCCAAACATACGATGTGAACGAATCTAGTGATTTGGATAAACTTATACATAAAGACATAGCGCTTCGTAAGCAATTCCATTAGCACGACCATACATGAAATTGCATGACGGCTAATTCTGCATTAAGCAGCCATAGCAATGAAAACTTGTGCACCAACAACAACTGTCAAATGCTGAATGTTTATTTCACAAAACATCAGTCAAGTATAATAAGAAAATGCAAGTTTTAACAAAATAAAAAAGGGGGTAATAAAGAATAATCTTCCATGTCTCCGAAACGGTTACTTTGAGGACCCATATTTATTAAGACTTTTTTTATTGTGGTTCATACTATTACCCCCTTAAATATTTTACATACTTTTTAACACCCTGTATAATGAATTTTAACTTATTTTAGGGACACCTTGTATTACGCGTGTATATAGAAATGACGAATGCAGAGAAATCCACAGAAGCAAAATTACCAAGTGGAGTACTAGATCACTTCTTGGCAACTAATAACATAGAAAAAACGAATGCAGATAAAATTCTATAAAGGCAATATTTCCAAAGGTGCAAATCACTCCTGGACACATAAAATAAACTAAATATTGATAATTATATAGATTACCACGAAGTAACAGCAAAAAAAATCGTAAAGAATAAACTAAATATTAAAAAAAAAAAAAACGAAGAATCAATAAGAGATTAAAATATTTTTAAAATGCTAATATCAGAACAGTAATAACGTATTAAAAATATAATCCAATACTGCAAAATTCTTCAAAAAAGGATTAATTATGTAGTTTAATTGTGACAACAAAATTTCGGATATAACAATTATTATTGATTTATTTATCCTTCGTCCTTTTACCCTTTCGGGTGTCGGACTGATTATTATTGATATCAGGTGAAACTTTATATCTTATTAGCGATGTGTGATCCATGTTGGGTAATTATTAAAATAATCCCAAGGCATATTACAGTTTAAGTACCCACCGCCCCCCCGCAAATGCATCACCAAACGGCTCGTAAATCGTCCAGACAACATTAATCGATCATAAAATACTAAAGAGCGTTCTTAAACCATAGATAATTTCAGAGTCATTTCTAATTCCTTTGTAATTCGGCTGGGCATATAAACTGATGGAGTGCGTTTTCTTTTCGGTACAATCTACTATGTATTAACACTAATTATTGTGGGAAAATATTGTAATACCATTGAGTAAGTAAGCCTACTTCTTACTCTTCTTACTCAATGGTAATACGCAGATTCATTTTTAATTTTAATTAATCGCCACTTTTATAATTAATCAGTTAACATTTTTAATGCACAATTGAAGACTAGGAAATATTGACGAGATTTGTTTGTGACTTCTGGAAAGAAAAATGACCAAGTGAAGTACTAGGTCACTTCTTGGACATATGCTTTCCATGTCCATATTTGTATTGGATGCGGAAATTTTAAAATCACGATTTAGAATTATAAAAATATAGCATATTGGGCAATAGTTCAACTGCTTATTGAAAAATCGGTTACAAAATTTTTCTAAGAATGAATCAAATAATTATCAAATTGACAAATTGTGTTTTATGTGTTATAATTATTATTCAGCGTCCCATGGAGCACAGGGCATATTTTTTAGGTTTTTCTAGGCAATCTGTCTTCTGTCTGTTCAATCTGTTTTCTGCTCGTGAGTATGATGGGTTCTACATTCGCTTAGAGAGCAATATTAAAATTGTCAAATTTTCCTCAGACACAAATGTCTTGCTGAAAATCAAATAGAAATAATTTGCAATATTAATAACGAACCAGAATTTCAAAAGTTTAGGCTGCGACTAATGAATAGTCATGGGTAGGATGCATTCGGTACTCGTCTAGGGCAATATTGAAATTTTCGAATTTTCCGCCAACATAAACGGGATCGTATTATAAGAATTACTCATAATGCTAATGATCTTCGTAATCGGCGTTTCAGAAGCAATTATTTTTATTTGTATTTAATATATACATTTTCCACGAAATTGGTTGTAACGATTCAAAAAAAAAAAGTCTTGATGTTGTCTTAAAACATTTCAATATTCAAATTGTCGAGTGCAGGTATGCGAGGTTCCTCGAATTATGTATATTCGTGTTGAATGTCTATTTCTGTTATAACTACACACACCTGTGTGTTAATTTAAAAATCACTAAAAATTAATTCCGACGTAAAAAGTGTTTATGCACACCCTGAATTAATGAAGGTAGAGCGACCCAGCGCAGCAATCGCGGCCGGCAGACAGACGCGACAAAGCGACGCAAGCTGGGCAACTGTGTCGCTGTGATTGACACTTTAACTATGCTGTCTCGCTACAATGAAGCGGGCCTGAAATTTGTCACCTTGTGATGTGACTGAAAAGCCGTCGAAGCCGCGCGAAAAGAGCAATTCGACGGGAGACTGTTTGGCGACAACATCGAACCGTGCACGATTAGATAAGGTCCGGCGAATTGTTATATTAAGAAATTTTACGGCGGTTGGTGGGCACGAGGTGAGTTTCAAGCGGTACAAAGAAGGGGTAGCTACTTATTTTGTAGTGATTTACGGGGCTCGGTGAGTGTGCGCCTGGCTGTACCTAACTTCTACCTACACGTCGCGCCTAGTGGTTTTACATATGGGGAACACATCGGTAGCTCCTTGGAACAATGGAAACCTACACACTTATATTCATATATATATATGCAGCAATTTAAAAATCAAGAGGCAAACTAGAAGAAGAAAATAGTGGATATATTTTATGTGTGCGAGAGATAGTTTATGTATGTGTGCGTTGGTGTGTATGTGTTGTGTGAGGGAGGAGGTGCGTGTGAGCGTGTGGTTCTTTGAGACGTCCGAATCCAAATATTTGTGGACGCGGGAGAGATATTTGCGGTTGAATTGGTAAGAATGCGATTGACCGTAGAGAAGCAAGGACGCGAGTGATGTGATACTGTACAAATCTAGACGGGTCATTACTTCTTCTATACGTGACCGCCACTTAGTTGCCCTTTGGTCAACACGCCCTTTCATCGAATTACCCGGCTTGCGCAACTACTTTTTAACGACCGCAAACTCCGGAAAGAAGACGACCGCGATTCTCTCTTCAAATTCGGGGCTTTGAAATTTTAATGTCGTAATCCGGGGATCGCAGTTGGCACATTGCGGCATTGCCGGAGAAAACTGAGTGGCGTGCACACTTCTTTGTGAAAAGGTCCCCGGGTACTTGTCGGTTGATCCCTTCCTTGCCGGTAATGGTCTCGAAATAACGCTGGAAAGGCTCATTAAGTGTTTTTTATGCGACGCCAATGTCCAATTATAAATTTCCACGGCGGATTACTCGCGCATGATTAAACAAACACAACGACATGTAAAATCACGGCGAGCGGAACAAGATGGCGGCCCATCCGGCGCGCGGTAATGAGGCGGGGGAGGGAGCTCTTTGCCGGTTCAACGGGCAGAAATTGATAGGATAAATTCCGGCTCTGAATTGGTCCCGGCCAAGCGTGAATCGTCTGGGGCGATCGCGAATATCATCACTCTACATCGAACATTCATCTGCCAGCGTTATACTAATACACATCGCAGCCCCTCTCATTTTCTACTTCAAAGAAACTATAATGAATTAAAATTTATCCTCATATCTCTGTACACACGTCAAACGCCAAATAAAACATCCCGCACTGAATCCTCCTCGTAAAATATAAATGAGATCTAAATGTGCTGGGGATTCGGAAAAGCGGATGAAAATCTCTGCTTGCCAATGTCAACACGGGATTATCCGGAAGCCCCACTAATGCCCCGCCAAGAAATCTTACCGCCGAAGCCACAGCGCCGTCCCACTGTAGTCTCAAGTTCTCCCAAAATAACGTTCTTAATTGAGCGAAATCACACACGTTTTAACCCACAAAATGCCCCAAATCTATACGCTGCCAAATACTCGAACGACGCAACTAAATCAACCCCAAGCAACCAATTATTAAAAGATTATAATCGCCGTAATTGACCGTAAACACACTGCATTAACATAATTGCACACGACTGCTCCCGAAATTGGCATTTCCCTCAAAGAAATGCACGCATTTTTTAATCAGCGCTCTCGTACGTATCATTACATTTACCACAGCAAATAGTAAAAATATCTCAAATTGCTACGCGACACGATACCTCGACCCAATTTTAAACGGAATATTCCACAAAACCCAAGCTATATTATTTACATACGATGAAATGTCTACTACATCTGCTAACTTGATAAACGCATGACTTGTGTTCAAACTGTTAACAAACCGCCGAATAGGAGAAACATAAGAGCGGACGAAATAAGATAATGACTTTTATTAGTGGAGTTAAGACGGGAAAAATTATTGTACAGACTTTCCGACGAGAGTTGACAATGCCTATGTTTTTTTTAAACAAAGAATAGTGTTTTCTATACTGGTTCGCATGCTTAAGGTAAATCTAATAAAATGAAATGAAATGAGAAACGTATGTCGAATTCAGGCAGTATGGAGCAATTGTATCTCTATACGCGAACAAACGAGCGCCGAATAGGAGAAACATAAGAGCGGACGAAATGAGATAATAACTTTTATTAGTGGAGTTAAGACGGGAAAAAATATTGTACAGACGTCCCGACGATAGTTGACAATGCCCATATTTTTTTGAACAAAAAATAGTGTTTTCTATGCTCGTTCGCATGCTTAAGGTAAATCTAATCAATTGAAATGAAATGAGAAACGTATGTCGAATTCAGGCAGTATGGAGCACTTATATCTCAATACGTGAAGGTTCTGTATCTGTGGAGCAGAAGGAGGTGCCGTAAAATGGGGAAAAGTTGGCCAATTTTCAACTTACAAAGTACAAATTATCTAACGAAGGAAACACAAAATGAAAATTCAGCATGGGTAAGTATAGGCATATAAAAACTAATTTAAAAAAAGGCGATTTTAAGAGTAGGTATCTGGAATTATACAGGGTGTCTCTGTATAGATTACTGGGATCAAAAGAGAACGATTTAACAAAACTTATCTATATACAAATGCGTTTGGTTTAGCCAGTATTCAACTTCAAAGTTAATAAAAAAAAAAAAAAAAAATCCTTATAAAAAGAGAACGTTTACATTGATTTGATGTTGTTTGGTACGACACTTTATATGGGTATAACTCATATTTTGACATAATATTGTTATTATCAGTAGACCGGTTGTGTATAAAACACGTGAAGCCCAACATTAATACATTCATATTTTTTAATGACAAAAGCAAATAAATTTAAAAAAATCAAATCGGACGCAGGCATTCTTTATTAAGTTTTTTTGTATCTTTATAGTTTTTGATACCTGTTACAGTTTCGATACAAAAAATAAAATATGAGTGACTGCGCTACACTCGTTTGGAAACAAATCATCAGTGAATAGAATTTTCTGTTTAAAAAGTATATGTTCAATTATTTTTCCTGAACAAATCGGCAAAACGCAACACGTAGGTCATCATCAGCTGGTTAAAGCTCCTGCACCATTTGGATATCGTATTTATGAAGCAATTGCTATAATTTACAAAATTTCTTCCTCGTTATTAGGGCTCCTAAAATCCTAAAACCAGCAACATATCTGTTTTATCGGCGTAAGTGTACTTTATATTCAATATTGTGAATAAACCATCATCAACCCGGTAACTAGATTACATTTGTTTCCAAACGAGTGTAAGGCAGTCACTCATATTTTATTTTTTGTGCCGAAACTGTAACAGATATCAAAAACTATAAAGATACAAAAAAACTTAATAATGAATGCTGCGTCCGATTTGATTCTTTTTTTAAGTTATTTTCTGTGTCATTAAAAAATATGAATATATTAATGTTGGGCCACCCTTGTTTTGTACACAACCAGTCTACTGATAATAACAATATTATGTCAAAATATAAGTTATACCCGTATACCAAACCATACAAAACAACATTCAAATCAATGTAAAAGTTCTGTTGTTATAAGCAAATTTTGTTTTTTTAAAATTAAGTTTGAAGCTGAATACTGGTTAAACCAAACGGATTTGTATATAGATAAGTTTCGTTAAATTGTCTTTTTTTATCTCAGTAATCTCTGGTTAAGCCATGTCCACGTAATTTAGAGACACCTTGTATATCTGACAATATGTGAAGATGAAGTGGGCCACATATGAGTCTTGCTTCTTAAATTTATTTTATTAAAACCTGGGGTGCAATTGGTCACAATATCAGTAATAGAAAGTATTAGTTGTAAAAAAAGCATTATAAAAATTCCAGAAATAGGCAAAACATAAAACATAAAAATTTAACAGTTATTTTTACACTGAATGAACTATAAATTTATTAAATATTGAAGATTGATATCAAAATATAATTCATGTCTCCGTCCAATTTTAAACTATTACTTTAGTGGTATTCACTGTACGGAATGAAGTGAATTAATGAGAAAACGCTGTTTGTTAAAGTAATACGAATAATACTAGCAAACCTAAATGATTTCCAGGCGCACAACTATATAGTTATATCGCAATCAACACATTATAACGAAAAATGCGCGATAAACTCGTAATATTAATAATAGCGATATATGATAACAGAAATTAATAGGTTTATAATTTGACAGGTGTGAAATAATGAGTTCGTTATACTTATCGAAAAAATAATAATTTTAATTGACGTAACAATGAAAATTTCCGAAAATAGTCATCGCCTGGACGAGATGCAACAAAAGGAACAATTAAAAAATACTTTCGGTTGTCTGGACTGCACTGGGTTCCGAGGCCGTGATAAGATGAGAACTAGTCTGGAAATGGTCGAGTCATGCGCAGCCTCGAGCACTTTAAAATCTAAATAATACCTGAAACTAAACCTAATGTCCGTGATCTCTACAGTCGTTAGTTTAACCACACACCTGATTATCGCACATTGTTATTACACAAGACGGAATGCGGTTAAATTTAATTACAACAGTCATAATTATTTACTAATTACCCTGTGGAGTGTTAAAAGTGAAAACAGTTACCATAGCTACCTAATTAAAATTGCAATAACGCAAAAACGGTAATAATATTTATAGCTCTTTGGCATTCCTCGGAGTGTTCCTAAATGGGCACTAATTTGTTAATCTTCCTTTTTTGCTGTTTATTCCGGTTCCATTATCTTCGTCTAGACCCTACCTCTCAGTCAAAACACTACATGGCGAAGCGATAAAGAATCCGATAAGAAGATTTACTGTTTGGAAACGGTGGATAAAGCAATTCTAGACGGAATAAGTGCCTCTTTTACCTACTAATGTGCAGTGACATCTGCACCAATACCCGGCCCACCCACATTCAAGCCGACTTGACCGCCAGATGAGAAAACGCTGCATTTTTAATGGGCCACAATGGTGCGTCAATTAGAACGTACGAAATAGCAAATCTATTGTCGGAATTTTAATATTTAACGGAAGCGCTTAGAATGTATTAGTTCGACGCTCGGCTAAAACAAACACACCAATATTAATTAGCGTAAATTGTGAACGTCATGCAATAACGTCGGTCTCTAGGAATTCGTCGAAGATTATTCCGAGTCGCACGTAAGGCAGACTAATTTTCCCACAAAACCAACCGCCGACCTGGCACCATAAAAAAAATCATTTTCGTTGTGCCGTCAGATAAAAAACACATTTTATTGCATCGGTAATTAGATTAAATTAATGCACTTCCTGCTTAACACGGCCAGCTGTGTCAGGTGTAAATTGGCCATATCTCTCGCAATTTGCACGGCGAACCCGCAAAATTAGCGAATGCAGATGTGCACAAACGACGGCCAAATGTGTGCGCACCACAACTCGGGTTTCATGGTGCTTGAGTAATAGATATTTTTTGTGGGGCCGCATGGGGTCCATAAACCATCCTTGGTCCTTCCACGAACTGCACAGGACCCACCGTAATATATAGGAGTGGTTCGAAAAATGTCAATCACAGCGTCCTAAAGCTCTACCTCTCTCTCTTACACTCGAGAGCCTCGCTTGCCTGACTGTAAGTGGGTCTCAAATTTCATTATTACAAGAATATGGTGACTAACAAATATTTTAGTTTCCAAATTTGTATCTGCCAAACGAATTAAAGTGGATTACAAACGGAATGTGTAATGCGGTACGAATATATTAAAAACTCTGGATAATCTGAAAACTTCAAAATATATCGACAGATTCGATATGCGAGACGAAACACTTATGAAAGTACAAACGAAAAGCGAAATAAAATGTCGAAGAGCATTAAAAATCAACAATTGTATTTAGTATCTAAGGTACGGTCTTATAATAAAAATATAACCACTTTGGACACAATTGCATCCATATACAGGGTGATTAGTATGTCACATACATAGTCATAGTAAGTATGTCATTTATAAAAAAACTTTTCTTACAAAATATGTTTCTTTTTAAAATACCTATCCAACGATGTCACATACGACCTAGGTTCCCATTTAAAATTCTGAAGTTGGGTGCAGTTACGCCTACTTCCGGTTACTTCCGGAAATCGAAACAACCTCCATTAAATTCTTCAGGTAGGTTTTTGTTATGATATTTTTTTTCCGAAGTTCTAAGACGTCACATTACCGAGAAAAAGGCCTGGGACGGGTGGTCTGAATCACCCTGTATAGTAACCACTGATTAAATTTAACCGAAAACTGCAAGGCCGTATTTAAATGTATTGGCCATTTATATAAATAGTACTTATTAGGTTACTTGCACTTGAAAATTGTCCCAAAAACTACATATCGTAGGTAAACCAGAAAACAGTGTACCAAACTGGACTTTACAGAAAAATTAGATATTAGCGCCATATTAGCGCAGATTAATTTGAAATTCCTGTAATAACATTGCGGGATTTGTGGGAAATTGGTGTATTGGCATATGGTGTATGGTATCAATTATGATATTAAATGTTTTTTTTCTAAAATTTCATTTATGGAGTTATACTCTTTTCTGATTATATATCGTCAGTTGCCTAATTTCGACACACCAAAATTTAAGCTGGCTATTGTGAAAGATGAAAGATCAAGTTCTTTGAAAGCAAATTTATTTAAAAGTAATTTGTCGAAAACGTATTATTAGTAGTGGACGTATTTGTTAGAGGTAATCAGGTGTATCGCAGCATCACATTCAAATATCAAATGCTATTGTTTCATAATTGCATTTCAATTTGAATGTGATGCTGTCAACTTACATACCTACACGTTACTCGAAGCTCAAAAAATATTCTTAGAAATTTAAGTTTTAAAAACAAGATTCTTCAAAAACGTACAAATGATCAATTGTTGATAAAAATGGGTCCTCAAAGTAGCGGTTTCGGAGATATAGAAGATTATTCTTGTTTGAAATATTTATTTGCCTATTTGCAATTATTTATTGATTATGAGCAAACAAACAAAGGGAGCTTCTAGCAAAAACAAAGAACAGAGTTACAGAAGATGTTTGTTCGAAATGTCCTCCTTCCATTTCTAAGTAGGCACGACATCTTTGTCTGAAGGATATTCGAACTCTTTCTAATTCACTAATTCACATGGGCTCCTCATTGGCTCGGATTTATTGGCACTTTTGGTTAATTTTTAGATGCAGTACTAAGTAATTTTTAGAGTACCATAGACTAATCACACATCACACATATCTGGTGAATTCGTCCAAACATACGATGTGAAGGAATCTGGCGATTTGGATAAGCTTCTACATAAAGACGTCGTGCTTCGGTGGCAATTCGATTAGCACGACCGTACATAAAATGCATGTCGGCTAATTCTGCATTAGAGTAAATAGAAATAGCAATGAAAACTTGTGCACTAACAACAACTGTCAAATACTGAACGTTTATTTTACAAAACATCAGCCAACTATGATAAGAAAATGCAAGTTTTAACAAAATAAAAAAAGGCGGAAAGACCCTATGGGGTCGATAGCCTAATAAAGATTGTTTATATATATAAAAAAAAGGAGGTAAGAAAGAATAATCTTCCATATGTCCGAAACAGTTACTTTAAGGACGTATGTTTATCAAGACTTTTTTCTTTGTTGTAGTTCATAATACTACCCCCTTAAATATTTTACATTCTATTTTTAACACCCTGTATATTCGGAGAAATCCCTGATTCATGGCATAAGATGGATCCATTATAATCGTCAGTCGGGTAATGTTTTGAAGATTTTGATTTGAAAACTTTTGTAGTAAATATCATGAAGCCGTCTGACCTTAGAGACCATTAATAACAAGAGATGGTATATATTGTTTTCCACTCCCTGCATGGTAAGTACACTGTTGTAACATTGATTTGGTGGAAGTAAGCCCCACTTACCGATAAAGCTTTGGTTACTATGAGCAACGGGAAGTAAGTAAAATTATTTCAATAGCGTTCTTTCTCTGACACCTGTCTTTAAAACACTTTTGATAACACCCCTTCGACTTCTCCGGCAGTAGGAAGGAACAGACAGCATCTGCAGCTTCTTCAATTGCCATTTCTTGTTTATTTTCATTGGAATTCATTTTACAACTGAACGAATGCAATTTCTGACATTCACACTTTGTTTGAAAAATAGTCTTAGCAACCAAAGCCGTACTGACATTTTGTTCATGTTGCGAAACTAAATTAATCAAACACAAACAATTAAACCAACTTCAGGAGTGGAAAAACAGTTATAAGCAATTTGAGAGGTAAGTTTTGACCAGTCTCGGTCTTTATTGCTAGCCCTCGCTGTCGCTCGGGCGCAAACTCGACCTCGACTGGTAAAAGATACTTACCTCTCTTAATGCTTAAATAACTATTACAATGTCTTAGGCACATTTGCACTCGTGGATTATCTTTGTTCATGGTACTGCCTAAGATACCATTGTTGACACATTTTTGACACAATGGTATCCTAGGTAAATGTACCACGCACAAAAATAATCCACGATTGTATAACTGGGTCTTAGAGATAAATATCCATAATACGTAAGTAATTGAAGCTTGGTTCAACTGCTGAAAATGTGTAAAACAAATCCGTATTGTGTAAAATTTCCATTTTGTTATATTACTCCTCTAAGTTCAAATCAATAATCTAGAAAAACTAGAGATAGAGAACGTGTATATTCTAATGTTTGCTTTTTCTATAGCGAAAGATATCTAAATAAGTGTGTACAATTTTGATTACATGAACTACTAAAAATTGGATGGAAATTAATTTATCCTAAAATGTATAAAATATCTCAATCCAACTTCAGATGAACATTTTGGAAAAGCTAGGAATGGAGTACTTTTTAAATTTTTTAATCGTTACAGGAAATCTTATTGATTTTATAAAACTTGAACTATGTTGAGCTACTAAAAGTGGGCATAATAATTGATTCATTAACATGCAAACATTTCCGGTCATATTATTCCTCTAACTTTAATTAGACCGAAATTCTGAAAAATCTAGAGATGGCACATACTAGTATCTCTAGTAAGTGTATAAAACTGTAACAATTTTAAGCAGCTGCAAAGTTGTCAAAATATCCAAAAACTAAATTGCCTAACCTAAGCTAAATTGATATACAAATTATGGAAAAATTTAAGTTTCGGTTCATCGGTTGTTGACATTTTCCAACTGACACAAGTAGTGTTTATAAGATTGAAACATTTTAATTTTAGGAGTTTAATCTTCTTCTTTGTGTGCTATTTCCTACTCGGAGGTTAGAAATTAACATGGTTACCATTAAGATATTTTCACTGTGCACACTGCCGCTCTAAACAACTCTCTTGAACTACTTTGGTACCAGATCCCAGATATTCCAGCTTTCGAGCTTAAATTGTATGCATCACTTCGAGCTTCTGTCCCATCCCTCTTAGCACTTCGCCATTTCTAAGTTTCGGTTAATCGGTTGTTGGCATTTTCCAACTGACACAAGTACTGTTTATAAGATTGAAACTTTTTAATTTTAGGAGTTTATTCTTCTTCTTTATGAGCTATTTCCTACTCGGAGATTAGCAATTAACATGGTTACCATTAACATATTTTCACTGTGCACACTGCCGCTCTAAACAACTCTCTTGAACTACTTTGGTACCAGATCCCAGATATTCCAGCTTTCGAGCTTAAATTGTATGGATCACTTCGAGCTTCTGTCCCATCCCTCTTAGCACTTCGCCATTTCTAAGTTTCGGTTAATCGGTTGTTGGCATTTTCCAACTGACACAAGTACTGTTTATAAGATTGAAACATTTTAATTTTAGGAGTTTAATCTTCTTCTTTATGAGCTATTTCCTACTCGGAGGTTAGCAATTAACATGGTTACCATTAACATATTTTCACTGTGCACACTGCCGCTCTAAACAACTCTATTGAACTACATTGGTAGCAGATCCCAGATATTCAATAGTATTTTGACTTGTGTAAAACTTTAATGTTATTTAACACCAATAAAATACTTTACTTTATTCCAGCTTTCGAGCTTAAATTGTATGGATCACTTCGAGCTTCTGTCCCGTTACTCTTAGCACTTCGCCATTTCTAATTTTCTCAGTCCACGATATTTATAAAAAGTAGAATTTAAGAGATTAATACAAGTGGATAAAAAAAGACCCATAAAAGAGTAAAATACATCATTTCTCTTGCAAGCGTTTTATAGTTGATTATGTAGGATTGTAGAAATTGATCTTGTTAATTCAATTGTCGGCAACACATCATTGCATATTACTGACCGGTTATTTCCTACGCACTAGCGTAATGGAGTAAGCGACGAACCCAAGATTTGATATCACCACTTCTATTTTCTGTGGGTTGGCAAGGACCACTTTTCGCGTGAAGTAATTTGTCATCTCTTGTTGCACAAACAGAGCGGAGTGAGCAAAATATTTTGTCGCTTCTGTAACAAATAATTACAATGGGTCAACAAATTAATCTGGTCCTGGCTATAATGATATTTTCAAGTAAAAATATTCTGCACGTATGATTATTAGATGCAATATATTTGAAAGATACAAATTTAGATTTTTTAAAATAATTTACGCGTTTTTAATAGAATGAACAACTGAGGATCAAATTTAACGATTTGTATCCACTTACACAAAAGAGTGTCGATCTAGACATCGCGCATAGATGAATCTATTATGCTTCTCTTCGCTTCAGTGGAAATCAATTGCTTTTTTAAACAGTGGCAAATCCACAATGATTTCTTTGAAATAATGAAGTCTTCAACTTGTGAATATTCCCGGACGAACGCGGTCGTAGCCGACGGAGTTGCGTGCGTTTTTATTATTTTCTTGCCGCATACATTTGATCGGGGTGTCGCGATTAGGCGGGTCAGCGTGAGAAAAACGACGGGAAATTGCCATTTCTGGGTGGCAACTTTGCGATTACACAAACACGCTCGGATACATTCCGAGTTAACCAGAAATATTTTCAAATGAAAATGCCACGTATACGAAGTCACTGGTGTTTGTTAAACCCCATTCCGGCTAAAATTAGCATTGTAAATGCACAATTGGTTTGTGAAAGTTTGTTTTGTGCAAGGAAAAAAGGTTGCCCAGAAGTGACCATGGAATATAAATACAATTTGGGGAGAGGGACATTTCAGTTTCCAGAAAACCATTTACAGCATCCTCACCACCCGTTGCGCCACCACGGGTATAATCTTCCAGGGGATGGTCATTACGGGGTATAAGTTTTAGTGTGCGTTTGCAGTCAGGATGGATTTCTATGGACTGTTCACGGCGCCATGTCAACTAATCACGACAGCGTTTACAAGTCAAGGCGATAATGTTGTATTTCATTATTGCTCGATATAAACGTGGTCGGTGGCGATGAACAAAACCTACAATCATCACCTACTTGGTGTTACATAATCAGTGGGCTGTCATAAAGGCCCAATGAATACATATTAAGGCTGTCACTACATGGCGGCGTCTTTGAAGCCGAACAGACACGCGAACCTCGTTTTATCTCTGTCCGACACACAGTAGCGGACGCGTGCCATTTATGAACGCTCGTTACACCGAGGAAACGGAAATACACGGCTAGTTTTACACTAATTAAGATGTTCGAAACCGCCCAAAATTAAATAATTACTGGATATTTGAATGCGTCTTATCTGCAGTAATCGTGAGATCTTGGCGAGAACAAGGCGCAGTGCTTAATTACGTAAATATTTAAATCAGATTCCGCATTTGGCGTTTATTTTCCGTATGTAATTGAAACGCAAAGGTTCGCCGGTTATTCTGAGGGCTTTGTTAATTTTAGTGCGGCCGTATTAAACGTACGAGGGTGCGTTTTAAAAATCGTGGAGCTTGGCGGAAATAAAATTACCGCAACTTCGCTGATTGAATCGAACCAGTAAACGATTTCTACGCCTCGGATGGCCAATTTGCCGCTTTCCGTTCCGCTTGGAATCGCACGCTCGGTAAAATGCACCGACATAATGATAAAAATGGGTAGGGGGCAAACGTGAATATTTCATAGCAATCAGGGCTGACATACGACGGGCCATCGAAAACAGTTTAGTGCCGTACAGCGAATACATAGGCGACGTGCATGTAATATTCAGTGGGACCCTTCCCTTAAACATTCCGACCATGCATTATTTACTAAAGCGCAAACCAGAGAAGTTCGTAAAAGTGAAGACGACGACGATCCCCCGTTATTTACAAAGATGCATTTTGAAACGTATTACTTTAAAGCAATGCCTCACACACTGTTTCCTATTACACACTTCTGGACAAAATTAAGGGACCACCAGTAAAATTCAAGATAAATTTAAAACCAGATTACTACATTTAATGAACCGAATAAATATATAAATGCAAGTGTTTCCTAACAAATAATAGTAGTGTTTAATAAACGTCAATTTATGACATGTGAAAAATCTATTGAAAACAACTTATAAATTAGAAAAGTTATTTTAAGTATATTTGGTGGTCCCTTAATTTTGTCCTGAAGTGTATAACAATTCATTCGATCAAATTATTATATTTTTACAAACATACATGCATGCATTGTATGATTGTATGTATATTTATGAAGTACTTACATACAATCTTACATTCTTTATTAATACGACCAGGCATTTCCGTTGTTCAAAGATAGCAATCTTGAAGTAAAAGTTTTACAAATTAATAAAATTTAATAAAATAATTGTTCGGATAGAGTTGACAGCATGAAAAGCATTTTTATTTTATATTTTCGAAAAAATATCATGTTAATGACGATTTTTGCTGTTCTCAAAATTCCAAGAATGTCATGAAATTTTGAAAAGTTTAATCAATAGTTGAAAGAACTCGAAAAAACTCTTTAAGTTTATAAGTTAGGGTCAAATATTTCCTCATTAAGTTATATTATACAGTGTGTCCACTGATTGAGTTCATAGGAAAGACCCTTTTATTTGTTTTTCGAAAAAATGTCATTTGATATCAAATTATTTGCTTATTATAAATATCACAAGAATATCATGAAATGTTCACCTACTAACGTCCGTGTAATGTGAATGATTAATTTGCCACTTCTGAAAATTATTAACAAGGTTTGTGTATTTAATCTAGGGGTGGGAATCCGTACCGGATATTTGAAATCCGAATTTCTGATTAGAGCGGGTTTGCAAATCCGGATTTGAATTCGTATTTCAGAACCAAACTATGTTTAGCTTGATATGCTAGAAGTAAGGCAATACAAATACTCACTACTACTCGGAATTCACTTTTCACCTGATGTCAAAGCTTTATTTTGGGTAGAATAAAAAATATTTTGTATCAATAATTACCACTTATTCGAAACAAGGTTGGAGAAATGACACCTCACATAACGTATCGTCATGAAAATCCAACCTTATTGCACACATAATCTGCGGATGAGAGTGTTCTCTCCTATTCAGCACTAGTTGGTATAATAGTCAGCAGATATTGATAGGACAGTTCAAGATGAAAGCCATGACTCCCACCAGCTTCAAACATACTCATCTCCTTCTCGATATTTGCCAGCAAATTCTTGTCTTGGTCGCTGCCTTTAGGTGTGGGTTTGTGTGCTCAGGAACCTAAAATATGGAGAACCTGTTCAATCCTATTTAGCGTGTAAGGTGTAGTTGTTCTTTTTAGGACGAGAAGGCCCAATTGATCCCAATCCTCTTCGATTGCTAGATCAGCTTCATGAGTTTTATCTTCAGCTGACGAGATCATAGATCATAGCTCACAGCTATGAGAACTTTGATGAATGCAGAAATTTTAGTTTTTGAGGTATTCTGGAAAATTTAGTTCTGATAATCGTTCTCATAGCTTGAAGTGTGCAGGTATTGAAGTACAATAGATTGATCCACTCTTCGTGCTAAAATTCTACGGCGGAGGGCCTCGTTCAATGCCGAACTGATAGGACTGTTCAAAGCGCCCCGCCTCCAAGCCATTGGGCTTGGCTGCGAGCTCCCAACCCTGGCATAAGGTACGAGCCTACAGCCAGTTCAATGATAGTGTTTGTTTTCTAGTTTCTTAATTGTAAAATTGAGCGCCGCCTCAGCAGTCAGCAGATCATCATCTCAACGGCAGAGAGTGTTGACGGTAATTTTCAAAGGCTCAAGTGTTTCTCCTAGTTGCTGCAGGCGTTCGAACTCTAAGCTTTCATTGTTAGTAAACATGTAAGGTCAATGTTTGACTTCATGATGAAATTTTTATGTTTGCGGTATCGTTCAAGCATTGATAATAAACTACTCCATCGCGGCTTGCAATCCAATATTTGAGCCAGCTCTGTACCAAAATCGGTCTTAACATACTCCTGTAGTTTCTCATTCTTGAGTGCAAATCGACGATACATTTTGACAATTTTCCGTGCTTTATCAATTAGCGTACCGTAATGGATGAGCGAAATTTCAAGATTTTCACCATCATATGGCTCTTCTACTTCGGCAGAAAACGTTCTTCTACTTTGATGTTGTTGCACGGAGCACGTGTGGGAGCACGGAGAAATTGCCATTTCTTGTTTATTTTCATTGGAATTCATTTTACAACTGAACGAATGCAATTTCTGACATTCACACTTTGTTTGAAAAATAGTCTTAGCAACCAAAGCCGTACTGACATTTTGTTCAAGTTGCGAAAATGAATTAATTTTCGTTCAGTTGTAAAATGAATTCCAATGAAAATAAACAAGAAATGGCAACTGAAGAGGCTGAAGATGCTGCCTGTTCCTTCCTACTGCCGGAGAAGTCGAATGGGCGTTATCAAAATGGGTACAAGTGTTTTAATGAGTGGTGCCAGAGAAAGAACGCTACAGAAAACTTTTTACTTACTTCCCTGAGGGAGGTAAGTTTTTACTTACCTCCCGTTGCTCATAGTAACCAAAGCTTTATCGGTAAGTGGGGCTTACATCCATCAAATCAATGTCACAACAGTGTACTTACCATGTAGGGAGTGGAAAAAATATTTTGCATTGGGCGCATAAACTGCTGAAATTATATAATGCCTTTAAGCATATCAGTACAGTGTGGACGAATGTTATGACTGTTATACCACAATCGCATACAACTTGTATGACAGGTTATACAACATTGTTATAAGGTGTGGACGCGCCTTCACAAATGAATACAAATTTAAGACAAAATTTCAAATATTTGCCATTAAACGTCCACACTGATTTATCGGTAGGACTAAAACTTTATATCTTCATGAGCAAGTCTTATCTAATCACTGTTGTTGTTGTTGTTGTGAATAACAATCTGACGGGTTAAAATATCCGCCAGAATATAACAAACGTGCTGGACAAGAACTAGGTACTATATTTCCTTATACCGTATGTTCATAAAAAAAGTTCATTAGGGGCGGCTGTGGAAACCCAAACGCATGCCCTACTTGACTCAGATGCACATAATTGAAATCGAATGTTATTGAGCTGTCCGTCAATGTCAAAAACATCGCATGCCTTTCACCACAGGCATCGGGTATCTGAGTTAAGTTAGGGTATACGTTTGGGTTTCCCCAGCCGTCCCTGATGGACTTTTTTTAACATACGGTATACAGGGTATCCAAGATATGGATCCGCAGCATGGGGATCTCGTAAACCGTAAAAGTTACAAAGGCGGTTAAATTATAAAAAAGTAGCGCAATTTAGTTGTCAGTAATTATTCTGTTGATAAAACAAGAAATTTCTACTTACTTCCGGAGATATTCGAGAAAATACGAAATCTTGCGAATTCGTTTTTATTTTTTTCTGAAGTTATTTGAAAATGAGCCTATAAGAAAACCAAATGCACTTTCCCATTGTCACATTTTTAGCTCTGCAAGACAGCGTTTACAAATTTTGAGTATAATGTTTGGTTTCGAAGAACCATCATCAACTTTATTTTTTTATATGTAAAATGCACAGTGATAAGTGTTCGATAGCATTTGCTATTATGAATTCAATTACTTACATTACAGTATAGTTTTTCATGTTTTTATTCAGAAAAAAGCTTGTTAATACATTTCAAAACATTTCCTAGCAGTAGGCGTTGAAATGATGACCAAGAAAAAAAAATCTAATTTTAACCCAGAATAGGTACCAAAATGGTAACTAAAAATAATTTAGCAAGAATAGTTGTTAGACATTTAAACGTTATAGCTATATAGAACCAAACTTATTATTTTTTACTGTGATATCAGCATTGTTTTGTTCATTTAATGACGACGAAGACAACAATTATTACCTAATTCTAACCCAGAATAAGTACCAAAATAGTAACTATGAACAATTTAGCAAGAATAGTTGTTAAACATTGAAACATTATAGCTATTGAGAACCACACTTATTATTTTTTTTTACTGCGGTATTATGAGAAATGTTTTGTTCATTTAATTATCTTAAAATCTTAAGATTAGGTGATAAATTTTGTCTTCGTCGCTCATTTCAACGCCTACTACACCAAAATGTTCGAAATGTATTAACAAGCCTTTTTTTTCTGAATAAAAACATTAGAAACCATACTGTGATATAAATTGTTGAATTCGTAATAGGAAATTCTATTTAATACAGGGTGTACTTTGTTTACGGGCCTTATAAAAATATAATAATAATAATAATAATAATAATCCCTACTACTCCTCCACCTATGGCGTAATTGGTTACTGTCATAATCTGACGGACAACTCTGATTCATTTACATTTTATTTTGCCATAGTCCCCTGAACTATTACTAGTTATGCGGGCGTTAAGAGGAGAGGGGCATTATTATTATTGGCCATCTGCGCCTGCACGCGACTTATAGATGGTAGAGGCACATTTCCAACATTTGTTGCAAGGAAGTGGGAAAACTGCAGAAAAACCACTCCAGAAATGCAGACCGCACCCACCTATCAACTATAAAGTTGATAATGGTTTCTTCGCAACGAAACGTTGAACTGAAAATGTATAAGCGCTGTCTTGTAGAGCTAAAAAAGTGATAGTGAGAAAGTGCCTTTGGTTTTTTTTACACCATTTCAAATGACTTCAGGAAAACAAAAACCATATCGCAAAATTTCGGATTTTGTCGAATATCCCAGGAAGTAATAGTGATTTTCTGGTTTTCTGAACAGAATATTGCTGACCACTAAATTGCGCAACTTTTTTGTAATTTAACCGCCTTTGTAACTATTACGGTTTCCGAGATCCCAATGCTGTTGATCCTTATCTTGGACACCCTGTATACTTACGTAGAACCGGTAGATAACTGTGTAGTATGGTGAAAGGCATATAGTGCAGGAACTACACGATGATAGCAACTACAGGGAGTACCATATGGCCTGGGTGGCGTAGCCGTCTAAACCGGCGAACTGTATGCGATATATTGCTCGAGTCCCTGGTTTAAATAACATAATGCGAAATTTAAATTGTTTTAAAATTACAACTCCGAGTGACATTTCAGTAGTGAATAATGATCTTAATCACTTCTGATAGTGATTAATGGATATTATTATAATTAAGACAACATAAATATAATACGTGTATTATGAGATAGTCGTCGACAAATATAAATTTGAAACTGTATTTTTGAATAGATGAAAGTGGAAAGTGACATTTTTCTGTGACTTCTATTTTACGAAAAAAATATGCAGAAAATAGTTCTAGTGACGCAGGGAAAACAAGTACTAACTTAATCAAACCTACAAAAAAATGTTTTCACTTAGTTTTCTTTGTTTAATAAGTTCTCATTTTAATTTAATACTGTGGAGTGTAATCTGTATTTTATTAGTTTAGTAAGTTAGTTCCTGCGTCTAATTGTTTTAATGATAAGAGATATAATGATGTCGTGGAAAGTGCATTGTTTGTACTACGTGTTGTAGATCTAGCCAGTTATTTATTTCAATGATCCATGGTAAGTAACTATATTTGTGGTCTATAGTTCGTTGGGTGCTCCTTAATTTCAAATGAATAAGTAAATACAGCATGTCTCGGGTAAACTGCCGTCGGCCTTCTTTCTCGGACAATCATCATTAATCAAAATTATCAATGGCTTTTAGAGGCGAATCGGAGCAGCGTCTGTCCCGAGCCGTGACAAAGACTTCAACTCGTACCTGGCGCCCTATTTCACCACACCTGTCAAACTGCCGCCGATTATTAACAAGCCGCACTCATTTTCTTTGTCTAGCGCAAAAATTGCCCCACGGTAATTAATGCGGAACAATTAACAGCGCTTTACGCACGTGAATTATGATCATGTGCACATAGGTGGATCTGACGCACGCAACCGCAGTGTGAACGGCCTGGGCAGACTTAAAATTAATTTTCGTCAATTTGTTTATCCTACCATTGTATGCAAATCATCGAAGGAAGGTCTAGGTGTTAATTTTATTCCAGCAAAACAGGTCGTTAATTATTTAGTTACAATATATGTAATGACCGTTTTCCTCTGTAAATAAAAATATATGAGCTTACGTTTTCGCAATAGCCAGAAAACTTGCGGGGTTCGCGGTGGTTTCGAAGTTGCGGTTCGTGGCGACTTGAAACTTACCTGAAACAAAAATAAAAGTGTTAGGCAAAAAATAGGCCGTTTTATGTGGTGGGCGGAATTAATAATAACGTGCAAATTCACATAAAATGTAATGTAAACAATGGCGCCGGAGTCACGCGTATTTAGCGGGAGCCTTGCATAATTTTTAGAAGAATATGTCACGATAGGTGGTGGATTTACGGTGGCCGATTGTAATAAAGATAGCCGAAGAAATCTATATATTATATTGTCGTGTTGGTGTGGCGTGCGGGACGCGGGCCATTTAATTTCTGATTATAATTTAAATCCGAAACGATTGTCGAGCTGTACCTTGGCCGCCGTCTGTTGAATCAGAGAAGTATTTAAAGCGGGATATGACAGGCGCCTATGAGACATAATTGTGCAGGGGCGTTAATGGTGAGTGCGGAGACTTTCCGTACAGTGGTTTGTATACCTGAAAGTAGGCAGGGGATACCCATGCGGACCGCCACACCTAACCTTGCCTGCATTAGTACACACACACACAACAGGCCCACTATCTTTGGGGAAAACGCGACTAATTAACCCGACGCCCGGCCACGTTAACGGTTTAAACTAACTAAATTATTAAACTGGAGACATGTTTTTCAGTGCCACCTGGCCACAAATGAAGCTCACAAATTAAATAAATTGGTACGTAAAGATGTACGGCCATTTATTATTCTCCGTTTCAATAGCAAGTAAGTAGCTGGCATTAAATAATTACGCGAACCTAAATTTATTCACAAAGGCGAAATCCCAATACTCTGAATAGAAACGGAAAAAGTCACTAATTATGTAACAATGTATATCGAATAAGAAAAGTGTATGTAATATTCCATAAAGTCGTGAATGGAAAAAGATTGTAATATATACGTACGTGGATTTAAATTAGAAGGCTGCCAGGATGGGTAATATAAAGCGAGTTTTCTAAATAATCACCGGGCTTGACAAGTATAGAAAACGAGAGGAAAATTAAAGATCCCGCTTGAGGAAATGATAGAGTACGTTTTATGGCGGCGCTTGCAAAAGGACGGATTTTGTAAATAAAACTTCGCAAGGTTTTATCAGTTGCGAAACTACGACGTGCTTTGGAGGAATGCACCTTAGGACAGGTAAGACAAATATGTTTTTAAAAAATTTAACAACTACATCTACCAATTAGCCGTATCACAAATAATAAACAAATATGTTGATACACGCTTCACCACAATCAAATTATTAATGCCTGTCGTCGTGGTCTAGATTAAGTGATAAATTAAGAATGGACTTAATGAACCAAAGATGACTACAAATGAATGATATAATTATCTCACAAAGCAGCTAATGAAAACATTAAGTTTCCAGACCGTTACTTTGAAGATTGTATCTAAACGTAGATTATATTTACTGCATCTGCTGTGGGTTGCACAAGTGGCAAACAGTCAATACAACAATCTTTTGACTGGTCTATGTGAATGTCGAAAACATTGTCAAGTAAAAAAAATATATATTGCAATCGTGAACATTTTTTAAATCGATTTTTGCGGAAATTCGTTGTTGAGTATATTCTTATTCAGTAATAAAATGTTTTGGAAGTGATGTCTGTCTCTGTGTGTCAGTGTGGACTCTATAGCCTCTCTACAGCCGATATATCTTAACTGATCGAGTTGAAAATTCACATTTAAGGTTTAAGGATCGCTGTAAGATTAAAAAAAAAACCTTAATATTGAAATTGGAAGCTCCTATGACTTTTACTTGAAATCCACCTACAGAACCAAATGTAGTTTAGTGTACAATATGTACTTATTTTCGAACGTATTTAAAGATTAATTGTTTTCATACATTACTAGTACATTGCCATTTGAGAATACACAACGAAACAAAAGAAGAAATAAAATTAGGTGTAAAAATCACATCAGTTAGTTACCATCTATGGTATAACAAAGGTATACAATAATAACCTATTGTTCTGCTAGAAAGTCAAGTTTCAAAAATGTTATTTTGTCAAATCAGTGACCACTTGACCAGTATTGAATTTGCTACAGCTACAGAACTAGGCTACAGTTTAGTGTACAATAGATTTTCACGTTTTTGCAAATATTTCAAAAACTATTCGGTTTATGGAAATACATGAGTATACATACATAAATATGCAACAATTTTGTAAATTTCTTTCAAAATTTATCTTCTTGTAGATGTCTCTACAGAATTAAACTGAATAGTATTATTCAAGCTTATGTGAAAAATTGGGAGGTGCCAGTGAATTTTTGATAGTCCAGCAGGGAGGGATGGTGTTTTTGAAAATATTGTCATGCACTTATTTTCGAACGAATTTCAAAATTAATTGTTTTCATACATTACTAGGGGTGTAAGGGGTGAAGGTTAACCTCTTGGTAAAGCCAACCCAAATGACAACCTCACCTGCCCGCGGTGCACCCTGCTACACTACTAACGAGGCTCTGTCGACCGAATATTTGCCGGAATAAGCAGACCTCTCCTACCAGCCAACAGCTTCGGGTGGAAGAGCTGGCAGGAGAAAGGGCACCCTCTTGTCCATGGGATGAGAAATCATCCCAAAAGGCGGAAGAACCAAGAATTGGTCAACGGCATGAGGATGCAGCAAGCAAGAGGAAACTACTGCATTAATGATCTACGGATATCCTTAGTATAAATCATTATGGCGACATTCAAAACAAAATTTTCCGGAGTAATAAGTTCCCCAATCGGATCTCCGGGGGGAACAGCTATGAACAAAACTATAAAACTAAACAAACTAAAACCAAACAAACTAAAAATTGGCACATGGAACGTGAGATCCATGTATGAATCTGGAAGGATGCACAATGTTGTACACGAAATGCAAAGACTGGAACTCAACATATTAGGAATCAGTGAAACCAGATGGCCAGGTCACGGCCAAGTCTCAATAGAGAATGGTATGCTATACTTCTCTGGAAACGAAGATAGTCATCACAGACACGGTGTCGCAATTATGGTGTCGAAAGATATTATGGCGTCCATCACAAACTTTATTCCTATCTCAGACCGAGTCATGCTCCTACAAATACAGACCAACTCAAGGAAGCTAAACATACTACAAATATATGCTCCCACTGCAGACAAACCTGAAGAAGAAATCGAGCTATTCTACGAACTAATCAAACAGACGCTTCAATCACTAAACTCAAGAGATATCACTATAATACTTGGGGACTTTAACGCGAAGGTTGGTAAAGGAAGATGTGACAAATACATAGGTGAATATGGGCTGGGCACAAGAAACGAAAGAGGCGATAGATTAGTACAATTTTGCCAAGAGGAGGAACTGATAATAACAAATACTTTCTACAAGCTTCCAAAGCGACGGCTCTACACATGGAAATCACCACAGGACAAGGATCAAAAACCAATAAGAAATCAAATAGACTATGTCTTAATAAACGCGAGATATAGAAATTGCATCAAGTCAGTTAAGGCGTATCCGGGCGCTGATGTCTCCTCGGACCACAATCCGTTAATAGCCCAAATGAACATCAGACTTAAAAGAACACCGAAGAAGAGAGACAGTCAGATAAATGTAGAGTACTTAAAGGAACAAGACGTACGAAATAAGTTACAAACAGAAATAAATGAAAATTTGAAAACACTTGAAAATAAAGAAGAATACCGACAATGCAGGGACGTAAACGAAAAATGGTGCGGCATCAAATCAGCCCTATTGGAACCATCGACAGCCATTCTAAAGAAAGAAAAATCCCGAGGAAGGAAAAAATGGATAACGAATGAAATACTTAATCTCATGGATAAGAGAAGAAGTTTTAAAGGAAAAAGTTCTCAACAATATAAGGAAATTCATCGAATACTCCGCACAAAGATCAGAGAAGCAAAGGAAGAGTACTACAAACAACAATGTGAAGAAATTGAGGAGTTGCAAGCAAAACACGACAGCTTTAACATGCACAAAAAAGTCAAAGAATTCGCAGGCTTCAGTACACACAAACAACTCAATATATTGTATGACAACAACGGGAAAATAGTCTCAGAGATAGGGCAAAAACTTGAAGTATGGAAGAACTACATAGCACAGCTCTTCGATGATGAGAGACGGAAAACTATTCTCGAAAATATAGAAGGGGAGGTGGGCCCGGACATAATTAAAGAAGAAGTAATATATGCACTGAATACACTAAAGAACAAAAAAGCAGCAGGTCCAGACCAACTGCCAGCAGAAATTCTTAAACTGATAGAGGAGGACCAGATTCATATTCTAGTAGAAATAATTAATACCATATACACAACAGGAGTGATACCAAATGAATGGTTGCTATCAACTTTTATAACCCTCCCAAAAAAGAAAAGTGCCAAGCATTGCTCCGACTACCGTACGATTAGCCTAATGGCACACACACTGAAAATCCTGTTGAAGGTGATCCATAATAGAATATACAGGAAACTAGATGCAGACATCAGCGACACACAATTTGGATTCCGCAAAGGCCTAGGAACAAGGGAGGCACTGTTTGCACTTAATGTCCTGTCGCAAAGATGCCTAGATATGAATCAAGACCTACACGTTTGCTTCATAGACTATAACAAAGCCTTTGACAAAGTTAGACATGACAAACTAATAGATACGCTAATAAAGAGAAAGATAGACCTTAGAGACATAAGAATAATCTCAAACCTCTACTACAACCAGAAGGCAGCAATAAGAGTAGCAGACACAACATCCGAAGAAATAGAAATACAGAGAGGTGTCCGTCAAGGGTGTATTCTCTCACCAACCCTCTTTAATCTCTACTCAGAGGACATAGTAAATAAAGCACTCGATGATCAAGACATAGGCATAAAAATTAACGGCATGTCAATAAATAATCTGAGGTACGCCGACGATACGGTTCTTTTAGCTGAAACGCTCGAAGACCTACAGACGCTAATTAATAAAATAGTCACAGAAAGTGAAGAATATGGGCTATCACTGAACATAAACAAAACAAAATACATGCTAATAACTAAAACAACTCAGGACAACCATCGAGTATATGTAAAGAACCAGCCTATTGAAAGGGTAAGAGAATACAAATACCTAGGCACAACCATTAATGAAAATAATGATAGCTCCCAAGAAATTCGAATCAGAATCGAACAGGCAAGAAGCTCCTTTTCTAAAATGAGGAGCCTTTTCAGTTGCCGAGATCTAAACCTCGATCTAAAAATTCGAATGATGAGATGCTACGTACTATCAATACTATACTACGGAATGGAATCCTGGACATTGAAAGCAATCGACATAAAGAGACTGGAGGCATTCGAGCTATGGATATATCGAAGAATACTGAGGATCTCGTGGGTAGAGAAAATAACGAATGTAGAAGTGATGAGACGTATGAATAAAGAAAAAGAAGTAATTCTGACAACTAAGCAAAGAAAACTGGAATATATAGGACATATCATGAGAGGAGAAAAATATCAAATACTACAAGTAATTATGCAGGGGAAAATTAGAGGAAAGAGGTCCATAGGAAGGAGACGAAACTCATGGATGAAAAACCTTAGAGAGTGGTTTGGCTGTACTAGCAACCAATTATTTAGAAATGCGGTCTCAAAAGTGAAGATCGCCTTGATGATTGCCGACCTTCGTATCGGAGATGGCACCTAAAGAAGAAGATACATTACTAATACATTGCCATTTGAGAATACACAACGAAGCATATGAAACAAAAAATTAGGTGTAAAAATCACATCAGTTAGTTACCATCTGTGGTATACATGGTATATGGTATATATACAACAGCTATGAATAAGATTGAAGTGTTTCAAATGTGGCTTTACCGAGGAATACTAAAGATCCCTTGGGCAGCACGAATTTCCAATGAAGAAGTGCTGCGGCGGTAGGTAAAGATCGCGAACTTCTGACCACAATAAAAAGAAGAAAAGTTGCATACCTGGGACATATCATGCAAAACCAGAAGTATGATATCCTTCAACTCATCATAGAAGGCAAGATTGAAGGAAAACGAGGAATAGGTAGGAAGATGTCGTGGCTCAGAAACATAAGGCAATGGACTGGACTAAATAATACAGGTAGTTTGGTTCATACCCTCAGAAACCGTCAAGAAATGCACCACATTGTCGCAAATATCCATTAATGGATAAATGCACCAAAAGAAGAAGTTACCATCTCAGTGCTTGTTCATCGTGAGTTGTATGTGCAAATTTGTAAATTTGGGAATAACGACTTTAAATATGTTTGTTATTATAGAAAATGATGTATTGTGCACTGTAATTAGATTCTTTTTTATCACAGATACTTAATAATCCGAATTTAACCTTCCAACAAGTTGAAAAGTCCCGCTTTGAAAACATATAGCCCTATAAAGCTATAGGTCTAAAAATTGAAAACATGTTACATGCAACCTTATAACACCAAGCCGACGATATGTATATAACATAAAAGATGATGTAACTGCTGAATTGATTTGATTTGATTTTTGTGCCAAATAGGTGGCTTCCGCCGCTGTGAAAGTGTCAGAAAGGCGCCGATTGCAGCGCCATCTGAAATGATTAAAAATAATGATGTTTCGATTTAAATATTCATAGTTTTTGTCATAAAATCCGAATCTGCAATAAAAAATATGGGTTCCCTTTTAAGATTTCAAAGTTACTCCCCGCCCCCTCAGAAGGGGTGGTGGGGTGATTTAATTTTAGTACGAGTAAATGCCCCCCTCCCCCTCAATTATATTAACTTTCATTTGGAACATTTTTCGTACGATGCTTATTCACCGAGATATTTCGATGTCTTCGTTTCAATTCAAATTTTAAATTTGTTGAGAGTATCATGGACAGAACATGCGACCAACGTGGAGGTTCTGAGAAGAATAGAGAAAGATAGAGAGATCCTACTGGAAGTGAAAAACAGAAAACTGCAATTTCTCGGCCACATCATGAGAGGTCCGAAATATGAGATTCTACGACTCATAATCCAAGGAAGAATCGTGGGAAAAATATCTATCTGAGCGAGAAGAATGGCTTAGGAATCTGCGTAAATGGTTTAATGCCACATCAGCTGATCTATTTAGGGCTGCAGTTTCCAAAATTAGGATAGTAATGACGATAGCCAACCTCCGGAATGGAGGCGGCACATGAAGAAGAAGAAGATTTAAATTCACCACCAGGTATAGTATCCTTCCGTCGAGAGCTGACAATGACTCATCGCTCTATGTTGCATGAATTCAACATACGTTTCATATTTCATTGCACTTTATTACAATTACCTTAAGCATTGTCATATCTCGTCTGGATTAACTATATCTTGTTCCTGATACAAATATAGGAAGTACCAAGAAAGTTACCTATGATTGTATATAATGTATATTGATGCCTTGCACAAAGTACAGGTGGATCAAGTTAAATGGTTTCAGGGGAGCCTTAAAGTAGTAACAGTGTGAAAGTGCGAGAGAAGCGAGTGAAAAACAAAACATTTCGACCGCCACGGAAATGTGGGTAATTTTGTCTCGTTTATTTGGGGATCTCACATGACAACGCCTGTAAAAGTTTTCACAAGCTGACGGATTTTTTATTCACTACGGTCGCACTTCACATACTGCTACCCGATACAAAATGTTTTGATTTTACTTAGCAGAATATGTTGGACTGCTCATCGACAACCGTTCTGCTCATCTTGATGACTTAGTAAACGATTTGATCACTTTTAGATAGTTTTTATAAGTATGAGCTGCTATGAAAGCAATATTTAATAAATATCTGCCAGTTTTGGCGTTTCTTTATTCTTAACCTACACCAAACCTAACCGTATATAAATTTAATGAGTTTTGATGTAAAAACTGCTGGTAAGTTTTTAGAGCAGGGGTTCCTAACAAATTCAAAAACGAAGTAAAATTATAACATCTTAATAAATCAACCTCGGGAGGCGTTAATATTTTTTTCCACTCCCTGCATGGTAAGTACACTGTTGTAACATTGATTTGGTGGAAGTAAGCCCCACTTACCGATAAAGCTTTGGTTACTATGAGCAACGGGAAGTAAGTAATCACCTACTTCCCTCAGGGAAGTAAGTAAAATAATTTGAATAGCGAATAGCTTATACGCTTTTTGATAACACCCCTTCGACTTCTCCGGCAGTAGGAAGGAACAGGCAGCATCTGCAGCCTCTTCAATTGCCATTTCTTGTTTATTTTCATTGAAATTCATTTTACAACTGAACGAATGCAATTTCTGACATTCACACTTTGTTTGAAAAATAGTCTTAGCAACCAAAGCCGTACTAACATTTTCTTTAAGTTGCGAAAATAAATTAATCAAATATAAACAATTAAACTAACTTCGGGAGTGGAAAAACTGTTATAAGCAATTCGAGAGGTAAGTTTTGACCAGTCTCGGTCTTTATTGCTAGCCCTCGCTGTCGCTCGGGGGCAAACTCGACCTCGACTGGTAAACAATACTCACCTCTCTTAATGCTTAAATAACTATTTATGGATCGTGGGTGATTATGGGTAGGTTGAAGAAATGGTTGATTACATTAAAAAAAACAAGGTTAATTAATAGTTTTTGAAGAAAAATAAAGTTGCCAGTAATTGAGATGAGAGGTGGGATAAGGTATAACAAATTACGAAGGATTGATCTTATTTCAGAAGATATTTTAGAACAAATTATTAGTAACATGAAGTATCTAATTGAGATGAGAGGTATGATCATGTATAACAATTTACGGATTGATCTTATTTCAGAAGATATTTAGAACTAATTATTAGTAACATGAAGTAATTGATATGCGAGGTGGGATCAGGAATAACCAATTGCGGATTGATCTTATTTCAGAAGATATTTTAGAACAAATTATTAGTAACATGAAGGGCAAGAAGGATAGATAACGAGATAATGGAGCTATACAAATAGGCGAATAGTGAAGGCCTAAAGGATTGTATAGATTGGACATGTCTAAAGAATGACGAACGAGAGAATTCCAAAAATATTAATAACAAGGAACTCAAGACGGAAAAAAAGGAGAGAAAGACCAAAGGAGAGGTGGAGACTTGCAGTAGAAGATGAGTTAACAAAACGAGAGACAGACAGAAAAGGAAATAAGTTTATCAAGCAATCAGCCTACTAAGTTACAATATCGAGTTACAAATTCGATACCATATGGAAAAATTTGTGAGAAATTTTTCATCAAATCAAAAACACGCCGAAGGAAAGATTTCTTCATTTTCCGAAGCTACATTCAATGTTTAAAGGTATTCCTGAAATCAAACTGGTTGATCAGGAATCAATGTTCAGGAAAATACCTCCAGATATAATGACTCGACGCATGCCACAAATAAATGATCTCCCAAAGAAAAGTTAGGTTACAAATCCATTTGATGTAAATGTCATGAAATTTAGTGATGGCAATGTATGCTTACAAAATAACCTATTGTTCTGCAAGAAAGTCAAGTTTCAAAAATTTTATTTTGTCAAATCAGTGACCAGTTGACCAGTATTGTGCAAATAGCAGAAAATATATGACTGCCATGCGAAGCGGGGTTTTTAAGTCTAAACCATGTGTGTCTAAACCGCATAACCATGTTTTGAAAAGTAACTGAAAAAAAATCGCCAAGTAACGGATGTTGGTATTGCAAATTAATGTTACTAAAGTAATTAAACAGCATTTTAGTTTTTGTATTAATTTCTGTATTTTGCTGTTTCATGGATCGCGAAGGAAATTTTCTGTAAATAGGTTGGGAGGGGAACCACTGCTTTTTAGAGCAATGAAATGAATTGATATTAATATGACATTTATATAAGCAAAATTATGTTACAAGTCAGTCCATTTACTCGTAACGATGGATTTTAGAATTTACTGTAGAAACATACAGGGTGGGGGCAGAATGAAGTATCACATTTCAAAGGTAAATGCGAGAAATAACGGTAAAGGTTCGAAAATAACCTTTTGTATTTATTGAAAACACATTCCGGGTGTTGAATTGGTTTGGTGTACATAGGAATTTAAGATGTAAAATCACATTTGTTCATGTTCCTGCTTCCCCGGTTATTTTAGAGAAAAAGTAGAAGAATAAACACATGTTTAGAAACCAAAAATCTACCAATTGCATTCACATCGACTATCGATGTGAACTAGTGGAGATGAGGAAAATTGACATTAGGACATGATAGATTCGTTGAATGACTAAGAACATATTTTTTTTGTCAGAAAAACTTATTTGGATGTTATGAATGTTACTTAAGATCGCTTGTTAAAAGCGATCTTTAGTAAGGTCGACGTGCTGAATTTGGTCCATTGAGCTTAGATGATAATCATTTAGATTGCGAGTCGGAATAACTGAATTGTTGGCGGTTGAAGTGCAAAGAAAATCAAATCTGGAACTGTCCGTGACTTTGGGTGTGTAGAGTGCTCGAGTGTGTGCGATTTCGCGTGCAGTGGTGAATCCGGTGAGGTCATGTAATTTATCGAGACGCCCCGTCCGGCTTATAAATCAAAACGCCGGTTCACGCCAGAAACGGGCACCCGTTTGCCTTACCCATGTATTTACCATAAATGGGCCGCGATTTCTTTTGCTTGTTGCACGAAAAAACGTGGAATCGCTGGTGTTCTGCTATAAATGAACGAAACTCTGCACACGATGACAGCGCAGGTAAATAACTCACCGGAGCCCAGATGCATGGACAGCTCGCCGGAATTAAAAGGCTTGGGAATAAACTAATAAAGCTAAACTAATATATCATCAGGCGATTACTTAATTCGATTCTCTAAATATGTAATTCCCGCTCGGCGAGATCAAAGAGAAAGCAGCAGATTTGATAAGACGTCAATTAAGGCGAACGTCGAGTGTTAGCCAACACATGTAACCGGGAAGGCAAACTGATAATTATCTGATTAGCGAGAATCAAAAGCGCCGACAGTGAGGATTAATTCGGCCGGTAAATACCTGCATTGTATTATTGTTTGTTCGTGATTATACGCCTCACGTGCCCCCATACTTAATAAATAATATAATGATACACGACGGAAACACGCGATTCTCACTCAAGCCCGAATATTATTACGACCGCAAACGGCACGCTGGATCCGTCAACTTGTGAACACATTTTTTTCAGCTATGATTTATTATCACCAAGCCACACCACACACCGCACCACACCTTTTCATTCACTCCGGAACGCACCGTTACGAACATTAAACACCCACAGAATGCGCACTCTTCTTTCGCCCAAATTTAATTTCACGCCCAAATTAAAAACCAATTATTTCACCACGATAATTGGCAAAGTCTCTTCGCTGTAATACATCATATACAACCCAATAATTGAGACTGCACTTACTACAATTCTTCCATTAATACTTACTACTCCCATTAGAAATTAAAATACGATAATAATTTTAAAAATATATTAAATACGAGTATCGTAAATCTATTTGTTTTATAGTTTATAGCTTGTTCGATTTTTCTTAAAACTCTAAATATATTCGTATTCTTGTTCATTAATATTAGATATTACATCATTCAGAGGTTCTTAATATTTTTCGCCCTGTGCAAGACAAAAAAATGAGCGAGCGCTTGGGATGCTTAGTAACCTAACTTGCGGCTGTTTTTGATGTTCAAGTGCATCATGAAATGCATTTAAAATTTATGCGAGTCTTTTAGTACATTCCGCGGCCTGACAGAATTTTTACAGGACCCTCTACCCTCTAAGGCATGGGTAGGCAAACTGTTGAGTCATTTTGAGCAAACCCTGACCCTTACAACGGTTTAAAAAAAAATTGAGAGACATAAATATATTTTTACAATTTAAATTATTATGATAACAAATTATGACTCAAAAACAAATCACAAAAAAAACATCCTGATTTATCAATTTGTTTCGATCAATAAGCTTGCGTATCCTTTAAAGGTTCTTTGTCGGTGTCACTTGTTCGGTGTGCTTCTCACATCAGTAATATAATTTCTAAATTTGCCATTAACTAGATTTATGTTGGAAAACGATTGCTCTCATAAGATCCAAATATGCAGAGAACACCAGTGCAATTTTTTTCAACTCATACGCATCCGAAAAGCTACTCCAAATATTGATAACGTTTATATGCCTGCCTTCCGCAAATATGTTAAAAATGGAAAAAAGTATTTTATCGAAAGTTAAAGACAAACAGCATATTAAGTTAGAAAACAAAATATCATATCGATTTTTACAATAACTGGTCCCACTAGTATTTTATAGAAGTCATTTCTCAAACATTGTTGTGTAACTTTAATTATTTATTTACTTTATTGTTGTCATTTGGCTAATAATTTTAAAATCCTGTTACATTTATTACGAATGAATAAAGAATATAATCTACGAACATTTTATCATTTTAATGATATTTCGTCAACACTATTGTGTGTTGTTTATTTTTTTATATATCTTATTTTCTTCTCAATTGTTACAATAGTGGCGTGAAATGGTACGATTACAAGCATACATGTGACAAATTGTTCATATCTCATCGGCTTTATTTAGGAAATTTCACTGAAAATTGAAATACATTACCCATTTTTTATTTGCTTTTTTTCACCACCACCAACTTTATTAATATATTGATTACTTTTACTATTATTCCATTTGTGGACATGGGTGCAAGAATAGCGTAAGTCGAAAAAATGAGTTTCGAGAAAAATGCGTCGAAAGATTCAAAACTTAATAAAAGTTGTAATATAGCTGTAGTTGCTATATTTTCTAATTATTCTCTAATTATTAGACTCTATTTAATAACTAGGAGGAGTAAGTCCCAAAACCCAATTTATACTATAAAAAGTTACCAGAAAACTCACCAGATACTTTTGGCGGCAATTTTAAATTGTCATCTGTATAATCATTAGGTTTTTTTTAACAACTCAAATATAATATAATCGTCATTTACTGCACAAGTGGGCGAAGTAATGGATTGCCCACTGAAGTTTGGCCCACGAGGCCCTCCGAGTCATCTTTACTCAGTTTTTACCTTGTCATAAAGCTAACCTACAAGCCTACGAAAATGTGGACATTTCGAGGTTAGTTTTATTTATTTATTACGCCTGAATGACATACGTTATATAGGCATGTGTTTATTTTTGTAATATTATAGATTCGTGAAGCTAATTGCGTACCTCAAAGGAAAATCTCGAACTTATACCCCGAAGAAGGCAAGCGATTTTTGGAGGAGGCAGAAGATAGGATATATTTGATGAAGAAAGTTGCTCTAATAATGGGTATATCTGGGGCATATCGGTGTGAAGAACTCACCAAAATGTGCATGGACGACATTGAAGATAAAGGGGCATATTTGTTGGTTACTCTGCCAGATACTAAAACACGGAGGATAAGCAAAATTAACTAGTAACACTACGAAGATAAGTTCTGAACAGAACTGATTGTTTACTTGCAAAATTTCGCGGGATAATAAGAAAATAAGACTGACGGACGCTTCGAATTGAGGTTATATGCGTTAAAAACAGCGTTTTGGTGGCTTGTGAAATGGGTGTGCTTTCACAGGTGTAGGCATTCGCGCGCCAAATTTAAACCGCTCATCCTAGTTACTAAATAGAGTATAGTAGCTATATATTTTTTAACAGACTTATAAACAAGGGTACCAATATTCTAATAAAAAAATTTACTCAAAAACCGCATAAATCGACTTGCACGCTATTTTTGCACCCAGCTCCTCATTCGTTTTAGACGTGGATAAATTCCAGATTTAATCAACAAGAATATAGGGTTGAAATAATTCGAATGAGTAAAAGTTTTGTTTTCTGAAATCGGCAGAATAGCCGAAATCGTCACTGACGAAATTTTGTGCAAATATTAAGTAGATAATTACACTGGCAAAGTTCCAAAAATACCGATTTGTCCTTATCTAATAATAAGAGAACTAAATGCAAAATTATTCAACTACAAAAGATCTTACAAAAAAAAAGGATTGTTTATGTTTAACTATCAATTTATTGCATCTTTGTTGTAAGATCAGTAACCTGTATCAACCATCCAGGAAAACATCCATTATTCTTTGTGTTATGTTTTGTTGGGATTTGACTTCATTTTAATTTGTATAATGTTAGTTTTGACCATTTATAACCACACAGTTTTGGCTTCACTTTTAATTGTAGTTATCCTGAGCCACAATTACATGCACAGAGAGCCACATGTGGCTCGCAAGCGGAAATTTCCCGACCCCTGCTCTAAGGCAGTCGTCCCTAACCTTATTTTAGTCACGACTCCTTTTAGATTGTCTCAAAATGTTCGCGACCCCCAATATATTTTGAAAGGTAGAAGGTAGATAGAGAAAAGGCTTTTCTTACAAATTACACTGGTCGACAAATTTTGACGAATTCCATTGAATTTAAATGCTGCATTTTTCGGAACGTATTTAGTTCGCATATGTAGGAAATGCAAAAAAAATTCCACTATTTACTTATAAAAACACGTTCTCAGTTAAAGTTAGGTTAGAAAAGTGTCACGGGTAACTGTAAAACTGAAATTTGTATCCAGTATTGCCATAAAAAATCATCGGAATCGGTCTTACATCCCGAAAAAAAATGAACACATTTTGCAAAAATTGCTAGGTATATCACAAATGCCTGACGTCCTATAAAACGTTTCTTGACGTTTATAAAATCAGCAGAAAAAAATCTATCGGAATCGGCTATTTACGTCTAAGGGACAAACATTGTGTTGACCAGTGTTATTTGAAGGATTTCAAAAGCGAAAGGATTTCAGAAAGAAAGTTAAGAGTTTTAACAAAGATGTCTATAATTATTAATTTGCATATTTTTGGCTTGCATCTGCGTAACAAGTTTCGGTCTTCTTAGTAGAGTTTTAATTAAAATCAATCTCTTGTGCTACTAACATCCCATATATTTTTGCATTTATTTTTATCTGCACAAAAGTTGAAAATTAACTTTTGCAGAGATAGGAAGGAGATGGGAGGAAGGAGATAGGAGATAGGCAGAGGTAAATGGCATTCATACTCTGAAAGCAAGCATGCGGACTTTAGGATTCTAACAACCTAGCACACAAGAACTCAGTCAACGATTTTTCCTCAAACATATGATGTGCCGAGGAATCATTTCGCAGGTTCAAAAATTCATCCTGTACTTGATCGGGAACGTAAGCAGCATACAAAGATGCAAGTAATGGGTTTGTACTTCCGCAGTTTCTTGTTCCGATAGTTCGGGAAAGTAACGTTGAATTTTTGTTGCAAAAGCTAGAAAATGGCCAATAATCTTCTCTTTTAGATCGCCTTCAATTCCATTCTAAGATTTTTCGACCTCAGTGCAAAGGTGTGTCTAAGGATGCTACCTTGCAGTTTAAGGTGTGTAACTAAACATGGCAAAATTACTAAGATCCCGACCAACTTTCTTTGGAGTGCTGCAAGAAGCATAAAGCAGAAATTGATTATAAAATATCTACATATTTTCGAGTGAAATAAAGATAAAAACATGCGTGTTTTATATTGTTTTGTGAAACCGACATAAAGACGGCAACTCACCAAAATACCTGCTTTTAATAGGCTAAGGAACCGCGTCCCACCGTTGAAGGACTACTATTCTTCAACCTTAAGAATTCTGCCAAATATGCATTTGTACTGGTGATGACAATTGTGATTTATATACAGAGTGTCTACGGATTGAGTTCACAATTGGAAAAACTTTTTTGTTTTTGTTTTTCCAAAACACGTCATGAAATGAAATGTCATTTTTACATAGTTTGAAAAAACTCGAAACACTATATTTGAATTGATAACATGTTTATGGATTGGGAAATCGATTCTAAAACAACATTTCAACATTATTTCGGCAAATGGTGTGGCATCTTCTGAAAATGGCAGGTATTGGTCTCACGAAAATGTAAATTTCAGAATTAATAGAAACACTCAACATTATAAAAAGTTAACGTTTGAGAGATTTTAGTATACTAAATTATCAGACCGTATGTGTTCGACCATAATTAAAACCAGCATGCAATTATGTGGATTTATGGCAACATTTTTGTATTACGATTGACGATTAAATTTACAGGAAATGAATTATCAATAGGACGGCTTTCCAGCTCAACGAACAACTTAGTTAGAAACTAAGGCCCAGTTATACGTGGATCATCCTTGATCGTGGTTCAGTTTCTAAGGCCCAGTTGTACGATCGTGGATCATCCTTGACCATGGTTCAGTTGCCTAGGATACCATTGTATTAACAATTGTATCCTAGGTAATTGAACCATGGTCAAGGTGATCCACGATCATACAACTGGGCCTAAGGATACAATGGTATTAACAATTGTATCCAAGGTAACTGAACCACGGTCAAGGTTGATCCACGACCGTACAACTGGGCCATAGTAAACATTGCCAGATCGATGGATTGGTCGTTTTGAACTTATACGTTGGTCAGCCGGGTCACTCGAATTTACACCCAAGGACTAATTTCTGGAAAAAAAAACTTTCTGGAAGAAAAACAGAAGGTGGCGCTAATAATTTTGAAAACAATTGAGAAAACGTGAAACAAATGATCCGTGATATTGTAGGAGACATTGCTCTTCAAGTTTTAAGAAATGTTTACAAGGCATTTAGAATTACGGTGCAAAATTGTGTTACTGAAGGTGGAAACTATGTAGAATAACAAAAACATAATTGCTAAAATTTATAGAGTAACAAAACAAAATTGCTAATTTGTAAAATTATAAAACAAAATGTTTGGAATTTTCAAATACATATACTTTCATTTTAAATATCAACAACAAAAACATATGCAGGACATTTGTGATATTTGTGGTATCTGTGGTTAAAGAATATGAAAAACTTTCTTAAAGAATGTGATTTAAAAATCAAAAGTAAAAAGTTTTTCAAAATGTGAACTGAATCCGTTCAGTCACTGTATACTAGTGATGGGCGAATAGTAACTATTCGTTACATAAGTATTCGTTACATTCAAGTATTCGAAGTAACGAGTACCAGAATATATAAATACTCGTTACTCGTTACTATTCGATTGGTCGCGAGTACCGGCCCAGCCGCACAGTCCCGCATAGTTCGAAAATCCGAACCAACGATAATACTCGTTACTCGTTACTATAGAGAACAGCCGAACCGAGTAATGCTTAACGGGTTACTTTATAAGTTTTGTTTACATTACATTTATGTTGCTGTGGTTTCGTGACTTTTTATAATGTCATCTAGAAAACGAAGTAGTTTATGGTTGCATTTTAGTGCAATTAATAGCGAAAATAAATGTTGGTTTCTCATATATATGCAATACAAAAATTTGTAGTACGAATGTAAGTTCTAATAGTAAATAATAGTGTAAGTTATAATAAATGTTCATATTTAAATAAATATTTTAATTTTATCGCTTATTCGTTGATTGCAAAGAATCCTCGTAGATCCGCTCGCAGACCCGCACATTGCGCCGCTCGGTAGTCGGTACAATACCGCACATCGTTACTAACTGGATCCGATACGCGATCGGTTCTTACCATGTAACGAGTAACGAATACTGAGTAACGAGTATTTGTACCGAAAGGAACGATTCGCACGCTCCCAAACCCGCACACTGCGCAACTCGGTAATCGGTACAATACCGCACATCGTTACTTACTAACTAGATCCGATACGCGATCGGTTCTTACCAAGTACCGAGTAACGAATACTGAGTAACGAGTATTCGTACTGAAAGTAACGATTCGTTACAAGTATCCAAAAGTAACGATTTCGCCCATCTCTACTGTATACATATTGGAAATATCAGTACCACAGATTCGTACGAAAAGTAAGGTGCTAATTCCTAACAGCAGTTTCCACATGTTACTTCAGTTTTTCACATTGTAACGGACAATGTGCTTAACGTAGAGATTAGTTTTACATTTAGTTTTTTGCTATATTTTAAAAATATTATACTAATAAATTATTATAATGTAGCTGAAGCTGCCATAGGAACACTATTACCTACTATTATTATAATTCTTAGGGCCGATTCCACCAAAAAGTAAACTACGTTTAAATTTTTTTAACCCAAGTTTACATTTCTAACTGTCATTTTTCAGTTTCACCAACATATTAATCGCGGTTTCATATCTAAACGGCGTTTAAAAAGTAACTGGCCATTTTGGCCAGTAAAACGCCTAAACGAAGCTTAATGATAGATGTCAAGTGTCAAACAGTTGAAACTGGTATACGCGAATTCTGTCACATCACATTCCTTTGAGTAAAATGGCATTGGAAAGATTATGTGAAATGGGATTTGTCGAAACATCCAGCGAGGAAGAAGACGACGAATTTGTCATTCGCCGACCTCGATGGATCTGTAATCGAGAAGACCATTTTGATGGTTTAGGCGACCTTGATTTTATAACCCAATTTCGGTTATCAAAACGATCTGCAGTTGAAGTCCTCGAGCAAATAGAGCACCAGCTGGAATTTCTCTCCAGCTCTCAATCAATGGGTCTTCTTTATGTGTTTTAAACGGACCCTTTAAACCCTGAAAAATGGACAGTTTATGTAGCACCATGTTCGGATATACAATATTTTTACATGCGCATCAAATATTACTGTATTTGTTGTTACTATAATATGCACGTTGATATTTATGTTACACATACCTGTTGTCACCCATGGTATGGTCTGTTGGGTTAAAAAGCCTTTTGGTTTTTTAAATTCTCCCACATATTCCTCGGCACTTATAGGGTCTCGGGGCATATAAGTAGATTGAAAATAGAACTCGTTGGCAATCGATGCCCATTCATCTAACTTTTTTATGCTTTGGTGAATACGTTTTACACTATTTTTTCTATATAACACGACTACATGTGTCACTGTGTCATCGACTGTCACTGTCACTTTCCTTCAACTTTTGCAGTGTTGCCTACTTTAATTTTCGTTAATCTAAGATTCACTAAACATGGTTTTCTTGCCCAACACATAACGTGGTGAAACGGATAATTTTTAATCGAGATTAAATTTGACGTTTGCCTTAAACCAAGTTTTCAGAAACTAAGTTTTATTAGACGGTGGTGGGATCAGGCCTTATATCAATCAACTATCTCCAGTTATGTATTGTTACTATTACTATAATACTCGTTTAACTAGTTGCAGATATTGCATACTTATTATACTATAATTATAATCTTCGTTTAACTATTGGCAGATGCATGTTCCATGTCATAAGTATACAAAACGTCATTCGCGTTTATCCACTCTTCTGACGTAAACAATATATTATTCGCTTGTTTATATATTTAAGCTACAATCGTGATAGAATCCAGCACAATGCATCTCAGCAAATAAGCTCAGAGGCGATAAGGTAGTGAATGAATTTGTTAGCTGTACTAAAATAAATAAACATTACAAAAATTCTTTACACTACTACAGACTCAGGCTGACCTTGAGTAGAACAACGTATTAATAAGTCATTATATTACAGCGTAATCAATTTTATGAGTACTTAATTACGCTAAGTGCACATGTAAGGTATTTGCTGTCAACCTGCGAACAATCATAATAAAAAATTGTGTGTTTTTTTGTGTGTGACATCTGCCTGAAGTCATTTTTAGATACAAAAATCTGATACGGATAAGACGGATATAAGGATGATATGGATATAAGGACACGAACCTTAAAAATAGCGATAAAATGATTGTATTTCATGTATTTGTATTTCAACATAGTTTGGTTCCGGAAGCGAGACTGCTACGAAATGTTGTTTGCTATGAAAGAAATGCATTTTAAAATTGTAGTTAAGTTTTAATAAAGTAATCTTTTTTATTTCTGGAATACTTTCGAAATGATTAATAAAATAATATATTTTTCCTAAACCTCCTAAACATTTACAGTGTTATTTGTAAAAATTTAAGCCGCGGTTTAACGGTGGTTTAATCTTAGTAACTTTGGTAACCCTTTGTAAAAGACCGCTAAACCACCGCTAAACCACGGGTTAAATTTTTATGAATAACGCTGTAAAATTTCAATTATTCTGAGCACAGTTAGTAATTTAATTCCTATTTGGGAGTAGCCTGTAACTGAAAATTCACTGGCTGCATGGGTCATTTGCTCTTGCAACTAAATGTAAAATTGAAAACGGAAGAGGAAGACCACACAAAGTAAGGAAATAAGAGTGGGCATCCTCATCAGTGAAAGCGAAGCCATAAATTAGGATTAACACACTTACGCATATTCGAAGAATAAGAAGGAGGTTTGGCATTTTTTAATTCTATTTGAACAGGAAATGGTACCTTTGTAGTTTCTTACCACTAATGATTTAGTGTTCTATGTGGTTATTACCAATAAGTAGCCAGAGGGAAAAAGGCAGATATGGGCAGAGTCTATCAAGATAATCATCTCCGCTAATAATAGAATAGTGAGTCAACAGGCTATTACAACAACCACAAAATAACGTGAAATCATACATATATACCACCGATCACGATGTCACAATACTTTAATTCAGAAAATGACCGAAAAGAACATTTTTAATAAAATACACCACCGAATTTGATTTGATAATATTTTTAGTGATGCACGGCAGAACAAATTTAATGATAATAGTTTATGATATGTTGTGTTAAGTTGTGTCAGGTTGTGTTATACTGTGTTATGTGGCATGCGGTTGTGTAAATTCTGTTTTATTTTCTTATATTGTGTTTTGGTAAATTGTGTTTTCTTTCTTATGCTGTGTTATGTGGTATTCTGTTGTTTAAGTTGCGTTTTGTTGTTCTATATTGTGTATAGGGTTTGTGTGGTTTGTGTTATGTGGTATTGTATTGCGTTAAGTTGTGTTAGGTTAGCTTATGTTATCTGGTTGTCCGGTGTTATGTTCTGTTAAGTTATGTTACGTTGTGGTATATTGCATGAAATTGTGTTATGTTGTATTGTATTATATGGTGTTATGTTACGTCATGTTATATTATGTGATGTAACCCACCCAATTTGTACAAAATCGTAAAATAATGGATTACTTTGCTGTTGATTTCTGCCTTCTTTACTGCCGATATTACTGACAATATCAGAAAAAAATCTACACGATGTATTATATTACTACAAAGCACGTGTTCATATTTTCTCTATTAGTGTGCAAACTTTGTGAACACATTAAATATAAAAATGATATACTTTCTATTTAGATCATATTTTTATAAGAAAATATGTATTACAAAATCAAGCAGAAGATTTGTTTTACGATTTTAAATAAAGAAATAAATTTTCGGAAAGTCACATGTCACATTGTGGATGGTATTTTGCAAAACAATACAAAATACAAAATTATAGTATGAAGAATATATATTTACCCTCATACCAAACATGCTGTTCGGATAGTAGATATTATTAAAGTATAAGTGCATATAAAGGTCTTTCAAGCACACGCGAGTTTGATATATAGGGTGTTTCAGGTTTCAGGAGAAAGTGCAAATATCTTGGGAAGTTGTAGTATGGATAATTCTAAGTAAAAAAATTCATATGAGCATGTGTCCCATCGTTAATAGATACTGAGATAGGGTCATTATAAGATTAATTAAAGTACTAGAAATAACATTGTTTATTTTTAATAATATCAATTTAAATTAAACAAATTTACTTAGTTGGTTCAAAAATTCCACCGCCAACCTGAATACTTTTAATAATTCTATTAGTAATGCTGTTCGATGCTCTTCTAAGAGCATCTTGGCGTTCATTTATAAGCGCCGTACAATCCATGATTCTAGCGATCAATTCGTCTGTGGTGTTTGGTGTTCAAACACCAGAGACGAATAAAAATCAACAATGTTATTTCTCGAACTTTAATATATCTTATAGTGACCCTATCTCAGTATCTATTAACGATATGACACATGCTCATATGACATTTTTTACTTAGAATCGTCCGTACTACAACTTCCCAAAATAATTGCACTTCCTCCTGAAACACCCTGTATAGAGCTAGTGATTGAAAGCCCAGATATCCACGCATACGCTATTTTTGTTTATTGGTGCATTTTAATACCATAAATTTAAATTTTGAGAATGTTTGATAAGATGCAATTGTTGTAGCTTTGGTTGTCAAGGTGTTTACTAAATATGAAGTAATCAACCCGCCAATTTGTCTTTAGCTTGTAAAAATGCAATAAATTTTTTATAATTTAAGTCTAAAGCCAAGAGTAGATTGATTCCACAGAAGTCGGAAGTTACATATAAAAGATATAGAACAATAAAACAGTTATATTAAATTGATGGAAGAACAACAGGCATAATTGCAAAGTATGTGACATTAATTTTGATGGTGTAGTCCTTAGCAACCTAAAGAAAACGCGCGTGTTTTAATATTGATTATAAAAACGCTGCACCGTGTCTAAAACAAGCAATATGAAGTACCAATAAAAAATATATAAATGTATAATAGTCTACTAACAATAAATAGATTAAATGCAATAGTTATTAATAGAAATCTACATAAAACATTTTAATGAAAAATAAATGAAAAATTCATACCATGAGATATAAAACAATTTTTGACTTTTACATTTTTTTTTAACTTTCAATAAAATCAAAATTAATTTTCTTGCGTCATTATAACATAAATTAAGTCTTGCCTAAAGAAATATTAAATAGTTGATAAATTAAAGCGTTATTATGTTATAAATTATGTATCCCGTGACCCTGAAGGTCGAGAAACTCCATGTGACATACATATATAAGAATCCAAACAATAAGGCAGTTTCGTTCAGTGCTAAACGATCTCTGCCGCATGCTTTGCTCAAGCAACAATTCGTTATTCTATTCAAAACAAACGACTAATTGTGTTCAATTGTATTCAGGTACACAATTAAAACAACTCTTCGATTTGTATTGTGCAGTAATATATGGCCACATTGTGGCACTACTTTACATTTTCTTTGAATTAATTTCCACTTTCTCGTCACTTTCATCATTTGCATTATTGGTATTTATTGCGCGTACAAAATAAATAGAACGATATGTTTTTCTTGCTACATGTAGATAAAATTTAAAGAAGAATAAAGAGGAAAATATCTGTTATAAATGAAAAGCTGATATATGATTATTAAATCGCTCAGTACAAGACTTGGTTTAACAAAAAACAAAAGATGGGGTGTTACGAAATTTTTGATTTTCGTAGAGCATGTGGACTTGCATGCAAGAAAATATGACCGAGGCAAAAAGACAGCTACGAGGTTTCGAAATTTTAAAAATTCAACACTTTCTATTACCTACTGTTTTTTTTTAAGTTTGTATTAACATTTTAGTGGACCTGATTAAATGAAAACCTGAAATATGATTATTAAATTGCTCAACAAGACTTGGTTTAACTGAAAAACTAAAGATGGGGTGTTACGAATTTTTTCAATTTTTGTAGAGCATGTGGGGCTTGTACACCCACAGAAGGTTAATCAACAAAATTACGGAAAATGGTGATTTTATAAATACAATTTTATGGATAGAACATCCTACGTTTCTAATTGTGAATTATTTAATCATCATAACGAACACTATTGGGCTTAGAACAATCCACAGATAGTGATTCCACGACGAAACCAAGTGCGGTTCGGCCTTAATGTGTTTTGTGGCATATTGGGAAATAATTGACATGGTGCTATTTCTAACTGCACAACGTCATTTGGCACAAAATATTCAAATATAGTACCAGTAAGATGGCGCCTTCCACTCAATGCTAGAGATGTGATTACTTATTTAATTGGCTGCTTCAATAACAAAATAATAGCGACTACATTTGTTCAGTGGCCAGCCAGATCTGCATACTTGACGCCTCATGACTTTTATTTGTAGGGTACCTTAAGGTGATTCCTACCGCGCGCGTAGTAACGAAAATTGTGCAAAACACGACAATCGCCAAATCGTCCAGCGCCCTTATTTTTCAATAGATTTTCATAATTATTTTTTTATATATAAACCATAAAATATAAACAATAAAGACCGATTTACATTATCACCCATATTTGAAGTTTTTTTGCCACTATTGTAATTAATTTAGTGAAAATATAAGTTTACTCATCCGTTATTTCAACTTTTTAGCACATTATAAAAAAGTAATTATGAAAATCTATTGAAAACTAAGGCCGCTGGACGACTTGGCGATTGTTGTGTTTTGCACAATTTTCGTTACTACGCGCGCGGTAGGAATCACCTTAAGAAACAAAATTTATGGAAGTAACTTCAATTATAACAATGGAGGTGAACCTCGTGAAACAATATCAGAGGCAATAAAATTCGCAACACACTGCGATAAGTAACTGGCAATATTCTAAAATACTGTCAATTGTGTTAAGCTTCTTTCTGGCCATTGTGCCAATAACAAGCATTTGCAAGCATAACAAGCATAACCAAGCATTTTGAGCATTTTTTTGATTTTATTGTTATTTTACTACGTTGTATTACGTTTTTTTTTTAATTTTTTGTACATTTGTTTTAAAACTAGTCTATAGATTAAAAATAAAAATTGGAACAATTGATATTCCACTTTTTTTTTAATTTTGACATAACAGCGTTAAAAAGAGAAAAATAAAGTCGATTTAGACCTGTAAAAATCAAATATGGCGGCCAATTAAAATAAGAAAGTTGCTATTAATATGTCGGAAACCGTCATCTTGACTTTTGTTTTGGCTTCATTCTTCAGTTTGTGCGATCGAACCTAGTAACTTTTATTTTAAACTTATTTCCGCATCTTTAATAATTATGGAAATATCAGAGTTTAATTTAATAATTTCTAAACTGCTCAGAATTTTGAAAAAATTTCAACATAATCTGAACCAGCATACAAAACTGCTGGTCATTTAACCAGATCTCTAGCTTTCAAGATAGAAGAAAGATACCCATGCAATCCTACTCTATTTAGGACACATTTATTTTAGGACTATTTGTATAGATTGATAACTAATTTCAAGTTTAATAGTTGTTTGTCTCAAATTATCCTAAACCACCAACAAAAATTACTGATGTTGTCTTACGTCTTATATTGCAGCTTGCCACGCTTAAACTTTATTAATGCCACGAATTATTCCTAAAGTATGTTTTTTTTTAAATTTTTTCACGCGAGTAATATTTAATATGTCGTTAAACTTGTGGTGTGGGTGTTTTTAGGTTGTGAATTATAACAAAGAAATTACATTAAATTTTACACACGGCACAAAGAAGGAACGTTGACAAGTGAATGACTGCGATTTCTTTTTGTGCGCTCTCATTGTCATAATGTGAACATTCGAGCGTTGGTCAGTAATGACACTGTCCTGTAAAAGGCGGACGATTTACAATATGCGCCGTCCTCTGATGTAGTATGAAACTTTAATACACACCGTGCATGCATATTCCAATATGTGTTTAATGAGTGTGTTATATGTAATTGAAGCGGGCCGGTGTTTGATTCCCAGAGCGTCATCGCCGTCGCTGCTAATCTGCAGGTCGAAGAAGCACCGGATCAAAGAGAATGTGCAATGCGCTAACAGCACCATCCCTCACCCCTAGCTATTCCCACAGGAACGTGTGTGTGTATCTGTCCTTAATGTACACATTACATCTATATTACCATTATATTCACATTTTTAATGGGATGAATAAATTATACAGGAAACGTACAGGGATCAATGGATATATTCTCCATCATATAAAAAATGCGCAAAAGAGCAATATTGGAAAATTACCATATTTATAAAAAAAGTTGGCTTATATTTATTTTATCCCACTGAAATTTGCATTCACTTTTCTAAACTGTAAAATATTTACATTCCGATGTTGTTAACATGCATAATTAAGTTTATATTACAATCTGGGTAAGAATTAATGACACCACACTTTCATGTTTATGTATACTGATAACATTGCAACCTCTAATTAATTAAAATACAAATTAATAGAAGGCAATCTTTGAACTGCGCTATGAACTAATCCTAATAATAGCTCAGGGAAATTGTGCAATATCACTAATCGTGGTTGCCACAATCGCCACAAAGAAACGCTCATAGGCATACGTTCACACAGGAATTGTCATTTTAGTTCAGAGATGTGTACGTGAAAGCATTCGCCAGTTAACTTGGTTGAATGAGTAATTTTTACAGCGAGTAATACCGGTGATTGTGATTGTATTCAATCGTGCAATCACGCCGTGCATCCGATGAAAAAAGGCAGTCGACTACAAAAGAAACAGCCCAGTGATATGGACAGGACTTGCATATCTTCTCCTTCTGTATGAAATAAATAATATGTTTACCGCGTTATAATAACAAAGGGCGTGTGTGTGCGTACGCAATGTACATTGAACTAGTTTTTGCGTACTCCTTATTTGGCGAGGCAGAATTTATGGTCTTTTAATAACGTTTATTATCATTAAATTATTACAGTGCAAGGCGCGCACAACATTAACTTAACGAGGAGACCCAGAAATCCACCGTTGCAACGAATAAAAACCGCCGATTGAACACTACACAGTACACACCGCATTTATATGTAGTGTATTTACAAATCGGCTTGTATAAATCATCGGGCGAAGTAGTTGTAAATCAAGTCTCTGTGTGACTCCCACATGGACAAGCCCGGTAGCTCATGACGCAGGGCCGCACTATAAGGCTAATCAACTGCACAGCGTCATCGCCCCATTATTTATGCACCCATGGCAAGGAAAAAGAGGCAAAAGTGACAAATGGACGTCCACGGAACACCTGTGAATGTGGCATCAAAATAACCAATTTATTGTGGAAATAAATGATTCCCACCATTAACCCTCGTTAATATATTATTCAAGGCGCGGACCAGCCAAATTGCAAGTTAATTCGAAAATAATAAAGGCTTCAGCCTGAAGAATTGTAGAGAGACTAGCGTTTTATCGGCACTTCTGCCCGATAAAGTCTCAAATATGTTCACATTCTAAAATTACACTACAATTGTTCAACTTATGATTAGAGATATCCAGAGTACGACAATACTACAAATAAACAGCAATTTTGCGAAATTCTTATTGCGTATACAATGTGTTCGATAAAAAGCGCCCAAGACTGTAGCGACTTCATTTGTTATTTAATCATCAACAAACCATATATAGCATTAAATGGGACAGTATTAGCTACAAGTTGGTGGAAAAAAATCTCTCTTAAAAACCATTATTATTTGTAGTGACGTCACCGACAATTTTTTTAATGGCTCGGTATAATATTCTTGGCGTATTCTTGTAGCGCAGTTGTTCTACATTTTTGGTAGGGTTATACTATGAAATATTTGCAAAAAATGTAAAAAACTGATTTGAGCTAGTATGCTGTTAAATCCGAAATTCTCTGGAACAATTGGTGATAATAATTAAGCAAGCTTAAAATAAGTTTATTTGTTTTGCAGCATCATTCAGTTGTAAATTATGAACTAGTTTGACCCAATGAATTGATAAACGTAAATTAATATCCTAAGTAATAAAGATGAAATGCACCTTACAAGGATATAATATATGCATTCTTAAAATGTGGCGAACCGTGCTAACAGATGCGTTAGTGTTACGTCCAATTTCACGAACTGACGTTTGTGGTTTTTTTTTAATGTATTATTACGATCAGAAATTGTTTATTCCAGAGTATTTAGGGTTTAATAGCCTACTAACTCAAATCAGTTTTTCTCACTTTTTGCATAAAATTCATAGTATAACTATACTAAAGTTTCAGGCTGATGAAAAGTACTTAAAATGCTCTACAAGAATAAACCAAAAATATATACCGAGCAATTTAAAAAAATTGTCAGTACCGTCTCAACAAATAAATGAAGGTGTTTAAAAAAGTTTATTTTTTCACCAACTTGTCTGTACCATTTAATAATACGAGCCCTAACAACTATATGTTCGGCCATTTCATAATTTCTATCTAAAAATTGTTTTAACATAAACTATTACCAGCAAATCATATTTATTATTTTTTTTTTAGTAAATTTTCGATGAGCAGTATTCTGGCTGCAGTTTGGTATTAAAATATAATAAGAATCACAATTTACGTTTGTCAAACAAAATATTTTTGTTGCGCTAAACCCGACAATTAAATGTTCGGCCAAATATTATGCATTTTATATACATTACACGAAATTAAAATCTAGATAGCTTTGGATGCTGTTTTCGCGTTTAAGCAAACAAGGCATCTTGTTAACCCATTTCTTAGTGTGTTTGTCAACTTTAAGTGAACAGTTTGCTTAAATATGGCTCAAGGTGTGGCAACTCCCAAAACAAAGTGAGAGATTTAATAATGAGTGTGTTTGGACGGGGGAAAAATTAGACAAATTGCCAGAGACTTACAACTATCAAAATCTATGGTAACTTACATCATAAAATTATATGATGAAAACGGCAATACCGATATTAAGGGAAAACGCCCTGGACATCCCTGTTTAGTTTCGGACCGACAAAGAAGAAAGCTAGTTCAAGCCTGCAAAAATAGCAGAAGAGCTACTTAAAAGTAATAACGGCTGAATGGCCTCGGTTTTTGGGTAATTTTATCAATGTCAAATATTTAAGTATAATAGGGATAAAACTATATTTTTAACATTTTAGGCCAAAGAAAAACCATTATTGGCCAACCGTCAGAAAAAAAACCGCTTGGTTTGGTGTACAGAACAGCGACCATAGACATATGAGCAGTGGAATTCGATTATTTTTAGTGATGGATCAAAATTTCATGTGTGTACGGAAGATAATCGAAACAGAGTAATTAGAAACAATAAAGAGGCGTTTAATAAGGCGTTCATTGCTTAGAACATACTGCACAAATAACAGAAGAGATACTTAAGAGAAATAACGGCCGAGTGGAATGATGCTGCAGGATTAGCTCTTTCCAGGGAAATTTGCAGAAAGCGGGTTCCTAAGAGTGACCTCGGTTTTTGGGTAATTTTATCAATGTCAAATATTTAAGTATAATATAATAGGGATAAAACTATCTAACATTTTAGGCCAAAGAAAAACCATTTTTGGCCTAACGTCATAAAAAAAAACTGTTTAATTTGGTGTACAGAACAGCGACCATAGACAGCGAGCATAGTGGTATTCGATTATTTTTAGTGATGAATCGAAATTTGATGTATGTACGGAAGATATCGAAACAGAGTAATTAGAAACAATAAAGAGGCGTTTAATAAGGGCGTTCATTGTTTAAAACATACTGTCTCACGTTTCCCTCGGGGCTTATGATATGTGGTTGTATGTACGCAAAGAGCATAGAAAATATCCAGTTCATCAACGTTACTGTTAACTCTGTAAAATACCAAGAGATACCCGAAAATAACTTAATTCCCAGTATTGAAAAATTGTACGCTGCGGTGCCATTTATCTTCCAATAACATGGAGCATCAAGCCATACAGCCGAAACACCCGAAAATGGTTGGAAAACCATTGCATGGCAGTATTGGATTCGCCTTCCAGTAGCCCAGGCTTAAAGTCATCGAAACCCTTAGGCACAAAATGAAACTGAAACTGAGAAACAATCCACAAAGAACTCAGGAAAGTTTGAGTACTAAACTTCTAGAAGTATGGAACTCAGAGACAGTAAAAGAGTGTCAATGTCTTGTAAATTCTATGCCTAGAAGAATTTGAGCAGTAATTGCAGCAAAATGCGATGTTACGCCGTATCAAATTGTTAAATTGTTACTTCTTATTATAAAGGTTTATTTTGGCCGAACATTGAATTGTCGGTTTTTGTTCAAACGAAAAATGTAATGTTTTGTTACATATCATACAACATAAAGTAGCTAGAATCATAATGATTCTAAAATTAAAAACAAAAGCATTTATAAATATATTTTACAAGTAAAATTACATTGAGAAAAACAAATTTAGGTAGTAATTATGAAGTGGCCGACTATATAGTTGTTAGGGCTCGTATATATGGTTTGTTGATGATTAAATAACAACTAAAGTTGCTATAGTCTTGGGTGCTTTTTATCGAACAGACTGTATATGAGAAGGGAATATTAAAACAGAATTAAGATGTTCTCCATATATTTACTTATACGAGGGTGAGATGATAACTGGCTAGTCTTTTCCATATGGCGTGGTCGAAAAATATTCATATGTCAGTTTTGCCCGTGTAGCACGATCCTATTTATTACTCGAAATATTGTTTCATTTATATTTGAAGAAATTGTAATACAAATTACTAAAAATGCAGCAATTTGTGCATGACACGGTGCTACTTACGTTTTAAGAAGTTGTTCGACTTCGTGCTGCGCTTACGCAGTATGTGTTGCTTAGGAGTGTAAATTTTGAAATAACCCAAAATAAGCGCATTTAGATTCTGCCATTTGTAATTGAATACATAATTATACCATCTTTCCTATTAACAATGAATCGAAAGGTGTTATTATGCAGGGCTGCCATCATGATTGGAACTATAATAAATATAGCTAGTAATAAAAATATACAATAATAACATTCCTTTACACCGCACACGCAAACAATTAAATAAATCGTCATAATATACTATAAATACACGAATAACATGTATTTTTTGGTTTTATGTGTGTAAAACAGGCAAGTTTTGTAGAACTCAGTTTAGGTGTGCGCGGTAGGTTCTGTGCACTGTCCGAGCAATAAAATACAAAATAAGCACCCAACAATTTACTGTACAAGAAATATTAAATTGAAGATTCTCTGTATGACACGGTTAGATATTTCAAGGTCACGAATACGAACTGTATCTCGTACAATAAATGGTATCGTCTCAAGGTGTCAATACTAATTTTTTTAGTAGCTGCTGAAAGAGCACGAGTTTGGGTATTTTGTTGGCAATGGAAAATATTGATCATCGCGCTGGTATCAAACTTATTTTTATTAAGGGTTTGAAAGGATCAGAAATTTTTGTTGAGATGAAAAATGTATTACAAGAAACTGCTCTATCTTATGTAACTATACAAAACCCGGTTGCTGAGTGGGTCGTATAAGCATACACGATGAACCCCGCTCTGGACCCCAAAAAGTATCACTGCAAGAAAAATATTCATCAAAATCTACCATATGATAATTGAAAGACAGTCGACCAATATTGAGTGAAATCGCCAATATTATAAAGAAGTTTGTTCTTGAAACTTGATCGGACGCAGAATTCTAATTAAATCCGACTAAAAATACGAAATTTTATAAAAACGCATGGTTTTTTTTGTGTCGCTGTTGGATGTGTAGATGGATGTTTCACACATGCCAAGTGAACTGATAGTTCTAATTAGAAGTAAAACCTTGCCCAGCTCGAGTAAAAATGATTTTTATATGTGACATTTTAAACATGACTAGTGAACTAATACTGGCACGTAATGATATAAAATATAATTTATTTTAGATAGTTTTACTAGAACTAATCATTTAACCATTTTCATCGTTGAGATTAAAATTCGTAGTATTTATGAAATCATTATCGATAATCACTTATCCACTTATAATATTACCCCTGGCAATTACAATCCTAGATGCGAATTCACTATATCTACTTTTAAAATCTAATACATCTCATTCAACCTAACTAGAGCACTAACAAATACTGCACTGCAATGATCGGGAACAATAATTGTTTATTTGTACGTATATTAAAAAAAGAGCGATGAGGGAAACAGTTAATATTGTATGGAATAATATTAGTTCAACAACTGCAGGTCACATGATAATATTCGTACGTTTACTTAAAACGATAGGAAGCCTAATAATATCTCGCGTATTATTAAGAACATAAACAACGTTCCCTTTGATCTTGCATTTGGAGCATACGCCGCGTTATATTTAGTAGTAATGACTTCGATTAATTAACTTCAGTTAACGATTGATATCGATTCCCTTGGAAGCTTTGACACGTGCAGTGGTTTCTTTGAAATGCATAATGTTGCGATACATGGATCGGCATGATACAGACCGCCGTTTCTCAAGATGGGGTACGTGAGAAAACACCTAAAGCAATGTTTCCCTAACTGTTCAGAACCAAGGGCTAATTCCTACAATTACAAATGGACCCTGCATCATCGAGGATTACGTTTTATAATACTTCCTCCGTCCCAAATTATGATATACATTTCTCTAAAATTCATGGATGAACGAGTCTTTGAGGAAATCATAAGTTTTAATCAGTTTAATATAATATAGATACATTGTTCCTAATTGAGTCTTAGCTGGCTATGCATATACAAATTTAATCATTACAGGCTGCCAGTTAGAAAACGTGAACATGTCAGAAAATCAAAAGTACACCTGTTGTAACAAAACTATGGAAGATACAGCTCAGAAAAGTTAAAAGAAGAGAATTGAAAGCAAACAGTGGACCTATTTTTGGAATTTTAGAGTTCTTGCTGCAATTCAAAAACTGGCATCAAATTGAAGCGGGGTGCTATTGGACAAGCCGCAAACAAGATTGTTGTTTCCCGTTAACTATTTCCCGAATTTGAAATAGGGCCAGGGCCAAGGAACAGTACTATCAAGGGAATTTTTGTACCTGTCTCTTCTAAGAAAAATATACTTTAAAAGTTATGTATACAATATTTTGGGACAGAGGAAGTAGTAAATTCTGTAACAATGATAAAATGAAAATTCGATACAAGTGGAAGAACCAAAAGTAGATCGAATTTTCATTCTAACCGAGTAACAGACTGTATTTTCTCCACGAGCCGAAACTATGAATCAAAAACAAGTGAAGTGGAGTATTATCAAATTCCATATCAGATTCACTCGATTTATCACTCATTTTTTATTTCAATTAATACTTTCTCAAAACAACTAGTACACAAGGCTGCGTACACGTTTAATAGGCATATAATTTATAGAAAACCATATATTTTTTCTTTTTTGAACATTTTAACATATGTTGAACTCATAAAAAGCGCCCTCGTATTGTTTGCGCAACACTGATCAAGACATCAATCAAATTTCGTTTGAAACTGTTCATGAAAATAATTACTAAATTATTAAATGCGTAGACCTCTATGGGGATTTAAGAAATTTTCCAAACGTGTGATAAAGTGGTAATAAAGCTGGTGTTAATATTGAATATCCCGTCGCATCAAGATTTTGTACATAAGCCTGGCCGCTTTTATAAAATGCCTTCTAATCCAATGCTGAAGCCTAATTTCCTTTGTGCATCCTTTTATCAACCCCTCTGCTCACTAGCTACACATTTTGTCTTTAATTTGCGATAATTAAATTATCGCTGCCAGGAGCACGAAAATACGCTCGCCAGGAAACGCACGCATCATGCCTAAATTGAAGTGTAGACGCATTACGACGCATTAGACGCATAAATAATTTAAACATATTTACATAAATATAAATGCCACCATAAGCATTAAGCACTGTTATGCTCTTGCCGGAAAGATTTTTATATAAATGTATGTATTGTGGAAACCTCTTTTTTACGATAATATATAGTACAATAATAAATGTTACAGTGCTACAAATTGTACGTTGTACGTGAATGCAAGTTTGTCAAACGAGTCGCTAGCAACGAGTTTGATAATGCACAACACATTTTGTAATTGTAACATGAATTGTACATGCTATTCTGAATCGTGAATAATAATCTAGCATTCGTATGGTACAATGAACACCAAGTTATCTCAAATTTGTTAATAACAAGTAAACGCGATAACTTAGTTGAATGTACTAGTGAAATTGAAGCTGTTCAGAGTACTTTACCTAACGATTTCCTCAACCCACCACCTCGGTTGAAAGATATTATTACTTGTAGACTTAATTATGGAGGAATTTTTCTGACATATGACAGCAATGGTACAAAGGATCACTTTATGATTTTATTCATAATCATAAGAATATGACAAAAGTATCAGTGAAGGAAATTCATTGTTCGCACATTTAACACTAAAGTTGCTGATTTAACCATGCTTTATTTACATACAATCAACATACTAAAATAGATGTTTCGTTGGGCTTTTAAAAATATTCCTACTATAGTTAGCATGTTAGGTTAGACTTGACAGTACCTAGCTATGTGATAATATATATTTTCACTTTGCAATATAGGTGCATAAATAATGTCGTCTTCGTGCACACATAAATAGGAATAAAACATTATATCGATCTCATCGATACCACGAAATAGTGGGTTACACCCAAGTTAATCTCGTAACGACCATGTGATATCAAATATAAGTTTAGGATAAAAAATGTCAATAGTTTACAGTTTTTCGATATTTTCAAATTGTTTCGAAATATGTATTTCCAAAAATTACAATACTACAATACGTACCGTACACTTAACTAAAGGGGAAAAACTGTCAACCCGGGGGTCACGACCCCCAGGAGGGTCGTGATCAGAAACACGGGGGGTCGCAATCAGTCGATTTCGACTGATTGCGACTTGATTCCGAAAAAATGTACGAAACAAACCCTTTCATTAATTAATACGTTATAACTTAGTTTGATATTAAGATGCGACACTTGGGTGTATGTTTCCCCATGAACTCTTAACGGACGGTTTTCGTGGGACACCCTGTATAATTATCCCATAATTATTAAGGGGGTCGTGAGGTTCATTACTTAATTTTTGGGCTACTTAGGGAGTCGCCACAATAAAAGGTTGAGAAACGATGGACTAGTTTACATTTTTGATTCGCTGATTTGTCACATTCATACAACGCGGAATCATGTTAGTTCTGTATTTTTGTTTTAATTGGACATAAACTTGATATTTTAAAATATTTATATTTAAAAATAGTTTAGCTTATAATTTTTTCCCCATTGGCACACTGATTTGGGTTGAAAACTTTAGTCTTCCGTTTTGTTTTTAAGCATCGTCAAACAAAGTTTTGGTCTTATTCGATCCATAGGAAATCAGTGGCAGTTACAGATACTGCTTGGCCTCGACAATCAACATGCCAGTGGTTTTTTTTTAAAGATGGAAAATTCGCATGTTATACCTACACGCAAGCAGCGCATCCAATTAATTTTGCAAAAAATACCAGTAAAATGTTTCCACAAGTCTCCAAATACCTGATAAATTGCTGTGAAATTATGATCGCCAATTTCATTTAAAGTAAATATCCCCACAGCTACTGGTACCTCATATTTTAATGACTTTTTAAACTACATACCTTGTTTTCAATCAACTATTTAGTCATGATTTATACGTTCTCACATTTACTACGCTTTCTAGTTGAATTGTTTATTTCACAACACCCGATAACTGTACTTTTTCAAATTTTCAAGAAACAAAGAAAAAACACTATGTCTTTCATATATAATATACTGTAATTAAATATCCCATAAAATTCCCATAAAACGGAATGTCAGTTGAAGGGATAATGCAGGAAAATGAGCGCTCTGATTACTGATATACTGATTCCATAAAAAGAAAAATCTTGATACTAATGCAAGATTTGAGCAATTCATTAAAAGGTAATTACTATGATTAAGTTTTGATTTAATTTTACCTGGCAAGACTAATTGTGTTTTGCTCCTGACATTGATGATCACGGTCGGTGTGATAAATTTCTCTTGCCAAATTGACAAGCAAACTGCAATCAAATCATTATTTTTGTCCTAATTTCTTCCTGTTTGAACTCCCTCTTTATTCTGCAGGCTGAATTTGTTCACTAAATCAAATAATAGTTTTCTAAGAGCTACACACTAGTTAAATTGCGATTTGATAGTTTAATGGCACTCTCCTGTAATTATTTTAAGAGCGATGTTAGCCAACACGGCTGTTAAAATCATCATTTCGCTAACCTGAACCACGACCTAGAAAAAAACCGTGGCCAAAAAGCCATTTTAGCAGTATCTACTGTTAATTAACATAGCAAAACAAATTGCAGAAAATTGTTCGTGTTGTCAGGCAGTTTAACACAACAAAGAGATAGGAAAGGTATTTTTTGGGTATGTTTGTCCGGCAGATAATCCTCGATATCTACCAGGACAATCGTAAACATCTGTATTATTAGGTATGACAATTTTACACATCAAAAATGCAAAAAAAAAATCCGTGTTTTTCAATTATTTTTTTATTAAATAAAAATTAGAATGAAAATATATACTCCAAGCGAGAATAATTATTTTGATTATTTGACAAACTGCAAGGCCAGAGTGTATCAAAATTGGGTAATACTTGCACGTCATTAAGTGCAATTCAAACCCCGGCTATAATTCTATAAAAAAAATGTTACGAAAAAACATGCAAGCCATAATTTCATGGCACATCAAACCGAAGACACGCTCAGCTCTGCTTAATAAGATTTCGCATGGGTGATGAGCCAGAACCTCCCCAGGAACCGTAAATTAGCGACGACGCATGCATGCGGGCCAGTGCACGACCAGGATTACCAATTACAATCCATTTAATCAAGTATTTAATATAATTATATACGAGTATTAGTAAATGCCGACGATTAGATGGCAGTGCCGTTAAATAATTAAGTGGTAATAGAGGGGTGTATATAATTAAACGCAGTGGACAGGTTTTAATTATTAAACACGAGGGAGATGTATATGTGTGGTTCTTTAATTCATGTACGGCCGGGTTAACGAGAAAGGGTTACGGAACTGATTATTAAAATAATGACATATGACCGGGTTAATGATAACCCATGGACTCATCTTGTTTTAAACGGGACATTTTATTTCACTCCCACGTCATATAATTAAACGACGAAATTCAATTTTATATGACTCAACTCCGTCAGGTAATTTAAACCACTTTCAGTTGAATTGTGGATTGTTTTATTTATGCATCATGTGGATATCTGTGAAAAATGTAAATTGGAGCTCGTTAATCATATAGACATAATTGTAGTCTATCGAGTTTAACAGTGATATGATTAAAATGAGTGGTTGTTTTAACGTGTAAAGTTTAAGTGTAGTAATTAATTAACGCTGATAAAACATATCCTGGGTGCTATTTGTTTTCGCCGCAGGGATAAATCATATTTTACGGCTCTATTAATGAAATATATTATAAATTTTAAGGAGGTTATAAAAATATCATCGCTAGAACAGATAAAAAATGTGTGTAGACATTTAACGCACGGTGCAATGCACCATTGTTAGCACTACTTATATTTACATTTTATTTTTATCTGCGGTGTAAAATCTGTTGAAAACTTAAGGTATCCGCTTATAAAGTGCTCGGTTAAAAAAGCTAAATCCGTCCGGAACGGAAATCCGCATATAACGAAATATAAACTTCACGCAGTTTAATTTTAAATTTATAAATGCCTTCTACACTCACTAATAAGGAACAAATTTATACCCACAATATTCCACATCATAAATTGCTTTAATGACACCAGTCACACACGAATTAAAATTGTGAAAATTGTCTTGATTAGTAATTAAAGTTGGATGTAAAACGGGACATGCCTAGTGTTAAAGTTGTCGATTCAAATGCACGTTTAGTGTAATAACATGACAAAAGAGATGAGTTTTAAGAAGAGCGCTTCGGTCTGGTCCCTAGCTCGTTACTGTAACTAATTAGTTAAGGTTGCTGGTCGTAGTAAATTACTCCCAACTCAAAGGAAGCAATTATCCTACTAGTGGCGGGCGCTAACATAACAGGCAGAGAGAAAAAGGGACTCTGCCAGTTATTAAATAAATTTGTGAGATCGCACGGTTTCGACGCGAAACCGAGAAAAAACTATTAAACATGCACGACATTGTAAAGTCGGGATGCCCCGGGCGGAAGAGAGTGTTGTAATCCGCTGAATCATTGATCAGTCTGATCGGCTGATAAGTGCATTAAGGACGCTGTAAATATTTGAGAGTGCCTTTACGTCTTAAGCCACCACACATCGTTTAAGCCATCTAATATGCATGAAGCACTCACAATGCGCCTCGCAACACCCCCAATAAAATCACTTCCAGGTGAAATTATAAATATTTAAGTCCGCAGCATCCTGTGCGGTAATCACGTCCATTAGCCGCTTAATAGTAATAAATCGGCGCCTCAGAAGACGTAAAAATGCTATTAGATAACGAGGACGAACACAGAAAATGCGGTAATTACTTTCCTCCTGCGCCGATCTCGATGCTGCACGTATAAGTAAACTGCGGTAATTACTCGCTCGGCGTGTCTGTGTAGAAACAGAAAGAGAGAGTCTATTTGTCAGAATTCCTGCAACTGCGATGCAGAAATCGCAGATACACGCGTGACACATTATATAAGAGACAATGTATCACAGAGCCTGAATAGTGCGTATTGTGTATGGATCTTGATAATGTGACGGCCGACGCCAAGAGATTTCGCTATCTTGAAGCCAGCGACGGATTGCTTGTCACAGCGATTGATACCCCCAGCAGCAACCTGTGCTCTTGGATCATCTGATTCCACGCAATTAAGCTGCCGTAAGATTCCAGCGTTTCGCCCGCATAAATCAGCGTTTTATTGAGCAGATGTGAGCTATGATTTGATAAAACTGGTAGCGACCAAAGACCAGAAACCATGTTAGGGCCACAATTTATACGCACCGGGCGCAAGGTTTGATACAACAATCCAACAATGGTCCGACTGTGGACTTCGCCACTCGGCTATCTATACTATCATCCGCTTTGTTGGATCTCGCGACGGGAGTCCAACTTTCGTGCAGTCATCGCTCATTTGCTTAAAAAAACTGTCAGCATACAGAAACTCTTAAATTTATTTAACAACGTACGAAAATCGTATGACGATCCCCACGACATGAATTATTTAAATCGCATTCGATGCACCACGCCGAAGGGATTGGATTACTAAACTAACTACATAAATTTGAGCGTCTAAGGATTTTATGTGCACAGGGGACATTTCACGAATCGCACAGAAAACCTGCAGAAAAAAATGTATACGCTTCCTAATAACCTAGCGATTTTTTGTTGTGCAACGCAGTTAAAAGTTAAACCTGCAATTAAATAAGAAAATCGTACAAGAGGCGAGGTAAGGACATTATACATATATTATATTTTTTATAGTATTTTTACTAGAAATTGAAATTATACCTGCAAACAAGGTTTATGACCGGCAATAGGAAGGTGCTTGTTTGTGGACGTTCAGAGCCGGCACCAGTATTACAGATTCAGTGCCCCGGAGTAAGTCATCATTTCTTAAAATAAAAAACTATTAGGTGACGGTCCTGAACGTAGGCGCTCTTCCAACTTCTTCGCAACTCAATTCACAATAAAGAACCCACGGCTGTAATAAACCCTACTCATAGATAGATTTCAATTTCGAGTAAAGATACAGCACGAATATTATAACCTGGCGCGGAGAGGGGGGTACACAACTGACCAAATTGTGTAGGGGACATGCGCTTTATCGCATCCAAGCACGTTCCAGTGACGCATACACCTGTGAAGATTTAATTATTGATTTAAATAGTGATAGCGAAGACGAGAGCGATTTAGACAGGTTTTAAAGTGATTAGTGATTAGGACGCAATATGTAAGAATTTTAAAAATATTGTATATTCGTATTAATAAATAATCAGTTTTGAAAATCGTAATTATTTTACGCGCGCCTATGGCCGTTTCCCCCACCAGTGTATGCAGCCGAGTGCCAGGTTATAATATTCGTGCTGTACTACACCAGTAAAACAAAATGTGAGATAATAATGCACTAAGTCCGAAGAACTTGTAGATTTTTAGATTTTACAGATTAATTGCGGTAGTAAATTATGCCCTGCATCGCACCTACAATTTAACAGTTTACAGTTACGTATTTAAGCACCCCCAAGAAATAGGACTACTTAAAAGCACCACGCGCACCCACGCCTGCGATTGGCCGGCATTGATCTTGCAGACAATATTATCCCGAACCAAAAAAAAGTAACAGAAAGTAGAGATGAGCGATATTTAAATCACAGTGACTTGTCGCGGCGACCTGGCGTGTCACCAGTAGTTCGGGTGACCGTATCTCCAAAGTCGCGGCGACTAAAGTCATGCATCAGAAAAAATCTAAAATCACGTATTTTAGCTTTTCGTATATTTTTTCAGAATATTTTCAGATTTTGGTAAATTTATAGAGAAAATTGCAAAGCTCACTTTTTTAGATACGTTTCCTTTTTTTTTATATATAGAACTCTGTCCTCTCTACATCTGCATCTTCTTATTTTGTTTTTGGAAAAATATCACGTTTGTCCTCTTTATAATGAGTGATCATTTAAATTTCAGCTATAGTTATCTATTAGGAGTGTAAGGGGTATATAATGAGACTAAGCCCAAAAGACAACCTCACACGCACACGGTACATCCTGCTAGAGAACTAACGAGGCACTGTCGACCAAATATCTGCCGGAATATTCAGATCCCTCTTGCTGGCCAACAGCTTTGGGTAGAAGAGCCAGCAAGAGAAACCACTTACTTGCCCTAGAAATTAGAAATCGTTTCTAAACGCTAAAGAACCAAAAATGGTCAACAGCATATGGATACAGAAAGCAAGGGGAAACCACTGCATTAGAGATTATAGAGGTATCCTTAGTACAATTATCATGGCGAAATTAAAAGTAAATTATACCGGAGTAAATCCCCCAGTCGGATTCCCGAGAGGGAATATATTGAGCTATGCTATCACGAAAAAGTACCACCCATCACAATCTGCACAAGGAATGTCAGAACAATGTATCAAGCAGGAAAAATACATAATGCCATTCAAGAAATGACTAGACTTGGTATAAATATAATGAGAATTAGCGAAATCCGGCGGCCTGGCTCAGGATACTGCACAACAATTGAACACAAAGTTTATTATTCTGGAAACACCGAAGATCAACACATACATGGAGTTGTTATAATAATACAAAACAAAATTCAGCAATATCTCAGAAGTTTTACACCAATATCAAACATAATTCTATACATCCAATTAGACAGTTCACCAGTAAAAATAAATATTATCCCTTACATGCCCTTAACTCCGACAGACCTAATATAGAAATGGAATAATACTATAATACTCTATCAATGCCCTTACATGCGACAGACCTAATATAGAAATGAAAGAATTCTATAATACTCTATCAGACACACTAAGACAACTTAATAAAGAGAACTAATAATAATCATGGGTGATTTAAACGCCAAAATCGGAAGAGGGCAGAGTGGTGAATTTATAGGTGAATTTGCGCTAGACGCAAGAAATGAACGAAGAGACTTAAGAAATTCGCAGAAGAAAAGAATACACCTTCTTCAAACTATCACCACGCAGAGTGTAAGAATGATTAGACAACGTCATTAAAAACAAAATTGACTATACAGGGTAGGTCATTTTAATCAATCCACGAAAATCACTCCGAAGGTATGTATGTTCGATAGCAAAAATTGATCCTAACAAAAGTGGTATGGCTACAAGGGGCACATCTGATGATGACCTTTAACTTAATCTTGAAGTTTACTTTCAAGGTTATTCCAAGGCCAACTCAAAAACTTTAAATGGTAACCCTACTTTTTGCATTTTTCGTTTTAAAGAGGGCCAAGGGCCATCCTATTAGTACACCTGCGTAAAAAATCTATTACATCAGAAAATTTCCGAGAAAAAAATCAAAGAAAAGTTTACTAAAAGACCAATTCAAAACTTCAAAAGTTAACTTTTAAAGGAAACTAATCGATATTTCCGGCTACCAATACAATAAAGCTACAAATATGGCTGTATTGTAAAAGTTTACAATAATAAACAATAAAGGAATTTGTAAGGTTTTTGAACAATTATTAAGAAAAATTAAAAACATATACTGAAAGACATTTCCTTTTTGCTGGATACATCAATTAATTTGGCGCTGTTTCAGTTCACTCTAGTTTTTAAAATTAATTTAACCTTTGGCCTTGAAATAACCTAGAAAGTAAACTTCAAGTGAAGTTAAAGGTTATCATCAAATGTGCCCCTTGTAGCCATACCACTTTTATTAGGATCAATTTTTGTTATCGAACATACCTTCTGAGTGATTTGCGAGGAGTGATTAAAATGACCTACCCTGTATACTAATATTTTATGCTTAATAATGGTTCAAACACCTTTTTTTAGAAAAAAAATAGTGTATCCTTTATTGTTGTTATTGTCAACGCTTTGCCATATACGGCTTTGATTATGTTGGCAGCCGCAAATATAATTTAGTTTCATCTGAAAGTGAACGTTTGAAGCTTTTAATTAAGGTTTTAGTAAACTTTTCGTTAATTTTTCTCGAAAATTTTCTTATGAAAGGTATTGAAATTTTTACGCAGCTGTACTAATATGACCTACTGTCAAAATAAAAACTCAAAAAGTAATGTTATCATCTAAAATTTTCAACTTGGCCTTGAAATAACCTTATAATTCTACTTCTAGGTCAAGTTACATGCCATACATGATGCTATAGCTACAAGCCCCTCTGCCCTCTTGTAAACATACAACGTTTGTTAGGGTCATATTTCGCTATCGAACATATCTTAGGAGTAATTTGCGTGGATTAATTAAAATGGCCTACCCTGTATACTCGATATAACGCTTCCGAAACGGCTGTCTATCAGCCAAAACTTATCCAAAACAAGATGTCGTAAAAGAAACAGTAACAACGTTCATCACGTCATTATTAAAATCATCATTAAAAGCGTAGTAATATAGAGAAATCGAAGAACGTAGAACAGACTCTAGAAGAACTATCTAAAGCCGTTAATGAAATTGGGGATCAAACTTGATAGAAAAATACACGAACGCTGGATAACAGACAAACATCTAGTACTAATGGAAGAAAGAAGAAAGGCAAGAAATAAGGCAGCAAGTGCTGATACGACATCGGATCATTGTACATTAATCGTACATTTTACGACAAAACAAAAAAAGGCATGCGAAGAAAAACCGGAAAAAAAAATGGAATATGAGGAAGGTAAAACAAGATGTCGTAAAAGAAACAGTAACAACGTTAATCACTAAAAGCGTAGAAATATAGAGAAATCGAACAACGTAGAACAGACTCTAGAAGAACTATCTAAAGCCGTTAATGAAATTGGTGACGAAACTTGATAGAAAAATACATGAAATGCTGGATAACAGAAAAAAATCTAGTACTAATGGAAGAAAGAGGAGCAGCAAAAGAAAACCTAATTAAAACACAATTTGCAGAAACAGGAGCTATGGAACAAAAATAAGATTCATTGAATATGCACAATTAAAAAATATATATAAAAAAAAAACTATTAAAGTGGAAAATTACACAATGCAGAAGGCAAATCATCAATAAAGCAGAAAAAAATTATACCTGTGAATATTAAATAACCAAACTATTCAAAGACAATAAAACAGAACAACCCCCACAGCATAGCAATAACAATAAACGAAGTCAAAAAGCTAATACTACTCAAAGACGGCAAATCTCCTGGTCCAAACAATACCCACAGCGAATTCCTCAAACTATTCGACGCAGAAGGCATTTGCTGGCTCAGAAATATACTCAATAATAATACCAAAATACCAAAACTCTGGCTAAAATCTTCTTTTATATTATTACCTAAAAACCAAATGCAAAACACTACAGCGACTATCGCATGATTAGCCTATTGAGCCACCACTTAAAATAATTCCTGAAAATAATTCACCAAAGCATAATTAAAAGAAGCAAAGAATACATCAGCCGTACATAATTTGGTTCCAGAAACGCCCTAGGAAACGAAACCGTATACAGTGTCCAAGTCCTCATCCAGAGATGCAGAGACGTTAATTACGATGTCCATGCTTGTTTTATCGACTATCAAAAAGCCTTCGATAATGTACAACTTAACAAGCTCATGGAGATATAAAAAGAGGTATGACAATAAAAACCCCAACCTAAAAATTATCGGTCACTTCTACTGGAACCAAACAGCCTCGAAGGAGAAACCTCGGAAGATATTAAAATTAGAAATGATGTTCGTCAGGGATGTGCTTTATCACCGACATTGTTTAACATATTCTCGAAGCGAATCTTTCAAGAAGCGCTGAACGACATAGATGCTGGCATCAAGATAAATGGTGGATGCCAGAATAAACAATATAAGGTACGCTGGCGACACAGGAATATTTGAAGACCTTCTAGAGAATCCCCAGGAACTAATGACCAGAATAACGGAAGTTAGTCAGGGGCACGGGCTCCTACTTAACATCAAGAAAACAAAATATATGATAATATTAAAAAAAAACACTAACCAGCAATTCCAGTGAATGGAAACAAATAGAAAAGTGGAAACATACACATACTTAGGAACAACAATCAACGATAAATGGAACAACGCACTTGAAATTAAGTACGAAATAGAAACATCACGAACAGCATTTCTAAAAATATCAAATTTATTCAAAACTCACGATCTAGCCCTAACAACAAAGCTAAGTCTACTTAAATGTTATTGTCTCCTAGTACTAGTATATGGGAGTCCTGGATTTTAACAGAAGCTAGCTGTAAAAAACTGGAAACATTCGAAATGTGGTTGTACCGACGGATCATGAAAATTCCGTTGACCGACCACGTGACCACCCAAGATGTCCTCAGAAAAATTGGCAAGAAATGGGAAATATTCACAAAAACAACACGAAAACTAGAATACCTGGGAGACATAATGAGGAACAACCAATGGGTTACTACATCTAAGCTTACAAGGCAAAATAGAAGTAAGAAGATAACCAGGAACGAGACGAACATCACGGTTGCAAAATCTACGAACATGGTTCAACACAACTACAGTAGGTCTCTTCAGAGCCACGGCAGACAAAATACGAATAGCAATGTGATCGCCAACATTCGGAACGGACAGACTGATAGTAAATCCATGATAGTGAACGGAAAACAAATAGGAAGAGTGAAACGTACACATACTTAGGAACAACAATCAACGATAAATGGGATAACGCACTTGAAATTAATTACTAAATAGAAACATCACGAACAGCATTTCTAAAAATGTCAAAATTATTCAAAACTCACGATATAGCCCTAACAACAAAGCTAAGTCTACTTAAATGTTATGGTGTACCAGTACCAGTATATGGGAGTCCTGGATTTTAACAGAAGCAGTAAAAAAAAACTGGAAACATTTGAAATGTCATGGATGATGAAAATTCCGTTGACAGACCACGTGACCAACCAAGGTGTCCTCAGAAAAATTGGCAAGGAATGGGAAATATTCACAAAAACAACACGAAAACTAGAATACCTGGGAGACATAATGAGGAACAACCAATGGGTTACTACAACTGAGGTTACAAGGCAAAATAGAAGTAAGAAGAGAACCAGGAACGAGACGAACATCGCGGTTGCAAAATCTACCAACATGGTTCAACACAACTACAGTAGGCCTCTTCAGAGCCACGGCAGACAAAATACGAATAGCAATGTGATGGCCAACATTCGGAACGGACAGGCACTAGAAAATCCATGGAAATTTTCGCAATCTCGCTTTTCTTATTGGCTGCGAAATTTTCCATGGATAACTAGAGCTGACATTTAAATGATCACTCGGTACTTGCTTATTGTGTTATGCATGCTGCATATTGCGTGTTGATTGTAGAAGTTATTATTATACGTATTTTTCCTATATCTTGACAAAGAATTATATTCTCGTTATACCTGCATATTTTGTTTTTATTATAAAATAGCAAATTGCATTGAGAAAATGACAAAAATCTGTTTCAAAACCATACCACAAACATAAGCATATTTTGGGTTAGATGGTATAAGATTTTTAGCAAGAAAATTTCAGAAATAATTTTGTCCTTAATATAGGATGTTCAAATCTGTTTCGTTGAGTCAAATAACTTTATCTGAGATAGTAAAATGGAATTTTGGATTAGTTTATTATACACAAACTAAGCCGACATTTTCTTCCTACTGGTATGTTGTTTTAAATCCACAAATTTTTAAATAAAAAATTTGGTACGTATTCTTCTTAAATATAAATTGCAGTTTTGTGCTCAACATGAATCAGCAGCATCTCACCCACCTTTTGTTACAGCTTAACCCGATGTGGAGCATATTGTTACTAAGTTACCAAGTTTTTGAAAGTTACACACAAAATTTAAATCATTGATAAGAAATTATTAATTGTAAGATAATTCTTCTCTGCATCAGATTTGTCCTCTATTAATTACAAAAAAAGAAAAAAAAATAGTATGAGCATTATAACTAACCCAGGTATTAAGGTAGGGGATTATTAAAATGCTTATTATCACTGATGTAGAAGTAAAACTTAAAAACTTTACTTAGAAGTTAATTCTTCGGTCACACTAAGGCAGAATGTCAAGCTTAAGATCACACTGTATTTTCGGTTAGAATTGAGTACAATTTTAATATGTATTAGCTTTCCCTACAGCTAGCTGTAACCATTTTCTTGCTATGGATGATTTTCTGTATTAATTTTGTCTTGTTTAAAATTTTTGCTTAAACCAGTTAAGAATCAGTAACCATTGGCGGTGACTATGAGAGTTTTAAACTTCCTGTGGTGGTGATTAGTAAGTTAGTTAGCAGTACTTCTTTTGTATAAATGTGTGTTGTGTAAAATCGCGGCTTATCTTGCCATCAGCATGCAAGTCTCACTGCGCACAAGTAGCATTTAGTTAAAATTTCTCGTTTGAGCAGATGTCGCTGCGCCGAGATACTTGATTAGCACGTACGAAGTAGGCGCCACGAAGTTACGCGCGTTTACGATTTGGAACGCTCCGTGTAGCGCTTTAATGCTCGTTAATTAATATTTCGTCGGTGTGTTGCCTTTGTTCCAGTGCTGAATATGATCGTAGTCATATTCAATCAGATCGCTCTCAGCCACATTAAGCATCTAAAGTGTAGAGTCAAGGATAAATGACATATTCATACTAATTACAAGTGCACACAGGCATCCGTACTAATGAGTTGCGTGAGTTATCGCGGTATTGTGTTTTTACACTGGCATCCGTGGGAGGATCCTGATGAAATTACAGTAAAGCTGGTTAGGCGTGAAAAAATATATCCGGGGGTTGGTGCTTCGATCAAGGAATTTACTACAATCATTTATGAATTGCTTTATTGTGTTTGTGGTGTTATAAACCCGCGTGCAGGAGGGCGTGTTAATTAGTAGCCGCGCGTACACCACCACTTCAATAAATATTGAATAAGTTTCGAAAACAACCCGAAAACAGGTTTTCTAAGTTTGTCGCTTGGACTGGTTAACTAACCATCGGTGTCTGTGTGTGTGCGTGTGTGATCGTGGCTTTTGTGGTAATTGACAAAGTAAAGACTCCGTAATCCCACGAAGACAAACGATCTCAGTAATGAGCAAGGTCATTCATCAAGAAGACTTATCGTGCGTAGGAGCCCGCCTCAATTATCCGCTACGGTTTACAGGAAAACTCCAAATTAATAAATTTCATACGTGCCTAGAGACCACCAAGAAGACACTCTACTCCGCGCCTCTATGATGCATCAACGCGTCGCGTATTCACACAAATTAGAGGCGCGCATAACGGCCACGGCTCGTTAAATAGAGATATTAATTACGTTATTAAATATAGATTTCAATGGCCATCACTTCCAACAATGCATCATCGAGATATTAATACGTCCGCCGAGGATTCTTCTAATTTTGGGATGGCATAATGACTTGCGCGCGATATCCTTCCAATCCACTGACAGCCGAATGAAGCAACGCCTTGCCTTAAACACATTCTATAACTACATCCGAAGACGTACACATTTGTCTCCACTCATCGTATAACTATATCTGAAGGCACACACATCTATAAATTCTCCTGAATAATTGGCTCTGTTTGCTCACATTAATTACAACAGGCGAAGATTACACTTTAAAACTGCAAACATATTTCCGCATGACGCAAGTGTTATTATATCAGGCGTGAAAGCCAGTGTGAACTTACGATGATAATAACCGGTGCTGAGCATACGCATGCTGATTTCAAAGCACCATTTCAATCATATGCAAAACTAATAGACCATCTAGCTAGACCTTACCTGACCTAGCCCAACCCGCATGCCTACATTGCAAATGGGCATTGGCTGCATTTAAAACGGCATTTACTTCTTCAGTTTTGAATATTATTAATGGGCAAGGTAATAATATATTGACTTTACACGAGCGCTGAGATTTATATTAGTCATCCCTTTTTTCAAGTTGCATAGTTTCTACTAGCTTATATTTAAAATTAAAGTTAAATATTTGTTTTATTACTATAACAAGGCCAAATACTTAATTAACATTATGGCCATTTATGAAATAAAATTATTTTTAGCCATTGCAGGGCCAGTTTCATAATGTACTTTATATAGACTAAAACACAAACTTTTATTTTAGCGAAATAGAGACAAAGTTTTGATAATTAATAGTAATTGTTTCCTATTCGATTATTAAAAAAAATCATTCTAATCATCTCGTAAATTCTACCAGTTATGGATTTAAATCATCGGCGAATGTAAAATAAAGTTTGCATTACCTATCTGTACCTTTACCCATAATTAGCTTTACATTGACTTCTAAAATAATCGCCATTTTAGACATGAACTTCGTATAGCAATATGAATGACGTGGCTTAAAATATCTTTAAATTAAAACCGCCTTTAACCTCGTTAGGAAATCAAATAACAGGGCCAGTTATGTAATTAACTGTATGTGTCTTTACTATAAAATTCACTTTAGTCACTTCAAAGGCAGTTTATCATTACATTTTAAACCAAACGTCACTTCAGGCATTTCAAGACTCAATTTAGAGCCCAGTTTATAATGAACTTTACAATGACTTTAAAAGAACGCCTTTTTAGGCCAGAATTTAATGAAATAGGTGTATAATAACTTATAGAAACTTTACATTAAAGCCGATTTTAACTAATCAAGCAAAAAAAGTACGGTTAAAGCAGAAGTAAAATAGTTTTTAACAATTTAAAAAAAATGACATTATTAGAGCTGAGGTTTATAAAAAGTTAAGCAGTTCACTATTATTTGTAAGATATTGAGAAAATTATAGTGTTGGGCACGTTTTTGTATTTGGTCTTGTTTTGGGTACTTTTTAGAGATATTTTAAAAACTAATTGAAACTTCTTATTACGTGTTCTAAAAACATTTATATTTATTTTCGGAAAATTTTGAAAAAAATTTAAAAACAGAAAACAAACGGCAAATTTAAATATTTTTTCAAAATCATTATTTATAAAATTTGTCGTTAACTTTTAAAAATTTATTTAACTCTAGATAAATAGTAGTACAAAAAAATCTTCTCATTTTTTAGTTGACGTGTATCATTTTGAATTTATATGAACATATTTATAACTTTAAAAAATGTGTATTTTAAAATTGCAATTTAAATTTTTACACATATTAAAATATATTCTGAAGATTATTTATTTAGAAGAGTTATTTTAATACATATATGAAAAAATAAAATTCAAGGGTCAAAAATTAAAAAGTTTTTTAAATACTGGTTATAATAAAATGTACGGTTATTTCGATTTTGCAAAGATTTAAACATGAATTTCAATATTTGAGTCAATAACTAGGGGAGAGAAGTCAATCGTTATTAGGTTATCGGTCGTGAGTCTTTCCTTCCGCCTTGGTAATTAAGGAACTATACAAAAATAGCGAAATTAATGATCAAGATAAATAACAAAAATATACGCATGAATACATGGTACACCAAAACACCAAAATACATGTCGATTCATATTTTGTTCATTCGCTGATAAATTATCTTACAGATCAATAGATAATTTTAATCGCTGTGAAATGATAACTGAACGATTCATCTTGCTATCAGTATATGTATAGGAGTACTTATTATCCGATATCTTGCTAATACAAACAATAAAAAATGTACTTTTAATAGTGGTATATTGAAGTAATAAAATAGATTCCAGCCACAAAATGTTGCATTCAAAATATTCACTCCAAAAAAATATATTCGCGTTCATAGGTACTAATTTGGCAACAGAATTTTTGCAGCGTCTGTGGTCTGTTGTATTCCATGTGTAGATATTATTTTGGGATAGAAGAGTCGACAATATGTTTTGTGGATGACATAAAAAAAAAACGCCTCAAGATACTTGAATAAAATTTTGAAATTAAAAATTTTAGAATAAAATCTAAAAAACTCATATATTTTTATTTTTATCAATAATTTTGAAATATGACATTTTTCGTTACTATTTTGTAACGTAGTTGAGATTAATGACACGAACTTTTTTTTTATATTTCGGTAATGCAAAATCAGTAATGAAAATACATTCAGTTAATTTTCTTTTTGTTTTCTGATTGAAGTTTTTTTGTTTTGTTTTTGTATTATTTTCTTTAATTAAAATAACTTTACTTATAAAGTCTGTGATATTTGAAATAACCACTAAAATCCTTCTAACTCATCAAAATTCTAGAAAATTATGTTATTGTATAAGAATCCGTTATTGAAAAATAATTCCATCATTAGCAGGATTATCTGTGTATCCTGATTGGGAGGAAACACAATAGATAAATCAATTTGTCATGCTGGAGCATCTCTGCAGCAGAAGTAGCACACATTCTTTAGTAACATAATTTACATACCGTGACGAGAAGCAGCAGAAATATTTGAATAGCTTACAAAAGAATGTATCCGGAAAATAAACAAACAAATGGTATACCTTGAAACTTTTTTCTTTGCCATGCGGAAAAAGATAGTGCCTACCTGCGATGCAACCAAAGAATAAATATTTTATAAGCTCCCCGCTCATATTTTATGTATGCATGTAGTAAACCTGGAGCAATAAAAGCTACCTGAATTTCTGCATTGTTGCGAGAATATTCTTTAGAAGTTGACATTCGTGTCGATGCTTATTTTATGATGTCTTTATTATTAATAAGTAAAGCGTCTACTATATATACTATAGAAAGTACTGTCCACATGTATAAAATGAAATTCATAAATAGAACCTTAATTTACACGCAAGATTAAAATTATCAACAAAAATCTGCTTCACGGGGGTTTAAAATAGATATGTAATAATTTTGATCATATGTGTTCTCTATCTTCCCTAGTGAGATAAAAATAAAACAATTAAAATGCATTACTTACTGGACAGTATTGATTTATGTGGAGGATGTGTTAAACGATTTCGCAGAAAAAAGGTATAAACAACATTTTTTGAACAACAAAACATTTGTAATTCTAAACATCTTATTGCATTTCATTAAATAGTTTTCATTTGTTATTTTATTATGAACAAAATAAATTTGGCATCACAATGGAAATGCAACAATTTTGCGACAGTAAAAATTTACGTCAGTTTTTATGCCAAGAACAAACGGTCGCGAAATTGGATTTCGCGGACTGTTTTGCGTATGCACAATGGACACATCGCGTCAGGTTGCATGCACAAAAGTATGCAATGTTTTAATGCAATAAGCATTGTTCTTAAATTTCCAAAAATTGTCTAAAATTCATTAATGATTTGATTGCATACTTAATTCGAGCTATTTGAAAGTATGTGATACACTTCTGCAGGGATTATAATCCTGCAATCGAAAATTACAACAATTTTTAACATACATCACAAATATTCTTAAGAAAATGTTATCCAGTTCTATAAAAATATTCAAAATTTCATTAAAATTTTATATGCAGTTGGTAAAAAATATGGAAATAATACCCGTAAATTTGCCAGCGATGTCATAAAAATATTTGTAAAATTCATTCTTCCTTTACTGAATGAAGACTTTTCTGGCTAACGATAAAATAATCGTATGACTGCTCAAATGAATAACGAAAAAGTTTAGGTGGTAAAGTTGAATCGATTTAAAACATTGTTAATCGCTTTGTATGTATTTAATCGAATTTAACCAAAATACTATTGAGAAGAGCTATATTAAGTATACCGTATGATTCAAGTTTATTGTTGAGGGCGAAAATGACGACTTCTCAAACACTCTCGTACTTTATATCTAAAATTGTATATTATTGAACATAGATATTTTCCTTTGATTGGCGCATTTTCTCAGTAAGTACGAAGTTTGGTGTATCGATTTTTTTTGTCTTATAATATTGTTGCATATTGACATTTGGCAAGAAATCTAAAGAAAATGAGGGCGGAAAGACCACGGTCGATAGCCCTTTTAACGATAACTACCAATTGGTAGATAATATCGCAGGTATCTAATTCTATAATTTTATAATTTTAGCACAACTGTAAATAGGTTTAAATCGCATGGACAATAAACTTGAATCACCAAGTATACTAGAATGTAAGCATATGAAACTCTTAAAGTTTATTTAGGAATTGTAACTTACCACACTTAGCGAATTAAAGTAATTTGGTACTCACCTGAAACAAAAACAAAAAATACCGGTAATAAAATTATAAGATAGCAAAATATTACAATGCATATAAAAAAATAAACAAAACGATTTTCGGATTGTGAAAAAGGTTGAATTTAGAGCTTTTATGACACAAAATACTGGGCCAAAGGCAAGTGGAACTTGATATATTCTGCCACGAAAAGCTGTAGTCGACTAGTTTGAGGTCCAAGACAAACAATTGCACGTTCACTGATTACTTCTTGTTCAGCTTAGCGGTAGAGCTCAATGCCATCTTGATGAAAATAATTTTTGCTCGCACGGTACTAGATTGTCTCTAAACAAAATCGGAAGAAAGTATAATGTAATTCAAGTTATACACCACGTACAGTTGTAACCTACGATTGCCGGATAAAAGGCACGTACAGGGTGGGAAATTTGGATGTTAGTATAGATGAACTATACTAAATATGGAAAAATTTGCTTCCTGTAAAATAAAAATCAGTAATCTGTCGGTAATAAATTATTATTTTATTTTATTAGGAAAAAAATAGTTGGGATCATTTTTGCCAGCACGATATAAAGGGTATCCCAATATTAACGATATGTTTTTAAAATTAAATAAAATACAAAATATTTGAGACAAAAGCAAAACTTTTTCTTTATATCATAGTACAACTTATGACAATTATATTTTGAACAACACATTATTCAAATCTCCACCTCGGCTTCGTTTACAAGATCGAATCCGATGAACTCAATATTTGGTAACTGTGTGCAATAAATCAGGTGTATTTTCATTAATACAGTATTCGATGTTCAATTTCAAAGCGTCTATAGTTCGAGATTTAGTGGGCTATACCAACGACTTTAGATAACCCACCAAGACGAAGTCCAAAGCTGTTAAATCATAACTTCTTGGAGGTCAATTAATAGTTCCATTTCTGGAGATTACAGAGTCACCAAACTTTTCTCTTAGTAACTCCATAGTGTCATTGGCAATATACAGGGTGTTAATATTTCGCGTTGTAATCGCGAAAATGGCAGTTAGAACTCATTGAAACAAACCACTTTTCTTAGTTCAAATTTTTGAATTGGAACCCAAGTTCAAAGTTATTGGCGTCTATTTGTTCTTCGAAAAATCGTCCTTACTCCCTTATTTTAAGGAATATCTAAAAAAACACAAGAACTTTCAGCATTTGTTTTCTGTTTTCTAAAACATTTGTATTTACAATTATATTCTATTTTATCAAATAACAAAATGGCGACCGATCAAAAATTTCAAAACAAGATAATTTTAAAACCACTCGATCGATTTTTGAAGATTGTTGAAAGTTTTTGTGTTTTTTAAATATTCCTAAAAATAAGAGAGTAATGACGATTTTTCGAAGAACAAATAAACGCAAATAACAATGAACTTGGCTCCAATTAAAAAATTTGAACCAAGAAAAGTTGTTTGTTTCAATGAGTTCTAACTGCCATTTTCGCGTATTACAACGCGAAATATTAACACAAAACGCTCATAACTATGAACTTTAGCTCTAGTTCTAAAATTTGAACTAAGAAAAGTTGTTTGTTTTTGGGTGTTACAACTTAGTATTAACACCCTGTATACGTACAATACGTGCAATATTACCAATACCAATTGTACCAATACAATGGTGCAACCACCATCTTGTTGAAAAAAACATGTCTTAATTAATTTCATCCAACTTTGGAAACAAAAAAACCCGTTAACATTGATCGATTGTCCGATGATGTCACCATGCCATAAACCACACCATCAGTAACTTCTTCTGGATGAAAATACTTCTTATGGATTTGTTGTGGATTATTTTCACAAAAAATATGACAGGTGTCTTCGTTTGTTAACGAAGCCGTTTAAATACAAATGGGCTTCATCTGAAAAGATGATTTTTTTGAAGAAAAAAATCAGGTTCAGATTATGGTCTGTGGTCCAAGTGGTTTCTGATGGTCAAGTGGTTTAAGTTCTTGAGTCAATACAATCTTATACGGATGTAAACCCAAATCTTTTCTCAAAATACGCCAAGTTTTAAGTCTTGAAAGGCAAAGTTCTTGAGAAGGTCGATTAATCGACTGATTTGCATCTGCTGTAACACTTACAGCGTCAATATTCTACTGGTTTCTTGTGTTTCGTTGTCTTATTGGTATTCTGGTATAGTGTACAGTGAAATATGTTTCGAATTTTTCAACGATTCGACGTATAGCAAGCACAGAAGGGCGATTATGTGGAGCAAAATCTTCACGAAGATCACGTTCAGTTTGAATAAAAGAACGATTATTTTGATAACATTTTTGGATAATAACCAAACGTTGTTGAAGCGTGTATTTTGCCATGATGAATTGTCAAACTATACTAAAAACAATGACAGCTAGTGAGATTTCTACAATTTTAGATATGGTTGCTATGATGTTTTAAAAACATATCGTTCCTTTTGGGAGACCCTGTACATCCTCGAAAAGGAAAAAACCACTAGATTTAAGTAAGTCCCAGCCAACTATCAGATCTAATTTAAAAAATGATTATGTTATGACCAGACAATTTTCTTGTAATTTCACAAGTAGCTGCCAAGATATCGACATGCATAAAAATATTGAAAATGGCACTTTTTTGCTTTTTGTTTTCGACCAACGAATTTTTGTTTTCTCCATGGAGGTTTTGTCAAAATGACATCGATTCAGCATCATGCATTTTCCATGTATCTTATGGTTGACGAGTTCCCATACAATCATCCTAATTTGAGCATACTCCACATACGTCGTGAAAACCTACGACTGCCGGATAAAAGAAACGTACATGGCGATTCCGTTATTCGCGGCGCGGCGAATACCGCCTGCACTCATCATAATCGCAAGGCCGCAGAGTATAAATGAATTGTATTAATTTTATTACATGTCAAACATGTTTCTAACCAATTATGATTACCTCTCACTGTCCAGCAGACATTTGTTTCCAAACCAAGCCAGTATATTCGTGTTTCGCCTCTGAACAATGCAAGTGCATCCGGAAGACGTTTGTGTACTGTCTTCAATGAAAGATCCGGTGTACAAAGTATCTTCAACTTGGTTTATTTTGAATTTTGAGCCATCTCGTGTAAACATCAGTGTTAGAATAATGTGGTATCTAAGGAATTAAAACTGTCCTGATTATAAATTATAATGGTATCGTGATTGCTTAATGTGCATAATTATGGTGATTATAAAATAATCATGCCAAATTAGTCCATCGGCGATTATTATCTCTAAACGCATTTGTAAGCAAATGGCAATTACGTGGCACGTTCCGCGCGGGTAACATTTTTATTTGATGCCCGATACGAATTCTGTGATGGTTTGGTTTAAACTCGAATGTGATAACTTCACGGTAATTCGCTCGCGAGGTGAGGTTGGCGTCACACGTCTTCTGGGTGGCGCGTACAACTATTTATAACATCAAACGCTGGTCGTAAACCATTTATATAAATAATTGCTGGTGTATGCTTTGACCGATCGCTGTTAATTGCCTGTGAATTACGCCGGACGCGTCGCTCCACTATTTATGCCGTCTTTAGAATAAATGCACACCAAGATGCATGCATCATTTCGGCTGCACTTGACATATACGACGGGCACGACCACCACTAAAACCAAGTTTCACCAACAATTACGGGACTATTTTTAGCCCGAAATTCAAACGAAATGAGCCCTCGTTGTGTCGCCGTAAATTTCGATTTTATGGCACAATACATCAAGATTGTTTTTGTATCCACAAAGGATTACGGCTGTAATTATCCGTACTCCGATTTGAAATATTCTAGTTGGGCCCATCATACGTAACGTCCGTTGGTAGTTTTTTTGTAGACCAATGGTAAGCAGATAGACGGGTTCTTGCCGAGTTCCCTCGATACGTTTTGAAGGAAGGAATGCGATGTTACTGCCTTATTATGATCTCTGTGCAATACGTTATCTTTTAAATGCGCCGCACATCGATAACATTTACATCTTTCTTTACTTCACACATAAAATTATACTTTTATATGCGACTTTAATGTTAATATAATTGTAATTTATATTCGGAATTTCTTTTTAAAACCGCATGTATAATTAAATCACACTAAACTCAGGTTATAAATTTGTAAAAATATTTGGTACAAACGGGCACGGAGATCATAAAAATAACTGAAATTTTTGGTACAAATCATTGCTAAGATTATTTTATCTAATCATATTAACAACAGTAATTCAAACAAACTAATGCAAAAAATGTGGCCACTACACTACTTTCATCTCATACTAGATACATAGTATTCGCATATCTTAATAGTATTTAAATCATAGAACTAATTATTTTGTATAAACTTAGAAAATTATACATTAGAAAAGCTTTAAGAAAATCCCAATAATTTAAAATTTTTGGGTGAAAACGTAGGGGCGGATAATTTCTAAAATTTTAACCGCCTTGGTATATATATATATATATATATATATATATATATATATATATATATATATCTGCTAGATAAAGTATTCCCAACTTAGGAAAGTGGGGTCCAAAATTAGACCGAAGTTTTGAGCCATCTAACCTCCATATTGGTCAGCATATTCGACAGATAACCAATCGCCAACTTTAGAAAGTTGGGCCCGACATTAAACCCAAGTTTTGTGCCATCTAAAAGGAACGATGGATTTTTAAAATTTCAGTTCTCAAATATGAAATTTGATCAATTTGCGATTTCACCTCCGGTCCCAACTACATGTCCATAATTTGCTGTTATTTTCTTCCTCCAAGCTGGGTATAATAAAACTCTTTTTATTTTGTTATATAACTATTATAAAAATATGTATAATAATTTATTATTTTATTTCAACTGCTCGGCAACATACATAAAATAACCACCAAAACTCAAAAATAAAGACCACTCTTGGTACTCAAGAAAGAGAGGCCAGCATTTCATTAGCGTCGATGATTCGTCATAGAAAACTATTAATATCCCATTCATGTGCGCGCTGTGGTATCTTTCCGAGAAAATAGACGGTGTTCGATCTTTATGTACGCCAGACCCTTCAATTATGCTACTATGTCAGACCTAAGTGACCACCACGTATATTTAACAGCAATCTTGTAGTAAATTTATAATCACATCTACTGTTCGCACATATCGAGCGCTAGTTGCCTACATATTATTCTAATTGATGTAGCAATGCAGATTACTTCAATACGCCCATGATAAATTATACAGAAAAAACAACTGTTGTGCTGATCAAGTCATGAACATTGTCACTTGATGCTAGCATAAGAAATGGGTCATTGTGTAGAGTATTTTTAGTAAAAATGAAATTATATCTACGAATAGGGTTTGATTGCAGCCTACGGTTCTCTATTGTAAATTGAGCTCAGAAGAAGCTGGAAGAGGGCGGAGGTCCAGTACCTTCTCCAGGGCAGCTGGCACCTGTAATAACTGGTGCCAGCTCTGGACGTCCATAGACTAGCCTCTTCCTACTGCCGGTCACTAATCTTCTTTACAGGTATAATTTCAACTTCAAGTGAAGATACTATACCTAATTGTGGTACTTGTTAAATCATTCTGGGTTTCTAATGAAGAAAATGAAAAATATGCTATTATTCATTTTAAATTTTTATAAGCAAACAAGCAAATCTTATATGGAAGAAAGTAAAGAAGAAAAAATAAAGAGCCATGAGAGTCAGATTATCAACACTTGACGTTGGCATAAAAATGGGTCATGGTAATAATTGCCATAGTATTGAATTATTCCGGGATTCAAACTAAGGCGAAGAAAAGGATGTTCGTCTTCTTCATTTTCACATTTTATAAGCAAATCAGCAAGTCGTAAAGCAATAAACAAACTGCCACCAGGCATAAGGAAAAAATAGAAAGGGAAGTAATGTCATTAAAGGGAAAAACGTTGGAGGAGCTGAGGAAAAAGTGGAAGAAGTTGTTTAAAGAAGAAGCGTCGAGAATATTTTGCGGTTATTGCAGATATTGATCCAAATACAATATCACAAAGTGCAAGGCATACATTAAATTCCCTATTTTTTGCATTTCTCACTGATCTTCAAATTTGTCACTTCAATTCAGCATTGAGACCACTCTGCCAGACTATTTGGAATTAACAAACTTATTATTCTGCAAATCCTTAACTCCTATTCATCTTGAATCATAATGGTATATCTAATTTGCATGTGCCATTTTAATGTTTTTCCCGCGCTCGTTTCTATTGCTTCACGATCACAACTCCTTTAGACTCCGAGAAACTTACATAGAAAATTGCAGTGTCGTTGCATCTACGACATATACATTTCTAGCCAACAATTGCTTTGTAACGGTCTCTGATCTTCATGATCAGTCTTGTTGCCGGTGCGGTGGCAGGAATAAAGCTTGCCAATTGGTAAAATGAGATTTGCCTAATCTTGAACAGGTTTAGGCAGTAGGCGCCCAAATTATGGAATACTTTGCCACCTGCAATTATAGTAGTCCCGAGGAGAGCTGACAATGCCTCATGTTTTTGGAACAAAGAATCGCGTTGTCTATGCTCGTTCGCATGCTTAAGGTATATGGAATAGAGTGAAGTGAAATACGAAATTCATGTAGAATTCCTGCAATATGGAGCGATGAGTCATTGTCAGCTCTCAACGGACTACTTTACACAATTTCCATTGAAGAATTAAATGACACATCTTATCCAAGGTGGCTTGCTTACTATATTTACTTACTATATTTTGGAAGAGTTCTCAATATATACTAGTAAAATTATACGAAGTATAATATTCTGCAAATCGTAGAAGTAACAGTAACAGTAATATTTTCACCAACAGATGTCTCATTTGGAAAAATGAAATTTCATACCTTTCTTTTGATATTTTAGGAACCAAAGATTCACAACTCCTTTGATACGATTCTTCAGTGTCTGCATTTATTTGAAAATCTTCTTCATTAGCCATTGTGAAAAATTAATACTGAAACTTCAAATTTGTACTCGGTTTCTAACCACAGAACGTTTCTAACGAAATACATTCAAAACACTCTGGATATACGTATGTACACCATTTTATCATAAAAGTCAAGATAATTAAATCGGAAACAACTCAATTTTTTGATATCTTATTTGGTTTATGCGATTGTGCGAATAACGTTATTCTCTACACGGTTGTTAAGTGCCTACATAATCTCGTCAATTCATTGAAATTGTACATGTTACTTTTTATCATTATTATAAATCTTAACAGAAACATGATCAGAATCCGCGAATGAAATTCCAGAACAGGTCTTTGGGGAAGTAGAAATAGGGTTATTATTTACATTAACATCTTCATTATTGAAAGCAGAACAATCTTGAATCCACTATTTAATTTAGAATTAATTTTAAAATATTGTAATTATCCAAATTTAATTTATTGCCCAAACTCTAGTAGAAAAAATCATGTGTGCAACTCGTAGGAAATCCAATTGTTTTCTGTACACGGTATGTTTTTAATCTCGGCTATCGCCTCGATCGAAAATCCTATGCCTAGTACGGAAAAAAAATGCATTTCCTAACTTATTGCACAAATAGCTATTAAACATATGTTTAAGATTACTTCAAATGTATGCTCTTATGATAATTTAGTTTAAGTTAATATTTTATGAAAGATGGTAAACGAAAAATATACCTATCAAAAAAGCTAAAATCACAAATTATTCAAACCAACGATTTATTTAGTTTTTGCAATATTTTCTGAAATATGACAGATTAAAAATATATCAGTAAAAAAAGCTTAATGATTATCATTTTCTTACAATATTCTGAGGCTGAGTTAAAAAAAAGAAAACATTCTAAAAATATGGGAAATGTAACTGAGTAGCTATTTTTGACTATTTCCCTTCAAAACTTTCAACAAGATTGCAACCAATCATATTAATGCTTATTCCAGAAATCACCTAGCAACGAACGAATACCACCCATATTTGATGCACCATGAAAATACCCAGGTATTTTCATGTTGCATTAAATGAATATTTTTGATATTTTAAAAACCTGTGGGCTATTAATGATCAATGTGCATTTATTGATTTAAATTACAATTCGTATTTGAAATATAATAATTATAGTTATTATTGAAAGTGCAATTGCTATAAGTACTGGCTCCACTGACACAAGTAATTATTTTTGGTAATTCATTATTTATATCGTGAAATTACTATTTCGCATGAATTTTTTGTGGGGAAATAGTCCTCGATATATCCCTCTTGCATGCCATCCTTAATATTTTTACTCGTGCACTTCGCGCACTCGTAATAACATCAACATTTACGTCCATCATTGCACTATAAATGTCTAAGACTGAAATTATCAATAAAACTTATAGCTTGGTCAGCAAAGAGTTTTTGTTTACTCAATAAAGCTAGGATTGATGTGTTAGACATTTTCAATTATGGAAAATTAAATACAATTATTTGTACACATTCCGCTTCAGAGAATGCTCAGTTTTAAATATTCCACGTCTCAACATGTAGTAAAACATGAAAATAAATAAAAAATACGAATCTTACGAATGCAGCCATTTGATTTGGGCCATTTCGTATAAAATTGATGTTTCATAAATAAGTTGAGTGTTGTCATTTTTTTGCATCTATGCTTAGAGCTTATAAATAACAGAGAAAGTAATGTTCTCGTGATTTTTTTTTTCATAGTTTGTTTCTTTTTGCATATAGTTACGGCGGTCGGCATGTTTTATTTGAGAATTATTTCTCTATAAATTTCAGAAAATATGCATTACATATAATTTTTCTTTTACTTATTAGAGGAAAGAGAGCAAATATGGGCTATTTTTTCATGAAAAACAAAAAATAAAAAATAAACAATTTGAATACCAAATGTAGCCTAAGATAGCTACATTAGTTAGTTACAAGCTTTCATAATTTCACATTGATAAAAAAAACAACAAATTCATTATTTCGTAAATATTGAAAATGTGCACTTTTGTGTCAATTTGAAATTGGTCCTAAATATGGGCTACTCCCAAAAATGTGTGATAAATATTAGGTGTGAAATGGCTATTCATCTTATTGGTCGTGATAAGTCGAAAGAATAAAAGTTATAACTAAATGACTTATAAATGTCTACTACTGGCAAACATCAAATAACATAATCTTCATTTTCGGCCCCTCCGCAATCGTTTTAAGCTCACAAATTGACGTGAGGCACTTCATCTGTATTTCACAGGCTGCTTGAGATTTTTTTCTTGACATCATATACAAATTTTAGATTTAGGTATAGAGTTCTAAATATGAGCTGCTAGCCCATTATAGAAACACGGGGGTGACACATATTACAAAAATACTCGGTCTATACAATAAAATAAGTTATGTCTAAAAGTCTTTGATTAGAAGAAAACTAATTAGCACACGTCCAAGCCTGTTTATGTGGCAAAGATGGCAGAACCTGTTGCAGAAATGGTTTGGAAATCATTGTTAATTTTCGAGTAATGGAATTTATAAAATTACCTAAAAAAGTTCTGTGACTGCTGACAGTTCTTGCTGACAGCGACGGAAAATAAAAATAAATTCTGACAGTGTTAGTAACCTTGGTAACCCTTAGGCCCAGTTGTACGATCGTGGATCAACCTTGACCATGGTTCAGTTACCTAGGATACAATTGTTAATACTATGGTATCCTTAGAAACTGATCCACGATCAAGGATGATCCACGATCGTACAACTGGCCCTTAGGCCCAGTTGTATGAACGTAGATCAGTTATCAGTTTGACTATGGTTCAGTTACCTAGGATACCATTATTGACACAATTGTATCCTAGGTGACTGAACCACGATCAAGCTGATCTCCGTTCGTACAACTGGGCCTTAGTAATACACCACTAAACCACGGTTTAAATTTTTATGAATAACACTGTTAAACGTCAACGACTGTAGCCTCTTTTCTACTGTGCAAGTTTAACATCGCCATTTACGATTTGTAACAGTCTGTTGGAGAAAACAGTATACGATAGCTGAGAAACCCGCCTGGCCCATATTACAAGACCAGCTCATATTTACTACCTTTCCTCTACTGATTACCAAAATAGTTCGTCCCTCTGAATTTCTTCAAAATATTTCTGTCTGAAGATTCAAAAATACAGTAAAAAATCAAGATTGTCTCCTTGCAATATGTAGGTTACTCCCATGTACAGTTGACGCAGAAAAAATAATAGCCGGTTTAGCCTGATTTACACCACTGGATTTTAGTAAAAAAAAAAAAAACACTTAGGGTTGTCCTACTTTTTTTCTGCGTCAACTATACATAGCTGCAACATACAAAAATAATACATTCGTATATCAAATAATATTTAAAAAAAAAAACAATCTGCCAATCTACCGAAGGTAATTACATTGCGATTAATCATCGTCCGTCGTTTGCGATGGTCAAACATTTGTGCATTTGCGTTTAACAAATATGTTTTGTACCTTGTTTAAAAAAGTGATTTACTGTTGCAACTCTTGAAATAATTACAATAAACCCAACATATTATACATCAATGAAACTGAAAAATAAAATGCTCATTCCGAAAATGTCATGAACCTACTATGACTTGTATTTGACTTAAGAAAGTTTTTGTCAATATCTCAATATCCATGAATGATATTTCAGTTTTAATAACATCTTTGAATTCTAGCAACTCAAAAAAGTGCTTTAATAATTACAAAATACCATTTGAATATCAATTGGATTAAACGATCTAGAGCGTAAAATTGAAAAAGCATTTTTTTCGTTGTGCCCTGGCGGCCAAACCATTCAATTTCAACTTTTATTTTCTATGCTAAGTAGGCCTTGCCCTAAAGAGTATTTTGCCTAACTCCATATCTGTTTTCGTTTACGACATCCCCTTGGGAACGATATCTGGGACACCCTGTATATTTCTGTTAGTATTGATTTTATGGGATGAAGGGTATTTAAATTGGTTTATTATAACAAACAGAAACTGGTCGTTTTAACTGTATATTTGTACAAGTCCATGAAGACGGAATCAACTTCTGCCTTCCATTTATCGAAATGCATATTTGAAATTCTTCGGCGATTTTTGATACGCCGCGGAGATTGCATAACAGCACCGAAAAGGAAGTGAGCGGATGCGCGCGCGTAGTTTTTTTCAAACATTTATTATCCATCGGCAATGCCTATAAGCGTATCCTATCCAGTAAATTATGTGAGGATCCCGAGTTGGCGAAGAGCCGCCCGTCTCCGTCTTGCTCCGCTGACTGTATCTACATATTAAATTACAAAACCAGTAGCTATTTCGCCTGTCAGATTCGCTGGTAGTCATTAATATGCGTGGATAGCGCCAGTTTTTGTAGTAATTTTGATAACTTGCTCGTGCACAGTCGAATCACGTTTCGTGTGGCTAAGAGCTTTCCTTGTTTAAAATATAGTGAATAGTTTCCATGGCTTATTGGTGATGGGGCACAGCTTCACACTTTTTTGTGTCTGCTGCGACTCGGGTATTTTTTTCGTGTTTGTACTATTAATCACGGATCCGTTCTTTACAGTAATTATCGTGTGTCAACGTTTGTATACTATAAATTTAGATGCGTTTATATTAAGATTTATGGGAAGCTTTCGAAGGAGTTAGGTTCGTAAATATTTTTATTCACCTGCTACGCGGCAATTAAATTATGAGTCGTGAAAAAGCCACGGTGTTGTTCTTCTATATGTAAAAATACGTTCCAGTTAGCTGGTTTAATTTGAAAATTGGGCATGGGTAAAAAACAAGCGGAGTTTGTTTTGTGAAATCTAATGTTATGAAATGTATTCTATAAGCAAGTCCGTCTGCATTTTAATGGGTATTCTTGTAAAACCCGGAGTCTATTTACAATTTGCTTTTGACTGAATATTAACGACGGGCATAAATTTAAGTTTTACTGTTGCTTTCTGACCTGGGCTATTGTAAAAGTAGCCTTCGCTCCAAGGGTTTCTACCTGCATTACAATATTATCCTCGTCATTTTATCATTTTACAGTTTTGATTGCCTGTCGGGGGGAACAGGACCCGCTCAAAAACCATTTTCATATTTATTCATGCTAGATCTATCAAGTTTAAATTAGCCATTATTATTTTCTTCATGTAAAAATATAAAGCTGGCAGCAGCACTCTGGAAGTAGTCACCACATACAATATGCAAGACACAATCAGTAGGGGAAATGAGTTCGCATTCAATTCACTGAGAAACAAAACTATGGAAATGTTTGAGGGAGTCCGATAAAGCTTTTAGCACATTCTGGGGACTAGGCGTGGCTCTAAAATTTTCATTTGCGCATACATTTTGAAGTGTTGTACCCTACAACTACGCATTGCATACGAAACCAACATCGTGATGCGCGTTTTAAGAAATTTAAACAAACATCCAAACGAAGCGTAATCTTGAATTCAATTTAGTTTTTGCAAGTGAAGAAACACTGTGGGAATTCTAAGAACACGGGAGCCGACTCATAATAAAAAATACTAAATCATTACACATTTGTGACATGTCTGGGCTTAATAATGTACAAGGTAAACGATTCGATTCTACCTTAAGGTTGATTGCGTTTTGTATCGCGCATATTGATTGGCAATTAGACTCGGAGGCAGCAGTTCTATGCGCTGTAGATTTTGCAATAATTAAGTAGACATTTTGTGTGACGAAAGGGAACGATTGAATCGTTCCCCGACACAATCAATGTTGCGCATAAGAAAAGCGTGCCCGCCTCGACGGTGTTCAGTTGATTTAAAATTTCTATGCGCGCATGAACTCTCCTTACGTACATATATTTTCCTTTTTCGTTTCCTCATTTTCTTTTTATACGACCCTGTGAACAAATAGAGTTTACTTTTTCTTTTGTTCGGTTGAAATACCAGCGAAAAAATCCACGTTTTTAATACGGTTTTTTAGCGGCGAGTTTCTACCACTCCACCTCACTCGAAATGGATTGTTTAGCTCAAAACCTTTTGTATTAGGAAGACATGTGGGAGAAATTACCGAGCAGTGACACGATGCGTGAATATCTGGCAAAAATCCATTATCCATAGCCTGTCATCGCGCTAAATTATTTGGCACGCTAAGTATCTCCTGCATATTGTTCAAGCAAATATTAAAAGCCCTCGCTAATAAGCCGACTATTTAACATATTTTTACACCTCCAGGCTGATTGAAATTTGACGCATAAATTACCCACGGACGGCTTCTGTTTAAATGAAATTTGCGTGATGGGGCCTGTTTTTCCATGCCTTCTGGGAATCTTTTATGCATCGTTTTTCGTCAGCCACAATTGTTGTTGAATTTTAGCTCATTAATATTCCGTAACATATAGCATAGGTATGAGCTGAGCGCACATAAATCTCAGTAACATTTGTATGGGCCATTTGAACACGCAGCGAGTAGGCCTAGAATTTTTCAACAATGAAAAAATACGATATATAAAGATCGGCATTAGCATAGGATGCGCATAAAAACACGAAATATGTAACAGCTGATTTATGGATGTAAACACATCTGCGCATCCCCACAAATAAAACCATTTAATTAATACCTATAATCAATTAATAATTACGTCCGGACTGATACAGCATTAATGTTCATTTTCTGTTTCACCGGGTAAGTTTCTTTATGTGACTCAGCAATGCACCAAGCAAATTTAAAAAATATCAGACGCTAGTTTGGCTGACAGTTATAATGCTTACCTACCTACCATGTAAATTGACTTGGTTCATACCTAGTGCAGCTATCATGTACAAAACACATGTTCGTGGTTTATTGCTAAAATAAAAAGTACTGAAACGCTCGCTGCTCACTAAATTATTAAACACAACTATCATATGTTCATAAGAAAAGTCCATCAGGGGTGGCTATAGAAATTCAAACGTATGTCCGTGACTTGTACAGATTTTCAATTTTCTGACAAGTGCCAAGTGATAAACTAACCTCTAGTCTAAGTCGCCACAATGAATTTGTTGGTTCGTTTAACAAGCGTTCTTGCACATCAGCAATGACTTCATGGATACGCGCTGTGGGACGGTAACTTAACTTATTTCGATCTGCGCTGCCAGTTTTGCCACATTTTTGACATTGACAGACAGCTCGATGACATTCGATTTAAATTTTATGAATGTGAATCAAATCACTGACATACATTTATGTTTCCACGACCACCCCTTATGGACCTTTTTTATGAACGTATGGTACATGCAGGGTGTTTTTGTACTTGGCAATTACATTTTAATGCACAAAACTAGAAATCATCAATTTTTCGCGGCCCTTGAAGTTGTTTCAGTAGTTAACGTTGCCAGTTTATTTTTTACAATTTTTCGAAAACTTTTTAAAAATACCTACTTTATACAATATTTACTAAAAGAGTTCTAACAAAAAAGTTAATAGTACCAGCATTAGTAGCTATGTTTTTGTTAGAGTTTTTCAGTAAAATACATCAATTAACCTAAAAATATAAATACAGTGAAAATTCGATAAATGCAAAAGGACTGATTCTATTTGTCACAAAAAGTTGCTTTTAACGAGTACAGCATTATCGAACTGATTATAAAATTTTAACGCAAAGTAGAATTTACCGATGCTAATACCACAGATGACTTATATAAGTCATCTGTGCTAATACTATACAAAGTAAGGCTTAACGTACTATGTATGTTTTATTAGGTTAATTTGAATTTAAACAAACAAGGTAAACACAAACAAGAAGCAACACAATTACAACATCTTAAGGTTAGATCTGTCAAATGTCATAAGTTGCAGTTATGGAAGTTGCTAATAAATCATGTTGCATTTACAGGAGTTGCATATATCGAATTTTTATTGTATTAAAAAAAACAGTCAGTTTTGACTTTGACATTGGCTCTAAAGAACTCTTGAACATAGTCATTGATATTACCATTACATCAGAAGTCAGACTTTTCTACCGAATTCGAATCGAATTTCAAGTTATACGAGTATTTACGAAAAATCAATATCAAGTTGTCATAATAAATTTGATTTGTTTACTCTCAACTTGATATTGTTTTGTGTCAATTTGATTTTGATTAGTCTCAATTTGAAATTGATTGGTCTCAATTTGACATTGATTGGTATCAATTTGAACTTGATTGGCCTCAATTTGAAATTGATTGGTCTGAATTTGAACTTGATTGGTCTCAATTTGAACTTGAAAAGGTATAGACCATATCGTCACTTTCTCAATTAAATCGAATCAAACACCTTAAGAAAACTTAACAATTGTTAGGAATCTACTGGTTTCGCTGTTGCAGCTTCAGTTTCAGAGAATTTTTAGAGTTTTTAAGAAGAAAATTTACAGACAATTTCTGAAAATGTAAAAATCTGGAAATATCTGTTCACACGAAATTACAATTTGCGGTCAAACTGCTATTACGGCAATCAAGAATAAAGTAATTACTACAATTTTTAAAATAGGTACTTCAGGGAGGTTTTACGAAAACCCAAGACTCTCAAACACCATCTACAGTTTTCAGTTGTACATGGTGTTTTTCACCGACACCCACGAATTGTAAGTAATAATAGTTTGCGATACTTTAAAAACAAAAAAAAATTAAACTTCATTCGTTATTATTCGTTAACAAAAATGGATGTGAAGTTAATATTTGAAGTGAAGCTTTTAAAGTTCTTTATAACACATTTGAGCCAAAATTCGTCACATTGTGTTTGGAAGTAGATACTTTAGGAAATCTCAATTCTCGAAATATTTCAAAAACTCGTATTTCAAGAAAATTGTTATAAAATACTTTTTTGTCTATGAGATAAAAAGTATGTCATTCCATAAAAAAATGAAATAAGCTTACTTTAAGTGGGCACTTAACTAATGACATTTTTGAAAGGTCAAATTTTCATAGGGGTACCTTTCAGGTACAATTCGAGATAATTTTTCCGTTTTTATCTTATCTGTAAGAAAATTGAAGCAATTTTTCAACGTCTTTTTGAGGTCAAAATGTTGGAATTTAATTTTTATCTCATAAAGTAAAAATATAGGTATGCACACATGTCTACAAAAGATGTTTTAAAGTAAATGGAAGAGCCAGAAACAATAATATATAAGATGTTAATATGTAAGAATTTAATTTTTATCTCAGACAGTAAAAAATATAGGTGTACATACATCCCTGCAAAAGGTGTTTCAAATTAAACAGGGAATCCAGAAACACAATATTATATAGGGTATTCCATTTAAAAAACAAAAGTTGATGGCTACTTCCGGTAGAACCGGAAATAATAGAAGTTGGAAAGTATTTCACCTAAAGAGAATGGAATCAGCCATGTTTGGATGACTTTTTCTCAAATTTTTATTTTATTGGGAATCCCATAAACTTTGAATCGTCCATGAGCGTGGTACACCCTGTATAAGTCACCAAAATTTATACATAGGTACATCTAGAAAAATAGTACCTATCCAACGCAAATTAAACAAAAAACGATGACCTCCCAGCTAGAAAACAAGCTGGAGTAAAATTTTGTGTTTTATGCCACAATGCATATTTTCGAAATTTGAATTCAACGAATATTTTCCATTTCCAGTAGAATTATTTTTTTCCTTACGTGTGAGACACAAATTACACTATAGCACCAAGGGTTAACTGATTATTTGTATATATGTAACTTGGTGCAAGAACAATCTATGTAAACATTTCTTACTTTTGCGAATCTGAGATTTAAGTGCCTACCTAAATATCTATTCAGTTTTTCTTACAGCTAGACGGATTGTTTCGTCAATCAGCGTTATTTTTATCGAATATTACCTACTTCAGACTGTAGTGTTGCTACGATGTTCTTGTAGATTAAAATGTTCATTTTCTTAGTAGTAGTAACAATCTTTTACTGGTTATCGACCTTCTTTCCACCTACGATCGTCTTTCCACGATCGTCTTTCCACCTATAATTTTCTTACTTAACATAATATTTTATATTGAAGTCTATACTACATTTTTATTATTACGTTTGTATAGTAACCTTTTTAGCCCACTGCAATCAAAATTCATAACACGCTACGCTACCACAAGGCCACTGCTGGCTGAATCATCAGAAATTTTAGGTGGAAGCCCTAGTTTTCAATAAGATTGACATTTGTTCTTCTTCCACCAACCCACAGGTATATTTTCAACAAAAATAGTGGCTCAAATTTTTAAGCTACGTGCTTTTAAATGGCATAAAAAGTTTGAAATGGCTCAATATCAGGCCTCGAAATTTAAAAAAATAATCATTGTAAATATAGTTAAGTATGGATTTTATTCTAAGGTTGTTACTTCAGCATGTAAAGTTGAATTATATTACAGACTTAGCAACGATTTCATTAGATTGTTACATAATGTCACAAAGAGTGATTTGCTAATCATGCGAAATTGGCAGTTAAGAAGTCTATATGATTATTATCTTATGAAATAGTTAGTTAGGTTATCAATGCTGATATAGAACCAATACGGTTGCTAAATTGTAGTGTATGAGGGTGGGATGATAATTGCTTAGCCTGGCAATGAAAGAATGGGTTTAGGTGTTCAAAATCGTTTTTATGTTTCAACATAATTTTCTGATTTTCGCCGATTCTCTAAAGCTTTGATCCCATCGTGGAAGGTCGTTTCTTTAAGGTCTTCAAAATAAGAATCAACAGCGTAATTGACCTCTTCCTCCGTAGAAAATATATGTCCACCTAGGAACATTTTCAGCTTGATGAACAGTCAGAGTGCTCCAGATTGGGTGGGTCCAGAGTGACTATGGAAGCCAGGTGTCCTTTAATTCGTGAATTTTAGCCTTAGCTACAAATCCAAAAGGTTAGCATAATATTCGCCATTTATTGTTTGTCCCTTTGGAAGATCATCGACCATCAAGATTCATTTTGCATCCCAGAATACTTATGCCATACCTTGCCAGCTGATTTTATTGTGATTGGTTTCTTTGGTATCGAGTTACCAGGTTCTGTCCATTGGTTTGATTTCAGTTTGGTTTCTGGCATGTAGTAATGAACCAGGTTTCATCGGTTGTAACTAATAATCCGATAAAATCGCTCAGATTTTTCTTCAAAAGATACAGAAAGTTTTGTAAAAGTTGCATTTAAACGTGTTTTTGCTCAAGTTTAAGCAAGTACGCGGGCAGCTTTTTTATGCCCGAAGCTTTCGTTACAATATTGTATACCCACATTTTGAGATCATATAATATTAGCTATTTCGCTCAATATTGGTCGTTTGCCTTGTATTACCATATCATGGATTTTGCTAACCATTTCTGTTGTAGTGTCACTTTCTGTGGGCCTGAGAGGGGTTCATCTTGGTTGCTCGTACGACCCCGTTTAACTCGAGAATCCGTTTTTTTACACTTTCTTCTAATACATGTTTCATCTCATGAAACAACATTTCAAACATTTCTGATATTTTTCTTTCAATAGACGCCACAACGAAACTACTTGACTCATAAAATTATCAATTGACAACTTATTAGTTGAATTTGAAAATGCCATATACAAATTTTAGAAACGAGCGCTGTATATGTGAAAGGGTAGCCACTTATCATCCCACCCTCGTATTCTCAGTTATCTACATACGACAATATTAAAATTGTCGAATTTGTATTCTATTCGGTGCCATAATCGTATGCTACGAAATTTACCGCTATAAGCAAAATTATTGTAACTATAAAAGTTATAATTATAATATAAATTAAACAAAGAAAAATAACCAACAAATATTGCAATCGGCGCCTCAATGTATTTTTGTTTTAAATATCTATAATATATGTACCTAATATAAATAATGACGCGCAAATATCGCATGGTTAACGTCTCCCTATTTCCACCATTTCAATCATCAGAACAATAAGCGAGTACTGTTGTTATCCCCCACGAATTAATGTGGCGCGTTTATTTTATAATACATTGCAGTTATCGAGCGATTTAATAAATATAATCCCACACCCCTCGCATAATGCGTTCGTGTGCACGGCTACAGGTCGGTGCTATCGAAACATCAACTGGTCCATTCGTTATTATATAAATATGGTATAATGATATTACTCCGAGGGGAATTTATAATCCGTAAAATTTGGTGGGCCGCAATTTGTTAAGTTGGGTGCAGTCGAGTGGTCTCTCAACGACCCCATTATAAATATATCCATATGCGAAAAAATCCACACATCGGGGGCCTAATATGGGGGTTCATCACGGTGACCATTATTCCGTAATCGAATCAGTGAGCTCAAATGCGAGAAGAATTCGGCCACTGATCGATGCTACATTGTGACCCTAGCAAGTGCAAAATAAATAATACACAACAGCCCAGTTATCCCCATACACAAGTCGGGAAAAAAGAACTTTATGCATGGAAATATTCTGGCTATATTTAATATTTGGCACAATGTACGAGCGGATGATTGAAATTTTATATTTTTAACGTCTGCAGCTCCGTTTGAAGTGGGCATTCTTTTTATAATAGATTTATAATGCGTCCGCTGACAATTAAAAAATGTGCGTATTTATGATTAATGCCATTCCTCACAATTACTGACCGCCTTTTTAACACGTCCGCTTCTTTTTACGATGACAAATATTTACAGCTGAAAAGAAAATGATTTATATGTTTGAAAGATGTATAATTGGTATAGAATATCAAAACGTCGACGTACTCATTCTGATTTTATACATACAAAAAAGATACCAAAATAACTCATCATTTTTTAAGAACTGCAATTTGCAATTAAATTTATAATAAAGTAACAATATTACAGTACGATGTGTATATTAGTATAGAATATCAAAACGTCGACGTACTCATTCTCATTTTATACATTCAGAAAACACACTAAAATAACTCAACATATTTTTTTTAAGAACTGCAATTTACAATTAAATATATTTATAATAAAGTAACAATATTATGGCACGATAACTTACTAGATAATAGATAGAATAATAATAGATAGATAACTTAACCAAGTATTAAGACTGGAAACTGTTTCAGTTACAACGTATGACTTGATCATCTGAATAGAAGATAGGCGTATTTTTTATGAATTTATAATATTTAAAAATACTACAAAATAAATTTGAGGCACAGTTGGTTGCCATCAGAATTTAAAAAAATACTATAATACTTTTATATTTTCGCGCGCAATAATGCGAACTTGAAGCCTTTGCAACATTGTTCATTATTAATAACTTCAGCGTTATTTAGTCCTCCATACATTTGTTGGTTTAAGTATAAAGATTCAAACTACAAACGCCGAATTGTTCGAAAATTTAAGGAAAAACATGGTATACCCATGAGTGGCATGAGTGTAGATTAATAGTATATTGTTTTATTAGGAGTAGAAGTGACACTTTTTGTGGCGAGTCTGTAGGTATTGGCTGCCGAGCGGAGCGAGGCAGGCAACTACAGACGAGCCACAAAAAGTTACTTCTACTCCGAATAAAACATGTAATTTTTTCTTCAAACGTCGAAAATAGTTAAAAAGATAATGGAATTAATATTTTTAATTGTCCGAATACGTATAGTTTTAATTCCCAAAGAAGCATGCTATGCAGAGCGTTGCTATGGTTTTGTTTAATTCATTATTTGACATTAAAGTGTATAAAATGGACGAAGACATGTTTCAATGTACACCGCCAGATATTTTAGAATCGGCAAAGGCTGCAACAGAGAAATTATTGCCCACTAAGTCCAGTACCATCTATGAAGTGGCCTACAAAAAATTGGTGCGCCGAGAAAAATGTAAGCAATTATAGTGAAAATGTTTTACTCGCATATTTTTCGGAAATGGCTAAGAATAAAGTAAAAAGTTCCACTATGTGGTCTCAGTATTCCATGGTAAAATCGTTATTAAATATTAGAAATGGTGTAGATATTACCAAATATTTAAAACTACGTGCATATTTAAAAAAACAAAATGAGGGTTATACACCCAAAAAGGCAAGAGTGCTGACAAAGGAACAGTTCGACAAGTTCTTATCCGATGCTCCTAACGAGAAATACTTGGCGACAAAGGTGAGTTCTTAGAATAATAAACAAATACAAAATTAAACCCTAAATCGTATTTTCAGATTATTTTGATATTTGGCATATCAGGGGCATGCCGTTGCGATGAACTCGTAAAAATGAACACGACAGATATTCAAGACTTGGGATCTTTGCTACACGTAAAAATACCAGATAGTAAGACATCAAAAGTACGTTCGTTTACTATTCTCGGCGATGTGTATCTTACACTATACAGAAAGTATGCTTCCCTGCGCCCATCAAGTCTAAATGAGATGCGATTTTTACTAAAATATCAAAATGGTGTTTGCTATAAACAGGTGATGGGAATTCACAAAATTGGAAGTGCGGCAAAAGAGGTAGCTTCTTTTTTAAACTTGCCAAACTGGAGTGAGTATACAGGACATTGCTTACGCCGAACTTCTGCCACACTGCTGGTAGATGGAGGAGCTGATGTTACTTGTTTAAAGAGACACGGGGGGTGGAAGTCCAGCAGTGTGGCAGAAGGGTACATCGAGGACTCTATTCGAAATAAAAAGGATATTGCGAAGCTAATTTTGTCACTAAATAGTGACAGTGTTGAGTGCGGCGAATCTTCGCAAGAATCGCAAGTAGAAAATATCTGTGGTAGCAGCAAAATGGTTGGCGACAGCGGTGCTGTAAGTGCTGCTGTTGCTGCCAGCGCAATCAGTTTTCAAGGGGTTAAAATATCAAATTGTACCTTTAATTTACATTTTAACAATAAATAAATTTGTGTTTTGTTTGAATTTTTTGTTTTGTACATCATGTATGCGCACCATATGTATGTGCAATATTAAACCCGCCCTCGTAGGGCGTTCTTATTACAAATTATCCAATCATGTTGTCAAATTTACTTTTACTGCCTAGTCAGTAAAAGTGAAACTTTTACTGACTAGGAGATGAAGTAAAACTTTAAGATTGTGAATCGAGTCACTAAAGGTGTCACTTTTATGACGTTTGAAGAAAAAAGTATTTTCTGCTTCTACACAGTAGGAATTTTTTGTAGATACAGTAAAAGCGCTAACTCGCACGTGTTAGTTGAGTTATCATAAATAAATATACTCTGAACATGGATATTATAAATCAATAGTATTCAGTGCATGGTTTCTTTTTTATTACTTTATCATAATTTCGCATTCTCTCGCATACTTTTAATTACCATTAGTATCATGTATTCAATAAAAGGATTATTTGTTTTTAGTTATGTTGCAGCGTCTTGCTTGGGTTGTAAAAATAGTCAATGGTTGTAAGACAATTCCATTTACGACTGGCAAGAAAACGGCGTTAATAGTTCTTCTTCTTAAGGCTAAACATTCCGGAGCCTTAATGATCGGTATAACTCGACAGAAGTGGTTTCGATGTCTGAAAAGCTTACGGATGAAATTGTACTTTTTCATTAAACTGAAAACGAAAACAAGTGGACATTCTAGGCAATATTTACACATTTTATTCCGTTGGACATAGACACTTTCTTTGAAAATATATTTATAATATTATGTGTTGGTTAATTTTTAAACACCAAATAAAGTACTTGGTTTATAATACGCGACGGTTAAACCGCTGTAAAATGTTGCAGGGGAACGATAATTTCACCGATTTTATTGATGATTATAAAATTTAAACATAAATTCAAATTATGGTTTTTAAGTGCCGAAATATTGTTTTTGAATATCAGAATATGTTTTGCCGATATTTTTAACTAGCCACAAATATTTTAAACTGAGCAAATAAATATATTGTTGCCCTTTTTCTGTACCTACTTATACCGCGCGTTTTTTTTTTAATCGATTAAATCGATAATTCTTATTAAAACGACGGGATCAATTGTATGCTAAAATTCAATGTATATGCAACCAAATTTACTTATTTATTTTAAAAAAAAGACAAATTCATAACATATTTAATAAACGTCGAAACTGTAGACAGAAAATGTATTCAAAGCAAGAAAATATACAATTAGTGCACTGGTACCAATGTGGCATTAGTATACTTACTGTGCGCAATTTATTTTCTATGAATTATCCGGAGAGACCAATACCATCAATCGGAACAATTTGTAATATAATCACCAAATTTTAAAGTGCATAATGAATCTCCGGTAGTCATCATAAAATGACTAAGAGATGCCACGTTTTGACTAAAGAAATGAAATTAAACGTGTTATGTTATGCTGAAGAAGATACTGATAAAGAAGATTTAAATACTTTCTTGCGTTGAATACATTTTCTGTCAACAGTTTTGACGTTTTATACGTTACGTAAATTACACACGCTAGTAAATTTGGTTGCGTATACATGGAATTTTAGCATACAATTGATCCCGTTGTTTAAAAAGTGTTACCCTACCCTATGTTCAGAGATTTAAAACACGTGCGGTATTAGGTATATGTGATTATGCCATCCCGAATAAATACACTAACCTCTTCACAGGCATTCGAATCAAAGATTTGTGCCTTAATGCACGGTAGGCCACAGAGCCAGGCAATTTAGATTAATACAGTTGAACAATACAAAAATATTTGAATCCATAATTGGACAAATTTTGACCGCCAATTAAAATTTATTTAAAAAAAATATGTTCAAGTGATGCTATTAGAACTCTTGAAAATGAAAATCGTATCAAACAAACTTGCAGTTCATTCAAAATAACAGTACTGTAGAATGAAACTTCGGGATTGTAACTTTGCGAAAACTTTCAAGGCTGATGCTTCAGCGTGTTTCTCACGTAACCAAGAGTTCAAATCACCGTCAGCCGTAGGTGTTATTTTGTAGTCGCTAAATCGATATATGTATAATACGTATGAGCTTAACCTACTGTAGATGCAGTACTTACATCAAATATTTAAAAAAATCACATCTATTACACAATTGTGATGCAAAGTATTAAATAATAATCAATTAGATTAAGTTTCAATTAAAACAAGATTTAATTAAAAAAAAAAAATTCAACTAAAAGCATAAATAATATTATAAAAACAAATTTGATCACAATATTCTAAAAGTTTTGAAATAACACAATTTTAATGTCTCACAAATAAAATAAGTATATCTGAGACAAATTAAATTGTATTAAACAATTTTAGCTGGTACAAACCGTATAATCAATGAAGTAAAAATAAACACACATTTTTGTCAAAATGTAAAATTGAACTTTAATCAATTACAAAATTTTTCTCCACATTTATAACCAATTGAAGAGGTCAAAACCAAAGTGGCGAAACAAGCAAGATCGGAGGATGAAAACATAATAATTTAGATAGCAAAACTAAAAATATTTTTATTTTATCTGATAAACAAATTACTTTATTATTTCCACTTAATTGTTTATTTCAATGAAATAGTGACTCTTGTTTTAGCTACGGTCAGTATTTTTTTTAATACTTTTTCAAACTGAATCACAGCACATTTTTCTAGTACATATTTAATTGCAGTTTTGCAGCACAAGGTAACCGTAATTATATGTAGAATATCAATGTACTAACGATTAATTCAAATCTCACACCTTGCTGCAGGTACGCCCAGGCAAATTGGAACATCAATAAAAATGCGATTGTCGGAATGATCTGGAGGCATTGAATGGCACGGCACGTAGGTGTTTGAATAAATGGGGGAGGCCGTGAGAAAGGTCTGTGCACAAGTGTCAACACAAAGCAGCGTTTCAGGCTACCTATGGGCATTACCGGGATATACCTGCTAATGCGATTTAACAATTGATTTTCAATACGTATCGTCCATTTCGACAAGTCCTCCGAATGAAGGGGGCGACGTAAAAGAGACATTTGGGAAAATAAGGCGGAAACGGGGCAACTTGAAAGTACATTGATAAAATTAGACCGTGATGCTTCATATATAAGGGTGGTGAATTATTCTAACCTCACCATTGGTATCTCGGAAACGATGATATACGAGGTCGCTTAAATTAGATAGAAAGTAACACATTTTAATGGAGATTGAGAATTAAAAAAATATATAATTATTTTGTTAGGTTCCCGAGTTATCGTGAATATATTGAAAATAGTGATTTCAGAAAAACAAATAGTATCTTCCATGCTATTGACACTATTTCATCAGACTCAGAGATTTTATACTTTTGAATCTGAATTTGAATTACATCTGAATCGAATGTCAAAATATTCTGGGTTCTTTAGATTTCGAGTTACGATATTCAACTTTTTTTTTATTTCTTATGGCAGCCATATTGGATTTCCACACCTTTAGATAGACTAAAACAATAGCTTTTCAAAATGGTAACTAACTTAACCTCTGATTAAAAAAAAACCCTGTAGAAATTTAAAAAATAATGTTAATAATTTATTAAATCGCGATTGCTTTGAAACCAATTGAAAGAATAAATTTAGTTGGTTAATTTGTAGTGCAAACATGATTTGAGATTGCCAAGGCCAACTTTATCGTCTATTTTCGTTGTACGCACGATCAACAAAATTTACCTTAATAACATAAAAAATATTAGCACAATATCAATCTAATTAGCTAACGAGCTCGAGAGAAAAATAATAAATGCATTATTTTTTTGGGTTTTTGCCAAATGGCTATAGTACTATTTTTTATGGACATTTTCTATCGAGGTAGAAGCCTCATCTTTATCTATCAATTAAACCAACACAAACATTTTATTGCCCGTACTTTCGCCCGCCTTGACGCAAATGGGTTTTTTATGTGGGGTAACATAAAGAATAGAAAATATCAAATAAATATAAATTTAAGTGTGTATCTTACGTACGAATGATATATCTATGAAAATGAATGTTTGGTGCATAAGACCATCCAGTCGACACTACTTAGAGCTTGAGCTCGATTATGTATAGAAAACTGTGGTCAAATATTTGAGCATTTACTTTAACAGGGATATAAAAACATATAATTTTTTAATGATAATTTAGTATTTTTATATTGAAAGGTTAAAACTTTTCAATTATAATTTTTTTTCCACGGATATTTTTTATGTTTAAAAATGTGATTTATTGTTATAACTACGGTCGAACTAAGAAAAATGAGCAACAAAACACTGGGGAAAAGCTTCAATCAAGTTATTTGTTTTCAAATTTTGTTTTTCAGTTTTTAACAGTAATATAAGCAAATATTCAAAATATGTATGTTGGTGTAAAAAAACTCAATAATTTTTATGAAAACAACTTTTTACAATGTGTTTTGTAAATTTTCTATTAGAACTTTTTCCTCTAATCGGACAAAATATGTTTATAAACGCAAAAACTTCTCCGACATCCACCGATGTTATAGGCGTGTACTTAAATGCATATATTACTAAAATATTAACATCTAAATTCTAAATTTTCTTCAAAATTGCATTGTAATAAATTTCCCATCTTCTGAAGTTTTGTAAAACCCTCACTTTTTCTGAGTATAACATAAAAATTTGTTGCGTATTATTTGCTCTATTTTGTCAGGTTCTTCTTGAAGGGATATTTTAAAAGTCTTGGACAATTGCGACAGATTCACTAACAAAAGCGTAGTTAGATTTTAGAAAAGCTAAACGCTGTCCTATCTCTTGATTTTTTAAATATATTTTGACATTTATGTGGCTTCAGCAGACGATACAGAAAATTCCAAAATCTACATTGCCGCATACATCCATATACCACATCGAGTGATGATTGGTTTCGGAAGTAAAGATAAATATCCTATATACCTATATACCTTTACTTCCGAAACCAATCATCACTAGATGTGGTATTTGGACGTATGCGAAAATGTAGGATTTGGAATTTTGGACCTCCCATATATCCCATATATCCTATATGGGAGGAATAGAGTGGCTTTTAATCGAGCTCTAATTGTTTCTGTTGATCTATTTAATCCACGTGCAAGCCATGTAGAGTAACTTAAATGTTTGTGAATTTATTTTTATATCCACCTATTTTTACCATGCAAGTATTATGTTTTCATGTGGAGCTTAATTTGTCAAAAAATATGCTTCTAGTCAAGTGTAAAAATCACTAAATAAGCAAAAAGGAGGTTTTCCAAAAAACTATTAAAAAAAAGGGCGAAAATAAGTAGAAAAAGCAAAACAATGTAGGTGTCAATACTCAGTCTTTTGCTCCATCCACATTTAAAATTACGTTGGTGTGCTATTAATATACGTAAAAACCAAATTTGCTAGAAATCCGGACCCTAGTTATAACTTTTGCAATAATTACAGTAAACTAAAATGTTATACATCAATGAAACTGAAAAAAAAGCTCGTTCCGAAAATGTCAAATGTCCAATGTTTATGAATGCTACATCAGTCGTCAGTTTTACTAACATATTAGAATTCTACTCAAAAAAGTGCCCTAATATGTAAAAATACCATTCAATATAAATTGCACTAATCGAGCAAGAGGGTACAATTGAAAATGCAATATTTTCGTTTTTTTTTCCATTTGCAGCCAAACCATTGATTTTTGAAAATACTAATCTAATAAATAGTTATGACGCACCAAATTATGGTACAATAATATATTTTTTTTACTCCCAACATGTACCGGGTGTCATATAAAACATGTCATGTATAACATGTAAAATGTTATACATCAATGAAACGAAAAAAAAAATGCTCGTTCCGAAAATGTCAAATGTCCAATGTTTATGAATGATACCTCAGTTGTCAGTTTTACAAACATATTAGAATTCTACTCAAAAAAGTGCCCTAATATGTCAAAATACCATTCAATATAAATTGGTCTAAACGAGCAAGAGAGTAAAATTGCAAATGCAATATTTTCGTTTTTTTTTTCATTCGCAGCCAAACCATTGATTTTTAAAAATACTAATCTAATAAATAGTTAGTGACGCACCAAGTTATGGTACAATATTTTTTTTTTACTCCTCACATGTATCGGGTGTGTGGATTTAAATTTTCTTCAGTTGGTACTCCTCAGTGGCGTGCGGGATAATTTCAACGGGGTCGAGTAACATAACCAACAAATAATGGGAATCAAGTAAAAACAGCATTGGAGGGAATAACTCCATGATTCGTTTGGGTTTTCGTTGCACTTCTAAAATGGCCCATTAGGATGTACGCGTCTTGCTTAGGTGCAAACATTTTGGGGTAGTGTATATAGAAGACGGTTTTTAATAATGCTAGCGGCACGCCGCTGTAAGCTGTCACATTGACAGTGAAACTGCCAAAACGTCAGTGTTAAGAACTGTAATTGGAAACTTTGGAGTGCTACCAACATAATTTGCGTACAGGTTTTTTTTTTCCAGACACCCGATATTTATAGATAACCTAGATTTTAATTGATTCATTTAATTGATGTTGTGATACATAGCTGCAATACGTTGTTATCGTGAATAATCTACCAAATGAAAGTAACAAAATAATCTCGGCAGCGAAAATGCAATTAAATGAAAACAATATCGAGAAAACCTGTATGCAACACGGCTACGAGTACATGTATGCCATTTTCGTAACTAGATTGTTTTTCATACAAGGCAGGGTTTACAAAAGCTGCCAAATATAGTACTAATTATTGTAACCCCATGTTCAAGAATTGAAATAATAATTCGTGCTTAACATCAAAAGAGAATAAAAAACACAAAACCTTCAGAGTTAAAAACAAAATTCTAGTGCGTACCTATTTAATTCGAAAAGATAAAATTTCACAAATAAAGCAAAAAAAAATGCAACTCGTATAGTTTCTAAACTTCCGATTACAAGGAGTTTCTATTTTTTAATGGAGTGGAATAGTCTGATATACTGATGATCTAAATATATGAAATTTGAATATTGAACATTTGAATTTGAATATTTGATTGTTTGGCATTTTGATTGCACACCCATTTACTATTAGGTATTTATATAATTACTAAATTGGATCGTATACTAGGTCGTACAAAATTAACCAGTCTAGTACTTTTAAATGATTTAAAAATTATCATCATTTCAATTCATTTCTATTTTTGACATATTTGGAAAGCTAATTCAAAATCATGGCAGCCACTCAACGAAAACATTTTGTGTAAATATAATTTTTTCCTTCTAATTTTAAGACTTGAATATTTCCGATTCGGGACAAATTTTTAATTTAAAAAAATGGGGACGTTGTTTTAATTACACACTGGCAATTATGACTTTATGGATTTTTCTTGTTGCAACGTTCGTAATGAAATACTAGCTGTGCTTTAATGTGTGCACTTATTTTCATGCAGCCGTAAAAACCGATAAAAATAAGCGCTACGGTGTGAGTGTGCTTGCGTCTGGCGAGCGGCAATTGGCGTGATGTGTCCCATAAAATAACCCCAAAGATTGAGTTTCTGCGTTAAGTGATATTTTAAAAACGCGAAGTCACAAGTTATCGCATTATTTATTTAAGACCGGGGATAACGGGCCGAATATTAATTTATGTCCAGCCATAAAATACAACAAGCAAACCACATAAACGTGTAAAAACAGCTATAATCATGGGCAGCTAACAACCGCAGGATAAATAATCGAGCGAGCAGGAGGAGAAAACCGGTCCTCGAGTTTCGACCGGACCTCTTGTGCCTTGGATAACTAACTTAAACCAGCAATAACAACTTCAAGACAGAACAATTGAACCTCGTTTATAATTTCTACCCCCGGGACATTACACGCTATAATTTACACTAGAGACGAAGATCCGAAGGGACGTGGCACGACGTCTAATTGATTTTTACTAAGTCGAGTTAGACGGTTGCAATGTTTTAGTGCCATCAATCAAAGCAGCCCGATCAAAATTTGCGCGTTAATTGCCTGTTTTTGTTGGTGTCACGGATGCATTTAATAATTGCGTACAATTACGCCGTATACTCTGAACTAATGGTTGTCACAGGTAATATAATACCGGTGTAATAAATTGGCTTGCCGCGGTTTTTGTGCAAAATATGAATTATATAGATTACGCATTTTTCGCTGTAATAATTTACTGGTGGAGCGTTGGCTGTGACACGATCAAACTCGAAATCATAATTAGAATTCTATTGCTAATTGCGTACGCGAGAAATTTGCATAGACGTTTTTTTATTTCCGGTCGAAGGGGAAGGTGTAATTTGCGACGTGCTGTTATTAGAAGAATAAGCGAGGCGAGGCAACGCTTATATAGTGGCAGCCAAGAGAACTGCATGGTGTGCGGTTAGACTTATGGTGCTGATTAGGTTAATTAATTAAAGAGGCGATGTTAGCTGCTAATGGGAGATGTGCGTGCACTCTACTGTTACTCTCTGCGCTGTTCTGTTGGATGTGTCTGCACTTCACTCGCACAGAACATTGAATATTTTAAATAACACATGTTGCTCCCGCGCAGGTTTAATTCAAATTGTCGCTGCGCTTATTTTAACATTGCAAAATGCACATAAATTTGTTTAAACAATGCACCTTTTTTCGGGGCTTTTTCTCACCGCACCGCTATTGTTTTAGTCATAGCTACCGGCCACGAAATATATCGTGTCTAGGAATCGTGGTTAGTCACAGTTTACCGATGAAATTCCAAGTGGCCAACCGCAGCCTATCGATATTCTGTTTAATATTTTAACAAGATTAAGAATAGTGATTCTATCAAATGTTAAATCATTAATCATTACTTCGTGTATTTTTACCACAAGCACTCAAAACAAAACAAGTCCCACATCATGGCTCGCCGATGAGAACAAAATTAAATACTGCATAAACTAACATTTTTATTTACATTTCCAATATTTTACAATTATGAGAAGTTAGATTATTGTAATCAAATTATATGAATGATAATTGGCTCAAAATGTAACATTTTACATCACCCCCTGCCTACGCCTTCAATAATGCCCAGGCACTGATGGCCAAGTGGCGCAATGAGTTACAATTCTTGTAATTCTTTTAATTCTGGAAATTCTCAAATTACCAAGAACAACATTTTTTTTATTTTCAGTTTGCGTTCCAGAATGATGGACCTAAAAGTAGCTCAAGGGCATGGTCTACGAACTTTACCATGGTAACTCCAATCAGACAAATAAGATTAAAAAACAGACACTTAACTGTTCAGTGTATATGTTAGGGCTCCGACTAATCAATAGTTTTTGATACAATCTCGCGTAGAGGATATTAAAAATGATCTATTTCCCCCGATTATATAAATTTTTACTTTCTCTATATGAGTACAAAGACAAAATATTGTTTTCATGTTTCAAATTGTTTTTTTTAACAATCAAATTTGACAAGGGTTAAAAAAACCAACAATCTGAAGTGGGCATTCACTGTTATAATATTTTCGTTTTTATCAATAATTTTGACAATACGATAGATATTTTAAACAACAATTTTTGTATACGAAAAAATGCATAGCCCTCTTTCTTTGCAAACGAAACTACGTTGAAATTTTATTTTTTTAATTATTTTATTCATATTAATATAGAAAATGTCATGGAGCGTCAACATCAGATTTTTTATTTTATTATGAAACTAAGATGTTTGGGATAAGAATCAAGAATCGTTTGCAGTATCAATTATGGACTACGTATATACTGACTACTGAAAATGGATTATTTGATTCTCCATTATTCTGACAAACCTTAATGCCCCTTGAATTATTTAAACGAATAACGTGTAACGAATGTTTTCCCAGAATTCTATATTGACGTTGAGCCTATACATTATGTTTTGTTATAATTACAGGGTATATAATCGAAGTGTACGGATTAATATTAGCGATGTACGCATTTGAACATAAATTATTTAAATCCTTCAAAAGCAACTAAATATCATTGCGCAAATTATTAAACTATTACACATATTAAAAAACATTTTCGATTAGGAAGTAAATATTTCTTACATGATAACAGGGTGGTTGATTTTTCAGTGTACAGCTTATATCTGCGAAACTCCTAAAGATACGAAGAAGTTTCATGAGGAACTTATACATACGCAATCTGGTATATACAATGGCGCAATATATATATATACCGGTGTGAAGTTAGCAATAGATTCCAGCAATAGATTTTAAATTTAATAATTTCTATAATATACTCATATAAATGCATTTAATGTCTTTCAAATCTAACGCCACAGTGTTATAGTCCTCGTACCGGCACCCTCACCACCCTGTTTCACGTCATTCACCCCTAAAATACGAGATTTCGCATTTTTCTGTTTTGCACTAAATGAGGCGGGACCACTCATTTAAAAATTATCCAGTAGCATTCCAGAAGGTTTTTCCAATCATAATTTATCAATATTAAAATGACATGTTTTTGAAACTACCGAGTTAAAAAATTATTAAGGCGAGTTATTGCACGGAACCGCGACGCGCACTCACTAAATTCAAAATTCCCAAAAATGAGGCAGAGCCATAACTTTCTTTAAATTACATAAGCATTCTACAGTGTATTACCAATCGTAATTGTCCAAAATCAAAATGACATGTATTTGAAACGGCCGAGATATAAAAATATTAAGGCGGGATATTGCTTGATACCGCGACGCGCGCTCACTAATTTCAAAATTCTCAAAAATGAGGCAGAGCCATAACTTTTTTTAAATTACATAAGCATTCTACAGTGTATTACCAATCGTAATTGACCAAAATCAAAATGACATATATTTGAAACGGCCGAGATATAAAAATATTAAGGCGAGATATTGCTTGGGACCTCGACGCGAGCTCACTAATTTCAAAATTCTCAAAAATGAGGCAGAGCCATAACTTTTTTTAAATTACATAAGCATTCTACAGTGTATTACCAATCGTAATTGGCCAAAATCAAAATGACATATATTTGAAACTGAGGAGTTAAAAAAATATTAAGGCGAGATATTGCTAGATACCGCGACGCGTGCTCACTAATTTTAAAATTCTCAAAAATGATGCAGAGCCATAACTTTTTTTAAATTACATAAGCATTCTACAGTGTATTACCGATCATAATTGACCAAAATCAAAATGACATGTATTTGAAACGGCCGAGATATAACAATATTAAGGCGAGATATTGCTTGGGACCTCGACGCGCGCTCACTAATTTCAAAATTCTCAAAAATGAGGCACAGCCATAACTTTTTTTAAATTACATAAGCATTCTACAGTGTATTACCAATCGTAATTGACCAAAATCAAAATGACATGTATTTGAAACGGCCGAGATATAAAAATATTAAGGCGAGATATTGCTTGGGACCTCGACGCGCGCTCACTAATTTCAATATTCTCAAAAATGAGGCAGAGCCATGACTTTTTTTAAATTACATAAGCATTCTACAGTGTATTACCAATCGTAATTGACCAAAATCAAAATGACATGTATTTGAAACGGCCGAGATATAAAAATATTAAGGCGAGATATTGCTTGATACCGCGACGCGCGCTCACTAATTTCAAAATTCTCAAAAATGAGGCAGAGCCATAACTTTTTTTAAATTACATAAGCATTCTACAGTGTATTACCAATCGTAATTGGCAAAAATCAAAATGACATGTATTTGAAACGGCCGAGATATAAAAATATTAAGGCGAGATATTGCTTGGGACCTCGACGCGCGCTCACTAATTTCAATATTCTCAAAAATGAGGCATAGCCATAACTTTTTTTAAATTACATAAGCATTCTACAGTGTATTACCAATCGTAATTGACCAAAATCAAAATGACATGTATTTGAAACGGCCGAGATATAAAAATATTAAGGCGAGATATTGCTTGGTACCGCGACGCGCGCTCACTAATTTCAAAATTCTCAAAAATGAGGCAGAGCCATAACTTTTTTTAAATTACATAAGCATTCTACAGTGTATTACCAATCGTAATTGGCAAAAATCAAAATGACATGTATTTGAAACGGCCGAGATATAAAAATATTAAGGCGAGATATTGCTTGGGACCTCGACGCGCGCTCACTAATTTCAATATTCTCAAAAATGAGGCACAGCCATAACTTTTTTTAAATTACATAAGCATTCTACAGTGTATTACCAATCGTAATTGACCAAAATCAAAATGACATGTATTTGAAACGGCCGAGATATAAAAATATTAAGGCGAGATATTGCTAGATACCGCGACGCGTGCTCACTAATTTCAATATTCTCAAAAATGAGGCAGAGCCATAACTTTTTTTAAATTACATAAGCATTCTACAGTGTATTACCAATCGTAATTGGCAAAAATCAAAATGACATGTATTTGAAACGGCCGAGATATAAAAATATTAAGGCGAGATATTGCTTGATACCGCGACGCGCGCTCACTAATTTCAAACTTCTCAAAAATGAGGCACAGCCATAACTTTTTTTAAATTACATAAGCATTCTACAGTGTATTACCAATCGTAATTGACCAAAATCAAAATGACATGTATTTGAAACGGCCGAGATATAAAAATATTAAGGCGAGATATTGCTTGGGACCTCGACGCGCGCTCACTAATTTCAATATTCTCAAAAATGAGGCATAGCCATAACTTTTTTTAAATTACATAAGCATTCTACAGTGTATTACCAATCGTAATTGACCAAAATCAAAATGACATGTATTTGAAACGGCCGAGATATAAAAATATTAAGGCGAGATATTGCTAGATACCGCGACGCGTGCTCACTAATTTCAATATTCTCAAAAATGAGGCAGAGCCATAACTTTTTTTAAATTACATAAGCATTCTACAGTGTATTACCAATCGTAATTGGCAAAAATCAAAATGACATGTATTTGAAACGGCCGAGATATAAAAATATTAAGGCGAGATATTGCTTGATACCGCGACGCGCGCTCACTAATTTCAAACTTCTCAAAAATGAGGCACAGCCATAACTTTTTTTAAATTACATAAGCATTCTACAGTGTATTACCAATCGTAATTGACCAAAATCAAAATGACATGTATTTGAAACGGCCGAGATATAAAAATATTAAGGCGAGATATTGCTAGATACCGCGACGCGTGCTCACTAATTTCAATATTCTCAAAAATGAGGCAGAGCCATAACTTTTTTTAAATTACATAAGCATTCTACAGTGTATTACCAATCGTAATTGACCAAAATCAAAATGACATGTATTTGAAACGGCCGAGATATAAAAATATTAAGGCGAGATATTGCTTGGTACCGCGACGCGCGCTCACTAATTTCAAAATTCTCAAAAATGAGGCAGAGCCATAACTTTTTTTAAATTACATAAGCATTCTACAGTGTATTACCAATAATTGACCAAAATCAAAATGACATGTATTTGAAACGGCCGAGATATAAAAATATTAAGGCGAGATATTGCTTGGTACCGCGACGCGCGCTCACTAATTTCAAAATTCTCAAAAATGAGGCAGAGCCATAACTTTTTTTAAATTACATAAGCATTCTACAGTGTATTACCAATCGTAATTGGCAAAAATCAAAATGACATGTATTTGAAACGGCCGAGATATAAAAATATTAAGGCGAGATATTGCTTGATACCGCGACGCGCGCTCACTAATTTCAAAATTCTCAAAAATGAGGCAGAGCCATAACTTTTTTTAAATTACATAAGCATTCTACAGTGTATTACCAATCGTAATTGACCAAAATCAAAATGACATGTATTTGAAACGGCCGAGATATAAAAATATTAAGGCGATATATTGCTTGATACCGCGACGCGCGCTCACTAATTTCAAAAGTCTCAAAAATGAGGCAGAGCCATAACTTTTTTTAAATTACATAAGCATTCTACAGTGTATTACCATTGATTATAATACCCTTTATTATAAGGTATAATACCCTTTATTATAATATTAGGTATTATAATCAATGGTATTACCAATCATAATTGATCAAAATCAAAATGACATGTATTTGAAACGGCCGAGATATAAAAATATTAAGGCGAGATATTGCTTCGGACCGCGACGCGCACTCACTAAATTCAAAATTCCCAAAAATGAGGCGGAGCTATAACTTTTTTTAAATTACATTACATATAGTACATGAAATGTACATATAGTGTAATAAATGTTTATTGCGAAAAAGGTTATTCTTCTTGTTTTATTTAGATAAAACTATTATTGATTAGAGGTACTAATACATTTAATCTTAATTTAATTGAATAACCAATTTTATTGCTATTATGCATACCAAAAAGTGCGTAATAATGATTAAAAATAAACCAGTCCGGAGATAATTTCAAAAGTTCATAGTTAAGGTAATAAATTACTGTTACATTACTTTTCACTATCCCCTTGTATGTAAATTGGCAAGCAAGCAAGACAGACAAAAATCTAAAAACCATTAATAAAAAACGGTATGCATTTTTGACACGGTCCAGTCAATACTCCTGGTCGCAACTTTAAATGGCTTTATCTATTTTTCAGTTCTTTAAGAATACTGGCGATGGCTGTAAAAGGCAACAACAGTCAGAATAAATCAGTGAATTGTGGTAAGTATTACTCTAACTTTGAAAGCTTTGAAAGCCCAACTTATCAATTTTCGATTAAAAGGATTCAGTTTTTCAATATACTTTTATTTTATCCTTCGTCGCTTATCCATATTTGGATTTATCGCATTCTTCAACTTTTTTGTAGATAATTCTTTTACCGAAAAATCCAATTCGTGGTCGGATTGCTCAGATTTTGACGATCCAACGTATCATCCCGAACAAAAAGGCAACTCACACAAAATTGGATAGTTGATCATCACTCAATGGACGCAGAAAATATTGTAAACAAAAAAGTTAAAAGATACAATAGAAGACCTGCATCGTCGCCCAAGTTGACAAACAATTTACAATTAAATGAGGCTGGTTTTGCAAGTAGCATATCTTCAGTTGGTTCAATGATTCCATATAAACTTTTAATAAACAAAATTCCGCTAGAGGAACGTAGTCCTAACAAAATTGAAACGGAATATAAGACTCTAGAAAATAATTCAAATATTAAAGGAAACGTGTCAACTGATACAACGCTGACGATAATAGAATCATCTGAGAATGAGTATGACTCTTTAATCGTTGAGACGTTTGGTGGAAGCCCAGAAATTCCATATATTCCGCCCATTTTTAATAACTTTATACAAAATAGTGACAAAATATATCAATTAGAAAACTCTGATCCATGTAGTAAAATAAATTCAGTGAAAATGGCACAACAGAATTTATGCTCTAAATATGTAAACAACGCATTAAATAAACAAAAAAAGAAAAGAACAGAATGCAAATTTTGTAGAATCAGTGTCACCAATTTTGAACGTCATTTAAAAAGGCACCACCTAGAAGAAAAGGAGGTTCAAGATTATTTGAAATTTCCTAGTAATACTAAAGAAGGCAAACAAATGAGAAGGAATATTTTAGCATTATTACGATATGAGACAAAATTCGAAAGTTTTGTGCAAAATGAAAATTCTAATACAGAAAAATTGCCATGTGCTCATTGTAGACGCATCATTTCAGTAAACTATTTAAGAAGACATTACAAAAAATGTATTGTAAAGCCAATTAATGAAACTGGTAGAAATGTACGACATCGGGCAGCTTCTCAGACCTTAGTTGCTTGTGCTAGTGAGCATACGAATATAACAACAACGTTAAGAGTAAAAACCGAGGTGTTCAGTAGAATGGCTACAGACGAAATCGGATATTTAGCAAGAAAAGACCAATTAATTCGACACTTCGGTGAATATTACCTAAAAAAACATAAACGCGCTCAGATTTCAATAGCTTGTTCGAATAAAATGAGAGAATGCTCTCGATTACTCATTGAAATGCGTCGACGTATTGGAAATCCGAATTTGTCTTTTTATCAAATGCTCATTCCTAACTTATTTGATGATGTTGTTTTATCCGCTAAAGCAATAAGTGGATATAAAGACAAACAGAAAATGTATACCGCTCCCAGTCTTGCCTTACATATGGGCACTACTTTACAACAAGTATGTGAACTAACCACAAATTTGTTATTAAAGAGATGTCCTGAGTTTAAATGCGTAAATTTTAAAGAGAGATTAAAAGAAATAAAAAGATTTCGATTTTTGGTACAAACTCAATGGAGTAATGAAGTATCTTCCCTAGCACTTAAAGATTTAGCCGAAAAAAAATGGAATAAACCCGTAATATTGCCATTAACAAAAGATATCATTAAATTTCGAGATCATATTTTGGATTCCGCAAATACATCTGTCACTTTCCTAAAACAAGACAATGCCGACACAACAGCTTTTAAGAAACTAGTTAATGCTTCATTAGCATTTACAATTCTCTTTAATCGCAGAAGAATCGGCGATGTCCAATACGTTGAAATTAAATCTTATTTAAACAATTATACGGCAAATAATCAAACCGAATATCTAGAACAGTTGTCAGAATCAGAAAGAACACTGACTAATAGTTATAAACGTGTAGTAGCGGGTGGAAAAGGTAGCAGAGCAATAGTAATTTTATTTCCTCCAATTGTTCAAGAATATATCCACCTATTACTTGAAATAAGGAATAACACAGACATTGTGCCGCACCAAAATCGTTATTTATTTGCGTATCCTGGAGTCACCGATCAGTGGGTTAGAGGAGATGTTGTTTTAAAAAAAATTGCGAAATCTAGTGGAATTGAAAATCCAGAAGCTATGACATCAAACCGATTACGAAAACAAATTGCTACTTTAATGCAAATAATAAATTTGCCTAAAGATGATTATTCCCAGTTTGCCAAATTCATGGGACATGCCGAGAAAACGCATAAACAGTTTTATGAAATTACACAAGATGCTTATCAAACGGCGAAAGTTGGAAAGTTATTGAACTTGTTTGATCAGGGGAAAGGAATGGAGTACAGAAATATGGATCTGGCGAAAGTTGACATTAACCCCGATGAAGTGTTAGCCGAATCTGAAAACGAAATAGAGAATAATGAGGATTTTACACCAGGACCAAGTTGTGAAAATAACGAAGAACAAAATGCTTCAAGATCTAGGAGTCTTTTGAAAACAAAAAATGTAAGTTGCAGAGTTAAATGGACTCAACAGCAAAAAAATATAGTTACGTCACATTTCAAAAATCACATTAAAAACAAAAGAGCTCCTAAAAAAAATGAATGTGAAAAATTAATATTGGACCACAAAGATATCCTAAACAACCTAGATTGGGTTCGAGTGAAGACTTATATATATAATACGTATTCTCAAAAAAAATCTTAAGCTACTTGTCGTATAGATTCACTTCTGATTGCCAATATTAGTTAGTCAAATTTTGTTATTATCAAATAATAGCGCATAAACCATAATTGTTTTGCCAGTAGTTTAAGTGTTTTGTTTTAATTTATTATTCATAGGAACTTGACAAAATATAATCAAGTTAATGAAATTACTTGTAAAGTATCTAGCCTGCTGGTAAAATATTTAGGAATTTTTAACTCTTAATTAATAAAACGATAAGTTTTGCAAATTAATATTGGTCATTACCAGAAGTAGATTACATTTTATTATTATTATACAACTGACAAAATATGAATAAATAAATTTGTTATTTTTTAAAAGTGAGATGTAGTAGAATTCCCTTACATGCCTGAAAGATTTTGGATTTTTTTATATTTGATTTTTAAATTGTTTGTTATATGTATATAAAAATAATATTCTGTTTGTTATAAAGAAAACTAGGTTTTTGTTATATTTAAAATTATATTCTGTTTGTTGTAAATAAAACTGACGTTTTTTATATTTAAAATAATATTCTGTTTGTTAGAAAGAAAAATAAGGTTTTTTTATAATTAAAATAATATTCTGTTTGTTCTAAAGAAAAATATATTTTTTTTAAATAATATTGTTTGTTCTAAATAAAAATAAGGTTTTATATATCTAAGATAAAATTCTGTTTACTCTAAAGAAAAATTAGGCTTTTTTTATATTTAAAATATTATTGTTTGTTATAAAATATGTGGGTAAATTGAATAATAACACCCCAATTTCACCTTTAGTTAACACAACATTAATTACCTATCTAAAATACGCAAATTCCAAATACATTTTATTATCATATCGCCTATATCCCACTTAATATAATATTTAGTGTAGTACAGATGTAGAAGCGTTGTTGCCAATACTTGGAGCCAAACTCGAACGGTGAACGCATGGAGTCGACCTGTAACTACATGTATCAACCACATATATATGTATAAAACCGATGCGCCACCTGGGGAAAGAAAACTGAACTGTCGTGTATATGAGTATATGTATTGAGACAATTTTTACCTCCGACCAAAAATTTGCCAGATTAAAGAGGAAGTCGAAATTCGCATAAAAAACCTAAAAAATCATGTAAAACGTGTTCGCCTCCGAAATCGGAGGCGAACACGTAAAATCGGAGGCAAACTCAACCGGATCGTATAACATTTGGAGGTGTATAGGAACTAATTGCACATATATATATATATATATATATATATATATATATATATATATATATATATATATATATATATATATATATATATATATATTATATATATATATACAGGGTGAGTTTTTTCGTATGTTTAGTATCTCGAGATCTCGGAAACTAGCGGAGATAGAGGGACGATTAAATGGGGAAAGAATTGCAGTTTTACGAGCTCAATTTCATGCGCTTTTTGTTTTTCGAAAAAATTGCATGGCTAACTAGATATTTCGAAAAAATATATTTTGTTATTTTGTTCGGTGCCTATGGATCTGTTATTATTGACTTTAGAAAAAATGTGTAAATGAAACAGTTGTACGCAATTATGTGCTTAATAATACAGTCTAACAGATTATTTTATTTAAGCTATAATTTTTGAGTTATGACACAAAGTTGAGTTTTTTCTAATGGAAACCATAGTTGGCCATGACTTTATAAAAAATGCCCTTTTTCAACTATTCTAATGATATACCACTTGATATAGTTATTTTTATAAATAATTAAAATATGGTCATTTTTTTGTTTTTATTTTCGAACTATTCAAGAAGTACGCTATGGAAACAATTGATAGATGCGCAACGCGTTAAATAATAAAATTCAAGTTAGTTATTAAAATATTTCATTTCATTTCGAAATTATAAACATTATTATTTTGGTGTAAAATGTATATTCCGTTGGAGTTACAATTTTATATAAAAATTATTTCTGATAAAACAAAACTACATAAGTACAAAACTACTTAACAGGGAATGACAGACGATAAATTGAGAAACAATACAAGCACATTAGAACGTAACTAAAGTAGTACCAAAACAACGTAAATAAAGTTAGGAAACTATTTAACTGTTTATATGTTCAAAAGGTTTACCATTATGATTAATGCACACCTTTGACGTCTGAAAATAAAATAAGGGGGCCATATAAAATAAGAAAGTTGCCATTAATATCCCGGAAACCGCCATCTTGACTTTTGTTTTCACTTGATTCTTAAGTTTGTGCGATCGAATCAAGTAACTTTTATTTTAAACGAGTTTTAGAAAATCACGATTTTTAGTTTTTTTGAATAATTTTTAAACTGCATAACAATGCCTATTTAACCAGATCTCTAGCTTTCAAAATAAGAAAGACACCCATGCAATCCTAATCTATTTAGGACACCCTGTATAGATTTTTAGTCATGGCATTTCGTTTTCATCTTCCAAATTATTACTCTTCAGTCTTCAGTAGCATTTTCTATGAATTTGAAATTTTTCTATAGCGTAGGTATAGGTATAGGTCTTGATTCTATATAATTTTGTACGTATATCTCACTTATAATCTGACTACATGGTATATCTCATAGCAAAACTGAACTTTTGTATATTGTATAAAAATCTAATTTTCAAATTTTACAACATTCTGACGCAATAATAATAATAATAATAATACAAATAATTTTATTAATACGAATCTGATTGTGATGAATGATTAAAATATATAATATACACTAGACAATAAGCAAAATCCCGACTATTATATAGGTACTGCACATCTAGTATACAAATTATCATTTTTTTATAATTATGTATACATAACTCGGACTTATTTAAATTAAAATAATACAAAATTCTGACAATAAATTAAAGTTTCACAGATTAAATATAATATTTAATTGATTTTGCGTTATATTATCAATAACTTTCCGATGTTGTACAATTAAGTCAGTCTTAAGCATATTGTCAAATTTGTATATAAATAATTTATTAGCTACGGACAGTGGCAATAGTTTGAGGATGCACGTCGTGTTGGACTGATGAAGACGATTAGGGCTCAAGGCACGTATCTATGTCCGTGTTTCAATGACGCTAGGGTGTCAACTTCCGGTCATATAGATATATCCCCGACCGATCGGCCAAATCAAATACACTCTGCGCACAAATTCCATCACCCAGAATTTTAATCCTTGTCGTCACGTACGCGGATATGACGGAATCATTATCATATCAAGCCGACGCTCTGGACAATCATTAGCGAAACTGAACCGTAACGCAATTCTGCGTGGCGATCGCTTCCATTCCGGTCAATCGGGGTTCCCCCTTTTATTGTGTGGTAATGGCACAAGTAAATATGGTATTAATATGGGTGTGATTTTCTCCCCTCGAGCGATTCATCGCATTGTCAAGGGGCTGCCCACAGACGATTTACTGCTATTGCCGGGGTAAACATAATTACCAGTATATGATGTTACCTACCATTACATAATTTCCATCAGTTGCGGTTTAAGATTGACACTTGTACGTACTTCTATGATTCCGGATATTTGCATAAACACTTGGAATTTATTACGTACTCCGGTACTTGGTATTACAAGGCCTATAAAATATACACGCTATTTACTCTAAGTATAAATAAAAATCTTTGGTATGTTGCCACAGTAGGTTCCTTTACCTTTTGAATGCACCATCAAAGCTAGTGGATCGTTTAGGATTATTTTATGCAGGATGTTCCAGCCCTATGGGTTTAAAGTGTTGTTCATTTATTTGTTAGAGCTAGCAGAAACTGTTAAATACAAAATGTGTAATTTAAGTAGAACTTGCAAAATTACTTTATTGCACAGGATGCCGCGTAATTGGGCAAACTGAAGAAATCCGTCTCAAAGGTCGGAAGTCGTTGACAGCGTAGGAAAGAATTTTATCTTACATCTTGCAAAATAGAAACGGATCATATTTTGGTTTAAAAAGAAAAAGTTCTTAGATTTATTTAATCCGTGACCCATAAACAGAAATGTATAGAGTGATGTCTCGATTTTCTAGAATTTATGTAAATTATGGAGGTGACTGAACTATAAAGTCGATTTAGATTCTCTAGTTGAAAACGGTACATACTCCAAAAATATTAAAAATTAGCTTCGTCACTTATTTTAAATTTATATCTTAACTGTCAGTTATATTAAAAATGTACCTATATTTTACCAGAAAGTGTGTATCAACTATAGCTACAAATTGTCAATTGTAACTTTATCTGTTTTTCTAATCTGTTTTTCTTTAATTCTCAAAATCTTACTCTGAGGAATTTGTCCCATTTTCAACTCCCACATTCAATTGGTGACTTTTATTTTCTACAATTATGTTATTTATGGCCTTAATTTACTTGCTGAATGGTATGAGCTGAATCAGAGCATTTGAATCACATGACTCTTCTGGACTTCTGCAATTTATAAAGTTGATTTTTTCTGCAAGTAACTTTTATTGCTTTTAGTAAAGTTTCAAAGTTTAACAAAGTTAAAAGGGCCACATTTAATAGAAATGATAGATTTAAAAAAACTATGTATACTTTCTTCCATTTTATTTTTAACTAAGAAGACTGTGGTTTCATATTATTAAGATTTACACATGACACCAACAAAAATGATCTGACAGTGAAAAAAAAATTAAATGTCAGATTTCTAACAATGTTGCCTAATTCATACATTAAAATAAAAATAGGAAATAAATTATGTACTCAATAGATACTCAATTTGGTGGCAACATTGCCCACTGTCATAAAATATACCTTTTTTTAAATATTACCTTTTTTTTTCAACTCTAGTGACTTTTTACATTGGTCAACAATACTGTCAGCCCCTAACAGAGCGAACTTAGTTAAAAATAAAAATGGAACAGAGTTTATTATCGAGATTTATTTAGCAGTTCCAAACCTATGCGGTACCAATTTTTACACGGATTTAGGGAGAAACTATGCATCAGGGCCGAAAGTGGCAAAAGAATATTCGACTTCATTTTGCACCCAGATTCACCCCTAGAAATGTTTCGGTCGACTTCCCTAACACCCTATAGCATCTACGCAGTTAGTCACATGAATTTCAGGTTTATTTGCAATGTATTGCGTTGAATCGTTGAATCGCGCCTTAAATAACATATACAGGGTGTCTCTAAATTATGTGGACATGGCTTAACCACAGATTACTGGGATCAAAAGAAGACGATTTAACAAAACTTATCTATATACAAATGCGTTTGGTTTAGCCAGTATTCAGCTTCAAACATATTTAAAAAAAAGCTATTTAAAAAAGCTTGTTTGGTATGACACTTTATACGGGTATAACTCATATTTTGACATAATATTGTTATTATCAGTAGACCGGCTGTTTATAAAACAAGTGAGGCCCAACATTAATATATTCATATATTTTAATGACAAAAGCAAGTAAATTTAAAAAAAAATCAAACCGGACGGAGGCATTCATTATTAAGTTTTTTTGTATCTTTATAGTTTTTGACATCTGTTACAGTTTCGACACAAAAAATAAAATATGAGTGACAGCTACACTCGTTTGGAAACAAATCATCTGTGAACATAATTTTCTGGTTAAAACGCAAAACGTAGGTCATAATTAGGTGATAAAAGCTCTTGCACTATTTGGATATCGTATGGATGAAGCAATTGCTTTAATTTCCAAAATTTCTTCCTCGTTATTAGGGCTCCTAAAATCCTAAAACCAGCAACACATCTGTTTTATCGGCGTAAGTGTATTATATATTCATTATTGTGAATAAACCATCATCAACTCGATAACTAGATTACATTTGTTTCCAAACGAGTGTAGGGCAGTAACTCACATTTTATTTTTTGTGCCGAAACTGTAACAGATACCAAAAACTATAAAGATTCCAAAAAACTTAATAATGAATACCTGCGTCCGATTTGATTTGTTTTTAAGTTATTTGCATTGTGATTAATAAATATGAATATATTAATGTTGGGCCACCCTTGTTTTGTACACTACCGATCTACTGATAACAATATTATGTCAAAATATGAGTTATACCCGTATAAAGTATCATACCAAATAACATCCAAATCAATGTAAACGTTCTCTTTTATAAGCAAATTTTGTTTTTTTTTAATTAACTTTGAAGTTGAATACTGGCTAAACCAAACGCATTTGTACATAGATAAGTTTTGCTAAATCGTATTTTTTTGATCCCAGTAATTTAGAGACACCCTGCATTTCCCAGTTTTTCAACATTAGTAACTTGAAATTTTTAAGTATTCTACAATCTACAATCTACTTCGTGGAGTTGAGCCATAGCATTAACGCCTTAAATTTCTATTTATGTTAATTATGGAGTTAACACAACATCAATGACTTGCATTTTCTAGAGTTTATGTTATTCATTTTGATTTTACCCTGCCTATGATAATCACTAAATCACTTAAATTTTCCGGATTCTCTGATATTTATTTAGTTGAATCGCGGCAAAAAAAACTTGTATTTTCTAAATTAGTGAATTGAAACTTCTAGGTTTTCTACAATTCATGGAGTGGAGTCATCGCATTGTGACTTGCACTTTCTTCATATTTTTTTGGCAATAATAACGATATCTTAGATATGCTATAAATTAATGAGTTGTATACCCATAAAAACATATTAAAACATGTGTGTGTAGGCGATTAATAAAATGGTCTGTTAGTAATGCATGCGTCGAACTACAATGGGAAACACGCTGTGTCCGCCAAATTATTTGACACAAATAAAAAAATTGCTGGAAGAATGGGTGACTTCCTTTGACACACATATCTTATTGTTTATGATGTTGGAAATATTTAATTGAAGTCCGCAGCTGCGTTTGATGCGGACTAAATTGGTTCAAAGATGTCTCCGCTGATTTGCCAGATAATATTCCGCACTTTGTTTCCCGACTAATTAATAACAAGCCCCATCCGGTTAATCGCGGGCACGCATTGGATTATATTCCTAAAAAATATGGATTGGGAATGACAAAGGTTTTCAGAAGCAATTTGAGAGTTGATTGCGTTGACGAGTCCTCTCCACCTACCGAGACCCGGGCGTTTTTTTGCTAAAAGGAAGTTGCCCATACCTGCACTCTATTATCTAGTTTAGAGGTAATTTCCCCTCAAATAACAACCTGACAAAGACGGCTCAATGAGTGTGGCACACACGCAACCTTATAGTGTGTAGTAATCAGGGCGGATGTCACAACATTGACTGAGGCATTCCGAGGTACAACAAGCATGCCAAAAAAGCAGTCTTCAGTCCCTCACGAATCCATTCATCGACGGCCGCTGTTATCATTTATTATTCGTACGCAATGTGTGCATGTGTAATTGCTGCAGAAATATGCTTATACCATGGAAGCCTTTGATTTTGACGTAACTTGACACGCGCGCTCGTTTGTGTTCCTTTCTGCGTCTATTTTTATACAAAGCTTGTACCTATTAATAGCGTCGAAACGCCCTCGCGGCGTCTTTCATTCCTAATTGCTGTTTAATTTCTCGTGCAAGATGGATTATGGTATAATTGGGAGTCGTATCTGAGAATGAGATACGTTCGAAAATAATTCCCTCCAATAAACTATGCGGCTAGGTAAATGTTATACAAACAAAAATCAAAAAAGGATCTGCATATTTTAGGGGTTTTTTAACTTCAAATACTATAAACCATAGTTGACAGCGGCGCCTAAAAATACTTTTATTTAATTGAGAACAGTTTAAAAAGCATAAACCTCTAAAAATACAACCAATAACTTATGGGGCAGTTTTTTTTTATTGTTGTAGGGGGCAAAAAACGACGCAGGAATTTTTTGAGCCCATTAATTTACCGATTTACGGATGCACAAAGAGCAATCAAGATCTTGCATTTTATAAACACGGACTGCGACCGGATGCCTTGGTGTCAACATAACAGACCATCTAAAGATAGCACCACGAGGGAATCGACTTCAACGAATTATCCATACACACACTTGAACACATGCACACAAGCAAATACGTCCACAATCACAATCAAACAAATCCATACGAGATAAAATTAATGTAGCACATGAGCTTCCTACGTTACTTGCGCCATGGAACACGTGCCATACGAACGGGAAAAACATCAAAGCTAGAAGCATTAAACACGTTTGCGCACACTCTAATTACTTTAAAAACATTTTTTTCATTTCCATTCTAAGCAAGCAAACTTTTGTACACAAATATTACTGATTATAGTCAGCGGAGCTTGAATATACCTGTATATACCAGGCCGTACGTTTTTTTAATAAATTTATACTTAGGAGTTATAAGTATCTGCTTCTCTTAAATAAAAATGGTGTAGGTTTCGCCTAAACGTTAATAATCGCGCGACATATTAAAGTCTGTAGTCTGTAGCTCGGTAGATTATTAAGGCGCGTCTTTACATGCCAACCAATGCAGCCCAACGCATTGGTCACTGAAAATTCTTCTAATTGCTAGAATTTGTATGTCCAGAATATCGTTTTTCGTTTTTATACATTATTTGGGAAGAATACAGATATAAAGAATTTGTTTTCGAAGAATTTAATGTGTGTCTGATGAATAATTGCGCGGCCCATGCAAGCTGTTCATGCGGTGTAGGAGATAATCCGTAATAAATCAATATTTATGAAAACTTTAGATTTTCGAAACGTCACAATGAAACTATAATCTAATGCAGTCACATTTCGGTATGCCGCTGTGTTGGTATTAATTAGTATTATAAAACTTGAAGCGGAAATATATCCCGTCAAATAAATGTTGCTTATTTATATCAAACATCATATATTTATTATTTCATTCCAGAGGTTAGCGTTAATTACGGTACGGATACGGTTGCGATACAGATACGGTACGGCTACGGTTGCGTACATGTAAGGTTGCTAAACCAAAAAAGGTTGTTTACCCATATATTATCCTGGTACCACCCAGTTAGCAAACCTATTAAATATTTTAGGTTTTTAAATATCCCATAAAATTGGGTAAAATGGATAAATCCCATTAAAAAAAACTTCTAAACTGAATTTATGGATTTCTGAACTTCGGGGAAATACACCGTTGAAGTCTGCACGCTCCAATATTCATTATAGCCATTACTGCTACAATGCAGGGATTCACTACGTTTTTAATGAGCACGTAAAAAAATGGTTTCGGTTATAACAAATAAAAATTTATTTTGTTTTAATGCTTTTTGCAGTAGCTAATTAACCTAATTGTAAAAACAATTAAAATAGATAAAATTGTTAAGTACAACGAAACGTTCATACATGTGTAATCGCACGATCAATTAAAATATAAGTGGAACGATTGAGTATTTAAATTCTGTACTGCGTCTCATGTTGGAAATCGGTTCTTGAAGTAATGTTCGCAAAAATTTAATGCAACCGTACGGGAAGTCGAGTAGTCATTTAAGGATAAATCTAATAAAAGGGGAAAATCCCACTCAGTTGAATTTCCAACGTGAGACAGAATACTAATGCTTGGCTTATATAATATTACACATCGTTCTAATTAGTTTTTAATATATCGTGTGGTTCTAATCAACACCGGGAATATATAGACGGATAGACATAATTTTCTCTTCAACATTATATACAGTGTGATTGAAAAGGTGTCGTTTAAAAAGATATGGGATGATGATGAGAAGCAAAAAATGTTAATAAACCTGTCTTATTTTCAACCGTTATCTATTTACAGGCGATTTCTTTGTTTTTATCATTGTTCTATTAAATCTAGCCATAATAGAAAATAAGTCTAATGCTAATTTGTTATGACGGAGGGTATTTCAAGCTTCAATTATAGTTGTTTTATAAGTTTCTAGGTTTCTGTATGTGAATATGCAGAAATTCATTTTTCACGGCTATTGCAGAGGAAAAACCATAGTGAATTGAACATAAGTTTATTGACATTTTTACTTATTTTAACATCACCAATTACACCTCGTTTGGACCATACCTTTTGAATTACCTTGTTACCAATTATGGACAATTGCACTTGAACATTTGATGGATCTTTACATTTTAACCCTGAGGTAACAAAAATAGACAAATTTTTCTCAGATTTTCGCAGTAGCTACTGAAAAATTGATAGGTTTTCACAGCTGAAGCTTAGAATTTGACATATTTTGACAGTTGCAATTGAAAATTAGACAGATTTCGACGGATATAATTGAAAACTTTACGTATGCGTACGGTTTTACTGAAAAAAATTGATAATGTTTACATTTTAACAGGAAGTATTTATTGAAAAATTGATAGATGTTCTTAATTGAAAATTTTACCCATTTAGAAAGTTGTTAAAAATTTGGCATATTTCGACAGTTTTTATTTAAATTTGACATTCAGGGCGATTCAAAAGGTATGGTCGAAACTTATGGTGTAATTGGTAATTTTAAAATAAGTAATAATTGCTAATTGTCATAACAAATGAACAATTGTTTGACTTATTTCATTTCCATTCATTTTATTTATTATTACTTTATTTAACAGAACAATGATAAAAACAAAGAAATCCTCTATAACTTGATAATGTTTGGAAATAAGACATAGGTTTATTATTATATTATGCTTCGTATAGCATCCCACATCACACCCTTAAAAGTTTGGACCATACCTTTTGAATCACCCTGTATTTAAAAAATAAAACATTTCGAAATACAAATGGCACTTTCAAAATCTTGGACACTTCGAAAATGTCATAAAATTTGAAGAAGGCAGGTCACTGAGAAGAGAAAAATCAAAAATTTCGGTCACCATGGTGGTATTTGAGATATCCTAAATTTCAGAACTAATACAAACTATTCGAGATTTAGAACACTTATCAAAATATGAGCAAGGCAACTGGAAAATTTATAAAAACCTAAGATTTCCGTCACGAATGTGTGCGCGACGCACAATTCGTTTATCGGGCTCTCGTTTCGTAAATAACTACCAAACGACTCAATTTTTGTTAAAGGTGCTCATAACTGAAGTGGTGTAAAGCGAGAAATTCTCGATCAGACCAAGAAAATCATTTAAACGAATATTTAGTCGTTTTGTAGTTATTTACGAAAAGAGAGCCCGAGAAAGGAATTGTGCGTCGCGGGCCAATATTCATCTCTTACTTCCGGCGTCTACACAATGCAAACTAGAACTTTTGTGGCAAAACGTGTAATATAATTTTTGTTCAAAATTTTGTTTCCATCAACTTTACCCGATATGAAAATTTTCAGGCGGTGCACCGTTAACGAGATAATTGCGAAGAATTATACAAGTTCGCCGTTTTTCAATATTAAGGGATGAAGCCCCCACAAGGGGAGGGAAAACTCGACAGATATTCGATTCTAGAGTACTCAAGAGTATGTATATCAAATTTAAAAACTATATAATTTATTTCCGCCTGGATTTACTGGATAATTTGATTTCCGGCCTCTATTCCGCGCGAACTATAGCTTTTGTGCCACACCGTGTAATACAAATTTTGTTCAAAATGTAATTCCCATCAACTTTACCAAGTATAAAAATGTTCAGGCGGTGCACCGCATAAGAGATATTTGCGAAAAATAACACAAGTACACCTTTTGGGTGGTGTTTTTTTTTTAATATTAAACTAGTCTGACTGAACTATTAGAAATTAGTAATTGTACAAGCAATGATACTATTACATAACCTACACTACAAAACATACCACAAGTGTTATTCGCGCCACTTATAACGATTCTATTTGACATTGCAAAACATTTTGTTTCATCATTCAATTCAGTAGATTGAATTATGTAATATTTAAAAAAAAAATCATTTAGTTTTCTCCTTAAAAACATGTACAAGATTCAAATCTTTTGAAAGTGATTAAAACTGCACACCGGTTTTGACAAATTTCGTGATTTTCAAAAACTCGGTAAGAAATTCATTTCTTGGTTGTTTATAATCTCATGAAATTTGTGGCACATCCTAGAATTTGAAAACTATGTACTACTATAATTTTTGTTTAAAGCTGTGATATCATCTTGTAAATCTTGGCAATATAACTGCAATTTTCAATAGAAAGACAAGTAAATAAGAAATAATTCCAAAACAAAATAATTTCCAATGTGCGAAGCAATATTGTAACATACTACTGCAATATTCAGCCGAATCAATTCATTTTTACCGATAACAAGTTAACAAGTAAAATTATCTCGGGCAATATATATATATATATATATATATATATATATATATATATATATATATATATATATATATATATATATATATATATATATATATATATATATTAATTTACGTAGTAAAAAAGGTATGGTAGCTTTACTAGAAAATGAAATTCTACCTACGATGAGGGTTCATTGCGGTCTAGGGTTCTCTATTGTTTAGCGAGGGGACGTCACCGAATAATTTTCTTTTTACAAAGTTACTCATATCTGTATACTCGTATCGACTCTGTATTTACTGATGCCGGTTCTAGATGTCCACAGTCGGCGTGTATACAGGGTGAAAATAAAATAAAAAACTTACCACGCATTAACAGGTGAGAGTAGAGATCAAAATAAGAAACAAATTCTAATATACGGCTCAACGGTTTTTGAAAATTTGAATGACACTTTCCAATTTGAATAAATCTGACATAATCAAAATACGTAACACAAAAGTTGTCCTATTGACGGTGACACTAAGCAAATAGCATCCTGTATAACGGCCTTCGTAGGTAGAATTTCATTTTCAAGTAAACGCGCTATATTTCAAGCTAAAAATCGAGATTTTTTGCGAAAATATACGATTTCCAGTCTTCTCATTCAGAAAAAGATTTTCGAAGTGGTAATTGTGTCCGGAATTATCGATAAAAAAAATTCATTTTCAGTCTTTATTAAAAATTGGGAGGTTCTAGTAATTTTTAGCGGAAGTGCTCCAATATGAAGTGGTCGTTTATTGAATGGTGTTTTCAATTATTGCAATTATTTAAAAATGTTATGCCAATTTATGGAAAAAAAAGTACATAAGTAATTTGAATTAAATTTGAATTTTTGTAACTCTCGGGATACAATAGAAAAGGAAAAGAAAAAGGATAAAATTGTGCAATGATGTGTTAATTATTTAAACTGTGTTAAAAAATGTAACTTTGTAGATAGGTACTAACTTTCTAACATATATTTTTCAGGACAACATAAAATACAATTTTAATATGCCAAAAGAAAATGCACAACTTTGATCAAAAAAGGGAATTTATGGAATCCGCTAAAAATCATTAATGCTAGAGTTTATTTATTTCACTGAAAAGAAGTATTATATTAGGTCGTCTCTTTTAACATGCTCGGAACAATAAGTAAATTCTCAAGGTCAAATTTTTATATTAGAGAAAATTAAATGCGCGTTATCATATTTTTACTTATTAGTGCATATATCGTTGCTCTTAATTGTAATTAATATTACTTTCAATAATTAATATTGTTTTCACTAATAAATATTGTTTTTAGTAATTAATATTGCTTTCAATAATTAATATTGCTTCAATAATTAATATTGCTTTCAATAATTAATATTGCTTTCAATAATTAATATTACTTTCAATAATTAATATTACTTTCAATAATTAATATTACTTTCAATAATTAATATAGCTTTCAATAATTAATATTGCTTTCAATAATTAATATTGCTTTCAAAAAGTATTACTTATATGATAATAGGTAGGTATTTCTTCTAATAATTATAATTGTCTTTAATAGTTGTAGGATCACTTTTAATCTTTAGTTATTAAAACATAGTTCTTCCACATTACTAGTTATTGGTAAGTTTCCTAGAAAGAAAATATGGAAGATATTTTACGTATGAGACCACATATTACTGCTTAAATAATAACTACTGCATGTAATAATTATTATTACTGTTTTCATCTGTGTTACTAATGTTCTTATCTCAATCGTTGTAAATAAATCGTTTTATAATTATTGCACTTTTAATGATTACTACTAGTGTTTTTCTTTTTACTTTTCCTAGTTTTGAATATCTTTTGTTTTGATTAGTTATTAATTAATTTTTGATTTCGTTGAATGTTAGTGAAGAAAGGTGTCAAAATCACGTTTAAGCCAATAAGATAGGACGAGGTTTTCATATCTTAGCCATATATTTACAGGCAATCAACTTCCAGTCGAATGAAAAAAAAGAGAAGACATTTTGAAGAATAAAGCTTAAAGCTTAATTGCCTTATTGTGAAATCGTAATTTGAATCTGCAGTAATTCAGACTTTGGTTTCGTCATATTTGAAAGGTATTTTAACAATTATTTCGTTATACATGCTCCTAAATATAGCTCTTTTACGGACTCAAATAAATCCTTAAAATAAGTCTTTTCTGGACCCAATTCCAAAGAGTTGCCATGGTTTAAACAATCTGGTTACTAGGTGGCATGGTTATTAAAATCCGAAGCCCACTATTTTCGAGAAATATTTGCTTTGATCAAAAAATATGATGTATGTTCAATCATACATAATAAATGGTTCGCAAAAAATTACAAGAAACTGTTTTTGTGTTTCTGCATTCGATCGTCACCCCACATAAAAATATACTTAAATAATACCATTAAAATTTACAATAAACTCTTTTAGCCAAACATTTTCTTTCATGCACATTCTCAGTCCAGATATGTACAATACTTAATTAATTTAAACATTATACGCACAAATGTGTTAGTACCGACACACTTTAGTAACTTAGCTCAGTCAGCTACACTGACATTTCCTGATACTTAACAATAGGACATATTCACATTCCTGAGTAGAACAACTACTTTCGACACTTTGGAAACTTTGGAGCCACGTAACTCTCCGCCCTTAATATTTTGACCTACTGAAATTCGCGAATTCATTGGAAATGCATGGGATTTTATATTTATAGTAATGTAATCAGTATTAAGCGGAAGTATTGTATGTTAGTGTGATAACAGGGGAAAGAACCTCTAGAATTTACCGTGGACATATTTTAGAACGTGTTTGGCATAAAACAAAATGTTTACTCCCACCTGTATTCTAGCTGTGGCGTCATCTTTCATATTGGAACCCTAATATTTTAATATTGCGTTCAAAAGATATTAATCTTCTAGATGTGAATATGTATAAATTTAGGGAAGTTACATAAGAAAAAATCCTAGAAAAAATATCATATACTTATAAGTATACGGTATAATCTACAGGCACTATGATTATCCATTTATTAGGTAATATGCATAACTACCGAATAGTTGCGCTTTTCCAAACATAAAAAACTATACTCTATTTTTTCTTAACTTCACGTTCAACTTACGCGTTCACGTCATCAAAATAATAATCATAATAATGATGACACAATTTTACAAGGTTGCCAGCTGTCCTGGGTATTTAAAAATGGCTGCAATCAGCTGTTGCGCCCGTGCAATTTTGTGCGACAGTGCGCAGTTCATATCAAATTCGTCGACTTCTCTGCCGTTTATCGTACAGATATAAATCTTGTGGATATGGTTTAACATCTACAATGGCAAAATATGCATTGTAATAATCGATCAAATGTAACAAGTTAAACGTCAAAGAAGTTTGATTATACACATATGTTATGTATGAGCATGTGTTAGTGAAAAAGATCGTCACCGAAAAAATATCACGGCTGCCAACATAACATGATTTATTACATGATTGGCAGGCGAAAATTGTGTCCGCCGTTAATTACCTATTTATAACCACCGGTGATCAGTGTTATGTAACAAATGATCCTCAGATTAATTTCGATTATTAAACTATTGTTATGCATATTCTCGAAAACAATCACGTTGCTACGAAAAAACCTCACCACATAGCTGTTTGATGACGTGAACGGCAGTTTAGAAAAAATAGAGCATAAATAATTCCAACTCTTCAAGTAATAAGTGCATTTGGTGGAGAGCATAACTTGTTTTTGGTTACGCATATTATCTCCTAAGCTGATCATCATTAGAATATAAATTTTCTGATTTTCGCTTAGATGACAGTGTGACGTTTCATTGGAATAAGCATTTTAGCCTCAGCCGAGATTAGAATAATAGTATAGTATTTAGTAGTAAATAGCTAAACATTTTTATCTCAATTTTGTTTATGTAAAGTCTTATTTAGGTGCCGTTTCCGCTCCGAAGGTTGGCAATCCGAAGGCGATTTTTATGTTTGAAACAGTAGATCTAAATAGTTGGTTGCTAGTACAGCCACACCACTCCCTAAGGTTTTTCAGCCATGAGTTTCATCTCCTTCCTATGGACCTCTTTCATCTGATGTTTCAATGCATAATTAGTTGCAGGATTTGATATTTTTTGTCCTCTCATGATATGTCCCATATATGATAGTTTTCTTCGCTTAGTTGTCAGAATTATTACTTTTTCTTTGCTCATACGTCTCGTCACTTCTACGTTGATTATTTTCTCTACCCATGAAATCCATAGTATTCTCCGATATATCCATAGCTCGAAAGCCTCCACTCTCTTTATGTCGATCCTTCTCAATATCCAGGCTTCCGTCCCGTAGTATAGTACTGATAGTACGTAACATCTCACCAGTCGTGTTCTTACTTCAAGGTTTAGATATAGGCAGCAGAAAAGCCTCTTCATTTATGTAAATGTGCTTCTTGCCTGCTCGATTCTGATTCGTATTTCTTGGGAGCTGTTATTATTTTCATTAATTTAATCTGAGTTGTTTTTGTTATTAGCATATATTTTGTTTTACCCATATTCAGTGATAGGCCATATTCTTCATATACAGTGTCTTCGAGTGTTTCTGCTAAGAAAACCGTATCATCGACATACCTCAGATTATTTACTGCCGTGCCGTTAATTTTAATACCTATGTTTTGATCATCAAGTGCTTTATTTATTACTTCTTCTGAGTACAGATTAAATAGGGTTGGTGAGAGTATACACCCTTAACGTATTCCTCTCTGTATTTCTATTTCTTCGGCTGTTGCGTCTTCTACTCGAACTGCTGCTTTTTGGCAGTAAAATAGGTTTGAGATTACTCTTATATCTCTGAGGTCTATCTTTCTCTTTAGTAACGTTTTTATGAGTTGGTCGTGTCTAACTTTATCGAAGGCTTTGTTATAGTCCATAAAGCATGGGCGTAGATCCTGATTTACGTCTAGGCATCGTTGCGACAGGACATTGAGTGCAAACAGTGCCTCCCTTGTTCCTAGTTGATAACAACCATTCATTTGGAATCACTCCTGTTCTGTAATGATATTGATTAATTCTACCAGAATATGAATCTGGTCCTCCTCTTATCAGGTTAAGAATTTCCGCTGGCAGTCGGTCTTGACCTGGCGCTTTTCTGTTCTTTAGTGCTCTCAGTGGTTTTATGTAAAGTGGCAAAATGTATTAACCGTTATGCCCAGAACAATAAAATCTATCGAATGAAAATTTAAAGTTGAAGGGTTCCTATTAAAGAACAAAACGATGACATCATAGATACAAAATAAGTGGAAGTATAAGTTTTAGAATTACGCTAAAATGTATATTTTCAAAATTAGAAATCGACCTGTTGGAGATTTTTATTCCAATATTTCTCCATTCGCATATTCTGAATTTATTCCTTACTTTTGCCGCTCACTGTAAAAAAAAAGTAACTATTTCTTCAGAAAAAATAATATTTTGGGGCACAATTTTGCATGGTAGTATTTGGAACTTTGCAGTTTCTAACTGAAATTTAACTCTAATTTAATCGATCTCTCTTCTTTTGTTAAAGAAAACTGCATATTAATGCATATTTGTATTTCTATTAAGACTTTTTCAATGCATTTTGTCCTGGGTTTGAATGAATTCAGAACGGTGTTAATATACAGGGTGTATATAAAGTACCGTAAAACGAGGTTACATTGCTCCTGTAGGACATACATTGCTCCAATTTCTGACTTTGCAAATTTTGCTACATTGTGGTAGTTGAACAGAATAAAAAGTGGTAAAGTCTGTTGTCCAGTAGAGGGCACTCCGATATGCATCTAAAATAACGCAGATATACTTCTTCCCATTTCTTGACCTTCAAACACTTACCTGTTTGAAACCACCCATTTAGACAACAATTGTGGCCGGTAAAAATGATTGTGTATAAGAATCACTATATCAATAATAAGGTAAGTTGTATTTTGATTTAATGTATTATCATGTTAGCTTTAGAAAGTCGTGTGAGTTGAACAATCTTAAAACGTATTTCGATTTTGCCGTAATGCTTACCGTTTTGAGGTTATATTGCGCCAAATATACTTTGCCCCACTATTTTTTTGGAGCAAAGTTACCCCAAACGATACCTGTTTATTTTATTTAGTTATAAATTTGGTTGCAGATATGCCAAGAGTGTACAACGGAAAACTAGGCTCTCGGGCTTATTAAAGCAAAATTATACCCAAGAAACTTTGCAACAATGTTTAGAAGCAGTTAGAAGTAAACGAATGACGCAGAGAAAAGCAGCAAAAGAGTTTAAAATTCCGCGGCGAACTATCATTAATAAACTTAAAGGCAATCTTCTTGAAAAGCCTGGAAGACCCACGATATTTTTCGAGGAAGTAGAAACTGGATTTGTAAACTGTATATTAGCCTTCAGCACATTTGGTTTCCCACTAGACTCTTTTGATTTGCGCATGATCGTGAAATCATTCTTGAGCCGAGTTGGTAGAATTGTGAGAACATTTCTAAACAATATACGTGGTAATGAGTGGGTCTTAAATTTTCCGAGACGCCATCCATCCAGACTCACTGTACGATTTGCTAGTAATATAAAACGCAGTAGAGCATGTATAAATGCTGAAATGTTATCGGATTACATCTCAAATTTAGGGGAAGTTGTGAAAGACGTGCCACCAGAGAACATTTGGAACTGTGATGAGTCGAATCTGACAGATAACCCTGGCCAAAAAAAGGTGATAACCAAGCGTGGTTGTAAATATCCTGAAAAGATTCGTAATTCATCCAAAACTAGCATTTCTATTATGTTTGCTGGTAGTGCTGCCGGAAAACTCTTGCCTCCATATGTAGTTTACAAATCTTGTTGCATGTGGATAACCTGGACGAGAATGGGCCCAAACGCTGCCGTTATAGTAATAGTGCTAGTGGATGGTTCGATGCCAATAGCTTTTTAGACTGGTTTGAAAGCCTAATGTTACCAAAGTTAAAAAAACTTCAAGGCAAGAAAGTTTTAATTTGCGACAACTTATCCTCCCATATATCAGTACATGTTCTAACTCTATGCAGAGATAATGATATATCTTGTGTATGCTTGCCACCAAACGGCACTCATTTAACACAATCCGCTGGATGTGGCATTTTTCGGCCAATGAAAATTGCGTGGCGGAAAATATTAGCAAACTGGAAGAGAACAACATTTTCAATTTCTCCTAAAACAACTTATGGCTGCCTTACAACTCAATGCTGCTGCAAATTTAATTTCGGGTTTCAGAAAATGTGGCATTTATCCAGTTAATGTTCAAGAGCTTTTGGCGATGTTTCCACGACCTCCAGGTGACAATAATGCTGTAGAACATTCATTTCTACAATCTTTAGAATCAAAAAGATTAGAATTAACCGAAACAAAAACCAGGAGGAGATAGAAAATTACTGTTGCTGCTGGTAAGAGTATCGGGCCTTGATGATGATCAAGCTGGCGAAGAACCACAGACGTCAGTGAAGAAATGTCGCAAATCAATAAATGTGGATAGTGACCTGTCAAATGATGAAATATCTTTGCGGGATTCTTCTGAAGACGAGGATTTTGTGGGAAGTATATTAGGAGAAACCGCGGAGGATGATGTAACTGAAATGGTCGGTTCTCGACAAAAGAGCATTAAAGACCTTCTTTCATTGCCGGGTGTTGTCAAAGAAATAGGGGAATATGTTCTCTTCCAATATGAAGGTGAAATTTTTCCGGGTAAAATAATATCATTTGATAACAATGGAGCTACACTAAGTGCAATGGTGAAGTCCTTAAAAAACTGGAAATGGCCTGATAAGTCAGACACTCTTCACCATGATTGGAATGATGTTATGGGCATAATTCAAGAGCCAAAAAAGGTCTCGAATCGGGGATTCTTTTCTGTTCCAGTCTTAGACAGACTGTGGGGTAGATAAAGGATAAGATGTGCTTCAGATATATGTTTCAAACTTACTTTGAGTTATTTTAGTACCTATTGTAAAGGTTTTCATTAATAAGTTTGTATTAATAATATGACAATTATTTTTCAATTATTCCATACCTAGATAACCTACATACTATTTTGTGTGTGGTACAACCCATAATATAGTCTCACTATGCTCCAATACATGTTGTAAAGCTGAATAATTTACAATGTCTCCGTTGGTGCAAAGTATCCTCCCCCTATGAGGGAACATTGCCCCAAACTAAATAATAATTAAAAAAAATATTCCATTATTTATTTATTTTGCAAAATGAATCTCTAGTGTCCATATCATACGTTGTTCTAGCAGTTTCTATATTATCGACATATACTGGAAATGAGAAGGTAAGTTTTATAAGTACTATTTAAAAGTTCATTTTAAAATGGGGCAAAGTAAACTCGTTGTACGGTATGGAATAAATTAATTATTTCGGAAATTCATTTTTTTTTTTAGGAAAATTGTCGACATCGAATTTAATTTTCAACAATACACATTTTGTTGTAATCTAAAAATGCTGTCATCATTTGTTGCAAATATGATTAGACATGTAGTTTCCAGCCTACTTATGAGAGACAATTAGGGAGGTAGCCTGCTTATAACGGTTTAAGATTCCCACAAGGTAGTAAGCAGGTTTCTAATCTGCATACGTGTATGCCTATGCGGTATATAACTTGCCCTCAACTTTTGCAAGAATATCCCGTCTGTGCCCGAATCTGGCCCAATATTTCTGGGTGGACGCTGAAGGTACCATCTTGAAATGTGAATCCAGATTAATGGACGAGGCCATTTCGCAAAGCGGTGCCACACACTAATTCGTGAAAGATACATTAGCAGATGAATGTCATTGAACCAAATTGGTACAGTGAAGAACCAGTCTGTTTCTCATATTGAAGGTGAGCGTATAACCTCTCTGGGACGCGCATCCATCATCATCACAGATCCTATATACTTACTGGTACGGAGCTCCAGTGCGCCAAGCACTTCGTCGGCCGTCCCACCGGCGAGGAGGCCGTCGACTGGCCTGGTCGGCTGACTCAAATCGTGATTGTTACAGTCCGTACTTACGTATCAATGCGATTGCGAAGGTAATTTTTCATCTCGCCATGTATGCGAGGACTCCAGGCCCAATGTTGGCATCTGATTTAGGAGTAGCGGGTGCATAGTACATAGCCGGCCGGCGTGTTCCAGTGAGCGCATGGAAAATATTGCACAAGACTGCGAGACCGATGGTGCGAGATAGCCTTGAAAGATTGTTTGCTGCTGCTTACTATTAGGAATAGGAAGTGCGCTCGGGTTTGCGCCCATTGTCGGTGCGCGAGTGCGGAGTCTGGACGGAGGAAGGCGGTGTTAACAGAACGAATTATAATTATAAATTAACGAGAATCTAATTTAATAATTTACCATAACTGAACCTGTTTTGTGTCAGTTAGCGCTGCTTAGCGCTCTTTTCGGGGCGCGCGCGTTTGTTTTATTTTGGGGGCAGAAACCTTGTTGGAAGTAATTTAGGAATTGTTATATTGATTTTAGAATGCAGTAAATGATTATAATTTTCACAGGTAGATGCTCGGTTCCCATATATTCACATATACAGCCTTCTCGCCCGAAATTAATTTACACAACCAGTTCTGTTCTGAACACTCTTTGTTTTAGGTTGGGCCGTGTTTTGTTCTCCGGTTTAAAACGGCTCTTGTTTATTATTTCTCTTGCGGACCACAGCCAGCATCCTCCGCCGTTTCCTCCTGCAAGACGAGCACTACTTGTCCGGCTGTCTGCGTGACGCGCCTCCTCTCCCTCTGGTCCAGGGCTTCCCCATGGCCGCATCTCTGTCGCCTGTTAGCGAGGTTGCCATGTGCGCGTCTCACCCGCCTCTACTAAGCAGCTTGAAAACATAAGCCGACATAACTTATCATGAATTGGTTTCCTCGGTAGCGTGTTGAAGCTGACTCGCTATCATTTAAAGTTAAACATGAATGCTATAATACACAGACACCTAGACTGTCGAGTTTGTAAACGCCGGCACTTAAAATAATTACCATTTGCCCGCCGTCCCAATCAATTTCGGTGGATTTGATTAATTGCATTTGCACTTTATTATCCGTTTCCAGCGCATTTATGTGCGTCCAGCGAATCGATGCCATTCAATGGGCGATTGGATTTGGGATCGGTTGCACATTCATACCGCAACACCCCCACGCTAACGCTAACTAGGCCCGTGGTGGGACGTACACGTTGAAACACTTGTTTGGGGTTGGATGCGTCGTAAACGCAACCACCTGACCCAAGTAGTCCCGCCGAGTCATCTTGGACAATGACCTTTGGAATGTGGTCGCTATTGAAGGGAACTAAATAACCCGATGACGACCCTCCACTAATACCACCACCACATCTTCACAGGTAAAGATACGCTCGCAGCTACATACTCACGCACACGTACTTTAAAGGCGCTCTCAAGTATCGATCATATCTTCGTGTTCCATATAAACCAATACACAACGTGTACATGCATCATCTCTTTCATCTCGATAACTTTCTCAGTATCAAGGACGTATCTCCGGAAAACAACATGCCACAGACGTTTCCCGCCAATATAGCAAGACAAATAGAAAAAAAAGTCCAAAATCCATCAAGAGCCTAAACCAATAACCGAATGTAATTACAAATTTAAAAAAAAAACAATTCATCGTAATAAATTAATAATAAATTAAATATGATGAAAGTACAAATTATAATCGTCGCCAGTAACATGCAAATCGGTTCTAAAACGCACAGGAAACAGCGAGTTTATCACTTGAGGAGCCCTCAGAGAATTTACAAAACTGGACACCGTCGTCCCGGAACGTTTAATTGTAATTATCGCCGAAGCGAGATGCATTAGTGCATGTCCCTTCATCATCGTCAATCCTGCAAGTTCGGCGTAGCGCATTAAAAACGGTGGAGGGAGGAAGTGTACAGGGCAGGACCGGCCCGTCCGATTTTACAATCTCCAGTTAACTTTAAACATAGTTTAGTTTCCATGAAAAACATTCAATCAACAATTACATCCAGGAAAGTATTCCTTGATTTACGAAGTAGGCGCCATCATTTCCAGGCCAAATCAAAGAATAAATTTTAGAGGTATTGAATTATTGCTGAAAAGATATAATAAGTGAATTGATGTCAATGATTGAAAAATATCAAAAACTAAAATTTAATTGTCTATAAATTACTATTACTATAAATTGTCTTCGGAGGCAATTTTTGCATTGCCCAAAGTAGCGTGTCTCAAACTATATCCCACTTCCGTCAAAGTATCAAAATTAACATATAAAAAATCCTTCGGACGCTTATAAAACTTCACAAACGGTAGTACAGGTAAAGAGAGTTGTGAACACGTGCGTCCACGTGAATCCAAAACGTACACGAATCTGGGGTTCCAGTTCAGACGTCTTGTATACAAGAATACTCTTCGTAGAGCACCGTAAAAACTCCTCTCTTCTTCTCATTATTTTTTATGCCTATCCATTAGTGGATGTTTGTAATAACATTTTCCATTTCATTTTGATTTATGGCTGTAAAAATGAGTCTTTCGATGCTGTCCAGTATCCTGCAGTCCAGTAAAATATAATACAAATAAACGCAAAACAGAGAAAATAGTACCAAAAACTCATTTCAGACGTGACAATACCTGCACCACAGTGCAAAACAATATTACACCTGCACTGCAATGTAGAAATTGGAGAATATTAGAAACATTTGGGTTAATTTTACAAGATAACGCGTAGGTGTAATTTTTAACGTTAACATGGAGATGTTTAGTATTTGTTGCATCAATGGCATCTGCTATACGCATCAAAGTCATCAACCAAATTCAGAGGGTCGAAACTGCTACACCCGGGTCGCCGAACAGATATAATAATAAAAGAAAGAAGGCGGGTTATGGTTGCGTAGACCGATCTGCGCCAAAGCCTGATTTACACTTTTACAAGGAATTCTGGCGAGCCCAGTAGGCTCGGTTACCGGTTACCATAACATATTTTGTGGTCACTAATGACAATCACTAATATCTATGATTACAATTTTCTGTCTATTATTTGTTAAATGCATAATTGAAATTTATTAATTCACTAAAGTCGTTACCAAAAATTTTTATTCTATCAAAATATTTTTGAAATTGTGTCACAAATATCTACAATAGAATTTTCTTTCTATTATTTGTTACCAGAACCACTTAATCCTTTGCAATTTATTCATGAAAGTCCTTATCCAAAAATATTGATTCAATCAAAATATTTTTGAAACTGGGGATCTCTATCTCTATGATGCGTATTTTATATCTATTAAGCATTTGTTAATTGAACCATTTAATTGTAAGCAACATATTCATGCAATTCCTTTCCTTGAGAAAAACTGTCAATGTAAAACTGGCACAATACAATAGTATTCAAATAGCAATTCTAATAAACCAGTATAATGTACACTATTTTATTTGCTAAACACGAGTAAATGGTTAAATTAAGATCATACATGACAATATAAAATAGATCACCTCTCAGTGTCAAAATTTTCATAAACACAATATCACAATTTCTATCACAATTGCCGTCGATCGACGGCAAAGTTGAAACAAACATATCTAATAATAATAATTGAAAATTAAGTGAATTAAAATAATATAAACATGACAGGGGAGCATAAAATTGACACGGGATAAGTAAAAATTTTACACTGGCTCGTGTCAACCATTACATGCACGGTGCATTTATTGAAAGTATATGAATATATAAAAAGGTATAAAATTGTTACACTTGTTGTGTAATGTGTAATGTATGGTATGTAAACATCGTATGCGTAGGTTACCAAAAACAATTGAGTCCAGTCAAGTTAGACTTTTTGGCGGAAATAAATTATATGTCAGCGTTGCATGAATTTTTGATTGAAATGAGTTCTAAAGTAGATGAAGTTCCTAACATAAGTTATTTTAAAATACCTTCACCAAGTTTTGCACATCCAATTAGACTCTAAATGGATGTGCAAAAGTCGTGCAAGTATTCTGGTATGCTGGTCGCCCCAAATTTTAGAGTGAGAAGAATGCCTTAGCGCAAGTGATTATGAAAATATAATAAATGAATTAGTATCTCTGATTTATAACGAAAAATAATTTCTGGACGAATATGACAGAACTCGGAACAGAACTATTATTGTTTACACCAAAAAGCACCGAATAAATGAGGGAGCGACTCACTAGTCGCTATCGATGTCCCAATGTTACGTGTAACCGAGAAATGAGAAGTTCGGGAAATCCCAGATAGTCCCTGCATTTCATGGATTTTCCAGCAGTTACCCCCACAACAAGGAGAATTCCGGAAACTCATACAACGGGATCGTTGTGGTAAGAGTGGGCAAGCATACGATTTTATTTTCTATCAAGGGAAAACAACAAATTTAAATTAACAACATTTAAAAATATACGGCTATGGGGCTAGTGTAAGGGGCTAAGGGGCTAGATTACATCTTTCCGATGGAATAAAAAATGTTGGTCATAAATTGTACTATGACAATTTTTTTTCATGTTACCAACTATTGAGAACACTGAAAGAAAAAGATATATATGCTGCGCGAACTATCAGAGTAAATAGATTTTTCAAGCCACCGTTATTGCAAGATAAAGAAATGAACAAAAAAAGCGAGGTTCTGTAGATGAGGTTGTCAGTGAAGGTGGCATAGTTGCTGTAAAATAGCTTGACAATAAAACAATATGTCTTGCATAAAATTTTGTCGGTAAAGGTGAGGAAGACCTTGTAAAAAGATGGGACAAGAAAGAGGGAAAATATATAGAGGTAAAGAGACCCGAAATAATTAAGCTTTATAACCACAATACGGGAGGAGTAGACCATCTCGACCAGCTGATTAGCACATATAGGATTTTCATTCGTTCAAAAAAATTGACACTACGTATTATAATGCACATGGTGGATTTTGCTTTGGTAAACAGTTGGATTGAATAAAAGAAAGGCTGTGAAAAGTGTAATATACCGACAAAATAGATTATGGATTTACTGGCCTTCCGAATGCGAGTTGCTGATGGTTTGATAAGTGTAGGAAACTCTTTATCAAAAAATAAACGTGGTCGACCCTTCACCCTTCACCAACTGTAGCACGTAAGCGTGGGGAAAATCGTCCATTACAAGAAATCCAAAACGATAGAACTGATCATATGCCTCAGTTTGACGACAATAAAGAAGCTACTCGTTGCAAGTTTCCGGGATGTAAAGGGCGAACGCATGTTTTATGTGGTAAGTGCAAGATACATTTATGCTTGATAAGAGTGAGGAACTGCTTCACCAAATTTCATAGACAATGAAAATTAGTCTAGTTATGTTTTGAATAAATAAAAACAAAAAAAAATAAACAAATACTTTATTTACTTTATAAAGGTCACTAATAATATATTAAAATTTAAAAAAATATGTTTTTTAACTATCAATAAAATTCAGGTTTTAAGGGGTTAATGCAGCATGAAGAGCAACGTGCTTCAGTTTTTCATTTCCATAGCTCTGTGGCGAAAATTGCAGGACAACATTGATCATGTTGCAGTTTATTTGAAGACTAATACGCGAGTTCTACCATAGCTGGAAAAGATCAGTTTGCAAGAATAATATTGCTGCAATATTCCCTTAATAGTAAAAACTTGCAGCCATAACAGACATAAACGCTTACATTGACATTAAAGAATAAAGATAAGTCATAACTTATTAATATTGCCTATAAATAAGTAACAAAATCAACGCTAATAAATTTCGTTCAGATAACTTCGTTTATGGTTCATTTTGGCCGATAAAATGTCCTAACCTCAAAATAACTGCGCGTTCAGTACAAGGTGCTTGGTGATGGTATAGTTCATCGCCGCGCCTCCATCAAATTTTTAATATCAACAGGGAGAGCAATTACGTTTTCAGTCCGGCCCTGCATCTATCCACGCGGTGAATATAATTAGAGCGGCGGCGGCGCTTGGTGACGTCATTAAGAGAACAGCCTCCCATCGAGGCGACGGGCAAGTAATGTAAATCGCGTGGTGTCCGTCCGGTTTGCGTTGTCACCAGCTCCATTGTGCCAGTGTATTTATATCTTGCACTTAAAACCAACTAGACGCGCCTGAGCTTACGCTCCGATTCTCATTAATCGGCGGCCGATAGATGTGCGCGAATCACTAAATATGCGGCACGCACAATTGTGCGTCCGACGGTTGTTGAACCCACAACCTATGACCCAGAGCGTAAGCGCCGCACGCTGTTATGCGCCTCCCAGTAAGCTAATAGATAATTAAACAAACAAAAACACGCTCAAATCATCACCACTGCAATGCAATGGCATTGGCAAACAATTTGGTGCTGTTTAAATTAGCAGATTCGAATCAAAATACTTGAATAGGGATAATAAATAGTCAATCATTATAATTTATGACATTGGATCTACGGAATCGGTTAGTCAATCAGAATAATGAAATTATGAATTATATAAAAGGTCAATTTTTAATGTTTATAGAATTTTTTTAAACACCTCACTACGATATTTCTGCAATTACAACTCTGTAAAAACCGCTAATATAAAACAATGAAATATATAATTTCTTTGCAAAAAACTTCAGGTACGAAAGTTATTTCACTGACAAACTTTTATATACAAAGAAAGAAAGTACAAAGAAAAGAAACTCTAAAAAATAATGCAATAAAAACAATATATTGTTAAAGTCCTCTTTAAATCAGATGGCTATGAGAAAATTTGTATTCTGGAAAAAAAAAATGTGACAAAATATCTAACTTATACTGTAAAAAAATTAAGCACTATTTCAATTTTAGAAAATATTAACTAACACAAAAAAAACTTCTGGTTGACTATTTCCAACAATAGTTCGAACACTGAGAAACTGTTAAATTCAAGTTTCAATCTAAAACTCGCACATACCCAAAGACACTGTTATCAATTTGTGTCGAGATCGATCACTACCTACTCACATTTTTCTGACAATCACAATACTTTGTATTACACATGATAAAGTACCTACGTATGTATTTGCCTTTGACGATTTAGCGAGGCACTTTCGTCGCGCTGTTACCTCCAAGATGTGCATGAAATTCCTTCTGCCTCGCTGGAAATATCTTGCGCTTAAAGTTTCGCCAAAATGAAGTTGCCGGGGTAAGTTCTTTAGATTAAAAGGAAATCAATACCGAGATGCGGACGCCCTTTTTGCTCTCACCGTGTAACTTTTGAATAATGAACTTTATCAAATGGTGAAATAATCGAGATTTTTTTAATTATTATTACATTCTTATGTTGTCTACCTTCAATTTCACGTGTATATAACTATTCCAATTACCGACAAGCGGACGTACACGCATGTTAGTCTGCTAAATGTAACGGACGAGAACGATTCTTGGAACAAAGTGGATCTTTTATTTCTCCCATTAGTGCAGGCGAAGCTTGTTATACCAAAAAAGGTGTCATAAACTTCCAGACAACCATGTATCTGTCTAGGGCAGTCAATGCTAAAACATGTCTTCGGAATCCCATGGTGGTGGACATTTCTAACGTGTCTTACAACAACAAAAATCACTGCCTGCTGTACATTTAATTAAGTATGTATGAAATAACTATTTCATGCTGTAAGCCCGTACAAATCATCCGATATTTGTATTGATTTTTTTAAAACTTTATTTTGTACCATTAAAAAAATAGTACCTACTTATATTATGTACAGGTGCATAAGAGCCTTTCACGCACGCTCGCGCTTGAATTTCAGGTTTTGGATATTTGGATGTGGTTCCGAGATGTAGAATATTAACTTCCCCATCCAAGTATCTGGATCTCAGATTATAATTTCGGTTCGGAGGTATACGGTCATGGATTGGCATTCGAGGTGTCCTATATTTGGATCTGGTTCCGTATACGAGATGTTAAATGTAAGAACGACAATCTGGATTCGAGGTGGTAAATATACGGATCATAATCTAGATTGGAGGCGACAAATGTTGCAATCCCTCCCTTGTAAAAAGTGGACATTAGGATCTGGATGCAAGGACCACTTGGAGTTTTTGGATAGATGAAGACATGGCGTAGTGAGGGTTGTAACGGACAGACCCCCACAAATGTGGTCAATGCTATCTACGACATTCACCATTCAAATCTTAATCCCAATTTGGTAGAAAATAAAATACGAAACACCTTTTTCACAAAGACATTTATTTATCTAAATGTACATTTCGGCCGCAACAATCTTCAGTAGCAAATCAGTACTACAGTACTGTAGTACCAGTACTACTATAAAAACGTACATTTAGTTAAATAAACGTTGTGAAAAAGGTGTTCTAAAAAAACTGTAGTACTGTAGCACTGGCTTGCTAATGAAGATTGTCGCATTGCGGTCAAAATGTACATTTAGTTGAATATACAGGGTGGCCCGCATATCCTCGCTCAGACCATTGCTGCTAGACTAATGAAAATTGAGAAAAAAATCTGATTGGAAGTTATTGGACACTTGATGTGCTACTTTTTGAAATTATTTTCGATTGTCTAGAGCAGCGTTTTTCAACCTGTGTTCCGCAGAACCCTTGGGTTCGGCGAACAATTACCATGGAACTGTAAACATTATCTTCAAGAACTGCATAGTGCAGCGGGGTGCACGCTAGACGCTTCAAGCGTCCAGAATCTGGATTTGGATTTTGTGAATTAAAAGATGAAATAAGAATGTTGTTAAGTGAACATGTATTTGAATTGTCACAAATTGTTACAAATTAAAAGATATAGATTGGATAATGAAAATAGCATATCTCGCAGATATTTTTACTTATTTTGTCTCTTTCCAAGCAAAAACTATGATTATCTTCGAATAACAGAATAAAATTAATGCTACTATTCTTAAATTAAAATTTTGGTCTGATTACATTTTAAAAGAAAATACTGAGTGTTTCACTAATTTACATGAAAGTATGTTAACTAATAACGTTAAAATGAATAAACATTTAGAAGACAATATACTGCAGCACTTCAGATCATATCAATCAGATTTTCAACAATCTTTTCAGGAGTATTTTGCTTTTGAAAAAGAAAACCTATCTTGGATTTAAAACCCTTCTGAAAAAGCTTGTGGTAATAATCAATTGTCAGTTAAAGAACGAAAAGAAATTATCGATATATTGACTGACTCTCAGTTAGAAATAGAATTTAACTGAGTTGATATTATCCATTTTTGGCTTCAAATTTATTATATATCCCGAGATTGCTAAAAGAGCTGTAAAGCACTTGATGCCTTTCGTCCCAACTTATGTCTGCGAGAGATAATTTTCTCTGTACACTACAACAAAAATACAGGAGCAGGTTGAACGCAGGTTGAACGACCGACATGCGCTTACAAATTTCTCCTATTGTTCTTGATACAAATATGATTTGCAATAAAAAACAGGCCCAGCCTAGTCATTAATGTGATTAAATTTAATATTAGTATTTGTTACTTTATTGTTCTATTACTTCAAAGTTAATTCAAATAATAGGCCAAGCCTGGTATCAACATTATTTTGTGTTTTAAATTTAAATTCGTTCGTAAATGTGTTACTAATTCTAGGTTTTGTTATAAAAAATAGCTTCTGCTCCAGTGTGACATAGTGCGATGGGCGCGAAGCAAAACCAGGCAGTTTAGCCAGTAATGTGATTTTCTTTCCGGTAATTATTTTGTTTAGAATTTTTTAATAAAGAATATTATTTATTTAAATTTACAATAATAATTATATAATTATAATTATTTGTGTATTAGTATTTGTTACTACATTGTTACATTACACTTAAGTAATTGAAAATAACAGGCACCGCCTGGTATTACTATTATTTTGTGATTTTAATTTAAATACTTTCGTAAATGTGTTCTAAACGTGTTTAAATGTGAAACTAATTCTAGATTTTTTTTCTGTTAATTATTTTGATTAGAATTTCTTAATAAAGAATGCAGCCATATTTTAATAATAATTATTTATTTTAATTACAAGGGTTCCTTTAGAAATACCACAAATCAGAAGGGTTCCGAAGGCAATGAAAGGTTGAAGAACCCTGATCTAGAGTGTATCATAAATCCGGGACACAGGATTTGGTCTCTTTTTTAAATGGATCATCGCCCAGTACATTCTTTCATTTTTAGAATCTGCTTCATGTGGGCTTCACATTTTTTTTATTTTTAGGGATCAGATGCAACGTTTCCAAGTTATTCACAGTTTTATCAAATTTAACGAAAAATCATGGATGTGGAAAAAAATTCAACAAATCCTTATTATAAGAAACCAATGAGAGAATGTGGGTATGCAAGTACCCAAGCAATGTGCCAACACATACACAATATCAGTAAAATACACGTCAGTCACGTCACGTCAATATCAGTCACGTAAAATACACAGAGTGTTCTGAAACAACGATCGAATTTTGTTATTTTAAAATGGCTAAAACTTATTATTGAGAAACTTATTATTTACCTATTAAAAAGTATTATTAGATTATAGTCCATATGCTACCATTGAATAGCTCATTGGACGAGCACTCATAATATAAAGCTACATACAGGGTGTTCCATTTGAAAATATTGTGAAAAAAGTGTTCCGTATTTTATTATCTGTGATACTTTCACAAGGTCCACATGGAACATGGTTTTTCCAATATCTGGTAGTGTGTAGAATATAATCTCTACATTTTTTATTCTAAGGACTGGAAGTTTATTCTATTTCAAACAGACGAATACGGCACAACCATAACTTATAATTCAAAATTTCAACCTGAAATTATGAATATCATGAATTGATATTTTCTTACTGTGTGTTAAAATTTATTCCCTTGATATTGTTTTAATGCCCTTCTGCGATTCTTTATAAACGTATATGAGGATGTGAGGCACTTGTGCCCGTATTATAAAAACTTAGAACATTGGCTGAAATACACGGCAAATAATAACAGATATCGGAGTGAACAAAAAATTAAAGAATCGTCTAAGAACTTTACACAAACACACACAAAGATTGGCAATGAATGTAACAAAACCAACGATTAGACAGTGACCACAAGACTAAAATCATATCAAATAAATAACAATTATGATCAAATAGTTGCGATCCAAAATCAATAATTACTTAAATAAGTTTTACCTTTTTTCACAGTTTATTTTTATAAAAATAAAAAATAAACGGGCCTTTGTGAAAAAAAGTAAAGTTATTTAATTAATTATAATAATTTTTCACATGGAAGGAAACATACAGGAATCAGAACGGAAACCTTGGTGTATGTTCACTAAGCACAATCACTCCGTTAACTATATTCAAATCCACGAATGGCAAAAGTACTTTGTAGAACTGCTTGCAACACCACGAAACGACCTTCCCCTGAGAGCAGCATTTACTGAAGAGTACCAAGAATGGTATAACGAATCAATATCCGGAGAAGAACTTACGGACGCTGCTAGTAATTTAAAGAAACGGAAGGCAGCAGGCTTAGACAACATCTGAAACGAAAACATCGTAGAGTTATACCCAATTCTATCATCCTGGTGGCTCAAAATATTATATACAATGTTGAAAAAATGGAACAATCCCAGAATCTTGGATGATTTCTAAGTCGAACACCCTCTATAAAGATAAGGGTAGTTTCAAGGAGCCAAACTGCTACAGAGGGATCGCTCTAGCACCCACCCAACTCAAGCTTCTAACAAAAATAATTAACACTAGAATAGTAGCTACATGGATGACAAAACTGCCCGCAGAGCAATATGGATTTAGAAAAAATAAAGGGTGCGAAGACGCCTTGTGTAAACTAACCACAGAAATAACAACAGCCATATCGCAACCGAAAGGGAAGTTATATGCCGCATTTATAGACTTCCAAAAGGCTTTTGACTCGGTCGACAAGAAAATCATGTGCGAAAAGACGCAGGAGCAAGGGATCAAGGGTAAATTATTTAACTTCATTCATGAACTCCTTAAAACGAACTAGGTCAAAGTCGACAATGAGATAGAACTAACCAAGACGACCTCCCAAAAACAAGGCGTCCTGCAAGGCAACACACTAAGTCCAACACTCTTCTTGATATTTGTAGCAGACCTACCAGCCACAATTAAAGTACCAGAAGCAAATTCTATTATGTATGCAGACGATCTAGTAATCTCCTCCAGAAGTTTAGCGGCGTTCCAGACGAGTCTAGACAAACTCCAGCACCGGTGTACAAACAATAAACTCACAATAAACCTCGGAAAAAGCCAAGTAGTCAAATTCAGAAAAGGAGGGCGACTGAAACGCCTAGACAAAGTACACAGAGGGAGCTGATAGTTAGAATTCAGCAACGAATATGAGTATTTAGGAGTGACCCTCCAGACCACTTTAACCATAATAAAACATATTAACAACAAAAGAGGAAAGATCGCACAGCTAATTGGAAGGCAGAAGTACCTACAGAGAGTAAGCTTAGAGACTGCACTGAAAATTTAGAACCTTATGATATGGCCTGCAGTAACGTATGACATCAAGTCGCTATGTCATCGAATAAAAGCAAACCATCTGGTACTCCTCGACAAAATCAAAACACGCTTTCTGAAGAAAGTCCTCGGCCTCCCGAGCAACGCGTCTAACACTTTTACTTTCATTTTAGCTTAAACCAAGACCATGGGGGGACCAAGACCTGATGAACAACTTTGAAGAGATCCCAATACCAACAAGGCTGGAATACAGGAGAATTATAGAGGACAAGCGATGGGAATTCGTAGCAAAACGATACACCGAAGGACCAGCTTTCAGCTCCCAGGGTTGGTAGAAAGCAAACCAAAATGGAAGGCACCTCCTACTAACGTGTGTGACATTGCATGGATTCCATCATCTTACATGCGACAAGAAACATTACCACGAACCAGACGATGACTGCAGATGCCAATCCTGTGGGGAGGAAGCGGGGAAACACCATATCCTGACGTGCAGAGAAAGGAGAGGGAAATCCTTAGCAGAAGCCGTAGCATACCTGAAGAAGATCTCAACTTAAGAATATAACACTATATCGTTCTTGTAAAAACAATAATAATTTTAAATTAATTAAAGTACATTAAGTTTTTCTGTAACTGTCGAATAAAGAAATATAATATTTATTCACAAAGCTCAGAGGACAATAAATTCAATAATGTCAATAAACTAACCGAGGAAATAATCTCACGATTTAATGTAGAATCGCCAATATTCGAAGTGGAATACGGTTCTTTTAGGAACGCCTATAGACATCTGAGGGCGAAGTTGTTTTGCATCAGTATTTGTACTTGTACAGCCACGGACTCTAAGAACGACAAGTCTGCTATCCTTGTCTGGTCCCGCACGGTAGGGGCACGGTAGACGAGCATGAATGCTCGGACGGACGGACGGGTCATTCTTGAGTCCGTGGCTGTACGTGCCTAAACTGCGATTACCAATAAGGTCGAAATTCGCTCTGGTTTATTGCTTTTCGTTGCACTTCGAATGTTGGCGATTGTACCTACTAAAGAGAGCCAATCACGCAAACTATAACTGATATATGGATTTTGAATCGTGCTATCATATGAGATATTTTAATGTAAAATCAAAATATCGAATATTTTAATGTTGGCGATTGTGCCTACTAAAGAGAGCCAATCACGAAAACTATGACTGATAATTGGATTTTGAATCGTGTTATCATATGAGATATTTTCATGTAAAACGAAAATATCGAATATTTGCATCGAGATTCGAGGTGTCGGATAGTTGCGTAGGAAATATAGCAAACTGTAGTTATTTCCGCCCTTTCCGAGGAAGGTCGGTCTGATGCATTACTAGCGGTAGTCGCACATTAGATTCCACGCGAGTGGTGGCTTTTTTGGTACGAGGATTGCAGATCTGTGGAAGAGGGATATCCGTATCGGACGCGGCTTAGCGCAACTTCGCTAATTCTCTACAACTATGTCTGTTAATATTTATTAATTAATCTTTATTCTATTAATGTGTAATCTTTTTGCCTTATAGTTGAACTAGCCAAGTAAATACTTTTTTGAACTCACCGCCTCGAAAGTGACATTTGACGCACTCTATTGACAACCGGAAATCCGTATTTCCCGGTCTAGTAGACCGGGAAAACGGCAAAAAAACACTGTCATAAATAAATCAATTCATAATTATTTATTGTGAACGATCTACATCGACTTAAGCAGGGTTATTATTGTACACATTTATCGTACAATTAGTACAATTTGAAATGCAAATTCCCGAACTTTCCACCGCATCGGGTTTAGATATAGTGTGCGACACATTAAGAGTTTCAGAGATTGTATAGTTTTCAACTTGAGATAAAGGTCCCGGAGCTGGTTGCATCAATCTTTCAGCTACGTTAATTTTACTCTGCACAGAGTCATCGACGTAACCTTCGGCCACGCTTGAAGATCTCCAACCGCCAAATTTTTTAAGAGTCAGTAAATCGCCACCGTTGTTTGCAAGTAAAGTAGCTGAACTTCTTCGAAAGCAATGACCAGTGTTGGCCTGTGGAGCCTCTAGCTGAAGGTACTGTGCCACAGAGCAAGGTATTTTGCCAATTGTATTAAGACCAATAGGTGAATTAATACATTTCCCATTTCTGTAGGTCAAAAAGAAACGTTTATTTGTCCCTACTCTTAAATTTTTGTATTTTAACAATAAATTTATCCATTCTGGATTGATCACCACAAAACGTCGAGAAATATTAGTTTTGGTCTCTGGTACATTAACAAGTACCATTTCATGTTTAAACTCGATATGATCAATTAACATTTTACATAATTCATCGCGGCGACAAGCGCCAGAAATGCCCAATATTACTACTGCCTGTAAAACATATTATATAATAATAGAATAATATCGATTAATGAAACATATTGTGTACGTACCTTCATTAACAGAAATGAGTTATCAGGGGCTTCATGAATAAATTTGTCAATTTCATGACTTTCTAATACCTTGGATTTTTTCGGTTTCAGGTTATACGTTTCTTTTTTGAGAAATGCGTAAAATTTCGTAAATTTGGAAATATCTACGTTATTGTGTATTAGTAGACAGGACTTTAGCATAGAGTAAGTGGACCATAGCGACTTTTTGCTTGAAAAGGTTTGAAAATATGCCAGCAAACAATTTTCTGAATAAGTCCGTATTTTGTTTAACCTGCACCAATCCATAAATTTCGAGTATACCAACTCGTACCTTCGTTTGGATTTATCCGGCAATAAATTTTTAATTGCCGTATTAGCGGCATTGCGGATTTCCGGAGGTGTACAACTACTTATATCCGAATCGGAAGACATTTTATTAGAAACTGAGACTTTAAACGACAGGCTTTAAAAAATCAACTGTCAAAGTAACAATCATTGTTTTGCTATACAGCCATGGCTTGCTTTATTTCACATTTTGAAACGGAATGAAAATTATTTGAGTTTATGCTGATCGTTCTGTTCGTTTCAAAAAAAAATGTACAAACCACTTGCGGGAATCATTTTCCCGCATTCACGCAGATGAAGCATTCGCTCCCTTCGGTCGCTCATGCTTCAAAATTGCGTTCATGCGGGAAAATTGTGTTCCCGCACTTGGTTTGTAAATAACTATTTATAGACTTTTATAGACCTTTTATGGTACGGTATGTATAAATGATATTTTTGCAGATACTTATTTCAAAACGAATCCAACGTGTTGCATATTTGAATCTAAGAAAAATATAATAAACATGTATAGCAGCACTATTTTGCTGCTGTTCAATGAGGTACTGATTAAATTAAATTAATTACTGCAGGGGATGCTGCCTTCTAACGGACTTGTTAATAGTAGTCACGTCTGAATTATAAATTTGCAGATTTCCGAAGATCTCTGCGTTCTACTCGGGTGAACCACTGATAATTTTTTTTTCTGCTTTATTCATCTCAAAATTCTTAGTCGTCTCGCAATTTTTTTATTACTAATAATAACTAATACCTTGCCACCTTTCGTCTCGCAATTTCTGTGTAATTAATCAGTGTTCATCTCAGCTGCTTTATATTCTCGCTCCCTCGCAATTTTCTTTTAAATGATAATTTTTTCACTCTTGCTACGTCTAGCTATGGGCCGTATCTAGAGTTCGTACTTGAACTTGAGTACGAGTCAAGTCGTATATTTGGTTGCGTTTGGTGCATAAACGTATGTATAAAGGAAATACGCAACCAAATATACGACTTGAGTCGAACTCAAGCTCAAGTACGGACTATACAGGGTCCGTCATTTCACCTCCCGTCTTCTGTAGCTCAGTTACTAATTGAGTTAGGATTTTGATATTTTGCAGACTTTTCTTGCATTCTGTGGCGTATTTTAGGAAAATATTTTTGATTATACAGGGTGTCCCAAAAAAGTGTGACGTCGTGATGGTGTGTATTTTTAAATTGCATGGTATATTTTTTGTTGTTTATTTGGGTGCCCTTTATGGATTCCTACATACCCATGAAATTTTATTAAAATCGGTTCAGTGATTATAGCACAAAAAAATAAAAACTGAAAAAAATAAGCTTTGCACCATTGGTTAAGAAAATTAATAAGAGATAAAAGTATGCCTTGTTAATAAAACCATACAAGGTGCTCATTAAATAAGGTCTGATAGTTGCGTTAACCAAGTTTTATAGATATGCATTATACAGAGTGTCCAAAATTTAGTGTCAAACTTTTCAAACTTTACAGCACTTTATTTTTCTTATTTTAAATTGAAGCCCGTGTATATTTTTATGTCATTCTATGTGGAATTAAGAGACAAACATTTTTCCTAATTACAACTCTATCGCATTTCCTAACACATTGAAAGTTATGTGCAGAAAACTCGATTTATCAACTATTCCAATAGCCATTTTAATGAATAAAACTCGAAGGTGACTTTGAAAAACAATTTATTGAGATAACATGTTTTGTAGTTACAATTAATATCTCGAAGTACTAAAGGTTTCACAGATCTTCGTCTAAACCTATTACACATCGTAAAAGTATTTAGTTTTGTATAAAAAATTGTTTTAGTAAAAAAAATTCATAAAAACATAACATAACTGTGCATTTCTAATATTAATGAATTGCTAGAACTTATGTTTTATATGTCTTCCGCCCTCTTGAAGGCATAAACGAAGACGAGTATGAAATGACATTGCCACTCTTCGTAACAGGTTGAATGTAATATTTTGAAATGCGAATATGAAAGTCATATCCACATTTGTCAATATAGGTCATAATATTTGTCATATTATGAAAATGATATATTCCATGACAAAAGTAATTTTAGTATCTTGGGTATAAAGACCTTAGCTAAAAAAGTTTTAAATTTTTATATTACTACAGTCAACAATGGCTCTGGTCACTTTGTTAAACTTTAATGTCAATAAAATGTTTGTCAAACCCACCTTCGATTTTGATTGATTAAAATGGCCATTGGAATTGTTGATAAAACGAGTTTTCTGCAAATATCTATGAATGTATTAGGAATTGAGATAGGGTTGTAATTAGGAAAAATGTTTGTCTTTTAATTCCGCATGAAACTACACAAAAATATACTGGGGTACCAATTTAAAATAAGAAAAATAAAGTGCTTTAAAGTTTGAAAAGTTTGACACTAAATTATAGACACTCCGTATAATACATATCAATAAAACTTGGTTAACGCAACTGCCAGACCTTATTTAATGAGATCCTTGTATGGTTTTATTAACGAGGCACTATTTTTATCCCTTATTAATTTTCTTAACGAATGGTGCAAAACTGATTTTTATCAGTTTTTATTTGTTTGTGCTAATGTCACTGAACCGTTTTCAATCGAATTCTATGGGTATGTAGGCATCTAGAAGAGGCACCCAAATAAGTAAAAAAAAAAGTATACCATGCAATCTAAAAATATACATCATGATGACGTCACACTTTTTTGGGACACCCTGTACAATCAAAAATATTTTCATGAAATACACCCTAGAAAGCAACTGAAGTCTGCAAAATATCAAAATCCTAACTCAATTAGTAACTGAGCTATTGAAGACGGGAGGTGAAATGACGGACCCTGTAGATACGGGCCTAAATGATTCTTCTCCAAAAGCCTATACATATGAGGATGTGTCTCTTTGGCGAGAAGCTATAGCAGCGGAATAAGTCGTTGTTAAATAAACAAATTAAAAAGAATATAGGGTGTCACTATTTTCGGAGTGTCATATAACTACTCCAGTAAATATTATAAATACACAATAAGTTTGATCCAGATATATATTTGCGCAGCACTGCAGTGAATGTGTAGGTACGGTCCTGATTACGAGGGCACGGGATACTATCCGTGAAAGCGTTGTGCACCAGACTCTATTGTTATCAACAAAATATAACACTCCAATGGAGCGTATCGGAACGCATGTAAGTACTTTTATTATTAGGTGCACTGGGTCTGAGGTCTGTGGTGCTCGTCTGGCGGAGAGGGAACGCACAAGTGGTCTACTAACTACGTCGGCTGAAGAGCGCCGATGTAAGTGAGAGTCCGCGACATTCAGAGTGTCTACTAATAAGCCGCAAGCTTTGCACATGACTTTGCACAACTAGACGGATAATAAGTGCACATTATATACAGCCACGGACCGCAATTTCACAAGAACGCATCCAATTCTCAGTCACTCCACTTACCATCGACACGGGGATGGGACCAGCCGCTCCGTTGGCGTAGCCGTAAGGGGACACGAGGTAGCCCATGTTGAATGAAGAGGTGTGGGCACTGGGCTCCACCTTGCCTGTAATCACATGCGTCATTAGTTATGCACCAAAAAAAGTTATAAATTACATCCAAAAATATCCCCATCAACCACACTATAATCACATCCCATAAACAATTAAAACCTACAACCGTATCAAAGTGTGTTTATTTTTTCAACGATTACACACATAAACGTCGTAATTGTTTGCGCAGCACTGCTACTATTAACAGATCCAAACAAAAACAGTTAATTGATAACGCATTAACTCTCAGAAGTGCCTTAAAGTGACAATGAATCAATCAATCCATTAAAGAAATAACCCGTACTTAATAATAAATCTAATAAACAGAGGTGAATGTAATTAACGGCTCGGGCCCATAAGCTGGGGACGAGACGCCCGCAAGAGGAAGCGAGAGGGAGGCCGCTCAAAGAGCTGCTTATTTATTTTTTGTTTCTCTGGATTTTATAATAGCGTGATAATAATACATCCATAATGAGTGGAGCATGGGACATAACATACAGGAACTTGGATGTGTATGCTAAAGGAACAGACGAGCACGTTGTAGACAGGGGGCCGAGTGGGAGGAGGGGGTCGACCTAGTGAACGCCGACCATGCCGACCTTCAAACGGCGTGTCTTGGCCGCTTCTCACAACTATCCGACGGTACCCAGTTGAGAAAACCAACAATATACCCACACGAGGATGCTGGACCGGTGAAAAGTTGGTGTCGCATAAATGCTGCACCGCAGCCAATTAAAACCATCACATGCAAATGTTGTACAGCAAACTAAACAAACAAAAAAATACGTTTTTGCAACTGCAGCCCAATAAACTTGCCAAAGAAAATCTTTTCAACTTTTTCATCTCAACCGCACATCTGATTAATCTATAAATTGCGAAATTTTATTGCTGAATACCGTCGAAAAATATGTATATCTACTACACCTTTTCAAATTCAAAATAGGAATAAACAATTTCATAATGGGAACAAACAATTCCAAAATTTCAATTTTCAGTCACATTGAGTAAGCGACGAAAAAACAAAACGAAACAATTTGCATTCCATTTTTTCTTAAGTTTGATGCTCATAAGTAAAAAAATACCTTATCACATAAACACGTTCAAGCTGACAATATTAAAAAGTTACTTTGTGCATTGTACAAAGCGCCCCAGAAAATGGTTGTAACTTTGCTGGAGTATCTCGGCAGATGGCGCTGATGTGGACGTGAGGAACACGAGCAAAATAAATATTGCAAAAATAAATGTTGCAACCTTTGTGTTTAAAGGATGACTATTTGGAACTTTTAAGGTTGGAATATTATAAATGAAATGTAGTATCCCCCCGTTGAGAGCTTCCAATGACTCATCGCGCCTATTGCAGGAATTCGGCATACGTTTAATTTTTAATTTCACTCCATTACATTCACCTTAAGCATGTGACCGAGCATAGGAAACGCGATTCTTTGTTTGAAAAGCATGAATCATTGTCAGCTCTCATCGGGCTAGGTTAGCAAGAACTAGGTTGGAATATTTAACAAACTCGGTTCTACGAACATAATGTTAACCAGCGCGATCAGCGAAATTAGTACAACTAAAGTGAATACAAGTATATGCCAAGCACCTAAACCACCAAGTAAAAATTGCATTCTTAGTCCCGGCACCTTCAAGTAAGGTGTCTGTTACTTACGTGACAGTTAACCCTACTTAATAGATTCTATCAAAGTTCCGCCTTTTCAATAATTCTGTCCTATAAATTAACCTGTAAGTAGTTAATGGACACAAAATGTTCGCTTCTGTCCAGTAACTAACACCTGTTACATAAGTTTTTTTTTTTTTAATGATTTACGTGAAGTAGTAAAACTATTACGTCTGGTCAACTATGAAGAAACATGTTGCAAGGGCTCTTGTCAATTTGTTTGACATTCATTCAATTTTATTCCATTTAAACATATTTTAATTCATCACTGCATGAGTCGAGGAAACAAGATATTGACATAAACAACAGAATAAGTAGTACAAACAAACTTTATTTCACGCTGAGCAAATACATAACAGGGAAGAAAGAGATAAACCAAAACATAAAAAGTAAATTAAAAGCTGTAGAAATGAAGTACTTATGAATAGTATATGGGATAACGATAATAGACAAATTAATAAGTGAATTAATCAGAAGAAAACTGCAAGTAAGAAGTATGGAAGACTACATTGAATAGCGGCAGCTAGGATGGTGGCGACACGTACAAATAATGGAGAAGAATGGACAAACCAAAATAAAATGCGAAGCAAGAACATAAGGAAAGAGGAAACGAGAAAAACCAAGAAAGACACGGGAAGAACTAATAGGAAATATATTAGAAGAAAGAGGAACGACAAAAGGAGGCAATAAAAATGGCGAAGGACAGAAAGATATCGAAAGAACTTATGAAATAATGAGCAAAATTAAACCCTACAACCAAATGGGTAATTGGGAAACTGATTATGTATACAGGGTGTAACTGAAATACGTGTGTTAATTTTAAACATTGGTAGAACTCGTTATATAAAACATTTTTTCTATGTTTTTTTTTCAAAATTTGCAGGTTTTTTAAATATTTTTTTACCCCCTAATTTTGACCGAACGAGCCGTTCTCAGGTACTGTCACTATAATTGTCAAGTGAAGTTTATTTCAAAATGCCAAATTTTTCTAATCAAGAATTAACCGATATTGTGTTGGTAGCCAAGCTTTTGGAAATGCCGCAGAAACTTTGATTGTACAGTGCACAATATCCTGAACGTGTTTTGCCTAACAGGCAATGATCTTTATTACCTTTATGACACCGTTGCCATCACAACAAAAGATTTTATCGCTGCACACCTTTAACCATAGGCGTGTACGCGTTTTAGTAGAAAAACTGGAACATATTTTAAATCAGTTTAACGTCGGTTTTTGAAAAAAAAACATATAGAAAAAATGTTTTATTTAACGAGTTCTACCAATGTTTAAAATTAACACACGTATTTCTGTTGCACCCTGTATACTAATTAATCGCAATGTTCATCCGTTTATCGTCAATCTTTTGTTACTTTTTGTAAGCGTAATTTGTATATGTCGCCTTTGATCCGCGGAGGCTGAACGCTGAATTGAAGAAATTGGACATTGTACATGAAATATGTCTAGAATTTTCTGAAGAATCCAAAAATTGAATAATATACCAGGTGTTGCATTTAAAATAAGAAAGTTGGTATTGGCCACGGTCACATGACACACCCTGTATAAAAAGTTTTTGTTGAAAAAAATGCGCAACTAAAAATAACAATCGACGTGTCGGAGCGTTTTTTCGAACACGCCCTCATTTATTTATTATTGAATTTATTCCATTTGGCTGATACACCCTGTATATATAGATTGGGTTTCTAAAAAGTGGGTCGCAATGTTTCAAAGTTTGTGAACACATGATTTACGGCTGCAAAATATTCCACTCATCGAGAAGTCTTTCAGGTTTATGCTTTCATCGGCATATTTATGTTGTAGTTAATAATAACGAAGTTACATTAGATCAATCGCCTAAGCTTAAATAATAAAAATAAATTTCAAATTAAAATTGATACATTATTACTTACTGTTTGAGAAAATTTTGAGTTATATTCAAATTGTACACAAATTAAGGTTCGAAGTCTGCAATTTTGCAAATAAAATATAGCAAAAGTCAGCTTTTATAAAATATAAATGCTCTAAAATAGTAGCAAACGCATTAAAAATAGTTACACTAAATATACCATGTTTCTATGATGATATGAATGAAATTTGCCGTAAACAACTAATATCGGGCCAAAACGTCATTAAACGCGAGCAAGATATAGTAACACTTAAAAATAATACAATACATTGTAGCGACCTTATCTCATTTCATGGCCTTTGTCGGTTTCTCATTCAGTAATCATAAACGCGATAAAAAAGTTTTCTACTTGTATCTTAATGATGTAATATCGGAGAAAATTTCAATAAACTAATATATTTGCTGATAAAACCATCTTTGACTGATGCATTTTTAAAACTGATCGAAATCAGTTACCAAAAATATCAGTACTGATTGAAATCAGAAGGTTAACTAGAAGAGCGCCAAATAAACCAATTTGAATCTTGAAGAAATGTAACTTAAAATTTATAGGCCAATTTAAATAAATGTATGTAAATAATTTCATTAATTTTAATATTTTTAGTAATATTTGGAACTTTGGTGGATTTGCATTCCATATAAAACATGTATGTCCAGTTTGTATAGCCATTGCCATTACATGTATACGTAGAATTTTTATTATTACTGCTTAGCAGATATTGAAGAAAAAATAGGTTTTTTTTTCAATCCCGTGTCAAATTAAGATTATTACAATACGTGGTATTATTATGATGGTATCGATATGTAAGTATACAGGGTGTTCAAGATAAGGATCAACGGCATGGGGATCTCTGAAACCGCAAAAGTTACAAAGGCGATTAAATTACAAAAAAGTTGCGCAATTTAGTGCTCAGTAATAGTCTGTTGAGAAAACAAGAAATTTCCTCTTACTTCCGGAGATTTCGACAAAATCCGAAATCTTGCGATATAGTTTTTTTTTTCTGAAGTTATTTGAAAAGATATATTAAAACCAAAGGCACTTTCTCATTGCCACACTTTTAGGTCTATAAGACGTCTACAGATTTTCTGTACAACATTTCGTTTCGAAGAAACCATCATCAACTTTATTTTTTTATATAGCCCATAAAAAATGTACAGCCTGTATTAGATACCATTTCCCATTACGAATTCAACTATGTATATCACAGTATAGTTTCTCACGTTTTTATTCAGAAAAAAGTTTGTTAATACATTTCGAACATTTTCTTGTAGTAGGCGTTGAAATGATGAGGATGAAAAACAAATTATTATCTAATTTTAACTCAGAATAAGTACCAAAATAGTAATTAAAAATAATTTAAGAAGAACTGTTTAGAACCAAACTTATTATTTTTTTACTGTGATATGAGAATTGTTGTGTTCGTTTAATGGCGACGAAGACAAAAACTATTACATAATTTTATTGTGGAACAATATGTAATATGTACGAAAATAGTAACAAAAAATAATTTAGCAAGAACAGTTGTTAACAAACATTGAAATATTATAGTTATTTAGAACCACACTTATTATTTTTTTACTGTGGTATGAGAATTGTTATGTCCATTTAATAACGTCAAAACAACCATTATTGCCTAATTTCAACCCAGAATGGGTACCAAAATAGTAAGTAAAAATCATTTAGCACAAATAGTTGTTTAATGAAACTTTATAGTTATTGAGAACCACACTTATTATTTTATTACTGTGGTATTATGAGAATTGTTCTGTTCATTTAATTATCTTAAAACCTCAAAATTAGGTGATTGATTTTGTATTCGTCGCTCATTTCAACGCCTACTACATCAAAATGTTCGAAATGTATTAACAAGCCATTTTTTCTGAATAAAAACATGACAAACAATACTGTGATGTAAATCGTTGTATTCGTAATAGCAAATGCTATTTAATACAGGCTGTACTTTATTTACGGGTCAAATAAAAATATAAAGTTTATTATGGTTTCTTCGAAACAAAACGTTGAACTGACAATTTATAAACGTCGTCTTTTGGAGCTAAAAAAGTAGCAACGAGAAAGTGCCTTCTGTATTTTTATTCCTCTTCAAATAACTTTCTAAAAACATAAAAACGATATTGCAAAATTTCGGATAATATCGGATATCTCCGGATGTAAACGGAATTTTGTGGTTTTCGCAACAGAATATAACTGACCACTAAATTGCGGAACTCCTTTTTTGTAACTTAACCGCCTTTCTTACTTATGCAGTTTTCGAGACCCCCATGCTGTTGATCCATATCTTGGACACCCTGTATAGGGAAAGTATTTAATTTCGTGAAATGTAATGTGAAGGTATTGTGTAATAACGCAAAGCTGTAGATTTAACGAAAAAATAAGACAAGTGCCTAGTATCATATTATTTTTGTTTTTTTTTTCATTTATGTAGAATACACTATTGTGTATAATAAAAATTTTCAAAATATAGATTTTTGCAGAAATTCTCGTTATCGAGTCTCCTTATTCAGAACAGGTGGTTTTCGAAGTGGTGCCTGTGTTTCTATATGTATGCCTGTTTGTGCTCTCTCTATAAAAATGCATATTTAAGCTTTTAAAAAAAATTGGGAAGTCTCAATGTTTTTAGGTTAAAATCATCCAACAAGTACTCTCAGTTTATTGGATAAGTTTTTCGCTTTTTTCAAATATGTATTTCATAAACCATCAGGTTTTTTAATTTAAAATTTAGCTTCTTAAGAACGAGTTATTATTAAAAGTAGCAATATTGGTAGTGTTTCGACCAAGATAAGTTGCAAGTCTGATTGTGTATCAATAATTTTCAAAATATGACAGATATTTGAAAACAATTTTAATTAAAGTTAAATATAGTCCAAAACTGTTCATAGATATCAAAATTTAAGTGTATCCAATAGTTTGACTTACTGTGTGGGGAAGTGACTCAAAAATGATGGTTTCATTTCAAAAATACACATTACTAAATAAAATGATACTATTGCCCTTTTAATTTTTTAAAATTGGATGGTAAAAGTTGGGGACCTCAGAGAAGGCAACGAATTTATAATTACCGTCAACCGATAAATAATCAATCCCAATGTCTTCAGAAACTTTGAACATAATTGAAAATAATTGGTCAAAGGTACACAAAATTCGAACAGCTTGGCACTTTACTCTCAAGCAAAAGCAGAACCAACAACCAGCCAGGTTCAATGCACCAAACCGTTCATTCTGAATCACATACTTTGTGAAGTGAAGTGCCAATTCTAAAAGTAAATATGGCTCGCAGTTTTTTTTTGTTGTCACACTTTACAAAACATTGCGTAGCTACCTACTGAAAATTGTGGTTTGCATTTGCATTTCATAATAAATTAATATACAATCAGCAACAAAGTGCAGATAATACGCAGACGGACCATATTTGGTATATAGACGACACCTTCTTTAGGAACTTCTGAAGTCTTGTGATAGAGATAAGTCTCTTGTGATGTACATTAGTCATCGATTTTCAAGTTTGCGAAAGTATTTTCTATACAACAGATAATGGTCGACCAAAAATATTACATCGTCACTTCTTTGTGCAGCACACGTTTTTTTTTTGTTTTTGCCGAAGTCGATGTTTTTTGTGTTTATTTGACATGAGCCGATTTCTGCAGCTATGGCTAAAAAATATTATTTTTGTAAAGTAGAATATTTATATTTAATTATATTAATATGAGTTACGAAATGAATCATATATTTAATTATATTAATATAGATAACAACATAAATCATTAGGAAGCTTCAACATGTACCGTGCATCATTATTCCAAAATTGGTAAATTGTGATACTGATGAGAGAATCAATTCCAAAAAGGTACAATTACGTTAGAATGATTGTACAGCAATAACTTGGTAAGAAATTGCAGAAGTTTTACATTTATTTGTATAGTTCAATTTTTAGAATGTTATACTTGTTAGTGATCATAGAATAGTAAAAGTGAAGAGTATAAAAACGAACGAATCATGCTACAAATCTTGTGAATTAATTACAGTCCGCCCAAAAACAGTTTGTAAATATAGAATCAGACCTAAACAAATATAGAAATTAATATGCTCATTTTAAAATTATGAATACGAGAACGAACCGCGCGTTGAGGCGAAACGTTCACATTTTATTAATTAAAAAACGTATTAGTGGCTGGCGCTCAATTTAAAAATGTTACAAACTCATCCGTATTGCATTCCCCGACGAACATTTCAAAATAATGCACGCCGCAAAACAGGCCGAAAATAAAATGTTTTGGGCGGAGAGAGATTATTTGCAAACACGACGAGGGACCGCCGAAAATATGCTGTACAATAAATTTAAAAAAAAATAAAAAAGTGTCCAGGCTCGTGGTGCGAATTTCAAAATGATTGTCCGCCTCTCGCCTCAAATTGACAGTTACGAAAAGGTTGCCAAACTTTACACAGACGCTATCGAATGTTTATTAAGTTCCTTATCTCAGGAACATATTTCAGATAACATTTTAACATATGCATGCCTTTTTTTTTACGGACCGCAGCAGGCACAATTATCGACACACATTTTTTGTCAATATTTAATATTATGGTCGATACGGGAATTATCACTCGCACAATAATGCTAGAGCTATTCCGCATTCCCTGAGCATGATTTTCAAGAATACCTAGAAACGTAATCTCTGGTATGCGCTTACCATTTGAAGGTAGGTAGGCGGATTAAGGGAATATGAATGCACCATTATATTGGCAGTTATGGGATTTACATTAGAATGTAGGCTTGATTTATTATTGCTTCTCAGTTTGCACAGAAATGCATATTAAATGTGCATCCATTGTTATTAGGGTCATTAACATTAAATGTTTTACTATTACCCTAATCATGTAGATTTTATTGTTTATTTTATACCTGCTTATTCATTCAAGCGTACTACGATACCTCCCATAAAACACACTATTTGTGCTATTAAAGTATATAATTATCATCGCTTTTCTGGCCATTGTTGAATTATTGAACAATGTAAATTGTATTGTGCAGCCGTGCTGACGATTTGAATTTATAAACTAACAATAAACCCATTAACTTATTATCGATAATAACTTTAATAATGCTGCATGAGTTAAGGCGCAGACTAAGCAATAGTAAAAAAAATATACTTCTACAGATTCCTCAGCTTCCTGGATACACTTTTCACAGCGTTTGCGCATTCCTTTTGTAGCATTTTCTATAATTTCGGGAGGTAGGTAGGTAGGTATGTTCTTGACAATTAGTGCGCATTCTTTCTATCAACTCGTTTCTTGAATGTAGTCGAACCGCATACACTTTTTCATTTAAATATACCCACAAGAAGTAGTATAGTGGAGTCTTACCCAATCATATATCATCCCATGTTAACTAATGAATAAACTAATATTTTCAGTATCCCAGTCGTTGGTTAGCTATTTCTACACATTTGTCGGTATTACCAGTTTACTTTTCTGGTATAAATTCAAAGCTATGCCCAATAATGCGTGGTGATAAAATAAAATAGCCAGTAGCAAAATACAAACATTTTAGGTAATTTATAACCAAACTATCGATTGATTAGCTCATACGCTAGCAAACGCTCATTATGTGTTTAAAACCTAAAAGAAGTAAAATAAGTTTCGTGTTCCCGAATACCAAGCAAAGTTGAAAAGATTAGATATCTAATGAGTTGATGGATTTCGTTCACAATTCAGCTTTGTAATCACATACCTGACTGCATCAGACGTATCAGGAATGGCCTATTGTTTATTGTGGTCAGTTATTACACAAAGGGTGTATTGTATGCATTTCCAGTCATGAGGGCGATAGTAATGCACGGTGATTTACAGCTTACATAGAAATTTAATGAATATTTGAAAATATCTACCGAAATAGTAATAACCCACAATTAGTTAATCAATTAACAAATAAAAACACTTGGTAACGTTTCACAAAATTTAATATATTTTTTTCGGTCTTTCGGCCATTATCAAGAGATAAAATTAGACTTCACTTTTGCACACGTGTTATAAAACACCCTGTGTATTGAATTTTGTGTTTACTTTATTTATGACGATACCTGCTTTGAACTGTGGCAACTACGGCTTTGAACTATGAACCATGGCACGGATTTTGTTTTTAATAATTCTTTAGAAGAGTTATTCGTAGGCATGAAAAATGTAATATCGCACTAGACGAGTGATAATGACTAATTTTGTTATATGAGGCTTCTATGTCGTAACCACTGTCATTTTCTTGGCCTCTTTACTAGCATATTCGAATACGCTGTAGAGAAGTCATATTCGGGGGTATCTGAACATTTTTAATTCCAAGACCCAAACCGGCGACTGTTGCGTAGTCTGAGCCTTAACGTTCTACGCCCCATTAACTTGTGAGAAAATATAGGTAGCATTATAATCTCATGGTGGCTGAGAGTTCAATGCACTTTCATCTCGTGCTGAAGGTCGTTGGTTCACACCCCGTGGGTTCGGAAATTTCTGAGCGATTAAAATTCACTTCTAAAAATTTGATTACCGAAGCACACGTTCCCGTGTGCTTTAAATTCCGTGGTGGTGTAAAAAAACGCAGCCCGGATGAAACGAACTCAATGGACCCAAAATTGCAGTTACAGTAAATCACTCCTCAGCATCGGCAATTATCGCTAGCAACAAATTTTGGGCGTCATGAAATAAACCAACGCACAAACAATAATCAAGCAAGGCAGTTGAAGCAATATTATTATAAATACTAGTTTATAAAGCAAAAATTAAAATAATTTTGTTCTAAAAATATTTATTTGTTATACCATCATTTGGTACATGATAAAATATAACTTTATCTATGACTACATAATAATAATAATACATTCATTATGTACGTAACTATGGTAACATAATGTACTTCATTATACACGAGGGATTGTATTATGGCTTCATTATACAACAGGGGTTGTATTATGACTTCATGACACAACACAGTGCGGCTTCTTAAATAAACTGTGTCCAACGCTTTTCACATCTCATTATTTTTGGCTTCACTATGTACGCTGTCATTTTTATCTTTCATTCATCCCATGTAAGCTCATTTACATATGTACATTTGGTTGCAAACAATTGGTTTCTTATTGACAAAATATTGCTAATAAGAATTGATTTACTTAAAAAGTCATAGATAAAACTTCGTATTTGACTCGCACATAATGGCTATACATAGATCACGAGGATGAATTTTACACAGGAGCCGAAGGCGAGTGTATTATCATTAAGTTGCCTTACATTATATGCTCGTTAAATAATATACTATTATCGACGAGTGAATTAATTTCACGAGTCTATAATGATTATATCACAATATTCACAATATTTTATCCTTTAGCAAATTTAAAAAAATGCAAATAATAGAGGCAGTGACGTTTCAAAATCTCAGTAGCATGGGTTGCTAGGGAAATATATTTAATTTTAATAACAATAAAGTACCTTATCTACCCTTGCTGTCAAAGTATTAACACTGTATCTACTCTTGCGTCAAAAGTGACACTTTATCCACTATTTTGAGTTGAACAAAGTTCACTTTAACATCTGCTACAGAAAAAATAAGTTTTTTTCCTAATTCCTATTAATAAAATGCTAATTTTATACAGGGTCCTGCAACAGTGCGTCGGGCTTTCCTAGCGCTTTTCCTGTGAGATAGATAAAAATGTTTCGTACAAAAAGTTATTGGTTTAGAAATCTTTATGCCGTAAAATTATTTTAAAATATACAGGGTGTCCCAATTTTGCGGTATAACATAAACAAATATTTTTTTTAATGGAACACCCTGTGTTTATTGAAGTTTTCTGATGACATTTTTCAACCTCTACATTGTTGTCTATATAGTTTTGAATTATGTTACAGTGTTTCCAATTTACAATTTTTTCTCTCCAATTATCATGCATAAGCAAGCTCAACTTTAAAAAAATCGTAGCGGCCTCGTTTTTTGTAGGTAAGAATAAGTTTTAGCAATATTCTCAGTGTGGGTAATAAGAAACATGTTGGTAATAAGCAATTTGAATTTAGTAATACAGGGTGTTCAGAAAAAAATGTCAAACTTCACAAATTTCAAAGCGGTATAACCCATCTTTTTTTTTTAATGGAATGCCCTCTATTTTATGTTATTATTCGATGGATATTTTTCTTCTCTTCAATTTGATGGGGCATATCTTATGTCTGAACCCCATAGTTGTTATTCAGAGATATTCAATATTTTTCGCAAATGTAACTATTTAATTACATTTCTATGCACTGAAATAGGTCATGCTGAGACAAAACAACTGTTAAAATGTAAGTAAGAATCAATGTGAGATAAACGAAAATAGTAAAATAGTAGATAGTACTTCTGTAATACGATTAATTATTTTATACCAAAACCATGAGAGATAACCAAATTAGTAATACAAAAGAGAAACGATACTACAGAAATGTTCAAAATGTTTTTGTTCATCTCACATTGATTCTTACTTACATTTTGACAGTTGTTTTGTCTCGGCATGACATACTGCAACGCATAGAAATGTAATTAAATGGTTACTTTTGTGAAAAATATTGAATATGTCAACAACTATGGGGTTTAGACGTAATATATGCCCCATCAAATTGAAGAGAAGAAAAAGACCTATCGAATAATGACATAAAATAGGGGGCATTCTATTAAAAAAAAAAAAAAAAGAGTTATACCGCTTTGAAATTTGAAAAGTTTGGAATTTTTTTCTGGATGCCCTGTATTACTAAATTAAATTTTCGCACTACAAAAAGGTTGCTTATTAACCACACTGAGATTATTACTAAAACTTATTCTTGTCTTAAAAAAATGAGGTCGCTACGATTTTTTAAAAGTTGAGCTTCCTCATGCATGATATTTGGAGAGAAAATTGTAAATTGGTAACACTGTAACATAATCCAAAACTAAATAGACAACATTATAGAGGTTGAAAATGTCATCAAAAAACTTTAATAAATACAGTGTTACATTTCAAAAAATGTTTGATTTTGTTATACCGCAAAATTGGGACACCCTGTATGTTTGAAAATAATTTTACAGCATAAAGATTTCTAAACCAGTAACTTTTTGTACAATATTTTTTTTTTCTATCTCTTACGGGAAAGGCGTTAGGAAAGCCCGACGCACTGTTGCAGGACCCTGTATATTAAATTTCAATATTAAAACAACAGTTTATCAAAAGTATGAATAAAACATTGACAGCTATACTTTATTCACACTGCTACTGAAAACGTGAATAAAGTAAAGGAAAAAAATCGCATAATTTTTGATATTTCGTTTTTTATAAAAAAAAAAAAATGACGCTAATTCTTCAATTTGTCAAAAATGAATTACCTAAGAAATACAATTTGTTGAAAATTCTGATTCAAAAATTTGAAAAAATATCGCCGCATACAAGTGAATAAAGACATTTTATCCACTCAAAAACATTATCACACTCGGATTCGCCTCGTGTGTTAAATTATTTTTTCCTAGACAAAATTCGTCTTTATTCACTTATACCATAAATAGTTATTATTTGTTTTGTATGTACGCAAGTAGGTACTTATATTCAAGAAGTTATAAGAGTTAGTATGTTACTGCCATCAGATAGCATTAGGCCAGTTCACATAATCGTGATTTGCCGCAGTGCTGGACCATTCCGAGTTGTTCGACATGTGGCAAACAGAGTTCGTACATTCCCTACGTGTTGACATATGTGTCTGCAAATAACGAACGCCATGAAGGCGCCAAACCCCAAATTACGTATGATTAGGTTAGGTTGAGACCATCAGAACAATATTGATTTTAAAGCAAACAATGCCGACGTTGGCCGAGAGGATCGCGCACTTGCCTCTCGTGCCTAAGGCAGCAGGTTCGATCTTCGTGGGCCCGAGAATTTTTGACCGATTAACATCAAAGTACCATTCCTTTGTAGGGGCACTGAAGCAGACGAGCCCGTGTACTGTAAGTTGTACGTGCACGTTAAAGAACCGGACATGGATGAAGCGAAATTCACAAAACAAAAATTTCGATGTGTGGTGGATCACTCCTTGGCGACGAAAATTAGAAATAGCAGCAGAAATAGACTGTCGTTAATTAAACAAATAAATACAGCACAAATTGCGAAAAATAAGAAAATTTGCCTTAGTTATCCGACGTATTGGTTTAACAGGTTGAGCTCGTTATTCCATTTTGACGAACAGTTCCGAATAGTCTAATAAGCCGAGATACTACGGATATAAAGTCTTACCGTGTCTGAGTTACTTTAATCTAAGGTCTTGATTAACTTGCAAGAGCTTTAACTTTCTTAGATACCATTTATGTATCAATACAAATACCAAATTCAGAAAGCCAAAATTTCCCAGTGTGGTGGATCACTCCTTGGCGACGAAAATTAGCCATAGCAGAAATAGACTGTCGTTAATTAAACAAATAAATAAAGCAAAAATTATGAAAAATTAGAAAATTGGCCTTGATTATCCGACGTATTGATTTAACAGATTCCATTTTGACGAACAGTTCCGAATAGTCTAATAAGCCGGGATACTACGGATATACGGTCTTACCGTGTCTGATTAACTTTAATCGACGGTCTTGATTAACTTGAAAGAGGTTTAACTTTCTTAGGTACCATTCATGCCACAATGGTAGTCACGGAAACTAATCGGCGATCAAGTTAAACGCAGACTATAAGACTGGGCCTCAATAAAAAAAACGCCAAGATAAACAGGATTTAAGCCGCTTTGAGCCGTTCTCGGGGAATGCAAGTGTGAAATCGGTTTGTTGGTTTATTTTGCTTTTCTATGTCTTCGTCTCCAAGACGATACCAGTTGTGTAGATAATTCCTTTAGGAAAATGTAAATATGTTTTAAATAAGATATCAAAAATATTGTAGCATTACTTCTAAATATTTGGAATTCCAATTTTCTATTGATTCGTACATTTTTTTGTTGTTAATTTTTAATTTTAAAAGGCATATTGATTCAATGAAGTATTCAATTTTAAGTTGTTACTTGCTCTGCCTTCTATCATGGTAGTGTTTTTCCATCCAATGATCAAGCTGCGAATAGTTCCGACGGTTTAAGATACACACCGCGAAACGCATTAATGAGGTATTTTTAAACCTCCTTTTGTTGGCCATGAGAATGGCCATATTATAATCTATGATAATTTCGACCAGATACCATTGAGACGGTATTGCAATGTTGTACCAATAAAATTATATAAAAATTTGGTAATTATATAATTCTTATCCCAATCATAGTTCCGACCTGTTACTACGTAGTGTCATTGTTACGGGGTAAAAATGAAGTGGTACAAAAATGCCACAATTCGAGTTGATGCCGTAGGTGACATTGTTTCGTTGTTACAATAAAATCGTATAAAAACTTGTTACTTATGTAATTCGAATATTTCATAGTTTCCACCTGTCATTACAGTAGTGCGATTGTAGCGGCGGCGAAAAAAAGTGGTACAAAACATACCACAAATTGAGTTGATACCGCAGGTGTCATAGTTTCGCTGTTACAATAAAATGGTACAAAAACTTAAATTATTAAATTCGTATCCACACAGTTTTGAGTTGCTACTAGAGTTGTAGGTTTCAATTGGTACAAAAACATAGCAACAGGGCTAATCACTAGTATAGTATAGTTGGTATAAAACTGTAGTTTATGTCCATTAATAATGAACGATTTTTTAGGCCATGGCCGAGGTAACCCACCAGGACTATCACCTACAAAATCTTGGGTTGAAAGGGTTGAAGCTCTTAATATTCGGATGCAAATTAATCGTTAATAATAAAGGTAGTAAACGTGGCGACATTGTCGCAGTAAAGTACGGAGTTCATGGCTGCCATTAAATTTCTATATACGATGGGTGTTCAGGTATTAAACTTACTTTAGCCGCATTAAGGTCGTTAATGTGATTTGCTGAAATAAGAGTACATCAACACTAATTGAAAGTGTTGCTTACTCGCCGAGCCGCATTTCACGACGGACATAATCATAATATTTAGCCCATCCGTGACGTACTTTTTTTTACCTGACTGACAAACTAGCCAAGTTATAAAACATAATTTATTAGACACACCGGGGGAAATCCCGTACCTGAGGCGGTGCGTGGAAAATCTAATTTATTAGTAAATCAGGCAGTGCAACTTTTTACACGTCAAATTGGCAGTTCTCGGCGGCCCAGGAGTAAGGTTACGACGGGGAGCAGGTGTAGGGCCCCGTAATAATCGGGTGCGGGCAATTTGGACGAATAATTTGCCCGTCCGCGCAGTTAACGATTTGATTGCCAAAAAAACGAGGACGCGTTTTATGCCTGATACATCAAGTGGGAAAAATGTGCTCTCCCCGAAATAACATTATCATGCTCCAAATTGGTCGCGGACGTGATGAAAGAAAGAAATGCACTCACCGAAAACGGGACTGTGATCTGGTCTAGACGCATTTTTGTTGGCTGTGTAATTTCCTCCGGACTTTTCCTGCAAAAAAAAAACAACAAACAAGAATTGATTGGTTGCGGGCTGCGAAACAATGTCGGTTTATGGCGTTGAGGTGTGGGTAATTGTTATTGGGTATGATTGAGGTTAGCGCTCATTTAAGTATAATTAGCGGAAATGGATGGATGGTTATCGCTTCCATTCATGAATGCGGCGGTTTGTTTTTAGTAAATTGCGTACGAGTAGAGCCGTGCGTGCGGTATGCGGGGGCAAATATTTACTTGGGGTAACTTTAGGAATTACGACAGGTATATGTGGGGTGGCTGTGTGAGATGAGCCGTGGCGAAGATTTCGTTTGAGAAACTTTGACCGTGAGAATCGGATGTAAACGTGTGACACAAGTTTGGGTGATGAACGGTGAAGAGATTGAAGAAGAGATGATCTGAAAATATGGCTTGCATGCGGTTACGAGTACGGTAGTATATTCGCGCCGGCCTTTGTTTACAAGTTTACACCTGCTTGCGTTCGTTTAATTAGTGGTGTCTTCAGAGGCAGGGAAAGACTAGTCTCACGCAATTATTTGAGGCTGCATGAAACGTTGAACTGTGATGCACAATTTGGGCTTATCTGGGCACCGTCGATCGCCCGAGTGAGAGTGAATTTGTAAGTCGCGGTTTGCTTTGTAAACAAGATAAGGTCGGCGTGGATGACTGTCAGATCGGATCTCCGGGTGTGCGGAGGCGAAGAGACGCCAGGTTTACCTCCGACTCGGTGAGGTCGATAAGGCTGCTCTTCTCTTCGGTGAGGTTCTCTGAGGACCTCTTCTCGTCCTCCCCGTCACCCTCGTCCTTGAACACCTTAACCTCATCGGTGCTGCCGAGATCATCTCCGCCACTGGACGAGACGTGTGGCATGGTTCACTCGCGACGCGGCATCACAGCTCGCTACATGGCACAGCTGCCCTCACCACTCACGCACAACAACACGACAACACCACCGGGAATCCATGACGGCACGTGCTGGTTGAGGATGGCACAGGTGCAACGCGCAACACGGACTAGCGAAGAATCGGCGCTCGTCGGCAACGGACAAACTCCACTACTGCGGCCTCTGCGGCTCTCAAAAGCTGCGTGGTCCTGTGTTGTCGGCCCGACCAATCACCGCCGGCTTTGATCTACCGAGGCGGCTCGCAGTAATGGCAGCCGGCACGACTGCGCACGACGCTGTCCGACCTGCTGACGCCCGCATCTCTTCAATACTTGGTTCGCTCGCTCTCGGCTCTCTCGCACTCTTCTCCCGCTACATCATTTGTTTCCTGATTAATTCCTGCGCCAGACATTTATTCCACTAATTTATAGACTGTTGTTCGTAATGATCCACGGACGTATTCACCGGTGCTGCAGGTTCACATCATCGCATCACAAGATATCGCATCCGCCACAACAACGCGCTACTTCCTCCACGCTCCTCGCACCACGCACAAACCAAAGCCACCACGATAAGATAATTGAAAACCGAAACGAAAACAACGAAAAAGACCAAACAAACAACCATCCACTTCACACAGGACCGGCTCTAGGCATATCTCCAGATAAATCCAGTCCAGCGCCGAACTCCTCAATTTATCAAGTAGGTACTGCAAGACTCCCAATATTTACAGGAATCACAAACAACTCTCCAGCACACTTGTTAATTGCATTTAAAATTTAAAACTCAAATTAAACAAATGTCAAATACTAGTTACCAACTCAAGTTAAAGAAGTAATAAATCAATGAATTATCTGTAGAAAATATTGGCGCAAATTATAAAAAAATGTATAAAAAACTCGTTAATAAGTCAATTGTAGCATAAATTCAATTTAAAAACAAGAGTCGCGAAGCGGCAAGCGTTTTAAAGAACGTTTTAAACGAAGTTTAAAATGGACAATGTTTTAAAAACTATTTCTTTTGTTTTTTTTAACTTGTTTAACTTGTTATTTAATATACTATTTCATAACATCTGCGGCAATGTTAATGTTAAAGCTTCACTCTGAAGCTCTTGCAACTTTTATCTCCAATTGGCTGTTGTACACACAACACCATTAATATCGCCCGCAAATCAGATACCATTTCCGTATCAACATTTTCACCTTAAACCCTAGATGTACAACCACGGACTCTGGGAATGACGCGCTCCGTAAGACCGCGTCATTACGGACGCCAACTTTATAACCACCGGTGATCAGTGTTATGTAACAAATGATCCTCAGATTAATTTCGATTCTTAAACTATTGTTATGCATATTCTCAAAAACAATCACGTTGGTACGAAATAATCTCATCACACAGCTGTTTGATGACGTGCACGCCAGTTTAGAAAAATCAGAGTATAGCAACTGCAAAGACGCGTTCTGCTTCGGTCGATGTTGGCTTTATAGTTAATAACGAATCGTATAAACGTTTTAGAGTACGTATCTTTGTTTCTGTTGTTCATATAGTTTCAGCTCTTTTATCACAGGTTTATGGGATGCAATTATTGCATTTATTAAAGAGAGCCTTAATAAAGATTCACTAGTAGATTGGGAAGATTCATCGTGCTGATCATTCACTTCCTCTAAATCACTAGAATCAGATTCTAATTCTGTATCATTAAAAAAATACTGGCTAACCAAATCTTTTGCATATTTAGTGAGGGTGGGAATGGTTGATTTAGAATTTTTTTTTTCATATTATTGAGTTTCAGCGCTCTGTTTTAAATTTTCAGGATATTGTAGAAACATTACAAGTGAAGTAAGGTCTTTGGAACGTCTTTCTGAGAGTCTGTTGTTTAGAGATTCTAAGAAGTTTACAGCTAAAAGACTACGGCCGTGTACACCATGAAGAAGAGAATCGATTAGAAATTTCAGAATTCCTTCTGAATTAACTAAATTGCAGTCTCTTGCACCCAATGCCTCAACAGCCAACTGTACAGGTTTCAATACGTTTAACAATTCCTGTATCTTTGCAATTTCGTTTTAATATAATTTTAGTGGGGAGTCTAGATCTTTTAAGGCCTTTTCAATGCAGGTTTTCAATTGTATACCCTGATTTTTCTAAACTGGCGTGCACGTCATCAAACAGCTGTGTGATGAGGTTTTCTCGTACCAACGTGACTGTTTTCGAGAATATGCATAATAATTGTTTAAGAGTCGAAATTAATCTGAGGATCATTTGTTACATAACACTGATCACCGGTGGTTATAAATAGGTAATCGGTGTATTAACCGAGGACACAATTTTCGCCTGCTAATCATGTAATAAATCATGTTATATTGGCAGCGGGGATATTTTTTCGCCGACGATGCCACATCTTTTTCACTAACCATGCTTATACATGTGTGTATAACAAAACTTCTTTGACGTTTAACTTGTTACATTTGTTCAATTAATACAATGCATATTTTGCCATTGTAGATGTTAATCCATAACCACAGGATTGATATCTGTACGAAAAACGGCAGAAAAGTGGACGAATTTGATACGAACCGCGCACTGTCGCTCAAGATTGCACGGGCGGAACAGCTGATTGCAGCCATTTTTAAATACCCAGGACAGCTGGCAACCTTGTAAAATTGTGCCATCATTATTATGATTATTATTTTGATGACGTGCACGCCAGTTTAGAAAAATCAGAGTATAAATACCTTTCAAGCATTGGTGGGATACTGTTCCATCTAGTCTGATCATCCAACATAAGATTGAGATATTTTCCTAGCTCATTTTTAACATAGTTTTGTAGCACGGAATTTATGACAGCGGATTTTTTCAGCGGAACAATTTTACAATTTTACGGACTTTGTCCAAAATTGTTTTAAAATCAGCTTCCATTTCTATCACTGTAGTTACAGTACATGCAGTTGAAGGCAATTCACTATCTTGTTAGTCTTCTTCATCGTCGTTGTGATCGGTATCGTCTCATCAAAATTTGTTATCGTCGTCGCCCCCAGAAAGTTCGTTGTATTTGTATTCGTTGTCAACAAGCTCAATAATTGTTTTGGATATGTTCGTCTTCTTGTAAAAAATGTCACAAACTGCAAGTTGAACTCCATGGTTTAAGCACAATTGATGGATCATGAATGGTGAATTCCTTCTATTTTTTTTCATTACAGATGCACCATCTGTTGTTGCAGCTAAAACATCTTTTAGATTGATTTTAAAACTGGCAATTTTTGTTCAAGTAGATTTCTTAAGGGATCAGCTGAGCAACTTCGATGAATTCTAATTACACCTAGGTTGCCGCAGCACCCATTCGAATAATGTATATTTATATTTAAATAGCGTATGTTTCTGAAACTTGTCCATTCATCAAGTGTCAAACTTAATGGCCATGAATTTTCTTTTTTGTGTAAATCAATTATTTCGATTTCTTTCAATTTGACAGTTTCATAGTAATCATGTATACGTTTCATTATATTAGTTCTGGTTTTAGGTAATTGATAGCCACGAGAACTTAAACTTTCCCTTATAAACGAACTTCTACAGACACCAGAAATTGAAAAGCCGTCCGTCATAGGCACATAATCTAGATACTATTTCAGCCATTGATTCTAATTTCGTATATTTTAATATTGTCGGTTGTATTTTAAATATTTTAGAAGTTGATGGACCAGCACCTGTGACTTTCTTTACGTTTATTACATTTTTAAGGACGTATAGAGGAAAAATGACGAATTAGTCCACTAGTTGATGATTCTTTGCATCCAATCTTTGCAGTACAGTATTTGCACGATGCCTTTTCACCGTTATCATCTTTTTGAAATGGTTCCACACATCCGATAATTTATTTTTATACATGGTCGGGGCTTGTGGCAACATTTTATTTTATTATCTTTACATCTTTACTTTTTTAACTTTAAGGCCGTTTTTATTTAATTTTTTTCTTATGTAACATATTCAAAATGTTGTATAGTTGAAAACAGATTAAAAAACTCTACCGCAATAAAAAATAAAAAGTATAGGTTGTCATTAAAAAAAAAAAAGTTAATGAAGTCACAATTTTGTTTTTTTAAATCTGAAAAAAATATTTTTATATGCGCAGTAATTTATATCCCTATCTCCATTTTAACTGGGCAATACTGTGGCAAATTATTGGTTGTTTTGTGTAATGAGTATAAACGAGTTATAAATAATCATATTGCAAATTCATTACTATCAGTCATACGAACAATTTACAGGATATATTTAACTAAATTGTATCTATCAAAACCTAGTTAGTGAATCCTGAAGTAATAAATGGAATGAGACATTGGAAGGCACAAACAGTGACATATTTCATGAAGGGGTGACATGCATTGAGCAGTTTTGCGGGCGCGCAGAATTGAGCAATGTGTGAAGTCATTGACGTTAAGTATATCTTTTATCCAAAACTGACTAATACTTTTTGAGTCAATAAAGAAAGTCATTAAATTTAAGTTGATGTTTAATTATTGTTGCAAAATCCTTTAAAGTGAATAAATTACACTTAATCCATAAATATGTGGCTTTATTTTATTAACATTATTGTTACTAACACACGCATTACCTCTAAAAATAAGTTGGCGTTGTCACGATAATGATCTAATATCAAACATAACGTAAAGATGTACTGCCAATATACGAACACACAAAATAAAAATAAAATAGATAAATCACGAGCCAAAATAAATGTCATAAATTATAAGAAAATCTTCCTTCTTGTGGTGTATTTTTTGTATTCTTATCTTTTGGCTGATCTTTGCAATTACCAAGTACTGGTCGGAGTCACATGTAACAATAATGCGATAATGTGACGAGATCCAATTAGCGGTAAGTGTGCTCAAAAAGTAGTGTGTATAATGCAATTACATATTTTTTCACCTTTGCACGATGGGCACTTTACCGGGCCATATATAAAAAAAATCATTGCGAGATAGTGATAACCGCAGGATATTTACGGGTGCGTGTGAATGTGTGTGTGTGTGTGTGTGTGTGTGTGTGTGTGTGTGTGTAGGTGTGTGTGTGTGTGTGTGTGTGGCTGTGCCAGTGGGTGTCGTTTTTTGTGAGCGTCGCCTGTGTTTTGTAGTCGGGTGTGATTTGGCCGTGGTTTGGGCAGCGTGAAGCGGTCTTCTCGATCGTGAGCCGAGATGACTTAACAAGATACGGCGGGTGGAATTCCTTAAAATCCGTCCTTGTCCATCGAACCCGGTGCCCATTGTCTCCGTCTCAACCTCATTATCTCACCTCGTCTACCCATTCAGCTCGAGAACAACTGCCAAACCAGCCCGGGCCCGGGCACGCACAATCTTAAATATTTACATATATACTCGTGGAACTTGCTACCTTTTATTTGCTCAAATGTGTGATGATTGCGCCCGATATGGTTGGTCATCGGTTAAGGCGGCGATTATCCCGCGGATTTTTGTTTTGAAAATAAAAATAAACATGCGTTATCAAAAAGCGGTGGCCGGGGTCCATGCTCGGGGGGTACAAGTGCAAGTTATTCCGTGAAAGCTGCAAAGCACTTGCCTGTGTATGGCATTCTTTGTTTAGATGATTTGTTTGGGAAGGCACCCCATGCAAACATATAATGGCGTGTAAATGGGGGTGGGCATTCCTGGAACGAACCTGCTCTGCCTTCATCCCTCTGACCCTCTTAATCCTAAAACTTATAATAATAGAGTGCACGGACCTGCTGCTGGAACTGGTAATATTGAATAAACATGGTTACGGATGGGTCATTTGTAGCTCGAAAAATTATGTGGACTTAGGCAGCCACCTGAGATGTTTAAAAAATATTGTGGTATAATAAAATTGCGCAATATATATAAAAATACACCTACCTTATTAATAAAAAATCTAACGTGGTCACTACACGAATTTACCATAATTATTGTCTGCTCAGTTATAATCACAACCATTTTATTATAGGAAAACAAAAATTCCTATTAACTATTACTATTAACTCCTATTAACATAACCAAAAATTATACAGGGAGTCTCAAAAGTAACGGATAAATTCAATAAAATCGTTGAGAAACATATTTGAAAAGAATGCTCGCACCCCTTAATTTTTAACCCCCCACCGCTCAGCCCATAAGCGCTAGGAACCCCAACTTTAAAAATTATAATAGCAAAGTACCCCTTCCGATACCTTATTTTATAGCTTTTTTTATGTTGCATACAATAAAAAAAGTTTTTCAAAATCGGTTAATAAGTAATGGAGACATTTGCCGAAATGCATTCAAATGAATGTGCTATTCATTAGAGCTTTTTTCAATGATTTTTCTCAACGATTTTATTAAATGTATCCATTACTTTTGAAACTCCCTGAAAACCATACCGTTATTTTATTATCGCAACAACAAATATCAACTTCCGGTTCTCCAGCTTCTTAAAGCACAGAAATTGACGTTAACATGCAATTTGATTCGATAAAAGAAAAACACATTTGTCTGGGCCTCAAATCATTTTGTCATAGTAATTGACAAGTGAAAAATACCGAAAACGTGTTTTCAAATAACGACTAAAAAGGTAGAGGTATGGGATCGTGTTACAATAATAATTGAGTTATACAAAATAAAACAATAAAGCCAATAAAATATTCGTAAATCCAGAATGCTGTAAGACTTCGGTTTTCCAATATTTAATAATTAGGTATATTTTACTTGTAATCATAAATTCTTATAATTTATGATATTTGTTTTGGCTCGTGATTTATCTATTTTACTTTTAATTTGTGTGATCGCATAATGGCACTACTTCTTTACGTTATGTTTGATATTAAATCATTATCGTGAAAACTCTAACTTCTTTTAGAGGTAATGCGTATGTTAGTAACAATAATATTAATAAAATAAAGACACATATTTATGGATTAAGTGTTATTTATTCACTTTAAAGCATTTTGAAACAAGAATTAAATCTCAATTTTGAATTTAATGACTTTCTTTATTGACTAAAAAAGTATTAGTTAGTTTTGGATAAAAGATGTTAACATCAATGACTTCACACATTACTCAATTCTACGTGCCCGCAAAACTGCTCAATGCATGTCACCACTTTATGAAATATGTCACTGTTTGTGCCTTCCAATGTCACATTCCATCTATTACTTTAGGATTCACTAGAAGGTTTTGATAGATTCAATTTTGTTAAATATATGCTGTAAATTGTTCGTATGACTGATATTAATTAATTTGCAATATGATTATTTATAACTCGTTTATACTCATTAAACAAAGCAACCAATACTTTGCCACAGTATTACCCAGTTAATATGTAAACTATACCTTAATATTTTATACTTATTCCCTGGAGAACATTACCGTTTTTAGATTTCAACTTTAAATTTAGAATAAGATTTATTAAACAAGCATTTTCGATAATTTAATGGATTTCATTTAATTAACATTTAGTTTTATTTCTGTAATGTTTCTCATTTAAACTAAATCTTGATTTGATTCATACTCATGTTATTAATTACTCATAAATAAATATTGTTTTGCCACTTTAGCGAAGAGATATTATTTAGGTTATATTTTAATCATTTATACTTATTCTCTGAAGAGTATTATCCTCTCTATACTTCATTTTAAATTTATAGACAGTATTTTATTAAAGAGGAAATTCAAATGATATTACTTATTTCATTTTAATTGATATTTTTATGACTTCTGTTACCTTGTGAGGGGAATTGTTAACCATGTTTACTACGGTAATTATATTTGGAGACAGTAACATTCTCAAATACCCACGTATATAAAACCGGAAAGATTACCCTATTAAATTCCACGACACCGCTCAAAGCGTATTCCAGAAATTAATAAAGCTCTCGAATACCCACGTATATGAAACCGGAAAGATTACCCTATTAAATTCCACGACACCGCTCAAAGCGTATTCCAGAAATTAATAAAGCTCTCGAATACCCACGTATATGAAACCGGAAATATTACCCTGTTAAAATCCACGACACCGCTCAAAGCGTATGCCAGAAATGAATAAAGCTTTCAAATACCCACGTATATGAAACAGGAAATATTACCTCATCAAAATCCACGACACCGCTCAAAACGTATGCCAGAAATTAATAAAGCTTTCGAATAGCCACGTATATGAAACCGGAAAGATTACCTCATTAAAATCCTCGACACCGCTTAAAGCGTATGCCAGAAATTAATAAAGGTTTCGAATACCCACGTATATGCAACCGGAAAGATTACCTCATTAAAATCCACGACACCGCTCAAAGCGTATTCCAGAAATTAATAAAGCTCTCGAATACCCACGTATATGAAACCGGAAAGATTACCCTATTACATTCCACGACACCGCTCAAAGCGTATTCCAGAAATTAATAAAGCCCTCGAATACCCACGTATATGAAACCGGAAATATTACCCTGTTAAAATCCATGACACCGCTCAAAGCATATGCCAGAAATGAATAAAGCTTTCGAATACCCACGTATATGAAACAGGAAATATTACCTCATTTAAATCCACGACACCGCTCAAAACGTATGCCAGAAATTAATAAAGCTTTCGAATAGCCACGTATATGAAACCGGAAAGATTACCTCATTAAAATCCACGACACCGCTCAAAGCGTATGCCAAAAATTAATAAAGATATCGAATACCCACGTATATGAAACAGGAAAGATTACCTCATTAAAATCCACGACACCGCTTAAAGCGTATGCCAGAAATTAATAAAGGTTTCGAATACCCACGTATATGCAACCGGAAAGATACCTCATTAAAATCCACGACACCGCTCAAAGCGTATTCCAGAAATTAATAAAGCTCTCGAATACCCACGTATATGAAACCAGAAAGATTACCCTATTAAATTCCACGACACCGCTCAAAGCGTATTCCAGAAATTATGAAAGCTCTCGAATGCCCACGTATATGAAACCGGAAATATTACCCTGTTAAAATCCACGACACCGCTCAAAGCGTATGCCAGAAATGAATAAAGCTTTCGAATACCCACGTATATGAAACAGGAAAGATTACCTCATCAAAATCCACGACACCGCTCAAAACGTATGCCAGAAATTAATAAAGCTTTCGAATACCCACGTATATGAAACCGGAAAGATTACCTCATTAAAATCCACGACACCGCTCAAAGCGTATGCCAAAAATTAATAAAGATCTCGAATACCCACGTATATGAAACCGGAAGTATTACCCTGTTAAACTCCACGATATCGCTCAAAGCGCATTATATATATACTAAACGGGATATTTGTTTTCGGTACTTTGGTAGGAATTTACTGATTATTGCTACTCAATTTCGAAATAATCAATACCATCCCGAACACAGTAACTTTTAAATAAATCAGATAATACTCTTCCTAATGATCTTCCTAATGAGGCGACAGGCCGTTATTATCTTCGTCTACTATTGACGAAGATAATAACGGCCTGTCGCCTCGCGAATCAGCAACCAACTAAACTTTTCGCATGCAAAACGATGCTATTTATATTAAAATTTCGCACACTCTGCGATTTTGTAAGATTTCCCTTAACGTTAATTCTCATTCCGGTAATCTCATAGTGCCCTATGTTAAGGTTACTGATATAAAAATACCAAAGTGTTATGATTAGTCATCGGCCGGCTAGTGCCGCGTCTGTGATTATTTATATAATTGCATCACCATGCATCGAACGCGTCTTAAATTAATGATTTTAAAAGTTCTCGTAATTTCCAGGGGTCATATAACAAGTGGTGTTCTCATTATCGATAATGATTTTATAAATACAACGAATTTCAACCCCAACGACGAAAATGCACCTCGCCCTTCATTATCGATTTTTGAGAACACCACGAATTATATTTAGGCAGGGAAAATAATGAATTGATTGAGTCATCTATTACAGCAGAATAAACAAGAAGCTAAATATACAGTTTAAATACCTATATTTATTTAGATCACTTCATCTTTCAAGCAGCAAACCACATTTATTACCACATTTTACTATTTTACTTGTACTTGAGACACACTGACATTTCGGGTTATGTTTTTATCAGCGGCCGACTAGATTGTGGGCGCAACCGATAAATAACACCATCGCAACGATTTTTGCTGCGATTTGTGCTTAACAAAAAAATGTGACAGCGACCGACATTTGTTCGTGGTATTATCCTGAAAATACAACCGTGGTATTATCAATATTGTCAGTTATTAATGCATGCGTAACTATAGAAACCACATTGTTATGACGTCACTGTTTTACGTATGAGTTATATTCCCTTTGTAATCTCTTCAAATTGAATTCATATTTAATCATATTACTTATTATTTCCCCAAATGATCACCCCTTCCTATTCTAACATACTACTTGGCTTTTACGTGTGTTTTCAATGTTTATACCTGAGTATGAAATTGTTGTAAAATTACTACTAAACGTTTTTAGTAATTTTTTTTTAATCAGCCATTTTTGGTGGTTTTATCTTAAATTAATTCATACAAAATATGGATATTCCGATCACTTACAGTGCTGTGAAAATTTGTTTCCACGAAAAAGTTTTCAATTATCCTTAACTTCTAATATTTATAAGAATGTGTCATATTTTCAAAGATATTTGGCAAAATTAAAATATTATAACAACTGCGTTTTTACTTCCCCTTGCTACTTTTTCGAAAACTAATTTTGATTTTATTTTAAAACACTTAGGCCCGTGTCTATAGTCCGTACTTGAGCATGAGTTCGAGTCAAGTAGTGTATTTGGTTGCGTATATTCTATAAACGTGTACGCACCAAACGAAACCAAATATACCCAAATATATGACTTGAGTTCAGTGAACTCTATACTACTATACAATCATCAATTAGTATGATGATTGATACTGTTAATGCAACATTAACAGGTTGCATTTTATCTGCATACCGGGTTTAGGATTGATTTGGTATACTACGGATTTAACATATAAACCCACATTTAAGCAGTTTTCTGCTTCCCCAATTATTTTAGAGAAAAAGTACAAGAGTAAACCAATGTTTAGGAACCAACAATCTACCTAATTACATTTTTATCTCATATCGATGTGCTTCCAGACACGAGAAAATGTGATAATCGTGATAATCGTGATAAATACATGTAAAAATGGCCATAGCCAGTGAACAACTGAAACTTATAACTTTAATATCAGTTTTGAAGTTTCGTTAATCAATGCGTGTTAAAAATGGCTTATCATTGCACAATTGCCAACATTTTTTTTTCTACAAACACTATTAAAAGTTGAACTTTTAACACGGACAAACATTATTAAAAGTTGAACTTTTAACACGGCATAGTTCAAATAAAAATGTAATATTATAGAGAAATGACATAAGCGTGTTAAAAGTGTTTCACATTTAATGCTGTTGTTAAAAGTAAGCAACCAATAAACTGTCAAAATGACATAACTCTGTCAAAACAGAGTTAAGTAGGTGCAAACTATTTTGAAATACTAATATTAATAGTGCAATTTGCACAATTATTAATGTTTATCCCTTGTGATGATGCCGTGGTAACTTCAGAACTATTCAAATAAGATAGGGAATTATTTAAATTTAATAATTTTATTAATTTGTGTTAACCCCACACCATTCCACAAATCGATTGTACGCCAATTCATATTGTTGCCTCGATTTGGTAGGCAACAAATTTAAAGTCGCCCTGGTAGCACCTTCTTCAATTTCTTTCGGTAGTTCCTTTCTTCAATATTAGAATTCATAATGATGATTTAAGAAATAATTTCTTGTTTGACAAGTATGTCATACAATATGAAAACTAGATTTATTTGTTTTATAAATTCCACAGACTGACTGAAATTCCAACATTTTTTAAGAACTTTATTGTGCTTTTCAAGGTGTTTTTATAAAAAATCTTGTATGATATGTGTGTTAAAAGCGATTTTAACACTTATATCATAAATAACTATTGTTAATGATAAAGCTTTAAAAACTGTTTTATGTCACTAATTCTATAATGATAAGCTATTTTCAATACGTATTTATGAATGAAACTTCAAAACTGAGAGTAAAATTACAAGTTTCGGTTGTTCACTGTAATGGCTAGGACCATTTTTACAAGTATTTACTACCATTTAATTTTGAAAATTTCTCGTCTCCCGAAGCATATCAATAGTAGATATAAATGTGATTTGGTAGAATTTTTTGTTTCTGAACATTTGTTAACCCTTATACTTTTTCTCTAAAATAATTAGGAAAGAAGGAAAATCCACAAATGTGGTTTTACGTGTTAAGTTCCTATGTATACAAAACCATTTTAACATCAGGTATAATAATTACGTAATTTGTTTTGTTTGCAACAATTGTAAATTGAGCATACAAGCATATTGGACAATACCAGTAAGTAATAAATATAAAATGTACTGTTAATTAAGCATAAATGATAAAATGTCATTTTTACTGCATTATTTGTCCATAATTTACTTGTGACAGAGGGATACGAATACTGCTGTTCGGCGAATTGCCTAGGTTTTATTTTTGCCTCAGCAGTTTATATTGAGAGGCCTTTCCAGTTATGTAGCATAGAGTTCATTGATTGAGTGGAACTCATGCTCCAGTTCGGCTCAAGTTGTATATTTGGTTCGGTTCATGTATACACCTTTATAGAAAAGGCGTAACCAAATATACGACTTCAGTCGAACTCATGCTCAAGTACGGACTATAGATACGGGCCTATGGTTCAGTTGTACGATCGCGGATTATCCTTGATCGTGATTCAGTTTCTAAGGATACCATTGTATTAACAATTTTGTATTCTAGGTAACTGAACCATGGTGAAGGAAGATCCAGGATCGTACAACTGAGGCTAATTTTTAAACTTTTATTTTATTACCGTGATTAGATTTTGACTGACACAAAGTATTAAATTTATCCATAACCTCAAGTGCAATGAACATTGAACATATGCATATTTTCTACAAAGAGTATGCAGTTTTCAATTATTTTTAACTTTTATGAAAATATAAAATTTTAACGCACCTAAATATTTTAGAAAATATTTATTAAAAACAAATTATCACTAAATATCACAATTCTTAGCACACACACATACACACCTTTTTTTGTACATTGCCGTTATGTGAAAACTTGTAATTCCGTAAAATTTGTTTTTACACTAACATATTCAGGTGTATAGCGTATCAAAAAACGTTAGAAGGAACGTGTACGTAACTTGACAGTATCATATTCGAATATCAGATACCTTTATGACATAAATGCATCTGACGCAATACACCTGAATAAGGCCACAACAAATTTAATGATAACAGTTTTTAGATTAAATAGTTATATTATGTACTAACAACCCAATTTGCATGGAAAATTGGATTATTGATAAGTGTTAGGATGGCCCTATGTTGTACGATTTTGCACAAACTGGGTTGCCTACATAAGATTGCTGCCATATTCAGCTCTGAATGAATCAAGGCTGAAGAAGAAAAAGTTAGGACTCATCCTGGCCAGTTAGATGTGGGGGTTTGGGTTTTTCCATTTCCAGGTTCGTTTCCAGGGTCATTCAAACCTGGTACGCACTACTTTTTAAAATTTCATCCTAGAAGTGCGAAAACCCAAAGTCCACAATAATGGAGGAGTAGTACGGATTATTATTATTATTATTATTATTATTATAATGGATTCTAAAGTGGAACCAGTTTCTCTTGCTTTACTGACGACTTCAGAAAAAAAACTTTGTACTACTAAGATTAAGTAAAACGTTTTTTTTTGCAAAATTTAAACTATTGAGGGCCCTCATTTGCTAATACTTCTATAATGATTTAAGCTACCTGCAAGGGGCTGTAAATGCATTACGCAGGTAGTTTATAACCTCCTTCTAGTCAAAGCTAGCAGGTAAATAAGTTACCGTCAAACACCGGCTGTTAGGAGTAAATTCAACTTCCGACTCATCAATAATGTTTCATCAATAAAAAATAGATACAGATTTAATTGACTACACAAATGCTATTTAAAAATTGTCGACTGTTGAATAAATATGAAACTACTCTGCAATAGCCAACATTACAGACAAAAGCGTTAAAAATCTTATGCTATGTGTATAAACAGGGTGGTTCATCGAAAAGACGCATCATTGGCTTTGCAGTTAATTGATGAGATACGAAATTACACCAACGTTGCGATATTTCATTTTAAAATTGGCAATTTTCATCGCATTCTCATTGTATCTCATCGTATTTCATATACAGTGTGTTACATTGAATTTATTAATTAAATGCAACTGTGAAATATTATTTGAGACACGTTATTTTGGGGTCCAACAATTTATTATTATCTAAATAGGGATCCTGAGAGCACCAAGGCCTACAATATAAGCATCCGATTTACATTAGTTCTTCGAACGCCTATTCTTGCGAAAAAATGTTTAAAAATGATATGAAAAATTAAAGGGTTACTAGAGATAATTAATTTATATGATAAATTAATGTCATTTTTAGGTATTATAAAAATTGTAACAATTCTTATTACGAACAATTGATCATTAGACAAAGTTTATATTCGAAGATTTTATTTTCGAAGAACTCTACGGTTACCTAATCAACGGTTTTGTCCATGGTATTATTACCATTATACCAGTTATTACTATTATACCAGTGATTTCAAATAGAAAACTGGATGAGATGAGGTTGGTATCTACTGGTATCTTTACAAACTAGAAAATTGGGTAACTTATATTTACTTGTTACCACTGGGAATATATTTCGTACTTAAAACGGTGATAATATAACAATGCGGTTTCTATAGTTACGCATATATTTACTAGTTGCATTATCGCGATAATCCACTCTACGCCCACAAACAAGTGTCGATGCTGACATAATTTCGAATCCTACGCAGCGAGTGGAATAGCAATGACCGCATACGAAGAGATAATTATATGTCACGAAGACACCCGAACCATCGCGATAATCTTATTTCTTGGTTTCGCACACTTGGAAACAATAGCCGCCAAAGCGCCACCCACATACAATTTCTAGTCTGCCATACAGGCAATCCACTAAGATAAACCTTAAACTCAAGCGATGAAAAATCGTACATACTTCACCCAAAAAGATAGATCTGCACATTGTTGGTTTCGTTGTGGATATACAGGGTGTTCAAATTAAACCACCCAAATCGCCATTTCCATCCAGAGATAGCGCTTATTTAGGGTAAAAAATAAGTAAATCTGACAACTAAACCATAATTTAGAACAGGTATAATACCAGTTTTGAGTTCCAATATTTGTAATAAACGATGTTATTCGTATGTTCTACTTGGAATTGATACAAGCATTTCACAATTGAAACTCATTTTTGTAAATTAATTGTAGGCACAGTTATTAGATATATGAAATTGTTTTAAATTAAAAATAAAATCTAGGCACTTTTGAAATATATTAAAAAATATATGCGTTGACAAACTTCTGTTTTCCGCTTTTTCTACAAAAAATAACTGTCATCTGGTGGATAGAAATGGCGATTTGGATGGTTTAATTTGAGACCACCTGTATTATGGCAAACACTAATTGGATCTATACAGGGTCTGCCGGCCTAGGGGTGGGTTTGTAACCATAAAAAGAATAAACAATTCTTAAACCATTTTTTTCTCAGTTGCATGTATTATTATTGATGTATTACACGCTTATTATTATTGTATTTATCGTTAAAATTTTGTTCCTGTATCTTTTGTTTTTATATTTCCCGAGAATAAAAAGTAGAGTTTCCATTCCTCTATCTATTGTAGTTCGCAATTAAGATTTTGAAAAATGGAGCACAGCACATTAAAACATGCTTTTTCTCAGAAACTATGCACATTCAAAAAATGCGTAATACTTGTTTTCCCCATTCGTCATTATAAAGCATTCCCAAAGTTTGGTGGAAGCATTACCTAACACCCTGTATACATTTTGCCCTTGTGTGGTAAATAATACTGGACTGGATCTTTAAATGTGGGTAAAGAAATGGGACAAATGGTCTACTCTACAACCGCTTCTTTGCGAACATGTGTAACACTATTGAACGAGTTTCTTCGAATTTCAGAAGTACTTTGGTCAGCGTCCGACCCAAAAGCCCGCATGTGGAAGCGACTGCCAGCCAAGCATTGTTCAGTTTCTTTGCATTGAAACGCCCGTTGTGAACAAGCAAGAGATAGAAAAATAACACATTTTTAACGGAACCATCATGTACGTTTAAATTATTGCCTCTAAAGTGAAGTAATTTATTGATAAATTGCATTGCAGTTTGCAGTATCGAGAGACAATACATGGTGCGCAATAGTCTATTTTTGTTATGGTTCATTATATGAGCGGGAGATTTGTGACAAGCCAAGCTTGGCATGCCAAAGGTTGCCGGTTCGTACTCGTGGGGGCGATAATTTTCAGCGATAAAATTAATATATGTAGAGAGGTCATGATGTATAGATCTTTTTTTTTAAATGGCCAAATTTCAAGATTACTCAAAATTTGGGGGGTCCCCCCATGCTGTGCTATTTCAGCATAACATTGGGGTCAGCAGAGAAGGGCAAATGGGGCACTTGCCCCATCCCCCGGCTTACAAGTCATGGAGTTTTGTTCTCTTGAAAAGAATGTGAAGAGAAAATTCTGTTGTATTTTAAGAATCATCATACATGCATGTTATTTTTTTAATATTCATGTTGTTTAAAGCCATGATAAGTTTGCGTAACTGTATTTTAATATAAGATGATTTTTATATTTTAATTGATAGTGGTACTTGAAAACATACCTGTGTTATGTTGTGTCCTCGTTTAATTATACTTTTGCAGCATTATTTGGTTTTGTTGTTTCTATGTGTTTAAGATATTATCGAATTTAATTCCTGTCCTGTTCATGTGCCACATTGTCATCTCCACTGAATAATTTTGATGTTTGTCATCATGTTATGAGCCAGGGTTGGACTTATGATATAATTAGGTATATGATGATTCGTGGATTATTGTTTATGGTTATGCTAGTTGTGTGTGGAATTAGGTGTAATTGGTATTTTTAATGCATTCGCCAGTAATGTGTATAACACGTATCAGTATTTGTATAAAGGTTGTGTGTATCATTAGGCATTGAATGGCACAACATAACCGTACAATGCCTACACAAATTACTGACAAACCCATTCAAAAATTTGACACACAACTATCACAACTATTACAAACAATAATCAACTAATCAACTTATCATTCTATCCTGAGTCCAACCCTGGATCATAACATAGTGATCAACATAAAAATAAAATAACAGAACATTCAGTGGCGACCAACAAAACAAGAATTAACTTCAATAATAAAATCTCGAACATCTATATACAACAAGACGAAATGAAGCTACAAAATTGCAATCAAACGAAGTGATCATATAAATTATATACACCATGCAATCATAATAAAAATCGAATTAAGAATTATAGATTAAATAAAAATCTAAATAAATATTTCACGCAATATCAAAAATAGGTTTTTAAAATATTGTTACTAAAAATTGTGCATTGGATATTAATCTAAATAAGCATATCGAATATCAATATGTTACTCAATATTATAAATAAATTATGCTAATATTGTATTTTTTTATATTTTGATAAAAAAATTGTTCACTTAAAATCAGAATATCATACTAAAAATATGTTAGAATTTGACATTGAATATGAATCCAAATAATCGCAAGTTATACAACCAGACGATCGAAAATAATCGATTGTACGAGACGTATTGCCTGAAACACCACGAGACTCGAAGCGTCCAGTGGTGTTTTAAAAGGCAATACGTCAATATTGGAGTATTTTCGATCGTCGAATTGTATGTAGGTAGATTATTTCATGAGCAAAATAAATTAATTACAATAAAGTACACATGACATTTATAAATTTAATAATGATTGATATTGAATATACAATTATTATATACGTTTGATCGATTATTAGTTCTTTCCTCGGTTTTATTTATCAAGGATGAGGAAGATTTTAATGATGCAATTATAAGAACCTTTGTATAATCGTTAATACAAAGGTTCGTATAATCGCTAGTCGTCTTGGTTACTCAAATAACCGTTGTAATATGCTGTAACTACGGAAAATCGCGCATCCTTATTGGTTTGTGAACTCGCGAATGAAATAATCAGGTGTATTGTGTATGAAAGAAAAGTTACAGTAACGTGTACGTTACTTGAGAGCATCACGCTCAAATGTCGAATGCATTTATGATATGAATGTATGTGACATTCGAATGTGATACTGTCAAGTAATGAGACGTTACTGTAACATTTTTTTTGATGCGCAATACACCTGAATAGCTATTAACATACCTAGGAATGTTATGAATGTCGTAACAGCGACATCGAGGATTTTAAGACATCTAAGGCTGTTATGTCATTCATCGCATCCGAGGTATATTCAAAATTTTATCGGTTTCGGAAAATAAAGACATATTTCATTATTATTCTAATTGCATAATTATTATCGTCAACATTTCACTTTCGAATTTACGGATTGATGTGGCACCATGGTTACTACTGCTTTTTGTCGCCGTCAAAATAAACATTGGTATTTTAAACATGAAATCGCAATTCCTGGCAAATTCAAATTGGAAACTGATGAATACTCCATGTGTGAAGATGTATTTTGCACAACCTCTTTGGTAAGTTCATTGTAATTAATTTCAGCTGAAAATTGGTTTTCAATTTCTTGACAAGTGTTGACATATGACATATGAGCGTTATTTGTAATTAATTTCAGCTTAAAATTGGTTTTTAATTTCTTGACAAGTGTTGACATATGACATATGACATATCGGTGGGGTAATATTATTACCTTACCGATTGTACATACAGGATACAGTTATGGCTTACCTACCAGCCAACTTTTTATGGATGTAAAGAGATGTTTAATAGCCTGAAACCGGTTTATACAGGGTGATTTTTTAAAAAGTATCCACCCCGGATTTCTCAGAAAATAAAGGCAAAACTAAAAATTCCCGAAACACGTCAATTTTTAATTTGAGGGGGACATTTTTTGACGTATTGTTGACATCTGTGTCAGTTCCCCCCTCCCCTCCAATAAGCACCTCTCGAAATTTTAAAATGGGATGACCCACCTTGTGACACCTCGTTTGAAAGGGCTTTATATCAGTAATTATACTAGTAAAGGAAAAAGTATTAAAATGATAATGCATATAAATGTTAATTAACAAAACCTATCCTTAACGATATTCGAGATCCGAGGTTATTATAGTAGGTATGCACAATCGTGGTGTATACAGGGTGTCCAAGATAAGGATCAACACCATGAGGATCTCGGAAACCGTAAAAGTTACAAAGGTGGTTAAATTACAAAAAAGTTGTTATTTTGATTATTTGTTGTTACTATTACGGTACATATTCTGGGTTAAAATTATGTTATAATCTTGGTCTTTGTCGCCATTAACAACAGAACAATTCTCATATCACAATAAACAAATAATATGTGTGATCGTAAATAGCTATAATGTTTCAATATTTTACAACTAGTCTAGGTAAATTATTTTTTGTAACTATTTTGGTACCTATTTTGGGTTAAAATTAGAATTTTTTTCTTCGCCGTCATCATTTCAACTCCTTCAAAGTTTCAAAATTTGCTTATAACAAGAGAACTTTGCATTAATTTGGATGTTGTTAGGTATGACACTTTATACAGGTATAACTCATATTTTGACATAATCCTGTTATTATCAGTAGACCGGATGTGTATAAAACAAGGGTGGCCTAACATTAATACATTATTTTTTTTAATGACAAAGTTAATAAATAAAAAAAAAAATCGGACGTAGGCATTCAATATTAAGTTTTTTGTATCTTTATAGTTTTTATATCTGTTACAGTTTCGACACAAAAAATAAATTATGGTCTACTGATAATAACAATATCATGTCAAAATAATTGTTTTTTTTATTTAAATTAACTTTGAAGCTGAATTCTGGCTAAACTAAACGCATTTGTATATAGATAAGTTGTGTTAAATCGTCTTTTTTATCCCAGTAATTTGTGGTTAAGCCATGTCAATGTAATTTAGAGACACCCTGTATAGCGTGTTCCATTTAAAAAACAAAATGGCTTCTTCGGGTTGAAAGTATTTCTCCTGAGAAGAACGGAAACAGCTATGTTAGGGTGAATTTTTGCACATCTTGTACATATATAATCGATCTTTATTGGGCTATCGACCCCATATGGGGTGCACATCTTATTTTATCGGGAACGCCATAAACTCTAACGGTGTATATGATTACACTTGTAAATTATGACTGATATTATTATTTTAATGGCATTATCTACTTATGTTGTCTTGCACCATCACTGGTTATTACCTGTTTAACATACCTATGTCAATTATTTTTGATCACCCCCTTGATTTTAGTAACACTCCCTGCAGTTCTAAGATGAGGAATTAACCCTAGCAAAATGCCTTTAACTTACCCTTGCTAATTAAATTGTACAAATACCTTTAGTTTTAGATATCGTCATATACAGGGTGAGTCAATAGGACGGGCAGGCTCGATTACACCTACACCGTTAATGATATCGAAATGAACCAAAATACACTACAAACGGGATGCCAAAGTGCAGTTTGTAAAATTATTTTGTCATATATAGGGTGTTCGATTTTTGCAGGGCAGCCTTCGACCTAGTTTTTTTTTAAATGGCATGACCGAACCAACGTCAAAGTGAGATTTATTGTACGATACGTTTTATTTTTCTTAGCCCATTTTCTTAATGATTTTTTCTCATAATGAAATAGTTGACATGGTTTATGTACACGGTGACAGCGCAAACCGTGGCTGGTGACTAGATTCTATTGATGCATAACAAATCAATAGCAAAAACATTTAAATGAAAACATTAAACTATTTCATCATGCGAAAATGTCGTGTTCACGACAAAAATTACGTATCGTACAAGAAATGTCACTTTGACGTTGACATGACCATTGATATTCAATGCACGTTAAGTTTATATCGATGAGATCTGGGTTCATTTTTCAGAAAATCCAAATTATTTCTCAAACTATAAACTTTAAAGAAAAAATATAAGGGGCAAAATATATGTAAAATAAGATGCTCTACACGACTAAGTAATGAAATATAGGGTGTGCCATTTGAAAAAATCAAGTTATGGCCCTTCAAAGTTTACCAAAATTAATGTCCGACAGCTAGTTGATGCCCTAGACAGATGTTTAGAATCTGGCAAAGTCCCAACCCGATATCCTAGAAAACAAGCGCTCTGCGATTTTTTTAATAAGTGCCTGTAAATGCATTAAATTTTAGAAAAACATAAACAACTTCTGAACGGTTTAAGCGAATTCCAAAAACTAAACGGATTTACAAAGCCCAAAAGAGGGCAAATTCAAATATGTAAATTTATACAGGAAGTGCCATTTTAAAAAACTAGGTTCAAGGCTGCCTTGCAAAAATGGAACGCCCTATATATGGCAAAATAATTTTACAAACTGCACTTTGGCCTCTAGTTTGCAGTGCCGTTTGGTTCATTTCGGTATCATTAACGGTGTAGGTGTAATTGAGCCTGCCCGTCCTATTGACTCACCCTGTATTGGTATTCTCTTATCTGCATATCCAATTCAAATAAACTGGCTCTTAATGTAAAATAATCAAAAATAGTATTTTGTCAAACGTTGAATAGATATCGTGGAATTAAAATGACCTCATAAAATAATATCTATTTCAGTTTAAGTATCTGTTAGGTGTTCATTAGTATTGGTAATTATAACATAAAATAAACAAACTTGATCTATAAAAGGGTAATAGAACTGATATACCTACTGTAGAAAGAAAAATCGGACTATTTCATAAAACTACAACGTTATTTAAATTCTATTGAACTATTGTTTAATTTGTTGGCACAATGCGCCAGGGCCATTTATAAATAACTTTCATCAGACTCGCTCAATTTTACTTTTAGAAAAAATGTACGCAATAATAAGTTTATAGTTGTTCTTAACGATATTCTAGCTCTAGCGATCTTATTGCATGTTGATTTAGATATAAGTTTAAAAAAATGACTTAGGTGTATTACAATATTTTACACTATTATTACACTATTACAATGAACGCAACATATAAGAGATCTGTTAAAGAAATATTTTATGGACATGCGGAAAGTGTGTGTATTCACTTCATTTTTTTTTCAATAATTTGCTAGCTGTTTACGAACGGAGTTTAGTACGATAATGGCCCAACACAATCTCTTTTTTTTAATGCAACATTAAACATTTACTAGGGCCGTACTAGGGCCGTCGCGTGTGGGGGTATAGATTGTGCCCCGCATAAAGGTGCCTTATCGAGGGGGCGCCATATTGCCAATTTTGCGACGAAAAATTTAAATGAAAATATACTTATGTTCGACTGTTCGAAAATATGAACTTTTTAAGGTTGTTAGTAGGCCCTAATTCGCCCTATTTATAGTTCTCGCTCGCAAGCTCGCTCGGACCTTAAACTGTAGGGCTCATACATAAAGTCCTAAACTATGTACTTATTACATAAATAGCTATTATAGTGCAATTCCGGATTTCCGGCCAAAGACTACTTACCATTATTTTTAGCCGTCAAAAATACTTTGGTGTGAGGGGTGTATGTAAAAGTCCAGTCGGAATGCCCGACTATATATTACAATAACAGAATTTTACACAAAGTAGTTTTTTTTTTCTTTTGTATTTCAACAAAACAGAATAGAATAAACAATCATGGTTTACAGTTGTAAATGTAAACCACGTAACGTATAGATATCGGAAAAAGTAAAAGAAATCATCTGGAGCTGAAAAAAAAATGATGAACGAGTAGAGATCGAACATACATTGGCCGGGTCACAAATTCCTGACATCAATATCAAATAACAAAAGACGGATACTTTTGAAAAAGCATGAACTTAGGGCATCTCTACTTGAATAAAACACAGTGAAGAACAGTCATTGCAACAAGAAGATGCAGCTGACCATTTAGAAACAACATCCCAAGTTGAGGATAAAGAAATTTATGATTTTGAGAGTGACAAAACTTAAACTTGAACTTCAAATTTTACTATTAACGATCTAGGCACGTAGCCAAAATATATGAACATTATAATTAGACCCTGTTTAGTTGAACATTTTTCTACTCATCAAAAATCTTCACACCTCATCAAAATTTATATTAATAAAGATTTTCCTAGAGACGATTCTGGACGTAAGTTTTCCGAATCGTATAATTACAGTTGTTTACCAAATGGTAAAAAAAAATTCTAGAGCATATTTACTTTATTCTGAAACACGAAATTCTGTTTTTTGTTCTGAAAATTTTTAGATATTGTAATACGTAAGTTACTAATGAATGAGTACGGTTATAATGATTGACAACAATTGAGTCTTATATTAAAAAAACATGAAACAATTTTCGCACACATCAATGGATCAAAATATAGAAAATTGAAAATGTCATAAGTAAGAACGAACATATGAAACGGACAAAAATATTGGCGATCTGCTGCATAACGATTAATCAATACGGGGTCAGAAAAAGTATGAAACCTCCACCCCACAGAGCATTTGTACTTAATTTTTGAAAAAAAAAAAAATGTTTAACAAAAGTTTGATAACTAATTATTTGCCACAATTTTATGATTTTCTGATTGATTTAATATTATGTTGGATTCGCTCTTAATCTCAGGGTCTCGAGTAGGTTCCAATAAATTGGATAGACAAGTAGGTTGAATTTTAAATAAATTTATTATAATATTAATATAAAAAGTAAACAAACAAACAAAACCTAAATTTAATATGAAAATCGCGTACAAAAGAAAACACTTTCCTAATAACCCTACTTAGCACAATTAATTTATTGATTGAGTTATATAAATGGTATAATTCTACCTTGCAATTACTTCTCTTCGCAGAACTTTATGTGTACCGGAAACTTGTCGTGACAGTTGGTCCTCCGGGCTGTAGTCAATCGAATTAAGCGAAATTCAATTCGTCAGTGCTGCAAATTCCCACAATGGTGATGTCCAGCGCTCATTCCTCCTGTGTTGATAATCTGGCTGCGGTTCCCTCCTCCAGAAATATGTCCTCAGCAAGTTCTCCTTGACGAGCTGTTCCGTATTTCCTACGCGTACTCGTGAAAATGTTCATTGCACTACTGTTGTATTTACAATGTTTCCCTAATAGACGTCAGATGCGGATATATGCTCGGATGCGACTGATAACTGTTTATAAATTTTTTGGTTATATGTACGTAAACACGGCACTTGCGGCACTTTTGATTAGGAACGCTTAAAAACGGAAATAAATATCGGCTTGACAACACTTGTATCAATACTTTCTTCTTTTTATATCACGCAACGACGTGGGTCGGGAAAATAACGCAACTCCCCGCGTCCCGTGCATCCAGTCCTTATATAACCTCTGGTCAGACAGTCAATTATTGTTGGTTGATTTAGCAATAGTCGTTCTTCAAAACTTGAAATTTTACGGCTTCGGCCGACAAATCCGAATCGTATCCATGACGATGACTCAACAATGTATAATTGCAAATCTAATTTTTCATATTCTCGCAAATCTAAATGTCCAATCATAACTTTGATGCGATATTCATGCTCCTGATAATTTTCCGCTTCCAATGTAATGTCGTACGTCCTTGTACGTCGTATTTGAGATTTTCATTGCAATTACGCATAATCAGTAACTCATTACATTAATTATTTATTAATTGTGCCCTACTTATTTATAATATTAGCTTCGAAAACACTATCTAATTAACTATCGAACTCTAAACTACCTAGCTAACTCTATTTCTACTCTATTAAATTAAATATAAATATCAACAAATTCCTACATAACTTATCAAATTACACTAACAAATAACATCACATATTCCTAAAATTAAATAAGGAATATGGCATTTTTATATACATTTTTCTTATTTTATGTTTACCCCTGTTATATTAAATTTGTATGCACTATGAACTTACAAATTTAGTTTTGGTCAAAATAAGGATATAACAATTGTACGTTATATTTTGCTTTTAGGATTTCTCCTTTTAAATTCTCTAATATATAAGTTGAGTCTCCTATCACTCTATTTATTCTATAAGGTCCTTCATAAGGCAAACTAAGTTTATTTGCATTGGTATTTATCTCTATAGCCTGTTCTCAGTCGTTTCTTGATTACTTTTTTTTCCAATTCCATATTTTCTTCTCTTCTTTCTTCTTTTCTCCTCACGTTCAAGATATTTTCTTGCCACCTTCTTTATTTTCTTCTACATTTGTATACAGTATGTCCCCGGATTGAGTTTACAAGAGGAAAATCTTTTTTTTCTTTTATTTTACGCCAAAACTTCAAATGAATAAAATTTTTTGCTTGTCCTGAAACCAGCAAATCTCTAATTAAAACTTAATTATTGTGACTCAGTGGAAAGAAAAGTTCATTTTTCTTTTGATTTCGGACTTTCTCTGCTTTTTAAATCCCATCACATTGTCCATTTTATTTTTTGACGATGTCACTTTGACAAATGAGTACGCAAGTTAAAAAACAAAACTGTTTGTGAAAAACATAATTTTAATAAACAGCAGCTCAAAGAAACAGCTTTAAGATAAAAAAGTCATTTTTAACAAGAACAATCATTATTCAATTACTATGTCAGGGGGGTAAGTAAAATAATTTCAATAGCGTTCTTTCTCTGGCACCACTCTTTAAAACACTTATACGCATTTTGATAGTGCCCCTTTGACTTCTTCGGCAGTAGGAAGGAACAGGCAGCATCTGCAGCCTCTTCAATTGCCATTTCTTGTTTATTTTCATTGGAATTCATTTTACAACTGAACGAATACAATTTCTGACATTCACACTTTGTTTCAAAAATAGTCTTAGCAACCAAAGCCGTACTAACATTTTGTTTAAGTTGCGAAAATAAATTAATCAAATATAAACAATTAAACCAACTTCAGAAGTGGAAAAACAGTTATAAGCAATTCGAGAGGTAAGTTTTGACCAGTCTCGGACTGTATTGCTAGCTCTCGCTTTCGCTCGGGCGCAAACTCGACCTCGACTGGTAAACAATACTTACCTCCCTTAATGCTTAAATAACTATTTTCGCACAATCGTGTTGCTACAGCGTTTTACTCTCTGTTGATACACCTTGTAAGTTGAACATAACATACTGTGGCTAGTCTCCATGGAAGCAGAATTTGGAAAAATGAAAATTACAGTTTGTACAATTTTTTTAGATTTTAGGAACCAAAGATTCTCAACCCCTTTGATACGATTCTTCAATGTCTGTATTTATTTGAAAATCTTCTTCATCGGCCATTGTTAAAAATTAATACTGAAACTTAAAATTGTTAATTAGGTTTCTAACAACAGAACGTTTCTAACGAAATACATTCAAAACACTCTGGATACAGATTATGTGCCTAACATAATCTCAAAAATTGAAAAATCTCGACTTCGTCTCGATTTTTCAAACTTTTTCTCGATTCTGTTATAACGCACTTACCAACCTAATAGTGTTATATACTATTTTACTACTATAATAATTACAATCATTTAGACATAAATATTAAAATACAATAAACATCTGTCATCACATCAATCAATATTTGACATTGACGTTTGCGAGGAATATAGTGAAACTTAGTGCTGAACAAAAAAATGAGCTGTACACACCTGAAATCCAAGAGATAGCACGAAAGGTATCTTATAACGTTTATTCGCGCCGCTGCTTAATTCCTGACCGTTCCTGCTTTCCCTGTGACCGTCAGCAGGAAGTGGAGTGAAGGGGGCAGCTAGGGCCGCGTGTAGGGGAGATGAAGGCATGAAAGGGACACGTATTGAAATGGACAATTCAAATTACACGACAATTACAAAACACCCCGAAACAATAGTTATTTAAGCATTAAGGGAGGTAAGTATTGTTTACCAGTCGAGGTCGAGTTTGCGCACGAGCGACACCGAGACTGGTAACAATAAAGTCCGAGACTGATCAAAACTTACCTCTCGAATTGCTTATTTTTTTCCACTCCTGAAGTTTGTTTAATTGTTTATATTTGATTAATTTATTTTCGCAACTTGAACAAAATGTCAGTACGGCTTTGGTTGCTTAGACTATTTTTCAAACAAAGTGTGAATGTCAGAAATTGCATTCGTTCAGTTGTAAAATTAATTCCAATGAAAATAAACAATAAATGGCAATTAAAGAGGCTGCAGATGCTGCCTGTTCCTTCCTACTACCGGAGAAGTCGAAGGGGCGTTATCAAAATGCGTATAAGTGTTTTAAAGAGTAGTGCCAGAGAATGAAACGCTATTAATATTATTTTACTTACCTCCCTGACGGAGGTAAGTTTTTACTTACTTCCCGTTGTTCATAGTAACCACAGCTTTATCGGAAAGTGGAGCTTACTTCCATCAAATCAATGTTACAACAGTGTACTTACCATGCGGGGAGTGGAAAAACGTATTTATGTTGTGTGGTTACACCAATGCACACCCATTTGCACATAACTACAAGCTTCTGTCAATTCAAATACGGCGGAATTATGCTTGTAATATTATTCGTGCTCCAAAGTAAAATTTTTGTAACTCTTTCCAAACGTTTTGGAAAATGTTATAAATGTTTGATTGAACTGCTTGCCTATATAATTAGCCGTATGTTCAATTAATGGAGTCAATAATAATATATAAAAATTGTCAGCCGGTGCACCGTTTACGAGATATCGAGATATTTGCGAAAAATTACACAAGTTATTTACTGGATAATTTGATTTCCGGCCTCTATTCCGCGCGAAGTATAGCTTTTGTGGCAAACCATGTAACATAAATTTTGTTCAAAATTTTGTTCCCATCAACTTTACCCGATATAAAAATATTCAAGAGGTGCAAAGTTTACGAGATAATTGCGAAAAATAACAAAAGTTCACCGTTTGGGGTGCTTTTTCAATATTAACGGATGAAGCCCCCACCGGGGAATGAGAAACTCGACCGATATTCGATCTAGAGTGCTCAAGAGTAAGCGAACCAAATTTCAAAACTATATAATTAATTTCCAGCAAAACGGATTTTTTAGGCTAATATGACTGGACTATACAGGTATTTATCCTTAACTCGTGTACGTGTACGTATACTAATTATTTAGTATGTGTAATGTAAAATACCAGTAGGGACAAGGTGATTTTTCTTGGTATTGCGCACTGTCCCTTTCATAAATCATTGTGTCCCTGTCAATACACTCTAGTGACGAAAGAGACATAATACACCTTTTTTTAAAATGAAAAAATATCCAACTAAAAACAAAGAAAGGTTTCTTATTATATTTTCTTTCAGTACTGAACTAATTGAAGTTTTCAATTTTATTGGTGACTGGTCTAATTATTTCCTCATTTCTGCTTTTTTACACTACATTTCTACATTAGACTCTTGAAAACAATAAAGTCCCGTTCATGCCACCTCTCGCCTAAAAGGGGGAAAACCGATTCCTTGGAAGACGAAAACTTGACTTGTATTCACATTCATTTTAATCAGCTCAAAACGTTCAACATAAGGTCCTACGAACCACAATATTTACTTATTCTAAATATTGTATTTTGACATTTGGTTTTTTAATTGTCATGCACAAGAAAATATAATATTTATGCAAAACACTGTGAAGGGTCGTAGAAAAAATCATATGTATTACTCAGGATCTAAGAGCCATTTCCTCCCATAGATTTATCCTTATCTATCCTCCAGATGTAGGAAACTATCCTCATGAGGAAATGATGCACTTTGGTCCGTTGTAATACTTACAAATAACTATCTGTCGGAATAAACCGACAGCTTATACATCTGACAGTCGACACATACTTTAATCCCGAAGGGAATCAAATATCCACTTTCACTCGGGAATAACGTGCATCACTTGTACTTTATTTAATTATTTTGTAATTTTAATGGAGCATCTACACATTCGAATGAATAGCGAGGCGAATCGCAAGGCGATTGGCGAGGCAAATATGTAATCGATTCACTCGTCATTCACCTCGCACCTCCTCGTCATTCACCTCGCACCTCATCTTGCCCATCGTGGTGCTCGCACGGAACGGTTTTTGGGGAAACTCAAAGGCTTTTAGCAACGAGGCGAACTCTGTTGTACACTCAGCGTGTGTGGGGACGAACCGAACGTGCGAATGCCACTTGCGAATGTGACGAGGTGATGAGGCGAGACACGAGCGCGAATATGTAGATGTGCCATAAAGGAACATTAGATGATTTTACAATATTTACTTATAGACAATCATCTGATATCTTGGAGGTTCGATGTTACTACAGGTAATGGATGCGAGACGTGGGTTGATATTCAGCCTTTGAATGCGACAGAATTTATTTGACAATTGTCAAGATGAGAGCTGTCAATGCTGTCGCTATGAAAATTTTCAACGAGCGTTTCAACTATCAAATTAAAATCGAAATTAATATGTAAACTTGTAAAATATGTAAATTTTGTATGCAATTCGGGAATAAACCCAATTATCTAACGGTAGCTATTACTTAGGTCTTCGTGATTATAACCTTCGTTTATTCCCTTAATGCATAAATAACTATTAACTTTTAAGTTTATCTTTTATATTCGAGACGAATTTGCGATGATAATCTGCGCTTTAAAATGTTGTCATGAAATTTTAATATAAAGAGTTGTGGTCTCCAATTACAAAATGATTATTTATTAAAATTATGTCTGTCGATAGACACATAAAATTTTGTTTAATCATCATTTTGTGTTTGACCACCAAACATGTAATTTCGTCTGATAGTTTTCTATACTTGCAATATTTCCACGAATAAAGTAAAAATATTTCTAATATAATTCAAATAAATGAAATGGTATACCAGATATTTATACAATGGGCACGGATGAACCATGTCATCATCATTATGTAGACATAAATTAAAATTTGAGACCCAAATTAAGCCGGGTTGATACAAAACTGCAAGCAAAGTTGCAATTCGTATAAGTCGAGTTATAATTTTCGTAGAATAAGCAACGTAATACTGTATAAATCATGTAAACATAATTAGTTTTTGGGATGCGGTTAAATAGAAAATTTCAACACGCGCAGAGCCTCTAGCTTAGATAGGGATTATTTGATAAAGTGGAAATAATAACAGGTTGCGCTGCGGCCGTACACTCTCACATCCACTTAGAAAAGCAATTTGATAATTTCCTCGAAAAATTATTTTCGGCGCCGCCCGTGAATGCTCCGGCAAACGCACCTAATGTGGAAATTTTATATCGCTGCTGCACACATCATTAACTTTGTATACAATTTAAATTTAACTAACATAATTTTGAATCTCTGCCAACCAGGCGTTATAAGAACTTTGTTAGAAGTATCATGATTTAAACAAAATCATTAAATATATTAATTACATATCAATAAATTCTTCCAAACGATATTATTGAATTTCGTAATACTAACACTTGATATTTTGCAAAATAAATTCAGAAAAACATATTTCTAAAATATTTAGAATAAAATGAACTGTTTTCGGTGTATGTTTGGCAAGGCTGATTTCTTTAAACATCTGTCATTGCCCAACTTTGATGAGGTTAAAACTGAAGACCCTGTATACAAACAAAATGTACCTAGAATCATTGTTGTACAACTAATAGTTGTAATAATTGAACATTACACAAGAATCAGGGGCTTAGCTACCGCTGTATCAGCTGTATCAATGATACAGAGCCCCCAAGCTCTGTATCAGCTGTAGGGGCAGTGGCGAAACTACAATGAGCCAGATGACGCGAGATGGGGTATTTAGTGGAAGTGTACTGCGGAACGACATGGGCCCCAATTATTACTTTCGGGGCCCCAATCTGCAGCAAGGCTACTTGCTGGGACCTCTACCTAACAGGCATAAGCAAAACGTCGTCACATTTTTTCCACATATTATTATAAATAAGTGAATTAAATCAAGTCGAAACTGAAATAAATAAGCAGTTGTTCATACTCGTACTTTTAACGAGCTCTAAATTATTCCGTGTAGGGGATGTCCCATAGAGGCCTTTCAATGTGCTTTTGTAAACACCCGAAATTCACACTAGTATTAAAAACAACTCTCATTGTCAACACCTTATTTTTGCAGGTTTATCGAAAAATGTGCGTCAAAACTAGAATTTAAAATGTTTAATGTTATAACGCAAAGAAAAATGGAGACCAATAATTGTAACTTTGTAACATGTAGAAAAAAGGGTAATTTCCCCCGTTTTTTTTTTTACTTCAAGTGCTGGTGTATGGTTAGTAGTGTAACGCAGGCGGTTGCCAAGCAAATGGGACCCCCGATCCCCTTGTAAAGGTCACCAGACTAGTTTATAGATGTCACCACGAGTGCCGGAGGATTGTCACACTTAGAGGTGTGAATAGACAAGTCACATAAAATCCCCACGAGTCACATAAAATTTTCACACCTATAATGTTAGTGTAGTAGTGATACTGAGGCTCATGCGCATATTCACATTTGAGTCACGTAAAATCGTCAATCACGCCTGATCACTTCACACGCCATTGTCAGAGAATTTTGCGAACAGGCGTCATTGCTAACAGATTGTTTCGAAGCTTTTCAAAGCTGTTATTGAACTTACCTGTTGTTTTAATTATTAATTGTAAGTATAAAACTACATTCGCTACCTGTAAATTAGTAGAATTGGTAAATAAATTACTTTGAGTTTTTCTCTGATTAATTGCTAATAACAATTTTTTCGGCATAAAGTGGTTTCATTAGACTGATTAATAATGATATGGCGAAACAATTGTTCCAGTTATTATAAATAAATCCGTGAATCCCAAACAACCTAGTGTTTTTTTTTATGACATCATGCTTCATTAATCCACTACTTAAATAATAATTAACTTGTTTGTTAGCTAATGCGTTCAAGGTTCTGGTCTGCCCTAATGGCAGTTTATCATATCCAGGGCTGAGGGAACCGAAGATATAATCGAGAGTCATATTCAATCTTCCAAACGAACCGCTATGTTTTAATCGTTCAACACTACACAGTCTAACTCAACCTTAGTTACATTCAATCTTCGGACACTAAAGTTTAATCTTTCAAAACTATAAGTAACATTCCAACACTACATCAGATATATTGTATCATCCAGTTCATACTTAATTAATTACTATTAAAACATCAACGGAGTAGTTTAATTTGTGTTCCAACAACCGTCTGTGATGAGAAACCACTCGGAAAGTTCGAGTCACGAACCATTAATGCAACTGAGAGAAATGCCAGGGGTGCACTGCAGTATGTAATTAAAATTGGTACACAAATTTGGCAATTTGGCGATTCATTTAACCATTGGCGTTCTGAACAACTTTGTGTATTTCCTGATAATATTAATTGAGTGGTTGTAAATGTATTATGGCATACATATTTTAATAAATAACTTGCGATCTAAAATGTTTATGTTTTTCAGATGAATTCGCAATTCCCAATTAACAAAAAAATGTGCGATTCTTGGTTGTGGACGAAACATTTCTGATCCAAACTTATGTTTGCATTCCTTCCCGAGTAATATTCAATGAATGTCGAAATGGGTCGAAATAGCCAAAAATCCACATTTAATTGGAAAAGGTCAAACTACTCTCATGCATTATCGTGTTTGTGATGCTCACTTTGAGACCTGTCAATACGCAACGCCTGAGGAAATCTCTGAATTGAAATATGGTTCCTAAAATCAATCTTCACTGCACAATGTCCATATGCAAGCAGAAAATTCATCTAGCATAGCTCCACAGCCTGTTTTACTACTGCGCGATACAACACCACCACTTGGAAGTGTGTCACCTGAAGCTCATCTCCGAACACCAGGAACCCCTCTTCTAGGAAAGAACAATGTCTTGTTTAACATATGTAGTTATTTTGTAGCATAATGTATTTGAGTGTGTATATACTTTTATTGTTTCATATTTTGCAGATATTCCCACAGTTAAAATGAGACGTTCAACGCAGCCTGGTATTTGGAAACGAATTGGTGCGAATCGATAAATTCTATTAGGCCAACGGAAAAAAATTATGTATACAGTGTCATAATTTAAAAAAATCACTAACCTATTGTGAGGTGACACATGTATTGAAATTGCAATTAGTTAGTCTGATTTGTACAATTGTGTTTTGATATTATAGAGGGATGGTAAAAGTAATTTATCTTAGAATTAAATGTTTTCTCTATTTGTTTATTGTTTAGGATGAATGATAATTGTCATTTTCAAAACATGTGTCTAAGGATGGCCGTTGCATTATTAAATGCATTTGTAATTTCTTTAATAATATAAGTTGTGCAGCAATAGATAAAGTTCTTCCATTTCCATTATAATATTGTTATTAAATTAGTCGTACTCAATGTTCAGTGTGTTCGTTTACGTTTGATTTTTTTTTTAAATTTATTGTGTCAACTTAGATTTATTTTAAGGCAAAGCCGTACTGATGAGATATAAATATCGAAACATGTGTTACTTTAAAAGGATTGTTGTTATTAGTTTATTCATTGTAGTCAAGTATTGTTTATGATTTGTAATTAGATGTAATTTGTATTATTATTGTATTGTGTACACTCTGTGCAAATAAATTAATTGTGTATACACTTGCACTCTTTCTATCCTTCCCAAACAAAAAAAGTGGTTTACGAAATTAGTAAATTGTTTAAAAAAATAGTCTTTTAACTTTTTAAACAAATTACTAATTTGATAATGAATATTAATTTCAACACAATTCAGAACTGGAGTACAGATATTTACCCCTATCCAAGTTCGGAACCCAATTAGTTAACGGTCGGCAGTGTAGTGGGCGCAGCTGAGACGGTTCATCCGATAAACATTCTCATGCCCTTTCTTTCTTTTGTATATTCTTTGGAGTAACGCATCGCACTTGACAGGCCTATTATGAAAAGCAAGACTGGGAAGTCCTGGTGATCGTGAAATTAAACACGCATATTCGACGCAATCGGTTTAGTGTGCCACTGTGGAATATATTTTTGTTGGTGATTAGTGATTACATTGGGATTATTAGCGTTGTAAGTTGTCTAAACTATGAGCGAAAAAAAGAGAGTGTACCCCAGTGGCGCTTTCAAAGAAAAATTAAACAGAAAAAAGATGACATTTCTAAAAACAGGTCTTTTCAACAGTCAAGTAGCGTCACTGGTATGGATATTAAATATTGATAAGTACCTACAAACCTACATGTATATTATGTGAATTAAAATTTGTTGTAAATTATAAGGTTATTGGAAAACAATCTAGCAATGTAAATAATGAATTCATCAATGATTGGGTGAGGTTTTGTTCATTCCTAGATTTTTGGTTATGCTATTTTTCAGTTACAACAAATTAAAAATATAATAATTTTGGAATTATGCATGATTTTATGATTGTGTATGATTCTCGAAAAAATAATTACATCTTCTCTTCTTTCAAGTGCCGTGTCCGGTCTCCCTGACGTTGGCGATCACTTTGGCGAATGCGTGCCGGTCCTCCGCCAGCCTAAATAGTTGTTCCGCGCTTTGGATCCCAGTCCATTCACGGGTGTTCCTAAGCCAGGACATTTGTTTTCTGCCGATACCACGTCGGCCCTCAATTTTCCCCTTCAATATGAGATGGAGTAGGTTATACTTCTGCCCCCTCAAGACATGTCCAAGGTAGCTGGTTTTTCTGCATAATCTGCATAATCTGCATAATTTTTCTGCAATAATTACATAAATGCTTATTTTTGACAAGAAATATTTTCTGTTATAGATTCTCTCGGGAGTATCTGAACCAAGTGTATCGAATTTTTATTAATTGCTGAAAGTGTAAATCTTGGCAAGTGTTAGCTAAAGGAGTAGGTATTTCTACTAAATTGCAAAAATGTGAATAATGCGCAAATTGGCTGATTTCGTATTGATTTATAGGATTACTCACTGTATTCGTTAAATATTTCGATTTCTTTTGAAATTGTGACATAATTACGCCTCAATATTTTATTTAATTGGATTTGTATTTTATAGATCCTTCTGAAGTACATGCTCTATCAGAGCCTCTAGGACCATTTTCAAAGGATCCCGAAACTAAGTAACTAACCGATGTTGAAAAACATCGGTTAGTTACTAGATTATTTTAAACAAAGCATATTGCTCGATTGTTAGCAGATTATCAAAGCAAATCGTATTCCTCCGCATGGGTTAATGGTGTTTCCGTTAGAAGCAAGTTTAAACAAAATATTATAGACCATGAAAAATCTCAGCAGCATAACTCCGCTTAATCTTATTAAAATTGGTTTCAGAAAAATGCAATTGATATTTATTTTGAAAGTGATATTAATAGCAAAATTCCTTTCTGGCAAAATGTACTACATCGTCTGTTATAATTACGTTAGTGTCGTGCAATTTACCTCTAAGAGACCATGATTCCAAATCTGGAAATTTCATGTCAAACTTACACTTATTATCTAATTATGATCTTGTCCTAAAATAACTTCTTTTAAAGCCAAATGGTGACATAAATTATTTACGCCCAATGATTCAGAATGAGATTATTCATTTACATGGAACCACAGTTAGAAAAAATATTGTTTTGGAAATTAATAAAGCTCCCTTTTTGTCGATTATTGTGGATACAACACAAGACCTTTCAAAAATTGACCAACTTTCAGTAGTTTTTAGATATATTTCGATAATCGAACATAATGATGTACCTACAAAAATCAAAATCTGCGAGTCATTTTTGGGGTTTAGATCTGTAGCTGATTGTACTGCAATAGGACTTCAAACTGAAATTTTAAATACAATTGAAAAATATAACATTGATTTGTCTAAATGTAGGGGTCAGGGTTACGAAGGTGCCAATGTAATATCAGGTGTACATGGAGGGGTACAGACCCTTATAAAAAAACATGCACCAAATGCTGATTACGTTCATTGCGTAGCTCACTCATTAAATTTAATTTTAAATGATGCTGCTAAACATATTTCCGAAGTGTCACAATTTTTCGACAATTTGGAAATTATATATACTTTTTTTGGCAATAGCATAAAACGCTGGACAATGTTGAGTAATGATTCATATCAAAAATATAAAATTACTCTTAACCGAGTATGCCCTACTAGATGGTCGTCAAGAAATGATGCTTTAGTTATCAAAGCTTTATATCAACTAAAATTTATTTCATAAAATAAAGACGAACGTGAAGAATCTCAAAACATAATAGAGTTATTAAAGCATTAAGGGAGGTAAGTATTGTTTACCAGTCGAGGTCGAGTTTGCGCCCGAGCGATAGCGAGGGCTAGCAATAAGGTCCGAGACTGGTTAACACTTACCTCTCAAATTGCTTATAACTGTTTTTTCACTCCCGAAGTTGGTTTAATTGTTTGTGTTTGATTAATTTAATTTCGCAACGTGAACAAAATATCCGTGCGGCATTCTTTGCCAAGACTATTTTTCAAACAAAGTGTGAGTGTCAGAAATTGCATTCGTTTAGTTGTAAAATGAATTCCAATGAAATTAAACAAGAAATGGCAATTGAAAAGGCTGCAGATGCTGCCTGTTCCTTCCTACCGCCGGAGAAGTCGAATGGGCGTTATCAGAATGCGTATAAGTGTTTTAATGAGTGGTGCCAGAGAAAGAACGCTACAGAAAACTTTTTACTTACTTCTCTTAGGGAGGTAAGTTTTTACTTACCTCCCGTTGTTCATAGTAACCAAAGCTTTATCGATAAGTGGGGCTTACTTCCACCAAATCAATGTCACAACAGTGTACTTACCATGTAGGGAGTGGAAAATAGTTATTTAAGCATTAAGGGAGGTAAGTATTGTTTACCAGTCGAGGTCGAGTTTAGGCCCGAGCGATAGCGAGGGCTAGCAATAAAGTCCGAGACTGGTAAAAACTTACCTTTAATCTAGGGCTTATAACTGTTTTTCCACTCCTGAAGTTGGTTTAATTGTTTGTGTTTGATTAATTTAATTTCGCAACGTGAACAAAATATCCGTGCGGCTTTGGTTCACAAGACTATTTTTCAAACAAAGTGTGAGTGTCAGAAATTGCATTCGTTCAGTTGTAAAATGAATTCCTATGAAAATAAACAAGAAATGGCAATTGAAGAGGCTGCAGATGCTGCAGCCTGTTTCAATGAGTGGTGCCAGAGAAAGAACGCTACAGAAAACTTTTTATTTACCTCCCTGAGGGAAGTAAGTGTTTAATTACATCCCGTTGTTCATAGTAACCAAACCTTTATCGGTAAGTGGGCCTTACTTCCATCAAATCAATGTCACAAACAACAGTGTACTTACTATGTAAGGAGTAGAAGAAATATATTAGAGAGTTACGATTTTATAGTGTTTGTCATATTTTTTTCTCAGCTATTTGAAACCACCAACCCTATTTCTAAAGCCCTACAGCACGAACATTTTGATTTTCAAAGAGCCAGTATTTTATTAAAAAAATCTTCTGGGCAGACTGGTAGAAAATAGAACACAAAATTCATTCAACGGTTTGCACCAATTACACCAATTTACAAAAATAAAAGACGGTCGGTAAATAAGCCCTTTTTTGAGGACTTATCAGAAGGTCAGAGAATTTCCGAACCGCAATCATACTACAGAGTCGACGTATATTATTGCAGTTTAGATATATTGATTTCTCAAACTAAAAAAGAATTTCAGAGTTTCTGTGATCCAAATTACGTATTTCAAATTTAAAACCGGATAAACTACTTTCCTTTTCAAACGAACTCATAAAAATTGCGGCAACAAAACTGGCTACAAAATATCAAAATGACTTTAAAGATGATGATCTCTATGATCAATTAATTACTTTAAAAAACTGCTTGAAATCAAAAATTCAGAAAATTTATACCATTAAGGAACTCACAGAAGTGTTATTAATAAATTTCAATAGCTTCGCCTCCAGTTTTCCGGATGTTATAACAGGATGCTTATTATTTTTAACCCTTCCAGTTACAACCGCGACAGCTGAAAGAAGTTTTCCAAACTTAAAAGTTTTCCAAACTTAAACTAATAAAAAACATCTTAGAACATCTATGGGGCAAGAAAGGCTTAGACTTATCAGTATTGTCTATAGAAAAAGAAGAACTTATGAAATTAAAATCTTTTTCAGCTATGGACGATATTATAAATACGTTCGCCGAAAATAAACCAAGAAAAGTATCTATGTAACCACTACAATATTTCTTCTTCTTTGAGTAAAGTTTTTTGATATATATATATATATATATATATATATATATATATATATATATATATATATATATATATATATATATTCTGTGATGGTATTTGTATTATTTATTTAGATTAATTAGAATAGATTTATTGTTATTATTATATAGGTATTAGATAGAATTATAATCTTTAGGGCACAAGCTAACAAAAATTATTGTAAATATTGTAAATGTGAATATGAACAAGTATGCACAAATATACAAAGCAATCCACGGATGGAGGTTGTTGATCGGTTTCCACGGGTGACAGGTGACTTCGTGCATAGACGCTTGGGGAATTGAATAATGGAAAGTCGAAAATAATCAACAAAGGAGATTGACGAGTGGGAGAGACGCGTGTGGATCGCGGGTGGAGATGTTGCGATACTAATACGAATACATTACAAAATATTAACGGGGTTTTAACGATTGGACATAGGACTGGAAGAAGACAGTCAACCAGGAGATGAGTTCAACAAGATAGGAGCCGTGACGGAGATATTCAAAAATCAGGACTTCAAGCCGCTCAACTTCGCACACAAAAGTAGCTGTTTACTTTTGTGGGAATCAACAAAGGATCAAAAGGAGAACGCAGGGACAAGAGGACGAATTAATCAAGGAACCACAAGAAGAAAACTGCAAGTAGAAAGTTTGCGTAAAGTGCAAGAGTCATATTATCACATAAGTTGGCTTGTGTATATAGGATTTAGTTTGTTAATGTTGGCCATAGTTTATTATTTATTTAATAGTTTTGTTTTCTATTGTTTTTTGATTTGTTTGTTTAGTTCAGTTTATATTAGACGTTTTAATATTTTTGGTTATTTTCAATTCATTAAAGTATTTGAACAAAACTCTATTTAGTTATGATTGAACCTACTATTGAACCTGAGATAAGAGAAAGAACAAAAAGTTACAAAACAAGTAAATGCTTAAATATTAAACACTAATAAAATAGGCAGAGTAAACAAATGTAACATTTGGCAGCCAAAGTGGAGCAAAACAAACGTAACATTTGGAGTCCCGAACGTGAGGCAATACAAAAACGTAACATTTGGCAGCCAACGTGGGGCAGGCAACGAAAACGTAACAATATATATTGTTGGTTATGTTATTTTTAAATACATATATTCTGTTTATGCGTTTAATTGTTTTTATTTTATTTTCTGAAAAGGACCCCCTCAGAAAGTTTGATACAGGGCCCCCACAGGACTAGCTACGTCACTGACAAGAATACTACAAAACTTCCTAATTTATCAGCCTACGGGTCCGCCTGCTTCAGTTTCCCTTCGAACGATCTGCTCGGGTGATGTGAAGAAATTTAATGGTTCAAAAAATCTACCTCGCGGGGTTCGAACTTGCGCTGCTTATAATAAAAATAATATTGTATTTTAAAATAAGCAGCCAACGTCTGGAACAAGATATGGTAGTCGAAGAGAATAGTTGTTGTTGCTATCTGATTTGTAATTTTTATTTAGGAGAATTTAAACATTTGCAACACATTTGCCTCTTTTTTAACCATTTTCATTTTGGTTTTCCTGCGTCGCTTTACACATTTTTCATGTTTAGGTTTAATGTTATAAATTGTTTATTTACTGTCGCTAATCTAGGCCACGCGGTTAAAATATATTTCGAAATAATGCCCATTTAATGATCAAAAATCAATAAAGCTGCTCACATTATTTTGTCAACACGTAACAAGCGAGCAATTTATAAATAATAAAAAATGAAATACGTGCGCATGACGCGCTTATAAATGGAGACACACTAGGAATAGCAATATTCATTACGTTTCTGCTTATACGAAATGACAGTTTATAGTTATTGAATAACTCTATTGAAGATATTAATGTTTATAAACAGTATACGTGTTTTATGAAAAAATATTTCGATTAGCTAGAATTTGCGATTGAAATGATTTTGTACCAATATTGGTGTTTACGAGTATATTCAACGAAATAAATTGCCCATTAAAGTTAATCCGAGACTGTAAGATTGGGCATGAATGAAATTACATTTTTATTATTATAAAATTAATAAAAATCACCACAAAGATAATGAAACCATAAAAGCAATTTCTTGTGGATGTATTTTTTATTAATACATTTTATTTATTAATATCAGGAGGTACCTATAATAGTTTGACGAAATAAAACTACTTACTAGGTACGATGTTACGGAAGTTGAAGTAAAATAATCGTAAAAAATAAATTGTCGAAAAACAGAAGAAAATCATGAGAAATATTTAAGATTCTTCGCTTATGTTCAAAAACTGTATTACGATAATTCTGAAAAATGAAATAAAGCGTCCATTTAATTAATCAATTTATTTGTCATTATTTTATCTGAATAATTATATCTACATGGAAAGTGTGAAAAAAAAATTCTAACAAAACGCATTGCGATTAATTAATCAATTCACTTGTTATTAATAATTGCGAATAAAATGTTCTTTAATGTTTCTTTCCAATGTATTTACAATTTAAGGAAATATGTTACAATCGCAAAAATTGCAAATTCTTAAATTAGGTAAAAGTATCTTTTCTATTTTGAGTATATCATGATGCTATTTAAAACAATCAACTCTGTATTTAGTTTGTCCTGGTGACAAAAAAAAATCAATTCGATCAGGCAAAACTAATTTGTCGCTATTTCTTTCCACAAACCCTAGAAATAATATTATAATAAATCCTTAGGTACACCTTCACAGAGCTGATAAAAGGCGTATACATAAATTGCCTAAATTTATATGAAAAAATAAAAATAAAATAAAATAACAATTTTTCATAAACCAAAAATGGCAATGATACAAAATCATTGCCACTTTTAATAAGAAATTGTTCCGTTGAAAGCCGTGGAATGAAGAAACATGCCGAGACTGTCGATCCTACACCTTGCTACATTTGAGCTAAATTTCAGACTTGTGGCATCAGTTGTTTGTTGAAGCATAAATTATATGATGGGGGAATATCGCCACCCCACTTTCTGAATTTAATTTTGGAGTCTGAATCAGATTTTGACTCTCTCTGGACTGCCGATTTATGCAGGAATCGAGTTTTTTAGCATATGCCAGCGACATCTAGCATTGACCTCATCATATAAATATTATTTCGGGCCTCGTAAATGCCCAACTTCAAATAACGTTGCAAATGGGTACATTTTCAAAAAAACGGTAAAAGTACTTATATAATAATGATTATTGTATCTCCCAAATAACCAATAGAAAACAAAGGTTCACTAATGCTGTAAATTTTCAAAAAAATGCAAACAAATAGGAAACCAAAAAACAAGAAACTCAAACTGGCAGCATTATCTAGCTGTTTTTTTTTATGTGAGCACATTCAGAGTGGATAACCGTTGTTATTAATACTACGTTTCGAAAAAAAAAATCGATGGTTTATACAGAGTGTTATACAGAGTGAGAATATTTAATTGCTCACCATTGGGATCCCGAAAAATATAAGATATACTAGGTAAGTTCAATTAGACAAAAGTTGAAACATTTTGAGGACAAATCATAGATTTTTTTAATCTTACAAAATTAGGGGAGCTAGACAACTTTCTTATTTCCATGGGCACCAAATTGGATATTTATGTCCGATAGAGAAAAATCAACATTCATAATTTTATTTGAATAGTATTTACTAAAAAAAAAGGGAAACTATTTAAAATGTATGCATTATGTTTGTCTATGCAGTGAAATGGCCAATTCGCCAAAAAATGGCGAACCACCATTAATACACGTTTATGATAAATTACATCTCAGGACACCCAGCAAACAACACAATAATAATTGCATAAAACATAAAAGCAAACAATATTATACACTGGGAACATGTAATAGCACATCCAGCCATTTTTACTTCATTATCCACTCCATTGTCATCCTTTTCTAAATTTAACTTCAATTTTTACTACATAAACATCAGACAGAGTCACAATTTTACTTAATAAATATTTAAACTCATAAGAAAATAACCCTAAGCTAGACCCATGTCGACAAATTTCAGAAAACTATTAAACTTATAATCATTACATTTCACACAATCCTCACATGTACTCTGGCAACACACGATGTATTACAACACCTTCAGATTTGAACATATATTGACTATTTGAATGCTGATGTCGGTTCCCTAGTCAAATATAGTTCATAAAAACAAAAAAGTTTTATTACCCTACACCTAAGAGTGCATAAACATAGTTTCATTACCTCAGGATGGATCCACACACATTCCAATATACAGGGTGTCTCTAAATTATGTGGATATGGCTTAACCACAGATTACTGGGATCAAAAGAAGACGATTTAACAAAACTTATCTATATACAAATGCATTTGGTTTAGCCAGTATTCAGCTTCAAAATTAATTAAAAAAAAAACAATTTGCTTATAAAAAGAGAACGTTTACATTGATTTGGATGTTGTTTGGTATGACACTTTATACGGATATAACTCATATTTTGACATAATATTGTTATTATCAGTAGACCGGTTGTGTATAAAACAAGCGAGGCCCAACATTAATACATTCATATTTTTTTAATGACAAAAGCAAATAAATTTAAAAAAGAATCAAATCGGATGCAGTCATTCATTATTAAGTTTTTTTGTATCTTTATAGTTTTTGAAATCTGTTACAGTTTCGACACAAAAAAATAAAATATGAGTGACTGCGCTACACTCGTTTGGAAACAAATCATCAGTGAACAGAATTTTCTGGTTAAAAAGTATATGTTCAGCTCTTTTTTCCTGAATAAATCGCAAAACGTAGGTCATAGTCAGGTGGTAAAACCTCTTGCACTATTTGGATATCGTATGAATGAAGCAATTGCTATAATTTCCTAAATTTGTTTCTCGTTATTAGGGCTCCTAAAATCCTAAAACCAACAAAATATCTGTTTTATCGGCGTAAGTGTACTGTATATTCATTATTGTGAATAAACCATCATCAACCCGGTAAATTAATTACATTTGTTTCCGAACGAGTGTAGGGCAGTCACTCATATTTTATTTTTTTGTGCCGAAACTGGAATAGTTATCAAAAACTATAAAGATACAAAACAACTTAATAATGAATGCCTGCCTCCGATTTGATTTTTTTAAAGTTATTTGCTTTGTCATTAAAAAATATGAATGTATGATGTTGGGCCACCCTTGTTTTGTACACAAGCGGTCTACTGATAATAACAATATTATGTCAAAATATGAGTTACACCCGTATAGAGTGTCATACCAAACAACATCCAAATCAATGTAAACGTTCTCTTGTTATTAGCAATTTTTTTTTTTTTAAATTAACTTTGAAGCTGAATACTGGCTAAACCAACCGCATTTGTATATACAGGGTCCGTCATTTCACCTCCCGTCTTCTATAGCTCAGTTACTAATTGACTTAGGATTTTTATATTTTGCAGACTTTACTTGCATTCTGGGGTGTATTTCAGGAAAATATTTTTTGATTATACAGGGTGTCCCAAAAAAGTGTGACGTTATCATGATATAGTTTTAGATAGTTTTAGATTGCATGGTATATTTTTTATTGCTTATTTGGGTGGCCTTTATGGATGCCTACATACTCATAGAATTTTATTAAAATCGGTTTAGTGATATTAGCACAAAAAATAAAAACTGAAAAAAATCAGTTTTGCACCATTGGTTAAGAAAATTAATAAGGGATAAAAATAGTGCCTCGTTAATAAAACCGTACACGGTACTCATTAAATAAGGTCTGACAGTTGCGTTAACCAAGTTTTACTGATATGCATTATACAGAGTGTCCAAAATTTAGTGTCAAACTTTTCAAACTTTAAAGCACTTTATTTTTCTTATTTTAAATTGGAACCCCAGTATATTTTTATGTAATTCCATACGGAATCAAAAGACAAACATTTTTCCTAATTACAACCCTATCTCAATTCTTAACACATAAAAATATGTTTACAGAAAACTCGTTTGAGAATGTTTTACTGCATATTTCTCAAATTTGTTTCAACCAATGAAATATTCGACTGTATCGACTGGTCTCACTATTCTATGGTAAGAGCCATGTTATGCCATAAATTAATCAACCATTAACTTTTTTATTTTTGCTGCCGAAAAATATTTTTTGGCTTAGGACGAAAAAGACCGTTACCTAGCAACCATGGTATTTAACAAAATGATGGCGTTTTCGTCCAGATTTTCATACCGAAAAATACTACCTTATGATGCAATCGAATAAAAAAATATTTTGGTATATTGGGTATAAAGACCTTAGCTAAAAAAGTTTTAAACTTTTATATTACTACAGTCAACATTGGCTCTTGTCACTTTGTTAAACTTTAATGTCAATAAATTGTTTTTCAAACCCACCTTCGATTTTGATTAATTAAAATGGCCATTGGAATTGTAGATAAACCGAGTTGTAATTAGGAGGTATTTTAATTTCACTTGGAATGACATAAAAATAGATAGATTTTAGATATATAGATAGATTTATTTGCAACACTAGATCATTTACATGATATTTGTTAAGTCAATAATACATATTATTATTACATTCCACAACATAGCACGTACATATCAAAATTATATATTAAACATATCTTTATATTCATTAAAAATTCAAAAACTCGTCCAGGGTATAAAATGTATTCTCAATTAAAAATAATCTTAACTTACTCTTAAATACTATGGGGTTTTTACATTTTTTGATAAAATCAGGTAAATGATTGTATATCTCTACACATGAATAATATGGAGAATTTTTATAAAATGATGTACGATGTAAGGGAACACGGAGCATATTGCAATGCCTTGTGACATGAACATGATGCTCAGCATTCTTTAGAAAAGTTCCGATATGATTGTACACATACATAGCACACTTCATGATGTAGATACAAATAAATGGCAATATGTTGTGCTCCCTGAAACTAGATCTACACGATTCCCTCTTGCCTAAATTGAAAATTAACCGAATTATACGTTTTTGGGCTACTTTAACCCGATATGAATCAAATGACTGGAAGCTAATGCATGGTATACTTGCACAAGATATTTTCTTGATACTGTATTTTTCAGTTTCAATAAGGCGTAATAGGTGCTATTTAGTTGTTTCACTAGATGTTCCACATGAATTGACCACTTGGGGTCAAATATACAGGGGCTCCAATTTAAAATAAGAAAAATAAAGTGCTTCAAAGTTTGAAAAGTTTGACACTAAATTTTGGACACTCTGTATAATGCATATCAATAAAACTTGGTTAACGCAACTATCACACCTTATTTAATGAGCACTTGTATGGTTTTATTAACAAGGCATATTTGTATCTCTTATTAATGTTCTAAACCAATGGTGCAAAACAGATTTTTTTCAGTTTTTATTTTTTTGTGCTAAAATCACTGAACCGATTTTAATAAAATTTGATGGGTATGTAGGCATTCATAAAGTGCACCCAAATAAGCAACAAAAAATGTACCATGCAATTTAAAAATTTACATCATCATGACGTCATACTTTTTTGGGACACCCTAATAATAATAAGCAAAAATATTTTCCTGAAATACGCCCAGAATGCAAGTAAAGCCTGCAAAATGTCAAAATCCTAACTCAATTAGTAACTGAGCTATAGAAGACGGGAGGTCAAATGACGGACCCTGTAGATAAGTTTTGTTAAATCGTCTTTTTTTTATCCCAGTAATATGTGGTTAAGCCATCTCCACGTAATTTAGAGACACCCTGTATATATCATTTTATTTAAAAAGCAAATTTTTAAAATTTACACTTACATTAAGTTTCTTTCCACTAATATTTTAGTGCATGTACTTACTTATTATTAGTTCGAGTCTCATAGATTGTAATTCGTTATTTTTTTTGTTTTTCGGACACAAGTTGTGCCTTTAATTAAACTTTTTTTTTTAATTGCGAAATAATTTTCAAAATAAATTATGAATTGTAACGTTTTTTGTCTTCTATAGGTTGGTATTCTAAGGCGCCCTTAAGAAATACCAAAGTTGACCATGGCTTCTCAAAATTTGGCTTTAAAAAATGGAAAGTTGGCTTTAATTTGTACAAAAAAAAATCTCATCTTTTGTCTTATTTAACTTATATCGTATGCCTTTCGATATCCCAATTAATTATAATGGGAAGAATTAGAATTATTTATTATGCTAGAATAATGTAGGAGTCAATGGAACATAGCATAAAATATTTATATACCCGGATGATGTCCGTGGAATGAAGCAACGCGCCGACAATGACAAAATGGACACATGCATTTTTTTAAATAGTTAACGAAAATTGCTAAGCATTGCTAAGTATGCTTATATTTAAAAACTATAAAAGTAGGTGTGATATTATTGATCAGTAGGTATTCAATAAATAAAATAAAAAATATAATATTTAACCTTTTGATCTACTTATTAATAGGTTTCATTAGGAATGTAGTAGTGCCAGGGCGCACCAGGGCTTGCATAGATGCTTTCTGTAATTAACTTATTAATTCGTTTCGTTTGAGTAGTATTTATGATTTTACTTTATGGTGAACTTTAAATTTATAAAAGCCTGTTATCTATTCAATCGTTTTATGTGAAGGGTGTTCACGATCCATCCAATAGGATGGATCGACGTTACAGATGAATAAACATAATAAATCACCGTTTTATTTTTTTCTTAAAAACTACTCGGCACAATTGTAGATAAATGTCTAATCTTTCTAAATTTCCGATTGTAATTATGTTGACCCGTTCATGAATTATCTTGGCTGTCGTTTACATGCAATTCCCTATACCGCGTTTGGGTAAAGAGGCCTCTTAAATATCAAATGGTTGTTGTCTTCTGTTTGCGGATTTGGCAAGTTCAGTCTTTGGCAATTTCAACCATGGAAAGATTGGAGACAATCGGACAACGTGTTTAATCACTTCGCGATTTTTTTATTCAGGATAATCGACCAACCTAGAGTCAAATTGGAAAAATTGTTAAAAAATTCAAAGACATTGCATGCCCGTGTTTTAATAATTTTAACAATAAATTCAACTTGATTTAATAACTTTTGAACATTAAGAAAGGTTTTTGGAGGTGTACCGCCTAAGCCGTGGTGAACATTTGGCCGATATTATCATTAACACATAATTGCCATGTACCAAATAACATGATTCAATAAAGACTTTTTTTTTAATAACATTGTGTTATTTACTGTTAACATCGATCCGTCTTATTGAAACACCGTTCATATAACCATTAGCACGGGCACATTTTTCAGGACATGACTGAGTATCATCAGAACTGAAGCAATGGAAATGTTGAGTGTAGAAAATTCTACCCCAGATCGCTATCCACTTTAAATAGGATTTTCTGTCTTGATTTATTCCGCCTCCGAATCAATTGCAATATATATAAAACATGGATTTCCGTCTGATTTTATTGAAGCAAACCCACAACGGGAGGCCCTAAGTAGAATAGTGAATATGATTTGTGTTGTCGCCGAAGCGCCGTTTATCTTATCCCAACTGATTATTCTGTATTCTCTGTTGCATGGGCTGTGATTAGAAATGTAGGTACTTCATCGAGCACTACCAGCCTAGCTAGCCGATGAACTTCCGTAAAAGGCTTCGAAACCATACTACACACTTTACGATGACGATCATGTACATAATTTTAATCACGCCTTTATTTGGTTTTGCATATACTTTTTATATGTACTTGTCCATAAACCGCTGTGGAATGATGAATGAAAAAAATCTAATTTACACGAATACAAACGTTTAATGTCTTCGAATCATGGGCAGGGCTTTATAATTACATAATTTTATGACATAATTATGTAAATTTCATTTTAAATTCGCGTCCATATAATGCGAAATTTTGTTTGAGGACCGTGAGGTGATGTAACGTTCGCAAATATCCGAAATATCGCAATTAATTTGCTGTGCTTATTAATATTAATATCGACTATTGTAACACCCACGCCACGGCATCGGCCGCCTCGTCGCGATTTAGATAAGCGCACGGGAATAATTGGTCTCAAATTCATTGAGGAGCCCAGCGATAATCAAGGAGGTCCACTAGGACATGCAGACCACGTAGAGCTTTAAAATGTCACGTGTAGGGCCGACAAAGCGGATTGTCGTTTTCGCAGCAAAAACACTAAAGACATGCGTTGTTTTATTTATACACTCCTATTAATAAAAAAAAGACCTCCTGACTTATTTGGAGTAAATAATTACGACGTGCCTTTGTGCACTTATACATGAAATATAATTGTTTCTAGCGAAGTTACGAGTTCAGTTTCATTTATTTTGCTCGGATAGAACTTGCACCACCAATTACATAATCGACAATTTGTGCTAGGGATTGTTTTCTAGGTGTGATATTTGCAACTAAATATGCACACGGTGTCATTCTTTATGAACATTTTGCTTGTTCTCCAGATCTCGAGAATGTCATGAAATATTGACGAATCTAATCAATAGTTGGAAAAACTCAAAAAAGCTCTTTGAATTCACAAAACTCTGACCAACTCACAAAGTACTCAGTTTCTACAAATTCGTTCAAGTAAAAATGACGCCACACTAATTTCCTCCTACAGACTCTTCGCAGCAATCATAGTTTTTGATAATTTCCTTGCCATTTGAATCCGTAAAGAAACCATCCGCAGAGTCATCAGCGTGACGAATTTTTAAATGACCTCCTTGATGTCGCTATCACTATGGTCCGGTTTTTGTGGGCAACGTCGTTTGTGAGAAACTCTAAGGCCCAGTTGCACGATCGTGGATTATCTTTAATCGTGGTTCAGTTTCTAAGGATACCATTGTATTAACGGTAATGGTATCCTTACAACAGCGCATTATGGCTTCATCGGGTCTTGGGCAAATTTGAATTTGGGACCCCCATCTACAGGGTGTCCTAAATAGAGTGGGGTTGCATGGGTATCTTTCTTATTCCTAAAGCTAGAGATCTTGTTAAATGGGCAATATTGTGCATTTTTATATGCTGGTTCAGATTATGTTGAAAACTATTCAAAAGTCTGAGCAGTTTAGAAGTAATTCTAAAAAAAACTAAAAATCGTGATTTTCTAAAAACTCAGATATTTCGATTATTATTAAAAATGCGGAAATAAGTTTAAAATAAATGTTACTTGATTCGATTGCACAAACGTAAGAATCAAGTCAAAACAAAAATGAAGATGGCGGTTTCCGAGATATTAATAGCAACTTTCTTATTTTAAATAGCCGCCTCATCTGATTTTTACACATTTAAATCGACTTTTTTTTCTCTTTTCAACGATGTATAACAACCTATGTCAAAATAAACAATATGGGATATATCAATTGTTCCAATTTTTATTTTTATTCTATAAATTATTTTTAGAACAAATGTAAAAAAATATAAAACAATCTAATTCAACTAAGTAGTAAAATAACAATAAATTATAAAAATGCTCAAAATGCTGAATGTTATTGGCTAAATGGCCAAAAAGAAGCTAAACACAATTGGCAGCATTTTAGAATATCGCCACTTACTTATCGCAATGTGTTGCGATTAACGCCTTTTATTGCCTCTGTCATTGCTTCACGAAGTTCATCTACATTATTATAATTGAAGCTACTTCCATAAATTTTGTTTTTTAAAGTACCCTACAAAATAAAAGTCAAGAGGCGTCAAGTATGCAGATCTGGCTAACCACTGAACAGTTGTATTAGTCCTATTACTTTGTTATTAAAAGGGCCATTTAAATAGGTAATAACATCTTTAGCATTGAGTGGAGGGGCGCCATCTTATAGGCACTATATTTGTTTTAAAGAATTTCTAAATCACGTTGTGTCTTAGAAATATTACAACGCCGTGGTAATAATTTCCCAATATGCCACAAAATACATTAAAGCCGAACCGCACTTGCATTTGCCATGGACTGGCTATGTGTGGATTGTCCTGAACCCAATAGTGTTCGTTATGATGATTAAATAACTCACAATTAGAAAAGTAGGATCCATCTATCCATGAAAATGTATTTATAAAATCACCATTTTACGTAATTGTGTTGATTAACCTTCTGCAAAATGTTAATTTATGGATGTTATAATTTGCTTGTAAAGTATGAGAAATATGCAATTTATAAGGGAAAAACTTTGCTTTTTTAAAAATTGTTGATCCTCTAGATTTAGATACGTTAACTTGATTTTCTATTTGCCGAGTTGAAATGTTCGGTTTTGCGAACATTTAACGTTGTCAATTGTTTTTGGCCAATAACTGTCAGAATCGGTTTAGCATTTATTTTTAATTTATTGTTATTTCACTACTTAGTTGCATTACGTTTTTTTTTTTTTTACATTTGGTTTAAAAATATTAAAAAATATAAATAAAAATTGGAATAATTAATATTTCCCACATTTTTCATTTTGACATAGGTTTTTATACATCGTTGAAAAGAGAAAAAGAAAGTCTATTTAGACCTATAAAAATCAAATATGACGGCTATTGCAAATAAGAAAGTTGGTATTAATATCTCGGAAACCGCCATCTTGACTTTTGTTTTGACTTGATTCTCAAGTTTGTGCAATCGAACTAAGTAACTTTCATTTTAAACTTTTTTCCGCATCTTTAATAATTATGAATATATCGGAGTTTTTAGAAAATCGCGATTTTTAGTTTTTTTAGAATAACTTCATAAGTTATACAAGAAGAATTCAACATAATCTGAACCAGCATATAAAACTGCATAATATTGCCCATTTAACCATATCTCTAGCTTTAAGAATAAGAAAGAAACCCATGCAATCCCACTCTAATAAGGACACCCTGTATAGTGTTATTTTTTTTCATTGCATTAAGTAATAAATAGAATAAGAAAAAAAATGATTTAAGGTTCCTCCGAGGGTGTGAGGGTGTGGTATTAATATTTATTATTTCTTTGTTATAATTTCTATTTATAAGTTCTTCTTTCTTAGTTTAATTAACTTGTTGTTTATCTTATTTCTCTTTATTTGAGATGTTTTTACATTGTAGATTTATATTTTCTTCGATGATTCTTGTTAGATTGATATATGATTTTATTTGTTCCAGATTAGCATAGTGTTTATGTATTTCCATTGTTATTTTCTTCTGTTTCTGTTTAATTTTGTTATTCTATGTTGATTTTCCTTTCTCTTTCAATCCCTCTGTCATTATTTCCTCATTGTTTTTTTTTCTTCTTCACCAACGTCTCCGTTTGTTTGTTTTTTTATTCTGATTATTTTATTATTTCCTGTATTTTCTGTTTAGTAGTTTTTTTTAAAGAATTCATCTCTCTATTATCCGTTTTTCATCTCCTATTATCGTTGAACGTTGATTAAATTATACATACATATATTTAATGCGGTTCTTACTAATATGATCATTTAAAGAAATATTCAATAGCGAAGAGTTTGGGGCCGCGCAGTCTCCGTCCTTCAGACGGCAGACCCGGGTTCAATTCTGAGGTACCATACACTTTTTAATTCATAATAAATAATTTATATTATTTGACATTCCGTAAATACCGGTACGGGGTACCGTATAACAACCGTTGCTTCGCCCCGAAATAACATGCCGTATCTACTTAGGTAGATCTTGTATGAATATACCATGATAACAAACAATAACAAAAACATTATTCCTCTAGAGAGAAAATCTGTCATTTCTGCTATCAAAATTAGTCACAGAAGCCGATATCTACTACCAATCACGAAACAAATAATTATACACCTATTGTCAACAGTTTTAAAATATTAAATTTTATTCAACTTAAATTATTTTTAATTTGGAAGTTTTGCTCAATACAGATTGTAATTGTTCCAACCAATAAAAGATTACATTTCCGTTTTTTCGCTGCGTACTGATATGCAGTCGATTGCACTTAATTGGGACACATCAGGACTAGGCATTTTCATATAAAATTAAACTGAGTATATATATTTTTTAATTTTCTTCTTAAACGTATACATTTATAAGAAAATTATATAAACTTACAAAAAAACATCTAAATATTCTAATAATATATTCTAAAGTAAAATATTTAACAAAAATATAAAAAATATTGTGACCACTTCCTAGTAGTCGCACAAATCAAAGAAGAAATAATAAAAAAGGACAATATACAAAAGAGTAAACATACATTAATAAGAACATATAAACTTAGAAATGAGGAGAAAGCAAATAATTATGAAAATATTGTGAGCAAAGAGGTAGACGAGAAATACGTAATTGTAAAAGAAACTGAGCTAGACAAAAAATGGAAGATATTCAGAGAGACGCTAATAAATTCCGCAATTAAAGTTTGCGGAAGACGTAATACAAACAATGCAAAAGACAGACAGCATGGTGGAGCGATTAAATCAAAGTCAAAGTCAAAGTCAGAATTAAAAAAATAGAATGGAAAAAATACTTGCAACTGAACACACCTGATCAATACGAAGTATATAAAGAGAAAATAAATATAGTAAAGGAAATGATAAGAAGAGCCAAAGAAAAATCATGGACGGAATTTGGAAACATAATGGAAACAAACAGAGCAAAGAAAACAACAAACTATTTTATAAGATACTAAAATCATTTAGAAAAGAAAAACCAGCCAAAGAACACATATCAAAAACAAGGAAAATGAAATAATAACTAACGAAGAAGATATTATGAGAAGATGGTGAGAATATTTCCAAGAACTATTAGGCACAGAAAAAACCAGCAGAAAGGAAACAGAACAGGAAAAATAAAATAAATCAGAACTCGAAGCAGTAATCAGAAATTTAAAAACCGGACAGACACCTGGAAAGGACAAAATAACATCGGAGATGATAAAATATATGGGCAAAACCGCCAAAGAGGTTCTACTACATATACTTAACACAAGATGAGATAAAAAAAAAATACCAGAAGAATGGGCAGTAGCACTCATTATGCCAATTTATAAAAAGGGGATCACAAAGATTGCCTTAACTATAGAGGAATTACGTCACTTAATACAATAATCAAAATATAAGAACAAATCTTGAAAAACAGAATAACAGTAATCACAGAGCCACAATTAAGAGAAGCACAAAGTAGATTTAGACTCGGTCGAAGCACACAAGACCACATATTTACCATTAAGCAACTTATAGAAATAAGAAAACCACAGAACAAAAAGTTACACCTAGCCTTCTTAGATACGGAAAAGGCATTTGATAAAGTGCCACGAATAAAAGTATGGACACGTATTGAAAATAAGGGTATTAGAAAGAAAATAATAAGAATAATACAGCGTATGTACAATAACAATTTACAATATGTCATCAACAACAACATGTTATCATCAGAGTTTAGAATAAATACAGGATTGAGACAAGGTGGCAGCCTAAGCCCGATACTTTTCAATATATACATGGATGAAATAATAAAGAAGTGTGAACAAAAAACTACAAAAATGTTTATAGGATACAGAAAACTAAGGAGAATAGAAATATCGGAAGGAGTGTTCGCGGATGATGTAGTAGTAATATCTGGAAGTACAGAAAAGCTGCAGAAAAATGTAAATATCTGGAATGAAGTACAAATGAAGACGGAATGAAAATAATTATAGAAAAGACCAAAATAATGACAATAGGAAATGAAAAATTAAACATAAAAATAGGAGAGAACAATTTAGAACAGGTAAGAGAATTCAAATACATACTTGGGAGTACTCTTAGATGATACAGGAAAACAAGACATCGAGATTAATGAAAGACTACAAAAACCCATTACCTTATACTACAATATGAAAAACAAATTTATAAATAAAAAATAAATAACGAAACAAACAGAAATAAAAGTATTTAAAACAATTTACAGACCAATACTAACATACGGTTGCGAATCGTGGACGCTGACAAACAGACTAAAAAGTAAAATACAAGCTACTGAAATGAAGTTCCTTAAGAGAGTCCAAGGAATATCAATAATGGATAAAATAAGAAGTGAACAAATAAGACAAGATCTATCAGTACAGTCAATATTAAAGTACAACAAACAGAGAGAGGTCGGCTGGTGGGGACATATCGACAGAATGAAGGAAGAAAGACAAGTGAGACGAATATACGAAGCGAAAACGCTACGGAAACGGAACCGGGTAAGACCAAACCAGACGCGGAACAACCAAATAAGTAAGCTCCTACAGAAGATGGGAACTGGAAAGAAGCAGAAGGATTAACAAAAAACAGAACAGAGTGGAAAAAATTCAGTACAAATTAAAATGTAAAATAGAATGTAGCACACACCCTACACCTAACAAGGTATTAGGGGCTAATGGTTATATATACAGGGTGTCTCTAAATTATGTGGACATGGCTTAACCACAGATTACTGGGATCAAAAGAAGACGATTTACCAAAACTTATCTATATACAGATGCGTTTGGTTTAGCCAGTATTCAGCCTCAAAGTTAATTTAAAAAAATACAAAATTTGCTTATAAAAAGAGAACGTTTACGTTGATTTCGATGTTGTTTGGTATGACGCTTTATACGGGTATAACTCATATTTTGACATAATATTGTTAATATCAGTAGACCGGTTGTGTATAAAACAAGTGATGCCCAACATTAATACTTTCATATTTTTTAATGACAAAAGCAAATAAATTTAAAAAAAATCAAATCGGACGCAGGCATTCATTATTAAGTTTTTTTGTATCTTTATAGTGTTTGATATCTGTCACACTCATTTGGAAACAAATCATCAGTGAACAGAATTGTCTGGTTAAAAAGTATATGTTCAGCTCTTTTTTCCTGAATAAATCGGTAAAACGCAAAACGTAGGTCATAATCAGCTGGTAAAAGCTCTTGCACTATTTGGATATCGTATGGATGAAGCAATTGCTATAATTTCCAAAATTTCTTCCTCGTTATTAGGGCTCCTAAAATCATAAAACCAGCAACATATCTGTTTTATCGGCGTAAGTGTACTTTATATTCATTATTGTGAATAAACCATCATCAATTCGGTAACTAGATTACATTTGTTTCCAAACGAGTGTAGGGCAGTCACTCATATTTTATTTCTTTGTGCCGAAACTGTAACAGATACAGAAACTATAAAGATACAAAAAAAATATATATATTTATTTGCTTTGTCATTAAAAAATATGAATATATTAATGTTGGGCCACCCTTGTTTTATACACAACCGGTCTACTGATAATAACAATACAATATTATGTCAAAATATGAGTTATACCCGTATAGAATGTCATACCAAACAACATCCAAATCAATGTAAACGTTCTCTTGTTATAAGCAAATTTTGTTTTTTTTTAAATTAACTTTGAAGCTGAATACTGGCTAAACCAAACGCATTTGTATATATAGATAAGTTTTGTTAAATCGTCTTTCTTCGATCCCAGTAATCTGTGGTTAAGCTATGTCCACGTAATTTAGGGACACCCTGTATATATACCGGGCTTTTTTTTCGTTTTTACACATATGATTGACAATGTATAACTGGTTGCCTGCATCTACCCGCAAGGAATTTCCTGTGTAATTAAAAAAAAAAAATCTACTCATTAACGGCGTCGGTGCAGGCTACCTGTCAATTTTGGCATATATTACACAGAGAGGTTATGTTTTCATTCAAGACAATACACGAGCGTATTCGTAATGTATCAAGATCAGCTGATATGTCAACAAATGATTATTTTCTTTGGGGTTACCTGAAAAGTAAAATTTTTAATGACGTACAAATACATAACGTAGATGAATTGAAAGGCAGTATACGTACTGCATGTAAAGGCATAAATCCACAATACATTACGAATACTCTGCGTGTCTTCAATAACCCTGTCGTGTATTGCCTTGAATAAAAACATAACCTTTATGTGTAACATATGCCAAAATTGACAGGTTGCTTGCACCGACGCCGCTAATGAATTGTTTTTTTTTTTTAGAATTACACCTAGGAAATTCCTTGCGGGTAGATGCAGGCAACCAGTTATACATTGTCCATCATATGTGTAATAAGGAAAAAAAAGCCCGGTATAAAATATTGTCGAAATTTTTGATAATTATCAATAGGAACTTAAAATTTTGGGTACTATAGGTAACCAATTACCTATAGGTAATAGGTATAGTAGTACTAACTACTATAGGTTTGAAGCAGCAAACAGCAACTCAATTCTGTCTAGTGTTGATTTTTATAACTCGCACATAACGGTCAGTAACAACCATATTACTTGCAAAAGGGAATTTTTGGTACTAATCTCTTATGCTGTGGAATTTATTGAATTTTCATCAATGGATTCTAGTATGTAATTTACAAATTTTTGTGTTTTCAATTAAGTGGAATATTGTCCCAATTGAACGAAGTAATTTGCTGTTAGTTCCTTAGTTTGGTTTCCGTTCCTTGGGATTTGGCCCAAATAGGCGGCTGCCCCGATTAACCGGCGGCCTAATTAAGCGGAATCGACTGTATTTAAAATCCACAGTTACACCATTTGAATAAATTTAATAAAAGTTAGGCGTTCGTCCTTGTGGTACCGCTTTCACAATACATGTGTTTCCTGTTTAGTGAGAATATAAATGGGAATTTCAATCATTCCGATTAACGTGTTAAATTTACATTTATTCTTATTTAATCGAATTTTTTTAAGGCTTGACAAGATGCCTATAATAATTATTTTATTTAATTGGATGGTTTAATTATAACTAAATAATTTAAAAATATATATATGTAAATAAATCTCCCGAATACCGAATATCCAAAAGGCGTCAATTATAGTCTACAGAAGAAGTCCATTAATGGAACCATTATGGTCCATGGAAGTGTGTTGCATTAAAGCAAACCAAGTTGCTGGCTACTTCCGGCAGAATCTAAATGCTGGAAGGTTAGAAGTATTTCATTTGAAAAAGAATCGCCATGTCAGCATGCTTTTTTTTCTCTTTTTTTTAAATTTTATTGGGAACTCCATAAACTTTTAACGAACGGTTTCCGCGATACCCTGTATAATTTTACATCATTTCATTGTGCACGCATCTACCATATTAAATAAGTTAAATAAGTCATAAGTCATAATAAGCGTTTTTGTAAAAAAAATCTATTTATAGATGCACATATTGCACTTCAGTAACTTCAATAAACAGGGGTGTAGTCTTAATGAAAAAAGTGTCAGGACTTGTTTATAAAACAGCTAAGTCTAATATATCTAATGGCAATAGCAATGAATTACAAAATAAATTCGATGATTAAAAAAGTACTACGGATATTGTCCCACATTGGCTACACAATTCTATGAAGCAACCCAATAAATCACGTTCACAGTAATACTCATACCTTGATTAGTATTTTATAGTAATTAGTTTTTTACATTATTTCAAAAATGATGAAATTTATGATTATATTGTTATCACGCTCATAGTCTCGACCATACGAGTGCTAATTGCAAATAATGAAAGTTGCATGCCTTATAATATGGTGTGATAATAAACCAGGTTCGAGTTAAATTAATACTGATTTAATGCACTATGTATAACGAATACCCAAAAGGCGTCAATTATAGGATTGTAATGCGGTTAATTGCATTGTGTCATAAAACAACAGGCATATAGTTTAATTACTTACCAAGAAATATTATCATAATACACGTACTCTTGAGATGTTCAAAACCGCGAACTCTTAGTTTTCACAATTCGATGGCAAAGTGCATTTTTATTCTCTCCATATGTGAGGAAAAGTATTGCATCGTGAAAATTTTTAAATTCCATATTTCATTGGAAATATCTGTTTATATAATGTCATTTAAAAAAATATATACATGTGATTGTATACATATTAATATGGAGAAAGTCTTGTGGTCAACACCATTTTTTTTTTAAATATGTAGAAGCAACGTTCTGTTCAATGTGAATATTACTTATGAAAATGTAAAACTTATGAAAATGGGTTGCGAGCAATTTAAAATGCAGTTCATTGGTAAGCTATTATTGACGCTTTCACGCTGTAAAATTTATGAAAATTTCCAAATTATGGCTTAGTGAAGGTGGAGGACCCGTAAGAACTGTTTGCTTCCGCGACGCACGTTGCGGTTTTGCAATTTTCAGCATAAGACTATGATCAGCCTTAACTTAATTAATATCACATTTGTTTTTATTTATATTTTCTTTCAAAATGTTGATTTAATTCAAAAGATTTTGCAACTAAATCAATCATTTTTATTTCTGGGATTTGTTTTTTCATGCTAATTAGATATCTCAAAATTTTCCAGGTTTCATCATCAAATAACTAATAAGTCGTTGAAACTTTGTAAAACCTCGCTGCCTACTCTGTATGTTTCTATTATTCTCCATCCATATGCATTTTTTTTATAGATTTTTGGTCCATTCCATTGCATTCCATTAAGTTTCCAGGAGTTACTTTTATTTTATGAATTCTGCTGAATGTTTGCACTTTTCTATCCAACATTTTATTTTCTTGGACATATTTAACATTCTGCAAAAAATGTCCAAACTTGCCAAATTCTAATAGTAATTATGAATAATGACATTTTTTGATATTCCGGACTTTTACTTTCTCCGATTATATCAGTCATAATGCTTTTCTTCCCATCCTAGCGACTGCCTAATAGCTGATAATCAGAACTCGAATTGACTGATAAGTGATAATTACACTTGGTCCTCTGCACATCTGTTGTGCTATACTGTCAACTGAAATGTCACATTTAGATTTTTCATTCGTGATATAATCTGCCGAATACAACTCTTGGAACGTAACTATTGATGATCGCATTGGTTGATGCACTCAACATGTTGTGAAATAATTCCACTCGCCTTTCAGACTCGTGGAATTAATATTTGACAACATGTTTCGTGTCCCACTCATGCGATTATCGATAGTCATGATTCCACTCGTTGTATTATATATGAAAACAAAATTCAGAATGTTAGCCACCTTTTAAATTTGTAATTATAGGTTCAATTATCCCTCAATGCAATATTAAAATTGTTGAATTTCCCTCAAAATATAAAACTTTATGAAGATATTTTCTAAGAAAGTCATCATGATAGGGTCAATTATCACAACAAGCGATACCTTAAAAGATTAAGAACAGTCCCATATAACTATGCTTGGATTGCAGATGAGATTTGCTACTCTATGTACTTATATTTGCTTTGCATTAGATTTGGCAATGGTTACCTATATTGCCACCCATATTTCTAGACATAATTTTTATGTACAAATTATTACACTTCACATAAGCAATGCCGACGTATTGTTTTTGTTAAGTACATAAACTTCATTATCTTAAAGTAAATTTGCTCAAGATAACACGCTACATAAGATATTTAAACAAAGAGATTCCGATAGGAGTTATTCGTGCGTTTACTTGGTTTTATAACCACATTAACGGTTATTCCACTTGTGTTAATTTGTCGTAAACAAATAAAATCATTATTTGAATTAAATTATATGAATAATCTGTTTAATCGTTTTTTTTTTTTTAATTTAGAACCTAGAGTTTTACTTTATCATACGTCGTATAGATAACGTACTGTAATGTACAGGGTGGCCCAATTTGAATGTTTCTATAGGGAATCTCGGTAACTAGAAGAGATAGAGAAAATCTGATGGCGTATCCTCGATCTCTTTCTTCAAGACAAACTCAATGGTGAAAATAAAAATTGGCTATCGTCTTTCGTTTTCGAGTTATGTGTCATAAATTTTGTCCCCAGGTACGGGAGGGAATTTTGGATTGAGACTTGATTTAAAACTGTTCCTGGTTCTAAATAGGCCACCGAAAATGGGAGTTTTTTACTCTTGTCATTATTTGGTATCTTAAGAGGCCTCTCTACCCCTTCTAGTATACGGCATTATTTATAAACGACAGCCAAATAATTCATGAATGGGTTAACATAATTACAATCGGAGAACTGATTTAAACAGTTTACACATTTATCTACAATTAGACAAAGTAGACAAGTTTTAAGAAATAAATTAAAGGTGACTTATTTCTGATCACCTAATCGGATTTATGTGTAGACAAGAATACTCCATTATAATTCAAGATATTAGAACAAAAAAAAGAAGGTAGTTCGCAGCAACATTAGCTCCCTCCCTGTCTTTATTAAATAATTACAGAAGAAAATATCACAAATCGGCTAAACATGTCATTATTTTAATCAGCATAATAAATCACCATTTTATTATTTCTTAAAACTACTCGGCATAATTGTAGATAAATGTCTAAACTTTCTAAATCAGGTCTCCAATTGTAATTACGTTTACCCGTTCATGAATTATCTTGGCTCCTCATCACTCACGCGATGCGGAGTGCTTTCAATAGCGCAGTTCTTGCAAAGCCCTTATGCACATGTATCTTGTTTAAGCGTATTTATCCGATCCAATTTTTTTTATTGGACCCCAAAACGTATAATACATTAATTTTATATAATATAATATTATTAGTGTATCGGTTATGTATACTTAATTACTTTACCGGCTTTACTGATGTATCTAATGTAAATACACCATATAGTTATTGTCTAAATTTAACGCTGCCTTTTCCGTTGCTGCTTTATACGGCGAAATATACACCACAATTGTCTTGATTGCAGCCACCACCATGTACGTGCAAATATTATTAATTGTCATTTCGAATATAATGAATGTAATAATCCCATAATTACCGGGACAATTTTCTTCCATCTTTTACATTTAAATGCTTCACACTTAATCGCCATTAGTGTTGTAATATCACGAATACAATTCAGTGTACTTCCAATTTGTAATCGTACCTCGATTTGCAAATCACGAAGCGTCGTGAATGCATTATATGGTTCTGAATATAGAAATTACCATCAGAAAATATTGAATGGTAAAATTTTAAAATTATAACCATTTTTTTGGCTTTAGTCTGTAAAATGTAGTCAACAGTAAAATCGCAAGGCCTTATGTTTTAATTGGTAAATTTTGGATTGTAATAAAAACATTGTTGCTTAGCTATATTGACGAGAACAGACTGATATTAATAAAAAAAAGGAGTGCAAAGGTTTTTTTTCAGTTTGTTCGAGTTGTGTTTGCTATAAATGATATAATGATTATTTTTTCAAGCTAAAAATTAATTATTGGTTCGCTCATAATAAATGTATTAGGTTGAGAACGATAATTTAACAGATTCGGGGATTTATCAACCAAAAGCAATAAAAATTAAATTACATCGATAAATCAAAAATTGGTGAAGTTAATTAAATTAAATGTTGAAAAACATTTTTTTTATCATACCTGCATCACAATCTTTGGTTATCGAACTAACAAATGTTTCATAATGCCGTCTTCAAGCACGGAGTGTTAATGTTGCCTAGTAACAACATATTTATTGCCTATCGTTGATCGACAAAAAATATCGTTCACTACTAATTTTTATTCAAATAAATATTAAATGTACACTTACTATTGCTAGAAATTCGAAAACCGAAAGCTTCATACTCCATATTATTCTTTATTTGGAAACTAATAGTTTTAACCTTCAAAATTTCGTTAATGACACTGACGTCTATAGCAGATAACATTGATAGAACAAATGCCAACCCTGCGCAGTTAAAACTAATATCCACACGTACGTACCTACCTTATAAAATGATTCTAACCGTTTCTTATTTTCTCTGTATTTCCTCATTGTGACGCAGGTATAATAAAAAACAACGTATGACACATGCACATAAGGGCCTATCAAGCTTTAAAGCACTGAACCCGGCGAGCCTGCTTGAAAGACTCTCTTATGCACTTTTATCATAATATACTATTTGTAATTATTACATCCTGCGGTTGACAAAATCCTCATGCGCCCAGTATGTATCCTGACAGAAAAACAATCAAACGCAGATTGGTTGATTAAAACTATAATGGAAAATATTATTTATTGCATTTTGGGGTTTAAAAAGTGAAGATATTTTAGGGAGCACGGTGTACGGTTTTTAATTAGTCTGTATGCGTTAAGTGCAGTCGTGTTTTTTTAAGCGGACGTGATCTAGTCTCAGTCACGCGATGCACAGATTTGAACGAAATCGCCTGAGCAAACCCATACTTTAATCCGAACTTACGAGCTCCTACTAGACTTAAATCGAAAATTATTTTTTAATATGCAAATGTGCAAGGCCAATCATAGCGTCTGAGCAAATACGTGGCAAAATAAGTGGAATCGAATAAAACGGTATACAAATCTCGTTTTGCTATTTTTTTCTAGTACGTTATTAGAACAATAATTTTGTACAGTTTTTCATAATAACAATCTAAAATATACAAGTGTTTCGATAGCTTGGATACTATCTAAGATATGATATGTTCCTGACAACACAGAATAAAATTTATTAATAAAATGTTTTCCATTTAATTTCCTCTTGAAAAGACTATTATTTTTCACTTTACTATAATTGAATGATAACTCCTAGGATACGAAGTATGCCAACATGTTCATAACAACCGGCGTAATGTATTCATTACGCCCTGAAGTGTATTTTCATGTAAACAAGTCCATAACAACTGGGGCGTAATAAGAGGACGTAATGAATGCATTACGCCCTGGAGATAGCAATTCTGTTTTTTAAACAGAAACAGTGGAAAAAGCTAAAGCCTTAGAGCTGTATTTCATCGTTCTCCGTAATAATGATTGCCTGGCATAATAATAATTTTGTTTTGTTTTTCATAAAAAATGTTTATAATGCCTTCTGGTCATCTAATTAAGGTGATCTTCCTTATTATGGTTGATATGAGGCAATTGTTGTTTTTAGCATTTTAATGGCCTACAAGCATAACATAATTTTAAAAACGAAATAAATTTAAATTTCGTTTTAAAATATCTTCAGACATCAGCCACCAACAATTGTACCTGAACTACTTAATATGCAGGGTGTCAGTGTTATCATGCTCAACATGGGCACTCGTAAACCGTACGAGATAGAGAATTGGTTAAATTAGACAAAATGGCAAGGCCTACTTTGCGAAGAAAATAAAATAAAAATTATATTTTACGAGATGGACACCGTGAAAATGAATTAAACGAAGTTCTGTTAAATTAAAGTAGCCATCTGTCCTAAAATAACGGCGCTGAAGAGTATGAGCGTTGTATTTTAACAAAATAAATTTCTGAATATTAATATAAGATATTTTATCAAATTATGTTAAAAAATCTGTTTTAGTCCGTCTGAGCTTTTGTTTGAGTGAGCATTGTGTTATAATCGTTAATTTGAAGACAGGCCTTAATAATAAAACATTTCATTTAAGTTTTACGATATATTTTTGTGATCGACTGCAGAGCTAAAAGATTAACATGTTCTAAAGTAACATAATGGTTTGAAGGTGGGTGCAGTGTATTTCTAAAACTAATGGTTTAAAGATCATATAACATTTCAAAGGTCGAACTAACTGCTAATACTAATATGTGTTTTATTTAGAACTATAACAAACGAGATGAAAATATTGAGCAGAAGTAGGCAGCCAAATTTACTTATCTTATATACAATTTGGATTTGTATCGAATACGTGCCTGATATACTATACCACCTACATATAATATAAGCTACCGTTGTTTCAAATTAGCAATTCGCTGGCATTTTCAGCACAAAATATCTTCATCTTTACGGAGTTATGCAATTTATTTGACTCTGATAATGAATTAGCTTAACAAATATAAAAATAACAATCATAAGGGTTCAATTCACGCGTTGAACAATATTAATGATTGTTCAATTCCACCACGACTATATCACACAGGTATACCTCATTTAGTTAAAAATTGTGAAATTGTGAAATGAGCTGGGAAGAAACTAGATTTTGTTTATGAAGATTCCATCCGATGAAGGACCCAAACAAACAAAATGTGCAATTACTGATGCCGACCCTTGGCGTCCACAGGCAGTGAGCCTCTTCTCATTCCCCGTCGTAAAATTCCGAGCTCACAATAAACGGTACTTATCCTCTTTGCAGATACAATTTTATTTTCTACTAAAATAAAGAAAATGACCCTAATAAGTCCCGTTAACGAATGCCTTAAATCAGAAAAAATATATTCAGGGTATCCTAAATAGAGTAGGATTGCATGGGTATCTTTTTTATTCTTAAAGCTAGAGATCTGGTTAAATGGGCAATATTGTGCAGGGCAGTATGCTGGTTCAGATTATGTTGAAATTTTTTGAAAAGTCCGAGCAGTTTAGGAGTTATTCTAAAAAACTAAAAATCGCGATTTTCTAAAAACTCCGATATATTCATAATTATTAAAGATGCGGAAAAAAGTTTAAAATGAAAGGTACTTGGTTCGATTGGCAATCTCATACTGGTACCTTGTAATTTTTCACATAAAGAGAATAATGTGCGCTCCTACATAATTTATACCATTTTTACAATAAGAACATGAAGTTGATTAGAACAGTGTGTAACATTCCAAATTAAGCTATTAACACACGATAACAAAATAACATTGATTGTTAAATGGAAATATACAATTTTGATTTTCAAACATTATAGTTGTCGTCTCACGTTCTTATACTTTTTTATCCAAAATCCTATTTTCAGCCACGCTATTATAACTGTTGAAAAAAACGTATTTTTAATTAAAAGAAAACAATGTTTAACATAATAATACAATTTTTGTTTTCGATTAAAAACCTTTTATAAGCTATTTTATATTTCAAAGCATTTATTTTCAAAGCAATTTTCAAAATTATATTTTTAGTAAATTCTCGTTTTATCAATATTTCTGTCCCCCGGGATGGGGGCGACCCAATGTTTGGGATCCAATGGTTTGCGCAGTTAAGGGTTTCTTGGGATGTAGAAGCCAGTGACCTGTGTTGGCGTTGGAATGCATATAAATGGAAATCACTTCCACATAGGCCGATTGAATATTACAAAAGCGACGACCACACTTACTAACTTGTAAATCAGACTCAACTGATATTGATTTTGTTCATTACTAAGCTTGGATCACCCTTACTGCAAATCCTAAGAGACTGTTATCGGTTGAAGACAATGTTTGGAGACTCGACGAAACAAAGTCTCCAATTTTATCTGAGAAGCTATCCGGTAATCCGGTTGATTACGTCCGTGTTGATTAATCGTTTTTTTTTGCACAAACATTACGATTCGACAAAATTACTTGATAAACAGCTGGCTTTTTGCTATATTTTTTGATTAGATGCATTCATGTATTGATGTCAAAATGTGACTTGAAAACAGCAAATACTTGTGAAGCACACAGAAATAAGTGTTTATTTTATTAATGTTATTTAATTAAGAAAAATGAATAACGGTTAATGAATAAAAAATGAATAATGAAAAATGAATGAAAAATGAATAATAATGAATACACAATAATGAAATAGTTGATGAGCTGTTATATTTTACACGAATAAACATTTACTTCTCGGCGATATCAGCAAAGTTTACAGGTATTTGCCATAAACAAACCAATATCACAATCAACGATAGTAATTCAGTTTTGAAATATTTAGCATAATTTATAAGCAAAATGCTACTTGTGATAACACCATTTCAAAGTAAATTTTAATTAGATTCTGATTCTGTAAAAATACACAAGTATATTTTTTCGTGAAATTGTTCGATTTCTGGTTATTTAAAAAGTAGAATTATGAATTATACACTATACACAAAAACAATGCAATGAAAGGTACGATCGCGAAAAAATGGGACAAGTCTTATAGTGAATTTGTCTAAAATTGAGCTGTGTAATCAAGTAATTCGTCTCTGCAAAGAAAAAGCAAGTAACATGTCATTGTCATTGTAACATAAATACCTACATATATGTTACTTTTGGAATTGCCCCTCAAGTTAGTGCTTTTATTAAAACAAGAATAATAGAGAAATTGAAAATGGATCACATCTTCAGCTAAACCAAATTCACACAAGGCAAAAAATAAATGGCTGTCCCATTTTTATATAGCCGCAACCGTACTTTTGAATGCTGGCTACTCGTCGAAGTACGCAATAGCCGATACATCATGCAAGTTAGGCAGTCCAACATGCTGCGTCTAATGTTTTCAAACATTAAACACTCTTTTCGATGTGACATCATTTTAACAATTACGGTATTAGATTAGGCCCACTCTACTGCTTTCAATAAAGAAACTGTTTAAAGAAATAATAGGTTGGGCACCTCACATTTGGTTGCATACCATTATTACATCAAATTTTTCAAACCCAAGCGTTCTTCATAATTATTAGTAGGCAGTAAAAGATACACATGTTTGTCTCGTCCTTAAGTCCTTTCAAACTGATTATAGCGTGTGGTACTAACTTCTTAATCAAAACATTTATCCAGAAACATTTTTTCACAATTTTATATATGTATTTTAAAAGTAAGCACGAAAACTCGTTAACAATTGAACAATACTTTCCTACCTTGTAGCAGAAAAATGCTGAGTATAACTTTATGAAATCGTTATTTACGTAACCAGTTATGAAAAGTGCGATATTGTTTGACGAGTGTAATAATTGCCAAAACGAGCGAAGCGAGTTTTGCAAATTACACGAGTGAAACAATATCGCATATTTCATAACATGTTACGTACAAAACTTTATTTAATTCCGTCAGAAGTATTTAATCAACTATTTGAATAAGAACGTTCCTTACTACATCCCAGAATCAGATCACCTTATACCTATTGTTTCTAAGGAAACATGTTGCACTGGCATAAACAAATTTGTCAAGAAACTAAAATAATTCACAAATTTAATAATATGTCCAAAAAGCTCCTCAAATAGCGATTCAGAACTAACTTATGATGTTGAAGACTCTGCGAGTGTTTTGCAGTTTAGGTGCATAACACGAATTTTGCTAAAACCCCATTTTCCCCCCTATTTCGCTGAATATGAAAATGTAAGTTTTTTCCGCGGAAAAGCTTCCTTCACGTTTAGATAGGGGTCTAAAAATTGAGAAAATTTTAATTTCGCGCTCAAATTGCGGACAGGTTTTTCAGCTATACGTACCGAAAGCAGGCATAATTGTATTAATAGTGATGGTATTTAGTAATTTTCATCATTCGATGATGAGCTCCGAAGTGGATACGAAAAATATTGTTTTATTGTGCGGATATGCTTTTTAAACACTTAACTATCGGTCTGGAAATGACAGACAATTGAATATCGCGCTGAAATAAGTTTAACTGTTCTGTAATTTCTATCTTACCGGCATCTTAGCCCACGTACTGAGGCAACGCAACTGAAAACAAGGAAGGCAGTTACGGAATAATTGTTTGCTGTGATTTCTGTGCTTTTCGCTTTTTCTGTGCTTTCTGCGTTGTCTGTCTAGATTACTGTGCTTTCTGTGTGTTCTGGTTTTTTTTTGTCTTGAAGCACAATTTTAACGATATTGCTAATTTTTGCGCTGACTACCGGTAAGATGAAGATATCGACGGCGAAATTGATGACGAATAGGTGTTCTTCTGGAGAAGTGAGAGAAGGTTTAGTTGGTAGGGCCTACTTTGAAAGGTAGGAGGAGTCCCTCACACCCCTGGATGGAAGGGAAGGTGCTTAACGCATTCCTTCTCTCAATAATAAAAATAAATAAAAAATCAAGTAAGGGTAGTTTAGGTTAGGTTAGTTTAGGTTAGGTTAGGTTAGGTTATAGGGGTAGAGTGAGATTCAATTCGTTTTTGGTTTAAAATACATTGGGTGAATTCCGCGTAAGTCAAAAAACCTGTTTTTAAGTGCAGTTTGTAACATTTTGAATTAAATATTCGTGAAGTTTCAACAGAATTAAGAATCTTCACTAAAACACACAGAAATTCGTAAACAATTATTCCGCAACAGCCCTGTATCCGATAGGTACTCACGGTGTGTGGGCTGAATCACAGATTGGCTGAATGCCGACAGAAGTCGGTAACGTAGGAATTACAGAACACTGAAAATTGTGCGCGAAATTCAAATTTCGTCAATTTTCAGACCCCTATTTAAGGGTGAAGGAGGCTTTTCCGCGGAAAAAAACTTTTTTTTCGTAATCAAAGAGGTCGAAATAGGGGGGGGGGGGGGGGGTGGGGGGAAATGGGGTTTTAGCAAAATTCGTGTTATGCACGTAAACTGCAAAAACTCCTTTTTGTTTATCGGCGTGCTTTCAAGTTGCCTACGTAACGACAAATAATAACTTCACGAGCCTTGGCTCGAAATTAATTAACTTAGGCTACCAACATTACCACATCTTTGCCTTATTTTATAATTATATTACTAACGCTTTTAGCAGACGAGCTGATTAGATGATGAGATTCTGCAAAACATAGTTCCAGTGCAGCTAGGTAATGTTGCTTATATTGCATCAACCATTAAAACTATTTTTGTTACACTTTTAGCCTCATTAGTAATTATCGCTGATATGCTCTTATCTATTCAGTATAACCGTTGAATAACGTTACAAATAACAAATGGAAAATAATTTTATTTCTCCTACTAAACTACAAACAGACCATTATGAGTCACTTAAAACATATTTGTGAAAAGGAAATTTAACTTAATAAATATCAATACAGGGTGTTTTTTTTAATTACTGCGGTTTCTTGTAAACGTAGCTCTCAGCACCACCTCTTCCAAAACCTGAAACATGGATAGTAAACAGTAAAGATTTAATACACTTACACGCACGAGAAATAAAAGTCGGCGCCTCTTTTGACAATAAACATTGAAATTTATAATAAAAGTAAACTTTTAAGTAGTAAAGCTATCAAATTAATTTTAGTAGACCTAAATACAGCAAAAACTAATGGAGAGTTTCAATAATCCATTATGATTAATTGATTTAGTTAATTGCTTTTAATAATACTTATATAGTTAAGTCATAAAGAATGCGATAGAACTTATAAAACAGAATAATTTTTCATATTTCATATTTTGATTACTTTCTTTTCGGTTTTATTTTGAACTTCCGAATTATTTTTTATACTTTTTAATACTTCTTATTATACACTTATGGCCTAATAATAGAAGTTATAAATTAGTATTATTTTTATATTTTTTTATAAGTTATTTATTCCTCATTTTATGACCTCATAATATTATTAGTCGCATTTTTTTTAAACTTAATAATTAAAAGTTAATATCCTCTTATGTATTAATTTAAAAATTCATCTCGCGGCCTATAGAAATAAATATAAACATTATACACATTTACCTCCTGGTCCATACAGTGCAGAATAGCACGGGTTATGGCAATAGGGCTTGCCATCGTGCTCGGCATGTGAGCCAGGCGTGAGGGTTTTATTGCATTTTTCACATCTCAAACAAGCTGAATGCCAGTCCTTGCCCAGCGACACTTTTCGTTCGGCTGAAATAAAACTCAATTGTGTTACATAATCACGGATAACACGGAAATTCTCCGAAATGACGATATTCATTTCATAATGGCTGAGTGTGAAAGATTTACACAGACCGTACTCACTGTGCACACATTTAAAAAATCTTGTATGCTCAGGTGTTAAGGTATTAAGAAGATAAGGACCGAATTAGTTCTGTTTATCTCAGTAAGGGATATACTATCACATATCAGTGTTTGTTAAGCATTGTAGCGTATACTTAAAGATTATTATTAAAAATATGATTAATATTATCTATATGTGCAATCACCGATCTTGTATGTTTAGTATTACCTGCTTTAATTATGTAAGAATTGTATTTTCATTCTGTTTTTCTTCGGTTTGGCGAGAACTGGCCAAGCGATCATCCACAACTGGCCATTGCTGTCTCAGACATGTGAATTTTTTGGCTCTTTGAATATGAATAATTAGCACCGTGTATATCTTTAGTATTCATTATTTTATTCTATTTTACGCAACACCTCTAAATTTGGGCGAGCAACTCAGCTGAACTAGGCGTGACGTTATCCAGGTTTGGAAAACCTGGCTTCGGTACTTTTTTGGGTAATTTATAATTAGACATGTAGTTGTAGCCCTAACTAAGCATTCGGTGGGAACACGGTGGCATCCATAATACCTAGAACCTATAAAATTCGCCAACTCCAGAGAAACCGAAAGTCCTAACAGCAGACGTGAAAAGTAAACATAAAATATCCATTGCACAAGCAATGCTTGTCCTATTATGTACGTGACTGTAGGCACTGCAGGCAACGAATGGAATGATACATTTCACCAGTAAACCAGCAGTTGTGTGCATAAACTTTTGCAGTACATACTTCTAGATCACCACGAATAGTTCATTTAAATCATAAATCAATAATTTAGATTTAGAAACTGGCGTACTTTCAAACTGTCGTAAGTAAAAACCTGCCTGAATATTTCGAAATGCATTTCGGTACTACCAAACAAAAAAAAAGGTAAATTAAACTTGAAGTGCCCATAAATTAAGCAGGTAACCTTTTGCGGTTCCAGTGATTCAATCGTTCACATATGACATAACTCCAACAAAAGTTAAATGCATAAACCGCAGATGTGCAAAAAAATCCATGACTAATTTTTATGTAAAGGTATACTTGTAATAATTGAATCATCGAACATGCAAATTTAATGACACATACCGAATATGTACATAAATACATTACATATTACTTAATATTCGGCAAAAAGAACCGGGAATGGAAGAAACGAAATGCATAGTGGTAAAATTCCCAAGTATGGTAGATTGCTCCTTGGCGACGATAATTAGCCATAGCAGCAGAAATAGCATATACCAGTTCCATATACAAATAATTTAAAAAACATCATTTTTTTAAAGAAATCAGAAATTTTACCTTCCTATATAGTTAGTTAGTATATATAGTGTAGATAGTTTCCTTCGCTTCGCGTTGGGCATCAAAATCTAAGGCAGGAAATGGCACTTTGCTCCTGAGTAATACATATGATATTTTCTAGGACCTTTGACAGTGTTTTGCATACATATTATATTTTCTTGTGCATGCCAATTAAAAACCAAATGTCAAAATATCATAATATTAGGAATAAGTAAATACTGTTAAAAATTAAAGTTTACACGAAACGTACGAATTTTTATAAATAAAAATATCCTTCTAATAACGAATCTGTTTAAACGAAATGCATTATTATATATATATATATATATATATATATATATATATTTGGAAGTTTGTTTATCAATAAAAGAAAACCATACACTACAATTATAGCTATTTAAAGTTTCTATTTGTTTGTCTCCCTAGGGAGGAAAAGTAGAACTTACCTCCCTCATATGAAGGGATATGTAGAGGAGGGATATGTACTTTCAATTAAAGTAGGAAACAAAAGTTAACCAAAAATGTATGACATATTTCTTTGACTAATGACATATTTCACGCTGATCAGGTTAAATAAGCTCATCAGCACTGCGGCTGACTACAGACTAGTGACATTGGTATATATCGTGTCATGACCTTTGGCCCTTCTAGCATGGAAAATACGAACGTTATTGTACTCAATGCAATGATGCCGAAAAATCATGTTGATAGAAATACAAATAAGTAATATTATTAATTATGCGCAAATACCTCATATGGGATCGATAGGCGATAAAGATTGCCGATTGGGAGGTACATACCGAAATTTTGGGTTTCGGGTTTTGTGATACGAATATTTTAAAAGGTTGAGAACCTCTGCATTATAGCATTTAAGAGTCATTTTATATCATTTGATTTGTCAAAATAGTAATTTTCTCCCGAGTTTGAATTAATAAATTCTGCAAGAGTTATAGTGTATTGCCAATGATAAACCACCAAGTATATTTTCGAAAACGATTTTCTCTAATGGTTAATTTCGAATTAAGAATTAGTAGAATTTTTATAATAATGCAAAATGATATTTATTTCTCTTTTATACCTACATTCAGGTTTACTATAGTCCATCCAATTTCAAGATGCAGTGAATATATACACTGAACCAGGCGTGATCGCCACGTGCACATTTTAACACAAGCATACGATTGGTCGTCCCGCTGTCTACCTGAAACCCGGACTAAGGGAATTTTGTTACTGCATTAGCTTGACTAGTGTTGTGAAATTTGTCGAGCACAGATACAGATATTGAAGTTGTAGTAAGTGAGAAACTGAGCCCTCCTAAAAAACGCATTAAAAAGTATCATTTAAGTGTGGAAACCAAACAATTAATTTAAAATGTTTATAAATGTGAAGTTCGAGAAAACCCTACGGATTTAAGAAATGATATGGTGCAAAAAGTGGCATATAAAACAGGGGTATCTTGTAGGTCTGTTTATAACATTATTGGAGAATACAAAATCTCCGCAAAATTTTCACCACCTAAAACAAATCAGAACCGAAAAAATAGCGTTGATGATTTTGATAGGAACGCAATACGAAGAAAAGTACACCAATTTTTCTTTCGAAATGAAATGCCAATTTTGTGGCCTCAAAAAATATTACTTTTAAATTTGGGGACTGCAAAAATTTATTTTCTGAAGCCATAGAATCTATAAATCAAGATTCTTGGCGAAAATGTATAAAACATGTAATTGAAAAAGTTGAGTCCAAAATGTGGTCACTTGACAATATTATTGAAATTAATGTTGAGCCTCTTATTATAAATTTAAATACAGACGATGAAAGTAGTTCAACTTAGTAATAAATATTTTATTGCATATAAATTTAATATTTACTGATTTATTTGTTGTCCTTTTTTATTATCTCATGTAATTTTTTTTTTTGTTAGCGCACTGTAGTCGGCAACTGAGCAAGTGCGGCCCTGTACATTATCGCTGTTCACGTGAACATGTTTACATTAACTGCAGCTTGAAATTGGATAGACTATAGGGTGGTGCGAAAAAACGAATTTTTTTTTTTTGTAAAAATCGAAAACGGCTTGTGCGGAAAATATGCTATGGGGGTAGAAACTTGTTTCTTCTAATCTTCTACGATGTGCTCCTCTTGATCAAATTATTAAATTACTTTAGTTCAATGCTTCAATTCTATGCATGTATATTTGAAACATCTAACCAAATTTTGACAGAAAAAAAAAGTTACAAGTGCTAATTCGTGAGGGTTGACTGTGCACCGTGCATAAAAGTTCAACGTCGCATTAGCAACCCAAGGGGTTCCCAAATCCCAATTTTTTTGTGCAAAGTTTGTACCACCCATAACATATTTTCCACCTAGCCGTTGTCAAATTAAATAAAAAATTGTTTTTTCGCAGCACCCTACTGTTACTGTATACACATCATATACATACACATTACTGTTAACTGTATACACATTATAGTTAACGTTCTTTAATGCACAATACACCTGATTGTTTCCGAAAAATACATTTTCGAATAATTCGTTTTCGAAGAATTTACTATCAAAACATTCATTTCCCAAAAGAGTTATTCCAAAGAACTTTTATTTGAACATAACCAGGCTTGATGGAATATCATCTTGTCGCGGTTCTTTACTGTTTAATGTCGGAAAACGAATGCAACAAAATATTATATTTTATATATGTATTAAAAAAGGCATAGACCATTGAGAAAAGTATTGAAAATAATCAGTGAAATAACTTAAGACGTTGAGTTTAAATTGAAAACATTAAATAAACACTATTGTTTAATTCATTAGTCGAATATATAAATTGTTAAGTATGCGGAGGTTCATTCATAGAGCACTTATTATATTTAAGAATCAAGCGTATAGAAGTCGCTATCAGTATTCAATAACTGTATTAAGGTGTGCTCAAAGAATTTAAAGTAACGATGTGAATGTCAATTCATTCACTAGTTCTGAACAGGTAATAAATCCCATACTAATTTTTATTTTATATCACAGTAATGAACTAGTATTCAATTCATTACGAGCGAATGATTAAAATTACAAATTGCTAACCGCAGAATGCTGTAAATTACTTCATAATTATATATTTACTACACCAATTACATCGCATAATTTTGTCTGGTACATCCTTTTTAAATTAATTAATATTCCATATTCGCTCATAAATGACGCAACTAACGATAACAGAAATAGAAATGACTCCAATATTCGCTTGATGCTGTCGTTCATTGCTAACTTTACACTTAAATTTTAAAAGTACTATTTTCAATTACTATTAACTTTTCGACTGTTTCTGACCTCATATATTTTTATATGACAATTAACTATTATACAGGGACCTCCAAAAAAAAAGGAAACAGTTTTAAACTCTAATAACTCCGACGTTTGTAAACACAACACAAAACAAATTAGCTTAAAATAACTTACAATATATGCAATTTCATGTACTAATTTAGTCTATACTCCGTCCAATTTCAAGACGAAGCTTATATTAACAGTTTTATATGCGTGTTCACGTGAACACTTTATCACAAGCATACGATTGGTCGTGCTGCAGTCTCTGATGTACCCGGACTAAGTTATTTTCTTACTGGGATCACTACAGTCGAATTGAACTTGTGTTGTGTAGAATCGACCCTATAAATTGTCGCTGATCGCGTGAACACATTTATATTAGCTTTGTCTCGAAATTGGACAGACTATGGTGGTGATAATAGCCTAGCGAGGATAAGTTGGGCGAATAAGGAGCCCACACGAATCCAGATTGGATATTCCATCCAAAATTCAAGAATTTTACACTTTTGTTGATTACATACTAAGGCCCAAGATATTTTTTCACCATTAAGGGTATAAATTGCAAGTATTTAGGTATCGATTTGTAACAACCAAACGACGAAACGTCAAATAAAAACAATATAACAGTCACCTAGAACTGTTTCCGTTTTTTGGCGGGCCCTGTATATTATATTATATATTATTTATATAATATTTAAATATTATTATTTATTAATGATTATTAATATTTAAATATTATTATTATTATTATATAATAATAAAGAATTTATTGACCAAATAGACATTAAAATAAGAATATTATATTTAACTATATACTTTCATCCATTGTCGATTCCATTAATGAAATACAGGAATGCGGGACAAAAATGAAAACATACGCCTTACGATGGTCCGAAAACTGGTCAAGATCGAATATATGACTAGCTATGAAACTTGACCCCCATTTCTATATATGGCATTAGCGTTCTTAGTAAACCATCCACTTCACTTTTAAGTGCAACATGTTCACTCATATCACTCATATCTGTGTGTACTGGGTGGTTATCTTTATATATTTACAGTAATGTCTAGGATCGTAAATGTTTGTTCAAGTTTAGGTAAAATGGTAAAATCGCCTATGTTAATGAAAATACATATTTAAATAGAAATATCCATAACAAAAGTGCGGATCGTTAAAAATATATAATAAATAATTATGTTGACATTAACATTGCTAATGCATACAGTAACACAATGCATTAGAAAATGCAAAACCCGATAAACCAACCAAACACACGCCCACGTATATTATAAGATTATTCTTTAGCTAATACTGCGTATTATAATCTAACACCATATAAAATACGACACAGTTACTTAAGTTATTTGAAATACGTGTTAAATTATTGTGGTTATTTTTAATACAACACTCCAATAGTGCGCTGTACGCACGAAAAAAATTACGAATAACGTTCAAAAACCATTCAAAACAAAATATATAAAAAACGTATTGAATAGAACTGTGCACATACCAAAATATACCGGCTTTTCACACTTCGGACAATTCGGCATGTTGCTCGTGGAAACTTAGGTGTGACCGTGACCAAAGAACCAGTACGACTGCGAGATTTTGTTGATGGTTTGCTGGTGCGGGAGGTGAGACGTATGTGCACACGACATAACTGTATTATTTACCATTACAGGCTTTATCAGCGCGCAAATTAGAGTCTATAATAAATTTACCAGTTTTATTCTCTCCTCCGTCGTTCGAACAATGTTTAATTCTCCAGACCCGTTAAGTTTGGAACAAAATTCATTTACAGAAAAATAATTATGATTTAATGAATGAGCCAGTTTTGCATGACCAATGTCGTGGAGTTCCCATGTTCTGGCGTTATTTCCTAGTAATATATAAAAGTGAAATATCGGAATAATTTTCATTTCACTTGAAGATATCAACGGAATTGTTGAGTTCTTTGCAATTAATAAATCCTTTGTTTTACGGTAATTTTTAAACTAATAATTCTCCTAAATATGTTTTTCATTTATCAAAACTACCGTATTCTGTTTTATTTTAGCGTTTGGGCTACATCCACTAATAACATTTATTAATTTTTCACAATTATTTGCAAAATTTTCCGAAATTATTAAAAATTGCCCAATTGCATAAATGTGGATTTATACTTAACTACAACTTTCAAAACTACAAGTAACTACAACTTTAAAATTAAGTTCGAGTAACTGTTCCTGTATGGTTAAAGTTTTAATAGTATTATGGAAAAGGGTCTTACCTGGGCAGAAATGAGTGAAATACAATTAGCATGGGGACAAATTCCATTTAGGAAGCGTCGACAGTAAATTCTTTGAGCACGTTTACATTTACCGTTGCTATTTGCTGTACCATATGCTAGATGAGAATATCAGTAAGTTTTATGTTTAAATGTAAATTCATGTTAGCAATAATTCCATAGGTATGCATTTGGGCACACTTTTAAATTGACAAAAAATATTTATTACCTGGTCTATCGATCACATATTTTTACGATAAAATTTTACAATTTTAAAATTTTGCGTACCATTGCGTAAAATTATATTTATTATAAAAATAAAATTTGAAAGTAAATATTATTTTACGCATCCATGTGCAAACTTGTATACATATTATCGTCAAAACAAACTATCGTCCTTTGGAAAAGGACGATAATATACATGGGAAAAATTTTCAGGAGTGCGATTTATAATGAGAAAGGTTAAATAAAAGTATCGATTTTTGAGTTTATACCGATTCTGTGACTCTCCTTCTATACACTACAATAATATGTTTCTATGTGGGCAAGCTTATAAAAAAATGTACCTAACTATAAAGGAGTTGAAATAAAAAATAAAAATTTCATAATTTTTCAATGTAATCTCCTACTAATGCAACACATTTTTTGCATCTTGAAATTAATGAAAATAAACCGTTTTTTTTTTTCTCTTGCTCTGCAAAAAAATCTTCCAACTTCCCAAATTAACTCTTTATCGTTGGCAAATACTTGTCCCCTTAACTTATTTGCTGAACAGAAAATTATCACAGGCGCTAAGTCGGGGCTATAGGGAAGGTGATTTAATTCTTGAAACTTTAAATCCTTCGGAGCATCTTGGAAAATGCCAGCTTTGTGTACCGGAGCATTGTCATGCAAAAGCAAAATTCAATTTTTGAATTTTTCTTTGCGTTTTTCTTTCATTGCTTCTTCCAATTTGCCTAAAATTTCGGCATAATAGATTTCTTTCATGGTGGTTTTATGTGGCACGTAATCGATCAACAAAATTCCTTCTGAGTCCCAAATGACCATGGCCATAACCTTGCCTACAGAATGCTGGACTTTAAACTTCTTTGGGGGCGGATACCTGTTATGTTTCCATTGCATGGATTCCTACTTGCTTTCAGGATCATAGTGATGAATCCATGTTTCATTACCAGTAACAATTCTTTGTATAATCCCTTCTTCCTGCCCTTCACAAAGCTCAAAAAATTGTTGAGAAGTTTCAACTCGACGTTGCTTATCGAACGGGGTCAGCATATTTGGGACCCGTGTTGCACCCACCTTTGACATGCCTCAATAGTCATGAATGATATTCCAAACACGTTACCTGCTGATCTGCAAACTTTCAGCTAGTACATCAATTTTTACCCGTCGCGCGTCGATCTTCAAGAATAAATTCTTCCACTTTTCAATAGTTTCTTTCATGATGGCTGAATTTGGACGGCCACTGCGAGGATCATCTTCAATGGACTCCCGAACCCACTTAAATTGTTTTGACCAGAATTTAACGTTTTTTTAGGATGGAGAACAATCGTCATAAACAGCCGATAGACGCTTATTAATTTCCATCGCAAAATTTCCTTCTTGTGTTAGGAACTTGATGACGGCGTGGTGCTCAATTTTTTCCATTATAAAAAAACTTTGGCACGTCGGTATTGGAAAATTTCTGTAGAAATGTACAACCAGAACTGAACAATGATAATCACAGATGATAATTGCGTGACAGTTTTCTGACAGTTTAAAGGATATAATAAAAAAAACAATTTTTGTTTTTCATGACCTCCTTCATAGTTAGGTACCTTTTTCATCAGCTTGCCCTCTTATGTTTCAGTTGAGGGGCGCCTCTCGCGACGATACAAGCCACTTTCTGATTAAGTCACTTATAACTATTGTTAGCTCAACTTTTGCCATTTCTGATATTGTTAACCCAATTCAGATATTTTTAGGCCGGCGAATTACCTTTAGCTTAATACTGACTATTTTTAATCCATAAAAAAACAGTTTCAATACTAATTCTGCTGTCTTATTCTTATGGTAGGTAATTATTTATATTGTCAAGACGTCGATTAATAAACAATGGGATTTGCATTAATGAAACTTATTTATTTAATACAAACTAATGATACAAAAATATAAAAGGTTATATAATCGTATAATAAAAGATGGCAATCGCTCTCTTCTTTTGCTCCCTCCAACGACCGTCATTCTGTAACAATTAGAAAATGATCGTGAGTTTACAACTCAGTGAGACAATTGTATTTCTGTTGACCCGAGTAATAATTGGTCAACCCAACATCTTTGTTATTATCTGGGACAATGGGACAACGATGAAACAATTATCCTTGGTTCTATTGTTATCATCTGGGACAATGGGACAACGATGGGTCAACCTCAACTCTCCACAACCATACAATGACTCACCTTCAATTTATCCATACGGACACTAAACAATAAAACCTTATTGAAACTATGCTAGTAATGCGTCACGGCCGGCTTCGCTTGGTGACACGCACTTAATGCGCTCCAAACGCGTCTGTTCCCTTCAAAAGGGTCTAAGAGAGGTAACTTGGCCTTGAATTTATAAACAAAACTGCGTCACCCGCCGGATCGCATACGCCCGAACAAAAATATTATGATTTACCATTTTAATAAATTGGGTGGTATAACACTATTGTCAAACTGTACACTCGTTTTTCTCAAAACATGGTTTAGAGAAACTCAAAATTTATATTCTGAAAATTTATATCTTTGCAACGAAATAAGCTTAATAATAAATAATTGATAACAAGTTATCCACCGGATTTACGCCGACAAGAGTAGTTAAGCAACAAGAGTTCCAACCCACCCCCCGCGAAGATTTCGATTAATTTATTGGGCGTTTTAATCGAACTTTTGATTCGCGAGGAATCGACGGATTCGCGTCTAATCGGCGAAATTTGCAGGTAATGGGATAATCGCGACAATTATCCGCGGTACTTACACCGCAATTACTCTAATTACGACGGCTATTTGCGCGATTATTTCGCAGGTAATTGCGCAGGTAATAACATTGTGATGATTCGGACAAGTGCTGACCAACGCACCCCCCGCAGAGATTTCGATTAATTTAATCCGCGTTTTAATCGAACTTTTGATTCGCGAGGAAACGACGGATTCGCGTCTAATCGGCGAAATTTGCAGGTAATTGCGCAGGTAATTACATTGTGGTGAATCGGTCAAGTGCTGGGCAGCGTACCACCCAACCCCCAACTAATATAGCCGACATCAGATATTTAAATGCGGAGATAACATTACGGGGATAAACGCATGGCACTTAAAGCAATAACTAGATATCCGACAATTGGCAGATTTACAGACTAAAAATGACGGGGCCGAGTTTATTATGGGGGGTCCACATACCCCTAAAAACGAACCCGCTTATGGACCCCCGGGAAGGTATCTCCCAGACGGCACGACTTCACGCACATACGGCCCACGGCCTTCACGCAAATCATCCGGCCCAGCGGCTTTTCGCACATGTGCACATGTGTTTCGCACACGCATGAAAATAAAAAATGCGATCATATATTTTTACACCGAAATTATATGTAATATTTCAAGGCGAAATGAAAAATACCTATATGGGCGAAACACCAACGGAGCAGTAAACGGAATTTAGTTTCAAGACCATGAAAGCATGCGATTTAGGTTAATTTAACGGCGAAATATGTATTTTTTAAACATTTATTATTATTAAATCGTCGGAGATAAATTGACATGTTAATTATACAAAGTACAAATTATAACTGAATAATAAAATACATTTCCCTGCATAAGATGCTGCGTTGTACAAGGTGCAACGCAGATAAGTACTGAAAAACAAAATTGCTATATTTCGCTGGCTTGCAGAATGCCATCACGTAACTCGCGCACTGCAATAAAGTAACAATTGCAAGAAATTACCCAGAGTCTAAGTAAATGCATATACACTTTAAATAAACGCCGATACAATCAAGTCCACTTCGAACTACTTAGCAATTCGTTGATTTATTAATCAGACGAACATAAACTAAATTGATTACACCTGTTCATAGACAATAAATTATACTATCGCAACATAAATTTATTTACAACTAATTAAAACTAATTAAAAGGACAACGATGGCAACATACTAATAGACAAAAACGCAATAAAGAACACATGGAAGACGTATATCGAACAACAATTCCAAGACGAAAGACCAGAAATTCATCATATACAGCCAGAAACAGGCCCAAGCATTCTGAAAGACGAAGTACGAAATGCCATAAAACAAGTTAAAGACGGTAAAAGTCCTGGACCTGACGGATTCCATGCTGAATTTTTGTAACTACTAGACGACGAAGGAATTAACTGGCTAACCGACATCCTTAATAATATCTATAACACAGGTGTAATACCACAACAGTGGTTGGAATCAGAATTCGTAACACTCCCAAAAAAGGCATCGGCAAAAAGATGCGATGAATATAGAACAATAAGCCTAATGAGCCACCTATTGAAAGTGTTTATAAAAATAATACATAAAAGAATATACAATAAAGTGGAAGGACAACTGGGACCCACACAATTTGGATTTAGAGACGCAGTCGGGACAAGGGAAGCTCTCTTTAGTGTTCAAGTATTGGTACAGAGATGCAGAGACATGAATTGTGATGTATACGCGTGTTTCGTTGATTACAAAAAGGCCTTTGACAGAGTCCAACACCAAAAACTGATACAAATTCTGGAAAACACAGGAATAGACGACAAAGACCTCAGAATAATTACAAATCTATACTGGAACCAAACGGCAAGCGTAAGAATCGGAGACGATAGCACAGAAAGAATAAAAATTCTACGCGGTGTGAGGCAGGGATGTGTACTGTCTCCTCTGCTATTTAACATCTATTCTGAAGTCATATTTCGGGAAGCCCTAGTAAATACACAAGAAGGAATTTGTTTAAACTGGAAACGTATAAACAAAATCAGATACGCAGATGATACCATGATCATGGCCGACAACATAGAAGACTTACAACTAATAATGAATAGCTTAATAAGCACTAGTCACAGATATGGACTAGATATCAACATCGACAAGACCAAATTCATGATTATAAGTATGAACAACCCACAACACCACCAACAGCAACTGGAGCTGGAGCAGGGGAACATCGAAAGAGTTAAAAAATATGTATATCTAGGCACCGTTATTAATGAGCAATGGGACCAGACACAGGAAATAAAAAGCAGGATTGAAAACAGCAGAAATATATTCATTAAAATGACCACAGCCTTTAAATGTCGTGATATAACTATTGACACCTAAATGAGACTCTTACGCTGCTACGTATTCTCTGTGTTATTTTATGGAATGGAAGCTTGGACGCTCACGGTTGCTAACACAAAAAAAAAACTAGAAGCATATAAAATGTGGCTCTACAGACGGATATTAAAGACATCATGGAAAGGCCGTATTACCAATGCCGAAATACTAAGAAGAATGGACAAAACGACAGATATCCCGACCACGATTAAAACCAGGAAACTACAATACCTGGGACACATCATGCGCAACTCTAGTAGATACGGATTCCTTCAGTGCATACTACAAGGCAAAGTTGAAGTAAAAAGAAACATACGGAGAAAACAAATCTCGTGGCTTAAAAACTTGAGAAGTTGGTTCTCCACGACAACCACAGGCCTCTTCCGGACAGCTGTGAACAGAGTTAAGATAGCCAATATGATAGCCACCATCCGGAACGGATAGGCACTTGCAGAAGAAGAAAAGGAAACTAATGCAACACAAAATGCTAACGACACCCCTCAGCCAACAGAGCAAAAGAATAGAAATAAACTCAATAAAATTCAAATAAAAATATTACATTCAATATAAACACAATAAACAACATACGAAGTACATACGCTACAAATAATCCTACTTCTTCACCAAAAATACAATTAAATCACAATTACCTAGCGCTAAAGATAGACTGCAACGTCTGATAAAAACGGACTAACAGCAAATATTGTGAAGCAAAATATTTTGGGGCAGAAATATATATATAGAAGAAACCTGCAGAGCCATAAAAATTAGAATAAAAGAACACCTATGCTTCTAAAACAGCTCAAATTTTGGTCGCCACTTACCACATTTTCGACCACAACGCAGATATAAAACTCTTACATAACATACACTATTAGAAGCGTACAAAATTGATAAATCGCTAAATATAGACCTTAATGGCTAAACAAACAAACATAATTAAATTCCAGCTGATAACACGATACGCGTTGTGAGCGCAAACTATAAACATGTCAATTTTCATCATTATGAATATAAGAAACCATCAGATCATCTGTATGTCAGATGTGTCATAAAAAAAATAGTCGGTGAGCCTGGGAATTAAGCTAGACTTTATGATTTATGGTTGGCAGATGCAAACCAGACACGACCGCGGAAATTTAATTGGGGTGGAAACCATTCATCAGCTGACACATATGGGCAATGAAAACTGTACCCTTCACCGATAATTTAATCGGCCCAGCAAGTCGAAACGTGTTTAACCCCCCCACCACCACCTGCGATGCTTATTTAAACGCGAGGATGCTAGCCATCGCTCCATTTCCAACAACACAGTTTCGGCGAGTAGAGTTATCTCACAGTCTACGAGTGTGCTAGAACAAAGTGTTCCTTAATTTAAGCTCACCGTCCAACATACAGCTATAATCCAGCGCCCGCCCAGTTTCGAATATGTAAGTGATCATTTACATTAAATTAAATTAAATATACGCGTACCCCCGTTTAAATAAAATTATTGGTGCAGCTGTGTAAACTTAATCAATTTGAATGCATTATCCTGGATATATAGCAGATGCCTCACATCGTAATTTAATGCAGCTTTTGAATCAGCATGAATTGATAGATTGTATTTTATTGCTCGCAGATATGGAGTTCGTAAGTAGCCTGAATAAGATTGGAGAGCTAAAAGCTTTCATCAAAATCGGTGAGCTGCAGCAGGACGTTCACTATCGCATCATCGAAGGCAGGAAAATAACCACCAAATTTATCGAACAATGGACTGTCGTTTGAGAGTGATGAAGAGAGATCTGCGAGGCAGGACGCTGTTGCTAAAGCATAAAATGAGGAGGTTAAACGGATGGCCGAGATGCGCGAACTCACGAAACAAATGGCAGCGCTAAAATGTTGTGATCTAAATAAAATATCGCTGTATATATCTAACTAACCAACACAATAAATAAATAAATAATAAGAATAATATATACTTATTTCAACACAAAATTATCTATCCTATATTGCAAGAGAGAGAGCGTGAGAGAGCTAGGAGGTTAAGAGGAAAACACATGACAACACTGTAAAAGTATTAAAAAATAAGTCCTGCATTTATCGAATGCGTTAGCCTATTAGCGGCAGTGTAAAGACAGGCGCTATTATAATGATGTGAAAAAATGAGCACGCCCGATGTGATGGATAATAGGTTCGCATAAACAAGCACTTCGAGTACAAATAATGTTAGAGGGCATTTACATGTATAGTGATGCTGTATTGTCAACATTTGAATGTTTCAAACAAATGACTCTAATGAAGTGTTTTATCAACCTACAATAAATAGAGAAAAAATACGATTTATTACTCATGCATATCCTCGAGTAGCTAGAAAACTGGATCTGTAAATCGCGCCTGCTTAATTACAGTATTAACTCTAATCGTCTCTAATCGTACGGAGGGGCTTCGGGACGGTACGGAGGGTACATAGATATATATATATATATATATATATATATATATATATATATATATATATATATATATATATATATATATATATATATATATATGAGAGACTGGCACAGAGGCTGTCACAGAGATATCAGTTGCATTCGATCCATCAGCATGTATAAGTGTAATAGATGTGAGTCTTCTTTCCGCTGGCTGCGTGGATTTTGAAAAGACACAATACTACTAATTCTGCCAGATTATTGAAGTGTTTGCACTGTGAGAGAACATTTACAAGAAGCGATAATCTCAAACGGCATGAAACTAAACATCAAACAAATGCCACGATGAGACAACCTAAGACCGAAAAGGATGCTTTGAATGGATTAGGGAGAACCTGTAATGACCAGCAAACGTTAAAAGGAGGTGGTGAGCTAGAGTCTCATCCTCGGTGTGAGAGGTTTGGTACGATGAAGGTCGTCAAGCAGCAACAATCGCTAGAGGTGATCAATATGGATCAATGGACAGGGGTGCTGGATTCGAGCCGAGCTTCACTAGACACAGCAAATTGCTACCCAATACAATCAGGGCGCTAGTATGCGGACCCTCCCGAAGCCCCGTCGTACCCTCCACCAGCACCTCCGCCATTCCCGAAGCCCCGTCGTACCCTCCACCAGCACCTCCGCCATTCCCGAAGCCCCTCCGTACCCTCCACCAGCCCCTCCACCCCTCCTGAAGCCCCTCCGCCATCTCCAACACCACCAGCCCCTCCGCCCCTCCGTCACGAGTATATAGTTGATATTTTATATGGTAATAAAAAATAATAATACAATGTAAAACTTTATTTTTATTCACACCCTCCATAGTGTATAGAGAGAGCAGAACATATTAAATAAAGAAAAATCATGCAAACATATACAATACTATTTTTAATAATAAATCCTGCTGCAGCTCGCTGATTTTGATTAAAGCTTTTACCATATCAATCTTATTCAGGCTACTTACGAAGTCCATATCTGGGAGCAATAAAATATATGATTTATTCATAATTATTTGGCTAGAAGCGGTGTACTTACTTCTCTTGATATGCGGAGGACTGCGAGTGTTAGTGCTCTTGGGTGGATGCATGCTTCGGCGTTGCTGTCTGAGAACTACCCTAATTGTTTCGGCGCTATTGCACAGCGTCGAACCCCAAATCGGTTAAAGTGTAATCGCATTAGTCGGCCTTTATTGCAGCCGATACATTTGTAGTATTAAGATTGTAAAGACAATTTATTGGGGTGGCTATTATTTAGCCATTATGTTCACCGAGAAGTGCTTAAGTAAAGTACGGTGCGCATGAAGATCAATAGGCACATTAAGCCGTTTATTGAGCAAGAATTGCCACTTAGGCAAATACACTTAGCGACCAGGAAATCCCAAATATATTTATTGGATGGCATTAGGAATCCTCAGAAATGCCAGATAGAGGAATTAACCAAGGCTTGTGATAACCAAGTGTGGCAACATGGCTTACCGAAACGAAATGCCGCACCAATCAGGAATCATCTTCAAGCCACCCCTCGCGGTGCACAATTCAAATTGCACCCCACCCCAATAACTCAAAGATTTAATTGTAAGAATGCTGAGCAGACGACACTTCAATTCGTTACCTTCACCGGTGTACATCGCTGTGTATTAATTATTGTTACGCATTAAATTATAGTCCACATTATTTCCAAAACGACGAGTTTTAATTACCTTATCATTTAAATTGGCGAACACCCGCCTGGTCCTTCGATTACGTAACATTTTGGTCCTTCGAACCGGATTGCCAAGAGTATTTTGGACATAGAATCAGTAAATTAACTTAGTAACACAAAAAAAAACACCGGTGAAACTATTACCCGCGAAATTGGAGTGAACTTTTGACACAAGTGCTCAAGTACATCACGAAACTTCATCGTAGTGCCCAGAGAAGCAGCGTTGTCGCGGACCAGGATCCGCAGTCGCCCTCTGGTCATCTCCTCTTCATCGCAGTGCCCAGAGAAGCAGCGTCGTCACGGACCAAGAGCCGTAGTCGCCCTCTGGCCACGTCGTCTTCATCGAAGTCCCCAGAGAAGCAGCGTCGTCGCAGACCAGGATCCGCAGTCGCCCTCAGGTCACGGCGTCATTCCGAAGCAGGACAAGATTAGTCAGCCCTCCAAGTCATATAGTTCAACAGCAACGACGATAAGGTAGGCCTTTCCTCGTTCCTCATTTTATTATTTCAACATGTCCCTTGCATCGGAACCTCAGTTGTCCAAAGAGAGCGATCGAGCTCGTCGTGCGTTAAACAAGCATCGAATGTCGTTAGAACAACATATTGCCATGATTATAAAGGATCTAGATTCTGAGTCAGTAAATGCAGAATTGAGTTTAGAACTGATTAACACGGTGTTAGATGAAGTTCGCAAATTTTGTAGAAAGGAACGGGAGGAGTTAGATCCAGATTTTCCTCATTTGTTTAATGAGGGATTTGGGCTTTTAAAAAACATAACATGACTCAAATTAAATGTTTCAAAATTAATCCACGCTGCTCAAAATGCCAACGCTCCACCGGCAGTTAGTCCTAGTTATGTCGCGCAAGTTAAACTGCCAGATATACAATTACCATCTTTTAGCGGAAATTATCGCGAATGGTTTTCGTTTAAGGATTCATTCAATTCTCTAATCGGAAACAATTCAGAATTATCAGAGTTGCAAAAATTACAATACTTAAAGTCATCACTTAAAGGGGAGGCAGCAAGGACAATTCAGAGCCTAGAGATCACGCAATTGAATTATGCAATTGCACTACAATTGTTGTGTGACAACTTTGAGAATAAGCGTATGATAGTTAATAGTCACATTCAAGCCTTATTCAATTTACCCTATATTAAAAGAGAGTCGAGCTCGGAATACAGGGATTTAATTAATGCCGTGTTACAAAACACACGGTCACTAGCGTCCTTAAAAAGATCTGTTGGATCAACAGAAGATTGGTTGATTCATTTGATATTAACACATTGCCCACAAGCTGTACGCTTGGAATGGGAACAGCAACTCACAAACACTGAAATGCCAACATTTGATGAACTTTGTAGATTTTTATCTAAACGTTGTCAAACATTAGAATCAATTAATAGTTCTAGTGAGCATACTAAAGTAAAATCAGCTAGTACGAATGGATCAATTATGTGCGGCATGTGTTCTAGAGATGGGCGAAATCGTTACTTTTGGATACTCGTAACGAATCGTTACTTTCAGTACGAATACTCGTTACTCAGTATTCGTTACTCGGTACTTGGTAAGAACCGATCGCGTATCGGATCTAGTTAGTAAGTAACGATGTGCGGTATTGTACCGACTACCGAGTTGCGCAGTGTGCGGGTTTGGGAGCGTGCGAATCGTTCCTTTCGGTACAAATACTCGTTACTCAGTATTCGTTACTCGGTACTTTGTAAGAACCGATCGCGTATCGGATCCAGTTAGTAAGTAACGATGTGCGGTATTCTACCGACTACCGAGTTGCGCAATGTGCGGGTCTGCGAGCGGATCTACGAGGATTCACTGCAATCAACGAATAAGCGAGACCTGAGACGGCCATACGTCTCTATTGGAACGTGGATCTATATATGTCTATATATTACTATGTCTATATATTAAAAATGGTTCTGAAATTAAAATATTTATTTAAATATGAACATTTATAATAACTTACACTATTATAACTACAATCGTACTACAAATTTTTGTATTGCATATATATGAGAAACCAATTTCTAGATGACATTATAAAAAGTCACGAAACCACAGCAACATAAATGTAATGTAAAGAAAACTTATAAAATTGCCCGGTAAGCAATACTTCGTTCGGCTGTTCTCTATAGTAACGAGTAATGAGTATTATCGTTGGTTCGGATTTTCGCACTATGCGGGACTGTGCGGCTGGGCCGGTACTCGCGACCTATCGAATAGTAACGAGTAACGAGTATTTATATATTCCGGTACTCGTTACTTCGAATACTTGAATGTAACGAATACTTATGTAACGAATAGTTACTATTCGCCCATCACTTGTGTTCACAACCACATCAGCTTTTTAGTTGCGATAAATTTCGCGCCCTAGAAATTCCCAAACGTCTTGATTTGGTGCGATCAAAACAATTATGTCGTAACTGTCTAAAGGCAGGACATATCACAATTGATTGCAAATCAACAGTGCAATGCAAAACTTGCAATAAGCGACACAATACGTTGTTGCACTTTACGTCGTCGCAAAATCAATCGCGGCCTTCAAATACTCTACATATTAATGATTCAAGCAACGAGACTGTGTTGCTGTCTACCTGTATACTAGAAGTTACGGACGGTTACCATAACAAACATAATATTAGGGCCTTGTTAGATTCAGGGTCTCAAGTTAATGTCATCACAAAAAACTTTCTTAAAAGGTTAAATTTGAGAACCTTTAAATCAAACAAAACTTTCTCAGGAATAGGTTCTAGTAACTGTACGACACAATCATGTGTCGATCTGAATCTAAGTTCAAAAGTCGGTAATTTTAAGTCCCAAGTTCGTTGTTTTACCATCGATAGAATTACGAATAAAATACCAAATGCACACATAAATATAACATCAATCAAAATACCCGAAAATATACAACTAGCGGATCCGCAATATTACGAACCGGCAGAAATAGATTTACTATTAGGGGTCGAAGTGTTTTATAATGTATTGAAATCTGACCGAATATCTATTAATAATAAAAAACTTGTTTTGCAAAATACTCAGGTAGGATGGGTAATTGGTGGCAAGGTGATTTATGCACAACCAAACATAAACTTAAATTGCCATTCTGTCACATATGCTCAACTAATCTCAAATATCAAACGTTTTTGGGAGATAGAAAATGTAGAATCAGCAATCCGAATTAAATCACCGGAAGAAACGCAGTGCGAAGAATTATTTTGCAAATCATTAGAACGTGATGTAGACGGACGCTTTATTGTCGCTCTGCCTTGGAAAACCGACACTTCTACATTAGGAGATTCATACTGTAGTGCCAAGAAGCGATTATTTAACTTGGAAAACAAATTACAACGCAATCCAGAATTACGGTATCAGTATACGTCCTTCATGAATGAATATATTAAGTTAGGGCACATGGAGCGCACCTCACTTTCTAGTAGAGATAGTCAATATTTTTTACCGCACCACGGTGTAATTAAAAACTCAAGTTTGACAACCAAACTCAGGGTTGTATTCGATGCAAGTGCAAAATCATACAACAAAGTAGCACTGCATGATTTATTGCTCACTGGTTCCATCTTGCAGGGCGACTTATTTGAACTGTTAGTACGATTTCGAACACACGAATATGTTATTACGGCCGACATCCAAATGATGTACCGGCAAATTAAAATTCGCGAATCAGATTGCAAATATCAGCAAATTTTATGGCGCCACTTTATATAGTTTCTAGAACAACAATCAAGTCCTAAACTATTTATTCCAAAATTTGAGCACAGTGCACAAGTTAGAACATTAATTGTTGCTAAATCGAGCTCGAAGCCAAACATATTCTGGATTAATAAATTTTCAAATTATAATAGATTAATTCGTGTAACGGCGTGGATTCGACGTTTTATACACAATTATTTGAATAGTAGTAGTAGAACATCGGGCGAGCTCAGCTCGGATGAATTAAATAAGGCAGAAACTCGAGTTGTAAAGGCAGTTCAATCAACAAAATTTTCAAAGGAAATTGCATTACTAAAAGGGGATCAATCAGTAGATGCACATAGCAACCTTCTGCAATTAAATCCATTCTTAGATATAGATGGAATAATACGCGTCGGCGGTAGGCTAAGATATTCTAAATTGATATATGATTCAAAATTTCCAATAATTTTACCAAAGGATAGTTTGTTAACTGAATTAATCATTCGTCATTACCACTGTCGAAGTTTTCATATAGGTCCCCAAGGTACATTAGCGTGCGTTCGTACAAAATATTGGCCAATTTCAGGTAGAAATACCGTCAGACGTATTACGCGAGAATGTGTCACATGTTTTAAGGCAAATCCTAAGGCATCAGAACCAATCATGGGCAACCTGCCAGAATATCGTACAGAACAATTAAGGCCTTTCAGTAAAACAGGTATCGATTACGGTGGACCGTTTATGATCAAGGAAGGTAAACGCAGAACGGCAAAATTAGTTAAAATACTTATAGCCTTGTTTGTTTGTATATCGACAAAGGCCGTTCATCTCGAAATTGTGAGTGATTTGACCACTGAATCTTTCTTGGCTGCCCTCCGTAGATTCATTTCACGCCGCGGTGTGGTCACAAACTTATATAGTGACAATGCAACTACGTTTGTAGGGGCTAATAATGAAATTGGAAAGTTGTATGAATTCTTACGCGAACAACAAGATGAGTTAAAGGCGCAATTAAGTATAGATAGGATAAATTGGCATTTTATACCCCCGCGAGCTCCTCATTTTGGTGGCCTATGGGAAGCCGGTATCAAATCAACCAAACGACATTTATATAAAACAGCGACCGATGCGAGTTTAACGTACGAGGAGTTCTGGACGTTGTTAGTCCAAATCGAGGCAATACTCAACTTGAGACCTTTATGTCCTTTGTCCAACGATCCTAGTTATCTATCCTTCCTTACACCCGGCCACTTCCTAGTTGGAGGCAATTTAAGGGCTCTTCCGGAACCAAATCTGGAACAAATCAAGATTGGACGATTCTCCCGTTGGCAGCTGGTGCAACGTATCCAACAACACTTTTGGGCCAGATGGCACAAAGAATATTTGCAGGAGTTGCAGGGCCGCCGCAAGTGGAAGCAGCCGAGAGGTCAACCATTGGAAGTGGGCCAGCTTGTGCTTAGCCACGACGATAACGCACCCCCCAGCCGCTGGCGCACCTGACGCATTCAAACAATATATCCCGGAAGTGATGGTGTAGTGCGATCTGCGTTAGTCAAAACTGCTAGTGATCGTTTTGTTCGCCCGACAGTGAAGCTTTGCGCATTCCCACAGGAACAAAGACTCAACTATTTCCACGATGTATGATTTATAATGTAAATATGTTTGTTTATAGTTAGATATAGTATATAGGGTATAGTATTCATTTAAGTTTAATAACTTTCCAGCGATTGTTACTGTTTAATTTTGTTATTTTCTTGAAATTAATTAATTCCAACGGGGGGAGGATGTTTCGGCGCTATTGCACAGCGTCGAACCCCAAATCGGTTAAAGTGTAATCGCATTAGTCGGCCTTTATTGCAGCCGATACATTTGTAGTGTTAAGATTGTAAAGACAATTTATTGGGGTGGCTATTATTTAGCCATTATGTTCACCGAGAAGTGCTTAAGTAAAGTACGGTGCGCATGAAGATCAATAGGCACATTAAGCCGTTTATTGAGCAAGGATTGCCACTTCGGCAAATACAATTAGCGACCACGAAATCCCAAATATATTTATTGGACGGCATTAGGAATCCTCAGAAATGCCAGATAGAGGAATTAACCAAGGCTTGTGATAACCAAGTGAAATAATGTGTTTCCAAAACGACGAGTTTTAATTACCATATCATTTAAATTGGCGAACACCCGCCTGGTCCTTCGATTACGTAACACTAATGTATGCAGAAATCAAGCTTAAAAATAGCCCCCCAAAACTCATGTGGTGGGGAGGAGCGCCCTGCCAGCTACAAGTTCTGACAGGTGTACAAATCAATGCACCTATGACCTAGCGGACGATTAGAGTTAATACTGTAATTAAGCAGGCGCGAATTACAGATCCAGTTTCCTAGCTACTCGAGGATATGCATGAGTAATAAATCGTATTATTTCTCTATTTATTGTAGGTTGATAAAACACCTCATTAGAGTCATTTGTTTGAAACATTCAAATGTTGACAATACAGCATCACTATACATGTAAATGCCCTCTAACATTATTTGTACTCGAAGTGCTTGTTTATGCGAACCTATTATCCATCACATCGGGCGTGCTCATTTTTTCACATCATTATAATAGCGCCTGTCTTTACACTGCCGCTAATAGGCTAACGCATTCGATAAATGCAGGATTTATTTTTTAATACTTTTACAGTGTATTAAACTCCTAGCTCCTCCTAACTCTCTCGCGCTCTCTCTCTCTTGCAATATAGGATAGATAATTTAGTGTTGAAATAAGTATATATTATTCTTATTATTTATTTATTTATTGTGTTGGTTAGTTAGATTTATACAGCGATATTTTATTTAGATCACAAAATTTTAGCGCTGCCATTTGTTTCGTGAGTTCGCGCATCTCGGCCATCGTTTTAACCTCCTCGATTTTATGCTTTAGCAACAGCGTCCTGCCTCGCAGATCTCTCTTCATCACTCTCAAACGACAGTCCATTATTCGATCCCCTGCTGATGTAGAGGCCTCGTGCGACCGCCTCCCCAAACTCATTGCTACTGATGTTGTTGAAGCGCTTCGGTAGGAATAGTATTCCCTGCTCAAGCTCGACCGTTTGCTTCTTGCCAAATTTGGTGGTTATTTTCCTGCCTTCGATGATGCGATAGTGAACGTCCTGCTGCAGCTCACCGATTTTGATGAAAGCTTTTGTAATGTATGAAACATATGTATATATATAGATATATATATATATATATATATATATATATATATATATAAATATATATATATATATATATATATATATATATATATATATATATATATATATATATATTGGGATTCAGTTTTTTGTATAGATGCGCAAAGTGCATTGGGAATAGCGACATCTGCGATGAACACAGTTCCCAGGCACGAGGTCACCTGTACGCATGTAGAAAAGTATAAGTATTAAGTTCCGGTAATTGTGTGTTATTATTTATTCAGACTTCCCGTTTACCCGAACAATAAAATACTACAGCTTTTATCTCTCCAATCTTATTCAGGCTACTTACGAACTCCATATCTGCGAGCAATAAAATACAATCTATTAATTCATGCTGATTCAAAAGCATTAAATTACGATGTGAGGCATCTGCTATATATCCTGGATAATGCATTAAAATTGATTAAGTTTACACAGCTGCACGAATAATTTTATTTAAACGGGGGTCCGCGTATATTTAATTTAATTTAATGTAAATGATCACTTACCTATTCGAAACTGGGCGGGCGCTGGATTATAGCTGTATGTTGGAAGGTGAGCTTAAATTAAGGAACACTTTGTTGTAGCACACTCGTAGACTGTGAGATAACTCTACTCGCCGAAACTGTGTTGTTGGAAATGGAGCGATGGCTAGCATCCTCGCGTTTAAATAAGCATCGCAGGTGGTGGTGGGGGGGTTAAACACGTCACGACTTGCTGGGCCGATTAAATTATCGGTGAAGGGTACAGTTTTCATTGCCCATATGTGTCAGCTGATGGATGGTTTCCACCCCAATTAAATTACCGCGGTCGTGTCTGGTTAGCATCTGCCATCCATAAATCATAAAGTCTAGCTTAATTCCCAGGCTCACCGACTTTTTTTTTTATGACACGTCTGACATACAGATGAGCTGACTGGTTTCTTATATTCATAATGATGAAAATTGACATGTTTATAGTTTGCGCTCACAACGCGTATCGTGTTATCAGCTGGAATTTAATTATGTTTGTTTGTTTAGCCATTAAGGTCTATATTTAGCGATTTATCAATTTTGTACGCTTCTAATAGTGTATGTTATGTAAGAGTTTTATATCTGCGTTGTGGTCGAAAATGTGGTAAGTGGCGACCAAAATTTGAGCTGTTTTAGAAGCATAGGTGTTCTTTTATTCTAATTTTTATGGCTTTGCAGGTTTCTTCTATATATATATATATATATATATATATATATATATATATATATATATATATATATATATATATATATATATATATATATATATATATATATATATATATATATATATACAAAAATATATATATATATATATATATATTTCTGCCCCACAATATTTTGCTTCACAATATTTGCAGTTAGTCCGTTTTTATCACACGTTGCAGTCTATCTTTAGCGCTAGGGAATTGTGATTTAATTGTATTTTTGGTGAAGAAGTAGGATTATTTGTAGCGTAAGTACTCCGTATGTTGTTTATTGTGTTTATATTGAATGTAATATTTTTATTTGAATTTTATTGAGTTTATTTCTATTCTTTTGCTTTGTTGGCTGAGGGGTGTCGTTAGCATTTTGTGTTGCATTAGTTTCCTTTTCTTCTTCTGCAAGTGCCTATCCGTTCCGGATGGTGGCTATCATATTGACTATCTTAACTTTGTTCACAGCTGTCCGGAAGAGGCCTGTGGTTGTCGTGGAGATCCAACTTCTCAAGTTTTTAAGCCACGAGATTTGTTTTCTCCCTATGTTTCTTTTTCCTTCAACTTTGCCTTGTAGTATGCACTGATGGAGTCCGTATCTACTAGAGTTGCGCATGATGTGTCCCAGGTATTGTAGTTTCCTGGTTTTAATAGTGGTCGGGATTTCTGTCGTTTTGTCCATTCTTCTTAGTATTTCGGCATTGGTAATACGGCCTTTCCATGATGTCCTTAATACTCGTTGGTTCGTTCGTTATTGTTTTTTTTTGTTAGCAACCGTGAGCGTCCAAGCTTCCATTCCATAAAATAACACAGAGAATACGTAGCAGCGTAAGAGTCTCATTTTGGTGTCAATAGTTATATCACGACTTTTAAAGGCTGTGGTCATTTTAATGAATATATTTCTGCTGTTTTCAATCCTGCTTTTTATTTCCTGTGTCTGGTCCCATTGCTCATTAATAACGGTGCCTTGATATACATATTTTTTAACTCTTTCGATGTTCCCCTGCTCCAGCTCCAGTTGCTGTTGGTGGTGATGTGGGTTGTTCTTACTTATAATCATGAATTTGGTTCCAGTATAGATTTGTAATTATTCTGAGGTCTTTGTCGTCTATTCCTGTGTTTTCCAGAATTTGTATCAGTTTTTGGTGTTGGACTCTGTCAAAGGCCTATTTGTAATCAACGAAACACGCGTATACATCACAATTCATGTCTCTGCATCTCTGTACCAATACTTTAACACTAAAGAAAGCTTCCCTTGTCCCGACTGCGTCTCTAAATCCAAATTGTGTGGCTCCCAGTTGTCCTTCCACTTTATTGTATATTCTTTTGTGTATTATTTTTAGAAACACTTTCAATAGGTGGCTCATTAGGCTTATTGTTCTACAAGGTACTAATTGAGGTAGGTTTTTGATATTTTACAGACTTTAGTTGCTTTCTAGGGTGTATTTCAGGAAAATATTTTTGATTATACAAGATGTCCCAAAAAAGTGTGACGTCATCATGATGTATATTTTTAGATTGCATGGTATATTTTTACTTATTTGGGTGCCTCTTATAGATGCCTACATACCCATATAATTTGATTGAAATCTGTTTAATGACATTAGCACACAAAAATAAAAACTGAAAAAAAACAGTTTTGCACCATTGGTTAAGAAAATTAGTAAGGGATAAAAATAGTGCCTCGTTAATTAAACTATACAAGGTACTCATTAAATAAGGTCTGAGAGTTGCGTTAACCAAGTTTTATTGATATGCATTATACAGAGTGTCCAAAATTTAGTGTCAAAGTTTTCAAACTTTAAAGCACTTTATTTTTTTTTGGAACCCCAGTATATTTTTATGTAATTCCATGCGAAATTAAAAGACAAAATTTTTTCCTAATTACAACCCTATCTCAATTCCTAACACATTCAAAGATATTTGCAGAAAACTCGTTTAATCAACAATTCCAATGGCCATTTTAATTAATCAAAATCGAAGGTGGGTTTAAAAAACAATTTATTGACATTAAAGTTTAACAAAGTGACAAGAGCCATTGTTGACTGTAGTAATATAAAAGTTTAAAACTTTTTTAGCTAATGTCTTTATACCCAAGATCCCAAAATTACTTTTTGTCATGGAAAATATGATTTTCAAAATATGACAAATATTATGACCTATATTGACAAATGTGGATATGACTTTCATATTCGCATTTCAAAATATTACATTCAACCTGTTACGAAGAGTGGCAATGTCATTTCATACTCGTCTTCGTTTGTGCCTTCAAGAGGGCGGAAGACATATAGAACATAAGTTCTAGCAATAAATTAATTTTAGAAATGCACAGTTATGTTATGTTTTTATGAAATTTTATTACTAAAACTATTTTTCATACAAAACTTAATACTTTTACGATGTATAATAGGTTTAGACGAAGATCTTTGAAACCTTTAATACTTTCGAGATATTAATTGTAACTACAAAATATGTTATGTCAATAAATTGTTTTTGAAAGTCACCTTCGACTTTTATTCATTAAAATGTCTATTGGAATAGTTGATAAATCGAGTTTTCTGCACATAACTTTTAATGTGTTAGGAATTGCGATAATGTTGTTATTAGGAAAAATGTTTGGCTTTTAATTCCACATGGAATAACATAAAAATATACAGGGGCTCCAATTTAAAATAAGAAAAATAAAGTGCTTTAAAATTTGAAAAGTTTGACACTAAATTTTGGACACTCTGTATAATGCATATCAATAAAACTTGTTTAATGCAACTATCAGACCTTATTTAATGAGTATCTTGCATGGTTTTATTAACAAGGCATACTTTTATCTCTTATTAATTTTCTTAACCAATGGTGCAAAACTGATTTTTTTCAGTTTTTATTTTTTTGTGCTAAAATCACTGAACCGATTTTAATAAAATTTCATGGGTATGTAGGCAACAATAAAGGGCACTCAAATAAATAACAAAAAATATACCATGCAATTTAAAAATACACAACATCATGACGTCACACTTTTTTGGGACACCCTGTATAAACAAAAATATTTTCCTAAAATACGCCACAGAATGCAAGTAAAGTCCGTAAAATATCAAAATCCTAACTCAATTAGTAAGTGAGCTACAGAAGACGGGAGGTGAAATGACGGACCCTGTATATTCATCGCATCTTTTTGCTGATGCCTTTTTTGGGAGTGTTACGAATTCTGATTCCAACCACTGTTGTGGTATTACACCTGTGTTATAGATATTATTAAGGATGTCGGTTAGCCTTTTAATTCCTTCGTCGTCTACTAGTTTCAAAAATTCAGCGTGGAATCCGTCTGGTCCAGGACTTTTACCGTCTTTAACTTGTTTTATGGCATTTCGTACTTCGTCTTTCAGAATGCTTGGGCCTGTTTCTGGTTGTATATGATGAATTTCTGATATTTCCTCTTGGAATAGTTGTTCGATATACGTCTTCCATGTGTTCTTTATTGCGTTTTTGTCTATTAGTATGTTGCCATCGTTGTCCTTTTAATTCGTTTTAATTAATTGTAAATAAATTTATGTTGCGATAGTATAATTTATTGTCTATGAACAGGTGTAATCAATTTAGTTTATCCAAGATTCCAATGTAAAGTTTGATAGGTTCCTTGAAAGTATAATTCGCTGTTTCCACTCGGCATTCCCTAAAACTGCAATTAAACAAAGCACAAAGAAATTCCCACCAGAGCTACGCAACATAAAGGAAACCCTAGGACTCATTTACGACACGTTTAGGCAGCGTAAATCGAAAGATTTAGAAGACATCTACAAGAGCTACAAAAAGTATTACCTGAATTGTGTCGAACAACTTGAAAGACAAAAAATAACCAACCGCATCCTGGCAGCCGACAACACCCAGAAAGAAACATGGAAAATTATCAAAGAATTAACAGGTAACAACATTAAATCACCACCCTCAGAAAGCCCCTCATGCGAAGCGTTTAGTGAGTTTTTTGCAGAGGCTGTTAATACTATCATTGGCCAAATGGGAACCGCGGAAATATCGGCAACGCAGGCTCTCCAAAACCTAACCACAAAGGGCGAGACTTTCTTCCTATGCCCAACAAACGATGTTGAAGTTAATACACATATAATGATGCTAAAACCTACGAAAGCAAAAGATATTGACGAATTGACTCCTGACATAATCAGATCTGTAAGTAGTCTTATTGCTGCCCCACTTTCACAAATTATAAATAGTTGCTTTGAGAAAGGTTGCTTCCCAAGCAAGCTCAAAGAAGGAAAAGTGATTCCCATATTTAAAAAAGGAGACAAACAGCAGTGCGAAAATTACAGACCGATCACCATTCTACCAGCTATATCCAAAGTATTTGAGTCGATCCTGGTCCAACGACTATCGAACTTCTTCGAATCAAAAAACATCCTATGTGCCCATCAATTTGGCTTCAGGAGGGGGCGCAGTACAAAAGACGCAGTACAAACTTTGACAAATGCAGTCACCACCGCCTTAGATAGCAAACACAAATGTGGTGCTCTGTTTTGCGACCTCTCCAAAGCCTTTGATTGTATATCACATGATCTATTAATTGCAAAGCTTGAATATTACGGAATTCGAGGAGTGGCTCTTACCCTACTTTCATCCTACCTAGCAAATAGAACCCAAACAGTACGCGTGAATAATGACACGAGCTCAAAACGAAAAGTCAATAGAGGAATTGCTCAAGGATCGCTACTAGGATCCCTACTATTTATTATTTACATTAATGACTTACCTTCAAATATGACAACGGCCCAGACCATACTCTACGCAGATGACACCACCTTATTATGCACTGAACCGCAGAAACTAAATGACATCACACAGCATCTATCCTCAGCAGGACACCAGGCTCAACAGTGGTTTACCAGCAATCAACTGAGCCTCAATGAAGAAAAGACAACCTCTTTAGTATTCCAGTCGGATATGAGGGGTTTAAACCAATCTGTTACGTTTCTCAGTATCGTATTGGATAGTAAACTAACATGGAAACCGCATATAGCACAACTTAGCATCCAATTATCTAAGTCCTTGTACGCGATCCGCAGAGTAGCATTGGCAGCGGGGCCAGCAGCATCCAAGTTGACTTATTACGGGTTATTTGCCTCAAGAATGACTTTCTGCATCGACTCCTGGGGAGCATCGCCGCATGCCAAAGATGTATTCCTCATCCAAAAAAAAAGCTGTTCGAGCAATCTCTGATGCCGGCGCAAGATCCCACTACAGATCCATCTTCAAGCAGGAGGAAATCATCACTCTTCCGTCTGCGTTCATCTACAGAAAACTCCTCGATGTAAGAAGGAAGAGGGAACAACACACCAAACGGTCAGACATCCATAATTATAACACCAGGAACTGCGAAAATTTTACAGTTGCAACCCCTAGACTGAAAATAAGGGAACTGGCAAATATTGGGTTGACCTTGTATAACCAATTACCGGCTGTGCTACGTTATGCACAGTTTACAAAATTCAAACGGGATTTAAAACGGATGTTGATCAACAAAGCGTACTACAGCATAGACGAATTTCTAATGGATGAACTATCTTAACTGTATCTTTTTAGAGTGCATTGTTTTACATATTAAACTGTATTGTGTCTATATTCTAGATTTATGTTTCATAGACTGATTGTATTTTCATTTTATACATATATTGTATCTTTGTTGTGACGTGTGTAAGCCTTAGGGCACTTTGACACAAATAAATACTATACTATACAGGGTGTAACAGAAATACGTGTGTTAATTTTAAACATTGGTAGAACTCGTTAAATAAAACATTTTTTCTATATGTTTTTTTTTTCAAAAACCAACGTTAAACTGATTTAAAATATGTTCTAGTTTATCTACTAAAACGCGTACCCGCCTATGGTTAAAGGTGTGCAGCGATAAAATCTTTTGTTGTGATGGCAACGGTGTCATAAAGGTACATCATTGCCTGTTAGGAAAAACACGTTCAGGATATTGTGCACTGTACAATATACGGGCTTCTGCGGCATTTCCAAAGGCTCGGCTATATACCAACACAATATCGGTTAATTCTTGATGAAAATGAAAATTTGGCATTTTGAAATAAACTTCACTTGACAATTATAGTGACAGTACCTGAGAACGGCTCGTTCAGTCAAAATTAGGGGGCAAAAAAATGTAAAAATAACCTGCAAATTTTGAAAGAGAACATATAGAAAAGATGTTTTATATAACGAGTTCTACCAATGTTTAAAATTAACACACGTATTTCTGTTACACCCTGTATACTATACTATACTATACTATACTATGCTCGGCTGATTAATAAAACAACGAATTGCTAAGTAGTTCGAAGTGGATTTGATTGTATCGGCGTTTATTTAAAGTGTATATGCATTTACTTAGACTCTGGGTAATTTCTTGCAATTGTAACTTTATTGCAGTGCGCGAGTTACGTGATGGCATTCTGCAAGCCAGCGAAATATAGCAATTTTGTTTTTCAGTACTTATCTGCGTTGCACCTTGCACAACGCAGCATCTTATGCATGGAAATATATTTTATTATTCAGTTATATGGTCCATAAGCGGGTTCGTTTTTAGGGGTATGTGGACCCCCCATAATAAACTCGGCCCCGTCATTTTTAGTCTGCAAATCTGCCAATTGTCGGATATCTAGTTATTGCTTTAAGTGCCACGCGTTTATCCCCGTAATGTTATCTCCGCATTTAAATATCTGATGTCGGTGATATTAAATCCGGCCCCCTCTTTTTTTTTTGGGTGGTACGCTGCCCAGCACTTGACCGAATCACCACAATGTAATTACCTGCGGAATTACCTGCAAATTTCGCCGATTAGACGCGAATCCGTCGTTTCCCCGCGAATCAAAAGTTCGATTAAAATGCGGATTAAATTAATCGAAATCTCTGCGGGGGGTGCGTTTGTCAGCACTTGTCCGAATCACCACAATGTAATTACCTGCGCAATTACCTGCGAAATAATCGCCCAAATAGCCGTCGTAATTAGAGTAATTGCGGTGTAAGTACCGCGGATAATTGTCGCGATTATCCCATTACCTGCAAATTTCGCCGATTAGACGCGAATCCGTCGATTCCTCGCGAATCAAAAGTTCGATTAAAACGCGGATTAAATTAATCGAAATCTTCGCGGGGGGTGGGTTGGAACTCTTGTTGCTTAACTACTGACAATAGGGTTAGAAACTTGCGCAACGCATTTATAATCTATCTCTGGTACGTTAAACGGATAGTTAACTATTCGTATCCTAAGCAGTGAATGGAAAAACTAAATTTAAGTATATAATTTACAAATCTAACAAAATGATAAGTTTTATTTTTAGCAAGTTCTATACCAGATATACCCTTTGTTGCATACTAAAGCTCCAATAAAATACACTAAAAAATCACAAATATCTCTCAAATATACGAGGAAATCGCCTAATGAATTAAATGTTTATATCATCGTTTGCGGCTTACGCGATTTCCTCATTATTCACATCCTGCTTTTATTATCACATCGTTTATGTTTCTATTATAATTACTTCCTATTGTCGTATTTTGTACTTAATTATTTACTCGTAGTATATACAGGGTGTTAAAAAAAGATTGTAAAATATTTAAGGACGTAGTAGTATGAACCACAACAAAGAAAAAAGTCTTGATAAACATGGGTCCTTAAAGTAACGGTTTCGGAGATATGGAAGATTATTCTATTTTACCTCTTTTTTTATTTTGCTAAAACTTGCATTTTGTTATCACAGTTGGCTGATGTTTTGTAAAATAAATATTCAGTATTTGACAGTTGTTGTTAGTGCACAAGTTTTCATTGCTATGGGTGTTTACTGTAATGCAGAATTAGCCGACATGCATTTCATATATGGTCGTGCTAATGGAATTGCCACCGAAGCACGACGTATTTATGTAGAAGCTTATCTAAATCGCCAGATTCTTTCACATCGTATGTTTGGAAGAATTCACCAGAGATTGTGTGATTTGTCTATGGTACGCCTGTAAATATCCAATAGCCAATGATTGTGTTTTAGAAAGAGTTAAATATCCTTCAGACAAAGATGTCGTGCCTGCTTGGAAATGGAAGGAGGGCACTTCGAACATTTTCTATTTTTTTGTTTTTGCTAGAAGCTCCCTTTGTTTGTTTGCACATAATGAATAAGTAATAAATAACTGCAAATAGGCAAATAAATGTTCCAAACAAGAATAATCTTCCATATCTCCGAAACCGTTACGTTGAGGACTTTGTGCACTAACAACTACTGTCAAATATTGAATGTTTATTTCACAAAACATCAGCCAACTATGAAAGAAAAAGCAAGTTTTAGCAAAATAAAAAAGGAGGTAAAAAAGAATATTCTTCCATATCTCCGAAACCGTTACTTTGAGGACCCATGTTTATTAAGACTTTTTTTATCGTGGTTCATACTACTACCCCCTTGAATATTTTACACTCTTTTTTAACACCCTATATAAACCAATAATGTTTCTCATTTTAAAGTTTTACTGCTTAATGATAGAAAATCAGAAAATCTAAAAAGCTTTTATATTAGAAGCCATTGCCTTCATTCTGATTGTGCCATTATTATATAGTGTAATGTATATTATAGTTGGGAGTAGATTAACTTGGGTGTGGTCGATCGCAGGTATTTGTTAGTACATACTTACTGCAAACAAGAAAGTTAACATACAATGTTTGCTGCACAAGTTCAAAGAAACATAAAAAACAGGTTATTCTCTAAAAAAACAATCTCTGTTTATATCAAAAGACCCGATAAGTTGTAAAGTCAATTGGTACTTGATAATAAAATGATTGAACAAGTTAAACTCTGTTTACGATCTATTGTCTCCGAGGATGTAATTTTTTTGTCATGAGTTTTAATAGATGATGAAATGTGACTTGGAAAACATTAACACAATTTTATGACAGTTGCACTCACAGTATTGTCGGAACTATTGCTGGAAATCTGAAAACCAGAATCCAGATACTCCTTATTATTGGTCATTTGAAAACTAGTAGTGTCAACCTTCAGAATTTCGTTGATGATATTAAAACGATTAAACAATTAACGATTAAAAATGACATCCACGCGAGGCAACCTTGAAAAATTAATCTAAATGTCTTCTATTTTTTCTTTATTATGGTGCAGTTATAATGCAAAACAGCGTATGATACAAGTGCATAAAAGAGCATTTCAAACATTGCGCCGTTAAAAGAACTCCGCTTCATGTAGTGCTCTTAAACCCTGCGTCAGTGTCAGTAGGTATAATTCTTCGTCCAATCCGTAAACATTTTCAATTTATTTTCAATTTCCCCCTCTAGATAAACTTCTGGTATCCCAATCTTTCCTGAGTAATTTCTTTAGTACTGTGATCTATTGTGATTTCTCCCGTAAATTCAACGCCCACTCATAATTCTCTTGTCTTTAAGCCATTCGGGATTGGAGATTGACTTTGAGAATAGGCTCTCTCTTAAAGCCAATAATCTGCACGTGCCAGTAGAGTTCGTGCACAACAGCTTACGTTGACCAGGAGTTCGCGGACAGCATCTACCGTCCACTGGTGGACGGTCCACCAGGAGTTTGTGGATATTATCATTATTCACTATTCATATTATATAAATTGTAAGTTTGATTACAAATCTCCATCATTATTCTTTTCTATAAACACGTTTTTATTTCACACATCTTCAATAATAACACCGTAAGAAAATATCGTATAAACCACAAAACAGTGGTTCGTCGCTCTACACTCTGCACTGGGTTCATTTTTTAGGTTTACACGTGCACGGTTTACAAGGAGCGCGCTTGCAGGGGCGGCAAGGTACGCCCCTTAAGTTTTTTTCAGTTGCTGATCTGCTCGATTCCAAGTTTTGGATGTGCTCTTCGCCTGGGGCAGTATGTACGTGTCTATCGCCGTCTCCTCTTGTATCGACGAATTCATTGGTAGCTGTTGCTTCTGCAGGAGCAGGTGCAGACCACACGAAGACTTCACCTGCGCCGCCGGTCGAAACTATATATTTGGAGTTTGGACTCATACGAACTCTTGTTACTACAGAACAATGACCTAATCCAATATGAGTAGTAATACCTGACAAAATATAATAGAAATGTATATTGAATTATTAACCATGTAATAACTTACCCTCTTGGTATCGCCAAACCTTTACTATCTGATCATTTCCACCGCTAACAAACAAAACACCATCCGATGATATATCTAGTGCATTTATAGCACCAGAGCTTGAACCTTCCATCTCTCGAATTAGACTTCCATCCAATACTTCATGGTAGCATATTTTCTTATCAGATCCGCCAGTTAGAATCTGGACTCCGTTGGGGTAATACCTTACAGTCATAAACAGTGTATTTTCGAAAATAATCTGTTTACGGGTTTGTCTTAAGATGTCCCAAATGATGCAAGTGCCATCTGTGCTAGCACTTACTGCCTCCTCGCCGGTGTAATTTATGTGGATGGCCGAAACCGGTCCCTTATGTTCTTTCAAAGTGCAAAGAAGTACCTGGCGCGTGGGTTTTATATCCCATATCCGCACTTGTCCTTCACAGCCGCCACTTATTATAGTTCCACCAGTACGCGTGGTGTCCAATGCTGAAACGCCTTTGTTATGCGCGTTCATAATAGCGTAAATTAAGCGGCCGGTTAGTGGAGTAAATGAGCGTATAACACCGTCATTCCAAGCCGTCAAAATAGACTTTCCATCGTGTGCGAAAATGATTGTTGAACAACTGAAGTTCGGGACCATAATGCGCAGCAATTCATCATAAGTGCTCATACTCCATATACGCACATCATCTTTGCTGCTAGTAGCGAACACTTCCGAAAAATTACTGTGGAACATTCATATGTTAAAAAATTATGTATGTACATGTATTTATTTAATCTTACTATGGAAATGCTATATCAAAAATTGTACTCGTGTGACAAGTAACAATCAACTTCGGTACAAACGTCTTCATATCTATAGAAAATATTTCAGAATTAAGGGTTCCTGCAAATAACGTATCCTCGTCCAATAACTGAAGAGAAGTAACGGTTGTTTTAACTTTGGTTGATTTCAGCTGAAATGTTTTTTTTTTTTTTAGTGGATCCTAAAATATTCGTATTATATCTTACTATTTCAAGCTCAGGCAAGGAGAGTAGTTTGAAAGCTAAGCTTGTTTTTTTATATACAATTCCAGTCACCTCTTTAACTAGGTCTATTGTACCATCGCCAGCCCCAATGATAAGCTCACCTGTTTTCATCAATACTATTGAACCAATACCTATGCATTTTCGAGGCATAAAATTTCGAAACTTACATATTAAAGTTTGACCAACCTACCCATTTCATACAATTCAACAGTTCCAGGTGGCAGTTTTTTCTTGCTTATTTTAGTATAACATGCTACCATCATAGGCTTCTTAACAGGATCTAATATTTCAGGATCGTGATGAAAATTTAAACGTATCTTCAGCACATCACCAGTGCTAGTGCCGCAATAACAAATTTCATCTCGATCATTGACATCCATACATAGAACTTTGCGTTTTAGTTTGGACACATTCACATCAGTACCAGTTACGTTCCTGGCGTTTGCATCAATTTTCCATATAACCAAATTTCCGTCACCGGCGGTAAGAAAGCAAGGTCCTCTGCAGTTCAAAGAATAGAGAACGGTGGCATCACCTTGAGTCCCTTTTGTAGCCTCAGCTCCGCAAATGAGTTTTCCCAATTCCAAGTCCCAGACTACGACTGAGCCACAATCGCGACCACCCAATGAAAGCAAATATTCGTCTTTCCTCGAAAATGAAACTGCTTCAACGCGCACCTTGTGCATCTCGTGTTTAACGATCAAAGTCTTCTTCTCGAAATCCCATAGGATCACCGAAGCCTTTAACAAAAATTAATACACAACCTCCACAAGGATTCTGATGTACCTTAAATCCTATGTGATTGATTTGCCCAGATGCGATGTACTTCCCACTTCTAGACACATCTATTGCAGAAATTGTATTCGTATGTCCAGTTAGGAAGTCGTATTCGTTTGTTTTCCATTTTTTTATGATAACTTTGTTGCCCATGGGATAAATTATGTGTGTACCATTTGGATGAACGCGCAATCCACGTATAGTGTTGCCTACGAAATTATGTTATTTCTTTAAAACAATAGTATCCAAAATTTAAAAATGCAATTAATAAGTGAGTAGATACAATCGAATGAAAACTACAATCAAATGCTTAGAGTTAAGGCTTCGTCTAATTAATAATATCGCCCAGAGCAATATTAAATTGCTCAATTTCTCCCCAAAATATAACTGTTCTACAGAGTGTCCTAAAACGTACCGGCAATATTTCAAAGATGAATTCCTGAACTTATTTAGAGTCGAAAAGTCCATATAAACGTATGTCCTAAACGTAGCGGTTTACGAGTTATTGATTATTTCATAGTTTATGTAGCAAAATTTATAGTTCAATGTATTTCTGAAATAGATTTGTACAGCCTTATAATTAAAGCATGGACTATATGCAAAATGCACGTCTTGAATTAATGATATGACTACGGAAATTTCAATGATCTACACGAATCATAAAGAAACAAAGCGAATTAGCCAAAAAAATTTTTGTTCGTATTTTACGTATTCAATGCAATTTTATCAATAATTGCATATTTTGTCATATAATTGGATATTTGTGACAGAAATTTATTTTTAGTAAAAAAATTTAAAAATAATTAAGTTTTTAATAAAGTACCTAAAATTTAGTATGCAATGAAAACATAATTCAAATTCATGCAAATAGTATGAAAAGTTAATTATTAATAATCGATTACAATATTATTATTTCGGGGATTACCCTATTTATCTTGTTCACTATTCATTTTGTATTGTCAGCAAATAGTAGATCGCTCCATAGTTCAGTGCCTACGTAGCATAAACTGACTGCGATTGTGTGTGGTAATATTAAAATTGTGTGTGTATAATGCCGAAAGTAAAGGACAAGGGTGTCTCAATGGATTCGTGATTATAAAGATTTAATTTTGGAGAATGGTGTTGTATTTTGTAGGCCCTGCAGTGAAACCGTAAGCTTTATTTTTCTACTGTGCTGTTGTATAGTTTGTAGAAATTTGCTTTTTTTATTGCCATGTTACATCAGATTACATGTGAAAAAAATTCAAATAATACTACACATTAAAACAATTTTACACGAAAAAAATATCAAAAACCAAACATCAAAAAAACAACAAACGCTACATGAAAACTTAAGATCAAGCTCGAAAATGAAAGAGAAGGGCGCTTTTAACTTTAAATTATGTAATGCTCTAATACCTATCTGCCAATATTCCGTTTAGCAAACTGAATAACTCAAAATTGAAGACGTTCTTGCAAAAATATTGTAAAATTGAAATACCAGACGAGATAATATGTATATGAATTGTACAGAGAAGCAATGCTTACTATAATTGGAAAATGAATTATTGGAAATAGCTATATATAGTTCATTGTCGACGAAACGTCGGATAGCTGCGGTCGTTATATCGCAAATTTATTAATTGGGAGTTTAAACGAGAATAAACCAGGCAACTCGTATTAAATTGGTACAAAAGAACTTGACAAAACACACAATGCCACCATATCTAGATTCGTACATGAAGTATTGGCTCATTTTTATTTGCCTGAGATAGTGCCAGAAGAAAAAAAGTGTTGCTAATGCTTTCAGATGCAGCATCATACATGGGAAGAAGTTAGAATTAATTTTCCAATGGTAAATAATATTATTAACAACGTTAAAAAATATTTCTCATAGCTCCGTTAAGAGTACAAGTGTATCGAGACACATTACCAATTGTGCCATTGCCACCACCGCCAATTATCACAAGATGGGGTACTTGGATTGATGCTACTGTCTTCTACGCTAATCATTTTTTGGCCATTTAGGATTTGGTTCTCACTTTTTCGAACGATTCGATATCTATTAAGGATTGCAAAACATTTTTTAATGACCCCAAGATTTCACAAGAATTGGCTTTTATAAAAACGAATTTTAATATAATTAGCGATACTTAAAATTAGAAGAACAAGGCATGTCTCTAAATATATCAATAGATCTTGTGAAAGATTTAAGAGGCACATTGAATGAGGTGGTTGGTGGGCCTGGCAATCGTATTAAAGAAAAGCTTAAACAAGTGTTATTAAAAAATGAAGGTTTTCAGATACTAAAAATAGTGTCAAATATTATGAAAGGAGAATTTGACAAAAATCTACCTCTTGAAATGGATTCTTCAATAGTTGCATGTTTAAAATTTGCTCCAATAACTTCCGTTGATGTGGAACGTAGTTTTTCTTCATACAAAAACATCTTAAGCGATAGGAGGCGCTCTTTCAGTATGGAAAATTTGGAAAAATATTTAATAATTAATAGTTTTAATTTAATAGTTGAATGATAAACAAATTATTTTCATATCTATACAGGGTCCGTCATTTCACCTCCCGTCTTCGATAGCTCAGTTACTAATTGAGTTAGGATGTTGATATTTTGCAAGCGTTAGTTGCATTCTAGGGCGTATTTCAGGAAAATATTTTTGATTATACAGGGTGTCCCAAACAAGTGTGACGTCATGATGATGTATATTTTTAAATTGCATTGTATATTTTTTATTGCTTATTTGGGTGGCCTTTATGGATGCCTACATACCTATACATTTTTATTAAAATTGGTGCTGTGATTTTAGCACAAAAAAATAAAAACTGAAAAAAAAATTTTTTTAGCATTGGTTAAGAAAATTAATAAGAGATAAAAATATGCCTTGTTAATAAAACCATACACGGTACTCATTAAATAAGGTCTGCCAGTTGCGGTAATCAAGTTTTATAGATATGCATTATACAGAGTGTCCAAAATTTAGTGTTAAACTTTTCAAACTTCAGAGCACTTTATTTTTCTTATTTTAAATTGGAGCCCCTGTATATTTTTATGTCATTCCATGTGGAATTAAAAGACAAACATTTTTCCTAAGTACAACTCTATCGAAATTCCTAACACATTAAAAGTTACGTGCAGAAAACTCTATTTATCAACAATTCCAATGGCCATTTTAATTAATCAAAATCGAAGGTGGGTTTGAAAAACAATTTATTGACATTAAAGTTTAACAAAGTGACAAGAGCCAATGTTGTCTGTAGTAATATAAAAGTTTAACATTTTTTTAGCTAAGGTCTTTATACCCAAGATACCAAAATTATTTTTTATTCGATTGCATCATAAGGTAGTATTTTTCGGTATGAAAATCTAGACGAAAACAACATCATTTTGTGAAAAACCATGGTTGCTAGGTCTTTTTCGTTCTAAGTCAAAAAATATTTTTCGGCAGCAAAAATAAAAAAAGTCAATGGTTGATTAATTTGTGGCATAACATGGCTTTTAGCATAGAATAGTGAGACCATACAGTCGAAGATTTCATTTGTTGAAACAAATTTGAGAAATATGCCAGTAAAACATTCTTAAACGAGTTTTCTATAAATATCTTTTAATGTGTTAGGAATTGAGATAGGGTTGTTATTAGGAAAAATGTTTGTCTTTTAATTCCGCATGTAATAACAAAAATATACTGGGGTTCCAATTTAAAATAAGAAAAATAAAGTGCTTTAAAGTTTGAAAAGTATGACACTAAATTTTGGACACTCTGTATAATGCATATCTATAAAACTTGGTTAACGCAACTGTCAGACCTTATTTAATGAGTACCTTGTATGGTTTTATTAACGAGGCACTATTTTTATCCCTTATTAATTTTCTTAGCCAATGGTGCAAAACTGATTTTTTTCAGTTTTTATTTCTTTGTGCAAATATCACTAAACCGATTTCAATAAAATTTTATGAGTATGTAGGCATCCATAAAGGGCACCCAAATAAGCAACAAAAAATATACCACGCAATCTAAAAATATACATCACGATGACGTCACACTTTTTTGGGACACTTTCTATAATTAAAAATATTTTCCTGAAATACACCCCAGAATGTAAATAAAGTCTGCAAAATATCAAAATCGTAACTCAATCAGTAATTGAGCTATAGAAGACGGGAGGTAAAATGACGGACCCTGTATATACCGGGCTTTTTTTTCGTTTTTACACATATGATTGACAATGTATAACTGGTTGCCTGCATCTACCCGCAAGGAATTTCATATGTGTAATTCTAAAAAAAAAAAAACAACTCATTAACGGCGTCGGTGCAAGCAACCTGTCAATTTTGGCATATGTCACGCATAGAGGTTATGTTTTTATTCAAGGCAATACACGACAGGGTTTTTGAAGACACGCAGAGTATTCGTAATGTATTGTGGATTTATGCCATTACATGCAGTACGTATACGGCCTTTCAATTCATCTACGTTATGTATTTGTACGTCATTACAAAAAATACTTTTCAGGTAACCCCAAAGAAAACAATCATTTGTTGACATATCAGCTGATCTTGATACATTACGAATACTCTCGTGTATTGTCTTGAATAAAAACATAACCTCTCTGTGTAACATATGCCAAAATAAGGGAAAAAAAGCCCGGTATATATACCGGGCTTTTTTTTCGTTTTTACACATATGATTGACAATGTATAACTGGTTGCCTGCATCTGCCCGCAAGGAATTTCCTATGTGTAATTCTAAAAAAAAAATTGTCAACTCATTGGCGGCGTCGGTGCAAGCAACCTGTCAATTTTGGCATATGTTACACAGAGAGGTTATGTTTTTATTCAAGACAATACACGAGAGTATTCGTAATGTATCAAGATCAGCTGATATGTCAACAAAGGATTATTTTCTTTGGGGTTACCTGAAAAGTAAAATTTTTAATGACGTACAAATACATAACGTAGATGAATTGAAAGGCCGTATACGTGCTGCATGTAATGGCATAAATCCACAATACATTACGAATACTCTGCGTGTCTTCAAAAACCCTGTCTTGTATTGATTTGGATAAAAACATAACCTCTATGTGTAACATGCCAAAATTGACAGGTTGCTTGCACCGACGCCGCTAATGCGTTGTTTTTTTTTTTTAGAATTACACATAGGAAATTAATTGCGGGTATATGCAGGCAACCAGTTATACATTGTCCATCATATGTGTAATAAGGAAAAAAAAGCCCGGTATATATATATATATATATACACACTCAGATGCAAATAAACCGGGTCATTGGGTCATTGTTTGCAAAAGAACCATTTTTTTTTAAATTTTGATGTTGGTATAGTCCTTAGAATACAATGTTTAGTGTTTTACAATCAAAGAGACTGCCAGGATGTAGAAATGAGCAACATATGGTACTTATTATTTATTTATTGAACATTAATAAGCGAAAACGAGAATGTACGTATACACGAAAGAAAATGCATTTCTGCAAAATAAACTTAACAGAGATTAACAATGAAAATGACAGTTAGTCGTAAACAAACAAGTCAAAACCCAGTAGTCACCTTGATCCTCAATGCACAATGCCGAATGAGCAATAGGTAGTGAAAAACGCATATCTTTAAATGTTATTTTCGCTTATTAAATAAACTGATAAGTATAATATGGTGTTTTTTTCTACATGCTGATGGTCTCTTTGATTGTAAAACACTAAAACTTTCGTTCTTAGGACTATACCAACATCAAAATTTAAAAAAAATGGGTTTTTGCAAACAACGACCCAATGACCCGTTTTTTTTTGCATCTGAGTGTCTGATTGTCTATATATATATATATACTTAAACGTGATTTTAATTCAATATATTTGCATATATTGGCATATATTTGAAATGTTGGTGCATATTTCTTTAATTTTGCGGGCATATATATGCGCATATTTTCGTCTTTTTCGTGCATATTTGTCCGTGCTTTACTTATAATTAAATCACGTGGAGCCGCAACCCCAACTAGTTAATGCAGAAGGACTGTACACGCCGTCTCCACTCAATTAGCCAGGGCCAAGGTGGAATCTACAGGGTTGAACGACGAAAATCAAAAACAAACGTGGAGTATTGGGGAGAAAGGAAGGAATTACACATTATCTCGCAAACATAAAAATGCGGGGCGATAAATCCCAAAATAAGCTGAGATTCTGTGTGAAAGGACAGCACCTTATTATTTATGACATTAACATTTCAACATTCTTCATTAATATCCTTTTTACAATGTAAAAGTTTCTCGTACTTGAAAGTTCGTAATACACTAACACAAGATAAAGAGAGATTGTAATATATGCAACTAAATATACACTTAAGAAACTAGATTGAGTATATTATTAGTCAAAACTAGATTATTTTCGTTAAACTACAGTTGATTGCAAGAAAAAGTAGACAAAAACAGTTTCGTGTATTTATTTTTTCTCGTATGTCCATTGTTATTGTATAAATGTGGTTTTTCATAACCCCCATTTCTTTTAAATTTGAGAATTTGAGAATGAACATTCAGTTCAAAACTTTTATAAGTATTAAAATGATTCTTCTAGATGACGAAACCAAAGCTATAAACAATACAGGAACGGTGTTTCAGGGTACACTTTCGCCTCACCTCTTCACCAAATACAAAAAAAATCGTTGAAATCGTTTAATTGTGATTAATGACACTTATGTGACTTCTAACATCTAGGTTGTTCAAGCAGCCGAAAATTTCTTGTCTACTTTTATTTAACAGCTGTATATGCGTAACATTGCATCTGTTTCCACCTACTGCTGTCTAGATAGCAATAAAATCTATGTTTAACAATAATAATCAGATTTTTGAAGAACATCTATTTACATTACAGTACATTATTGATTAAGCCAAACTTACCATCAAATCCTATAATTGCGTGTATTGACAATTGTTCAACATTGCCTTCCAACTCTGGGCAATCCACCATAATTTACACAACTATAAAAATATATAAATCAAATTGTATAATTCTGTAAACAACTTTCTAGACAAATGTCTTGATTAACAAGTTTAAAAATGGCGCTTGGTTTCTATAACAACATGAAATTGTGAGGTTATGTTCTCTATCTATTTGTAATAGGTATAAAGGGGTTTTATAATTTTCCAATTATATTAATTCTTAGGTATATTTCGTATATATTATTAATATGACTTTATGTGAAGCAGAAAAAACGTTTATTTTGCATGGAGTTGAAGTGAGTTCAGTACGGTTGTATCAAGACAAGTAATTATGTATACAATTCATTTGTAGGAAAACTTCAGAATAGATGGACGAGAAAGAGGAGATTACAGGCCCATGGAACTCGAAATTGGTCTTGTAGGATCTTCTTTTGGATCGGCTCGACTTCGCCTAGCAAATACAGATGTATTGGTATCTGTTAAAATAGAAGTGGACGCCCCTTTCCCAGACCTACCGAATGAAGGCAAAATCGAATTCTTTGTGGACTGGTAAGTTGCTGTTATTGTCGTAATTGGGTTTAAAACATAGATTTTAGTTCGGCAAATGCTACGCCAGACTTCGAAGGAAGAGGTGGCGATAATCTGGCCACAGAAATAGCAAACTGTCTAGCTGCAGCATACAAGTCCAGTAACGCTTTCAATGCTTCAAGGCTGTGCATATTAAAAGGACGTAAATGTTGGAAGCTGTATGTAGATGTGTTACTCCTGGAATGTGGGGGTAATTTATATGATGCAGTCTCCTTAGCAGTGAAATCGGCCCTATGGAACACACAGATACCAAAAATTAAATCTGTAACCGTGGATGGTAATAAAGTGGATATGTCCGTTTCCGATGAATTATTTGATTGTGAAAAGTTGGATGTTACCAGGGCACCAATAATGGTAAATAAAATGATATATTTACATTAATCTTATAATGTACTGGGTGTGCCGGATAAGGAGTTAAACTCATAAATATTAAGAGGTCAGAGTCAGTCAACTGGAAAGAATTTGGTATCACCTAATCCCTGCTTTACACGGTCAAAGAAATTCATGAATTTTGTAACCTTGAAGTTATTGCTGTGTGTAATACACAAAATTGTCGTGAATAAATTGACAATAAATTCATGAATAAATTGTCACAATAGAACCTGCTCTAAGTTTTCGGCAATTTTTGTGGAAATTCTAGTTACATTTCGGTTTTAAAATTAATACCAACCTACTGGAAAGTGACATGTGCACATGGTGCATCTAACATGGCGTTATCATGGTGTAATACATATGCAGCTACTGCTAATGCATTCAAGGCAGCACAATGTTTTTTTGTTACTTTTCCTAATTTCATTTTTAACACACAAATAGAGGCTGCGGTGGAGTGAGCGTTAACGCGTTCGCTTCTAGACCGCAAGGTCCCGGGTTCGATTCCTGGGTCTGCATTTCTGTGGTGGTTTTTCTGTAGTTTTCCCACTTCCTTGCAACAAATGTTGGAAATGTGCCTCTACCATCTATAAGTCGCATGCAGGCGCAGATGGGCAATAATAATAATGCCCCTCTCCTCTCAACGCCCGCATAACTAGTAATAGTTCTGGGGCCTATGGTAAAATAAAATGTAATTGGGTCAGAATTCTCTGTCAAAAATTATGACGGTAACCAATTACGCCATAGGTGGAGGAGTAGTACGGATTATTACGGATTAGGGACAAGATGAGAAGAAAGTAACACTGAAAGTTGGCAACACATTGACAGTGCAGAAGTTCCAAGTTTACAGTTGGCAAAAATTTGGCCGTGTAATACGCCTTCACATTTTCAATTTATTCACTAATTTATCCATGAATAAATTCATCAATTTCTTCATCAATTTCTTTGACCGTGTAAATCCGCGGTATGTACTATGACTTTTCTGTGTCTCATTAACTCATTAAATTTCAGGATTTTTTTTTTTTTTTTTTGTTTAGTGAACGATAACATGAAACATGATTAAAGGCATACTTTTTTACACACATTTTATCTCGTAGATGTTAAATTTTGAATATATAGACAAAAATATCACTGTTTTAAATGTGTGACATAGATTTGGACTTTTCAGATGTAATGTTTCTCTGGTTTATTTTTACAAATAATAAAGCCCTGACAGTGAATACAAACGTTCAACATGTCGGCCAGCAGCCAAATTTTTCAGGCCATTAGTTTTTGTTTTATTTTATATGATCTGAAATTGGAGACTTCTTAACATTGGAAAAAGTAAAGCTAGCTGGTATTAGGTATAAATTGTGAATATCTCTATAATAATCTGACTGCTCCTCTATTCTGACAATACCCAAAAATGTGCAATGTTCTCAAACGGTATGCTAATGGTGGCCACACAATGCGCCAATTGTCATTTTAGGTAACAGTGTGTAAGATTGGAGATCAGTGCATTGTAGACCCAACGAGTGCAGAGGAACAGTGTTCTGGAGGATCTATTGTTGTAGCAGTGTCAAAAACAAAGTTCAGCACAATTTTGCAAACAGGTGGCGGTTCATTACATCCGATTACTTTGTTGGAAAGCTTAAAGTTAGGACAAAAAGTTGCAGAGGCTCTGGACTCTGCTTTGATTAACGTGTTACAGAATGTGAACGATGATGTGTGTGATGTTGGGTTTTTGTAAATAAAAATGTATTTTATTATATAATCTATTATTGTATGAGTATGAACCTTAGAACAAAAGTACTTTAACTTAAAATTAACGCTTAATATGCTAAAAATAAATATATTTACTCTTAATATGCTAAATGTGACTTAATATGCTCACTTCTACCTGACCCCCTATCTGCCATGAAATTGTGAAATTTTTCACCCAATATTACATTTATTTAAAGTATAACAATATTTACGATTTATGAATAAGCTGCTCCTACTGGTCAAAGTAATTGCGGTCAATTGAGTAACTGAGTAGATGCATGCAAACCATGTTTACCTAATGCTACCTAAATACAGGGGATACAACTAACAACATTCAATCAAATGTAATATTAAAATACTCTGACTGGCCCCAATTAGTTGTTACAAATCGAGGCAGCTAACCTAATAAAAACAAAAACATAACACATTAGGTTGTCAGATAGTAGTAAAGTAGTAAATGGAGTATATCTAAGGTGACCAGATCCTAACGATAGAAAAGCGGGACTTCGGGCGGGGGGGGGGGGGTGATTTTTAAATGAATTAACAAAGAACGCAAAATATACAGGGTGTCTCCTAAAAAACGCTGCTGGCCAATAACTCCATAACTCCCTAACTACTTATTGCCCGATTTCAATAAAACAAAAACAAAATTAAATGTCTCCACATGTTCTACGAGGGGCCCTAATTTTTTTTTTTTTTTGCAGAATCAACTTTCATTTCAGCGATAGTCTGTAGATTTTGGATTTTGCAAAAAAAAAGGGCCCTTTTGTAGACATGTTGAACCTTGCTTGCGGCGTTTTTTAGGAGACACCCTGTATAATATTATATTTCAATTGTTTGTAACAACATGAAACATAATGTCAAATTACAAATATAATAAATACGAGGCATGTTTTTAAAGTACCGATCCGATTTGTATTTTGGCCGCTGCAGCGCCGCCACCAAATACAGATATTGGCGAAATATATAAGCTGATAACTTCAAAATAGCGAATAAAAGATCACCCCGAAAAAAAACACCCAATCTTTCAAAAGTCGGGACATTTCTCAAACGTCGCGGGACGCGGGACAAATTTCTAAAAATCGGGACTGTCCCGCCAAAATCGGGACGTCTGGTCACCTTAAGTATATCACTAGTAATTTGTATAATGAATATATTTCCAACTCTTGGTATTTTACTACACAAAGTAATGACTGTGTAAAAATACTATACTTAATAACAACCACATAGCAAACTTAGATAAAAGTTGTATTGATCCAGTCGAGCCAATGCCAGGGACATACAATACCCCAAAACCCCTGTCTCTGTTTGGAAGTTTTGAACCATCAGTGTCTTTACCATTTCCACCATTGCATAAATCTTCCTGGCATGCAACATAATAATAGCGCCACCACGCATCTTCAATTACCTCATTTTTAATGGGGGGATCATCTTCACAGGTTCTAGTCATTGATCTAAGTTTTCCTTTTGGATCCTATTAAATAAAATAATTAATAAATATGGACCACTCTAAAATGACTATACTCCATACAATTGCAAAACGAAGTTAATATAAACATGTTCACGTGAACGGCGACAATTTACAGGGCCGATTCTACACAACACAGGTCCAACACTAGTGTAGAGCTCGCAGTAACAAAATTCACTTAGTCCAGGTCGACCAGAGCCTGCGGCAAGACCAATCGTATGCTTGTGTAGAACTGTTCACGTGCCGATAACGCATGAAACAATATTTATACAAGCTTCTGCTTGAAATTGGACACAGTACAGCATAACCAAATTTCATAGCAAAAAGGTACAATTTTAAAATTACATTGTGGTAAACAGCAAATCCATAATCGCATAACACAGAACTATTAAAAATGTGTCTCATTCATTGAGTACAAACTAATCTTTTATATTTTAAACAGATAAAATTTTATTACTTACCAAAAAGTCCTGTCTCATTGAGGTACAGTAATTCTTTTCGCAATTATATATTATAGCATTCGATTCTGGATCAGTTGCACATCGCTCATCAGCTTCATTTGCAGAGCATAAATAGCACTGCAGGGCTATAATAAATTGATGTTACATTTTGATACCGTTTTTTATTATTTACAATTTTTTTTTTAATCATAATTGCTAAGGCTGGCAACAAAATCTATGTCCATAGAGCTATTGACCCAAGGGTTTCTCAATGAGGGCGAAGTTTTTACAGGACGAAACTTTCACAGAATGTTAGAAGGTCCGGTAGTAACCTTTGACCACCAGAAAACTTATAAAATGAACTGGGTGGCAGACTAGCCTTAGCTGAAATTTGAACTCTACTTGCTCTAGAACACAGCATGAGGAATCTGAGGAGTTCGCTCGGATTGGCTAAAGTCGACTCGCCGAGAGATGGGTATGACTCATCGCCCCATATTGCAAGGATTCGACATACGTTTCTTATGTCATTTCATTCTATTACGTTCACCTTAAGCATGCGATCGGGAATAGAAAACACGATTTTTTGTTCAAAAAAACCTGCCAGCTCACGGCGGGCCAACTATACAGATTATCATTTTATGCATCTTAGCTAATTTACTTTTTAAACTTCACATACATTATAAAATTAGATGCGAGTTTATGGGATTTTTACATTTTCAAACTTGCGAGTCATTTTCAGTGCATCGGTAGTTAAATTATACCCTTTTTTTTTTTTTCAAATACATACCAAGTACTAAATGGGTAGATACACTGAAAATTTGCACGGCACTTGTTGATGCCATACAAAATTAAGACAAGGTGCCCCAAAAAAAAAAAACATTCGCAAAAATGAAAGCATTGCATTTTTAAGAATATGTTTTCTTTATGACCATGTTTTCATTAGCTTTTTTATTATAATCTATACGTATATTTTCCATTTAAACGGACTGAAAACTATAGTACACTATAACATAAAAGAAATGTGAGACTTGCATTTGGCTTGATTTATTAAATCTTTTATAAGTCATATCATTTACATTCAAATGTGTATCATAAATTAAACTTACCTCGAGTTGAACTTGAAAACATTAAAACAAGACAAATCAGCAGTTCGACATTCATTTTCATATGTACTTAAAGGGAAACATGCACTCAATAAATTATCAAACAACTAAACCTAGTTTTGTGATAATCCTTTATATGTTATCTATGTAATCCAAGATAAGATACTACTATATGTAGGTATTTCTTGACAATTTGATTTTTAGGTATAAATTCAACAAAATTTATTATCATTAAAATTAGTCATAATTAAATGATTCTTAAGTACAAAATCAATAGTTTTTATAATTAATAAAATGAGCCATAATCAAATGATTTTTAAATACAAAATACAAAACAGTTTTTATACATATTTAAAATTAATCGTAAATAAAAAAATTCTAGATAAAAAAAACACATGTTATAAAAAGATTAGTAGTGGATGTATTTGTTGGGGTAATTATCTACAAACGGGCTATCGACCAACAGGTCCTTCTGCCGAAGTACCATTTGTACATAAAAAAGTCCATCAGGGGCTGCTATGGAAATTCAGACGTAAGTCCATGACGTGATTCAAATTTTCTGACAAGTGCCAAGTGATAAACTAGCCTCTTATCTAAGTCGCAGCAATGATTTTGTTGGTTCGTTTAATAAGCGTTCTTCTATCAGCAAAGACTCTGCGTACGTGCTGTAGGCTGCAGCTTCCCTTTTCTCGATCTACGCTGCCAGTTTTCCAGAAGTCAACAGTTTTGCCATATTTTTGAAGTTGACAGACAGCTCAATGACATTCGATTTGGATTTTATGAATGTGAATCAAATTATGGACATACGTTTAAGTTTCCTCAGAGTTTTTAAGGAAGTTTCTAAGGTTATAAAGCATCACTGACACATGTAAATAGCATTTTTTTTGCTTTTTATTTTCATTCACCTATGATTTTTTTAAGAGTGTAACTTCCACTTCGTCGATTTTTAAGGTTATTTATAATGAAAAATAAAAAGCAACAGCATAAATTGACGCAGTGTTTCAACGCTCTGGGAATGGTCAACCATGAGGTTATTAAACAAAATATCAAAAACTATTTTATAATGAGTTGCACTTCATAAAAATATTGAAATTTATACAGGGTATACAGTGTGTTCAATAAAACGCGCCCAAGACTGTAGTGACTTCATTTGTTATTTAATCATCAACAAACCATATATACGAGCCCAGGCTCATAATAGTTCGGCTGGTTTACATTTTCAAGCAGAGGCCTAACAAATCATAAAACTTACACAAATGATAAGACATTTCGACAAAATTGTTCCGACTATATTAAAATATACAATTACCTTACAAAAGCTGAATATTTTAGCCATTAAATTAATTCCATAATATCGGCCGAACTATTATGAGCTGTCCGTTCACCAAAGTTTTTGTTATATTAATTTTATGTTATTCGGATAAAATATTCAGCTTTTGTAAGGTTAAGTATATATTTTAATATAGTCGAAACAATTTTGTCGAAATGTCTCATCATTTGTATAAGTTTTAAGTTTTGTTTAGGCTTCTGCTTGAAAATGTAAACCGGCCGAACTATTATGAGCCTGGCCTAGTATTATTAAATGGGACAGTATTAGCTAGAAGTTGGTGAAAATAAAACTTTTTTAAACACATTCATTTATTTGTAGTGACATCACCGTTATATTTTGTAAATGGCTTGGTATAATTTTTTTGGTGTTTTCTTGTAGAGCAGTTTAGTAATTTTCACCGGTCTAAATTTTTAGTAGAGTTATACTATGAAATATTTGCAAAAAATGTAAAAAAACTGATTTGAGCTAGTAGGCTGTTAAATCTGAAAGTATCTGGAACAAACAGTTGGTGATAATAATTAGGCATGCTTAAAATAAATTTATTCATTTCCCAACATCATTCAGTTGTAAATTATGAACTAGGTTGACCCAATGAATTAATAAAAGTAAATTAATATCGTAAGTAATAAAGATGTAATGCATCTTACAAGAACGTAATTTATGCTTTCTTAAAATGTGGTAAACCGTGTATTATTATGATCACCAATTGTTTATTCCAGAGAATTTAGGATTTAATAGCCTATAGCTCAAACCAGTTTTTCACCCTTTTAGCAAAAATTTCATAGAATAACAATACTAAAAATTCAGGCCGATGAAAGTATTTAAAATGCTCTACAAGAATACAACAAAAAAATTACCCGAGCCATTCAAAAAAATTGTCGGTGACGTCACAACAAATAAATGAAGGTGTTTATAAAAGTTTTTTTCACCAACTGGTAGCTAAGACTGCCCCATTTAATAATACATATGGATTGTTGATTACATAACAAATGAAGTCGCTATAGTCTTGGGCACTTTTTATTGAACAGACTGTACACAAAAAGTTTTTTCCGCCTACCTGCTTTGAAAGTTCATATTTCAGTACTAAATTGCACGCGGAAAATGAGATTTTGAGGCTCTAAGGCCTCTAAAATTTTTCAGAAATTTTCCCATAGATGGCAGCATACTTTTCATAGACAAATGTCATTTTGACTGATACGGTGACAGATATATTGTACCTTCTCTCAAATTAAAAATTGTATTAAGTGCAATGGATGTTAGCAGCGATGAAGACTTGGCTTACTTCTCTCGATATAAGGGAAGTTACCGCAGCCGCTTCCGTTAACCTAATTAACCAATTAAATCTTAGACTCGGTATGTACTCCAATATAATAAGTGCTGTAGTTGGAAATTGGTCAAAAAGTCGAAAAACATTACAGAAAATACAGTACTGGTGTATATAGGAGAAAGTGCTAAATAGCTACATTGTGATGTGAACATTCAATGTTGAAATCAGTTCTTAAAATAAAACAAAATATTGAAATAAATAAACTCATCAAAGTGCAGCCGTACCTTAAACGAAATTCGGTTGATTATAGAGCAAAAAAGTTAGATATTGTAGGTAGGCGGAAAAATAGAGTGTGTCCCACAGGCCGAAAGGCTTTAGCAGCCCGCGTTGCTTGACGCATGAGCGAGCGAGGGCACCAAGAAACGAAAAACAACTATTTTCCGCCCTTGATGCACAATATACTATTTATCGTGCAACATAGGGTTAATCATTTCAATAGTTACACACTTCTGTTATGACAGAAATGATCAAGAGTCTTTTTAAAAATGCAACATACCAGTAATTCTCTGTCAGGCAAATATTACAGTTTACGAAGTGAACAATGTATACAACTGAAGAAAGAGTTCAGTTATTCAAATGGATAATGCTGCAAACCGCAGCTTAACATTGTTTACTAACTGTAGGATTTGCCTCGGAAAGAATTAATTTTACTTCTATGTTGCATTTTAAAAAAGACGCTTTGATACATTGCTGTCATTGTGACAGAAGTGTATAACCATAAAAATAATTAGCATTATGTTGCCCCAATAAATTAACTCTCTGAATATGAATCTTTCTAAACTTTTTTTTTTAATGGAACACCCTATATATCTTTACATTTTTGGATCCTGTTACTACACAATTAAATTGATATAAGATAATTGGGGTTGAAACCTAACATTACCCATGTTATTCAGATGTTTATACAAACATATATGCCATTTCGTTATTATTCCTGCTGTGTATTTTCAAAATTAGAAATTGACCTGTTCGAGAAATTGTTTTTAATATTTTCCATTTCGAATATAATTAATTTATTCCTTATTTTGTCGCTCACTGTATAATAACTTTAAAACAGCAGATCAAAAAGTGAGATGTTTCATCAAATTTTTTTCATTCTTATATTGTCTGCATCTAGGAGTAAAACATTACTTTAAGAGGCAAAATAGAATAAAACATTTTATTTTATCACTCTTATTATACATTTATAATTATCGATTTTCAATGCAGCTCTTATAAACTATTTATCAAATTATCGATATTGATTGATATTTCATTCAGCGTTTCTAACTCCATTTTCTCTTGTTCCTCAATGAATTTGTGTGACAACTTATGATATTGATCTGTTTTAAAACCAATCAACTGATATAGTGATAACGCCACTTCTGGTTGCCTCATTTGAGCAAAATCACACTTTGGTGCATGTTTAATATGTTCGTCCCACGGATCATCATGTGGTTCCCATCCATCTAAAGATTTACTGCATAAAAAACATTGCACAGCATCAGGTTCTTCTTCAGTTCCGATGTAATAAAATCCGCTCTCTGCCAGCTAAAATAAAATTAAAGTGTAATAAATTTGCAAAAAGTCTGAGCTCTAAATAGCCTTTCAAGGGCTTGGTCTACTTTTCAGTGATCCACTTCAAAGTGCATATTGATCCTAATTTTTTAGCAGTTTTTTGTCTAAGTAACAGGGTAGGTGTTATATTACCAATGGGATCGAGGCTTTAAAGAGCCTTCCAAACTACCGAGGAGCGATGTGCCAATATCCTGTCAATAAATGTTACACATCGGGCTGTCTACAAAGACAAATAAATCATACTTATTTGTTCTTTGTATACAACTGCTGGTGTTGTTGGTGTCGAGTTCACCATTTACATCAAAATCAATTACATTTGTCGTGGGAAGCTGCTTAATTTCAGAACGATTTCAAGTCACAGGTTGTTGTTATTGCTAAGGCACTTGGCAATTTTGCGTTTATAGATTTTGCTTCATCCATATTGAGTTCTCGTTACTAATTATTATTTACCAAGAAATAAACCCAGCCATGGAAATAGGTGCCACTCTTATGTACCAGGGGCAACAAAACTTGGGCCCACAGAATTTGAATATGACATTCATATAAAAACAAATGAACAACTCACACGGGCCATTGACCTCAGAAACTTTAGTTACTAATCACAGTTTCCAATTTTGTACATAGGTTAACTTGTACAATCTGTTAACTATGATTTAAGTTGATCGCAGGTTGGTCAATTGGAACAAATATCACAAATGAACAAATGTTAGCTAACATCACCGTTAAAATCACATTTTAGCCAATTGCGCACAGAGTTTTCAAATGTCTCAGTGTGTGATTGCCAAAAAAGTGATTTTAAAAGGGTCATTAAACAACATCAGTGTTAAAATATGGTCAGAATTGGACCACAAGCCATGAAATGAAACCACCCATGTACAAAAGTTTCGATCTAATTAGACCAACAAAGTTTTTTTTATAATTTACTTACAGCAGATGCGCTGCACCTTTGCTTATCATCGAACACCCACTTCTTAAAAGACGCCAATCTGCTTTCTTCTCTCCACATATCCATTTGTGTTCTAAATTTCGTTTCCTAAAAATGTAAATAAAACCAACCGATAAAACTGGGATGCAAATCATAAAAAACATGTTTACGCTTACCAATTCCGCTACTGACATGCTGCCTACACGTCCGATTATAAAAAATACTGATTTACACTATAATTCCAGTCAATTCAGCTGTTTATGTTTCAAACTCGTTGGATAAAATCGTTAAAATTCGAAAGAATCAGTGGATATTGACAGTTAAATGAATACCAACATAAACACGCTTATGTTGAAAAGCACAGTTAAAAGTTAGATTTTTCACGATCTACAGGATTACCAAAATAATTTAATAACAATTCTATTATAAGTAATTGATATTACGATTGCTTCTGGTGGTGTTTGGTATTTGATTATTAATTAATTAATTTAGATATATATATATATATATATATATATATATATATATATATATATATATATATATATATATATATATATATATATATATATATATATATATATATATATATTATAATTACTGACTATGGTATTTAATATTAATTATTGAAATTGTGAGATCTAATTTTAACTCCAAACGAGTTTTCACTTCGACATTCATACCAACAAAAACATAATATTTCTTTACAACCATTTACAGTGACAGTAACATAAAGCGACGAACGCTATGACTATTCTGTCACTATGGGCATTTTCAACGTGTTTTTACAGACAACTTACAGACTAACCATTAGATACAATTACTATGCTAAAGAAGTGTTTAATATAGTCGGTCCGGTTCAAAAAGTAAACAATAATAAAAATTTATGAAATTTTAATTATACTGTGCTAGGGAATTTTGATTTGTTATGTTGCGTTTGTAGTTTCCCGCCAACTGTCGCCGTTGTAAGCGGGTGGCCATTGTCAACAACGTCGTTGATGGACAACGTTCTGTGCATGCGGGACGTGCATTTATACAATTATTAGCGTTTTAACATAAGCTATGGATTTGCCATACAAAGCCGAATATGCCAAGAGTGGCCGAGCATCTTGTCGTGCTTGCAAATCCTCGATCACCAAAGACACACTTCGTCTGGCCGTCATGGTACAATCTCCGATGTTCGATGGGAAGACCCCTCAATGGTACCATTATCTCTGCTTCTTCAACAAGCAACGACCCAAAACTTCTGACGATATCGAACATTTCGAATCACTTCGGTATGAGGATCAACAGAAAATACAAGACAAAATTAGTGAGTGATACATTTATTTTTTATATGTAATGTATGTTACGTATTTCAGAATTCAAATATTTGCACATTAGTTTATAAGTAGATTTGTATAGTATATGCACAATCATACCTCAAATAAGTTTTCAAGTATATTCAAGTAAACTTATCAATAAACTTACATTATAAATAAATTACGAAAATTAGTATCGGATGATAATTTTCATGCATTTCAGGAAAACCAATATTAAATGGACCAATAATTATTGTTGACTATGATAATAATAGTTTATATATGACCTTGTGATTGTGGTTTCTATTGGTAATAAAAATGTGTCATTGGTTTTAGGCATATGAATTGCATTTTAAACCTTTGGTATAGTCGCCTCGCCGAGAGCTGGGTATGACTCATTGCTCCAAATTGCAGGAATTCAACATAAATTCTTATTTCATTTCATTCTATTACGTTCACCTTAAGCATGCGATTGAACATAGAATACGCGATTCTTTGTTCGAAAAGCCATGAGTCATAACCAGCTTTTGGCGGGCAGACTATATGTGTTTGTCAATTAAGCTTCTTCTCTGCATATATACTTTGCTTTTTTTTTGCCATTAAACCCCACACTGGCCAGATGGGTTTATAATACTGTATTCAATAGTTTCTCAACCCTGGGGGTTGTGATCCGGTATACGGGGGGGTCGCAATCAGTCAGAAAACTCATCAACCAAAAATAACTTTTATTATTTAATAAATTATACAGGGTGCGCCATCATAACTTCCTTTTTTTAAATGTGCGCCATTCAGGCTGTAGGGATCGTAGTGGGGAGAGAGTGGTCTCATTTGACAGGCGCGTTTCTAAAGTTTTGTTCACCACACGAGCAGTGAGCAGCGTGTGTTTTCCGTTGAGTCCTACTTTTCGAAAGGATGTTCTGTGATCGCAACCACTTAAATGGACACGTTAACAAGCAAAACATGCGTTACTGGGCTGAAACCAACCCCCGTGAATTGCATCAAAGGCCTCTGCATTTACCTAATGTTACGGTGTGGTGTGCAATTTCCTCAGCTGGGATTGTTTTTCTCTGTATTGTTGAAGAAAATGAGATCACAGTAACAGTGAATTCTGACCGATATGTGAACATGTTGGAAGACTTTTTTTTCCTCGACTTGATGAATTGGACTTGGGGGACATTTGGCTCCAGCAAGACGGAGCAACGGCTCACACTTCAAGGGCATCGATGGCTGTTTTGAGGGAATACTTCCTGGAGCGCCTCATCTCAATAAGGGGCGATTTGGAGTTGCCAGCCCGCTCCCCCGATTTCGCCCCTTGTGATTTTTTGATATCCCGTGTTTATGTCAACCGTCCAAAGACCCTAGAAGACCTGAAGGTCAACATCCGGGCCGAAATTGACAAACGTCAGAAATCGGCTTATTCAGTATATGGACAATGGGGGGCGTCACCTTACCTGCCATGGTTTTTAAAACTGTGTGAAACAAAACTTTACATATGTAAATTTCTTTACAAAAATAAATCTGATTCATAAGCGAAGTTAAGTTGCCGCACCCTGTACTTTACTTTGATATTAAGAGATATATACTCTGATTTTTCTAAACTGGCGTGCACGTCATCAAACAGCTGTGCGATGAGGTTTTTTCGTACCAACGTGATTGTTTTCGAGAATATGCATAACAATAGTTTAAGAATCGAAATTAATCTGAAGATTATTTGTTACATAACACTGATCACCGGTGGTTATAAATAGGTAATCGGTGTATTAACCGCGGACACAATTTTCGCCTGCCAATCATGTAATAAATCATCTTATGTTGGCATCGGCGATATTTTCTCGGCTACGATGCCACATCTTTTTCACTAATGCTTCAAACTTCTTTGACGTCTAACTTGTTACATTTGATCGATTATTACAATGCATATTTTGTCATTGTAGATGGTAAACCATAACCACAAGGTTGATATCTGTACGATAAACGGTAGAGAAGTCGATGAATTTGATACGAACCGCGCACTGTCGCACAAGATTGCACGGGCGCAACAGCTGATTGCAGCCATTTTTAAATACCCAGGACAGCTGGCAACTTTGTAAAATTGTCTCGTCATTATTATGATTATTATTTTGATGACGTGCACGCCAGTTTAGAAAAATCAGAGTATATATACCTTCTACCACAATGGTGTAGGTGTGTCGGTTTCTTTTCTCCTTTTCTTCTTCTGTTATTGTTTTTCGTTCATGAAGTTCTTCCATTTAGTCCTGTCCTTCGCTAGTTCTTTCGCTTCTTTCTATGCTTTCCCTCTTTCTTCTATAATTGTTTTCATTCTGTCATCCCATGCCTTTCTCGGTCTTCCTTTCCTTTTCTTTTTGTTTGGCTTTGCTTCCCACACTTTTTTCACTATTCTTTGTTTGTCCATTCTTTGCATATGTGCCCACCATTCGAGCTGCCTTTTTTCCATGTATTGTTGTATTGGCTCTATGTCTAATTCTTCTCTTATTTTTGTGCTTCTTATTTTGTCTATTTTCGTTACTCCTTTGATTCTTCTTAGTATTTTCATTTTGCTTGCTTGTATTTTATTTTGTTCCGTTCTGTCCAGTTTCTACGTTTCGCATCCCCATGTTAGTATTGGACGGTATTAAGATATAACATATATTAATGAATGAATGTGACACTTGGGTTTGTGTTTCACTTAAAAGGTTTTCACTTTGCAATTCAAAACACCTTATCAAAATTTTCCTCACAACAACCATCTGACTTCAGTATGGAAAACAGTACTAAAACAGATTTCTTGGCGCCCATTTCATCACATAATTTGGAAAAAAATCTACTCTGCAACCGTTGACTTTTAACAAAATTAACAGTGTTTTGAGCTTCAGAGACAACATTTTTTAAATTATCTGGCATTATTTTGTGGCAAACGTATGCCTGAGAAGACAGCAGTGCGTCCAATCCATATGTGGCAACATATGTCTTAATTTTACTATCAAGCCACTATTCTTCCCCGTTATCGCTTTTTGAATATCAGTACACACACAATACAATTATTCCAGTCCAAATTTTCGTTATGTTGTCTCAATAATAACTTCAAGAAGTACTTGTCTGGTTGCATGATTAGGTATTGATTTGCAAAACAGAAAATCTTCTTTAATTGACGTCAGTTCAAAAATATTCACTTGAGTTTACCTTACGATACAACTTCGGTAAACGCTAAAATACATAATTAGCCCCTAATTAGTAGGGAGTCGTGAGGTTATTTACTTTATTTTTGGGCTATTTACAGGGTTGCGACACTTAAAAGGTTGAGAAACGATGCTGTATTCATACTGTTGCCCTTTGTTTTTTATCCCTTGTCCAGTCAAACATGTATGGCAAAACAGCATTGTTTTACATAACGGTGGCAAGTTTATTCATGGCCAAGGTGACTGGTGAACTTGAATCTTCGTTAGTTACAATTGATTGAAATCTAGGGATATTTATTGCTTTATTATATTTATTGCCAACATTATACCTTTCAAATGTGAACAGCATATCATTCACCGGCGGCAATGGAGGGACAACTCAAAAATTGCAAGTGTTCTATTTACAGTATCAAAATTGCTAAATGCAGCATGGTTTACTAATTTAGATAAGCAAACCCAAACACTAATTATAGTTTACCTTGAATATTATGTTAGCAACGTACTTAATTTAATAGAATTCATTTTTAATAAAGTTATTCTTGATTTTCTCCACAATAACATTTTTTGAGTTATGCTTCTATTTTACCACTGCTCCTAGGCATTAATACTCGCCGCTCGTATCGTACCCGAGGCCCTAGGCCCCAACTTATAAAATATTACAAAAGGTTGCTCACATTATGATAAATCGAGCTATATGTTTGGTGGCCCTAGTCTTTACATCCTGGTTAATTATCACACATTGAATCATTGAAATTTGTGCCTATACTAAAATACTCTAAACTTGATTACAGAAAATGCATCCGCAATTATTGTTCCTGAAAAGAAAGGGAAGAAGCGTGGAGCTGCTAGTGCCAATGGAGCACTTAAAGATTTTAATCTTGAATATTCGAAATCGAGTAGAGCAATGTGCCGAGGATGTAATCAGAAGATTATGAAAGGAGACGTAAGTGCCAGAAAGTATAAATGTATCAAAGAATGGATAAATATCTGATGTACTCTAATTTTTCTAAACTGGCGTTCACGTCATCAAACAGCTGTGTGAGGAGGTTTTTTCGTACCAACATGATTGTTTTCGAGAATATGCATAACAATAGTTTAAGAATTGAAATTAATCTGAGGATCATTTGCTACATAACACTGATCACCGGTGGTTATAAATAGGTAGTCGGTGTATTAACCGCGGATACAACTTTTGCCTGCCAATCATGTAATAATTCATGTTATGTTGGCATCCGTGATATTTTTTCGGCGATGATGCCACATCTTTTTCACTAACACATGCTCATACATGTGTGTACAACCAAACTTCTTTGACGTTTAACTTGTTACATTTGATCGATTGTTACAATGCATATTTTGCCATTGTAGATGTTCAACCATAACCACAAGATTGATATCTGTATGAAAAACGGCAGAGAAGTCGACGAATTTGATACGAACCGCGCACTGTCGCACAAGATTGCATGGGCGCAACAATTGATTGCAGCCATTTTTAAATACCTAGGACAGCTGGCACCCTTGTAAAATTGTGCCATCATTATTATGATTATTATTTTGATGACGTGAACGCCAGCTTAGAAAAATCAGAGTATACCTACATCAAGCTATTGTTTTGTGAGAAAAATAAGTCGCCTAATGCAATGATACTTACCTACCTAGATATTGCCACACATAGTGGGGGGCAATTCATTTCAGGGTTTCATGCTATTGAATTATCACAACTAGTAACTGTATTAGCCTTATGCCCGATTGCACCGTTTGAGTTAACGATTTATAAAATTTTAAGCTTCCTTATCGGTCAAGAAGCTGTTGCACAGTTATCTTAAGGTTAGTTACATGCCTTAAAAACCCTTAAATATTAATCTCTTCAGACTGAACTTATTTAATGGATACAAACTGACAGTTTTAAGTACTATGAGCAGTTTAAGTGTGTAAAATATTTCTTATTGTCAACTACATTAGCCTTTTTACTAATTTAAAGATAACGATGTTTTAATTACATTACGAGTGTTTAGTGTGAATTTACATTGATGTTGATTGTAATTGTCTTGAAAGCGATATTGTGAGTAATTTGGTGGTTGTAGGTTGGTTTGTATTGAATTTGATACTGGATATTGTGCGACTGGTTTAAGTTCAACTGAAATTTTGAATTTGAATTGAAAATTACTTCTACATTTGTATATGATTTCACTTTAGTGCTAGTGGAGTTTTATACGCTAGTGGTTTTAGATACCAGGGCTTCGAACCTGAACTTAACCGAAAACTGGAAACCTGAAAAAACCATTAATTTTGTGGGAATGAAAACCGGAAGCGAACCGATGAAATAAATGGGTTTATTTCGGTTCCATGCATGTCAAACTCGGACATATACACCATCTTATTCTGAACTTTAGTTATAATTTTTTTAAACATTCACCAAAACAAAAAAATAAACATCAATCACTCTGAAGTGAAGTTGTTGAAGTTGAACGGTTCGAAGTCCAGCTTGATACTCCTGCATTTCCCCTACAGTTTCAATATAAAATTAATTTTAATAAAATTGAACATTTAAAATTAAGATAATCGTGACATTCGTAAATTGATCGAGTTTGGATTTCCATATTTAGTTTATTGGAGAACAGACTATTTTCATAATTTGGACGACCTCAGTTTTTATAGACAGAGAGGAATTGAGGCAAATCCTGAAATAGCAGTCATTAAAATTCTCTAGAATGCTCAAAGCTAAGGTTCCTTTACTAAGAAATCTTATATCTTGTACGATGCACACAAAGTTAATTTTAAGGATTCTTAAAATTTAAACTTACTTAACTAAAGGGTCCTTAAAACTACAAACAGTGCAATCGGCCTTTAGAATTGTCTAAACTGAATTATTTCATTTATAAATACTAGAGATGGGCGGAATCGTTACTTTCAGTAAGAGTACTTGTTACTCAGTATTCGTTACTCGGTACTTGGTAAGAACCGAGCGCGTATCGGATATAGTTAGTAAATAACGATGTGCAGTATTGTACCGACTACCGAGATGCGCAGTGTGCGGGTATCTATGAGGATTCGTTGCAATCAACGAATAAGCGAGACATGAGACGGCCATATGTCGGAACGTTAGAAAAATGTGGTATATATGTACTATGCATTAATATTACCTACTCTAAAAGAACGAAGAGAAATTTTGTTTAATATTCGGCTCGCAAATCGGAGCCAATCGTATAGTAATGACTAACGAGTAGGAAGTTGTTGATAATTGTTGGTTCGGATTTCGAGGTGTGTGCACTATGTAGTTCCGGGATTGTGCGGCTTGGCCGGTAACTCGCGACCAATCGAATATTAACGAGTAGCGAGTATTTATATATTCTGGTAGTCGTTACTTCGAATACTTGAAAGTAACGAGTACTCATGTAACGAATAGTTATATTCGCCCATCACTAATAAATACCTTTGTAAAGAATATACTGTATACTTATTGTTTACTTTTCAGGTGAGGATTTCAAAGAAAGATTTTGATTCAGAAGTCGGTAAGAAGTATGGCGGGCAAGATTTGTGGCATCATTTAACGTGTTTTGCAAAGTTAAGATCGGAGCTGGGTTTTTTTGTGTGTGGTGATCTATTACCTGGTTTCAATACCTTGAAAAAGGAAGATCAGAAAGAAACTATTCAGCAATTGCCGTAAGTGTACTTGAAGTACAATTCATATAATAATCCTCTCTTCACAGGCACATGTGTCAATTTCATGTTTTGTATTTTTGTAGTGCAATTAAACAGGAAGACCTGCCTAGTGAGAAGAAAGTTAAAACAGAAGATGAAACAGACGGTAACGATGAACTAGAGAAGCAAATTAAGGAACAAAATAAAATTATGTTTAAATATCGTGATAACTTAAAATCGAATGTTAATAAAAAAGATCTGCAGTACTTGTTAGAAGCTAATGGTCAGGATATACCTGTAGGGGAGGAAAAAGTATGTAACTTTTCAGTTATTCTTTGCTTTTCTCTGGTCAACTGGTACAGTTGAGAATAGTCTTTATGGCAGAAGATACAGGCGAAGAAATTAAAAAAATCTTTCGATCTTTCTAAAGTTGAGGATAAATTATCTGTCAGGTAGACATACCCACAAGAAAGTGTGAAATTGTCTGCTCAATGTATTTCGAATCTTGCATCTTTAACTATTCACAACTTCGTCAGTGAATGGAAGGGCTCGCCTAAACTATTTTAATTTCTGACAGATGCTGGATCGGTTGGCAGACATTATGACATTCGGAAAATTACTCCGTTGTATGGAATGCAAAGAGGGTCAGCTTGTTTTTGATAAAATGGGATATATTTGTCATGGCAATTTGACAGAATGGACGAAATGTAATACCGTTACGAAGGAACCTGGACGCGCCCCTTTCAAAGTTCCGAAGGAATTATCTCAAGAATTTCCGTTTTTGAAAAAATATAAATACATTGCAAGAACTCGTGCCATGAAACAAGCTAATCCTACATCTATAATAGCAAAGAAGGAAGATCCTGATGAGGGAAAGTAAGCTTAAATAACCAAAAATTTCACTTAATATTTCTACCATTATCTCTATTGTAGGCCCAAAGTCGAAAGGGACAAACCTCGGTTATACAACATGGAGTTCGTGATTGTAGGACCTTTGAAGGCAAATAAAGATAAAATCAAGACACAGATTACGTCCCTAGGTGGCAAAGTTATTACAAAAATAAGTAATTATGTTATGGCAGTCATTTCCACTGAATCAATGGTAGAAAAAATGGGTTTACGGATTACACTTGCCAAAGATTTCGATGTACATGTGGTGTCTGAAGATTTTGTTCCAGACGTTAGAGATTCCAAAACGCCTATTCCTGAATTAGTAACTAAGCATAGTGTTTGCAACTGGGGCTCAGATGTAAGTTCTTAAAGTATTGTAAATCATTAAAACGGTTCACCCTTTTTTGCCATAACCCTATAACCCAATCTGTCTTATTTTTTGAGCAGTGATTGGCACCAAAGAGTTAAGGCAATTGTAATTGTGTCATTGTCTGTCATTGTGTCATATCATAACAGATTGAGAAAAAATATAATGATGCGAGACCTGCAGGGTCGAACGTCGATATTTTTTGGTATCTGTTGTATGTTATATATGTATCGAATAGTTTATCAGATTTTTTAAGTTGATATGATAAATTATCTGTTACTCATAAGTTCTCATTTACATATTAATATTGTAAAAACAAAACATTATGGAAAGCGACAAATCAAATCCATGTGATAATTAGATGGGGGGTGCAGAATTTGTTTTGGGCAGATCGTTCAGGATCAGTTTGCTACTTTCATTATTTAATAGCTTACCGCACAATATATTGCCGCTATGAAAACAAACTAAATGTTGTATCTATCATTAACTTACAGAGGATACGCACGATTGTGTGAAAAAATAATTGAAATATTACACTGGACTGTTGGCCAGCACTGCAGTCAGAGATTATTAATTGTAGGCTCTTGGCATTCAACAGTGTGTAGTTAGAATTGTTTTTTTTTTTTTTTTTTTAAATTTTGTCACAATTCAATCAGCAGTGTATTACGGCTTCATGGGACCCTGGTCAAATTTGAATTTGGGGCCCTTGTGTACAGTTCACGCCGAAAATAAATAGAACACACGTAAACTCTGTTTCATTTTTATTTTTAACTAAGTTGGCTCTGTTAAGGTGCCAGTATTGTTGGCCAATGTAAAAAAGTCACTACACTTGATTGAAAAAGTAGGTAATTTTAAAAAACAAGTGGTTATATTTTATGACAGTGGGCAATGTTGCCAACAAATTGAGTTATACAAATTGAATTATAAAGCAAATTAGTCAAATTATAATATAAAGTATAGTTGATTTTTTAAATATTTAAATAACCAGCACACTTGAATGATTGATTGAGCAATAATTTAATTATTTTAATATATGAATTAGGCAAAGTTAACAAAGTCACATTTTGCTGTCTATTAAGGAGTTCATGGAACTTCTCAAACATATATCACCTGTAACTTGGCGAGAATAGATCATGAACAATGTATTCTCATAATTGGAAGGAATATTCTGACTATGGCTAAGTTTTGATGTCGCTTGTAAAATTAATGAGATAATGTCATTCCATGTATGCGAACTTTGACAAATACGTGCACCAGTCCCATAATTTTTGTAAATAATTTGTTGCAGCCTTATACAAGATTGCCAGCCGAACCTTCGGCTAGCGAGAAATCAAAGTCACGCAGTATTTACACAAAATCTGTTCCTAGTAAAGTGACATTGAAATTGAAAGGGGGTAACGCTGTTGATCCCGATTCTGGATTGGATGATAAAGCTCATGTGTACCAACGTGGATCCGACAAATATAATGTCGTGCTGGGATTAACAGATTTACAAAAACAAAAAAACAGCTTCTATAAAATACAGCTATTGGAGTCTGACAGAGGAGGCAAATATTGGGTGTTCAGATCCTGGGGCAGAATTGGTGAGTGCCTCAGTTCTCACCTTTTTTTAAAATATACTAACCACTTGGTAAAAATTCAAATGCTTGATGTACCAGTAGATAATTGTTAGAAATTTAATGTTTTTTAAAATTTTGTGCCTGACACCATAAAGTATTTAGGAATGTGACTCGCACAAGTTTACAGGCCAACCGCCGTAACTTGGTGAGAGTATCGAGTATCGGATGAGCAGTTATTACACCGGAGTGTGGCTGGCTGTGACCTCACATTAATCATGAAAGGATGGTTTGAATACGAACGAGCAGGCATGATGTAAATGTTTGGCTTGTGCTATGCTTCGCTAAGTTTCGGCGACTGTCCTGTATATGTTTTGCCTTCAGCTACTTCATGGTATAAATGTTTAAAAAAAAAAGTATGTATTTATGTTTCTAGGTACCACAATTGGGGGAAATAAATTGGAACCAATGACGACTCTCCATGAAGCAAAAAAAAATTTTGAAGATTTATATGAAGAAAAGTCAGGAAACTGCTGGGATATGAGACATGACTTCATGAAGGTTCCAGGACGTATGTACCCCATCGACGTTGACTATGGTGAAGATGAATCTAAACTTGCGATTCAAACAGATATTCCTTCCAAATTGCCCACACCAGTTCAGGACCTGATGCATTTAATATTCAATCTTGATTCCATGAAAAAAGTTATGCTGGAATTTGAATTAGACACTGAAAAAATGCCCTTGGGTAAGAATAATTAGCACTGAGTAAATTTTTTTAATCGCATTTATTTTAGGCAAATTAAGCAAGACCCAGATGAAAATGGCATACACTGTTTTAAGCGAGTTACAAGGATTGATAACTAGTGAAGCTGCAAAACCTAGGTTTATTGATGCTTCAAACAGGTTTTACACGTTTATCCCACATGCTGTCGGAGTTGAACAATTACCTATTCTGGACAGTGAGGAGGTTATTAAAGTATGTATTTAATTAACAGTTTTAGTACAGGTTTGTTTGAATGTTGTTGTAAATGTGACTCTTATTGCAACTTACCACTCATCATCTGAATAGATAAGAACACTACATTTTAAAGTTAAATTGATTGATATTGGCTATAGATGATTATGTTAAATGACGGGTCAGCCGGAACAACGCTGTAACATGTTTCCAGACTGAGATTTTGCACCTTTGCCATAAACAACTTGGTGTAAATATGAAATATGTCAGCAACATACAGATCACATTGTAATTACCATTTGAAAACACTGCATAACCATGAAGGTCTAGTTCTTGCCTGAACAAATTGTTGCCGATTTAGTTCGTTCAATAGTTTTATAACATAAAATGTTGATCCGCCTAACCCTTTAGATAAGGGCATTATGCTAAATGCACAATTGCTAAATTCTAAATATTTCAGCAAAAAATTGAAATGATTGACAATTTAATGGAGTTAGAAATAGCCTATAGCTTGATGAAATCCTCTTCTGCTTCTGCGGGTGTCGATGGTCATTATGAACAGCTTAAAACGGACATTGAAGTACTCGATAGTGACTCCGAGGAATTCAAAATTATTCAGGAGTATGTTAAGAATACTCACGCTCCTACGCACACAAATTACAATTTAGAAATCATGTCTGCGTTTGCTATTAAACGCCATGGAGAAGAAAAAAGATTCAAACCCTTTAAAAAGCTGCCAAATAGAAGACTTTTGTGGCATGGATCGCGTGTTACTAACTTTGCGGGCATTCTCTCGCAAGGTTTAAGGATTGCTCCTCCGGAAGCTCCAGTTACCGGGTACATGTTTGGTAAAGGTATCTACTTTGCCGACATGGTTTCCAAATCAGCAAATTATTGTTGCACCGGCATCGGAAATTCAACTGGTCTGTTGATGCTTTGCGATGTCGCATTAGGTGATGTAAGTACCGTCTTACATTTTATTGGTGGGTACGGATGAAAACGGCTGGTTCTTTTAGATGTACGAGAGAACCCATGCTGATTATATCGAGAAATTACCAAAAGGTAAACACAGCTGCAAAGGAATCGGCCGAACTCAACCAGATCCAGCTACGGTTAAAAAAATTGGGGATATTGAAGTCCCGTTGGGTAAACCAACTGATGTTGATACTATCCGATCCGATCTGCTTTACAATGAATATATAGTGTATGATATTGCACAAGTAAATGCGAAGTATTTGATACAAATGAACTTCAAGTATAAGTATTGAAAATTTAAAATCTTATTTTGTTGCTTGGCTTGTTAATTTGCAGCACTAAGTTAATATGTTACTATGGAAATAAAAATCTTATTTTGTGTTTTGTGTTTATTGGTTACAATACAAAATGTTCTTTTAATATCTAAAATAAAGGCAAAATTAATACAGAGTCGTCTTCTGCCTGCTATGGTGGCAAATTGAACCTTACAGCTTCGTTGTGAATTACTCTAATTAAATCTTGGTTTATGCTAAATATGAAACGTAAACATGAAATTTCAACTATAGCGTTGTCAAATAGTCTAACTTTATTTCCCGTAGTTATTGGGCGTCCGTCAACAAATATGGGCCTCTTCCCTTCAGAAGACAGGTAAAACTCGCCAGTGTTTCGCAATCTAAAATAAATTTCAAATACACTTTGTTGATTTGTAAAATTAATTTCAACCAACCTTAACGTAGCTTGCCTTCGTGAGATTTTATGAGCGGGACCTTCCAGTGACAAATCAATATCCACCATGTGCCCTTTCGCTATCCTGCCAATCGTTATTTCTCTGCTTCTCATGAGATACCTGACCATTCTTCCACGCAAAACTGCCAACGTTTGGGAATCCATTTCACCAGGACAAGACCCTGTGACGCTATCTACCAAAACATTCCACCTGAAATAATTTTATCGTAACACCAGAAAGTAATATAAACCACATGAATGTTACCGTCCAACTTCATTTTCCAACTGCCTGATTTCTTTTGCGTTTTTCCGTTGCTGCAAACGCAATTCTCTGTCGAGCCCCTCGTCTGGAGGCTCATGCAACTCTGAATCCTGTATCAGCTCCTCAGTGTCGCTAAAAAACATTACGGGTCGTGATGTGTACGGTGTAGGGAGAGGCTGTCGAACTTGATCGGGTAGTAAACTGTACATCTTCAAAGTGTTCCAATGTCTTTGCAAAGCTACAGCAGTTCTACCAGAATAGAACACGTCCGGATGTTGGGCCAGTAATTCAGAAAAGGTATTTAAGCTTGGATTGGTTTGCTGAAAAGACATTTTTGCTAACTTTTCATTATTGCAGTAAGTGAAAACGTTGCATGTCACCACGGATTAGAATAATTCAATAAAATAAACTGGTATATTGCGTTAAAAAAAAAAAGTTAGCAGTAACGTACACATTATTTGACAGCATCACATTCAAATGTCTGATGCATTTAGTTATAAATGCATCGGAGATTCGAATGTGAAGCTGTCAAGTAACGTACACATTATTGCTAACGCTTTTTGATATGCAATACACCTGGTTGCTATGAGTTACACCTGATGAGTGATTTCTATTTTTTATTATTACCGATTTAATTGTGGACAACAATTGCTCCTCTTGTGTGCTCCACAAAGCCCTATCCTGGACAGCTGCCACCATATCGGGATGTAAATTTCTCATGGCTGCAACTGCAACTCTGGAGACTGCTTGATCGTAAAGCAGAGCGTACCACCTCTGTTGTAATTCTTGAACAGTAAATCGACAGGAAAATTTAGTGCCCAAATGTATTGTGCGTATATCGTTTGTCTGCTGAACGCCAATGATGAGAGCCAAGTCATCTGTGGGCTTCCATCTGCCCAAATCTTTTGTAGCTATCTGGTTTTGAGGTTTTCCTTTCTTATTACGCCTCGAACTGCCGGGCATTGGCTTGGGGAGTGATTTTCGTTTTGGTTCAGATGGTGTGGGTATCACTGGTATGGTGGGAATAGGTGGAGTCACCGGTGCATTAGTAATCGTAAATTCTGTGTGTGCAGAAGACGTTCTTGATCTTCCAGTCTGCAAAATGAAACCAATATTTTTATTATTCTTATTACAATTAATCATACAGTGGCGAGCTTACAAACAAAAAATTGAAAAACAGAAAAAGTTTGCTGGTTTAGTACAAGTCCCTCATACATTTTGCAAATATGCAAGTAACAGTGAATGGATTTGTAAATCTTGGAAGAAAGGGAAAGTAGGTTTTAGCACTTGTACACTTAAGCTAGTAAAAGAAGGGTATAAAATGCATTTAATTTCTGACCAATGTCACAATATACTCCGCAATTCTCAGAGCTTTGTGTTGCGTTAGCAGTATTAGAGTATAAAACTGTTCTAAAAATTAACCCACTGCAGTTAGTACTACTGCTAGAATACAATGTAAATATAATGACAGAGATAACTAGATTTTAAATCGTTTTTCAAAAGTAGAAAACAAAAATTGTACTTACAGTCACTTTAGCAGTGGAGATACCAGGCAATCCCAAACTATATTCTACCAATTCGTCGTCAAATTTCTTCCTCTTTATCGATCTATTTGAACTGAAATATGAAATTATCACCACTTTACATATATATAACGATTTACCTACCTTCTCCTCCTCGTTACATCACCAGAGTCCGATAGCATAGAACTCGAAGCGATGTGATAGTGATCTCTTTCTGTACTTGATTGTGATAACTCTGGATCATGCAAGCTGTTCATCATGTTTGTAGGGGTAACAAAATGCGAAGCAAAATAACCTTTGTTTTGTCTATGGCGTTGTTTACAATTTCGAGACATCCGTTGACAGCTCAATGACAATCTACTTCTAATGCAATGTTGCCACCAAACAAAAAGTACACATCTTAAATATGTATTAAAAATTTAAGTCACATATAGAGTACAGGGTGTATTAGTGACTACCAGACAGCAAAATTATCATTGGTGAATTATGTAAGATGTAAGGATCAATGATTGCCGTGTCTGTATCTAAAAATGTGATTCACAAATGAAACAGCCGGTATAGTCGGATTTGTTTAATGTAACCATACTACATTTTTCATAGGTGCGATTGGTACTGACTAGTTTATTTTGTTTTGACCTAACTGGGAGATTGGTAACACAGATTTAAAATAGACATTTAAATGACAACAAAATTAGTGTGTGTGAACTTGGCATGGAGGTAGGGTAGGAGTTAATTTATTATATGCTGCTCTACATTCTTATATTTATGTAGCTTTCAGCAATTTTGTAGGAACGGAGTGATTCCGCAATATAGTATTATTTAAACCTGTTGTAGTTTCAAAACAATCTTCTCTAAAATGCTTTGTGTAGCACTACACTTGTAGCAGATGGTTCCCAATTTTTACGATAAATAGCTTCGATCCATTTTGCTCGTCTATTTGGTTCATTAGGAAACCTAAAAATACAATTTATAAGTATAACTGTGTAAAAACTGTAAAGATATTGTTACATTATATGTAGGTACTGCAATGCATCTACGTTGGATACATATTCACTTTTCCTAACATAGTGAACAGTGCAGTATCGTACTTACACATGAAATGTGTTGCGTTTTGTAGATGTTTCTTCCGCTATTTGTTTTTTACTTTTATTACTAGCACAACTAGTACAACCAACAAATGCACAGCAATTCACAATTGTGTTAAATCCACTTCTAGCCACTTACAAAAATAAATTGAGGGAATATAATAAAATTCAAATATGTCTAGGCAGTAGTGACAATAGTTAACTTAACAAAATTACACCTTCGTTTTCCGTCATAAAATAGAAGCTAGGCATTCAAGTAATAAATTTAAAATCACAATATGACTACAAAACTAGCACGATTCATATCCGTTTTTAAAATAATGCATATTCTTGTCTTATACATAAATATATTATATTTTAATAACACATGATCAAATGCAATTTCCAATGTTTTGATCAGAACAAACATGACGTCCCATTCCCATACGTCACGAAAAGTGGTGACAAGGTCATGCAATATTATTCTCTCCCCCCAATCTCCATGAAAAAAACAGACAGAAAAACCGTCGCGAACCTCCCACACCTCTGGTGCCGGAGAAGCTGCAAGTTAGGATGCCTATGTTTACGGAGAATATTAATTTGAAATATGTTTTTATACTCTTTTTTGTCTATAATTAAAAATAAATAGGAGTAATAGTTACATGAATATTGTATCTACAAAAACAGTTGTAGGTAATACGGTAATACCAATATGCTTGTTTTAAAGTAAACCTGATAAAAATCTTGGTCATTGATTTAAGAAAGTATGTACATCAGATTTTTTTAACCATGTAAAAATATGAAGTATATGAATTCATTCTGACAATTGACATGAGTAATTAAATTATTAATTTCAAAATTCCATTGCATAATTAGGTACATTTAAAAATAGATACGAATTATAATTACGAAATTACGAATTACATAAAAACACAATAATACATACGAAATGGAATTATTTGATTACGAGGTTGAAATTCAATTACATAGTGAAGTGATTCACCCAAGGGAAAACATTTCTGGAAATGTAAAAATTAAAGTCCAGACTGCATTATTTTTAACGCATGCTTACATTGAGGTAATAAATTAATTACGCGCAAATTAAAATGTTCATATTTGCATGATTCCCTCGGCCAAATTATAAGGAAGTAAGAGTTAGTGTATACAACACAACTACAATTCTGCGTCTAGGCAGAGCCGGCTTTAAATTTATAACAAATTCTGCTGAAAATAATCGATCTAAATCGGATTTTTTTTACCAATTTGAGAACTTTTTTTCAGTATTCCAATAAATGAAACATTGAAGGGAAGGTTGAACATGTCTAGCAGAGGTGCCCACATATACAAAAGATCTACTATTGCCGTAATAATCTAGCAACGGTCTACTTTTTCAAAAATTCAGGAAAAAAATTTATAAAAACGTAGTATAAACAGGAAGATAGGCTTGTGGTCAATAGCCTAATCAAGTTTGATACTTCTCTACAGTATAAAACAATATTGGCACAATACTTACTTTCCACATTTCAAATTTGGTGCAACTTTCTCGAACATCGCACTTACATATTCTTGAAAATTAGCTCTTAAAATATGATTAAAATATTGGGTCTATTCGGGATACTCGTAAATAATATTTAAATTTATATGGTTATAATTTTTACACACAGATATCTGGAAAAGCTACATGCAGTTGGGAAGTTAAAAGGTTTTTAAGAAAATTCAAGACCATGTTTTCAGGTCATCAGGAGTTTTTCTACTGCAAACATACACTGGCTGGAAATGATGGCACTGAAGTTATTATGGAAAAGAAAAATTACTATTATCCTTTTAAATGTAAATTACCTGGCCATCTACCAGCTACATGGACTGGGGAGTTAGGAACAATTAAGTAATAATTGTATTATGTTGCATAAAAAGTACATAGAACATATTTTCAATTTTAGATACATTGCACAAGTAATTATTAAATCCGATGATCTGTGCATAGGTACGCACAGCAAAGAAATTGTCATTACAGGTTATAGAAATTTACAATATGAGGCGCATTTATTATTTGAGGCACAGCGGTCAGTTGAACGAACATTCCGTTTTGGATTTATGAACCTTGGACATGTTAAAGTTTCATTGTGGCTACCTATAAGTGGTATTGCTGCTGGTCAAAGTTTGCCACTTATTTGTACAATAGATAATCAGTCAACAGTGAAGTTCGGCGGAATAATTTTTATATTGACTCAAATTGAAATTTACAGGTACGCTATATGCTATATGGTACGCTATATGCGTATGCGTATATGTTGTTGATACATGTTATCAACAACCTAGCTACGAGTCTAATAAATTTTAGGAGCAGCGTTCCCAAATATGCGGTTAACACCAGAAGAACTGATGTATGCAGGGTAGCACGTATGACGGATATACTAAAAGGGATACAAGATTATTACTGTGTTTTAAGAACAGAAAACAATGTTTGGCCAACAACTCAATACTGGCGATGTAATACATGCCAACTTATTTATGAAGTGTGGGCTCAGTTACAAGTAAGTCAAATAATATTCATGTTTATAATACTTAAAGTATCAATGGAATTTTCAATTATTTGGCAGTTCTGTATTTGTGAAATTAGTATATTACATAACGAAAGTTGTAAGAAGCGTATTACGCACGAAGAGAAAGTTATCGTACCGAGTCGTTTAGCGGCTAGGTGCGTACTGTCTCAAGTGCGTAATTGCCTTATACATTATTTTTTCTACTCCCAGTCGTAATTATGAAAATTTGTGCACAAATTGATACATTATTGTTCTGTCAGATGCTCATGGCAATATCAAAGAATATGGCAATATATGATATGAACCGTCATACGACTATTTTGACAATTTCAAACCTAAATGTCACAATGTTGCCAATGCTCATACAAATAATTCCCCCTAACTTACGTAATATATACAGGGTGTCTCTAAATTATGTGAGCATGGCTTAACAATAGATTACTGGGATCAAAAGAAGACGATTTAACAAAACTTATCTATATACAAATGCGTTTGGTTTAGCCAGTATTCAGCTTCAAAGTTAATTTTTAAAAAACAAAATTTGCTTATAAAAAGAGAACGTTACATTGATTTGGATGTTGTTTGGTATGACACTTAATATGGGTATAAATCATATTTTGACATAATATTGTTATTATCAGTAGACCGGTTGTGTATAAAACAAGTGAGACACAATACATTCATATTTTTTAATGACAAAAGCAAATAAATTAAAAAAACAAATCGGACGCAGGCATTCATTATTAAGTTTTTTTATATCATTATCGTTTTTTATATCTGTTACAGTTTCGACACAAAAAAATAAAATATGAGTGACTGCGCGAGTCTCGTTTGGAAACAAATCATCAGTGAACAGAATTTTCTGGCTAAAAAGTATATGTTCAGCTCTTTTTCCTGAATAAATCGGCAAAACGCAAAACGTAGGTCATAATCAGGTGGTAAAAGCTCTTGCACTATTTGGATATCGTATGGATGAAGCAATTGCTATAATTTTCAAAATTTCTTCCTCGTTATTAGGGCTCCTAGAATCCTAAAACCAGCAACATATCTGTTTTATCGGCGTAAGTGTATATCATATCATATTCACAATAATGATAAACCATCATCAACCCGGTAACTAGATTATACACTGGCGAGCAAAAAATAGAGGTCACTTTAAAATTATGACTTATTTTTTGGATTTTTTTTGTTTCAACTTTATGTTTGCAAATTGAAAACCAAAGTAGGCGAGAGTTCCTCGTCGACTTGAATCAGTAATGCAAGAGGGGGTAATACTCGTTATTAGTGATACCTTTTTTTCATTATCTATTTTCTATATTAGTCCTAGAAACAAAAATTCGAACTTCGTCTGAACTGTAAATTTGTGATATTTCCAAAATAGGCAATAAAAACAATAAATATGCTTTACGATTCAACATTGCTTTTTTTTTAAATTTAATGTGCAAAATACAGTACAATTGTTTACAATTTGCAAACGTAAAGTTAAAACAAACAAAAATCCAAAAATAAGTCATAATTTTAAAATGACCTCTATTTTTTGCTCGCCAGTGTATTTGTTTCCAAACGAGTGTAGGGCAGTCACTCATATTTAATTTTTTGTGCCGTAACTGTAACAGATATCAAAAACTAAAGATACAAAAAAACTTAATAATGAATGCCTACGTCCCATTTGTTTTTGTTGAGAAATGCAATCCCACCAGTTCGGTTCTCCCGCCACGCCACCTTGTGCCGCCGGTTTCTGTTCTGATTAGGTTCTAATCCCAACTAATATATTGTAACTGACAATTGTGAACATGTTAATATAGACAAAGAATATACTAAAGATGACTACTAAAGATGACTAATATAGACTTTGTTTTCCAAGTGGCAATAACGCATTTGTGTTTGTTTATCTCGCCTAACCTCGACCTCCACAAAGACGCACTCCATCAGGTTATGGGCCCAGAATAATCTCTGGAAGGAAGGCACTCGACGAACACGTACAGTGGAATATCAAGAAGCCGCCAATTTGAGGAATTTGAGGGTTGAGGAAACGCGCTACAAAATCCCGCTGTTCGATGGAACCAATTACGATAACTGGAAATTTCTAATTGAAACGTACCTGGACGAGCTGGAGCTTCTGGAATGTATTGAACAACCACTTTCTACACTCCTGGAGGGAGTAGAGGCCACGGATGCTCTGACAGCTCTCCAAAAGGAACGTGAACAGGTAGCAATTGGGAAGCGTGATAAAAAGTGTAAGTCTGTCATTATACAGAGAATTGCTGATAATCAATTAGAGTACGTCAAAGACGGAAAAACCGCGTTTGATATTTGGCAAACGTTGCGGAACACTTTCGCTCGAAAAGGAATTGCCAGTCAACTGCTCATAAGGAAAACTCTCCTAACCATGAAATTTAATTCAAGCGAAGAAACCCTTGAAGCTCACTTCTTGAAGTTTGACAAGCTGATTCGAGACCTCAAATCTACGGGAGCATCGATGGAGGAGACGGACATTGTGTGTCATCTACTTTTGACTATGCCCGCGGAGTACGACGTCGTCGTGACTGCCATTGAAACTCTTTCAGAGAGCAACCTGTCACTGAGCTTCGTCAAAAATCGCCTTCTCGACGAACAGGCGAAGAAGTTAGGGGTTCGGCACGATGGAGAGGTCCAACCATCAACGGCCTTCTCAACGCCATCCCAGCGATCCAAGTGGCCACCGAAGTCCAAAACCAATTACAACAATAGGAACATCGACAAGCGGAACTACCAATGCCACAACTGCGGTCGCTTTGGACATTTCCGGACGGAGTGCAGGAAACCACCAACCAACTGAGACAAGCCTCAGCAGGAGGCACACGTTGCAATAGAGACGAAAGAGAAAGATGAGGAAGAGGTTTACACCTTTCTGGCTGCTCCCGATAGTACTGAAACAGTACATTGGTATTTAGATTCAGGCGCTTCTGAACACCTAGTGAGCTCGGATAAATTCCTCTCGAATGTTCGAGACATTGACCGCAAAATTGTTATAAAAAGCGCCAAGGCAGGCTCGACACTGACTGCAGCAAAGCGAAGAGACATTCACGTCCAGTCTATCGTGGATGGAAAGATAAATAGAATAATCATTCTGAACGTTCTCGTGGTTCCTGGATTGCAATTCAACCTGCTCTCAGTTTCAGTGTTAGAAAAGAATGGGCACGTAATCACTTTTGAACGAAGTAGAGGAGTTATTCGGAAGGATAACAAGATAGTGGCAATTGCCACGAGAAAGCAAAAGCTGTATGAGCTCACATTCAAGCTCATCGGGGAAGCAGCTAACCTGTGTGAAATGGAAACCGGTACGGATCTGTGGCATAGACGCTTGGGTCACATTGGCACGACATCATTGCAAAAACTGAAACCATTGGTCGAGGGCATAGAGGCAATCTGTGCAGAGGACGACAAACAGATCTGCTCGACCTGCGTAAAAGGTAAGCAGACCAAATTGCCTCACCAACAACCACGTAAGCGCGCCAAGAGGCCATTGCAACTTGTGCACAGCAGTCTGTTCGGCCCTATAGATCCAAAGTCCTACAGCGGACATCGCTATGTACTGACGTTTATTGATGATTTTACACATTTCACTGCTGCGTACCCATTAAAGTCCAAGTCGGAAGTCTTCCATACCTTCAAACTCTACGAGGCTATGGCCACAACTCACTTCAATTTGAAGATATCACGATTTAGATGCGACAATGGTCGCGAGTACCTATCCACAGACATGAAGGAGCACTTCGAGCAGCAAGGAATCCGATTCGAGTTCACAATTCGTCACACGCCGCAGCAGAACGGAGTTGCGGAGAGGATGAATCGAACAATCCTGGAGAAATCGAGATGTATGCTCCCTGGAAAAAACCATTCCTGCCGAGCTATGGTTTGGACGAAAGATTTACCTAAAGAAGTTGAGGGTGTTTGGCTGCAAAGCCTACCTACACCTACCCAAACCACTCATACAAGGAAAATTCGACTCCAGATCAAAGGAATGCTACATGATCGGTTATTGCGATAATGGCTACAAGCTATGGTCTCCGGAGGATGAGAAGGTGATCTATGGCCGTGACGTCGTCTTCGACGAGAGGCGGCGGAGAGGAGATCAGGGGAACCTCAGAGCCGACTTCTACAACAACAATGTCGAGGACACTGATGGCGCGGAAGACGTCATCACATCTCAAGAGGAGGAGGAGGAGGTTCAACCAGGCATCTACTTGAGGAGGAGCACGAGGACCACAGCCGCGCCCAGGCGCCTTGAAGACTACGTGGTTTTAGCCCTAGGTGCTGAGACCTTCATCGAGGATCTGCCCACATCGTTCTCATCGATTGAAGGCCGAGGGGACGCAACGCACTGGTACCGAGCTGTTGACGAGGAGCTGGCAGCACTCGAGGAGAACAAGACGTGGTCCCTCACTGCTCTACCGAGAGGAAGAAAGGCGATCAACAACAAGTGGGTGTTCAAGATCAAACGAGATGAAGACGGGAAAATCGTGCAATACAAAGCCCGACTGGTCGTGAAAGGTTGTTCACAGCGGAGAGGCTTCGACTATGATGAGGTCTATGCTCCAGTCGCCAGACTGACAACGCTTAGAACTCTCCTAGCAGTCATCAACCACCAGGACCTCTACACCAGACAGTTGGACGTGAAGAACGCTTTTCTTCACGGCAGACTCCAGGAGGAAATTTATATGCAGGTACCCGAAGGCTATGACAGTAACTCAGGTTTGGCCTGTCGACTTAACAAAACCCTTTATGGGCTGAAGCAAGCCCCGAGAGCATGGAATGAAAAATTCGACAACTACGTTCAATCGCTCGGATTTCACCAATCTGAATACGACAAGTGCCTATATACATTATTCACTCAACAAAAGAAAATCTACCTGCTTGTCTATGTGGACGATATTCTGATAGCGAGCAGTAGTCAACAAGCACTGAACGATGTCGGATCCCTTCTCCAACAGAAGTTTAGGATGAAGGATCTGGGAGAGCTTCGAATGTTTCTCGGAATAAAGGTACAACGGACAGAACGAGGGATGATCCTGAGCCAAGAGAATTATCTTCAGAACCTTCTGGTACGATTCGGAATAGACACCTGCAAAGGTGCTCACACACCGATGGAGGTGAAACTATCAGAGAATATCGACGGCGACTCCATCATCGAGACAAAACCATACCGACAGATGGTGGGATGTTTGATGTATGCAATGTTGACCACCAGACCGTACCTCGGCGCACCAGTCAACTTTTGCAGCAGATTCCAGAGCTACGCTACTGAGCAGCAATGGAACACACTGAAACGAATCCTCAGATACATCCATGAGACCAAGCATTTTGGACTCTACTTCCCAAAGCAGCAAACAGCTCCATTGGTTGGTTACGCCGACTCGGATTGGGCAGAGAACGCTGATCGAAAATCTATCTCTGGGTATCTGTTTCAAGTTCTAGGATCCACGGTCAGCTGGACCACCAAAAAGCAGAGCACGGTTGCGTTGTCATCCACCGAGGCGGAATATGTTGCGCTGGCCATGGCAGGCACCGAGCTTATCTGGACGAGAGGGCTCCTAGGGGAACTGGGCATTGAGTGCCCCCAACCGATTACTATTTTCAAGGACAACCAAGCCTGCATTCACCTCTTGCAGCGCTGGCAACATAGTCGTCTAAAACAACTACATTCGAGATCTTCACATGTCTGGCCAAGTAGAGGTGAAGTACGTCCCCACCACCGACCAGCTTGTGGACATCCTCACCAAAGGGCTCCCCAAGGCGACTTTCCAAGGCCTTAGAATAAGGCTGGGACTCCAAGAACAGTGAACCTCTTGAACTGCTGGATTGAGGAGGAGTGTTGAGAAATGCAATCCCACCAGTTCAGTTCTCCCGCCACGCCACCTTGTGCCGCCGGTTTCTGTTCTGATTAGGTTCTAATCCCAACTAATATATTGTAACTGACAATTGTGAACATGTTAATATAGACTTTGTTTTCCAAGTGGGAATAACGCATTTGTGTTTGTTTATCTCGCCTAACCTCGACCTCCACAAAGCGCACTCAATCAGTTTTTTAAAAATTTATATGCTTTGTCATTAATAGTTATTTTTCCACTCCCTGCATGGTAAGTACACTGTTATAACATTGATTTAGTGGAAGTAAGTCCTACTTACCGATAAAGCTTTGGTTACTATGAGCAACGGGAAGTAAGTAATCACTTACTTCCCTCAGGGAAGTAAGTGATTTTAATAGCGTTTAATAAATAATTTTAATAGCGTTGTTTCTCTGGCACCAGTATTTAAAACACTTTTGATAACAACCCTTCGACTTCTCCGGCAGTAGGAAGTATCAGCTTCTTCAATTGCCATTTCTTGTTTATTTTCATTGGAATTCATTTTACAACTGAACGAATGCAATTTCTGACATTCACACTTTGTTTGAAAAATAGTCTTAGCAACCAAAGCCGTACTCACATTTTGTTCATGTTGCGAAAATAAATTAATCAAACACCAACAATTAAACCAACTTCAGGAGTGGAAAAACAGTTACAAGCAATTTGAGAGGTAAGTTTTGACCAGTCTCGGTCTTTATTGCTAGCCCTCGCTATCGCTCGGGCGCAAACTCGACCTCGACTGGTAAAAGATACTTACCTCTCTTAATGCTTAAATAACTATTAAGCATTAAGAGAGGTAAGTGTCTGTAAATAAATCGCTTAAACTTTTGTCAAAATCATCAAGGCTGGGACAGAGGGGCAGTGGAACTTCGTTTGGTTTTCGGATGAGTCCAGATTCCTCCGATGCAGGAATCATCGCCGTGTTCTTGTCTTACGAAGACCACCTGAGCGATTTTCACCATGTACCATTCGAGAATTTGACAAATATGGTGGGGGTCTAATGGTTTGGGGTGAAATACAATTTAATGGTCGTACAGAATTGGTTTTGATACGAAGGGGGTCGCTAACAACAAGAAGATATAGAGACGAAATTATTGTACCCCATCTTCAACAATTTGCCGAAAATTTCGGCAATGGATTTATTTTTATGCAAGACAATTGCAAACCTCATACAGCTAACATTGTCACAACTGCGTTGAAAGATTCGAATATCCAATATTTGGAGTGGCCTTCCAAAAGCCCTGACCTCAATTCAATTGAGCATCTCTGGGATCAAATGGGCAAACAAATTAAAAACGCACCGAGACTGCCTGTAACTCTTGATGAGCTCTCTAACATGCTTGTTCAAGAACGGGAACAGATACCCCAAGACAGAATACAAACCTTAATCTCAAGCATGCCGAGAAGATTAGAAGCTTGTAGTGCTGCAATAGGAGGGCATACACACTATTAATAACGTTACTTTTCATTACAAATTAGGATTTCGGTTCATAAGAAGACCATTAGTATTTTTGTCTAATTTTTAACTTCATTTCTTCAAGTCCATAAACGTAAAGTTTGTTAATTTTAATAGCTTTTAAGTCAACTAAACTGCAAGGAAACACTTGGATTTATATATTTATTCGTTTCATTAAATTTCGTTATCTGGTTTTAAATTTATTTTGAATTTTACTAGTGATCCCTTACTTTTGTCCGGAAGTGTATTTTTCTACAAACACTATTAAAAGTTGAACTTTTAACACGGCATACTTCAATAAAAAAATGCAACATTATGGAGAAATGACATAAGCATGTTAAAAGTGCTCCACTTTTAATGCTAGTGTTAAAAGTAAGCAGCCAATAATCTGTCAAAGACATTTATTTAATCAAAAATAAGAAATAACGTAACAGAGTTGAGTAGGTGCAACAAATTCAAAGTCGCCCTGGTAGCACCTTCTTCAATTTCTTTCGGTAATTCACTTTTTTCAATATTAGAATTCATAATGATGATTTCTTGTGTGACAAGTTTGACAACAGACTGACTGAAATGTCAACATTTTTTAAGAAGCTTTTAAGGGTGTGTTTAGAAAATATATTGTATGATATGTGTGTTAAAAGCGATTTGAACACTTATATCATAAATAACTATTCTTCTTTTATACCCAATATTATGATACGTATAGCGAACAATATAATTGTTTAAATTATGTCATCAATTTAATATTCAATATCAAAATATGTTTATATAAATAATGTATCTGACTAATATTGTACTCTAATATTGTATAAATTATTATAGTTTTAGTTTTAGTTTTAATCCTCTTGGCTCCGATCGGAGCATAGGGCTTCTACGAACTTCCTCCACTCTTCTCTGTTTTTCGCTACTGCTTTTACTTCTCCCCATGTTATTTCCTTCATCTCTATCTCTTTTGCTGTACTTCTCTTCCATGATTCTGCTGGTCTGCCCACTTTCCTCTTCTCTGTTGATTGATAATCTAAGGCTTGTTTTGTTATGTCATTCCCATCTTTCCTCAAAGTATGCCCAATAAACTTCCACTTTCTTCTATTAATCGTTTTTGCTACTGGTTCTTGTTTAGTTTTTTCCCATAGTTCTTTGTTCGTTATACGGTTTGGCCAGTATATCTTTAAAATGTTCCTTAAGCACTTATTTACATATGTTTGTGTCTTCTTTATGACTCTCTTTTCTGTTCTCCATGTTTCTGATGCATACAATAGTATGCTTTTCACATTCGTATTGAATATTCTGACTTTAGTTGCTAGTGTTAGTTCATTGGAACCCCAAATTTTCCTTAACATGTTGAACGCATTCTGTGCCTTGTTTATTCTTGTATTAACTTCTTCTTCTATTCTTCCATTTTTGTCTAGTATACTCTCCAAGTAGCAGAATTTTTGCACACTCTCTATTTCTTCTTCCTCAACAAATATTCCCATCTCTCGTTCAGTGTTTGTTTTTATTATTTTTGTCTTCTTTGTGTTTATGCTGAGTCCAATCTTTTTTGCTTCTTTGGACAGTTTTTCGGTTTTCTTCTGCATGTGTTGTCTTTTTTCAGATATCAAACATACATCATCGGCAAATTCTAGATCTTCAAGTTGGCTGAAAGCATTCCATCTTATTCCTGTTTTGTTTCGTGTTGTTTTCTTCATAATCCAATCCACCAGTATCAGGAATATTGTTGGCGATAATATGCATCCTTGTCGCACTCCGCTGTCTATGCTTATTGGTTCAGTTAGTTGTCCATTATGCATAATTTGCGCGGTATAATTTTCGTAGAAAATTCTTATTACTCTGATGTACTTGGACGGAAGTCCGTATCTTCTTAGTATGTCCCACATCCTTTCTCGATCCACTCGATCAAAGCCTTGTTTAAAGTCGATGAAGTTCATATATATCTTATTCTGCCATTCCAGGGTTTGCTCCAGTATGATTCTCAAAGTACTTATATGATCTGTACATGCTTGGTTTCCCCTGAATCCGGCTTGGTTAGGTCTAAGTATTCGGTCTATTTCTCCTTTCATCCTCTCCAGCATTATCTTTGTCATTACCTTACTTGTTACATTCAGCAGCGTTATAGCTCTCCAGTTCTCGCATTTCGTGTGGTCTCCTTTTTTCGGTATTTTAACAATTATTCCCTTCTTCCATTCCTCGGGTACTTTCTCTTCTTTCCATATCTTGTTTATTAGTATGTACAGAATGTTTGTTGAGGTTTCTCTGTCTGCTTTTAGTAGCTCTGACGTGATGTTATCTATTCCGGCTGCTTTTCCTCCTTTTAGTTGTTTAATTGCATTGTTTATTTCCTCATGTGTAAATTCTGTTATTGGTAAGTTTAGTTCCTCGCTTATTTCTTCCTCTTCTAGTTCTTGTTCTATCTCTTTCTTAGCATATACTTCTCTGAAATATTCTAGCCACCTTGCAATTATTTCTTTTTCATTTTTTAATATTTTACCCTCTTTGTTTTTCACATGCACGGTGCTTGTTGTTCCAGTTTCACTCAATAAATAAATTATTATACCCTCATAAAATTTTATGGAAACTATTAAATTGTATTCAATATTTTACAGTAAGTAATTTTGTTAAATAAATATTTTTGATATTTTATATTTTATTAATGGAAATTATAATAAGATAAGAATAATATTGACATATTTTTTCTGTTAAAATACTGTAAAAAAATGAACTACAATTAATATAATAAGTAAAATTGCAATACATCGGCAGCCTCTCGACTTTCCTAGGTACACCGACACACATGTACAATATTATTGTATGCTGACTAGCGTTGCGCCGACTCAGATAAATGTATTCGCTCATCTCGAGTTATATTGCCGACTAGCCGCAAAAAAAAACGATGTAATCTGTAATATAATCTGTAATATAATATCTGTGTAATCTATCTGTGTAGTAGTGTAAGGGGTATTAGGAGCAGAATTGTATGGAAGAAGAGCGCGAATTTAGCGCCACATGCGGAATAAAATATCTTTACAGAAAGGTGACGACAGTCTTAATTTACCCATTTTACATCGACGGAAATTTAAATTCAAATTCCTTCTTTGTCTTACTTCTTACACAAATAATTCCACAGATCCAAAACTTGAATGTCAATAATGCCTGGTTTCAAATAGCCCTACATTCCACTCCAATGATACAATGTTATATACATGAAATTTAACAATGGTTGTTAAATTTTGCATTAATGTTAAAAATCGTTCCCATTGATGGAGTTCGCTATCGTGATAAGTGACTGAAAAACGTCATGAACGTTACTTATGCTCTGATTTGCATGGTATAAAATAAATTTCCCAAAAATTACTTGACTTTACTTGAATGATCATAAATAACAGCTAGGTCGACAGAATTTTGTACAGGTTTATGGTATAATTAGTTGCATAGCTAATACTCGCAAATTGTTGACATGTGTTTTTTAAAATTGAACATAAGGACATTTATATTGACTATGTTCAGAGTTAAATACATGTCACGGTATTAAAATAATTAAAATATTGCTTCAATCATTCAATCGTCAATTAATTAGATTTATGCTTTAAGTACGCAGTTTTTAATATTGATTTAAAAAAAAAAATGCTGTGTTTGAAACAAGCATTATGAACTACCAATAAACAATAATAATTTTTATATTTGAGTAGCATTGCTAATCTATCTTTCTTAAAAGAGCGATGAAGTATTGTATATTATTAAATTCACATATGATTGGAAATATTGTAAATTCTGACCCACTCAGGACATAATTGACAAAAATAATAAAATGGAATATCCAATGTTTGTGTGGATGGAGACATCTTCCGGTTGGACTAAGTGTCTTAATACGCTAACACCCGGTTTCTCCAACGATAAACTAGTTAAAATTGATCTTATAAATAAGACGTTCTTAAAGTATTGGACCAACCATTAATCGCTTCCTAAACTCATAAGAATCTCTTACATTTGAAGATATCAAAAAAGTGTCTTAAGATTCAGATTCTAACCTAAAATTCGATGTAATTTGTAATGTCTGTATATATGTGAAACTAATGTGCAACTAATGTGAAATATGGCTAATGATTTGTTACCAATCATGGCTATAAATGCATTTGATGTACATATTATGCAGATATTTCAGATGATAATCATACATCAGCAATACCTCGTCATATTTATCAACAAGACAATTATTTTGAAAAATATAATTGCAGTTTTTTTGTAGATTTAGGCTAACTAAAGAAACTGTGTTGAATATCGTTGAACAAATTGGAGGCAGTTTAGAATACGTTCACAATCGGTGAGTATGTGTAACTACATTAATACAAAATATATTGCAATAATAATTTGTTTGAAGAAACAATTTTCCTCACTGAATGTTTCATATTAATCTACATATTCTTTAGTGATTCTTTTTCTCCCTCCACATATTTAACGCTTGGGAATTAAATTTGGATGCAATGGAGTCCCAAGCTTCCTCCTTGAGCTTGTTTGTAGTCGCGTTTATCACTTTTTTTTGCACAATTGTGTGCACATGCACCAGCGACAACAACAAAGTCCTCTCTTCCGTAGTAATTTACCCTCTTTGATTGAACTTTTGCCATTGTCAGTTTCTCAAATATCTCTTGGCTGCACACTGACAGATTATAGCACACTGTAATCAAATATTATGGCCAGTTTGATAGACGGTTTGTAAAAATTCCTTGAAATCGCAACGTTGCCAAACGCAATTAAATCTTACCTAAGATGTATATCTATTTGTTTGGTGCAATGGAACATAAGATTAAGACCTACTTATAAATAAGACGTACTTGAATAAGACGCATGTTAAGATTCGTTGGAGAAACAGGGCGTTAAGAGCTTATATTTTTACCCAATTTTAACATCTTTTCTTAAGTTAGTTTCTCCTTTTTAAAACTTTAATTAATCCGTTTTCAGGGTTCACTACCCAAAAATAATGCTTACGGATATCCAAATATCGATGTTCCAGGAATACCAATAATAATTGGTACGCACCCTTTACAAGAATGGGATATTCTTGATGTCAATGAACAGGTGAAAAGAACGTTGCTGCGAGTTAAAGAGCCGATAGTCATGGACCCGCCACCACCCGATGAAGTAGTTGAAGAAATATTGAATACAGTAGATGACGAGTTTGATGTGGAGATGATGTCGAACTTAACCAAACAAATTACTATTAATGAAAGCATTCAAAAGAGCAGAGATAAATAATATTTTTTTTATTGTACTATTCTATGTATCCTCCATTTAGTAACACTTGTTTAGCTGCATTGTTAATATGCTTAAATCGGTCCGCTCCTAATTGTATTCCTCCGTACCTATAATGAAATTAATTAGCCAGAACAAATTAAAATACTTCTTATTACCATCGTGAAACAACGACCAAAACATTTTTAACATCTACTATGTCAAGTAAATGTGCCAAACGGCTACCTGCATGAGTTTCCCCATCATCATCATTGTCCTATAAGTATAAGTTATAATTTAGTACAATATAAATAAAACATTAGATACTTGTACAAAGAGACTCTAAATTAATGATCCCTTCATAATGAAGACAAAATAAATACATTTTTGCTAGGCATATTACACAGTAAGGTTTATGCTGCAGTGAATGTAACTTTATTTAAACTAAAATAGTAAATTCGTATTTGTGGTTCTTTCAAAAGTGGGTGATTAATAAACAATAAATTACTTATAATAAAACAAACACTTGACTTTGTTTAGAAGTAGATGCCTCCAACATTAACCAACTAATAAACCACTTTATTCAAACATAGTCTTCAACAATTTTGATTGCATGGAATATTGATTTGTTGCCTGCAATCCACATGTAGGATCATCATATTTACCTGTATGCAAATTCCTCCAGGTTTTTCAATTTTATATGCCGATATATTATGTGTTGCATGAGCTATTTTCTTGTTTTCTAATAAACAGTTCATTACTTTTCTGGAAAAACTTGATTAGTTGAGGTACATTGTAAAAATAGAAACAGTAATCATTGTTATTTCTTATGATTATTGAATTTGTTCCATGGTTTTGCTTCTCTCTTTATAGAGTCTGTTCGATAAAAAGCGCCCAAGACTATAGCGACTTCATTTGTTATTTTAAATATTTTTAAATTTATCGGTATAATTTTTTTTGTAAGTTAGCAATAGATTTCAGCAATAGATTTTAAATTTAATAATTTCTATAATATACACATATACAGTGTTGTAACAGATACATTGTTTTTTTTTGTATCTAGATACAGATACAGATACTTCAGAAAAAATGTATCTAGCTACAGATACAGATACATTTGAAAAGTATCTAGATACTTCTAGATACATTTAGATACATTTCATACACATGGAAAACCAAAGCAAAAATTGTTTTCTTTGTGAAACTGAAACTGAAATAAATTTAATCATAGACAAAATAAAATGTTCAAACTATTTATTATTTTTAAATAATGCGAGAAACAAACGTTAAACTTAATTTAAGGTTGTTATATTTAGTAATTATTGGTAAGTAATATTTATTTTTATTTTATTTTATGATTTATTTCTTTAGCCCGACTACTTTCGGTTATGAAAAACCATCTTCGGAGGCATATTTACTTAATGTAGTAGAGTTCCATTTTAATTAACCTGAACACAATATATAATAATTTTTTTACAAAATTAAAAGATAAATGTAAACATGAACTACAATCAAATATAGTGTACAAAATTCCATGCCATGATTCTAACCTTACATATTACGGCCAATCCACCCAATGGTTGAAATCTAGATTGACCCAACATAAAAGCAATTGTAAGCTCAACAAAAAATTATGTGCTTTAATCTAGCTATACTTTTCAATAATTTTGACCATAGACCTGATTTCAAAAATACTTTTGCTCGAGATGTACACATTATGGCCCGTATCTATAGTCCGTACTTGAACTTGAGTACAACTCAAGTTGTATATTTGGTTGCATTTGGTGCATAAACGTATATAGAAAATATGCAACCAAATATATGACTTGAGTCGTACTCATGCTCAAGTACAGACTTTAGATATGGGCCTTAAAAAGATTGCTAATCCACCCAATGGTTGAAATCTAGATTAACCCAACATAAAAGCAAATGTAAGCTCAACAAAAAATCATGTGCTTTAATCTAGCTATACACTTCAATAATTTTGACCATAGACCTCATTTCAAAAATACTATTGCTTGAGATGTATCACATTAAAAAAGATATAAAAAATAGCATGAATTTTAAATCAGATACCGATGGCAAATAAATAATATTTATTCCTATTTAATAGATTTATAAAGATAAATTATAATCTAGATATATGATCTAGATATATGTTCTACAAATGAAATGTAATTATGGAATCATTTTTTCTGTCACGAAAATTGTAATGTACATCAGTCGTATACGACACGAACTATTTGTAAGTTTTAATTTTAACGTGATCTCATAATTACCTATATGTGTTATATACCGGGCTTTTTTTTCCTTATTACACATATGATGGACAATGTATAACTGGTTGCTTGCATCTACCCACAAGGAATTTCCTATGTGTAATTCTAAAAAAAAAAAAATCAACTCATTAGCGGCGTCGGTGCAAGCAACCTGTCAATTTTGGCATATGATACACATAGAGGTTATGGTTTTATTCAAGGCAATACACGACAGGGTTTTTGAAGACACGCAAAGTATACGTAACGTATTGTGGATTTATGCCATTACATGCAGTACGTATACGGCCTTTCAATTCATCTACGTTATGTATTTGTACGTCATTAAAAATTTTACTTTTCAGGTAACCCCAAAGAAAATAATCATTTGTTGACATATCAGCTGATCTTGATACATTACGAATACTCTCGTGTATTGTCTTGAATAAAAACATAACCTCTCTGTGTAACATATGCCAAAATTGACAGGTTGCTTGCACCCTTGGCTTGCACCGTCGCCGCTAATGAGTTTTTTTTTTTTTTTTTAGAATTACACAGGAAATTCGTTGCGGGCAGATGCAGGCAACCAGTTATACATTATCAATCATATGTGTAAAAACGAAAAAAAAAGCCCGGTATTGTTTTCTTTGGTTGCTAACATGATTAATAAATGTTTTTATTAACATCACTGACGACCGACAAAATCCAAATGTCCGAAAGCTTGGAGGTTTAATCAAATATTGTGTTTCATTGGCCGAATACCCGGCCAGGAAGCGGGATTTACTCTACCGAGCCAAGTTTGCAGCCTGAGCGTAGCGAGTAGAGTAAATAAAGGTAGAGTAAATCCCGCTTCCTTCCCTTGTAATGTAATATACTATTCACAATAACATGACATTTGTCAAACTGACGGCAAGGGTTTTTATGGTCCAATGTTCAACTTATTTTTATTATTTCTGAGGTGGATTCTTGTACAAACGAATATTAAATGGATGATACATTTACAGTTTTTAATACTCTAAAAAATATTCCTTTACGATTTTTCTCTAAAATTAATACGGGAGCTACTACATATTTAATTTTACATGTAATATTCCTATATTCGCCCCTTATCCCAGACACTCGGTGTGTGTGTGTGTGTGTGTTAAGAAATTATTAAATTTAAAATCTATTGCTAAGTTCATGCCAGTATTACTAATTAGACATAATGCAGGACTTTTTTGCCATTACAACAACTTTTTCCTCTTAAATGCATACCAAAAAAGTTGTCCTTTTGTTACCCATTATTCTGATCAAGCTGTAGATAATTATCAATAGAAAAGACCCCAAAAATGCAAGGCGATTGAAACAGGCGCACACTCAAAGGATAAAATATAATTTGTCGAAATAGATTTTCCACCAGATTTACTGACATTGTCACTGTAATATCGCTTCAACATTTTACTTACTGAACTTCTTTTTCTGAAGATACTTTACACACATGGCCTTGAAACGAACTTTTCCTGTCTTGAATTACGGGACCATGTATTATGTCAAATGGTTCACATGCCTCCTCTTTGTTTACTTTGAAGGTTTTCACATCTTCGTTCACTTCTTTCGGGTCATCAGTAATCACAGCAATGTCTGATGTAATTTCTTTAAGTTTTTCTATCCACTGAAATAATATCGGTTCACCAATATGGTCCCTAAAGGAAGTTGTTGGTGAGCATAAATTGTGATATCTTTATAAAGTTGAAGGTAATTTTATCCATTTTCTGTTTTCTAAATAATTCCTATTCTCAAGTGCCGACTTATCACTTTCTTTTTAGTATCACGAAAATAATACAATTACTCGTTTCGGTAAAGACCAATTTAAAAATTAAACAGATAAAACATTTATTCACTGATAAAATTATCACCCAGCTGTGAATACAACATAGTGAACTTAGTAGCGTCTAAACCTTAGTTAATACTAAAAACTGTTACAAAGTACATCACTGAAGGTCATTTCTGCAAGATAAATCACATTCTAATTAGCATTAATAGTTACTAAGCTTTAGTAGCTAATAGGGTCGTCTGTCAATTTTTAAACTTCAAATTGTTTAGGGTCACACAGACTGAATTTAATTCATTTCTCGAAGTAAGTAGTTTATTCTCTTCATGTGAATTGTAGCAACGGATTTTAAATTCCCTGCAGGGTTACTTTTAAATTTTTAGGATCTACACAATATTTAAAGCAAGTGCCCATAAAAATATGCTACTTACAGGTACAATTCTTCAAATGACCGACTGATATGCTGCTTAGTTGTTTTATTTAAGCAAGGTGCCAATAACTGATAAGTTGGTGGCGCCTGCAAAGGATATGAAGCATTCAAAGTTAGAAACAGCTTCACATCGGCAGATATCTGTATGCTGTACGAGGTATCACTGTCGATTTCTTTTTGCCACTCGTTGCCATATATCGACTCAAGAGCTTCAATTTCTTCAGCTTGCTGTGAGGCATTATCCATGTTAAATGTAACAACCTGTTAAAGTAGTAGTTAAAAGTTATGAACTGCAGTATGTATATTAATCACTCTCGATCAATACACTGTCACTCATGCTTGCATACAATTTGTACTTAGAAACTTTTTATTAGTATATCTTGCAGATTTACGTGGGAATATATCTCAGCTCTATTATCTTGAATATACAAACATAAAATCAACGTATAGTTCGTTGACATCTGCACTGTCAACTGACTGTGTGTTGGGTGTTGGCACTCTTTGGTTAGCACCACTGTTATTAATCACTAAATGATTCTAAGTTTTACCTATTGGTATCTCGTCAAATCATCCACTGACAGACAGTGTCAAACATTTTAATGATGGAAAACATGATGGATATTTGCAAGAAAAACGAACTATACAGGGTGAGTTAATACGACGGGCAGGCTCGATTACACCCACACCGTTAATGATATCGAAATGAACCAAAATACGCTGCAAACGGGAGGCTAAAGTGCAGTTTGTAAAATTATTTTGCCATATACAGGATGTTCTATTTTTGCAGGGCAGCCTTCGACCTAGTTTTTTTTAATGGCACCCCCTGTATAAATTTACATATTTGAATTTGCCCTTTTTTGGCTTTATAAGTCCGTTTAGTTTTTTCAATTCGCTTTAACCGTTCAGAAGTTGTTCACGTTATTCTAAAAATTAATGTGTTGGCAGGCACCTATTAAAAAAAATCGCAGTGCACTTGGTTTCTGGGATATCAAGTTGGGACTTTGCCTGAGTGTAAACAACTTACTGAGGGATCTTCTGGCGGCAAAACCGCCTATCTTCATTGTGGCATCACCTTGCTGTGACACATTAATTTTGGTAAACTTTGAAGTGCAATAACTTAATTTTTTTAAATAGCACACACTATATTTCCGTACTAAGTCCTATTCAGGGTCTCATTTTACATCTTTTTTGTACCTTTTATTTTTTCTTAAAAGTTGAGATAATTCTGATTTTCTAAAAAATGTACACAGATCTCATCGATATAAACTTAGCGGGCCATCAAAATCACTTAATTCTGTCATGCCAACGTCAAAGTGACATTTATTGTAGGACACGTTTTATTTTTCTTAGCGCAATTTCTTAATGAATTTTTCTAATAATGAAATGGTGGATATGGTTTATGTAACACGTTGACAGCGCAAACCGTTGCTGGTGATCAGAATCTATTGAGGCATAACAAATCAATAATAAAAACATTTTAATTAAACTATAACATTACAACATAACAAAAATAACATTTAACTTTACAATAAGTATAACATTATAAAAAATGTTCAAAATGACGCCCCTCTTGTGCAATACATTCGTCAATTCTTTTTAAAAATGAGCAATTCACTGTTTCTAAAGTGGCATGATCAATGCTACGGAAAGCCTCTCTAATTATTTCCTGCATGTTTTCCCTGGTAGTAACTTCTGCTTCGTACACCCGATCATGAACAAAACCCCATAGAAAAAAGTCGGGTTTCGTCAAGTAAGGTGACCTTGCAGGCAATGGCACCAGACCAAAGAACACCGGACCTCCTCTGCCAATCCAGCGATCCTCAAATTCTTCATTTAAATAATCCCTAACAATTCGACTATTGTGTGGAGGGGCACCATCATGCTGAAATCATAGTCTTCTGATAAGATCAAGGGGCTAATCATCGAGGTACAATTGAAAATCGTTTTGGAGAAAATCAAGATATATTTGTCCATTCAGTGGACCGTCAAAATATTATGGACCTATAATTCTATGACCCACCACACCTCCCCAAACATTAACAGACCAGCGATGTTGGTGGTCAAGTGCTCGAATTAAATGGGGGTTTGTGTTATCATATATAATACAACGAGTGGACATGACTATCGATAATCCCATGAGTTGGGACACGAAACATGTTGTCAAATATTAATTCCACGAGTCTGAAAGACGAGTATATTTATTTGACAACATGCTGAGTGCATCAACCAATGTGATTATCAATAGTCACGATTCCAAGAGTTGTATTCGTCACATTATATCACGAATTTTGTCCAATTGTGACATTTCAGTTGACAGCATAGCACACAAGATGTGCAGAGGACCAAGTGTGATTATCACTTATTAGTCAATTCGAGTTCTGATTATCAGCTATTAGGCGGTCGCTAGGATAGGGAAGAAAAGCATTATGAGTGATATAATCATAATAATGATAGTTGTGAGTGTTGACTTCACCGTTTTTCTTAAATGTCACTTCGTCTGTAAACAGAACATTATTATAGAAGCCATAAAGAAGTGTTCCATATTTCGGGCCCATAAACAGAATTGTTGCCTCTCGATGAAGTCATTTTCATTTTAACCTTGCACTAACTGAACATGATACGGATGGAATATATTTTTACAGCTTATTCTGGAGACGCTGGTTTTGGGAATCGGCAGTTCTTGACTTACGGCCCGGGAACTTCTGTGTGGGTTTTCTAACTCTTTGCACAACTAGATGTTCATTTTCGCCTTCGATCGCTGGTCTTCCGCGAAAATGTTTCTCATGCTGGACACTGCCCGTCCGTTCAAATCTTTCCTTCACATTTCCAGAGTCTCTTGACCTTGGGTGCTTTTTATCGGGATATATCCGAGCATAAATTCTGGTAGCCAGCAATGGGTTCCGCTCACTTTTACCCAGTACATAAATCATATCCACAATTTCATCGTGCGAAAGTTTCATGTTCACGATATAAATTACAACGTGTCGTACAATAAATGTCACTTTGACGTTGATATGACAGAAACAATTGATATTCAATGCACGTTAAGTTTATATCGATAACATCTGGGTTCATTTTTCAGAAAATCCAAATTATTTCTCAAACTATGAACTTTTAAGAAAAAATATAAGGGGCGAAACAGATGTAAAATGAGATGCTGAATACGACTAAGTAAATGAAATATAGGGTGTGCCATTTAAAAATTTAAAAAAATCAAATAATGAGATGCTGAATATGACTAAGTAATGAAATATAGGGTGTGCTATTTTAAAAAATCAAGTTATGGATGGCTCTTCAAAGTTTACCAAAATTAATGTCCCACCGGAAGGTGATGCCACAATGCAAATCGACAATCTTGCCGCCAGAAGATACCCCAGACCGTTGTTTAGGATCTGGCAAAGTCCCAACCCGATATCCTAGAAAACAAGTGCCCTGCGATTTTTTTAATAAGTGCCAGGCAAATTCCACTATGTAAATTAATACATACATCAGGTGCAATTTAAAAAAAACTAGATCCAAGGCTGCCCTACAAAAATGGAACACTCTGTATATGGCAAAATAATTTTACAAACTGCAGTTTGGCCTCTAGTTTGCAGTGCCGTTTGGTTCATTTCGATATCATTAATGGTGTAGGTGTAATCGAGCCTGGCCGTCCTATTGACTCACCCTGTATAGAATCCTCTTAAATGATAGGGAGAACAGGTCAGTGTTACTTAACACTGTAATTACTAAAAATATTTAAACAACTTCTGCCTCGATCATTTTCAAACACCATCCATGCTATGCTCACACGATAACACAATTTATGTTGTTGACATTAGAGGAACTAAGGTCCGTATCTATAGTCCGTACCCGAGTACGAGTTCGACTCAAGTCGTATATTTGGTTGCATATTTTCTTTAAACTTTTATGCACCAAACGCAACCAGATATACGCAAATACAGTAGGTTCATTCCAAGTAACAGTCCCGGACGGTCCGCTGACGGACTGTGGACAGTTTCGGATAGTTACGTTGCGCAGGCGCGATTTTGGACTGGATCAGAAAATTTACTGACGGATTTCTAACGATTGAAAGAGGGGATGAGCGGCAGATTTCGAACCGATATTTGCCGGTAACTCTCCCTTCTTGGGAGAGATTACTTATGAAATAAGTAATTTTTTTAATTAGTCTGCTTAACGAGCTTTGGCTTATATTAAAGCGATCAGCAACTGCTCTGAATGATGTCGCTTCGTTACCAGCAAACCATAAAAATACAGTCATAGCTTTTAAAGCTGATATTTTCATAGCTGGCCCTTCATTATCATTAAAATAATGACTATCATGATATTTTTCCGATAATTCTTCCGTTAATCTACGACTTATCCTAAAATGTTTAATATATTGTTCATCACTTAGTAACGGTACGGTTTCTTCAAAATAATATTCCTTTTTTGGTACATTCATAACCTCCAACAACTCTTCCAAATCTTCATCGCTGGACCAGAAACCATTCATGTAAACAAATATGTGAATTACAAATCAGAATTGTCCAGAAAACTAAAATAAATCAAAATAGAAATTGTACTATCATCCACGTGTATTTTAAACACGTTTAAAGGTCAGTAGGTAGTCTAGGAGAGTTCTCCGACGAAATCCCCATAAGGATTACATGGGAGCTTATCAGACTCCGAATACATCCGGTCGGGCTGGTCGTCGAATTCGTCTAAGTCCCTTATCAGCGATGTGTATGTTGGGCTGCCTAACCTCTGCGCGGGAGCCGCCATCTTGGATTACGCGCGAGTTTTGAATTATTTGAATTAATTAATTAATTAATTAATTAATTAATTAATTTAATTAAAAGTTTTTACGGTCTGCCGGGTTCGATCCATGGAACTTCCTGTCGTGTGTGTTTACAAGCCCGAGACGTTACGCAATGCGCTAATCTCGGAACTGATAAGAGTCACACTAAATGTATGTGTTAATCGCAGGACATCCTGTCGAATTGTGCTGAGGCGCGCGAACTTGTAGCGCCATCTGGCGAAGGATTGATAAGAAAAAAAAAAAAAAATACAGGTGGCTGCTATCGCCCGGGTGTGTCCCCCGAGCGACACAAGTACTATAAATTACAGGTGCCTAGTGATAACCAGGAATACCACCTGTCGTACCAACTTAAATTTTTCGTAATCCCTGTGATTTGGTAATATACGGGTACCGATTGAGAAATAAATTTCGTGTCAATATACGAGGCCGTAAAATATTAAATCCAATATGGCGTGCGTGTGTAAATTGAAGATGGACGACAGCGTAAAATGTACAGGAGGATCGACTAACAGCGTGTGCAAATCCAATATGGCCCGCGTGTGCAAATCAAAGATGGAGGACAGCGTAAAATGTACAGGAGAATCGGATAACAGTATGTACAGGGTGTTTAATATAAATCCAATTGTTTATGTATCTTTCAAATTTTACTTATCTTATAAAATAAAACACAATTTGTTAAAAAGATATAAAATGTTTATTATGTTTTACCATTACAAAGCTTGACATATTTGTATAGAACAAGTGCATTAACAACGGAGCAAACAGAGTATCTATACTTATGAACACTGCAACTATCTAACGTTTTAAAAATAATCGGACAATTATGATCTAATTCTAAGTCTATTACATTTCTATAGAAATATCTTAAATATGAGGCCTTTTGGCTCCCCTTGACGTAGACGATATCGGCAGGGAATTGACTGAATATATGAGGTAACTCCTGAAGATCAACGTGGCCCCAGCTGTATCGCAGACCGTGATGATTTCGTTCTAACCAGCGAATTTGTCGTTTGTACTTGTCTGGAACTTCAGAGAATCGCCCGAGCGTTTGAACAGATAGCACACAGGTCTTCCATCATAGGTGAAAACCAGCTCTTTGGGTGTGAATTCGGGGACGTTAAAGCCTTGAACATCTACGACTAATATCTTCTGCGGTGTCAAGCTTTGTTTATGAAGAATTATCGTTGGTTGATGCATTGATTCCTGGAACGCAGCTATTTGTTTTTGAAGAACCGGCTCCAATAATTCCCCGACCTTCTTTATACGATTGTCGAATCTCCGCATGTCGCACGCTTCCCTCATCCAGTTCACTTTGTCAAACCCATCTATCTCTTTTTCCACATTATAATTAAATATTACTGCCGGTAAATCGAAGGTGACGTACTTGGTTATATTCATTTTAAATTAGCTTTCGTACGATCCCGGACAATGGAGTATATTCCACAATAGTATCGTTCAGAATGAGACAATAAGCGCGAGTATTATCCTTAAATGACGACGAAGCTTCCATCTCAAGTCGTAAGTCCACCGTAGATGATTTTACACTTTCGTTTTGCTTGGACACGTCGAAAACAAACATTGCGTAGTCTTTGAATTCAGTAAACGAAAAGTGAGGTTGATTAGTTCGTCCGAAATAACTTTGTTGAAACTGACAGAACATGTTGAACGCTGTTAAATAATCGTTGTTTTGGAAATCTAGATTTAAATGATCATAGGGGTATGATTCAGAATTCAGGAAGACTCTAACGTTTCTAATTTGACAATGATCAAACATTGACGCATTCTCAGCAGCTACTCCTTTTTTATTTTCTTGGAACGCGATAATTATAAAGCGTGGTTTCTCTAAACTACTAGAAGTCTTTACAGCCCAAATGTCGTCCCTAGACTTTTTCATTGCAGGTAATTCATGAAGCTCCCATTTTCGGAATGCAATCGGAATACGTGGATCGTTTTTAATTTGCTCGTACATTTCTAATTTTAACGTATCATTTAATTGGACGTGAGGCACACGCCATTCAATTTTATGTATGTTAAATTTAATCTGATTAACCACAGCAGCAACATCGTCGCATTTGAAACAATTGACATCGCTGGACGAACGCAGCAAAATTAGTTCTTGCTTTACGTTGATAATGAGTTTATTATAATCTTCTGCGAACCCCATTAAACATTTTAGGGGTATAAGTGCAAAGAACTTTTTGCTTGCAAAGTAAGTTTTTACTGTATTTCCCACTGCACACCATCCAGCAGTTCCTAGTACTTTCATGTCATCACCAGAATTGTAAGAAAGATATCCTTTTAAAGTAGTTGTAATTCCCAAGTCCCTTGTTCGGTCAACTTCGACTCCATTTAGTTCATAACGTATTTCCTCGAATAAGAATGCAAATGCATTCGTAACCAACTCAAATGTTTTTCCGGCGGTTAAATTATGTTCAATTGCACCACTTATGTAAAGGAAACTGTGGGCTGGATGTGTGAAAATATCTTGGTTTTGAATTGCAATCCTGATTTCGTCATTATTTCCAAAATTCGAAGTTCTAGGCTGATATGTGTGGTATTGATCGTTAACGATACTCTCGTCAAATTGCACTTTATCGAAAACGCTAATTTTGTCCATTGTATTTAATTCTGTAGCCAAGAGACAATAGCTTAGCAATATTTTCACGTGTTATCTCTCCGGCAGCGAAATCAGTTCTGATTCTGTGAGGAGTCCTCTGCGCGTTATATACTATCCCCATCACAGGGTCTTTAACTCAAGCCGAACTAAAATATGTTCACCTCTGAAGTTGACAGGATTCCCTTCTTGATCTACTATTTTAAGTGTAATGGTATCTATACTGTTGCGAGCATTCACAGGCAGATACAGAATATTGCGTGGATCTATGATAATCCCGTAACCTGGGTCTACTGAAGGGGTAAACTCGAATAAAGTATGGGATAATTTATCGTCATAATATGCTCCCGTAACAATGTTGCACTCGATTCTAATAGTATTGACTTTAATTATTTGCACTGGAAGATCGGATCTGTAAAGTTTTCCTGCCTTTAAAATTTTCTTTCCGGAGAAACCCAATAGTGTTCCAATTGTTCCTTTATTGGGGGAGAAATCTATTTCGAATTTACTCTTAATCTCACACTGAAGAGTATTGTTGTTCGGCTTTAAAGATAAAATGGTGTCAGCTTGTGAAATGTCGATGTTATATTCCTTGGTCAACTCTTGCTGCAGGTACAATTCAATATCGCGAATTTCGTACGAACCAGTTAAAATATTTATAATCTTGTTATTGCAAATAAATTTACTGTTGATGCCTTCTTCGATATTTGGTATCGAGTTGTATGTATGAAACCCGATCAATCCTAAACAATACTGTCTATTAGAATCTAGATCTATCGGAGGATGATAGTTAACCGAGAGCACGCTGGTTACACCTTGCAGGGTGAAAGTCTGTGACATGACTAAACATATATTGCATACTCTTTATTTATACAAGAATTCTAAACATAAGTGTCCACAGTTGTAGGAATTAAAGTATTGATATTGATCATGATTATATTTGATTTCACAATTTATAAAATATTTCCTTAGCTCTACCGGTGGGGTCAGGTTTCCAAAACTGTCAAAATACTTAACGACATTGCCTCTTTTTTTATATGCTACCCAATGCGTGCCATCTCCCCTCAAGGAATCCATATTAACAATAGCGGATTCGTTGTAATGAGGTACTGGAGGTAAATTATTGCGCATAAAGACTCCTCTAAAATATTTTACGTTTTTAGTAAATTTATTCAAGTCGATGTTGGTGAGAGCGCGCTTAGGTAGCAATTTTAACAGTTTTTTGGTCTTTGTTGTTTAAGATAAAGACCCATTCCTTTACGGTAAGGTTTCAGGTACAATCCTTGTCCTTTCTTGCCTAGAGCAATTGCCTCCATCGTCTTGTTATGCCTCTCAGACTCGGACAGTTTTTTGCGGGCTTCACCAACAGAACTTACTGCCTTAGCAATACCCGCAGCTCCCCCAGCCAGCGAACCTAGTGCACTTAAGCCTGCAAACAGCGGTATGAGCGGTAAAAATCCTCCGCGCTTAGGAATTGGTATCATTCTTGGAGTTCGAATTTTCTTCCTTCCTCCAGAATTCTTAATTGCAAGTTTGGCTGCAGAAAGTGCCACACTCGATCCTTTTTTTCTCTTGAATCCGTTCAAACTCTTTCTAGCCTCAGCTACTACGCCGCTCCTTAAAAACGTTTTCTTAATACCCATTCCCGTCTTTCGTTTTATCTTCATTGCAGCTGCAACAGCTAAAGCCGTGGCTTTTTCACCAAGTTTAGAATCGCTTGCTTTTACACGAGCCCAGGCAGCCTCCTGGAGTTCTTTGTCCGCTCTGTGACGCTCGCTTAAGTTATTTTTAGAGTTTGAATATGCAATGTCGTGACGTTTGCATGCGACGTCTAGAGGGTTTATGCCGGGGTCTCCTCGTTGCAGACGCTTTTGTAGTTTGGTGCCAGGCCCGCAGTACTGGTAACCGGGCAAGTGAGCCTCGAAAGGTAAATTGTTAATAAGCGAGTTGATTATTCCCGATCCGTGGTGTGCAGACATTTAAACGATTTCTCTCTCTTGTCACCAGTATTTATACCATCACACTTGAGAATCGCGTGTCAGTACGATGAGGTTTATTAAACAGAAGAGTTCTTTGACAATTGAGAACATGGATACGTGTATTGGCGGTAAAGGCATAAAACATCGTCACAGTGAACTGTTACCAAATTCAATTCGTGCACTTATATGCGGGCCGTCGAATTGTGGCAAATCAAACGTTATGCTTTCCCTTCTGTTCGAACCGAACGGTTTAAAATTTGAAAACGTCTACATATACTCTAAATCTCTCTACCAACCCAAATATGTCTTTTTAACAAAAGTGTTCAATGAACTTGAAATGGTTGGATACTTTCCGTTTACGGAAAACGGTGAAATTCTAAGTCCCATTGAAGCCAAAGAAAATTCCATATTCATATTTGATGATGTGGCATGCGATCGACAGGATAAAATCAGAGAATATTTCAGCATGGGGAGGCATAGAAACGTTGATTCGTTTTATCTGTGTCAGACTTACACGCGCATTCCCAAACATTTGATACGTGATAATGCAAATTTAATTATTTTGTTCAAACAAGATGATCTTAATCTTAAACACGTCTACAGCGATCACGTCGGTGCCGATATGAGCTATGAAACATTTAAAAGTATGTGTGCCAACTGTTGGAATGATAAATACGGATTCATTGCGATCGACAAAGATAGTGACATCGATAAAGGTCGGTATCGCAGGGGGTTTGATCAGTATATATTACATGACTCTGAGAAACAGCATTAGTTCACCTTGAGTTATAGAATAAGCCTGTTCATATCAGCCTCTTTATATCAGCCTGTTTATATCAGCCTCTTTATATCAGCCTGTTTATATCAGCCTCTTTTATATCAGACTGTTTATATCAGCCTCTTTTATATCAGCCTGTTTATATCAGCCTCTTTTATATCAGCCTGTTTATATCAGCCTGTTTATATCAGCCTCTTTTATATCAGCCTGTTTATATCAGCCTGTTTATATCAGCCTGTTTATATCAGCCTGTTTATATCAGCCTGTTTATATCAGCCTGTTTATATCAGCCTGTTTATATCAGCCTGTTTATATCAGCCTGATAATCAGCCTGATTATATCAGCCTGATTATATCAGCCTGTTTATATCAGCCTGATTATATCAGCCTGATTATATCAGCCTGTTTATATCAGCCTGTTTATATCAGCCTGTTTATATCAGCCTCTTTATATCAGCCTGTTTATATCAGCCTGTTTATATCAGCCTGTTTATATCAGCCTGTTTATATCAGCCTCTTTATATCAGCCTGTTTAAAAGAGGTCCGATCATGGAGAAGCAAGTATCTAAGCGGTTGATTAATATAAAAGATAAAATTCGAAAAAAATTATTGGCTCTTAGAGTGAAAAGTTCAGAAGACGATGAAATTTTAAATAAAACATATAAACCGCTTATCGACCCAATTAAAAATTTCATCAAGACGTCAACTATAATTTCCACGTCGAATCCGTATCTGCATACACCTCCTACAATTAGTAAGAAGTCTCCTCAATCACCGCAGCATATTTCCAAGCAAATATTCAATCCTGATACGCCTAATATATCGAAAATAACTGATCGAAGATCATCTAACCCCAAACAGCTAGAGATCAGTGCATATAAATACGAAGAACCTCCAAAAGTTCACTTTGCTCCACCCGAAACGTATGAGAGCCTACCTGAAATGACATATTATAATGATAAGGTAGCAGAAGATGCTGATAATGTTTTAGTAGCAGAATATGCTGATAATGTTTTCAATGAAGAGCCTCAATTCGAACCATTAACCGAGGAAGGAATTTTACAATACTTGGAACAGTATCCTCCAATAGTGAGACCATTGCTTATTGGTTACATAGGAGACGTTAAGAATGTAGCTTTCGATAAATCTACATTTACAGGAGCTGTATATGATATAAACACAAGTTCTGTCACCGTTGGTAATAAAATCATAAACATTGATAGAAATGGGAACATTGAATTAGACGGAAAAGTATTTGAGGGCACAGAAGGATTATTTGAGCTACTTTTTAAGAAAGATCCAAATAATTACACCAAGCAAGATAGAGAAAATTATGTAAATCTTCTGCTTCATTCTAATGCATTATACCGGAATCACGATCCGACGAAACAGTTACAAGGAAATCGCTCTGACAAATATTTGAGTATTATTAAACCCATACTTGCTCGCAGAAAACGTGAAAGACAAAATACGGAACCTCGGTCAATAGCTAACGAACTGTTGGAAGCAGTCGAAGAATCTCAAAACTTAAATCGAAGCATGAGCTGGACTGGTACTTATCTAGCACCGTCAAGTACAAGTGGTGCGGGATTTGATTCCGAATTGTGTGTTGAAAATAAGCCATACCGATACACGTATTGGAATGATCCAAACGAATTGATCGAAAGATTATGGCTACTTCATGCCTCCAAGAATGCTGGAAATAACTCTCACATGAATGAAATCGTGGCCATTGAAGAAGAGCTAAGAGAAGCCAATATAATCTATTAAAATCATTCAGAGAAGTGCCATTCTCGCCATGAGTGTTGACAAGTTCGGTCGATTTTCTCATACGTCGGGCCAGAGTCCTGGGATGCGAGGTCCTCCTGGAGTCGGATTTAGCTTGACCGAAAGAGGAGATTTCGATGTTAAGGGTAAACGTTTAAAACGAGTCAGGGATCCCGAAGAGTTTACGGATGCATCAACCAAGAGATACGTCGATACAAAAATTGATCAGATTAGTGCGCCCGTTGAAAAGAAACTGGATTCAGTTGTTTCAAAATTTGATGATCTAAAACTAAAAAACCAACGCACAATCAGCACATTGAGTAATCTGATAACAAAATGCTATAAAGAAAATCATACACATGGAACAAAAATTGATTCACTCCTACAGGAAGTGAAAAAACGAATTGAAACAAATAATGAGAAAATAATTAAGTTAGATGAACTCTATGTGAAACAAGAAGAATCTCTAAAGGAAAACAAGACGGAATTAGACGTTAAAGCCTTTAACTTTCAAAGACAGTTGGATGAAAATCTGGTGAAAATTAATAATATAAGACCTGAGGAGATGGTACAGGCTACTGGCTGGAAAACACATACCGAGGACACGGACACGAAAATTGATAATATCGATAGATATATAGCAGACATGAGGAAGACAGTTGATATATCTATGGCAGAAATGCGGAATACAGTTGATAAACAATCCAAAGCCCTCGAGAAATTGAACGAAAACGTGAAGAAAAATATACCGGAGCCACTTCAATTTGCGGCGTTGATAGCAAATGTGGAGAAAATTAAAGCACAATTGGCAGAAAACCTAAGGAAAATTGATATACTTTCTGCACAACAAGAAAAATCTCAGAGAGAAATCGACGAAGCCAATGTGTTGAGGAAACCCGTCAGTAGTATTAGTGGACGTATATAAAGATGGAGGCTACAGCACAAATGCCTCGCAGAGCACAATCATGAGTAAAATTAAACAGGACGTGGTTACCGAGCTCCACAGACCTGCACGAAAATATTTCAATAGACGCCGCACGATACTAAAAGGTATCGACGATTTGTGGCAGGCTGATTTGGCTGAATTTCAATTATACTCTCGAGAAAACAAAGGTTACAAATTCATGCTAGTTGTCATCGATTGCTTTTCAAAGTTCCTGTGGACTGCTCCATTAAAGGATAAATCGGGGTCGAGTTTGAGCAGCGCATTTAAAAAGATATTTGCTACGGATGGTAGGACCCCTAAAAATTTGCAAACGGACCAAGGAAAGGAATTTTATAATCGTGAGTTTACTTCGCTCATGCACAAACATGGAATAAATCATTACTCGTCGTATACTACAATTAAAGCGTCGATGGCCGAACGAGTTATTCGCACATTGAAAGATAATCTGTATCGTGCATTTAGTTTGCTAGGGAAATACAAGTGGTTTGATGTATTGAATGATGTTACTTTACAATATAATAACAGGAAACATCGCACTATAGGAATGCGTCCGAGCGAAGTGTCAAGCGATAACGAGACCCAGTTTTTGAACTCGGTGTATTCGCATATAAAAATAGCTGGTGATCGAAAATTCGTCGTTGGGGATATTGTACGAATCAGTAAACAAAAGGCTCTCTTCGAGAAGGGTTATACACCAAACTGGTCAACAGAGCTGTTCAAGATTAAAACCGTGAAAATCAGCCAGCCTGCTGTTTATTTACTTGAAGATATGCACGGCAGCCCAATAAAAGGTGCCTTTTACACTGAAGAGTTGCAGAAAGCAAAGCACTCTGACGTGTATCTCGTGGAAAAAGTGTTACGTAAAAAGGGAAAAAAAGTGTTCGTTAAGTGGCTGGGTCTTGACAAATCGCAAAACAGCTGGATAGACAATACGAATATTTTATAAAAATGGAATCCCTCAACGACATCGGTGACGACGACTTGCCGAAGAAGAAAGCAAAGTCTGCTGCAATAAAATTTTATCCTAATTGTCAACGTTCCGTGAAGGCCACCTACAGACGTAAGAGCGATTCTTCCACACATCTGCTGGCCGTTTTACTATGCATCGCTTCCTTCATTCCATGCGTGGCGTACCTCTGTTGTAAACCGAAATCCTATACATGTACTGTTTGCGATACTTGTATTATATAATTATTTTTCTCCATGTACTTACGGAAATAAATATAACTATTTAATTATTATGATGTTTTATTTTTTATCAAAAAAAAAAAAAAAAAAAAAAAAAAAAAACGGGGCTATTGAACACTAATTACCTGAAAACGATATAAAAGAGGTCTACAAAATAAAAACTCCAACAACAATAATACATAATACAAAATATATTAAGTTAAAACATTGGTTACATTATTATTATTATTATTATTTAAAGTTGTCACCTGGCATAGAAAAGTTTTAAAAATCTCCCGCCATCGCGAAAATGAACATGTTTGAACGGTACAACGAAAAGCCCCATCAGTACAGCGATTGCGTAGATCATGAACCCTACGAATCCAAGGATGGATACCACACATGTGAATTTTGACATCCTAGACGAATGCAGATTGAACACCTGTAGATTGGATCTGGACCTCCTTCAGTTTCGGTCCGTCCAAAAACGTTGTAATGCATATAACACGGGAGCCTTCTTCTGTACTGTTGATCGCTCTTGATACTGGGATGGAACAAATGCCAAACTTTGTACAATTCAAGCCCCTCGAGTTTTCTTATGTACTGTTCAGGGAGATACTTCATGTGTTCGCTGTTCAGCTGACTATTGTAGTATGCGTCTATGGCATCATTTACACGCACTATTAAAAGTTCGTCCATAGTCGTTGCCCAGATTAGAAAATGATGCACACAACTGTTTCAACTCTTGGTATGCTTCAATATCGCGTTTTAGTCTGCGTATATTCTCGAAGTGCTGTACAATCTTACGCCGTAATTGTCTCTTCTTGTTCATTGCACGTTCGGGCTGTTTCTAAATCTCGGCCTAACTGATCTTGATTATATATGCACAGTTCCAATATGGCGTCGACGTTCTCGCAGGGAATTGATTCTAAATCGTATTCTGCCGTGTTCAGAATTCTTACGGCTTCTGCGCTGTCGCAATTCTTGCTCACACTCAGCACATTCAGGATACAGTTGTTATAAAAATCGAAAAATTTTAGCTCCTCCAGTCTGCTCACCCTTTTTTCAACGAGCATCTGCGCTTTGCACAACACATCAAATGTTTTTCTATCCAACATGATTCTTACGCCTTTACTTTCGATGCGAGCCCAAGGCGTTTTCCTTAGATTCGAACCTAGGAACACGTCGCACCCGCTATACACCTGGTGAAAAGGTTTTTTCTCCTCGTCGGCCTCAACACTGCGTTTTCTTTTACGGGATCTTTTCGTATTTAAATGTTCTTGAATTAGATCTTTGCGACTCATGAGATGGTTCCATTCCGCATGTAGAAATGAAATATGCGTGTTTTTTGAGCCCGATAATCGAACGGCTGGATAAAATCCTCGGGCGGGGCTGAAGCCTACTGCAATGTGGACGTTTCCTCTCTTGTTCAACGGATATCGGGTCTCGTTCACAAGCCTGCACTCTGATCGTATGCTCTGGTCGAACTCGTTTAAAAGTTCATCGATGAAATCCAATCCGTCGTCGTCATCTTCGCAGTTTGATAAATCAACAACTTCGTTGCTCGATGAAACGTGTGGCGTTTGTTGCTCGACAATTTCGTTGCTCGATGAAAGGTGCGGCTGCATCATTTCATTGTATGTTTCAGAAAAGCCAGGTGTTATGCTGGGATCAAATTCCAGAGCACAATACTTGTTTAAATTGTGCCCCAACTTGTGAATTATGAATGCTTCTAGGTCGGTCAGTTTATAGTCTGTACTTGGATTATAATAATAAAGACCCCTTTCTTGCGCCATCTTTAACACGATTATGATTAACTGCATTTAAAGCATTTCATATTGTATTTATACTACTTGAGAATTTTTGGACAACCAATCAGATTAATGTGCGGTTTTCCTCATGGAAGTGGTATTTTCTGAAGATTTTCTAACGGTTATTCGCTTCCTGCAGATTTGGAATTTAATCGGGCTGGTTACCACATCCTGGTACTGTTTTCCTTATGATATGAAAAGTTTTGCTTGTTTAAAAGGAAGGTTATTGGGTAAAATAAATGGTTATATAAGATTTCAATTATATTTTATTCACACATTAATTATTTATGTATCCTTACATCAAAATCACGGCGTATTATATTGTAATAAACATGCAGACATTCCAACATCAAATAAGTGTTTTGAGAATGCGTGTGTTGTGAGATTAACCTAGATATTGTAGTGTATAAATCTCCATCTAATGTTAAACATGCAGACAATATCACATTATAATACATATTAAATTCTAACGCTTTTAGCATATTCAACTTATAATTAATCACTTTTGTCAAATCGAATAAATTTGCGAGCGTTTCTTCAGACACGATGATACTAAATCTGCGCTGTTCAATCCATATGGCCATGATGTCACGATAGACGTTTTTGACGATCTTATGATCGCCGATGGTGATGGGGTTCTGCATCTGCGAGATGTTGATTGCAGAAAACTGGTTCCATTCCTCCTCGTTGAAGAAGATGCATGAGTGAGCGCCCCAGATTTTCACAATTGGGCTGAAGCCTGCTGTGGGGCTGATACCGATGGACACGTTCTTTGTTCCAGACTTGTTCAGTGTATAAGTTGATTGGCCCAGAAGTGTAGGCTCCTTCTTGATGCTGTCATCGAACGTGCGGATTTCCATTTCTAGAGGATCGACCTCGGTTTCAACTTTAACGAAAGACATCTTAATTAGTCGGCTGTTTATACTCGAATGGTTTTTAAAACTCCGGCTTAAATGTATAGGTAGACCCCCTCCATACAAGACTTACAGTCTGTCCAATATATCCTGCGTTGAAAATATAATTGCGTCCTCCGAATTATCGCTCCGATCCAACGATCTCTCCACTCCAACAAATCGCTCGAATTCCTCGAATGTCAATCTTCGAGCCCGTTGCACGGATGGGTATCTCACAGGTGCTAGCGTGGCCAAAACAGGCGCTGGGTCTTCTTCTAATTTTCTCTTCTTAGCTGATTCGGGGATTGTTGTTGGCGTGTTATATGTAGGCAGATATATTCTAAATACCAGCGTTTTCTTTACCCTACATACGGCACACGAAGTTAATTTGCTGATGCAAAATGAGCAATACGAATGCCCACAATTCATCGCATATTTTATTAAGTTATTCAGGCATACTGGACATCTGCCGGCGTCACAGCCATCTGCAAATTCTGTAAAAATAAGGAATAAAATAATTTGCAATTTTTAGACGGCAATAGATTTCAACTTACCTTCATCTTCCGTTAATTTGGAATCGCCTCTCAGGACAAGTTCACTGTTCGCCATGATGATAAACGTTCGCGTCCAGCTATTTTCAGTATTTTCATTAAACTGAGCGCTCCCGCCGAGAACGCATACGTCTCTTCCTCCCTGCCAGCACACAATACTGATAGCCCGTTTTAACATGCGCACCCGCGTTTTTCGCATTTTTCTCGCTTGGGAGCAGGTAAAGTTATAGTTTTTATTTCATATTCCTAATCTACGCGACGAGACCTTTCGGGGGACACTCGGGGGACACACCGGGCGATAGCAGCCACCTGTAATTTTTTCTTATCAATCCTTCGCCAGATGGCGCTACAAGTTCGCGCGCCTCAGCACAATTCGACAGGATGTCCTGCGATTAACACATACATTTAGTGTGACTCTTATCAGTTCCGAGATTAGCGCATTGCGTAACGTCTCGGGCTTGTAAACACACACGACAGGAAGTTCCATGGATCGAACCCGGCAGACCGTAAAAACTTTTAATTAAATTAATTAATTAATTAATTAATTAATTAATTAATAATTCAAATAATTCAAAACTCGCGCGTAATCCAAGATGGCGGCTCCCGCGCAGAGGTTAGGCAGCCCAACATACACATCGCTGATAAGGGACTTAGACGAATTCGACGACCAGCCCGACCGGATGTATTCGGAGTCTGATAAGCTCCCATGTAATCCTTATGGGGATTTCGTCGGAGAACTCTCCTAGACTACCTACTAAGGTCCAAAAATGTGTCCACGGTCTGAGGCGCGGACTGTTCTGACGCTGGACTACAGTACACGATCCGTCCGAAACCAGTCCGCGTGCACTTGGAACGCCTGACATGAAAGGGCGCATGCGTAACCGTCCAGGACTAGTCCGGGATTGTTACTTGGAATGAACCTAGTCTAGGGCCCGTATTTATAGTCCGTACTTGAGCTTGAGTTCGACTCAAGTCGTATATTTGGTTGCGTTTAGTCTATAAACGTTTATAGAAAATACGCAACCAACTATACGACTTCAGTAGAACTCAAGCTTAAGTACGGACTATAGATACGAGCCTAGTAGTCTCAAGTACAGACTATAGATACGGGCCTAATGGCTGTACAGTCTCATTCCACACCTTACTTTGGTGATAGTTTATTTATTTTTTAAATCAGCATATTTGACGCTGGCAGTGCAGAGTCAAGTAAACGGACTATATATGATTTTTTATTAGGTTAGAATTATAGGGTGACGTCAGAGCACTTTTTTTTAATATAAATATACAGGGTGGTGTGTTGACCAACGCACCATAAGGATTTACATATAAAAATTTAAATCATTAAATATTGTCTTCCCTAATTATTTTAGAGAAAAACTGTAATGTACAGTCATGCTCACATAAATCTAGTACAAACAATTGGCAGTGCTATATAAAATTGCTATTGTAACCAAATTTCTTGTACTAGATTTATGTGATCATGACTGACATCTTGCTTCTTCATTTCAATTCACTTATTATTTTTTTTAAAAGCGTAACTTTTAATTCCTCAATTTTTTAGGTTATGGATAATGAAAAAAAAAAGTAATAGCTAATAGATAATAATTTATAATTACAATAATTTAATAATTCGATAAATTGTAGATATGCCTGATTTTTCTAAACTGGCGTTCACGTCATCAAACAGGTGTGTGATGAGGTTTTTTCGTACCAACGTGATTGTTTTCGAGAATATGCATAACAATAGTTTAAGAATCGAAATTAATCTGAGGATCATTTGTTACATAACACTGATCACTGGTGGTTATAAATAGGTGATCGGTGTATTAACCGAGGACACAATTTTCGCTTGACAATCATGTAATAAATCATGTTATGTTGGCGGCCGTGATATTTTTTCGGCAACGATGCCAAATCTTTTTCACTAACCATGCTCATACATGTGTGTACAACCAAACTTCTTTGACGTTTAACATTTGATCGATTATTACACTGCATATTTTGCCATTGTAGATGTTGAACCATAACCACAAGATTGATATCTGTACGAAAAACCGCAGAGAAGTCGACGAATTTGATACGAACCGCGCACTGTCGCACAAGATTGCACGGGCGCAACAGCTGATTCCAGCCATTTTTAAATACCCCGGACAGCTGGCAACCTTGTAAAATTGTGCCTTCATTATTATTATTTTGATGACGTAACGCTAGTTTAGAAAATTCAGAGTATATCAACTCGACGTCACATTAACCACGTGACCAAGGTTCTGTGAGGCGGATAAGGTGCGGATAAGCATTCGCGAACTTTTCTTCCGGTGATTCAATAACGCCGCGAATAATCGCTCACATAGCTGCGGGGGTCTGTTGCATTTACCTCTTGTAATCTGAATGTTGTTTAGGATTATTGTGTTCTAGCCCTAGTGTGGTGTTTTGTTCGGTTGAGTTTATCATCACACAACGGCTCTAGCACGAATATAAAAGTCCGCTCAAATGTAAACACAGAATGGAGAATGAGCTGTGTGAGGTCTATAGAGATTTCGCCGAGATCGCGTCGAAATCAGGAGAGATGTCTCATGACTCATTCTAAATGAATGTTTAATGCAGGAATAAATGCAAACTCGGTGTCGCTATATTAGCCTAAACCGCTGAAGTAAAGTGAGAGAGTAAATGTCCGATACGTCTGCTGTACGTTTTAAATGAAACCCGTGAAAACGTATGTCTCGTGAATTCATTGAATCTGTCAGTGTCACTGTTAACCTAACATATATTTCGTCTTTACATACTTGTTATGTACACATAACCTACACAGCGAAATTATAGCATTGGAGATTTGACATTAACGCGATACAAATGAACTAATTCGTAGGCCTAATTGGCCGGGTGCAATTTTGCGCAACCAAACATCTGGCCGACCGCGTGCGTATAAGTGTAGACACACGTTCAAGAAAATTTGAACCATACATTCCAAATGTATGAGTCATGAGACACCTCTCGTGATTACGAGTATAGCCCCTGCCACCCAGAATTCTAGTGACCTGTGCTAGCAACTGATCACGCACAGAGTAAATACTGAATAAATTGGTTTTATACAACTATTACAACATTTATACAACTAAACAACCTAGTAAAGCTTTACTATTGCCGGATTTAAGAGGAATGCTCCTGGTGGGTCCACATAATTGTAGTGTGGTCTTGATTAATCTTGTATCTTGTTCTGGTATCATTAATTTCAATGATGGGCACCGTTAACCAAAACATTAACTTCGATAATTATAGTCCGTTAATGCAATATCTTAGTTCTGTCCATAATCCAATACTCTTAAAATAAAGTAACGGAAGTTAATACTTTTTTGTAATACCTCTGTGTTATTGACATTTGTCAGTACTGTCTGCTTGATCGATATGACAGGCGTAAAGGCCTTGGCCGTTATAATAACGGCCGTGGACGTTATTTAAATGACAACGCAAATTTATGAGCAATAAACTCTTCATATTCTTTCTCATACCTGCTGCTGCTTTTTTGGGGAAGTAAATCGATTGTGGAGCATTTGCTTCATTTAGTACATCTTCGGGTATACCACAAAACGAAGAACTTTGCACATCTGACATTATTTTTCTAATTTCACTTTAATTGGTTTGTTTGTATTTGAACTGTTGATGTTGCTATGGTATCAAATTGCCCTGGATAACTATTTTATTAATTTTGAAATTTAATATTGATAAATTGACCAGTTTTTGTAATTTAGGTATTACAAAAAGTATCGAACAACATACGGCCGATATGTAGCTAATAACAGGCGCGGGTTGAAGTTTGTAAACCGAGGCGAAGCGAAGCGGAGCGGAGCGCAGCCGAGGTTTATATTCAACCAAGCATATCGGCCTAATGGCGTTATATACTATAACGCATAATCCGTTATAGTTAATTATTTTTTTTATTATAATATAACAGAATTGAGGAAAATAGTTACACATATAAAATGTATATTCATTTGAATTTAATAGAAAATTAGTTTTAATATTGTATTTTATCAAGTTTTTGAACTTTTGCTTCAATTAACAATAGAAACTAGCAGTTAATTAAAATTAAAATTTTAAAACTATTATTTTGGTGGGAACTGAAAGGTAAAATTAAAGAATAAAATACTATTGAAATGCGAAACACAGTTTTTAATTTATAAAAAAAATATTATTATAATTATTAATTATTGATTAATAACATTTACGGCAGAATGTGTTGGTTTCTGTTTAAAAACAAAACTTTTTCAAAATTGGGGCAAGATATCCTTTCCCAGCACGAAAAGTCATTCTACTGTAGCCGAGAATGGAATAGCTGTATTGAATTTTAGGAAAAGGTCGATAAAAACCTTAAAATTAATTTATTTCAAACTAAGCGACAAATTTTAAAAAGTAATACAACGTTGTATTGCAAATTACGTAACCTTTCAGATAAACCATCACTTAACGCCAACTTCAATTTAAAAAAAATGGCTTCACCTACCCTGCGGCGAGGGGTTAAAAAATAAAGATAATTTGCCTGCCAAAAGTTGTTTCCTTTTAATTAAAAATTGACGTATTTCAGCGATTTCGTGAAAAAAATTATATTCGTACATAGTTAGGGTGTTTTATTAGTTCTACTCAAGCTCCGAGAGCACGTCCGTTTAGTTCAAGTGCGCTGAGACAATCTTCTGAAAGACACCCCTTATAGGGGTAGTGTCGGATTCCTACCGACTAAACCCTTTCCATACTCAGGACACCAGAAGGCGTCCATAAATCAATAATGAGGTACCGGTTGTTTACCATGATCTGCCGCATCATATTTATCATCAGAAATGTTCAGCATTCAAAAATGAGCATTTAAATGAAACCCCGAAGGTTTGAATCTTTTAAGTTAATAACCCCTCACTGGTCTTTTGAAAATACTAACTGGCAGTCAGCAGGACTCAACTAAGTATGTGTTTCGGCGTGCGATGCTTAATCCATGGGTTGTCTGTGTCATATTGACCCAGACCCTGGATAAGTCCGTTCACGCTAGCTTCTGCTTTGCTATAGAAACGGAGAGTCTACTGACAAACAAACTCTTGGATCTGAGGCAAATTGAAGTCGTTGCAATGCAATATACTGTTCCTCACGAAGTAGTGACAACCAGTAAAGACTCTCACACACTTGTTCTGGAACACTTGCAGACGTGCTACCTGGACTTTATTATATGCCCATGCTGGACAGGCAGATGTCAGTATAGGCCGAAGGAAGCTCCTATACAGCAATCGCTTACTGTTGTATGAGAACCTCGAATTCTCATTGATCAGGGGATATAGCTTGGAGAATTGACACCATGCCTTTCCTATGACCCGAGAAGTGTGGCTTCTGAAACTGTGTCGCCAATCAAGGATGAAGTGAATACTTGACCTCAGTTTTCCAGGGTATGACTTCATTATGAAGCATTAAAGTACCTGGCTGGCCAGGCCTTCTCCTGGAAAACAGAGCCACTTCGCACTTTTTTTACATTCAGTTTGATACGCCATGTCATAGTACATAGCTCTCAAGTTTGTGCAGTTGCGCTTGCAATTTCCTCAAAGTGATTGGTACAGACCGGTACGTCGCGAAGTAGGCTGTGTCTATATTTCTGGTAGAGGAGGCGAGTGAACATAGAACTTCCTGTCCATCAGATACGGGTAAATGATGTGGATGAAACATCCGGAAATGCCATGTAGATCAGTTTGTATATGAGACCCTCGTGCCATACTTTGTTCGAATGCTTTTTCAATGTCCAAAAACAATGCACCTGTGTGCTGGTTATCATTTCCGATAACATGGTTAGCTGCTGAGTGGTGCTGTGTTCCTGCCGAAATCCAAACTGCTCAGCGATCAGATATCGTCTCTATTAGGCTGTGATATTGTGATATCGTCTCCATTAGGCGACTGAGAAGTATTCTCTCGAACATCTTACTCAGGCCCGAGAGCAGGCTAATGGGTCGGTAGCTGGAAGTAAGCTTCAGCGGCTTTTTAGGCTTCGGAATTGCGATAACCTTTGCCATTTTCCATTGGGATGGAAAGTATATTACTGCATATATTCTGTTAAATAGTGATGCTATGAGAAGGTGTGCCCGCCCCGGTAGATCCTTCAGTGCATCACGTGACATCACGCCAGCGGTGGTCCCTGTGATCTCGGACTCTCTCCTTGACCTCAGCAGTCAAGGAATTAAGTCGTTTGCGGTTAATTGGGTTTAGATACTTTTGCCAAAGCTTCCGTAATCGATTTTGATTGAATTAACGGACTTTACCAGACTAAAATCGAGTTAACTGAAGTTAATTGACCTGATAATAAAAATGAAAAGTAACTTCCGTTACTGGTCGGTTAAACAAAATTAAGTTCCTTAATTAACTGTTAACGGATTAAATCGTTAATGACCACTACTGATTAATTTTAGCATTTTAAAAAATTCCGATATACTAGTATAGTTTTGATCAGTCCCCTGACAAGTTGTGCAATTTTCAATTTATTTCAATTGCAGTTCAATTTTAGAGCGAATGTTTCAAGAGTGGCTATTTTTACTTGGTTTTTATAATTAGCCGTTGTTACATCCAACAGCTGGCAATCCTTCTAGAGAAATTATTAATGACTTGATTTCATCTTTTGACCAAACAAGTGCCTTTGTTTTCAACATATTTCTCTGCTCCAAAGAATATAAAGAATATGTTCTACTCTAGCTAAAACTGTCACTGCTCCGAGAAACTCGATTCACTCATCAAGACACACGATAAAACCGGTTTACACGGCGTACACTGGGACACTTACACTAGTGTCGCAACCTAATATAGCAGCCAAATACACAGTCATATACACGAGGACACTCAGTGTATACATTCTTTGTCGACACTAAAGAGTGTTTTCTCAGAACAATTTGTAGAGTTGAGCGAGATGGTTTATGAGTAAATGATATAAGAAAGAAAAAAAAACGTTATAAAAACTAAATCATTTATAATAAGCATAATACAAAAATTAGTCATCTAATAGTTTCTTCATAATGGCAACAACTTTTACCATATTCACTCTCTGGTTTGATTTTGCTGCAACAAATCCTAGTAGTGCTTTAAAAACTTTGGTTTTGCCATTTTTGTAACTCTTGGCGGCACTCATATTTTCACATATAACTTCATTACAAATAGCTTCAATTTTTTTAGGATCATTTATTTGCATCCAATCATTTGTTTGTATAATCTGGAATACCAGCGTTAATGTCTGATTATTTTCGTTTAAAAATTACCTTCATTGGCGATTCTGTGCTTCCTAAAATAATTTCATTCAGTAATAATTTGGATGAATTTCTATTTATAACACCAGTTTGGATTAATTCAACTATTTCTCCAATAACATGACCACCGATGGACCTAAAATATCAATAATATAAGTATGTGTTTAGATCCATCCTGATGAGTTAATGCAGGTGAGGGTTGGTGCACTATCGGTGTATTAATAAAACTACTTTATTTGTTTACATGAACCGGTTTTGGCCTGTTGGCCGTCTTCAACATCAAATTTGTTTATTATGCTGAAGATAGCCAACAGGCCGAAACCGGTTCATGTAAACAAACGAAATATTTTCACGAATACCCTGATAGTGCACCAACACTCACCTACACTAAAATACCAAGTTCAAATTCATATTATTTTGCCACCACCTTTTATTGCTTCATTATGTATAATCTCAATTTCTCTGGAAAAATTAGTGGCAACTCTCTTAGTGTTATTAGTGTTTCTCAAAAACGAGGTTACGGTTCAATATGTAGTGATTTTTGTTTTGATTAACATTAAGCAACAAGTGGTGGATCTTTAATAATAACAGACCATAGCATTTCAAATTGATGTTTAACTTGATCAAAATAGATCTTTTTTAAATTACAGAACTTTCTGTGGTAATTCCACAAGTACTCGATTTTTACTCGTGGTCTTCAGAATCAGATACACCAGGGTCTTGATTTGTGTCGGGGTTATTTTTCGGGAAAGTATAACGCACATGGAATCATATAGTGCCGTAAGATCCCATAGTAATTTACGAGGTGAGTTCTGTGATCGTTGTAAACTTTATATTAAACGCTAATAAAATTGCATATTATGCTTTCAAAGTGTTGTATCTTCACCCTCAGTTCAAGGTATCAAGGTTATGAAGTGAAGACTGATATCTAAATATTCTATGTAGATATTTAGTATTAAAATTGAATGTGGCACCTTTGTTCAAATGTCGATGGTCCATTTTAGAGCTTTGGGCGGCAAAAACAAATTTAAATTATTCACAGATTTAATCTACATCAGGAGAATAGCTGGGTGAGTTGTATTTAATATAAATACATTATGCCACTTACACATCTTCAATGTTTATATTCCCTTTGTGAACGAAAGTCAGAAAATCGTTAATTAATAAATTAGCAACAAGCTTGTAGTCAGTAACATTTTTGTTACATAAAGATTCTTCAAACAGGTTCTGCAGGACTGGTTCATTCTAAACAAAATTCACTTTTAGCAATATGGAGCATTGGCGTTGAATGGTCAAGTTTAACACATCCACTGCCTAGGATCTAATAGTGAACATAATTAGAAGTATAAATCAGTGATAATTACCACAAGAATTATAGCTTGTTCGGGAGTTAGATTGAAATTTTCTTTTAACTTAGATCTCGTTTGTGCTGGCAACTCTGGTAGCAACTTCTTCAATTCGTTAACACTAACGCAGCCTCTATTTACGGGCCCTAAAGCTACATGCAGAGGTGGCAAGTTAGGTTCAGGCATGTACCTGTAATCCTAAAAATGATACGTAAATGAATACATCAAACAGGTACTTGCCGGTGAATCAAATTATTGGTGTTATTCAAATCATACCTGCTGCTGCTCTTTATCACGCATCGGAAGAGTTTTCTTGGTTTCTGCATCCCATGCGCGGGTTTCGTTGATCACCCGGCCACCTTCCTCTAGTAGTTTAACTTGCCTCTCAATTTCATACTTTATGGCTCCTGCTATGCCTCTAACAGAACCAATATTTTTAACTTCCGTCCTCACTCCAAATGGTTCTCCTTCTCTATGTATCGATACATTCGCATCTATGCGCATGGCTCCCTCTAAATTAATGCATGTATTATTATACTGTAAGGTACTATTATATAATTTGGGCATATCCAGAGAGTGGGTACAGATAGACCAATAAATAAATAAAGTTGGGAGCCAATAAGAACAAGAAATGGCCCAAAAAACCACAGTGTAAAGGAGAATTTAAGTGAAATAGAAGTTGTATTGCAACCCATCCCAGATCAACACCATTTGGCTTCAAAAATGATTGGTGATATTGTAGGTTGAAAATGAGTAAATAGTTTGTACCACAATTCTACAGCGCAACATTTCTGAAGCCCCTGCAGGTCATATTGTCTTGCTAACTGATAAAATAAATTGATATTCCATGGCAAAATGCTATTTCTGCAATAATATTACCTTCCATTTTGCAGGTGCAGGACCCTATGCGCTGTAAAATGATGGTCAATTCCTTGATCAATGCGGACGCTTCTTCTCCGTCACATAAATCCGGTTCAAAAACCAATTCCATGAGAGGAGCCCCAGCTCTGTTTAAATCAACTAAGCTGTGATCTTCGTCATGTAAACTTTTTCCGCTGTCTTGTTCTAATTGAATTTGTTTAATATTTGCTCTGGCTGTGTAAGACTTGGTATGAATGCCAGGCGAGTACACCTGAAACTCTAAGTAGCCATCTCTAGCTAGTGGTGATCTTTGCTGAGTGATTTGATAACCAGCCTAGCAACAAAAACTTGAAAATAATACTTGTACAGTCGTGATCGTAGAAAACTACACTCAAAATTTCAGTTAATTGAAGCGTGCTTTAAAATGAACTCTCATTTTTACATTATGTCACTTAGACAAAATCAAATAAAAATACCACAATTAAATGCAATTCAGAAGGCATTTTTTAAATGGATGTGTCTAAATACCCTTTGCTGCAGTCGTTTTCTATGATCACGATGGTACAATTTATTTATATAATCAGATAGTGACACTGGCAAGTCACACCAATTGAGATATCCTAAAATGTGTCAAAGTATCTAGCAGACGTGCTTTTTAGCTGTGCAGGAAAGGTTATGCTTTTGTTCTTATCTCGGTTTGTTCTCTAATAATTGACTCAATGTCAGTGGTGCTAACAGCACAAAAATAATTCCCAAAACACAATAGGCGATTTACATCAAGACGGCAGCGCCACGGTGGCGCATTTACGTACTAGCTATGGGGGGTATTTGACGCTTCCAGTCATGTGTTCCTATGTGTTTCTTGTGCTAAAGTGTGCGATTTGTATCAAATTCGTCGACTTCTGCCGTTTATCGTACAGTTATCAATCTGGTGGTTATGGTTTAACATCAACAATGGCTAAAGTGTGCGATTCGTATAAAATTCGTCGACTTCTGCAGTTTATCGTACAGTTATCAATCTGGTGGTTATGGTTTAACATCAACAATGGCAAAATATAAAAACGTTTGCACCGTATTCCTCCAACGCTGACAGCAACAAAAATCTTGACGTCTGTTCGCATCGATTCCCGCCTGCAGGCAAAATGAACGTGAAATATGTAACGAAGCTGGCAAACACCGAGCTAATGGATATACAAAGAGCATGGAAGCTCAAATTAAGAATGGGCATAAAAAAGCATGTGCAGTCGTGTTCATTAAAGTGTTTACATATGTATTCCAAGCATTTTCTTCCTGAAAACTATTTTCCAATGAGAGAAAGTTTGAATTTTCTCTTGAAAATACCAAGTTGCGTATCCATCGTATACATTGCAGCATTCATCGTACAGTTATAATGCGCGTATCAATCGACAAACTGGATACGAATCGCACACCTTTTACCTGCAGCCGGGAATCGGTGGAAACTAGCGTAGTATACTGTACAAACCCTTTTATATTTTGCCATTGTTGATGTTAAACCATAACCACCAGATTGATAACTGTACAATAACCGGCAGAACTCGACGAATTTGATAGAAATCGCACACTTTAGTACAAGAAACACATAGGAACACATGACTGGAAGCGTCAAATACCCCCATGGCTAGTACGTAAATGTGCCACCGTGGCGCTGCCGTCTTGATGTAAATCGCTTATAGTCATGTTCTTGTATTGAATGGTTCACCTCCTAGCTTAGCAGATTTGAGTGAGTAATAAAAGAACGACCAATCACGACGCTCTGTTTTGTAGGTTAGGTGTAAACGTCTGTTTATGATGGTAACCATTGAAACACATGTTTGACAGCTTCTTTTCTGCTTACTTCCAAACTGTTACCCCCGCAAAAACGCTCTGCATCGGGAAGGGGGGAGGTGAGTTTGCTAAGCAAAAGAGAGCAGACCAAAATAAAGTAACGCCCACATTTACAACTGATCTGAGATTAACTGAGGTTAGCTAAGCAAATTCGATTATAGAACACGACTAATGATATCAAACCAGTATTCAAATCCAAGTGTAATCATTATATTTTATATGTTTGTCTTACCGGTATATCTGCATAGAAGTAATGTTTTCGATCAAACATGGATACTGGATTGACTTTACAATTAAGTGCCATAGCTGTGAGGACCCCGGCTTCCACACACTTTTTATTGAGCACAGGAAGAGTGCCTGGAGTTGCACAGTCAAACAAGGAAACATTGTTGTTGATTCGACTTGCAAACTCGTGTGATGCTCCAGAGAACAGTTTGCTGATGGAATTTATTTGTGCGTGCACTTCTAAACCAACAACACTTTTCCATTTGTTACTGAAATTATAATCGAAATTAGATTTAACAACAATGAATAAATTACAATAAAAATAATTTTAAAAAAAATCTGATGCAGAAAGGCGTTCTGCTTTTCATTATTGTAAAGGTTTGATCAGATTTGATGTTTTGTCATAACTTTTGTATAATTCATATGAAAAAGTTAAGGGTACTGCAGACGGTGAATAATATTGTCAATCATACTCATTTATAAGACTCATTGATCGTGAATGAAGCGATTAATCGCTTGTGATTGATCAATGAGTCGCACTTCAATTGAAACCGTCAAACAATTGACAGTCTCTGGGTCACTTAATACAGCTAATCAATTAAAAGGTCATTTAAATATTTTGTTAATTCTAAAAAATTAAATCGGAAAGATAGATAATGATGAATTAATTGCCTACAAAGACATCCATATTTTCTGTTGCACCAAATGGGATTATAATCTTAAATGCATAAGTTACGTTAAAATCACTTTGATAGCCTACTTGACATATCTATAAGAATTAATTTCACTGAAATAAAATTAAGATACCATATATCTTTGCCATATATGAAGGACGGAATACTTTTAAAGTATGTATGAAGAATATAATCTGTTGAATTAAATAAATGCAACAATAAGTAATGAAAATGAATATGAAATTAAACTATATTGTATTACCTGCTTATATTTTTAGAATATTTTCTTTTTATATAACTGGAAATACTTCTTGGAATTAAATTGCATTCCAATGGAATCATGTTTTCAAAATAAATAATTTTGCATAACCTAAAATAAAGTGACACCAGTGAAATCTATCTTGTATCATGTAAATGTAGCACGTTTTAATAGCGAAAAGAATATATTATATACGTTTGTTTAAACCTTATATACAACTTCTAAGTCAAAATTTGGTGCAATTAACTTTTAAACTCGAAAATTCTATTTTCAATCAATTTACAATGTTAATTTACTAAAAATATTACTTCTAGCCGGCGCTACATTACCAAGGGGTTGAATTTGTAGGTTAATTCAGTTTTCGTTTGTCATTATTTAAAATATTTTTGTGTTGCGAATTCAAAGACCTTTTAGATTAAAATGGCTTCGAGTGTGATTGTCTTGACACCTTATGGTCGTAGGCAAACAGTAAAAGTTACCCCCAATACAACCATTCTACAGGTAAATGTGATCAAAAGATAAATATCACTTTTAATTTTATTTCGTCAGTGATATTAAGCAAGTTCAGAAATATTTAATTACATTGGTTCGTATGTAACGTATTAGGGTATTTTCATAGATTACAATTACCATTAGTTATATATAGTTTGCCCTAGATCCCGATTTAAAATGCCTTAAATCCAACAAAAATACACTAATGGTTTATGACTTTAATCTCAAAACGTGCGTTATTTACCCAGTCATAATAATGGAGTTTAAACAAGTATCCGCCAAATCTATTTCCACTAATGGTTTGTATTGTCGAAAGAGAACTTAGAGCAAAAATTATTAGGATTAGGGTATTATTATTACCGATGATTTTTTCAAAATTATTTAAACCTAAAATCTGTAGATCTAGGGTAAAATATCGTAAGTTAACAGTTTAGTAATCACCCTACAAGTTTGATTACGTTCTTTAGTTAATTTTCATTGGTTTGTTACCATGAATACCATAGTTTGCGATATTTTTTCTGTTATCCCTGGGTAGGTTCCTGCATGCCCATCAGCACTGCGGCTTTCAGTCATATTGTGCTTCCTATCTACCTTACGTATCATTAAAATAAACAAGCTTTCTTTTGGGACACCCTGTATTGTGAAATAAACTTATTAGTTTTAAAACATCAATATTTAGATTTTAGAAGAAGCTTGCAAAAAGCAGGGATTAAATCCTGATGAGTTTGATATTAAACATCACAAAAAAGTACTGGACACAACTGCCAACATTCGATTTTCTGGACTGCCCAATAATGCTTTACTAGAGCTTATAGAAGCCACCATTGCTAGAAAGGAAACGGATGTCACTTTAGGATTGCAGATGGAAGATGGCACTAGGTTAATGGGCAACTTTTCACCATCTAGTAGTGTGTGGGATGTGCTTGCTCAACTGTGCCCTATTGAACTGTCTCCAGGAACACATCCTGTGGTAATTTACATGAGGCAAGAAATATATGGGACGAATTCGTTAAAGAGTACAAACCTGAAGTCGCTTGGCCTTACAGGTGGAAGGGCTATGTTAAGACTGATTCACAGGTAAATTCCCTTTGTTCGTTTGCTAGGTTTGGTATATGTTTTATGTCTTTGTCAACCAAACCATTTACGTTGTTGAAACCGTAAACCGAAATATTTTAAAACCGAAACTGTAACCGGAACGAAATTTTAATAACGGTTAATTTCGGTTTGAAACAACAAATAATTTTTAATAAGAGTAGGTTATATTTAATAATTTTAAATAAGGGTAACGATATTTGGAACTCTATACTCTATTTAATAACTAGGAGGAGTAAGTCCCAAAACCCAATTTACACTGTAAAATGTTACCAGAAAAAACACCAGATACTTTTGGCGGCAATTTTAAATTATTTCATCTATATAATCACTAGTTTTTTTTACAAATCATATATAATATACTAGTTATTTACTATACAAGTGGGCGAATGGATTGTCCACTGAAGTTTGGCCCACGTCATTTTTACTCAGTTTTTACCCAGTCGTAAAGCTACGAAAATGTGGTCATTTCGAGGTTAGTTTTATTTATTTATTACGCCTGAAGGGCCTTATTTTTGATTGCTGATATTGTAGGTTATCACTTGATTAACTATTGAAAAGATCAAGATTAGAACATAGCTGAGCTTGTACTGGGTTCAGAATACATCACAATAATAAATGCAAAACTAACTATACTCTGATTTTTCTAAACTGGCGTGCACGTCATCAAAATAATAATCATAATAATGACGACACAATTTTACAAGGTTGCCAGCTGTCCTGGGTATTTAAAAATGGCTGCAATCAGCTGTTGCGCCCATGCAATCTTGTGCGACAGTGCGCGGTTCGTATCAAATTCGTCGACTTCTCTACTATTTATCGTACAGATATCAATCTTGTGGGTATGGTTTAACATCTACAATGGCAAAATATAAAAGAGTTTGCACCGTATTCGGGTCCAACACTGACAGCGACAAAAATCTTGAGGTTAGATTCGATTCCCGGCTGCAGGCAAAAGAAACGTGAAATATGTAACGAAGTCAAATGTAACACGTTAAACGTCAAAGAAGTTTGGTTATGCACACATGTATGAGCATGTGTTAGTGAAAAAGATCTGGCATCGTCACCGAAAAAATATCAGGTCGGCCAACATAACATGATTTATTACATGATTGGCAGGCGAAAATTGTGGCCGCGGTTAATACACCGATTACCTATTTATAACCACCGGTGATCAGTGTTATGTAACAAATGATCCTCAGATTAATTTCGATTCTTAAACTATTGTTATACATATTCTCGAAATCAATCACGTTGGTACGAAAAAACCTCATCGCACAGCTGATTGATGACGTGCACGCCAGTTTAGAAAAATCAGAGTATATTAACACTGCGAACATATCTTCTGAAAAGAGCTGATTACTTGCAAAATTTCACGGGATAGTATAAAAATAAGACTGACAGTTGCAACTCGCTGACGCTTCGAATTGAGGTTATATGCGTAAAAATTGGTGCCTTGTGAAATGGGCGTGCTTTCAGCCAATCACAGGTGTAGGCATTCGCGCGCGAAATTTGAATCGCTCATTCTAGTTTTTAAATAGAGTATAGATTGTTGTCACAGTCTGTGTACAGAGATTAAGAAAATTCAAAATTGAATTTTCAACATCATATTATATTTTATTAACTGATTTCAGAGCACCTGATGTACCAAGGCAACAAGCAAATGTATCCGCGCCACTACCGAGCAAACCCATAGAAGAAAAGCCGTATATAAGACAATTTCAGCGACTTAGTCCTGTAAAGCAATTGACAACACCAGAGGCTGAACCTCAATTGGAACCAAACACTCAGGTTCAACAACCGTCTGGTACTAATCCGGAAGTATCAAAGAATCAAGATAAATCTATGCAAAAGCCGCAACCATTTCCCAACCCAAGGGATGATCCCATGAATGTGATTAAAAAAGAAAAACGCAAGCAAACTGACGGGATAAAAACTAAAAACATATCACGCAATGAAACACCGGGACAAAAACAAAATCATACTGCAGACGAATTTGTGTTTGTAAGTATAAGTATATATTTATTTAACGTTTATGTTTTACAATGCGCACAGGGCAGCCCACCGAACACGAAACAGACTTGTTTCTATAACAGACTTAACCTCATTTTTTTAAAATAAATTGAAACAGGGGAACTCGTCACTTTCACTGCGATACTGGACATATACACAATTCACACAATGTAGCACACATTCATGTGGTGAGGGAATCAAAACTGCAAAAACTTCCACTGGTGCAGGAGCGATTTTTTATTTATTAAAAAAAAATACTATTCTTGGACAAATTGTTTATAGTTACATAGTTTGAGTTTTGGAGGAATTCAAAAGTACAGGACTCATATGTCCCGTACCATCAAAAGGCAGTATTTTATCTAGTTAGACAGTTATTAAGTCCAATGAATTTGCTTTGTAAGAATATTGACTTTTGCAAATATTTATGTATAAAATGCTCCATAACTTCACTATGAAGCATGATTGTGAAAAATATAGGCTTTTTTGTTCACGAAATATTGTTAAATATTTGGTTTAAACTTTGCCACCTAGTTATAACTTGTCCAATGATTTTTTATATCTAACAAATTAATTTCCTTTAATTTTTAGTTAGGAGAACGAAATGCCATGCTCTTCTCGTTAGAAACGGCACAAACTGTAAAGAGTGAAGATCTCCCAGATGACTTCTACGAGTTGTCAATATCAGACGTAAAAAAGTTGTTTAGAGACATTAAAAAGCAAAGGTTAGAAATGGAAAATGGACCATTGTTGACAACAGCGATGAGAGATTTGGAAGATTCAAAGAAGCAATTACGACAGTTGAACCAATACAAAAAAGCTGTAATAAGAATACAGTTTCCTACAAGGATAGTATTACAGGGTGTCTTTTCACCAAACGAAACGGTAGCCCAAGTTATGAACTTTGTTCAAGAATATTTAGATAATAAATCAATCGAGTTTTATTTATGTAAGTACAATGTGAGCAACATGTAGACACACATTTACACTAAAATGTGAATCACACTAAAATGACGTCGTGAGATGCAAATAGCAAACACTTGCTACCTAACATTTGTCAGTCATTTATATTATGTAGGAGTCAATCAAATATGTTGCTCATTCTATATGTTACTCATAAAATTGATTGATTTTTCTTTACACTTATTTTAATTGCAGTTATGACTCCTCCTAAAACTGTGTTATCGAAACAATTGACATTAATCGAGATCAATTGTGTTCCAGGGGCACTCATGTATTTTGGTACTGATGTCAAAACAGAAAACTACTTAAAAAGTGAAATTCTGAGTAAATTGACCAGTACATCAGTAGCTAGTTTTGCAGCTACCAGGCTAAGGTAAAAAAATTCAACAACTTCGACTCATCAAATGCAGTTTGGTTCAAGATCTTCACAGATCTTGAACTCCACGGAAAGAAGAGTATGTTGATGCGGAGAATTGGAACATGTAATTACAACGAATAAATACATCAATATATCAATAATAATATATAAATGCAGTTCACAGTTTACCAGTATGGCAGATAATTATTTGAAAAATCTTTTAAATGTTCTGCCAAACATTTTGCTACAAATTGAATCTCTTAAGCGACTCCGATCACTTTGCTCATCCACCTATCGGGAACCTTGGTACATCTGAAAAGCATCATTTTAATTTAAAAAGAAACAATATAAGTTAACAAATTTCTTTCACAGGCATTAAAGCATTGTAAAGCAATATATGAAGAATGTGATATCATTCAATATTTACTCACAATATATATGTCAAATATATTGAACATTGATTTGTTAGACCAAGATATTTCCTACGTGCTCTTATTCAAATACCAAATACATTTCATTTTGTATATGCATATATAAATCATTTGATATTCTGTGTGCTGTGACAATTATTTTTTAATAGGGAAGAAAATAAAAGAGACATACCAAAAGAACCAGAAGAAGACATTAATGATTTGTTATTGCAAGGGAATGATGTCAACATTGGGGCCAGTACAAGTGCTGCACCAACATCATCCATGGCAATTGACTACGATAAAAAACGAGTTCTCTGTTCGCCTCCTGAAAAACTGCCCAAGTGGTTTAAACCAACAAAATAAAATAAAATGTAAGCATTTTAAACTGTTATATTTATAATCTCAAGTTGTATAAATAAAATAATCTATAATTACGTTTGTTTTTATAACAAAATAATACAGATTAGGACACTTTAAATTATTTTCTTATAGCCTTGGATATAAAAAGCCTATATTACAATATAATTTTAGACATAAAAATTAGTTTGTGTAGATGAAGATTTAAAGCAGCATTCTCAAGTACACTTGAATCTGGTGTTTTCATCTAGTAATTGAGTTGTGAATATTTATCTAACGGATACTCATAAGATTCAAAACTCATTGGACAGGTAATGTCCAACCTTCTATATACATTTATCCGTCAGATAACTTGTCCACAACTTTGGAAAAAACCGATCATCAATCTTAAAAACTATTATGGATAAAAGTAGGTACTGAAAATTATTCTGGCAGTAAATTTGTAAGTAATGTATAGCCTGTTCATTTTAACTCCACAGTTCATATTTTCTAAAACAGTTGTACTACAATTGACAGATTTTCTCTTAATAGGTACTTTCCAGTGAATAATTCAGACTCCCTAACTAAATTTAAAATTGGAACATTTTAATTACATTTTAAAACATACAAGGTAAAGGTAAAAATAAGAACACTCCAGAATGAGTCACTTTGTAATGGGGAACAATTTGTCATCTCAGTCTGCACCTTATTTTCTGTCAACCTTCACGAGAGAAATGACTGATCTTGCATTATGTAAAAATGAGAAATCTCCAGTATATTGTTATATTGTATATTGTATATTGTTAAACCTATTTTCATATTCACTTCTAAAAACCTTATGCGGTACAATTTATGGCACTCCATATTAAAGCACGTTTAAGAGCCAAACCGTGAGCACATCCGCGGAGATCATTTTATTAATTTCTATTTTATAAAAATCTAAACTTATACAATAGTATTTGAGCAAACTTAATTACCTCGCCAATGTATAAAATGGACTAGAAAATTTAATACGCAGTACCTACTTTTAAATTACTATATTATTACTATATTTTCATATGCATTTAACAATATCACTGAGTACAATGCGATCAACAATATTTGGGATTGGCCCAAATTTCCAGCCAAAAATTTGGAAGTAATGTTATACAACATCGTGTCCTAGCCGTGTATGCACTTCCATTTTCTCATTGGAGCCTTGTGGTAATGACAAAATAGTCGGACAGCTGCTGAATTGAGCAAATGGAAGGGAGCAGGACACGATGACAATTAAAGAAATCGTGAAATTTGATTTGACTCCAAACATTGTTGATCACTCTATATATTTTTTAACAACGTGATTCGAGAATGTTAATACATTGGGGCAGGCAAATTGTCAATCTGGTCCATATATCGATTTAGCAAAAATTAACATTGTGAACAGTGGGGCTTGAGTACACTGAAATTGGAATTATTGCGCAATGGCGGTGAAAAATCTCTAAGTGAGGCTGTCATCGAGTATTTTAAATGTTGGAGGTTTCAGCTGTGATTGTGAACCATTCTCGATTCCTAATTACAATTCCCAATGGAGACTTTTCATTGCTTGAACTGCAGACAATTCAGTCTGCAGTCAGCATTTGTACTGTATTGAAATGTATTTAATTAGAGAACAAAAAAAAAAAAAATGAGGCTATGAAACTCGCTTTTGCTGTATGTGACCAATAATCCCCTAATTTTTTTTAAAGCGGAATCAGTGTAAATGATTGTGTATAGTATATATGTAATATCATCACTTGGACTCTACAAGATTTAAATATTACTTTGGATTTTCCACTAAAATGGACTTTTAATGACTTAATAAAAATTCCAATACATAATAAAAATGTGATTAATATGTTTTGAACCACCCCGTATAAAATCATATCGTACTTAATCAGAATCGCCATTTGTGGGTTCACCTTTCTCCAGGTGGACCCCCATAGGACCCAGCATATTACTTGAAGGCCCAGCTTCCCCCATTTGCGACTTATAGCTTTCTAAAATATTTTTTAACGCCGTCATATCGATATCAACCGGCTTAAATGTCTCAATGTCGTCAAAAGTTTCGTCTTTATGCTTCTCAAAGCTTTGCCCGATTGTGGTATTAGCCAGTTCCGCGTCCATTTGCTTCATGTACTCCTGCATTTTATTCTTTAGCTCGCCATAGTCCATTGGTGCATCTTCTTCCTTTCCGTAATCGTCCATATCGGAGTCGGAATCGAGGTCCCAACTCTCATCCTCTGGTATGACAAAGTTGAGGATATTTTGAACGGCACAGGAGAAAGAATTTGCATCGAAGTTCACTTTTCCATTATTGCCCTCAGCACTTAGGTTATTCTTTTTGTTTTTATTTCGAGGCGGCCTCACGGGAGGCTCTGAGTTTGAGTTATCAGGAAATTCGGCTCCGTCCACGTCAGAAATGTGCTCTAGAAATTGTGTTATCTTGCGAGTGAAATTAGAGGCGTCTGCAGTTTTCGACACGTTCAACATTTTTTTTGTGCCATACCGTTCTACCAGCATTTTATCTAGATCTTCTGGTGATACGTTCAGCCATTCTTCATCATCATCTTTAGGTAGATTGATTTCATTTCTTTTAAAGTCTTCTACGTTACAATCCACTGAGTGGGTAAGTTCTAAAATTTCCTGGCCTATTGTTGGAGCGCATTGCATTGAATCCCTGTGGTTTATATAGTATTCTTTTGCCTTATTCATTAGATTATTGTAGTCTTGTGAATGTTCTATCAAATCTCTAAAATAATTCTTTGCTTTTAGGCTATTTAAGTACGTATGCCAGCCCTTATCGGCTTCCACATCCATACTTGGTTTAGCCTGAGAAATTAAAATCTCAAAGCCACAAGCTATTTTAACACCAAGGCTTTGAGATTTGAATAGTGCACTTGAGGGCTGCGGTAAATTCCAACCAGTTTTTCTATCTGGCATGTATTTGCTGTGAGTAAGCATTGCATACAAACACTTGGTGAATGTCACACTTGTGCACACCCTATTTTCTGGTGGAAAATATTTCATCGCCCGGCATGCTCTCATATCGACTGCGTCCCTGTTACAAAATGCCTGAATCGCGGGTGCTATTAAGTTCGGTTTCTGTTGAAGAATTGATGCAATTCCAATTGGTAAATAGACTTTTGCTCGGTGCAGATTTTCACGAATTTTCTCGGGGTACCCATTCACCCTTTTCTTTATTGTTTCTTGAATCTGTGTAGATGCTACTGTAATACTTGGGTTTCTTCTAATGTCGATCAATGCTTCTTGAATATCAACATCCATTATTTCATTGCAATTGTTGGATATTTCTGGTGCCACAATGTGTACTAATCCTTTGTATATGTACACCTAGAACGAAAAAAATAATTTGTTAATGACTTATCAATATTTATTTTATGCAACTTATTTTAACTTCATTGCATGAATACATCATCGATTTAGAGGTAAAATTCATTATGTAACATTTTAAACGAAAATGAGTTTGATAACATATGTTTACATATCTTCCATATAGAAGTAAATAGTATCTTGCATTATAAGCCGAGTAAAACTGTTTTTACTGGCAATACAAGGACATTACTGGCGAGATGCAGGCGAGCCTGTCGGTTCGTAGAGCCAGTAAAAAACAAAGTGACAATTAAAAAACAAAATGTCAAAATATCATAATATTTACAATTTTTATAAAAAAAAAAAATTAACTACTGATAACGAATCTGGTTAGAGGAAACGCATTATTATATTTTTTTTGTAAGTTTGTTTATCAATAAAAGAAAACCATAGTTATTATTACTATTATATATACTATATAACTATTATGGCTATTTAAAGTTTTTATTTGCCTCCCTAGGGATGAAAAGTAGGTTCTCTCTCATATGAGGGAGTAAAGTGGAAGTGAAATGTAAATTCGTGGAATTAGGGTCCTCGCACACTACAAACTAAAGTATCGGCTGATAGTTTAGTCTGATTGGGTTGCATCCGCGCACACCAAGAAAACTATACTATTTGATTGGCTGTTGGTGTACACACGGTAAACGGAGGAACAACAGTTTCGCATACTTTTTCGCATAGATTTTCTTCACATTTACATCTGAATACTCTTTTTAGGTTTTTTTTATAACAAGCTGATCTCTTTTCGATCTGTTCAATTAAAGTCTCTATTAACGAGTTAGTAATTAACGACATTGTCGAACTTTTTATTCATTCTAAATATTTAAATTTTAAATTTAAACTGTAAATTTTTAAATAATATAACAGTAATATAAATTATAGCTGTACAGGGTGGCCCAATTTGGATGTTTCTATAGGGGATCCCGGTAACGAGAAAAGATAGAGAAAATCGGATGGCCTATCCTCGATCTCTTTTTTCAAGACAAATAAGAGAGTATATGATGTATTGATAGAATTTTAATAGATTTCAACAAAAATGCAATTATAACATCCACATGTGATACATCATTGAAAAGAGAATAAAATAGCCTATTTATTAAGACCAAAGCCAACTATGACTTCTATTTAAAAAAACATAACTTTGTATTGTATCTTGTTTATTAACGAAGACATCAAAATTCTGTAAAACTCATTCTATTCCCAGTAAAAAAGTGCCTCAAGAACATGCAACTCTTATCTTAATAAAATGATAAATAAATGAAATATTGATAAAAATCGAAAATGGAAAATAATGAATTTTTTGTCATAACTCGTAAACAAAAGATGACAGCCAATTTTTATTTTCACCATTGAGTTAGTCTTGAAAAAGGAGATCGAGGATACGCCATCCGATTTTCTCTATCTCTTCTAGTTACCGAGTTCCCCTATAGAAACATCCAAATTGGGCCACCCTGTACAATATAAATTGACACGCAAAGATTTTTAATTAGTCACGTAAGTCTTCATCCTGATTAAGCAACCAACTAAACAGTTGGTTGATCTCCTTCTTCTGAAAATTTAATAGATTTGGTATCTCCTAAATGGTATCCTGTTTTATACAATGCAATGTTATTCCTTTTTGTTCACTTAAATTCTGTATCGCCTTTTTATGTTCATTATATCTAGTCTTAAAGTTCCTACCTGTTTGGCCTATGAACAGGGTGACACAATAGGTATTGACTGTATTTGGGACGGCAGTGACTAAACGGAAACGTGGTGTTGGGGTTAAGACGCAGCTTAAAGTGTTCGGCATTCCATGCAGTTTTAATTGCCATGAATTGTAAAATTTCTTGGTTTACCAGAGAACGACCCAAACATTTTGAACAAGCCCTTAATGTCTGATAAGGCACATTTTCACTTATCAGAATACGTTAATAAACAACATTACCGATACTGGTCTGACGAACAGCCTGAAAAAATTCAAGAACAACCACTTCATTCCCCTAAAGCAGTGGTGGGCAACCTCGTTTTGTGTGGCCCGCCACAAAAAGACAAAAAGAGAAAATTATTGTAAATTATGCGATGATAACGGTACATATTAAAAAAAAAATGTTTAAATTAAGAAGTGTATGATTGAAGCAAGTCAAACTATTTGCCCTGATATAAAACACAAATTTGAGGGTATTTATATAATAAAAATTTACCGGCCATGTAAATGCTTAAAATATCGAATAAAGAAAAATGCAAAGAATACGGTTGCATGGTTAAAAATTTAAACGACAATCTACCAAAACAGGCAACAAAAAGTTGGAGCATAGCCAAATAATTAATCGTATTAACATTTGCATCTAAAAATATAGGATCCAAATTATCTATTATCTAAGGGGCCATATCAAACATTAACTTGTTTATATCGTTAGCTTCTTCTATTAATTGTGAAAAATGAATTTTTATGAGCCCAAAATCTACAATTTTGTGAGGACATCACACCTTTAGCTATAAAAGTAGATTGGTAACTAAATAATAGTGATCTATAATACTGAGGATCTTGAAAAACTTTTTCGCCATTCCAATTAGACAAAATTCCAATTGTATCTATAGTTCCGCATAGAGCTGACTATGACTCATCGCTCCATATTGACAGAATTCGACATACAATTCATATTTTACTTCAAACTGTCCAGTAGATGTTTGATTACATAATCAATTTGAGTCCGGTAGGTGAGTTACAGCATCAGAACCGGTAAGTGCCGCTAAGAAATACTTACTGGACTGTTTCGTTCTTATAAATAAAATCTGACATTTATTAGAAACACAAATATAATATGGCCCTATTCATGTATTGGGAATATTAACATGTACAGTAATTAAAGAATTTGTATTGCCCTTAACACTAATTTCGGAGTTCTTGCTCGATGTCGAGGTAGAAACGTTTATGGAATCCATTTTAAAGTGATAAATATTTAATTTAAACATGCAACAGCAATGACAGTTGCTACAGGAAGAAAAATTTGCGTTCTTCACAACACAATGTGATTTAAAAATCTGAAGTCGAAACTCGAGTTTTTTCCGATGTTTAGTATGGGGATCTCGGAAACTAGAGGAGATAGAGAGACGAATAAATGGGGGAAAAATTGCAGTTTTACGACCTCAATTTCATGAGCCTTTTGTTTTTTGGAAAAATTGCATGGCTAACTAGATATCTCGAAAAAAGCTCATGAAATTGAGCTCGTATTTATACCCTCTATCTCCGCTAGTTTCCGAGATCCCCATACTAAACATCCGAAAAAACTCACCCTGTATATATATATACATATTTTCAATAAACATTTTGTAGTAAAAATATAACAAGTTGTTTCTCTGTTTCGAAGGTCGAAACCATCCTGATGATTACAATGTGATTTTTTAATTTTTTAAATAAAATAATGAAACAGAAGATATCATATTCTGTATGAAGTAAGAAGTAATAGTATATTACAGTACAAGTAACAAGAGTTGTAAATAGCATATTACACACGAATGGAAAAGTTGCGCACGACGCTGCAAAGCATCGTGGATATGAATGGTTTTTCTAAGTTTGAATTGTTCTTACTTTCAGCTTATGCAGGGCTAATTCTAGAATTTAGTTTCTTAAATCGAACATTTTTGGTTAAATATACCTATGGGGCGGACAATCCGCGGACCACTGTATATAAATTAATTATATTCGTTCTTATTGTATCTAGTTATATTTTAAGTATTTTATCAGTAAATTTATTTGTAAAGCTATATTTAGTTCTTTTTCATAATCAGTTTCTTCCATTGGAATATTCATTTAATGGTTTATACCGAGTGCCAGGGTTAAATAAAATTAAATATGTGTAATTATCAGCTCCCCCATTAATTTTAGAGAGAAATCGCAAAGGAATATTTTTAAGAGTATTAAAAACTGTAAATGCATCATCCATTTAATATTCGTACGTTCCAGAATCCACGTCAGAAATAATAAAAATAAGTTGAACATTGTACCATAAAAACCCTTGGCGTCAGTTTGACAAATGTCATGTTATTGTGAATAGTATATTACATTACAAGGGTAGGAAGCGGGATTTACTCTACCGAGCCAAGTTTGCAGTCTGAGCGTAGCAAGGGCTGCAACAGGCGATGTAATATAACGGGTTTTCCAATAAGAGGTGTTATTTTGAATAGCCCGCTATTTCGGTAGATGTCACTTTTGAAGCTGTCATTTCTTGGCATTTGACAAGTAGAAACTACGCCATTAATAAAAATGGTACGATACACGCTTCAACAACGCATTGAAATTATTAAAATTCACTATAAAAATGGTGAAAATTTGGCAGAGACGGTTCGTAAAACTCGAACATTTTTGGGTCGTCGTGAAGCACCTTGTCGGACCGCAATACAGAAATTGGTGGAAAAATTCGAGCTGTTGGGACAAGTTAGTGATGAGAAGAATAAAACCCGTGCACGTCGCTCAAGAACAGCCGAGAATATTGCTGCTGTAGCCGAAAGTGTTGAAGAAAACCCAGGTTTGTCCATTCCTCGTCGTTCTTTGGAATTAGGTATTCCACAAACGTCATTACACCGTATTTTGCATAAAGATTTGGGTCTTAAGGCTTATAAAGTCCAGTTAACACAAGAACTCAAGCCGCCCATCATCAACAACGTCGTGACTTTGCTGATTGGGTCGTTGAAATGCTTGAAATTGAAATGGACATACAGCAGCCACTTTGCGATTTAGTTATGGAAAATTTCATGAAAAGGATTTTGTCCTGTAAGCGTGGCCGTGGTGGTCATTTGCTTGATGTTATTTTCCACTATTAACGGCATACCTTCCTCTTTGTAATGAAATAAACATCTGATGATTTATAATAAAAAATGGCATTTTTCTTTGAATATCAAAATAACACCTCTTATTGGAAAACCCTTTACTATTCAGAATAACATGACATTTTCAACAGCAGCTGTAGCACTCTTATTATAATAACTATAGACAAACAGCATATTTGCATATTCGATATTTGAAACTATAACTTAAAAACAAATGAAAATCGGATAACATTTGGTTTTTTTTTTTTAAATATTTTCATGTATATTACACTCTTGGTGTTTGGTCTGTTCCTCTTGACTCACCCTGTATAATCATAAAGGAAAGTCGTTTGGTGATGTCACCATAATATTTTTAAGTATTACAATTGTTCACTTGATTAACATAGTGGACAATAATGTCACCGGGAAACAAAATGCTGGAAGTATATTTTACACAATTTTAATTATCAATCGGCAACTTTTTTTTATATAAATATTTATACTTAAAGCATTACTCGTGCACTTTGTAATGGCATTGTTATTTGTTATATTTAACTGAGAATCATTTGTATTGTAATGTGGAAATACAAAGCCTGCAATAATTAAGACATCAGGTTAATAAGGTCAATTAAATGACTCACTCTTTTATCACAATTTTCTGGGTCTGCCCATTCAGGTAACTGTTCAGCGGCTTCGATCAACAAGAATTCACCATCCACATCTGTCACCCTCGCAATCAAACCATCAATACACTTTGTCAATTGCATCAACAAGTACACTATGAACCATTCGTCTTCTATGTTATCCCCATAGTGGCAAATACTGTGCAGATGTGTTGGCAAAGAATCTGTAATAAAAGAGGGTTGTTAGTTTTGGATAATGCATCGGAAGTTGTAATATAAATAGATTTACAAATATCCACCGCCTCAATGAATAGATTTATTAATGTCCAGATAACTCAATCAAATCTTGCTGAAGGATCATGGTGCAATTTTAAGAATTCATGCAAGCCACTATGTTGGTCGCCCATTGATATGCAATCGATTCCAAAAGCATATAATCAAATCGGTACATCTCTACGTTTATTATTCAGTACAGGGGATTTAAAATCTGAACCGAACAGACTATTTCTTAAAGATTAGCAAAAGACATAGCAAAATGTAGTATAAGCAAGTGCATACAGCTGCATACAGCTCAAGTACCTGCTATTTTTGGAAAATACACCCATCCCTTGATGGGTGTAAAAGAAAAGACGAATTCTTGCTTTGAGAGCTCCGACAAATAAGAGACATAAAGACTAATTTTAATTCTTATTTGTTCGTTTATATTTTTATGTTTAATTACTCATTGTTTATTAATGTTTGTGCTTTTATTTTATAAAACAATTTATTATTGAATTTAAAATTTTATGTCTTTAAATAAGTATTATGAATAATACTTAGTATAAAGTTTAGTTGAACCTATCTTCTTTTTTTTTACATATGTTGCCGCCCGTTTGCACGGATTACACTAGTTATGGCTTATGCCCCAGTGCTTTGTTCGAAGGACCTTAAAATTGAGACACAATGTTTTTAAATGCCACGCGGAAAGCTGGTCAAGTTCTGGGTATTTCCAGATGTTAGGATGGAAAGTTCCGGACACTCCATACTAGATTAAATTGCAGCACTGACAACATATATGTAAGCTGTACCTCATTTTACATGGTTTTGATTTACATGGTTTTTCGTGCAATGTATCCACCATGTAAATCGAGGGATGGGTGTACATACAGAGTTTTCCGATTGCTTTTCACTATGTATCAGTTGTGTTTCACTTTATCTCAAATGCTTTTCCCTCTTGTCAACACTTGTTAATATTGTTTCAAATGTATTCCCCATATGACAAATTATTTTCACTATTAATCAAATGCTTTTCTGTTTTGCTTTTTCAAATTTGAGAAATAGTGAAAACAATTTGACATATGGGGAATACATTTGATACAATATTGACAAGTGTTGACAAGAGGGAAAAGCATTTGAAATAAAGTGAAACACAACTGATACTTGGTGAAAAGCAATCGGATAACTCTGTAAAAACGAAATTCGAAACCAATCTCCAGTTGTCTTATGGATATGGTGCTCAACTGTACATTATTTTTATATATTAAAATGAAGAATTAACAACTGGCGAAGATTATTTTGTGGCGTTGGATCACACTTCAATCAGCTATTTCAATATTTTTATGATGGTTTGATGCAATTCTTCAGTCGAGTCATATTGTTGACTTTGTGGTAAGCGCAGATATTCGGTTGTCATGAACTATGATTAGTGACTTGTGCAAAATAGATTTACTAACAGGACCAGGAAGAGTGTATATTCTAACTCGTCGCACCTCCAAATGTAGGAGACACCCAGCGTCACTGCACTTGCATGCATGATTACAGTAGCTTAATATATCAGCAGATACAAAATTGTATAGTAACGATACTATATTAATATGGTTAACAAATTATAATAAAAATGCATTAAATAAGCCAAGAAACATTACTTACCCCGATTACCTTCATTACTTAACATGTTGGAAATCGAAGTCCTTGCACTCAAGGAGAACACATCGCGATGCCAGAGATAATTGGTGGCGCATTTTTTGACAATGGTCTTTGCTTCCCTTAGAACACTGTTTATCATGAGTTCTTCTTCCCTGTTGTCTCTCACCGCCGAATCGGGGAACAGGAAGCACTCGACGAAATCGTCTTCCCGGACGGACTCGAGGACCCCGTTTTCAGTCATCCTTTGTTCCTTGAAAAGCGAAATAATGATTCATACAGATTGTCTCACTGTTATTGGATGTAACCGCTGATCCCTGGCGTGGTTCAAAACAAAAATGTAAACGAATGTCATTTGAATTTTTATGGTGGGGTTAGGCAGCGAATCCTGTTGCGTCGAAAAGTCGGTCTATCGAATGGTAGCAGATATAATATTAGAAAACCACTATACTCCGTTCACGATTTATTTGCATACCAGAGGAACTGATTTTGATATGCGAAGTATCTAATAACTACATATAGTCAGATATGTTTTAATGTGAGTATCCAAATCTAGTAACTTTAGTGACGTCTATCTTGTGTTATTAACTTTCAAGTAAGGGAAACTTTTGCATTCTAAAATGGGTTATTAATGAGGTTATGTTGAAATGGCAATGTCACAAATAATACTTGTTAATGTTGAAAATACTTTGTGAATATGTTGTTTCGAATCTTGTCTAATAGTTTTGCCCTATGTTTGTTTATTTTCTCCGAAATATTGGTCGATTTGAGTTAATTGAAAAAGTGTCAATAAAATAGAAATTTAGCTATCAGTAAATATCTATTTTGTAATACCTCTGTGTTATTGACATTTATCAGTACTGTCTGCTTGATCGATATGACAGGCGTAAAGGCCTTGGCCGTTATAATAACGGCCGTGGACGTTATTTAAATGACAACGCAAATTTATGAGCAATAAAGTCTTCATATTCTTTCTCATACCTGCTGCTGCTTTTTTGGGGAAGTAAATCGATTGTGGCAGCATTTGCTTCATTTAGTACATCTTCGGGGATACCACAAAACGAAGAACTTTGCACATCTGACATTATTTTTCTAATTTCACTTTGATTTGTTTGTTTGTATTTGAACCGTTGATGTTGCTATGGTATCAAATTGCGCCTGGATAACTAGTTTATTAATTTTGAAATTTAATATTGATAAATTGACCACTTTTTGTAATTTAGGTATTACAAAAAGTATCGAACAACATACGGCCGATATGCAAATAACAGGCGTGGGTTGAAGTTTGTAAACCGAGGCGAAGCGAAGCGGAGCGGAGCGCAGCCGAGGTTTATATTCGCACAATCGCACTTATGAAACATTCCTAATGGTTACTCACATTAAAAGAAATCCGACTAGATAATTTCGCGGACATCAATGACTCAAATCCACTGATCTGTATATTAACTGGATTGAGCTTAAGCGGTAGAGTGCGTTCGCAATTGAGCGCCGCACAGTGGTTCAAAAACCTTAAAAGGTGGCCAAAAGTCGGATATTTTGTATTAATCAAATCTTTATTGACTATTGGTGTAGTCTTGCTGATAGTTATAAACCTCGGAAAAACAATAAGGGGGGTTCATATATTCCTATCAGCGCCCTTGAGCTCGCTCGCAACTAGCGCTTCACGGACCCTACATTCTGCTCGCTGTAAGCTGGAATAAACTGTTTATTAAAAATGTGCGTCATTCCCTTGAAAGTGAACCGATTTTTACGTTTTAAAATGCAATCCCCTCCTGATGGTGAGTACTATAGAATCCATGAACTCAAAATTCAACACACATCCTGTTTATATTTATAATTGTTATCATCTATGATCGAATTTTTACACGTAGCAGACGGAAATTATTTTTTTTAAAGTGCAGAACTAATATTTACCACCAGTTACCACCGTGATATTTTTTTTCCAAGTTGGTATAAACCTTCGCAAACCCATATTAAAAAATTAGCTGCTACTAATTGCAACTTTAGATTTTATACATTTTTTTACAACGCGGGTCGCGAGAAGCTGGGTAAAACCTTAAACATCGCCTTGCAACGCGTTGCAAGTGTTGACGTTGACAAGTGGTATATTCATAGTTCTAATCATGTCAGACAGTATATTCGGTATACGAGAGTTCAAATTAACTCGAAGAGAAATATTTGAAATGGTTAAGACTCATATATCATCAAAAAATCTGAACGAGATTTTAACAATAATTGAAAATAATCTGTCAATTCGTCGAGGACATGATTTCAAATTGCCAGATACCATATAAGCAAAAAAGCAAACATTACTTTCGAAAATGAGAAAAAAATGGCAGGAATCTAATCGAATTGAAGTAAAATTCTTCGAAAAAAACGTCGACTGGCTTGATGAGATTTTTATTGACACTGCATCGGCCAACATACACCAACAGGACCGTGGATTCAGGAGATAAAGGTCGACCATCTGCAATGTTTTCAGAATCAAGTAGCAGGACGAAACGACGAAAAACAGAAAAAATACGCCACGACCACAGTACGGAAGAATTGGGATACGCTACACAAATAAACCTGCGCGCTCAAGGAAAATTAGACGCAGCTAAAGTCATCGAGGACGTTGTTCTAGGAAGTCCTTCAAAGGCTTCGAAATACAGACGATCCCTCGAGCAATCACACGAAGTGCCTTTCACAGGTGAAGCAGCTCTTGCATTATTAATTTATAATAACTTATCAAAAAGCCAATATTCAGGAATACGTTCTGCTAGCATTGCAAATAATTCTAAATTGTTTGCCTCCTATCACGAAGTTCTTGCTGCCAAAACAAATTGTTATCCGACAAAATCAGAAATGAAAATATCAGAAACTAGTGCCGAGGTGAATTTGCAAGCTCTATTAAATCACACTGTTGAACGTATTTTCTTGAAACAGACACACATTATTGAAAGCTTCGCTCGTGATAAAGTTAATGAAGTCATTCTAATTTGTAAATGGGGCTGTGATGGGACTTCAGGTCAAAGCAAATTTAAACAAAAAATTCAAAATGATGATGGGTGCAAAACTAATGAATACATTTTTTTTACATCTTTAGTGCCTCTGCAAATTGTATCTAATTGTAAAAGTGATGAAAAAATATTTTTTTGGCAAAATCCCCGTCTCTCGTCACCTAGATTTTGCCGACCACTCAGAATTGAATTTGAGCATGAAACGGTAGAACACACAAGAAAAGTAGTTGACAATATTAGGCAACAGGAAAAACATCTTCAAATTTTCGAAACCACAATAAATGGGAAGGAAATTCAAATTTCGTTTTCATTAGGTTTAACTATGATTGATGGAAAAATTTGCAATGCGCTAACCGACATTTCCTCTGCTCAACGATGCCACCTTTGTCTTTGTACTTCCAGTCAATTTAATCAAATAGACGATATTTTAAAAAAACAAATCAATGAAGATCATTTGCAGTTTGGTATGTCGATCTTACATGCATGGATTCGTTTTTTTGAGTGCCTTTTACACGTGTCTTACAAAATTAATTTACGAAAGTGGCAGGTTCGAGAAAAGGACGACACAAACAATGTTGAAAAACGCAAAAAGACAATACAAACTGCTTTTCGTATGCAAATGGGGCTCTTAGTAGACCAACCAAAATAAGGCTATGGGAGTTCAAACGACGGAAACACTGCCAGACGTTTTTTTCAAGATTTAAAAATATCTGCTTCAATAACTGGGATAGACGAAGACATAATTAAACGTTTTCATGTAATTTTACAAACAATTTCGAGTGGTTGCGAAATAGATATTGAGAAATTTCATGAGTATGCAATAGCTACAGCGCGCAAATTTGTGGCATTGTCCCCTGGTATTATATACCAACAACAGTCCACAAAATTTTCATTCATGGCCCTGAAATAATACGGCATTCACTTCTTCCGATTGGACTTATGTCTGAAGAGGCACAGGAGTCGTGTAACAAATTAATAAAAAAGTTCAGAACTGATTTTTCACGTAAAAGTAATAGAAAACAACGATGGAAGATGTATTTTTGCGGCTTTTAGTAATGTCTGACCCTTTCATTTCAACTTTTCACAAAATTCCAACGAAAAAAATCAAGTCGTTGTCAGCGGAAGCTATTCAGATGTTAAATTTGCCGAATAAAGTACAAAAACTTGAAGCAGAACTTGATCCTGAAACTGACTCTGGTGATAGCGAATGATGTGTTGTGTACATAATAATAAAATATATTTCAATTACTTCAATTGTACTTACCGTTAAATTATATTTATTATTTTTTATAATATTGCCTGACTAGTTTCAATTTACTATCATAGTCAGAGGCGAATAGATAATTTACGAATAAATAATTCCAGTAATTTTTGATATCTCTCTATTATAGTTTAGATTTAAGTATAATGTGTCATACAAATATTATCTTTATTGTAAATATTGTAAATTGTTATAAATCTATTTAGTATTTAAGAAGACGCTCAACATTTTTCCTCCAGTATTATTTGATTACTAAAGATGATCGCTTTGCTGGCGAAATGTGCATTTAGTGTAGTAAATGTTAATGTGAAAAAGGTGCTTTTTTATTCTGATTACAATTATTTCACAGGCTCCCAAATATTTGATTACTCTAATTGTCTCTATTTGATGTGTATTTTTTAGTATGAAACCCATATATTAATAAAATATATAGGTATATATAGGTTCTTGTTATAATAACGCAGAAATAAAATTGTATTAATAAAACAAATATTTTCAAATAACGATTTTGTAATTTATATGTATTTTTTTAAGGATTTGCAGTTCAAATCATATAATCATAAAAAACACAATGTCAGTGATTTTCTGTGAAGTTTCTACGATTTTTGCGATTCCTTTTTTTCTCAATTAGATTCCACATTTATAATCCCTGAATATTGAAATTTTTCGTAAAAAAATAACTTTAAAAAAAACCTTTTTGTTTTTGGAAAATTCAATTCCATGTTCGTAATCAGCGATCCAAAAAACCCCTATATTATAAAAAAAAATCCGAATCGAACCAATTTTCACAAACATGTCCGCCATATTGGATACGTCATTTTGTTTTTTGGAAAATTCTATTCCAGATTCATAATCAGCGACCCAAAACACCCTTATGTTATGAAATTTTTCCGAATCGAACCGTTTTTCACAAACATGTCCGCCATATTGGATTCACCATTTTGTTTTTGGAAAATTCGATTCCATTTTCATAATCAGCGACCCAATAAACCCTTATATTATGAAATTTTTCCGAATCGAACCAATTTTCACAAATATGTCCGCCATATTAGATACGCCATTTTGTTTTTTGGAAAATTCAATTTCAGATTTGTAATCAGCGACTAAAATAATCCTTGATGACAAAATTTGGAAGACATAGAATCAGATCTTCGTATTTTGACCACCTTTTAGCGTTTTTGAACCACTGTGCGCCGCCATCTTGGCAAAAGTTGAGGTTTTGTAACAATTTAGTATGGCCGCGACTTCTCAGATGTAGCAGTTTTGTCTGGCGGTATTTTAAAAACATGGTGTTCGAGTACATGTTTAGCGGGAAGAAATCCGATTCATCGGGAAAGTTGACGCCGCATAAGTACAACTTAATAATCTGAAGTAACTACAGATCAGTGCCAAATCGAAAGATATCTGGAATATATTATAATTTCAATATTAACGCTAATAGTAATAATTTTTACAAAACAGTTTTAATATCAAAATAAAAGCTACACCCGAATGTGTGAATTTAATAATATTGTATAATATTATGAAGTTAATGATATCAATTATCACAAACTTCATTACTACATTCATATCTAGCTGTCAAAATTGACATTAGTTTTTGTACATGTTAAATGTACATATAACTAGTCCACTTTAATCAATATGAAAAGAAAATACTGAAAGTTAACTAAACACAATCTGTGGATGTAATCAATGTTAATATTAATCCTTAATATTCTAATAAATTTTTCACGCTACTACGGTTTAAATATTGTACTTGAATAATATATAGTTACGGACTAATTAAGACCTAATAATTATTTACATGGGCAGCCCAAATACATATAGATAAAAATGATTTTCTTCGATGTTACTGGTTCAATATGGTTGTGACGAAAACAGTAGATAACCGTTGGATGAAACGTTACAGATTATTTTTTGCTATTGGATTTGTGATCGTTGCATTTCAAGTGTACCTAGCATTGCGATTTTTTACTTTGAGTTCCGAAAACAATCGCACAGTGAACTCGTGGCATCCGTACAAGCTATCAAATACCGATGATACCGAGCTCAGTGTTAATTCGGCACGCAGAGGAAAAGATGCTTTGGCTTTAGATGACGAGGATGTGCAACAGACTAAGATTAAACGAGCCCAAGGCAAAGGCTCAAACAGCAAGCCCACTCAGAATCGGTTACGGGTAGAGGAGCTGGACTTTGTGCCTGCATGCGAGATAACCACTAAAGAAGCCATTTCTGCCATTCACAGAGCGAAAACCCAAAGATGCAAACAAGAAATATCAAATGTAACGTGCCTTATACAAAAAGGATTGCTATATCCTACCATGTTACCGAATCATTGTCCAAACCATGGATTTGAGGCTGGTAAATCACTCGGATGCTTTAAAGATGCAAAGAATTTTAGATTATTAAATGGATATTATGGTAATAATAAAAACAATAATTCACCTGAATATTGTATGCGTTTGTGCCTTCAGTCTGGATTTCCTTATGCTGGTGTGCAGTACTCGTAAGTTCACCACTAATGCGTAATTGCAAAAATATCTTATATGTCTTATATTTTTAGAACGGAATGTTTTTGTGGAAATGATGAACCACCTTCAACGGCTAGGTTACCGGATTCGTCATGTAACATGAAATGTCCTGCTGATCCACATTTGGCATGTGGTGGATATTTTACAATAAATGTGTACCAAACTGGCATAAGAAGTATGTCTTATTTGCTTTAATCTGGATATTAATTTTCTTAAAATTTGAATACATTGCTATCACCACTTGATTAATAATTAGTAAGTCGAGTCATCAAAAACATCAATTATAACAAATAGAATCAATCACAACTACACTCAGGTGCAAAGAAATCGGGTCATTGGGTTATTGTTTGCAAAAGAACCATATTTTTTTAAAATTATGATGTTGGTATAGTCCTTAGAATATTTTTTTTAGTGTTTTACAATCAAAGAGACCATCAGGATGTAAAAATAAGCAACATATGGTACTTATTATTTATTTACTGAACATTAATAAGTGAAAACGATAATGTACGTATACACGAAAAAAAATGCATTTCTGCAAAATAAACTTAACAAAGAATAATAAATGAAAATGACAGTTAATCGAAAACAAACAAATCAAAACCCAGTAGCCACCTTGATCCTCTATGCATAACGCCGAATGAGTAATAGGTAGTGAAGAACGCATAGCTTTAAATGTTATTTTCGCTTATTAAATGAACTGATAAGTATCATATGTTGTTTTTTTCTACATCCTGATGGTCTCTTTGATTGTAAAACACTAAACGTTTCATTCTAAGGACTATACCAACATCAAAGTTTAAAAAAAATGGGTTTTTTGCAAACAACGACCCAATGACCCGTTTTCTTTGCACCTGAGTGTAATATACAACATTTGAAGCATATCTAATGATGTATTTTTTTATGTGATTCTAAAATTATTAGGTCAAAAACGTGTGGTCATTATATTGGTTAATTAACCAATTACTGGGTCCAATGAATTATTTTGACCATAAAAATAATGTGGACGCTTCTTTCAATTTGAAATTATACAAAATATGCCAAGAGGCAAGACGTTTGATCTCCTTTGATCTTGATAAGATTTCAGACATGTTTCTGAATACCAGTCTTTCTGTCTTTTCGTATTATACACATCAGCATTTCTTTGTATAGTTTTATTGTTTTTATAGAATTTTATCCCCAAATTGCAACAACTTCGAGTACAAATACAAGACCAGTAAAAATAGTATTTCTTCTAACTTTAAATGGTAGAGCATTGAGACAAGTAAAGAGATTGATTAAAATTTTATACCACAGAGATCATTACTTTTACATACATGTAGATGTTGTAAGTATATTTATAGTGTGTAATATTAATATTCTGATAAACGTTGTTTTTTTTTTTTTTGTAGCGACAAGACTATTTATTTAGGGAGTTATTAAGTCTAGAAAAACAATTTCATAACATAAGACTGACAAGGCATAGATTTGCTACAATATGGGGAGGAGCTTCTTTGCTAAGAATGTTACTGTCCTCGATGCAGGAGTTGTTAAAACTGGACTGGACATGGGACTTTGTACTTAATTTAAGTGAATCGGATTATCCGGTGAAAGTGGTTAACAGATTGGTGGAATTTTTAAGTGCTAATAAAGATCGAAACTTTGTGAAATCTCACGGGAGGGAAGTGCAGCGTTTTATACAAAAGCAAGGTCTGGATAAGACATTTGTGGAATGTGATACACATATGTGGAGGACAGGTGATCGGCAGTTACCGTGGGGCATACAGATAGACGGTGGCAGTGATTGGATAGCGTTATCTCGTAAATTTGTTAGTTACGTAGCAACAGATGCACCTGATGAGTTGGTTGAGGGACTATTGGTATTTTTCAAATATACGTTGTTGCCAGCAGAATCCTTTTTTCACACGGCTTTACGAAATTCCAAGTTTTGCAACACTTATGTAGATAATAATTTACACGTTACCAATTGGAAACGGAAACTAGGTTGCAAATGTCAATACAAGCATGTTGTCGATTGGTGCGGTTGTAGCCCCAACGATTTCAAGCCTGAAGACTGGTTAAGAATACAAAACACAGAATCTAGACATTTATATTTTGCTCGGAAATTTGAACCGATTATTAACCAGGCAGTTATTTTACAGCTAGAACAATGGTTATTCGGATTTGACTTTAGTGGAAATGTGTTCAATATTAACTCCTACTGGCATAGTATTTACAACCATTTGGATCTGGGAACAAACGTGGATGATAGTCTTATTACATTAAGTCATAGTGCAGTGCGAATTAAGCTAAAATCTTTATCAAATTGTAACATACAATTCCTTAAAATATATGAATTACATTCATTCCATCAAAACGATTCTTATATCAATACTTTAATTTTATTTGAAGCAAATGTGACCAAAGTAGGTAAAGTCGTTTTTGAAACCTCATTGAAACCAAAGACCACATTACTTTTAATGAAATCTTCAGATTTTATTTACAGAATTAAGTCCATAATTGTTAGTAGTGAATATGATCAAAAAGAACAGATATCCAGGAATTTTGCAAAAGCTTTAGGTCCATATTCAGAACCGGTTCTTATATATGTCCTAAATTCTAGTTCTGATGCATTTAAGTCTAATAACATTACCTTCCTCTGGATAGATCCTACTGGAAGATTGGTGGAAGTTGCAGAAGCTACATTCGACGACTCTTTTGTTGCAGGCCATATTAAACCAAATTTAAAACAACCGTTGTTGCCTGGGGCTTGGACGGTAAAACTAATTTATAAAAATGATGCTGTGGCGGAAGTAAAGTTCCTTATAACACCTTTATCTGTACTGGCAGGCAATTTGGTTTCACATAGCCAAGTCAATTTTATACATGCAGGATCGGAAATCTTTAAAGAGTTTGACATTGCTTGGGATAAATATTTACCAAACAACTTTGAACGGGAAACAATGGAAAGACTCAGTCTATCTAATTCAAAAAGGTTCGGACTTGATTTACAAGAATGGATAGATTCACTATTTTTAAAATTTTATACAGTCGGTCCAATTTGTGCCGCACATAAAATTCATAACTGTTTGAATGATATGTTGGTATGTAAAAGCACTGAATGGAGTTCTTTTGCCCCAGATCCTAAGAGTTACATAGGGAAAACAAATGAAACCTCAGGAAGTTTCGACTTGTGGTAATTAACTATTGGTTTCAATATTGTGCCATATAGATATTAAATCATTTGGAAGTTATCAATAAAAGTAGCGATTATCACAATTTATAAGTGTAACTGAATAAAAATGTGTACCTTAATCTATAAAACATTTTATTGTTATGTAATCGTGAAAATAATTTTTAATAATTGTGATAAATTTGGTGCTCATCAGATTATTTTTACATTCTTAATTAATGTGTTATATTGCTATATTTATTTATAAGTGCATATATAGGTATCAATGAAATATAAAATTAACACATTTAATTAAGAATGTAAAAAAATATACTAATAAAAAATTATATAAGTACATTTGAATGATACAATATTTTAGTGTTTAAAAATTACTGTGACCTTAATATTTTTAAAAGAATTCAAATATATGTGTCATACATCTATATATGTTAATATACCAGCAATAAAGTATAAATGTATGTAAATAGAATAAAAACGATGGAAATATTATATAAATATCATTTATTAAATTAGATCATGTTTCTAAAACAGATAAATGCAACATCTCCATGTGCAGTCCTTTTATGTGTGCTGAATGTCCATATTTATCTCTCCACATTTTCATCAATATATCACATTCTCTGTAACAATCCATATAATCCAAAGTTGTATGTAATATTTGACAGGTTCTTATAAGATTTGTATTGAACTCCCATGAACTATACTCAAAATGTTGTAATAAATTCTCACATGAAGAAACATTTAACATCACCAGTGATGTAGTTTGTAAGATGTATTTCAGAGACTTTGATGTGATGGTGTTGCATGACAAATCCAATTCTTCAAACTTCTCCGCTGTGTTTAATATCCTTGAAAGAAAACTCGTGTATTTAAAATGGCATTAAATTAATTTCATATTTACCTCAATAAATCCATAATTTCTTCATCCTTTATTCTACATTTACTTACATTCAATTTTTTTAAGTTCGGACACCCAAATTCGTTTTGTGTCAGAAATTTGTTTATATTGTTTCCTAATCCATCCTCCTTGACATTGTTACTTCCAACATTTAAAAGTTTCAATTTTAATGGGTCTAACCAAGTTAAAAATTTAACAACATTGTCTTTTGATAATTCATTAAAGCTTACATCAAGTTCTTCAACAAAATCCATATGCAACTTTAATTTCTGGTTATAAAATAATTGAAATATACTTGGTGTTAAATTTATGGAACATAAAGATAGCACTTTTAAATTCAACCTCTCTGTAATAATTGATAAATATTTATAGCTATCATTGTTTAGTGGATTGTAACTTAAATCTAATTTCTCCAAATTACTGAGCAAAGGTTTACTTGATTGCTGTAACATTGTTGAAATATAATTTACACTCCGATGCGTTAAATTGTTAGAATGTAAGTTTAAAATTGTTAGGTTGTCCAAAGATGGCAACGCCTCACACAGTATTTCCACACATCTGTCGCCTATACAATTGCCTCCCAAATTTAATTCATACAAGTTAGCTTGCTTATTTAAAGCTCTGCAAACGGGGTAAAGATGCTGCCGTAAGTTGTCCTCGGAAATGTTTAAAGTTACGGTCGTAGATTCAATCAATTCAAGCACCTTGCTGTCCTTACCTAGAAAGATATATATGAACCATGCCAATACTGCATTCATTTCATGTCTTACTTATTCCCAAAGAACTACATGCTTCTGTATACCGCTCCGACAATGGAGGGATATTCCACTTGACAACTTTTGCCTGCACTTCTTCACTTTGTAATCCTCCAACGAGAAATAACATACTAATAAAGTCTTCTTCTGCAAGCATAGCGCCATTTTTAGTTTCCAGTTCAATTATTGGTCTCATCGCTTCTTTTCTGAAGAAAATAAATATACCCTGTAGTGTCTAAGGCAATAATTAAAACTTCATTCATTAAATCCTTAAAACAGGACCAACATTTATGAGTCATGTTAAAAAATACCGTACATACAAAGCAGTAAAATTTGGTGATGGAAACTTACTTGTAAAATCTTCGAGTCGCTTCATCAGCCAACCATTTCATAGTCAATGATTCCAATTCAGACATAGGCACAGGAATCCTAAACAACTTCCCCTCTATGCGTACATCTATGGACAATGTTTTGGTTATTATTCCCGAACACGTAGTGGCGCCAGTTAGAGGAGAATTGCTGATAAATGTACAACTTATGTCCGATGTTGAATCAGGTTCGTTAGTGACTTGAGTAAAAGATGTGAGTTTTGTTTGCATTTTGTATTTGTGTTGCGAATTAAGTGACGGTGGGACGACATTTTCTGTTTCCGTTGACATCGGACTTGAACTTCTCTTCCTTACAAATCCTGCTTTAATTAGCGTACTTTGCTTCTTTCGTTTACTTCTTGATGGTTGTGTGTCAGATGCAAAACTGTCCCTGGATGTATCATCCAATATCTCAACAGTATTATGGTAGTCAACTGATGGGGATTTCCGGATTCCTGAGGTAGTCATAAAGATTTCATTCGTTACCTTACGCTTTTTGACATAATTGCAACCTAAATCATCCTCTAGCCAATCATCGCCTACTTCATTTGTACTTAAGAGCGCAGATCTCTTAATTATAGTGTGTAATTTTCTTTTCTTGACATCATCATTTGAATTGGTGCGATTTCTCAAGCTAGTCATTATATTTTTATATTCATTAGTAGCATTAATATGATCTTCAGAATCAATTGGGTTATCTAAATTATCATCGTTTTCTACATTTCTTCGTAAATCCCCTATTGTGTGTGATTTCAATTGTAACTTTTTAGGAATGGCTCTCTCAGTGTATTGTTTGATATTATTTTCTGGACTCGGCTCCATGACAAGTGCTCTGTTTTCTTTATTGCTTATAAAGTTTTCTTTGCTTTGTCCCGTTTTGTCAAGAGCGGCTGTTAATCGTTCAACTAAGTTTTCATACTGGCTTTGTTCAACTGGGTCAAGATTTACATTTTTCCTCCACGTCGTTAAAACACTCAATGGCGTGTCCCCATCATTTGTTTTTGCTACCGCTGAAGCACCCCTGTCCAACATATATTCAATTATCTCCAAATGCCCGTTTGACGTAGCATCGTGAAGTGGAGTCATACCTATGATTGAACAGTTTAAGTTTGTTGATATTTTCATTTACTGTTATTAACAGCTTACCATTACATAGAGATCCGCCTCTATCATTAATCGCCGCACCTCTTTCTACTAACATTTGCACAATTTCTAAATGACCACAAATGCATGCCTCGTGTATGGGCAACCATCCACAATTATCTCTAACATTAACTAAATGGCCTTGTTCCAATAGCCTTCGTACCAAAATGACATTTCCTGCTATGCAAGCGGTATGTAGTTGGGTTTCCCCTTTATTATTCCTCTTAATAACGAGACCTTTATGCCGACGTCTTACCGTTCTTGGCTTTTTAATATCATTTTCATCACCACTTGCTTCGGAATCATCTGGAGTAAAGTTTAATTATAATAAAAATTATAATAAAATTATTATTAAATTTTTAGATTTGATATTATTAATACTTTGTTCATTTCTATTTGAAAACCTAGAGTGACAAACTATTCTTTCATAAAGAATTTGTGTGAGTACCAATAATCAACAGAAAAGCATCAAACAGAAAAGCACAAAACAGCCAAAAACTGCTCTCTAAGGCCTCTTTCACACGGAGCGGGTAAAACCTGCGCCCGCGAGAAGCCGCGGGCCCGCAAAACTAAGAACTTATAGTTCAAATAGAACCTTTCACACGAAGCGGGAGCGGAGCGACATCCGCGCGCGGGCGATAATGCTGAGCGGGCGTTTGTAGTTGGTAGCGGGCCCGCGCCCGCGCCCGCGCCCGCAGGGAGGTGATTGGCCATTAGCTCTTATAGACGTCTTCACACGCAGCGGACCGCACCCGCGCCCGCTGACTATTGAATCAAGTGTTGGGAACGAATTTCTGAAAAGCGCAGAGATTTTGCCCGCTGCGTGTGCAAGGGTCGGCGGAAGCGGGTGGACACGTGGCTAGGCGCGGGCGCGGTTTTGCCCGCTCCGTGTGAAAGAGGCTAAAGCCTCTTTCACACGGAGCGGGTAAAACCCGCGCCCGCGAGAATCGGCGGGCCCGCAAAATTAAGAACTTATAGTTTAAATGGAACCTTTCACACGAAGCGGGAGCGGAGCGACATCCGCGCGCGGGCGATATTGCTAGAGCGGGCGTTTGGTTTTATTAGCGGGCCCGCGCCCGCAGGAAGGTGATTGGCCATTAGCTCCTATAGACGTCTTCACACGCAGCGGACCGCACCCGCGCCCGCTGACTATTGAATCAAGTGTTGGGAACGAATATCTGAAAAGCGCGGAGAGATTTTGCCCGCTGCGTATGCAAGGGTCGGCGGAAGCGGGTGGACACGTGGCTAGGCGCGGGCGCGGTTTTGCCCGCTCCGTGTGAAAGAGGCCTAACGATTAAATTTATGCCAATTGAATCATTAATTTCAGAAACTGGTCAAGTGCACATTTTGAAATTGTTGGGAAACAAAGAAAAAGATTATATCCTTGATATTTAAACAGATTTTCGCCCAAAAAAATTTCTAGTATTAGCTAAGATCTTCCCGAAGTTGATGCTGCCTGTAATTAAATTATAACATTTTTTCCTGAATTGTAAAATAATATTGAAAATATCACAGTTGACTCATATCTGCAATAAAATACGATTTGAATGTAGAAACATATATTTTTAATAATTCTTAATTTCCTTTTTTTTTGTGGTATTATGATTTTTAACAAACAAGACACTATTATAAACTATATATTTTTTATTTGAACATAGAATAAAACACAAAATTTTCCGTGTTTTCATTAAAATGCAATATAGAAATTTAAACTAATTTTCTGATTTGTTAAATATACCAAACTACTAAGCAATGGTAAGTAATGGCAAACCAATGGTAATTGTTACCATGGTATATACAGGGTGAGTCAATAGTGCAACGTGCAGTTTGTAAAATTATTTTGTCATATACAGGGTGTTCCATTTTTGCAGGGCAGCCTTGGACCTAGTTTTTTTAATTGGCACCCCTGTATAAATTTACATATTTGAATTTGCCCTCTTTTGGGCTTTATAAATCCGTTTAGTTTTTGCAATTCGCTTTAACCGTTCAGAAGTTGTTCACGTTTTTCTAAAAATTAATGCGTGTGCAGGCACTTCATCATGCAAAAAATGTTCACGACAAAAATTACAATGTGTCGTACAATAAATGTCACTTTGACGTTGGCATGACAGAAACAATTGATATTCAATGAACATTAAGTTTATATCGATGAGATCTGGGTTCATTTTTCAGAAAATCAAATTATTTCTCAAAATATGTACTTTTAAGAAAAATTATAAGGGGCGAAACAGATGTAAAATAAAATGCTCTATACGACTAAGTAATGAAATATAGGGTGTGCCGTTTGAAAAAATCAAGTTATGGCCCTTCAATGTTTACCAAAATTAGTGTGACACAGAAAGTTGATGCCAGAAGATACCCCAGACAGATGTTTAGAATCTGGCAAAGTCCCAACCCGATATCCTAGAAAACAAGTGCCCTGCGATTTTTTTAATAAGTGCCTGTAAATGCATTAAATTTTAGAAAAACATAAACAACTTCTGCACTGTCAAAGTGAATTGCAAAAACTAAACGGATTTATAAAGCCCAAAAAAGGGAAAATTCAAATATGTAAATTTATACAGAGGGTGCCAATTAAAAAAACTAGGTCCAAGGTTGCCCTGCAAAAATGGAACACCCAGTATATGGCAAAATAATTTTACAAACTGCACTTTAGCCTCTAGTTTGCAGTGCCGTTTGGTTCATTTCGATATCATTAACGGTGTAGATGTAATGGAGTCTGCCCTGTATGTTATACGAAATACCACAGGACTTTTTCTGCAGAAACACGCTATGTGATGTCGCTCGACAGGTTTTTGCACTACACACGATATTCATTGTAAATATTGTCCCATAAAACGGAATAGCAGTTGAAATTATATTGCAGAAAAATATGCCCTGTCAACAGGAGATACGGATTCCGCAAAAAAAAATCCTACAAAAGTGTCTGTTGACCAGTTTCTGAAATAAACGATTCAGTTATTGTAGTAATTATCTATAAATCATGACACAACTGTGCATGCAAACAAATTCTAGATTATGTTGCTTTGGTTAGATACAGTAGATACAAATTGAAATCAAGTGACTTCAAATTGATCACTCCAACGTGAAATTTCCTTTAAAATTAAAAACAAATTAAACAGTGTACTCACAGCACAATGTGGCTAAAGTCTCCAATTAACTTTAATTGTAGTTAGGTTTCCGTACATACCGTTGTATGAACAATCGTTTGCAAGGTAACTAATATTCTATTTAAGTTAATCGGAGATTGTACACGAAGAGATAATTTACCTGTGATGTTATCTAAATCAATGTCATCTCCGATATTTTGTGTTGTTGGTTCGTCCCCTTCACTATCACTTTCGGATGGACTATAGTTAAGTGCTTGAAGTTCTCTTTCAAGTTCTCTAATATCAATCAGACTGTCATGTTTTTTTAGTGTAGCTATGTATCTACTAAGTACCTTTCCGCCTAAATAAGTGTCATTTGCTGTCTTGCAATCACTACGTGCTTGATTATACATCATAATAATATCATCCAAACGTTTTCCAGATGTTTCCATGCAATCTATTAAACTGAACAATGTACTAATACTTTCTTTTACATTGTCCCGGCATATTTCATAATCGTTTCTGAAATACTTGATAGCCAAATCATACTCATTATTATCATTGTATGTTTGGGCCAGGCTTACATAGCAAGCACTTAAATCTTTCCCAGTATCACCATTCTTCTCAGCGCACTCCAACATTTTTTTATAATACTCAATTGCTTTTGTAAAGTTTTTCAATATACAGGCAGCATCGCCCATTTTTTCGTACAATTTTTTTTTGTGGCTGTAGTCCGTGTCACCAGCCATCAAGAGTGATTCTTCTGTGTAGCACATGGCAGTCACTGCAAGTTTTCTCTATTAACAAAAAGGCAGCCCCAATGAACCAAAACATACCAACTTTTAGATTGCTTTCAATAATTTCACGTTCCGTCACATTTGGAGTTTTCAACTTGTACGCCCTAAGTAGAACATTTTTGGCTCGCTGAAAATCTGCCAGTTTTATCAAGATATCTGCTTTTGATGAAAGTGATGCACAAATCAAAGAAACCTTATCATCCAAACGCTCTGAAAAAGAAACTCACAAAATTGAGAAACTGTGCAGATCATAAACTAAGTTTATTTATTAGGTGCTTTCCTTTCACAAGTTATCCGAGTATGAAGCGATTAAATGATATACATACAGGGTGTATCAGCCAAATGGAATAAATTCAATAATAAATAAATGGGGGCGTGTTCGAAAAAACGCTCGGACACGTCGATTGTTATCGTATATTATTCAATTTTTGGATTCTTCAGAAAATTCTAGACATATTTCATGTACAATGTCCTATACCTATCTTCAACTGTTTTGGAAATTACCAAATCAATGTCCGGAACTACCTCAACCGAATATTTCCAAATCGGTAGATAGGGAGGCGAGGATCGATGGAATGGCCAGCACGATCCCCTGATCTGACGTCATTAGACTTCTTCTTATGGGGATATGTCAAAAGTATTGTATACAAAACTAAACCCCTCGACTTAGCTGACTTAAGAAGACGAATAATGCTTGCGATTAGATCGGTCACGCCTGAGATGTTGAGTAACGTTAGAAGAAATTTCTATTCAAGATTAGGATGTTGCCAAGACGTTCACGGCGAGCATTTTGAACATCTCCTCCATTGAAAATGATTGTTTTTTATCAAGAAATAAACAGTATTACTTATTAGTTTTTGAGTCTGTTGTAACGAATTTCTGTGATCAAATAATTTTCTTTTTTTAATGTTAATTTTTGCAATAAATCTGAAAACACTTAATATTTCCGAAACAGTTGAAGATAGGTATAGGACATTGTACATGAAATATGTCTAGAATTTTCTGAAGAATCAAAAAATTGAATAATATACCAGGTGTTGCATTTAAAATAAGAAAGTTGGTATTGGCCACGGTCACATGATACACCCTGTATAAAAAGTTTTTGTTGAAAAAAATGCGCAACTAAAAATAACAATCGACGTGTCCGAGTGTTTTTTCGAACACGCCCCCATTTATTTATTATCGAATTTATTACATTTGGCTGATACACAGTGTATAATGATTAAATGGATCCTATCCTGAGTCAATATGAATTAAAACGATAGATATATGCACTCTCAGGTAATTAGTTTAGATTCACTAATGTGAAATTATAATGTTTATAAACATTTTTTATGATTTCACATTAGTAAATCTAAACTGGTTACCTGAGAGTGCATATATCTATCGTTTTAATTTACCTAACAATGGTTCCAAATTTCACCCATAACTTTTTGAGCATATCTCTTGAAACCATTATCACGCAAACATAAAAAACGGACGGAATATATCTCAAAATGAGCTGAAATTCTGGGTGAAAGGAAAGCACCTATTAGTGAAAGGAAAGCACCTATTATAAGATTGCAGTACAACATGTGTGCCTAGTTCAGGTTGCTCAATCCGATTAAAAAAAATAGTGGATTGCTATCTTCATTCCCTAGAAGCTGAAACTACTACAACACTGTGCGTACCTGCTACTTCGATGGCCAAATTGCAATGATGAATTGCATTGCTGAAATCACCTTTTCTATTGTACAGTGATGCCAGGAATGTGTAACCTCTCTCAAGTTGTTCATAAATGTCATTTTGTTTGCACAAGTTAATAGATTTGGTCACTAATTCGATGCCTTTTTCGTAATTCCCCAGACACTCTTGCACAACACCCAAATTTGCAAAGAGGCGGGTCATCATATCCATATGCTCTCTCTTACTAATCCCTGTTAAACTGAAGAGGAAGCAATTTATTATTATTGCCCGAAGAGAAATCGGAGTACTATATGGTTAGAAGTTCAAGTTCCACAAGATATACATTATCCCATGTCCACCGTACTGAATTTCGTAAGTGAGACGAACACTTGCACGATAATTACCAGTAATTATGGGCAGTGTTTCTGTTGGGTCATGTATTCATGTTTGTGTTAGGTCATGCATTGACCCATGAATACTTATCATTGTAGAACAAAGTATTTTTCGAAACCGTGTTAACGGAGATATCATTTCATGAATAAGTAAACCTACATTAATACTGCTTAATTTATCAATGCGACTCATCAATGTTTGTATATTTTAAGCAACACGTAAATTGTATTTGACCTTGCAGATATGCAGAATTTGACATAGATTTTTAGAGTCAATAAGGCACGAGGTACACAGAATAACAAAATTCTATTCAGAGACAGATTCATAATTCATATTATGAAAACAAAATGGCATTGATGATAAGTTACTTAAAAACAGAACATAAGATTTCTTATGAGGAACTTCTTAATATTCAATAGGGTATTTCCTAATTTTGCATTTCTTTTCTTTGTGTAAATTATTTTGGACTGAATTTTTGTAATGTGAAATACTGCAATACTGCAATAAGTTTTTATGTTATTTGTATGTTGCATGTCCTCACTTCAGCAAGGTTTAAAATATGGATGTTTTTGGTACTTGGCTCCATAGATGCTTCAAATATAGGCATAAACATGAGATTAAGTTTCAACCCCATTATAGTTCAGTCAAATTAGACTTTTCGGCGGAAATAAATTATATAGTTTTGAAATTTGGTATACTTACTCTTAAGTACTCTAGAATTGACTATTCGTCGAGTTTCCCATCCTCCGGTGGGGGCTTCATCCCTTAATATTGAAAAAATACCCCCCAAACGGTGAACTTATCTTATTTTTCGCAATTATCTTGTTAACGGTGCACCGCCCAAAAATTTTTATATTGGGTAAAGTTGATGGAATCAAATTTTTTATTTTTATTAAGAGAAGGAGATTATGGACACCATCAAAACCCGCAAACTCCAATATCTAAGCCACATCATGCAGAACGAGGACAGATACGCCATGTTACAAGTCATCATTCAAGGCAAGATACTCGGCAAACGAAGGCCGGGACGAAGGAGAATTTCATGGCTGCAGAATCTCAGGGCGTGGTACGGGTAGACGTCGAACGAGCTCTTCAAAATAGCAATAAATAAAGTGAAGATAGTCATGCTCATCGCAAACATCCGAAATCGGATATGCACATTAAGAAGAAGAACAAAAATTATATTACATGGTTTGCCACAAAAGCTATAGTTTGCGAGGTATAGACGCCGGAAGTAAAAGGTGAATACTGGCGTGCCACGCACAATTCGTTTATCGGGCTCTCGTTTAGTAAATAACTACCAGACGACTAGATTTTTGTTAAAAGTGCTCATAACTGAAGTTGTAGAGCGAGAAATTTTCGATCAGAGCAAGAAAATCATTTTATACTAATATCTAGCCGTTTTGTAGTTATTTACGAAAAGAGAGCCTGTGAAAGGAATTGTGGGCCGCAGGCCATCTCTTACATCCGGCGTCTACAACGTGCGGACTATAGCTTTTGTGGCAAATCTTGAAATATAATTTTGGTTCACAATTTTGTTTCCATCAACTTTACCCAATATGAAAATTTTTAGGCGGTGCACCGTTAACGAGATAATTGCAAAGAATTACACAATGCCGTTTGGGGGGTGTTTTTACAATATTAAGCGATGAAGCCCCCACAGGGGAGGGGAAATTCGACGTATATTTGATGCTCAACTACTCAAGATTCTCGAGTACTCAAGAGTATTTATACCATATTTCAAAAATTTATTTCCGCCTGGATTTGCTGCATAATTGACTTCAGGCCTCTATTCTGCGTGAACTATAGCTTTTGTAGCGAACCGTGTAACATAGATTTTGTTCAAAATTTTGTTCCCATCAACTTTACCCGATATAAAAATTTTGAGGTGGTGCACAGTATTTCTGGGGTGCTTTTTTAATATTAAGGAATGAGGCCCCACCGGGGGAGGAGAACCTCGACGGATATTCGATTCTAGAGTGCTCAAGAGTATGTGTATCAAACTTCAAAACTATATAATTAATTTCCGCCAAAACGACTTTTTGAGGCTAATATGAGTGGAGTATTATAAAATTTCCTCTAAAAATGTATAGTATAAAGTTAATATAAACCATCTTCACTTATTTATTTTGTAGTAAGTGTATAATATTCGTTAGAATACTGGAGAAAATAAGGTTCCTAGAGCTTGTATAATTAAATTACAAATTGGTTGGCTAAAGTATATACATCCAAGGCCAAATATTACAAATGTTGTTTCTTTATAACAGTTTTTATAGAAATAAAAATTATGAGTAATTCAATGAATAAATGATCAAAATTGATACTTACTTTTCACAAACATTTAGGCTTTTCATGAACGCTTTTGATGCGAGAGTCAGCGGTTTCTTGTTTGGATTATCGATAATATCCAAGTAGCTCGTCAGATACGTGTGCCCAATTGTAGCTAAAGCACGCTGTTCTTCCAGCTTGTCTCCTTGCTCTTTGGCAACTCCCAGATGAATTTCTTGATGCTTCAATGCCTTATTAAATTCCCGCATCGCCGTGTAGGCCTCCCCGATCATCCTATTTGCTCTGGCATAATCCATGAACCTGTTTTGCACGTGGTAAATATTGGAAACAATTTCGTACTGCTTGATTGACTCCTCATATCTGCCCTCTCGAGAATATAATTCTGCTAGATCTATGCATACAGATGCAAGACCGTACTGATTTCCTTCACTGTCTACTTTTCTTTTACGTTTCAATAACTCTGCAATATATAAGTTTGTGTGAGTACTTGAACTTGAAATAATAACCGAGTGTTTTATTTAAAGTCAGTGATGATTGGAATGAACAATAATAAGAATACTGATGATTACTTACTTTGCTCTGCCATGTTATTAAAATAAATAACTTCTTGTCGCGCCAAACATACTAATTCAGGTTTGTTGAGGTTAAATCGGATCAAATGTTGAGAGGAAAACAACAATGATACCAAATCTTGGATACATAATAATTCCCTATGAAACGGAACTGCACACTCTGGAAAAAATATAATCAGTATAAAGTGTTGGTAATTTTTTCGTAACAAAATGAGTTCAATGATAATAAACTGTAATTTGAATAATTCATTGATAATAATTAATACAATTCATTTATTGTTGGTAACGAAATTTTTAAACAGCTGATAGGCAAACGTCAAATTTGCCAACATGGCTTCTGTTAGTAAACGTAAATATTTCAAAGTGAACTAATCTAATTACATATCAATTTCAGGTACCGTTATTGGATGATGATACCATTGAATTTGGCGAAGAAGATATCCAAACCGGAAAGGGGCAATTAACGTATGACTTTATTATACTTTGATAATTCATAACCTTATATATACTCGTATGCCCCTGTTTTAAAGCATTTATTCCATAATTTAGTTTATATGTATAATCTAAATTGTTACAACATCATAGGTTTTACTCAAAATCATAAGATAGATCAATTGCACTACGAATTATAGGAATTTAAATTCACCATCTGTTATTGCAGCAGTGCGATTCTTACATTCGGAGAATCGGATCCCAAAATGAAATGTAACATAGAATTAGGCTTTTACACCGTGCAAGTGGTAGAAGGGGCAAAAGATATATATATATATATATATACAGGGTGAGTTTTTTCGGATGTTTAGTATGGGGATCTCGGAAACTAGCGGAAATAGAGGAACGATTAAATGGGGAAAGAATTGCAGTTTTACGATATTTAATTAATGAGCGTTTTGTTTTTTGGAAAAATTGCATGGTTAACTAGATATCTCGAAAAAAATATATATTTTGTTATTTTGTTCGGTGCCTATGGATCTGTTATTATTGACTTTAGAAAAAAATGTGTAAAAGAAAAAGTTGTAGGTAATTATGTGCTTAATAATACAGTCTAACCGGTTATTTTATTTAAGCTATAATTTTTGAGTTATGACACAAAGTTGAGTTTTTTCTAATGGAAACCATAGTCAGCCATGACTCTATAAAAAATGCCCTTTTTCAACTATTCTAATGATAAACCCCTTGATATAGTTATTTTTATAAATAATTAAATTAAGGTCATTTTTAACTTTTCATTTTCGAACTGTTCAAGAAGTACGCTATGGAAACAATTGATAGATGCGCAACGCGTTTAATAATAAAATTCAAGTTAGTTATTAAAATGTTTCTTTCCATTTCGAAATTATAAACATTATTATTTTGGTGTGAAATATTGTTTACTCCGTAGGAGTTACAATTTTATATAAACATAATTTGTGATAAAATAAAACTACATATCTACAAAACTACTAAACAGAGAATGACAGACGATACATTGAGAATCAATAAATGATATTAGAACTTAACTAAAGTATTACCAAAATGACGTAATTAAAGTTAGGAAAATGTTTAAGACTAAATATGTTCAAAAGGTTTACCATTATGATTAATGCACAAGTTACATCTTTTTTAAACAGAATTTGTTGCTCTTCCAACGGAGCGTCCATCAATATAAGCAAAAACGTGTAGTACAGCTTCTCTAAGGTCATCTACTGTGCCGTACGAAGTTTGATACACCCTATCTTTTACCATTCCTCATAAATAAAAATCTAAAACAGACAGATCGGGGGCTCGAGGTGGCCATGCAACCGACGCGTTTCTTCCTATCCATGAGTTCGAGAATATTTCATTTAAATGATTTCGTACCTTTAGCTGATTATATGGTACTGCCCCATCGTGTAAAACTATTTGACCATAACACGTGTCTGTAAGGGCAATTCATCTAACATATTATGAAAATCGTTGTGCAGAAAGTGAAGAAAAGATCAACCATGTACCATTAAAAATGTACGGACCAAGAAATGTTTAACCAATGACCACACCAAACATTAAATCCAAACTTAACTTGGGGTCACCTCTGTTCAACATGATGCGGATTTTCTTGCATTCATAAATGTTGATTATGTCTATTAAACATGCCTAAGTTTGTAAATCCATGTTTCATCAACAAAACTTTAAATCTAAACTGTGGGGCAGTTTCACACAAGTTAGTAAACGAAATACAATATTCAACACGCGTATTGTAATTATCAGTGTATAGTGTTTGTGCAACTGATAATTTATAGGGATGAAACCTATGCTTCTTCAGTACTTGTACAATAGTACACTGTGACATTCCTGCTTCCGTTTTAATTTCTCGGGTTGAAATCGCTGGATTTTGGACAGAAGACCCGTTGGGCTTCCACTCCCAAATTATCATCCAGTATCTTAATACTGTTTGAAATACTGTGCAGCTTGTATGGCATTTTTATGGCACAAAAAACACTCAATCATGCCGTGCTTTTCTTGATTAGAAAAATTCATATTGATAATTTACGAAACCTCAATCAAAACTGAATAAAAACTGAATGATTTACACTTGTCAATAATTGTCATTAATGTCTATCAATTGTTTCTATAGAGCACTACTTTGAATAGTTCCAAAATGAAAAGAAAAAAATGGCCACAATTTAATTATTTATAAAAATAACTATGTGATGTGGTATATCATTAGCAAAGCGCGGATTTATAACCTTAAAAAATTACAAAATAAGCCCTTAAAAATGCATAAAAATCTTAGAAAATAAGCAAATAAAATAGCATAAAGATTAGAATAAGCACAAAAACGGAGAAAAAGCATGAAAAGGCATATTTTATTTTTTAACAAGAACGCACTATAGGTAGATAAAAGTAATATTTTAATAACATACGTTTTGGTGACTAATATTAATAACAATAATAATTAATAACAAATAAAGATTACTGCTCATTTTTTAATGAACTAATAATTAAATGTTTTTCTAAATTTTCAACGGAAAATCCCATTTTCCTATCACTGAGCACATTTTTTAAGTGTGAAAAGCTTCTCTCCACATCCACACTTGTAATCGGTGCATATTTAAGTTTGGGAACAATTGTAATATTTATCAGCAAATCTTCCACGAAATCTCCTTTTAAAACTGATGATATTTTTTGTAACTCGCCAAACCCTTCATTTTTTGACAAAACTGCATTACATTTTTTAAAAATAATCTCTCCTATAGATCCTCGTACGTTTGAGACGTCGTTCCTAAAATCTTCAACTATTTGAACCGCATATACCAAAGTTGTGTCCTACGCTGGAGTTTATCAATCGCTTTGCTTACGAAACTGTAGTTGGTTTTTAGGAATGCTAAATTTTGTACAACCCTCCTATCTTTAAGAACTTTGTGGAATTCTTTAATTGCCTCTGACACATTTTCGGGAAACTCTAACACAAGCTCCTTAAATATATCGAAATGGTCGGCATAATAGCAGGCACCATCTAGCCACTTATCCCATCTAGTTATAACCGGTGCCGGAGGAAGAGGTACATTTGGCATTATTTCCCTAAACATTTCAACCCTCAGTGGAGCTTTTAGAAAAATTTTCTTCCCGGTTTTTATCAAATCATTGACCAGGGGAAATTGCAGTCTAATCGTTTCAGCAACTCGATTAAAAACATGTGCCAAACAGGTGCAATGCATTAATTGCTCATAAAATACTTTTAAATTAGAATATGCCTTTAACATATGTGCAGCGGCATCAAAAAGCATCAATAATAATTTATCATTTGGTGCGAGGTTTGGCAAAAAATAATGTGTTAATCCATCGTGAACGAATTTGGCAATGGTATTGCTATTTGTTTTTTCTAACTGCTTGGAACTAATTAAAAATGCATTGGTGGAGTCTTCGTTTAATATTCCAATCATTAAATGGGCGATGTACCGACCACATGAATCAGGAGTTTCTACACAGAACCATATGTAATTGTTGCCAATTATATTTTTTATTTCCTCAATAGTGTGTTTATATACTTGCTCGACATAGTTTTTGCGAATGGTTGATTCGGCAGGAATATGTCTACCAGTGTATTTTTGTAAACAAGATTTAAACATACTATTCTCTAGCTTTTTTAACGGAATGTTGGAAGATACCATCGTATTGCATAAATCAAAGTAAAATTCCTTTTCATTCTGTGTAGAAGAACTCGCAAAAGTCCCGGAAATAGTTTGCTGGGTACTCAGGGTACTACTTGCAGATTTGTGTTTTTTTTTAATTTTCCAGGTGAACTGTTGTTTTGATATGTTGTGTTATGTTAAATTTTTTCTCGCAGTTAACCTACAACATAATACATGCTTGTACCTAGGCCAATAGCAACACAAAATAAAACTTAGCGGTTTGATACAAGCCCTGCAAATTAATTTGCCGTTCTCATATTTTAATTCAGAATGTCCACGTATCCATTCATCGACGGAAGGTTTTACTTTCGGCATTTTTTGCAAGAAAACTTATAAACACGTAATACAGACAAGGCACAAGCACAACGCACTGAAAATTGAGATAAATTGGACTGAATTGATAGCACACTTGCCGCAGATGCGGTCTGTGCACGTAAAAATAGGGTAATCCCCGAAATAATCAAGCTTTGTTTACCAAATATCACGTACGCACGCTCGCTTTGTTGATGATCTTGTGATAAACAAGCATTCTAGACGTAACGGAGTAATATTAATACTGAATTATCATTACAATAATGTGCAACAAAATATATTGCTAGCTAATATAAATAATATGCTATAAAATTGAGAAATAAGCAAATAAGCACAGAAATAAGGAAATATGCACAAAAAATGCATTAAAGCAATTATAAGCTTAGAAACTGAAAATATGCATAAAAGCACAAAAAAAAATTGTCACGTTACTTCATTTTCTGAAATTTGTATAGATACTAGGTCATTTTGGTCTGCTATTAAAACTGATGTATAGCATAATACCTAGAAATCCGCGCCTTGATCATTAGATTCGTTAAAAAAGGGTCTTTTTTATAAAGTCATTGACGAGTATGGTATCCATTAGAAAAAACACAAGTTTGGGTCATAACTCAAAAATTATAGTTTAAATAAAATAATCAGTTAGACTGTATTATTAAGCACATAGCTTTTCCTTTACACATTTGTTCTACAGTCAATAATAACAAAGCCATGGGCATCGAATAAAATAACAAAAAATATATCATTTCGAGATATCTTGTTAGCTATGCATTATTTCCAAAAAACAAAGAGATCATTAATTAAATTAAATTGAGCTCTTAAAACTGCAATTCTTTCCCCATTTAATCGTCCTTCTATCTCCGCTAGTTTCCGAGATCCTCATAATAAACATCGAAAAAACTCACCCTGTATATATATTTATATATATATATATATATATATATATATATATATATATATATATATAAATATATATACAGGGTGTAACAGAAATACGTGTGTTAATTTTAAACATTGGTAGAACTCGTTAAATGAAACATTTTTCTATATGTTTTTTTTTTTCAAAAACCAACGTTAAACTGATTTAAAATATGTTCTAGTTTATCTACTAAAACGCGTACCCGCCTATGGTTATAGGTGTGCAGCGATAAAATCTTTTGTTGTGATGGCAACGGGGTCATAAAGGTACATCATTGCCTGTTAGGCAAACACGTTCAGAATATTGTGCACTGTACAATCTACGGGCTTCTGCGGCATTTCCAAAAGCTCGGCCATATACCAACACAATATCTGTTAATTCTTGATTAGAAAAATTTGGAATTTTGAAATAAACTTCACTTGACAATCATAGTGACAGTACCTGAGAACAGCTCGTTTGGTCAAAATTAGGGGGCAAAAAAATATAAAAAAAACAGCAAATTTTGAAAAAAAAACATCGAAAAAATGTTTTATATAACGAGTTCTACCAATGTTTAAAATTAACACACGTATTTCTGTTACACCCTGTATATATATATATATATATATTTATATATATATATATATACATCCTGCATCTTTATGAACTCCTTTTATAATTCCACGTATATTTATTTTCAGGCTACTATCCTTAGAACTTCCGGTTTTCAGTGTACTATCCTTAAAACGTCCTGCGTATATATTTTGTACAAACGACTACCATGCGGCGTCAATTTGTATATATTTCCGTTTAGTTAGACGCTTTCAAGAGTCCAGCGGTGTTGCCGACTGTCTGGATACGCTGGACATCGCTGGATGTCTAGCAACTAAAATGAAATATTAGCGCCCCGATACTCAGAGAAGCCGCGTTGGAGAACCAGCGCCAATCTTTGACAATAAAACCTTCTTTGCTAATTTACATTGCTACTTCACTACAGTAATACCCCACCACTGTTTACGTCTATAGTTTAGGTGAACTCTGCGCTGTGAAAGTCATTCTATCAGTCAGTTTATCTATCTATCCCTACTTGATAAACATACTTGTACTCGTTCTTATTAATTTCGTTATTAATTTTATTGATGATGTTTTCACGACGTGCGATAAAGATAAAAATAAATAAATGATCTGTTATCAAACTCTTGTGAGCAAACGAAGCGAGAAGAGGAACGAAATGAAAATATGTACAACGAAAATAAAGAAGAATATATTTTACGATCTTGCCATCATCCTATTTCAAACAATAATCCCAAAGTTTTGATACTAACAATTCTATTAATGAAGGTATTGGTGAAGAGAATTCCAAAAACGTTTCATGCGTTATACATGTATAATATAAAATCTATTTATATGTATACAGTGTGTGCCACGTAAGTTATTGGTTCAAAGATTATGGGGTTCCTTTTGAAATAAAAAGTAGAAAACAATCATACTCATGGTTCATCGCTATCTTCCAAAAGAAAATATGTACATGTTTCTATCAATTCCGGTTCTACTGCAAGTCGCCAACAATTTTGTTATTTTAAATAGAACACCCTGCATATTTTTACATATTCGGATAGCTCATTCACTTCTAAATATATTTTGTTACGCCTGTTGGGCACTTATGTTTTGTAGTTTTTGAGAAAAAAAATAATTTCCAATATATTTGAAAACAACATAAATTAATGAAATATAAACTTAAACTTTCTTGCATATAGTAGCCGCAGCATGGCTCCATAATTACAATAGTTCGTACATGTTGATATTTTCCCAGTACTATTTCAAAAGTTTATTTATTTACATGTACACGTTAAAGCGTCTTAATTTTTTTTTTTTTAATAGAATGGCATATACTTTTGAATGACAGGATAATATATAGAACAGTTTTCTACACAGAAGTGTAAATCAAACCTATCCCTAAAATGAGTGGTTTGACAGTTATTTCGAAAATTTCTTAAAAGTTTTTTCCAATATTTATTTCTATATGTGTACATGGAATCATAGCAAGTAATACATGCTTCATGTATTTTATATTTTTTACCATTGTTTTTCTCTTTGTATGTTTTTCTCTTCATATCATCATAATATCCAAAAGTTCCACAAGGTTGCATAATATTTTTTTTAAAGAAAATTGGCTTAAATACCTGTTAAATACCAAAATCTATAAAATTAAAGACTGCCTTGCAGAACAAATGTAAAATAAAAGTAAAAAGTAAGAAAGTTCCTCTCTAGAGCCTTTATTATTGTTTTTAGAATAAAAAGGTTTTAACGGAAAATAGCTAGAATTTTTTTTAATAGCTTATTATTTGCCACAATTTGACTTTTTTTGTTTTTCTTTGGCAATGTCAATGTTTTAAATGATAACATAACTTTCTATTTTTTTTTCTATTAACAAAATTGATAGCATTTGTTTTTATTTTGAAGTGAGTTTAATGCCCAATAACAAAATTGTGAAAAATTAAAGATTGCCTCGGGAAAAAATTATACCAGTTAAACAAATACGTTTTATTAGTGATAGTTAGTCAAATAAAGTTGTAAATTTACCTGTATTTGAAAGTATTTCTCAATAATTATGGTATATTTAACAGAGATAAAACGAATCGATATTTTGATATTTTTCGGTGCGTCGAAAATATATTTTTGTAGGATTTACATGAAATCGTAGTTGTAATTGTGTGTATAATTTAATTTCGATTAAAAATACATATTTTTTTTGGCACCCGCTGCACTATCATCCCCTCCTTGTTTACATAGGACTTCGCCATATTTTTTTTTAGCAAAACCCCTGCGGCAACGGGAACACCATTCGTTAAAAATGGTAATATCGTCTGGTTTTGCGTGTAATTTTAAACTTCAAAAATTAAATTTTTAAAAATTTGGCTGTAATTTTTTTTATAGGACTCCCTAATAGTTCACTAATAGCATGTTAAATTTAATTACTATAGAAAAATAAATAACAGGGTTGACAGATTTTTATGGCCACCCCGGCATCTCACCCCTTCCTGTTTCACTTGGAGCTTCGCCGCATTTTTTCTGAGCCTCCTTATTTTTTTCTACGTGTACCTGCAAAAGATGAACCCCCTGCTACAACGGGAACCCCATTAGTTCCAAAAGGTAAAATCGTCGGGTTTTAGTTCTAGTTTAAGGTGACCAGATCCTAACGAACCAAAAGCGGGACAGTGAGAAGGGGGGGTGGGGGGTGATTTTTAAATTAAAAAACAAAGAACGCAAAACGCAAAATAGACAGGGTGTCTCCCAAAAAACGCCGCGGGCCAATAACTCCATAACCCCCTAACTATTTAACTATTTATTGCCCGATTTCAATAAAACAAAAACAAAATTAAATGTCTCCACATGTTCTACAAAGGGGCCCAAATTTTCTTTTTTTTTGCAAAATCAACTTTCATTACAGCGATAGTCTGCTAGATTTTGCAAAAAAAAAAATAGGGCCCCTTTGTAGACATGTGGAGCCATTTAGTATTGTTTTCGTTTTATTGAAAGCGGCCATAAACAAAGGAGTTATCGCTAGCGGCGTTTTTTAGCAGACACCCTGTATAATATATATATAAACAATCTTTATTGGGATATCGACCCCATGGGGTCTTTCCGCCTCCTGTATAATATTATATTACATTTTTTTTTTTAATAACATGAAATATAATGTCATATTTACAAATATAATAAATACGAGGCATGTTTTTAAAGTACTCTTTTGTATTTTGGCCGCTGCAGCGCTGCTACCAAATACAGATATTGGTGAAATATATAATGATAACTCCAAAATAGCGAATAAAAGATCACCCCGAAAAAAAAACCTCAATCTTTCAAAAGTCGGGACATTTTTGAAACGTCGCGGGACGCGTGACAAATTTCTAAAAATCGGGACTGTCCCGCCAAAATCGGGACGTCTGGTCACCTTATTCTAGTTTTAGTTCTTCTGTAGTTCTAGTATTTCAAAAATTAATTAATATTACTTCCTTATAGAATTCAGGGCTGTAATTCTTTATAGGATTCCCTAATAGTTCACTTATATTAGGTTAAATTTATTTGCGATAGAAAAATAGACATCACGACTGACAGATTTTGCTCTCTCAACCCCCTCCTGTTTCACTTACGGCTTCACCGGATTTTTCCCAGCTTCCTTATTTTTTCTACGTATGTCTGCAAAATATAACCCCCCTGTGATACTGGGAACCATGTTAATCACAAGAGGTGAAATAGACTTGTTTTGGGTGAAATTCTAGTATTTATAAAATTAATTATAAGTACTCCTGCAATACTTATTTACATTTTAAAATGTAGAACCTATAAAAACAAACCTATCCCTAAACTGAGAGGTATGTCAGTTATTTTGAAAATTCCTTGATTATTTAATTCTATGTGTGCGTGTCTATGTGTTTTGGGTGTAATTCTAGTATTTATAAAATTAATTAAGAGTTGCATTTTTTTTTAGGATTAACAATAGTAATTCTAATTCTGTGTATTTAAATCCGATACAAAATTAAATAAACACAGGGTTGCCAATTTTTTTCGTCATCACCGCTCTCCACCAATCAGCAACCAGTTATTTTGAAAATTCCTTGATTATAAAATTGTTTGCAACATTTAATTCTATGTGTGTGCGTCGATCATAGCAGATATGCTTCATGTTTTTTATGTTTTTTTACCATTATCAATAGCATTAAATTTTTAATTTTCGGTTGGGTACAGCTTCACTAAGAGTAAATATTTTAATGATTTATGAATGCACAAATGAAGAAAATATGAATTTATTTAATACAGTATATATATATTTAATACAGGACAAGTGTAACCGAATTATTCTTCGAACTTACAGAAAATTTAATGAAACTTATCCTCATTTACCGCCGGCGAACAAAAATAAATTTGGAAAATTGGAATAAAATTTTCTTCATACTGGACAATTAGATGGGAGAATAACTGTGCGACACCCGGTTTTCCGGCAAGTGCATCCAAACGCATCACATTGTTGTCAAGAACATTTAGGCGTTGCCAATCCTTTATTGCAGAGAATTGCTCGATTAACCATTAAAGTTTTTATTTCATGTAAGCATCGGGACTAGATTAAACAGACAAACCCCATTTCACTTTAACCACGTATAAAAACTATTTTGAATATCTTCATAATGATGTATTGCGTCACGCATATATGTTACATGTATTACATCAATATACATGTTACAAACATTTCTTGATAATTTTGATGAAACAGAAAATCGTTGTAATTTACCCGGCCATCAGTGGTTAAGGAGCTCCTGCAGAATTTCTCTAAGTAGCCAAGTTTTCATTAGGAGTTTTTAAATCTCTAGCCAAGGGTATCCTTGTGATTTTGTTCCATTTGTGTAAATTAAATCAACATTAGCAGAACTTCAAATTTCAAACTTTTATTGAGCTTCGATTGGGATATTTTATTTTTCTTAAACCATAATAAATTCGGATGACACAAATTTGTTTTAAAATCAAACCAAAAGGGGCAATAGTAATCTGCAATTATTTAATATAAATATGTGCGAGTGTGTGTGTGTGTAAATGTATGATACTGCAATGGAATTAGTAACTACTTAAATTATTATATTTAACGAAAAAGATATATTAAGTATCAATGTATATACTGCTTGCGTTTATCATTAAGTCGCTTCTTTGTGAACTTGACAAAACCAGAGCGTTTTTCTTGAAGCCACAACCATTACCTATAAAATTTCATTCACTACAAACAGCCACTACTGCTGATGTAGCGACTTGCGTATAAAGAGAGAAACGTAATTCGGTTCTCACTCTTACAATACGATTGAATAACTAGCTGAAAGGAGCAGTCTCGATACAGTGTTGCCGTCAGTCGGATGCTCAATGGTCGCATGGTGAAAGTTTGTATATCAACTTTTCAATATACGCTTCTAACAACAGCGCCACCAATGTTAATAACGTGAACTAATTTATACAAAAATATACAAAGAAAACCATGTGGTTATCCATACCGTGTCCAGGTCGATTTTCGCCAATCGATTGTAAATGGTGCATAATGGCACTAGACAAAATTTACAAGGCGATACATTAGAGCGTCCATATTCGGACGTTCTAAAGCGAAGGACGCCGTAAAAATAGCAAAATGTCAATTTAAGGACGGCGTAAAGATAGTGGAAGATATATATATGTATATATATATATATATATATATATGTTATAAACATATACCATATAGTGCAAACATATAACATTCAGTGCAAACAACAATAAAATAAAAATTCGTAGCTGTATGATTATTAATACAATTTTTTTTTCAGGCATCCGTATGTCACTCTATTCCACCTTTCATTTAGAGGTATGGCTCTTGTAACCTACCTATTGTGCGGATGGTTCAGTAACAGTTTCATAGCCAGTTTTGTATTCATCACACTTTTGCTGTCCATGGACTTTTGGACGGTGAAGAACATCACAGGAAGGTTAATGGTTGGACTTCGTTGGTGGAATTACGTGGACGACGATGGAAAATCTCATTGGGTTTTTGAATCTAGAAAGGTGCCTTTTGTTGAAAACTGGTTTATGTTTTTTGATATAGTAACAAGGCAGTAATAGACCACTTGGAGCTATTTGCCATTATTCAATTCTGAGTTCTAAATTTTATTAAAACTCGTTCAACTTAATTATAATGCATTGATTGATCTATTTTACATATTTTATGATGATATTTTTGCATATTTTGTACTATTCATGTGTAACTTATAATATATTTGACCCTTTTCCTAGGGTCAGTCGCAGAATCGTGTGAATGATAAAGAAGCAACTATATTTTGGCTAGCGCTCACCTTAACTCCAGTCATATGGGCGATTCTCTTTATAGTTGCACTATTTGGTGTTAAACCAAAGTGGTTGGTAAGTGATCTTTTCCCTATATATTTAACTATTATAACTTCTGCATACACCGTTTATGAAATATTCTACTAAGAGTAGGCTATGTTGGAGTGGCATTTTTGTTGGTCTGCTTCAGAAATTACTAGCAATGAAAATAATAGGTTATTTTATTTTCAATTTGAGGTTATAATAATTGACAACCAGAAAAATGTGCGACTTAATGTAAGTAATTCGTTTCATTTGGCAACATTGTCAACAGAACTGTCATGAAATTCTCACATTTTTTCCAAGTCATTAGTTGTGTTCTTTAATCAAATTTGCTTAGGTAACCTCAGTTAATCTCAGATCAGTTGGAAAATATAGGCGTTCTTTTATTTTGTTCTGCTCACTTTTGCTTAGCAAACTCACCTCCCCCCTTCCCGATGCGGAGCGTTTTTGCGGGGGTATCAGTTTAGAAGTGACTAGAATAGAAGAAGCTGTCAAACGTGTGTTTCAATGGTTACCATTTAAACAGACGTTTACGCCTAACCTACAAAACTGTGCGTCTTGATTGGTCATTCTTTTAATACTCACTCAGACCTGCTCAGCTATCTAAGGAGGTGAGCCATTCCATACAAGAACACGACTAATCTGATATCTAATAAAATTCATTCATGCAACTTGACAAAAAAAATATCACATCCTACTCAGAGCAGGAAATATCATAAATGGTGTATTGAAATTTATCTAAGAAAGTCATCTAGGATTATGATTGAATAAGTCAACATTTTGTGTTTAATAAATTCAATTGCTTTATATGTTTTGTAGCTACTAGTGATAATTGCATTGACCTTAAATGGAGCCAATCTCTATGGATATGTGAAGTGTAAGTTTGGAAACACGGAGAGCTTGAGCAGTGTGACGACCGGTTTCTTGAGGAAGCAGGTAATGCAGAACGCTGCATCGATAATTTCCAGACAAGCGACTGCCCCACCAGTAAATTCAATGTCCGTTCCATCAAACACAGTTTAATCACTTTTATTCACTACTTTCCATATTTTGTACATACACACAACTATTTATTTGTAGTCAATAAATATGTAAGATTAACTACGATATTCTCTCTTATTTATATTTAATGTTAAGTATAGTTTTTTTTTTTTCTAAACCCATACAAATGATAGTTAAGTTAAGACCAGATAATGTTGATCAAATGGATAAATTATTTGTTAATATTGTTATGATGGAATATTTGTTTCGCATTGCAGAAATTCCCATACGTGAATCATAGATACTAACAAATAGCAGTGATGAATTACATTTAAGTTTATCTGGTCCCAAGTATAAGATTTAGCGCACTTAAAAAGTAAGTATTTCTGCGTGAAGTTTATTTATTGCACAGCATCTAGTGAAGGTAGTTTACCACACAGCATACTACAAAGTAAATTGTACGATACATGATGGACAACGCACCATAGGGATTTACATGTAAAAATTTATATATTTAAATATTGTCTACCCTAATTATTTTCGAGAAACACTGTAATGAACTCATTTGTAGAGCGAACAATACTGGTCAATTTATGGTTTATCTTCATTTACAATCTCAAAATGAGCGGAGCATTCGTGTTTCACCATGTGAAGTGAGTCTGAAGATTGACTGAGAGATTGTTTACCTCCCCCTGTACTGATCTGAGCTAATTTGCGGGGGTGATCAAAATGAGAAACTCCCTCGGCTAGGGAGTGGAGGTAACATTTGTGTCGTTTGTATGGGATCCATAGTGCTCGCACCATTAAATTTGTTACAATATTTTAGAAAGTATTCTATATTTAATACCTAATTATTTGCAAACTCTATCATGCATGGTAAAAACGAACCAAAACACAAAATCAGTAACAATAAAACAAAGTGAAATATAAGACCACTTTTTAAATGCAAATGCCCAATTAGCCTGTAGGATAACGCACCACTGTATATGGTGGTCTTAATGCAATAATTACAAATGTGGCTTGGTTCTTTTATGCATAACTATATCCAATTGTGAAGAGAGATTGTCAGCTCGGACTCACTTCAGTTTCCACTCACTTAAATGCAGAAAGGAAACCACCTAAGCTCCTAGAAAGCTTCCCTAGAAATCACAACAGTTGAATGCAGTATTGCAATATTGGACAGGGTATTTTCCAAATTAACGGGCGCATGAACTCCACCTTGTACCGGGCCGATTTTAATCGCCCTTACATTCTCTCAAGCTCCAGAACGATTCTTCGATGTCTTCCAGAACTTCTATGAAAATTACCGTTGCTCGCTTTTTGACAACTGCGAACAGAAACAAATGTCAATTTATTATTTATTTTCATAGAGCCGCGGTTAATGTTTTTTACGGGGTAATGCAAAGGTAATTAGAAAAAAATCATTTTGTTCCACACTGCATATTTGTAACATTTCTTATTTATTATTAATTTATAATTACTTATTTATACCTGTTCTAAATATTGGCTTAGTTGCCAGATTTCCTTATTCTTTTGAACCTAAATAAGTGCTCTCTGGTGGATGGAAATGGCGATTTGGATGGTTTAATTTGAAACACCCTGTATTGTTGCGAGACAAATGTGCATTGCACTAATGTTGCAGAAATTTTATAACAACATTGCTCATTCATTTGTTTGTATATTTAATTGGTTTGTGTATTCTACAAGTCTACAGAAGAAGCAAAACGTTTAAAACTTTTAAACGTGAAGTAACAAATGTAGCATATACATTGTAAAAAGAAGGAAACAAAACAAATATTTATTTATATGTGCCGATCAGACTCCATTACTGTACAAAATAATGATTGTATTTTAAAATCTAAAGTTTTGACAAGTTTTTTGAATTGCCATACGACTATTCAAACAAGCAACTTACAATCTCAACTTGTTAACCATAATTGAGTTTAATAATTTGCTATTAGGTATATACAGCTGTTCAACAAAGTTTAAAAAGTGTGCTCTAGGTGAGGCTCGAACTCACAACCCCGGCATCGCTCACGACTACTGCCTTATAAGTACCGTGCGCTAACCAATTGCGCCACTAGAGCGATGGAGATAGCAGATTGAATTGTCGTATTTAATTCGGAACATCGTACATGAAATAATATTAGACATTTTGCCAAATAAAAGATATAAATTAGCATTTTGGACACATCACATGTGTGTTTCTACTATAACTTGCCACTCGGAATGTAGACAAAACAGTTTTTAATTTAGTTTTGAAATCTTTCATCAAGTTGGCAATGCTTAATCTAAATAAATAATTATTATAATTAAAGGTTTTCAATTAAAACTATGATTAAGTTCTTCGTTAATTTAGGTCACAAAATATTAATGATTTTAATATGAAATATATGTCATAGAATTTTATTCGAAAAACGTTGGTTGTTGGTATTTGTGTACGTCTACGGACATAATTTGAATATGACAATCTAATCTATTTTACTGTTAATCTATTCATTCATTTAAGTCACAATATCTTAATATTCATTAAAACTCAACGAGAAAGAAAAATATATTTATTTCTTATAAAACTTTTAATTGTTGGTAATAGTCTACTGCCGCCGACCAAATTTTGATATTATAAATTATTATATCTTATTATATATATATATATATATATATATATATATATATATATTATTATATCTACATATTTATTTAATTATTTATGAAATCATTTTATTGCGGTTTCTAGAGTGTTAACAAATTTTGCGTAAGTATGGAATAAAACATTTGAATTTAATTTTCTTTAAGTTGTAAATGATGGAATTGAAATAACAGACATTCGGTTATTTGATTGGCACATTGGCAGATTTTGGGCAGATTGGCAGGGCCAGGCGATTGTTTGGTTAGACGCGGATTGCCGCTTAACCTTAACGTGGAATCAAATAACAATAATATTTTAAACGATGACGGAGAGTGAGTTACATCGTTGTGCACACTTGAACAATATTCCATCGTAAATTTATTTTCAGGTAAAACCGAGGATTTATGGAATCCGTACAGGGATTTGTTTTCGATAGTGAGCCAATATATAACAACCGATGTTAAACCAAATGCTTCTTATATTGAGCTTGAAAATGTCCTACGAAGGAACAAGCAGTGCTTCATATCTCTTTTACATAATTTAGTAAGTCGTCTGATTTAATCTATCTAGATATATGTAAAGCAAAACATAATTAAACATTAGAGCTGGCGGTTGCTAATCCCGTTTGCAGAAATAAGAACATTGCAACGGTTTGCGTGTCTTAATGTACATGATACATTATTATATACAAAACCGCCATTTCTCACTTCGTTACTAAAGCAGTGGGTGCCACTAGGAGAAAAGATCCTACCTTAAGGTTGCTTAAGTCAAAGGCACTGGGCTTTCAACTTAAAAACGGGAGGCCACGCACACTTGAAAAAAAAAACTCACTTTTAATGGTGTTTCAGAATGTTATTGCAATAGTATTTTATATTATAAGCCGAGTAAAAGGGTTTTTACTGGCGATACAAGGGAATGAGAGCCATGTGTACCTTGTTGAGCCAATGAAAACCATTACCCGGCGTGTAATATATACAATATTTTATTTGTTAAACACGAGTAAACAGCTAAATTAAGATAATAAGATAACAACATAAAATAAAATTTTCACAGATACAATATAATTTCAATCATAATTGCACTTTTATATTTAAATCGATGGACGTCAAAGTTAACACAAACTTACCAAATAATAATGGTTGAAAATTAAGTGAGTTAAACATTTTTCACTATATATCCACTATCGCCATTTCTTACTTCCTTACCAAAGTAGTGGGTGCCAGTAGGAAACAAGATTCCACTTTAAGGTTGCTTAAGTCACACAAGCTGCGCTTTCAATTTGAAAAATTGGGCCACACACACATGAGAAGGATATAAGACAGTATTCAATACAGGATTTTGTGAACTTAGCAACAAACTTGAAAGGGTGTTTCAGAATATGAGTGCAAACATATTTTTCTCACAATTTTTCATTTAACATATAATTATTTGACAATTTAGTTCATACACTAAAAATCCCATAAGCAGTGGTGTTTTTGTCATTATGACAGCGAAAAAACCGAACCTAACGTTTCAAAGCGTCTGATTCTAGTAGGTCTCCATCATCGATCTCTAACAACCCTGACATGACAACGAATATTGTAAACAAATTTTTCTCAAACTTGCGTTGTCAGAAAAGTATCCCATCTGTGAAAATTTGATTTGGAGAGTCTTCGATTGGAGACATTGAAAAAGCCATAAACAATAATGTGCCTCGCAATACTGTGAATTCGTATTCATTAAATTATCTTACCGTATTACACTCAAGCTTTTTTTGGGTCGAAGTAAACTTGACATTTATAATTTGAGTTTTTTTGAGAAAAAATTGCTCTTGTAATTTTTTCAAAGGCAGTTGTTTCGTTAAATTGCCGTGCAACAAAATTCTCATTGAAATGTCAAGTTTACTTCAACAAAAAAAGCTCTCTTGTAATTGTAAGTGATAATACCGGAAGTATAATTCTGTCTAGGAATCCTTGATCTAACCAATTTATTGCATACATTGTTTATTATTGATTTAGTGATATCGTGATTTATTGCTACAAAGTTTTTTTCACACATATGAACTACAACTTCTGCAAGTTGCTCTGCTCTATATTATATTTTTAAACTATTTGTTAAAAGAATAATAATTAAAATATAGTTTTGTTTGTGACTGTATAATTTACCAAAATAACCATTCTCATGTATTTTATAGCCAAAAAACCCGAAGAGTCGAGATGAACTGAAGAAAGCGATGGAGGAAGGAATATCAATTAGAGGTATTGGACATCAGGTGCTCTCCAAAGACTTATACCAAGAAACACTCATTCTATCTGACATGTTCGAAATAAATGAGTATGTTGCCTTGGATTTGCTGTGCACGGCTCAGATCCAAATGTCGTTTTATCCCGGCCTTCCACGAGGCCTAGTGGCCGTGCTGCTGTATTACGATGGCCGTAAGTGTCTTGTCTCTGCATTACGGACGGTTGTACAAGCGAGAAGCGGAGTTGCTTGGCACATAAAGCTACCAGATTCTACACAGAAATTTATCGATGCTTATTTGGACGAGCTCATGGAAAATGGTCTTTTCACCAGGATATTCGAGCTCTTGAGCGCATTGGATCTAACGAAAGAGTTAGAAATGTTGCAATCAAATTTGGCATTAGGTGGCCCGAAACACAGAAGGCGAGTGATTGATTCTTATAAAAGTATCAGATTAATGTTGGCCGACTGTGTGTTTCTGTGGGCGTCACAATCCGGACTAAACAAGCAAGTCACATTGGCGTTGATAAAATATTTGAGAGCAGTCAAGTTAGAGGAAGAAGCTTCCGGTAAATTAGATAATGTCACTATGTTTCTAATAATGGCATTTCTTCAAGCTGTAGATTTAAGTATTTTGCATATTAGAGAAGACGGTGAAGAACTCGTTCAGAAATTACCAATTTTGTCTGAAGAAAATTTCATTAACACAATATTAAACGAATTATTGCCAAACAAACATAAATGGGCATGCGAGGGACTTTATGCGGTGGCTATGTTTGGAGTGGCTGTATGTTTATCATCATTAAGATTAATACCACAAGGTCAGCAGTTACAAAATGCGGTTGATTATGAGGATGAATTCATAGACGTTGCCATTATCTTGAAAGTTTTCGAATTTATGACTCACATAATGATGGAAAATGAGATGGTGTACACAGAAGAATTAATCTGCAAACGTTTGCACTTTTTGTTCTGTGATTTTATTGTGCAGATGTATCCAAAAGTAAAGGAATTACGAATCAAAGCCGACGAAACAGCCAGAACCATACAGGCTTACTGTAATGAAGGACTGGAGTTGCCAGCCAATTTGCCTAGATATTTTGAAAATCTGCTATTGGCAATTTCTACTCTATACAGAAAAGATCCACATAAAATGCATTTAGTGTTGGATTACTGGAGTTTACCTGATAATACCCAAAGTCAAGGCCACTACAGGACACATTCTCGATCAGTATCGCTATACAAATTTATCCAACTTGCAGGTGACATGATACCTCCAAGTTTGTTTGTGAACTATCTTCGTATGTTAACAAGTTTATCAAATTGTCCATCCGCTGCTCGCCATTGTTTTAATATGCTTAAGCAGCCATCAAATTTGAACAACATTTCCTGGGATCATTTCTTCATATCGTTTAATCAATACTACACAAATTTAAGACAAGAAGTCCCTTCTGGAAATGAAACCGTTTACAGACACAGTAGATTGTACCATAAAGGCATAACGCCACAAGAAATCGACGGGCTGCATGCCGTTTTATTACTCATTACAAGTATATCTGATAACGATGACTTTTCACGAATCGCTCTTTGCGAACATCCAGGTTGGGCCCCATTGAATGTCTTATTGGGATTGGTGAGCTGTTCAATTCCTATACCTCTCAAAGCAGATTTACTAGTTGCCTTAGCGTCTTTGTGTAAGTCGTCTGAAATTGCCGCTCAAATGTGGAATAATTTAGAGACTGCGCAAATATTGGTCACCATACCATCAAGGTCTAGTTTTCAACCACGAGGCATTCAAACGGAATTGGATGAAGTTGAATCTCGTCTAGAAATGTATCCGTTAACAACAGCATTCTTGAAATTATTGGATGTGTTGGTCGATACTGGCATACCAAGAACTCTCGGTGCTGGTCCTAGGCAGCCCGGATTTGATCCGTACTTAACATTCATATTACAATCGGTATTTTTAAAGTTCAACGCCAGATCATATAAAGATCAATCAGAAAAATGGTATATAGTATCACTGTGTTTAAAACTGTTTGCCAAGTTTTTAATACAATACGAGCCCGAAGCAACTGATTTTCCGATTAGCTCTAAACAAAATGAATTTAATTCTCCGCCAGGATTTCATTTGATGCTACAGCTACATTCTAGATCGGAGCTGCTCATCGCATTGCTCTACATAATTCATGAAGGCAATAGATTGTACGATATGTGCGTTCCTTTTCCTACAGAGAAAGTAGTGAACGATTCAACGTTTTATGCGCTAAATATAATTGAACGCTGCTTGCAATTGCAGACTAAATTCTTCCATCTGTTAACGTCTTCAAATTGCCCAGCGTTGCTTGTTAATATGAGTAAGTTGTTGGCTACGATAAATCCACGGTCTGGGCGACCAGATCACGTGCTAAATATCATGAAATATTTGAACTATCAAGATGTTGCACCTCGACAGTGCTTACTAGCTATTAAAATTGTGACTTTGTTAACAAGCTCACCACCAACACACTCACAAATCATGAACATACTACTATCGAGCAACGATGTCGATAAAGTTATCAGGACAGGCTTTATACAGTGTTTAGATGAACCAAATGATGAAGAGAACGAGTTTATTGTCATAACTAAAAAAGCAATTTTTAGATTATTGGATCAGTGCCTCTCGCATAACTCACCAAATTTAAGCCATTTTTTGTTTGGTTTTGATTTACAGAAACACATATCGAAAACTGTTTTTCAATTACCCGGCATAATGAATTATCCGAGGACTTGTATACATTCCTTAATTACCATGCTGCGACAAACAATTTATGGCATAAGTGACCATGATCCATCTTTAGTAGAAGGTGCCTATGAACTTTTGTACTCATTGTGCTCTAATGCAAAAACGGCAGAACCTGTACTCAGACTAGTTCGTACACAACCAAACTTCTTCAAGGATAACATAACCTACTGCTACAATAATTACAATAAAGGAATTAATCATTTAAATCAACTCTCATGGATGTTGAAAACATTGGCTATTGAATTACGACTTGCTTGCTGCAATAAACAAATCGTCCACTTGAAGCAATTGATGATACTATTGGTTGGTTTACCTGTCGATCAGAAATTCCAAACCGACGCCTTTTCAATATTACAAAAAACTACAGAACCGTCCAATGAAGATTGTGTAATGGCTGTCGAGCAGTTGAAACATGACAATTTTTTGGTAAAATTAATAACAGATTTTGATTTTGAAATCCCAAAGATTATTATACCACACTGGGGATTCTTCGAACACAGTTCTTTGGAAAGCTACTTGGCAGCTTGTGAGATTGATGGTAATCCTAAACTGATTGATATCAAGAAATTACACAAAAATTTAATTGAAGAAATTGCGACAGCACAAGGTTCGGCTGCTTTAGGACAAAGGCAAGCCATGTTGGAGGAAATTCAGAAAGTATTATTGCATGCCCTGAATGTTAATACCAGTCGAAGAACATCAGCCGGTAAAATAAAATTTGTAGATGCTTGGAGGCAAGTGACTGAAGTATTGATTATCCATCTTCGATCAGAAATAATATCTCCTAAAGAACAAGTGCTTCTAGAGTTGCATTTGCTAGAAAACATACTGCAAAAGGCGGTCAAATCTCAGCTTCCTCCTCCAGTAGCCAGTTTTTTATCAGGAACAGTGCTATTATTACTAAATAGCCTAAGAAAGAGTCATATGAGTGAAATAAAACATACTAGAACCATATTAACGGAGAGCGAAAGAAAATTAAATAAGTCTATAATCGAGTTAAATACATCTTCGATGAAAAATATTCTCAACTGCATAGTGGAATGGATTGTTTTATCTGATAGCACAACAGAAAGGATCCGCATAAATTTGTATGGGGCTTTCGCAATATTTTTGCAATTGATTAGCATAACGGAAGATCATTCAGAGTCTCAAGTCGATGACAGTTTATATATTAGCAGGTTAGATCAATCTAAATACCGAATTCAAGATGAAATTACTACTATTTATATCTCATCAAATATATTTTCTACTTTTGGTGAAAAGTTAATTGAAACTCTATGTTACGACTCGACGAGCGGTCAAGAAATAGGCAAAATGTTGGCAATGTCATGCTTCAGTCTTCTTATTGGATTAAGTGGTAATATTACATGGATATCACATATGTCTACTAGAGGTTACTTAAAACATATTATCGATAGCATATTAAGCAGTGATAACGATTTAAGAGGGGTTTTAGAACCATCACCTGACCACCTAAGGGAACTATTTTTGTACGAAGCTAAATTATCGTTTCTTGCCAGATTAGCGAGTACTAACGTGGGATCCGAACTCCTATTAGAGCAACGACTGCTATGCATTTTCGCAAACATGAAAGTATTTGATTTCCATCCAGAACTAACGAAACACTCGGACACCGAAGAGATGCGATTAATTTCATCCGTGGAGACTCGGTATTTACAAATATGGGAGCCAACGTTACAAGTATGCAATGCACTCTTAACAAGTTTAGGCACTGATAACCAAGCTGTAATTGGTCAGATAATGACGTTTTTATTGAGTCATTTAGACGTCATAGAATTGATTCTGCGGGCAGGTAGTCCATCTTTATCAAATGATTCACTCAAGGAACTTTCACTCCTAACCTCAATCTTGTCAAGAACTGCGAATAATGATTTGGTGAATGCTTTACAAACAAGTCATTTACCTCAGAATAACCAAACACACTTATACCGCATACAGAAACTAATGCTTACGTTAATATCTCGATTTGTTTTGAATGATAATGTCGTCAGAGAATTGTTATGTGATACAAAAAATGATCACACCTCATATCAAACGTCCGAGCGGTTATCATTTGCAACTGAAATTATTGCAAACCTGCTTCTATATTCAAGGAATATTATTAAAAATCATGGCATAGATCATGACAGCGTTGGTGTTATTTTTCAACCCAGCTTGGTCGATACTTTAATGGGCGCAAATGGTAATCAAAATTATAAAAATTGTGTTGACCATACTCCTTCATTGGGCGTTGTCATACAAAATCTAATAAACACGGTTAATTATTACCATAAAGAAAAAACTACGCTCAACTTTTTAAACAGAAAAGTAACCGAAATACCTGACCTGGGAACCGTAGACTTAAAAGATTACGCACCTCAGCAGGGCACAGACATAAGCACCATGCGAGAAGAAGCGTTAGAATTTATAACAGTGAAATTGAAAATGAAGAGGCATGATATCGAACATTGCTTGCTGATTATAGAGCACTCGATGTATATCATATGGGCACATCTCGATTATTATATGCTAAAAGCAATACCCAAGGCTAGGAATTTTGGCTTGCAAATGCCAAACGACACCCTTAATATGGATTGTAGGTACTTGTCGACTTGGTCACAAGTGGTTTCTAATGTCTTTGGTATTTTAGCAACTTTAGCATCGTCTTCTGAAGCCATGTGGAAAATAAGCACGGATGATATTAGCTGTCTCAAACGGGGATTGGTGTCCATATTTAATGACAGTTTTTGCCGACAACTTATTGAAACTTCTCAGGTAATTATAAATTTCTGAATTTCTGAAACACTACAACATATAAATACCTAAAATATACAGCACCAATGTTGTCTCATGTGGGTTTAAGAACCTTCCCGTATTGTATTTTTATATTGAGAGGAATATTATTCATTGGAACAAAGTTTCAAAGACCCTTAGGGTCATTTTTATGTTGATTTAATGATATAATTTTATGTTTCAGGGGCGATCACAGTCTGACATTGGATTTTTGGAAGTATTGTTACGCAAGATAAAGCGCCTTATTCAGTTTGTGCCAGTGAAATAAAACTATCTTTTCTCTTTTATTACAAGTTTATTGAAAATGTTACAAATTTTTGATACAATTTACTTTTCTTACGAATAAATTAGGTCATTTATGTTATCTGCATCTTCAACAATTGCCTCATCCCAAGGCCCGTAAATGTTATCCTTACATTTTTGGTAACGAATAAATAATAGTGGGCACACAATATTTATTACTGCAATCACAAAAACCAAGATTATGGTAATCACTTTGGACACTAATGATAGTGTAACAACTGCTGACCCAATTAAAACTACAGACAATATCACCGAACGTCTTATTTTAGTCCGAAAAATTGGGAATAGTACAAAAATTTCTACAGCAACCGTTATTAATACAAACGCATGATATGTTGATGCTAGTCGCGATGCCAGACATATAGAACCGAAAACGGCTGCACTTAGTGATAAACTATTTGACATTACTGCCGCTGGTACACCATAATCAAAGAATATTAAATGCACCAGCATCATAAAAAATGTCATTGTATATATTGTATTGGTACTAATGGTATTTGTTAAGGTGTGTAATAAGGGAGAAAACAGGTGTCCAAATACAAGAAAAATCAAAACAGTCCGTATACCGTAGTTCTCATTTTTTAATGAGGCGTTGAAACTCAGTCTGTAAATGATAAATCCAGCTACAGTAGCCGCACTAGACACGTAAAACATATTGCTTGGATCTAACCACTCGTTGTACATATATACATATATTAGGACGAAAGAAACTACCGTGCACAGTTCTTGATTAACCACTGATGCACCTATAATTGCCTCGTACAATTTTATTTCTTCATATTTTATGTTCCTCTTCAGCTCCCATAAAAATGACTTATCTGTGTAGTTGTCCGGATAATCTTGATTTTCGTATAAAATTTTCCTCCACTGCTTCTCAGTTTTCATTTTTATTTCCTACCGTTATGTAATTATTGCACAAATACTACAATGATTACCATAACGAATGGAAATTGCTATGTTTACAACTACAAATCGTGCTTTGACATTGATTGTGGCCAACGTTATAAAACAATATTTTAATCTTCATATCTATTCACGTTACAAAAAAGGTTGTAGTGCAAACTCGTTAGATGGCGTAGCTATTAAAATAAAAATGGTATACCAAATGACAAGTAAAGCGCATTTATGTTAAGGAATGGTCGTTTTGGGATCTTTTCTCGTTGCCCCATCCTAACCTAACCCAACTTAGCCCAACGGTATTTAAGTTAATTTTATGTTTAAACTTAAACTACATTCACAACCACTCAATTAGTAATTGAAGAACGTAAAAGTATAGTATGGTCCGTTTTATGAATGATCCACCACCCGTTACTTTATGTTCGTCAAAACAAAAATCACTTCATAGTGAACCATAACCTCGTTTCGAGAAAAACTAAATTTATTTTAAATTTAGATACAAAATTAAAATTAAACTATATATTTTATTTGGGTAATCTTGTAGTATACCTAGGTCACTGGTGTGTATAAATTATACGGAATATGAATATAAGCTCCATAAAAATATCCTTTGTACATTATTATGTTATACGCGTTGGTTATATGCGTTAGTATTACTATTTCTCGGGGGTGCTTAAATACGTAACTGTATACGTAACTATTTTCTTCGATATAAAAATAAATAAAAAAATAAACTAACCCGTCCAACCTAACGTAGGCATTGACAACAATAATATACAATAAATATGTCTGCGATAGTAAATCTTTACTATAAGGTAGAGCTGCGCAGCCTCGGACGAACCAGGGGCGTACTGTATATCAACTGTATATGACAATAATCATCACTCGATACAGAGGCGTATTATGCAAAGTGAAATTTTCATTCCGGAACAAAACTTTTGAAATGCGATGTAAGAGTAATAATGGAGAATAACGCGGTCGCTGTAGAGATTTTGAACTCTCGTTAAAAATGCTTATAGCGACAGCATTGGCAAAGCGTAGCCGTAACGTTAACACGAGAACTTTGGCTACAATTTCATGAGTTTGGTTGTGTAAAATTATACCGCGGCGACCGAATGTTTTATGCGAAGACATTTTAAGGAACAGCGTGCGACAATGTAAACACAAAAATGCAGTGAATAGCGCACTGAACAGCTCATAGCCTACCTTCCCTATTTTGTGCGAATAAACTCGTCCTTACTACTTTTGTTTTGTGCGCAGATCACGTGACATGTCCGTTGCAGTTTGCTCTACGAAATGTTGGTATGGCAACCGTGTAAACGATCCCTCTCTATTTCATTGGAGCACGCGCACACCCCCGTGGCCTATGCTACAAGATTACTTAATTTGTTGCCAGCTTAATGCAACAGGTAGTGGTTATTTGATAACAAAACCGACAATAGTCGTCGTATCGTTGTAGCTATTCTGTCGCTAGGGCATTTTCAACTTGATAGTTTTTGATACTGATGAATGTCTATTGTGTACCGTGAATAGACTATAAATTGTTAGTGTTTATTATCTAGAAAATAATTTAATAACAAGTTGTAATTAATTATGTTCAAGTTCATCTTACGATTTCATTAATAAAATGAATTATTCTATTGCATCTGAAATAGTTTAGAAGAATAATATTTTTTTGTAGTTTCTATGTAGCGGCAATTCTTTGGCGGCAATGCAATGGTGTGTGGTACTCTGTACGTCAATGTTTTCTTATTATCACGCCGATACAACGCCGATCCATTCGAACAATTCGAACCCAACCTCGAACCACGTGCGCCCAAATTTCGTTGTAACCTGCTCCTCAGTGAAGCGATATATTCGCCGAGAGGCTGCATTACTACTATTAATAATACATTGCTCCAATATTTTTAAACGATGGTAAGTACGAACTTCGGGGGCCCTGCGTATAATGAATTGCGCGTTAATTCATTAGCGTACATCGTGGCGTCATTTTCAACGAATCTAATATTTTGAAATTCTCAGGCTGAAGAAGTGAATCCTAAAGCTTACCCGTTGGCGAAGGCCGCTTTGACCACCAAGATCTTGAATTTAATTCAACAAGCAATGAACTACAAGCAGTTGCGGAAGGGCGCCAACGAAGTAACGAAGACTCTCAACAGAGGTATTGCCGAGTTCATTGTGATGGCGGCCGATGCGGAGCCGTTAGAAATTTTGCTGCATCTCCCGCTGCTCTGCGAGGACAAGAATGTCCCATATGTGTTCGTACGTTCCAAGCAAGCACTCGGCAGAGCATGCGGTGTGACGAGATCCGTAATCTCCTGCAGTGTGACAATTAATGAGGGATCGCAGTTGAAACCGCAGATCCAAAGTATTCAACAGGAAATTGAGCGCTTACTTGTTTAAGTTTTTTTGATTAGTACAAAATATGTTTAGCAATTAATTAAATTTATGAATAAAAGGACGTGAATGTATTTTAGCTTTTTTATTTATATAGGCATTTATCGTAATATAGGTGCAACGATGAGGCTCCAGTTTTCACTCCATCGCAGATTCTGAAATTCTTCTAATTTTAATTTGATGCTTGATGATTTTTCTTGCTGCTTCACATTGTTCGGAAAGTTCTCAAACCATTCTTGAATTTGGTTCGAAAGTTCTTCCGTATTGTTGAACGTATATCCGTTTTCATTATGTTTTACTAGCTCATCTAAGCTGTAAACAAATTAAATGAATAAAAAACAAGACCTTGATATAGGGGTCATAGGTCATACTTATGAGGACATTACAAAAAATAAAACAATGCATGGATATCGATAATACCAGTGGAGACAATAAAAATTACCAAATTTTGTTATGGTTATTTACATTGCAAGACCGTTATACAGAAATTTACAGGCGAGCATAGAAAGGTGTCGCTGTTATCCGTGTGAACCTGTAAATTTTAGGTAACAGTCGAGCATTGTACGATGTTTTATTGGCATTTGAATCGCAATACATTTATATTTAAAAAAATCCATTGCAGTAGTTTATGTTGTCATGGTATCCATGTCAACAGCCCTTTATAATTTCTATAACGGGCTAGCCTGTTATAAGTGTCGTAACCCCAAGAGATGGAACTAAATAAACAGTTCTTTACTATTCAAATGCAATTTATAAATTAAAAATCATAATTTAGCAACAATCCGGATAACTCTTTGAGAAGTTTTTAGACTAAATGGAGTTGCAAATTTTACAAAAGAAGAAAATAGTATAAGTGTGAACAGGTGAACTACATAAAAATGTGCTTGAAACAAGGCGATGAACTCCTTCAATAATGAATAATTTGTGTTCAAGATGTGAGTCAGAACTCTGTAACTTGGAACAGAAAAGTTATCGTTAGAAACCATTCAAAAATATTAGTACTGCTAACTAACATTGCAATTTCATAATGGTTTTTCAAATTTGCTACTGTCACTGCAAGACATAAAGTCCGTCCGACGAATATACAACCCTAGCTAGTAAAACTTCTAGATAGCCACTTGAGCTGCGAAGTGACCACTCTGCTGAAGATCAGTCTGCTGAAATATGCACTTTGTCATTTTACGTTTCCACCACAGCACAGACTCCGCAGCCGTCGCCATGTTTTGAATCTAAGAAATACACCAGGGTGCAAAGAAATCGACGCACTTCACACATTGGACTTAAAATGCAATAAGTAACACTTTAAGCAATTCTAATATGTAATCATGTTCGGCTTGTAGGCACTTTTGACTTATCACATCCGTTGTAAAATGGTTCGGTGAATAAAGGCTTATTATTATTATAATGCATATTGTTCACAATTTTGACAATACAATGAAGAAAAGCATGCCATTTAAAAGACGAGCTGTTGGGCATTAAAATAAAACATGACCAATAGCTGCTCTTTCAAACGACATGCGTTATTTTAATGTATTGCCTAAATTATGAACAAAAATATGGATTTTTAGTCCAATATGTGAAGGGGGCCGATTTATTTGCATCCAGGTGTCCAAAAGTCCAAAAATGCACAAATCGGGCTATTAACAGTAAACGGCACTCAAGACCAATGTCTATGCACTAACAAACCCGTTTTCTCGAAAAACAATACAAGTCACGTGTAACAGACAAATGAATTTTTTTTTTTCATTTGCCTGTTACATTCCAACTTTTTCCCCGGTTTTTCTCTTGTGTCACAGTTCTTATTTAAAATCATTTTAATTTTGAAATAAGTTGAAATAAATAGAATAGCCTGATTTATTTTCCCAGTACTTTGAGTATAACTTCTACTGTAACTTTTTTTAAATTTCCCACACAACTGATTTTTGGACATGTCAACTTTTTAAAATAAACGCCTTAATTTAACTTAAGGTTATTTCCCAAAACACCCCAAACAGTCACATGCAGTTAGTAATTTGGGTCGGAACTTCAGAAATGCAAATTTGTAACGTTCATATTGTATCAAATTGTATAAATATACTTGTAAAATGTTTTATTTTAATAATGTAATAAAAATAAAATAGAGTATAATGTACGGGGTCGCGGCCAAAAAAAGTGGGACAAGTCTTATAGCAAATTTGTCTAAAATTGAGTTGTGTAATCAGGTCATTAGTGACTCGCAAAGAAAAATCAAGTAACATGACATGGTCATTCTGACATAAATTTCTACATGTTACTTAATAAAAAGGAACATTTTGGAATGGCCCCTGGAGTTAGTGCCTTTAATATAGCAAAAATAATAGAGAAATTGAAAATGGATGCTCTGTCAGGCAAATTGCACAATTTTTCACATCTTCAGCTAAACTAAATTCACACTAGGCAAAAAACCTGTCCCACTTTTTTATGGCCGGGACCGTACATTTAACCACGTTAATATCATTTTAAAGACAATGTAATTTAAATAGTTATAAATAGTTAAATATAAACCGGTAAGCCAGCATCAAATTTGTGCGTATCCGACGTTGCTCAGTCTGCGTTAAATAAATCAGCCAGAATTCAGTAGAGGATGTCAATAGTTTGACATCCTTGCTTATGGCATTGCTTAACCAGCAGCTCTAGCAACCTAGAGTTGTATATTCGTCGGACGGACTTTAACATCAGCAGCGATTAGTTACCATTATTTGGTCTGTTCCCTCAAACCCCAAAACTGATTTATCTAATTTGTACTGAATCGTACACGAATTAGTCTTCTGTTATGCCACGTTTACACTAGTGTTAGTAACAGATGTTACCAACAATTTCACATTTCGCAGCCAATAGGAGAGGCGAGATCACCAGTGTTGCCTTTCTTATTGGCTGAAAAATGTTACCAACATGTGTAAATACGCCTTTACAAATATTTTGAATGTTTATTTCGTTATTTGTTAAGCTTCTAGGAAATAGTTGACAGACTTTTGTCTCCATGATTACTATACATTTTAGAATTTTGATTTTATTATTGTATCTTTTCATGAGTTATCATGCTTAAATTCTGCTTCAATATGAATAATTATGACAACAGTGACATATCAATTTTACGAGCCATGTGACAAGTATTTAAATTGGTGCCATAAGGATCATCGAGATCTATATAACAAAAAATTCGCCAAAATCGGCCTGTTACTGTAAAGTTTCATCTACAACCAAATATTGGATCCAACTTACGATTTAAAATTGAAAGCACATACAGGTAAGCCACAACCGAACATGTCCACTACTTTCATAGGAAGGTCGAGTCCGCTAGAACTTGTATGCAAACACACTCCCAAATCTGCAGAAGCTACTAATAAAGGATAATCTTTTGCTTTCAACCAGGGAGTCAAGATGGCAACGTGCTTCCAGTTAGCTTCTTTAATTTTTGTGCAATAGTACTCTTTTAATGGACCTTTACCTGTGATTATACAAAATAATTTTGGCAAGCGCTTGGAATTTTCATTAACACATTCCATTTCGTAATCTAAAACAAAATTGTACACATTTGAACACCAAAAACAAACCTATTAAATTTATTGTAAAATAATCAATTGGTTGGTGAATTAAATGATGATCATTAAAAGCCTTAAGGCAGATTCATAGCTTTCTTAAGTGATGCAATGCAACGCTCATTGAATATACCCACAGTGATTGCATGGGCACAGCGTTCAGTCGCGTAAGAAATCTAGGAATCAGCATTTATATTTTCAACCATCAACAGCCAGGATGGGAAAAAAAATAAAACGAAAATAATACACTGAGTTCCATCATTTATGGAAAATATTTGTTCTCATCTGCGTTGAGATTTTGTGAGAGTGAGCAGACAATTGCCTTATTAAGATAACTGACTTTAAAACCTTTACAGAAATAATATTATACAATAGCTCACCATAATCATTAGAGCCTGCATTAAGTACTAACTTTATTATGAACGATGACTGTCACGACATCACTCGCCTTAAAATTGTAATACAAATTGTATACCTTTCAGTGCCTCAAGCAGTATCGAAAAATCCTCATCTTCCGTCCAACTGGTACTTGATATAATTAATCCTGGCCGATCATCTCTCAACTCAATTGAGTTATCATCGTTCACGCGAGTGAAAATAGTTCCAGAGTCGGTATTTGACAACAACTCCTTATATTTCATCCCGAGAGTTGAGAGAAGTGCATGTTTCTCGTTCAAAGTTATGGGATGAAATATTTCTGGGGGTCTATCATATAAAACAGTCGCGTTTATGTTCCACATATTTTGCAGGTCAATTTTCATTTGCTTCGTCACACAAAAGTTATAATCAGCCCTGTGCCCTACGAATGCTTCAATCTTCTTGGTTATTTTGACCAAGATATTTTTCGGGCCTACACTTAACGCCATAATGCTATGTGCGTAATTGTGCCAATCGATTACGAGCTTTGATCCGCATACCCACGTATAAAAGTAGCACACTAAGAGTGTAGGCACAGCCGGTGGATTTTGTACGATTAGAAAATCTGGCTTTCGGATTATAATTAACACGCAGAGCAAACTAATGGCCTGCCATAACGTTTTTACAATCAAATTTAAGAATTTTGGCAGGGGAATGTTGGGATATGGATTAAGGTAATGATAACTGACCAGCGGCTGGGTGGTAAGTGAATCTATTGGTGCAGTTCCGTAATAACCTACAATATCAACTACGTGTTTGTCTTCGGAGAGTGATAGCGAATGATATTGCATTCTTGGGCTCCTTCCAATATCACCCAAAACAACCACACATACTTTTTTCCTGCCCATTTTCGTCGAACGGAATATAATTTGTTACTTTGACTCTGTTAATTTTTTGAACGATTTGTTTTGCAGGTGTGGCAAAAATGATTACAGCGATACGTCATGGCAAATGCAGAAGTTCTTAAACATTCATTCAATGATAAATCGAAATGATTACAAACTAATAAGGTTGAATACAATTTTACAACAAATCAACTAAACACGTCTAGTTCACGATTGTATTTCTTCAGTTTATAATTGCACGTTTAAAAACACCTAAGTACCAAACTTATACTGTAGATAAGGTTGGCAATTATTATGTTGCATCATTACAAATTTAAATGTAACTTTTGCGTCGTACTTATGTATAAACAAATTAAACAAAATTTACAATAAAATATCAATGGAGTGTCGCACTGCCATTTTAACTTGATAATATTTATTAGACGTATCATTCTAATTGAAAATGTGATAGCAGTTTGGGATATGTTGGATAGTCTGTATATTTTTTTGTAAAATTGCAATCCTGTGATTTTGACATGTCTGTAAAAACTTGTCTGTTGTGCAGTGCGATTAATAACAATTTTATTTCGCAATAATAAAATATAATCACAAAACGTTGAGCCATCGACAAAATAGTGTGCATTTTATGCAGCACATGGCCTGCACCTATAACATCGATATGTAAGTTAAGTAATGATATCGAATAACACGTCTTATAAGCTCAAGGCTTCCAAGAGCTCGCGAAATAATCACGATTATCAAGATCAAGACGACAACGAAAGCGTTGATGGAGATGCAACAGGTGATTCAAAGCACAGATACCAGATATATTCATCTCGCGATGGCAAGTACCGAGGGACGAAGCCCAGAAGCTACGATTACATCAATAAGCCGTCTCGAGGATCCGATAGAAGAGGAGGATACAGAGGTAGAGGTGGCCTGGCCACTCGAAGGCCTGATAGGGACTACATGGAGGGAAACAGCTACGTTAGTCGCTTTGACTCAGGTATGTACTCCCATTCAAAATTTTCCGAATCCGAGAAAAAGGCCGAGATAAAGTTTAACCTGCCTGAAGATACACGCATATCGAAGCTTTTAAGACGCCTAAGTGTTGAGGAAGATCAGGAAATTTCATTGCAAATATCTAAAAAACTATTGGAGGTTTTGCTATTACCCGATAATGCCACGTACATTAGGAAATCTTTCAACATCTTACGTGATTCGATCCTACATATCTTACAAGTGGCTCCCGGCACACTGGCAAAAAAGCAGTGCGCCAGAGCGTTTGGCCGAATGGGCTACATTTTAGGGCAAGATTGTTTTGACTTTGGAAAATATTTGAAGGTGGTTTTAAAGCATAATATGCCTGGACTTAACGAAGAAATGATTTGCTTATTCATGGAGGCCTTGAAGGAAACACTAGATTTAGAACGTAATAAGCCAGTTTTGGATAAAAACAGTGTGTACTGCTTGATGAACGAATTGATTACCACAATAGAAGCGACTGATAATGTGGACGTGTTCCAAGCTACCCTCGACAACCTTATGAGCTGCATTGAATTTTATCCTAATAATTTTTGTGAATTCTTCAAAGATACCATTGATCTACTTTTCGGTTGGCACGTTGATCACACACAACCACTTTCAAATATTGAATTTATTTCAAGAAACTTGCAAAGAATATCCAATCACTTTCAGATGAACTTAGAATTTTCACTTACGTTAATTGTGCATTTCAGTGAAGATATTGAAACTTACGCCAATCGTTTAGTTAAAAAGGATGCTAAAAACATAGATAACACTGCAATTGAGCATGTTACTGTATTTATTCTTGCATTAAATACGGTTCTAAAATGCTTGAAGGATAATGCTAACGTTACGAGCAGTGAAGTTTTCACAAACAAATTAATTAATGACACACTCTTGCAAGTAGTATCCACTATTACAAACGCTCTAGAATTGGTTGTGCCAGATAACTTAATAATTGCGGGCAACGAGAGCGTTACAATATTACTGGGACTGTTAACCATCAAGAACATGTCTATGAATGAGTCAGTTTTACAGTTGGTTGATTTAGAAATGTCGGTAATAAATGATTTATCTGACGCTACAATAATATCAATGCTACTGATGGTATCAAAAATTATCAAAGAGCTATCGGCTAATCTGCCAATTGAATTGATTTCTAAACTAGTCGGACCCAAATCGGAGATAATTAATTTACGTTACTCGCCATACATTGAAATTCAAGAAGCTACAATTTGTATTTACCAAGCGTTACTAAATCTGAAGAATATACCTTTGTTACAGGAAGCTTACCGATATATTCTAGGCGATTTAGAAGCAGCATATAAAGTCATTGTGCCAAAAGTAACAAATTTAACACATAATAATCCGTTTGTAGATACTGCTTACATTGCTGAAGATGCAGAAATTGTGTGTTTATTCTTGCTAAGATGTCTTTCACAACTTGCGAATGCAAGTGGATCTATTATAGGAATGTGGGCACTAAAACCAAGCATTTTAGAACTACTAGGTGTTCTGCTTCAACCATACAATTCGGAACTATCGAAATCTACGCCAGCTCTGCAATACAGCATACTGTACCTATTATATTCCCACTGCAAGTGTTATAATTTCTTTGTATCCAGCAGCACACTTATTAATGACAAGTTAAAAGATATCGGACGATTGGGATTACTGGAAGCTATGGATGACGTTAGCAAATCACCGAATTCAGGAAATTTTTCAATTATCCTTGATGTTATGTATAAAGCATTTGATGTTAAGAACAGCTTTGAGGTGAAAATTCTTCTCCTACAATGGTTTAAAGAGATTCTGATTACCGCCGAGACATATTTAGAGGTATTGTACGTAAACGAGGAATTTATTAAGGTGATTCAAATGTTAATAAACTGCGGCTACTCAAAGAACAATGAAGTAATACTTGCTGTATCTGAAAATCTCGACAAACTATTGAGCAATAAGCAGTTATTTTGGAAAAACCATTTCTTCGTACAAATAAATAAACTCTGTATTTTGCATATGACCTCAAACAGCCCAGATATTAGAGCTAGTTACACTAAACTTTCCACACACATTTCTTGGGACGTTACTATAGTGGAGATAGGAAAAATGTACACAATGGATAGTGTCAATCAAAAACAATTAAACTTAGGTCAATACAATGACTACAGCGTTGCTTTGGCGCAACAACTACATGTAAATGGTACATTATTCGGAGAAATTTTACCACATCATTTCAAGAATCTCATGAATTACTTGCTCAAAAATGAAACTACTAATAAAAACTTGCTTGAAAGTGTGTTTTCCAGTTGTTGGCCTTTAGAATCGGATAGTCAGGAATTAACTGACCAATACAGAGAGCTCTGCTTACATTCACAGATTGTGCTAAACAACTGGTCTACTTGGGAGGCGGCTCAATTGTGCGTTAATAACAAACTTCGCACACCACTTGGAAAACCGAATGAAACTTTTACGAGTTTCGAAACCAGTTTAAAACGGTTAGCGAGAGATGTGATGAAGATAAAGCAGGATGATGGCGGCAGCACGAATAAAGTAGATCAAAAGAGAGTACAGTTACTTCTGCAATTTATCGAACACCTAGAAATGTGTATATACAATGCATCTGAGGGGTCTGCCATAGCAATACCTCAACCTGCCAAGCCTGTTAGGACGTTTTTCAGTACAAATGCGTCAACATGCCGAGAATGGCTGTCAAGGATAAGAATTATTTTAGTGCAGTTATCTTTACATGCAGGCCAATCCGTAATAACTTTGAGGCATGGCCAAGAGCTTATAAAGGACTTATACAATAGTAATAAAACCGATACAGTTGACTTCGATAGAGCTGTTATGTATATGACCATGGCATTATTGAATTTAAATGAAAGCGAAGCGATTATGGGGTTGTATGGGTGGTGTAAAACGGTTGCAAATAGAAAATTTGGCTGGATTAAGTGTGCAGCCGAACAGGCAAACAGAAAATATGAAATTGCCGCTCTAGGATACATAAAATTTGCAGAAGAAATAAAGCAAGAAAAACTTGAAGGCAAAGATGTCATTGATATATACATCAAGCACTTTATTTCTGACCAAACTATTAACTGTTACAAGGAACTGAACAATTGGCTTGACATTATAAGTTATAAAAACGGCAATATGGGGCACATTTTTAGCGAAAATGAAAATGGGATGCGATATTCGTTTAATACTGTTAATTTTGAGTGTGCCCAATCTTTGTTCAACATGGACACGAGTACTCATGCGTTTAACGAACTGACGTCGTGGAAAGAATTAGATAATCTAACATCATGGAGCGTTTATGATTCGCTATTAACAACGGAATGTGATTTGTTTAATATAGCTTTGAATATTAAAGCACCGGGCAATGAACACATTGTGAATAAGATTGATGAGAAATTAGTAAACATTCATAATTTTATACAAGATAATATTCTCTACTTGCCATCACAATTTTTGCACGAGTTTTGTTTACTAAATTATGTAGGAAGTGGCTTGAAAAATGTTATAAATGACACCCCAGCAAGTACCGTGTTTTTGGTCTCGGAAAATTTTGAAAACGAAGTGCACAAAATTGATTCGTCCACATTATCTAAAATACTTTGGTGGTCCGAGTATTTTGCCAAAGTACAAAATCAAGGGTTTAATTCATTTTCAAGCAACCTCAGATTAAATATAATTAAGAAGGCAAGAAAAGAAAGCAATTATAATTTAGCAAGTTCTCAATTGTACAGATTCCTTAATAACAAAAGCTTATTGCAACCAAAGGAGGGTGTTAAAAAGTCAAGCTTATTAATAAATATTGCGGAGTCTTTTAAAAACAAAATACCAGACATAAATATGTGGACTTTAGATATGGCAAAGGCAGCTCAAGAAATTATTAAATTATTATATAATGATCCAAGTGATAGAAAGCTGGCATTTGACCTTTGTGCAACAGCATCAACCTCAATATCTAAATGTGCTGACATATACGGAGGCATCGAGTTAAAACAAACAAGCTCGAAAATTTTGCTCAAACTAGCCATGTGGCTCCAAATCAATGATCATATATCTTTAACCGAGATTACTAGCCCACTTGGAAAATTCTTGATGGTATTACCTGAAATAGGCATTGAAAATATAGGTAGCAACATCATTCCTATGAATGAGATGGTGATCGGAAAGCTGCTACAATTCAGCGTGAACCAGTGCCAAACATTAGCGAAAACATGGAACGCTTTCGGTACTTGGTGCTATAGGTGGGGTAGAAAAATCGTAGACAACAGTTCAGATTTATCCAACACGCTAACAAGCAGCGACAAAAATACTATACAACGCATAATTCCACCAGAATGCAAACCTGAAGAAATGAATAGAATTTTATTAATCCTGTCCCAAACCAGAACACATGTCGATGAAGAAGATATTGACTCCAACGAAATTAATACATCAGATATGATCCGCAATCAACTTAAAAATATCCCAGTTTTATTTAATGCACCTGAAAACGTCATCGATGCGTTAGTACAGATATGGAGAAACCTGCAAAAACGCATTTATGCGTATTACGGTCATAGTGTCGATGCATATTTCAAATATCTCCATCTCGCGACTAATTCAGAAAACGTAACTAAAGCCACTGAATCAAATACTGTGACGGTGACTCTTCGTTTATTGAGGCTCATCGTGAAACATGCGTTGGAACTACAAAATGTTCTAGAAGAAGGACTCGCCAGTACACCGACGCAGCCTTGGAAAGTTATAATTCCACAGTTATTTTCGCGACTTAACCATCCAGAAAGCTACGTTAGAGAGAGAGTATCGGAATTGCTATGCAGGGTTGCAGAAGATGCCCCACATCTAATTACTTTTCCGGCGGTAGTAGGCGCATTGGAGGGTGGAGTAAAGTTCGATTTTTCAGAAATTTCTTTACCCAAAGACTGTTTGTCGCAAAATAACGACTGCAATGATGACGCAGAATTAAACGAAATTGATGATACATATGAGAGTGATGATGACAGCAAGAACGTTCTGCAAGCATGCTTCAAATCAATGGTGGAGACGTTAAGCAAGCAAGCTCCTGAAACAATCACTCAAGTACAATTACTCGTTAAAGAATTGAGGAGAATTATTTTGCTTTGGGACGAGTTGTGGCTTGGAACTTTGGCACAACACCACAGTGAAATAACTAAAAGACAGCAACAATTAGAAGCTGAAATTGAAAAAGTCAACTCAAACATCCATCTAAGTCCTGAAGAGAAAATTTCGTTGATCACTGAAAAACACAGGATTATAATGAAACCGATTATTTTCATTTTGGAGCAGTTGTTCGATATAACAAGTGTGGAACCAGAAACGCCTCACGAGAAACAATTTCAAGAACGGTATTCGGAGATGATTGAGGATATCCTCCAAAAATTGAAAAATCCCGAACATCCAGATAAACCACAGGAATCTTGGAAGCTCTTGAAAGAATTGCAAAATCAATTCCAACAAAAAGCACACAAAAGAACATTGCTTAAAATGACAGACATAAGCCCGACGCTGGGTAATATTCGAGATACTGTTATTTCTATGCCCGGTCAAGCTCTAAAAACGAAAGTTCACATATCACATGTGTCGAACCAAGTCTCAATACTTCCTACTAAAACAAAACCTAAGAAACTAATATTTCATGGTTCCGATGGACGCACGTACACGTATTTATTCAAAGGTCTTGAAGATTTGCATTTGGACGAGAGAATTATGCAATTCTTAAGCATTGCTAATACAATGATGGCACAAAATACGGAAGGTACGGGACATAACTTATATAGAGCACGGCATTACTCTGTCATACCGTTGGGCCCAAGATCCGGACTAATTAGTTGGGTAGGAGGAACCACCCCAGTATTTGCACTATATAAACGGTGGCAGCAGAGAGAAGCGACGAAGGTTTCTAAGAATTCCATGGCTGCTACGGTTCTAAGGCCCTCTGAACTCTTTTACAACAAATTAAATCCGTTGCTGCAAGAGCACGGTGTGAAAAACATCGAAAACAGAAAGGAATGGCCGCTGATGGTCCTCAAGCAAGTGCTCACCGAGCTCATGTCTGAGACCCCAAGCGACCTCTTGGCCAAGGAGTTGTGGTGTCATTCAGTAAACCCTGGGCAATGGTGGCAGATGGTTCGGAAGTATTCCTACTCGGTCGCTGTGATGAGCATCATAGGGTACATTATTGGATTGGGGGACCGACATTTGGACAATGTATTGGTGGACTTGAACAGTGGCGAAGTTGTGCATATAGATTATAATGTGTGCTTTGAAAAGGGGAAGACTCTGCGTGTGCCGGAGAAAGTTCCGTTTCGGCTTACACCCAACATAAGAGACGCGCTTGGTGCCACAGGGGTCGAGGTGAGTTATGTCTAATTTCTTTATTATTTTTCTTTTTGGTTATTATTACAAACGAATGCTTGTGTTGCGTTGCTGTGGGGCAAGTGCCTCGCTCAGGCAGGTCCGTATTACAGCAGGGTGCTATAGGATGCCTGCTCAACGATATATATTTACATTATTTAAGCACCTTCTATCTTTACTAGTTATTCAATTTTCAGTGTACCATTGCAAATTGTAACCTGCACATCGAAATGATCTGTGGATATACACAGAATGCCCTCCAGTAGCAATGGTTTTTTAGATGCTCCGAAAACTTTTAAATGTACTCATCATGATATATGATGTTCCAAATAATTTTTCATAATACCATACTGTTAAATGTGCATTAACAGTACTTTATACTCAATGGATATGATACATGAACAGTCCGGGTTAATTATAACGGCCAAGGACGTTATTTACTACACTACTCACTTCGTTCACCCCGTCAATGTTTCTGCTTTTACGCCTTGTAAAATCTTGACATTCCTATTCATACCAGCTACTAGCTTTCGGAGACTTGCCACTTGCAGTGGCTGCTTTTTTAAGAATATCTTCTGAAATTTCACAAAAAATACTGCTCAAGTAATGTCAAACAACCGTTGCCAATTGTCAGAAAGAAATTATGCGTGTGACACTAGTTTTTTAAGCTACATCATTCAAATTAATATTTGAAAATTGATCAGTTTTTGTAGGTATCATGAAAACTGTAAAACAACATATGGTTGATATGGTTATAACAGGCTCGGATATTTTATAGGCTCGGCATATTACATATTTGCCTACTGAAAAACATGGATTTGTCATTTATTTTGATATAAACAAAATCGTAACCACAGTCATTTTGTTAAGTAGAAATCTCAGCTTCTTATCTAACAAAAGTGCCCACCTATTGTTTTTGAATTAAATACATTATGTCAATAACATCTCACATTATTGTTTTTAAATCATGTCAAGTTTTATCTACGCAATCATTATCGTATGTTAATTTTTGAATGATAAGATTAATCAACTACGAAGCTATCTTTATTTTTACAGATGTTTTTGATCACACGCCTATATCAGTTGATCTAATAATAATGTGTGCTATGTGATGTACACCAAAATTGAAATACTGTATTACGTACACACTTAACAATAATAATACAATTTTGAATGTTCCCCATCATTATCCTAGGCTTGTAGTAACAGTGGATTCACAATTTTCATGTTCGACGTACTTCTTGCTTTGCACATTGTGCAGTTCAATCGTTGTCACAGTCGTTTCAGTAGTATCAAGGACCATTGAGTCTTTCTTAGATTTTCCGGAGGGAATGTGGTCCGTTATGAAGTTGTCCTCTTGGTTCAGAATCTTCGGCGAGTAACATTTCAGCATGCACCAGAAGGCACGTCTGTAATTTTTGCTCTTCCAAGCGTATATCACGGGGTTTAAGCAGGAGTTGGTGACTGCCATGGTGAAGGCCACTTCGTACAGCAGTACTTGCGAGTGGTCTAGTTTCAGGTAGCATCGCATATATGTGATTATTATGAAGTAAGGAAGCCAGCAAACTGAGAAGGAGCCCATTATTAAGAGAACCATCTGAAATTTTATAAAATACATTAATCAATCTTAAGTGGAAAAACATGTCACTCATTAAAACACTTCTATTAATCATGTCGCAAGTACGGTCACATTTGTTATAGATTTAATTGCATAAAAATACAATTTTTTTCTGAATTTTTCATATTTTTTTTAAGTATTCCATTGACAGTTAGCTAACATATCTTAGAATTAGTTCTTGCGGTACATCATTCCACAAAGTGTTTAAGTCTCACATATACTCTTAAAGAATCCAATGTATATGAAACGAAATCGTTGTCATTTAATTGATTAAAAATAAATAAAAACAATCAATTCAGTGATGTAAAATTTAAAATCGTATTTTATTGCGCCAAATATCATTTACGTGTATTACCACAAATAATACCATAAGAACTGGACAAAAAGTGGACTATTTATTGTTAATAAATTATTGAGTGTGCGGCTTGTCAATTTAATGTTAAATTAAACATTTACAATTAATAATCTGATAGAATTCAGATAAAATTCATGCGAAGCACGAGAGATTCTATCTCTTATTATGAGTTGCATAAATTTGGTCTAGAAAAAATGCTAAGCACTCGAGGAAAATTGAAAACAATAAATAGTCATGAGGCCTTACCCCGAAAGATAGAGAGGCAAAGGAATAAATAAGTAAAATAAATAAGTAGTCATGGATTTGTTCAGTTCGAGTGGTATTTAGGATTATTTCGTGAGCATTTTATATCCTATTATTATATATTTTATTATACCTACTATATCCTAAAAATAAATAATACAACTTTAAACTTCAAATGTGACATATAAAATATAAAGACATTATAAACTTTCCGGCATTAGCTATTTTAAGATTATTCACAAAATTGCAAAACCATTCACTAAACCCGCGATGTCAAAATGACATTTGATTTTCTAACATCAAAACTCCTAAATCAACTGATAGTAACTTTACATTTGATGTTGGTAACGATTACAATTTGAAGTCAATCTGTCACTTTGACGAACGTCAAAGGCTTCCGCATACACGCGAGATGGACAATAATCCTTATGAGAGCATTCACACGAACCCGTGGCATAGGGAAGCCCCCTTTGGGGGCACAAACTTTTAAACAAACATGGCTTCGCCACTGCAACACAAGCCGTACTGTTTACCATGTATCTCGCCGTCCCAATGGCCGAAACACCTAACCTTATTTCAAAAGTTTGACAGAAGTACATTAGATAAAATAGTTGTTAATTTATAGTTACCAAGTGCAGGCCAAAATTTTCTTTTACTCACAATCACTTGAAAATTTGTGCATTCATGCCTTTTAAAGCGGTTGGGAAGCGACTCATTGTATAATTTTACTTCCCGGCTAGCCGGGGATACATTTTCCCAGCTGGCAAGTGTCACTGTCACTTTGATAAATCACAAAACTTTTAAAATAAACTAAGAACAGTATTAAATTATTTAGAACAATGAATATTGACGGTTACATTACTATTATGATTGCTATTGACTGTTAATGTCAAGCCATACTTTTTCTGTAAATTATATTGCCGAGTGTTATTTTTAAATTTTTGATTGACAAAATATTAGCATCTATCAAAATGACAAATTTGCTATTTTCCCTTGGCAACAATTTCACAGATCTTATTGATGAAATAATTTATTAAATTTTTATATACCATGCTAGATTGTGAGTAAAATAGTATACAAACCTCGCGGTAAAGATCATCCTCGTGCTTATAATTACCCTCGCCGCTTCCCGCCTCGGGCATCTACAGATCACATGGCTGTAATGTTCCGTTTCCCTGCTCGGTATGTAATGTACTATTGTCTTTATCTTACATCATGAGACTTTTGTGAATGAACTATAGGTGACTATTTTGAACCTTCGTTAATAGTTGATTAATTTAAAACTGATTGACTGTGATCCTCCGATCAGATTCTAATAACTGCATGATTTGACAGGTGAATGAAATGATCACTTTATACAATCACACTAAAATATATAATTTTCATCTTTTGGCCCAAGGGTTGCATTTAAAAACTTTTATAGGGAACATTTTGAATGATCTGCCAAGGTATAATTGCGGACAAAAAATATAAATGTTTGGAGTTCACATCGATTTTATCAAATCATAAATTTGAAGATTTATTTTTATGATGGTCAATATCAAAATAACAAAATATAAATTTTAATTCTCTACAAGACCGTACATTCTAATTATACGAGGATGCAAGGAATGAAATTCTTTCTATTAATAATATAAATGTTGATTTTATCAATGTTATTGCTTTTATTTATTGTGTTGCTTGGAACTCACAATATTACTAAATTAATTGATATTTAAAGAGGCCCGAACTTGGTCAAACATATTGTCAATTGCATTGACGGTTTCACTTGAAGTGTCACTCATTAAACAATCTGACCAATCACAAGCAATTAATCGCTTCGTACACGATCAATGAGTTGGATCAATGAATATCATTGACAATATTATTGAACGTCTCTGGGATCCTTAGGGGTCAGTTGTACAATCCCTGGTTAACTACAGTTTCCATTGATGCCATGGCATCCATTAATCAGAGATTGTAGAACTAAGCTTTAGTGACTCATCCGTAGTTTTTAATTTTCGTTACAAGCTTTAGGCTAATCGAAGTAAACGCATTAATCATGTTGCAAAAATATGTTTTGCTGCGATAACTAAAGTAAATATAAACAGTTATTAATTTTGTTATTATTGACCTCATTACATTCATTCAGTAGTAGTAAGCTGTGCTTGTGATATTAAACTGGATAACTTTTATGATATCCAATTTGTTGTTGTAGGTAATGGTATCTCAAATATTTACTTTGATGATTTTTTTCTGTGATTAATATTGCCTTATTAGGTACTCATAACACTACAGGCGTTAATATGAATACGAATATTATCAGTTCATGATGTATTTGTCCAGTAGTAGGCTACGATTTATTTTCTTTATAATGGAAGCATGGATGTTTTTTTAAATGAATATTTAACATTGACGTATGACAATTTTGCTTCACCTGCTTGGAACATTGCTTAACGAAAAATATAAGATTTGAAACAACATATTGCTCACCGGCAGTAATATGGCACATTTTAAAAATTGACATTGTGGAGAAAATCAAGAATTACTTTTATTAACAATGAATTTTGTGAAATTAAGTACTTTGCGAACATAATATTCAAGTTAAACTATGATTAGTGTTTAGTTTTGCTTACCTAAAGCAAAAGGTAAGCTTTTGAGAAGGTAATGAGATTTAGAAGCTCTAGGGCCTCTTAAATCTTTCAGAAATTTTCCCACAGATGGCAGCATACTTTTCATAGACAAGTGTCATTTTGACCGATACGGTGACAGATATATTGTACCTCTCTCTAATTAAAAAGTGTATTAAGTGCAATGGATGTCAGCATCGATGAAGACTTAGCTTACACCACTCGATATAAGGGAAATTGCCGCAGTTGCTTTCGCTAACCTAAATAACCAATTATATCTTAGACTGGGTATATACTCCAATATAGTAAGTTTTGTAGTTGGAAAACGGCCAAAAAGTCAAAAAACATTACAGAAAATACAGCGTATATAGCAGAAAGAAACACATAGTGCTTCATTGTGGTCTGAACATTCAATGTTGAAGTCGGTTCTTAAAATAAAACAAAATATTGACACAAAACAACTCATCAAAGTGCAGCCGTACCTGAAACCAAATTCGGTTGATTATAAAGCAAAAAGTAAAATATTGTAGGTAGGCGGAAAAATAGCGTGTGTCCCGCAGGCCGAAAGGGTTTAGCAGCCCTTCGTTTCTTGGCGCCCTCGCTCGCTCCGCTCGCTCATGCGCCAAACTACCGCGGACTGCTAAAGCCTATTTTCCGCCCTTGATGCACAATATACTATTTACAGTGTATTTTAAAACTGACAAAAGTCAGTTACTAAAAGTAAATTTTGACAGTAGATTTATTGATAAAATTGATGAATGTGTACGAAAATAAAATAATTATAGTATTAAAAGTTCTGAACCTATTACTAGATAAATATCTACAAATATACATGTGTCATTGTGACAAATAATTGTTTTCCAATTCGCACTATTAAAATGCTCATTATGTAAACTGAATCTCATCATTAAAACCACTTTGATCAAATAGGTGAATAAAATGTTTACTTTTTCACTTTATTCACTATAACCGTTGCAAACGTGAATAAAGTAAAAGAAAGAAAAAACGAAAATACGTACTATCCTTGAAATTTTCGTTGTCACCTGACAATGTGACACGCATATTCTTTGATTCTGATAACGAATTGGAAAATATCTATTTATCGTATAAGTGAATAAAGTCGAATTTGGTTCACGAAAAAACAGTTTAACGCACAATAGACGAATCCGCGATAATGTTTTCGAGTGGATAAAATTGCTTTATTCACGTGGATCATACAAGATTTTTTTACAATTCGCTATCAGAGTTGAAGAATTTCCGTGATGTGTCACATTGTCAGGTGACAACGAAAATTTCAAGGATAGTGCGAATTTACGTGAAGTAGAATAAAGTGAAAATGTAAACATTTTATTCACTCATTCGATTAAAGTGTAGTTTTAACGATGAGATTCAATATGCATAATGAACATTTGAATAATGCGAATTGGAGAAAATGTTGTATGATACGAGTTTAGAGCGAGAGGCGAAGCCCAGTGCGATAATGTTTTAGAATTTATTAACTTATACCACAAATAGCTATTAAAATCAAATTTTTAGTAACTTGAGTTTCAAAGCCTGCTGCGAAGCATGTGAAAATCAGATAGACTTTAAATAAGTTTTATCACAGCTGGAAAAGATCTGCACCGCGCTTTGCAGTTCGATGAATTATGTTTACCGGCTTATGTTTTACCTTCTTCATGCACAAGCAATGTGGAATGAATCAAAATATTTTGCTCCATGTGTACTAACTAGTAACTGCGATAGTTCATTTGGTTGCGATGACTTTGTCCATTTTCCGTAAAAACACAGAACGTATTATATTCTTAAAACTGTATTAGGAGAATATCGAAAAGCTACTAATATTTATTTATGGTGCAAGTATTCTAAGTAAGTATTTAAGACTGAGGGCGGAATATTAAATGCGAGACGTTAGCCGAACATTTAACTCTTCGAGCTGTTATAGACTGTTTAGAGGACGTGTACCATACAACGTTTTTTATAATACCCACCATTGCATTGGATTCATAAAAAACTAAATCGTCACATATTTTTTATTATTAAAATTTTTGTGAATGTCATGGCGTGTCGTCAAAAATTTGATATCATAGTGACGTTTAAAAATGTGCCAATCAGAGAAAAACCTCTCTCATCCAGATATTTTATAACAAACAAGAGAAGCGTGTGCTTTAGTATTACGAAAAACATCAAGGCATATGTATAAAAAGGCCTACAGCAAGTTCTGTGAATCTAAAGTCCGTTCTACCTGTAATTAAGACATCGCACAGTTATTTAGAATGCTCGGAACAATGGAGTTTATTGACTGTTCATGTAGGTATAGGTATTATAAATCAAAATTATTGCCGAAAATGTTATGTTCACTTATTTTTACTAGCTAGCTAACATACGAAAACTTGATGTAAATCTCCGCCATAGGTGGAGGAGTAGTAGTGATTATTATTATTATTATTAAAGTAAAATATATTTTTTAAATATATTGCATACGTTTGCACCTTGATATTAATATAGTAAAGTAAATATTCACGCACGCCGGTGAACTCAACATTTCCACCCTTTTCCTATAAATATAATAAAACCTTATACATAAAACCTTATAAGATTTAAAAAAAAAATCATGTTTTAGTAATAAAGTTCAAAATGGAAGAACTAAATTATTGAACTAAAAGTAAAAGTGAACATGGAAATAATATTTTGGGAATACAAAATTGCTATAAAGGCCATTTTTTCCAATATTAAAGATATGTTATATGCCTGCTAAAGCTAAACTATGTCAAATTGACACCATATATATATATTTTTTAAGCGATATCCCATGGTACCTACTGCTTAAAAATTTCCTACTATTGATACTTATCTGATCATCTCTAAGCAATAGAAACAGTCGGGATATTGCTAGAGCAACTAAAAAAAAAACTACTAAACAAAAAAAAAAAAGGTTAATTACAAGGTTTCAGTGAACGTAATTACAATTAATGTAATTAATTACATTTGTGTACGGTTAGAGTGCAATGTGCAAAATACGTTATTATACTGTGAAAAAACCCGCTTGCAAAGATTGTTTTATACGCATTTGACGGTAATAGCGGTCATATTCAATCAGGGTGATAATGCAGTCTATCAACTTGTAAATGTGTTATTTATATATTGAAATCTGATTTATTCCTATAGATAAGATGCTTTGATTAAATTTGTGGAGTAGCGCTACTTCATAGGGCTAACGGATTCATTTCAAGAGAAGTGTTAACAATTGTCACAATATCCGCGTCACCATTATATAAATAACAAACTGTGCGATATAGCCTGGCACTAATTAATAATTAATATAATGATGGAAATTATGGAAAAATAGATAAATCATGCAACTAGCGCCATCTGTTTATACACAGTGCAGCGAAAATACAAGTTAGGTCAGTTTAAGTTGCCAGTCTTATTTATGACCATATACATAAATCTTAACGGGAAATGTAAAACATGCACGTTTTTTTTTTTCACTTTTGTCATAGTTTGAAAATGTTTTTTTAGATATTAGGATTATTTGACTGTTTGTCAGTTTATAAACAAATAGGTTAAATTTGAACAAATTTAAACTGCCATTTTTTAGGTGGCAGATTAAATGCATTGTAAAAGTTTGTATAAATTGGAAGACATTTTTTTTATAGGTAATTACCGTATATCTTGTTTTTTTTTAAATTTAGCTGTATATCTCACAAGGCACATAATACGTGAAATATGTGGCAAATGGAATTGGACAATAGAAACAAATGTAGCAAAAAAAAAAAGATATCCTAAAGATCCTATATGTGGTCCCAGTATCAATCATACTTGATATACTCTGATTTTTCTAAACTGGCGTTCACGTCATCAAACAGCTGTGCGATGAGGTTTTTTCGTACCAACGTGATTGTTTTCGAGAATATGCATAACAATAGTTTAAGAATCGAAATTAATCTGAGGATCATTTGTTATATAACTCTGATCACCGGTGGTTATAAATAGGTAATCGGTGTATTAACCGCGTACACAATTTTCGCCTGCTAATCATGTAATAAATTATGTTATATTGGCAGCCGTGATATTTTTTCGGCGACGATGCCACATCTTTTTCACTAACACATGCTCATACATGTGTGTATAACCAAACTTCTTTGACATTTAACTTGTTACATTTGATCCATTACTACAATGCATATTTTGCCATTGTAGATGTTAAACCATAACCACAAGATTGATATCTGTACGATAAACGGCAGAGAAGTCGACGAATATGATACGAACCGCGCACTGTCGCACAAGATTGCAAGGGCGCAACAGCTGATTGTAGCCATTTTTAAATACCCAGCACAGCTGGCAACCTTGAAAAAAAATGCCATCATTATTATGATTATTATTTTGATGACGTGAACGCCAGTTTAGAAAAATCAGAGTATATATTTTTCGTTTTCAAAATTGTTTCATAATTTTTTTTACATTTTCACGAGACTATATATTTTTTATAAAGACAAGATTCTATGCATAATTTTCACGAAAATATAGATTTATTTTATGAATAAGAGGCTTCTGTTTATCATTTATAGTCCAGTCATATTAACCTCAAAAGGCCGTTTTGGCGGAAATTAATTATATAATTTTGAAGTTTGCTACACATACTCTTGAGCACTCTAGAATCGAATATCAGTCGAGCTCCCCCCTGTTCATCCATTAATATTGAAAAAACACCCCCCAAACGGCGAACTTGTGTAATTCTTCGGAATTATCTCGTTAACGGTGCACCGCTTGAAAAGTTTCTTATTGGGTAAAGTTGATGGAAACAAAATTTTGAACAAAAATTATATCACACGGTTTGCCATAAAAGCTATAGTTCGCACGGTGTAGACGCCGGAAGAGATGAATACTGGCGCGCGGCACACAATTCCTTTCTCGGGCTCTCGTTTCGTAAATAACTACAAAATGACTGGATATTTGTTAAAAGTGCTCATAAATGAAGTTATAGAGCGAGAAATAATCGATCAGAGCAAGAAAATCATTTTAACGAATATCTAGCCGTTTTGTCTCTTCATCTCTTACTTCCGGCGTCTACACCTTGCGAACTATAGCTTTTGTGGCAAACCATCTAATATAATTTTTGTTCAAAATTTTGTTTCTATCAACTTTACAAGATTTACAAATTTTCAGGCGTCGCTCAGTTAACGAGATAATTGCGAAGAATTACTCCAGTTCGCCGTTTGGGGGGTGTTTTTTTCAATATTAAGGGAGGATTTCCCCTCCCAACTTGTGAGAAAAAAATAATTTTTGAAATCGTTGGTAATTAAATCAAGGTAATGCAATTCACATTATGCATAGTAACCTTGATGTGAGATGGTCGAAATTCTCTAATAATGTTTACACTGAGTAGGTATATTAAATTAGACTCGAACTACTTATACACATTATTATGCTAACTTAGACAGCGCACGTGTATACAATTGATACTTGCAAGCAAATCAAGATTGCATGTATAGGTACTAAAATATTTTAAGCCGTTTATTACTTATTACTACTATTAATGCTACTATTTCAGTCATAACAAAATATCAGTCAGCGTCAGATATTTTCCCGCATCAGGGTATGAGCGTCAGTATCGCAGTTACAGTGACGTAAAATGTGGCAAAGGGAATTGGACAATAGAAAAAACTAAGTAATTACAAACAGTCGAAAGGAAGATTAATCAAAGCACTATGCCAATGTTTCCCAAACTGTTTGCTCGTAAAACAGATATTCTGTGCACCCCTCAAAATCGGTACTTAGTTTTAGTATTTTTAATTTTTTAATTAAACTTTAAAAAACAACGCAGTATTTAATATTTAATTTTGTTTAGCGCCTACATAGTTTGGCGAACATTATACAATATAACAAAAAATAAAACAAATACCTACATAAAAAACAAAAATCAATTAAAACTTCATCAAAATTAATTAAAAGTTAATCATAATAAAAATACGATCAAAAAGAAGGTTAATTAAAGTGAGAATATTATAATGTAAAAAAAAGTAAAACGTACTAACACTGTTCTTGCAATATTAGTTGGTGTATTCAAATTCTGGAGAATTGCGCCAAAAAAATGCGTTAAGAATTTATAATACAGCAAGATATATTTCATAAAAATATAAAATACCCAAAAATTCTATCAGGAAGTAAAAATATTAATCAATTTGATATTTTGCGCCCCGGCACCTCCACCAAATAAGGAAATAATTAAGTTTTTTATCACAGTCGATGTTGCATCTGACAACATGCAAAATAAATATTTATCTACATATATTGTCCATGAATAGCACTCATTAGTTTAATGGCAACATGCTTATTTTACTTATTAGAAACTCTTGCAGAGGTCGGAAAAATAATATTGTATTTTGGTGTTGGTCTCTCCCGATTTCTTCAAATAGCATCAGATTTTTACTTTATCCATACAAGTACATAATCTATACATACATAAACTAATATTTGAAAAATGTTTTAATAATAATGAATGGTAATGTTTATTACATTTTTTTTTTGTAGGATACAAGATTTCTTAGCACTCTTTGTTTACGGATACAATTAAGTTGTAATTTAATTTTATTGATGTTTACCTAGAATTATTAAGAAATAATGTTTAGAAAAATATTATACATTATACGGGGTAAGTCGGGAGGAACGAACCAAACTCCAGGACTGTATGACACGTGAAAATTATTTAAAAAAACTCGGGTGTTATCGGATTTTCATTTGTTTTCAAGTTATTCTGGAATTGTTCTCTATGCACGGCAAAACGTCCGTGCAGCAATGATTACACGAGACGAAGTGTCTTATGTACTCTTATATGTATGAATATTTTTTATTTATTTATTATACCTTCTTACGTTTGATACTTTAACAGTAACTTCTTGCACTACTTAGATAATCGGACCTTAAACGGCCAATGGGTTAAATTAATTGGTATTTTTTAAATTTATTTTTACATACCAAATATACAGAGTTTTTTTATCGTGCAACATAGCGTTAATCATTTCAATAGTTACACACTTCTGTCATGACCGCAATGTATCAAAGGGTCTTTTTTAAAATGCAACATACAAGTTGCATCTGTGAGGCAAATATGACAGTTTACGAAGTGAACAATGTATACAACTGAAGAAAGAGCTCAGTTATTCAAATGGACAATGCTGTAAACCTCAGCTTAACATTATTTAGTTCGTAAACTGTAATATTTGCCTCGCAGAGAATTAATTTTACTTCTATGTTGCATTTTAGAAAAGACGCTTTGATACATGGCTGTCATTGTGGCAGAAGTTTATACCTATAAAAATTATTAACCCTACGTCGCACGATAAAAAAAACTCTCTGTATGTTACATTGTAAGCTTTCGAAACTAATAAACATTATAATAGTTAGTGATGGCATGGCAATTTTATGTGCGATTTAAAATTCCAATTGAAATTTCTAAGATACTATGCAGTAAATGTATTTTTAGGTATGATTGATGGATGCTTCTTCATGATTGCGTGCGTCTTGTCAATTTCTACCGTATTGGAACATATTAATAATGAATTACATTCAATTCGCAGACGCGGGAGATAAGTGCACACGTAACTGCGTTATTCGGTGGAGTTTCTAGATATATTCGCCGATAATAAAATTAATTTCTTCTAATGGATTGCGCATACCCGACAGCTCCTACATTCTTCAATATTTGCTGAGCAAATGCATTATCCTATCTAAATATGTATATTTTCTGCATACTGTGGATACCCTTAGATTTGATGTAACGGGAAATTTATGAAAATTTAAACGTTTATTATGTATTCGTTATAAGCACAGTTTATATTTACTGCGTAATCGCACATACATTGAAATATTTGTTCCATACCTACTTCTATATTTAATGATTTCATAGTATTTGATAATTTAATATTAATTAAGCGTATACAGTATTGAATTAATGAATTAAAAAAAGTGTTTTCTTGAATTTTCTAAAAATCTATATAATCGAAGCTAATGTAGTGAAACTGAAGCGATGTCTTTTGCAGTCTATCAAGCATATTTGCAATTTCATTCTACACGTTAGTTTAATCAAGTAATTTATATGCAGCATAGGCCTAAAATTAGTAGACGTAACAAACAAATCGGGTCAACTGACCTGAACGGATTTATTTTCGCTGAGTGTTTTCTTCTGCTTGTGTTGGGGAAGCTGGGTGGCTGATTGCAGCCTTTTCGTGTGATCCCTCGCTTCTTTCCATATCCTGAAATAAAGCAGCGACATCGCCAGCCAAATCGACAGAAACATGGGTGTCAGTATGAGGTTGACATAATCTCGGGGTAAAACGGACTTCAAAGTGCAGCAGGTCTTTCCTTCTTCCCATTCATTCCAGTAAATTGGCGCTGTGGCAACGACAATGGATATAAACCATCCGCCGGATACGATGCTCCAAACAATCGTTTTGCACATGTGTCTGGAATAAGTTTCATATTAAATAGAATACGAAATGCTGCAATAATTGAGGCAAGACAAACCTGCTGTAATGAAAGGGAAGGACGATGGCTATATATCTGTCGGCTGCTATCGCTAGCAGATTGTATATTGAACTTGAGCACGCCAATATTATTAACACAAAGCGTATTATGCAAGTCAGCCTGTGTGATCCTAGGGCACCCCATATGGTAAATCCCATGTGATATGGTATTGAGAGCCCTACCAGCAAGTCACTCACCGCCAAATTAAATATGTATTTGTTGGAGTGAATCTCTGAAAGTTTTCTGCTTAGCTTTATAGCGCACATTGTGAGTATGTTGCCGGACAATATTAGAAATATTATTATTACATCCACTACAATCCAAATTACGACGTGATCTTCGGTCAAACAAGTTTCGTTGCACGGATCTGTACGATTCATTATACCGTCATCCATTTCATGTGCTGCAGTATTTATTATAATATATTATAAGCACAATCAATATCCAGCATGATACAAGTGTTTATTTAATTACGGCCCCTTTTTTCAAATACTGACGCTCTATTATTTGCTCTTACTGTTTCATTACATTTCAGTGTTTAATCTTCAGCTCTAGTCTGCACCTAAGACCGCTTTTTAAATGTATCCAGTACATTTTTCAGCTGTTGCATTTATCGTGTGCTGTTGATTTTTGCACTTTTCATTTCCATGATCGATGTTATTATTGCTGAACTTAAAGTGTTTATCAAATAAACTTTCTTTGATGCCAGTATGAATTAATATTTTTATATCTATATACAGACGCACTTTTGAATATATTTAACAATCAGTCTCGTTTGCAGCAAAACCGCTGTCTTGCACGTTATTTTTGTATTCTAAAATGTAATCAACGACTTAACAATACGCTATGAATTGGTTTACCGCAATATTGCGTTATCGCTATTCCTCGAGTGCTCTTTTTAATGTTAATTTTAGATACGCTTATAGCACAGGAATTTTTATGTACACTCGTCCATCAGAAATTCTATTTCGTTGCAAGTCAAATTTTGGCTTCCAGTCAAATGGTGCAGAACCACTAAATGCAAAAATGTCGAGTTAGTTATTTTAACCGCATGTTTTTTTAATACATAATTGAAATGTTTTTCCGGCGTCAGGTGTTTGAAGTTTTATTGCTGCTGCACCTGTCGTTGTGTTCATTGAATGAATGCCATGTGATAATTGTCTCCCCTAAGTTTAATCATCAGAGATATCGCATTATTTTTTAAATATTTTCCACGGTGTCACTTTCAGGTAAACACGCACGTTTTCCACCCCGACCGCCCTGGACGGCTTTTCACACACAACTGCTCCGTAGAAGTGAGTGTTGATCGTTGCATTGCAACTTTGATAGCTCCCGTCCTTGTTTTTATCCGTAAATCTATTCGCCGCATCCTACATCAAATAGCATAAGAAATCAACTTTATCAGTGCGATTTTGATTGTACTGCATGGCACCAATTCATTAATTAGCCCGTCCAACATGTAATTTACGTTTTCTCTGAATTTCCCACGTTTCTCGATAGCAATATCAAATAACGCACCGGATATAATAGGTAGCCCTTTTTAGCATAGGTACATAACGGTGTCATCCACACGAGATATTGTGTTTAGAAATATGTGAAATTATTGCAAAAATATGCAAAAAAAGTGTCAGATCATTTTGTAAAAAGAAACAATAAGCTTAGATGTACGAGGGTATTTTTTAAAGTAAAAACAGTTGGTTTAAACAGAAATATCGTACGTTTTTTTTCAAAATTTTAATCTCTGTAATAACTCTAACATCTTTAGCTATTTTTCAGGTAAAACTCGAAATTTATACTTGTGAAACTCAAGGTGTCGGAGTAGCTACTCAATTACAGCGAATTTATATAATTGATTGCAGGAAATTGATTACACATTTTCTAATATTTTTATTACAGGATGAAAGATTGTATCATTTGGCATATTATACAGTAAGTGTTCCGGTTTTGTAATTTGCGTAAGAAGTAATAAATACAACCTCCTAAAATAAAAATTGAAAACTATTAAAAGTTTCCAAAACAACAAAAACCTTATTTATTGCAAAATATTAATGTATTAATGTATTATTTATTTTGCCAAAGATCATCTTTTCTTGGGAAAAATTTGTATGATTTTATTATTATAATATATATGTATGCATAGTTAAAGCTTATACAGTGGGTTTGAAACACGTTTTTGGGATGAACACAACTTACCTAACACAAGATTAAAATTTAACCCGAGTTAAATCCTAAAGGGTTGTACCAACGCTTTTTTAAGTCCTCTGGTTGGCTGACGACAGATTTTCTCAAAAATAAAGTTATGTAAAGTTAAGGTGACCAGATCCTAACGATAGAAAAGCGGGAAAGCTGGCCGGGGGGGTGGGGGTGATTTTTAAATTAATTAACAAAGAACGCTACAGGGTGTCTCCTAAAAAACGCCGCTGGCCAATAACTCCATAACTCCCTCACTATTTATTGCCCGATTTCAATAAAACAAAAACAAAATGAAATGTCTCCACATGTTCTACAAAGGGGCCCTAATTTTCTTTTTTTTGCAGAATCAACTTTCATTTCAGCGATAGTCTGTAGATTTTGCAAAAAAAAAAAATAGGGCCCCTTTGTAGAGATGTTGAACCATTTAGTTTGTTTTCATTTTATTGAAATCGGCCAATAAATAAAGAAGTTATCGCTTGCAGCGTTTTTTAGGAGACACCCTGTATAATATTATATTACATTTTTTTTAACAACATGAAACATAATGTCAAATTTACAAATATAATAAATACGAGGCATGTTTTTAAAGTACCGATTTGTATTTTGGCCGCTGCAGCGCCGCTACCAAATACAGATATTGACGAAATATATAAGCTGATAACTTCAAAATAGCGAATAAACATCACCCCGAAAAAAAAACCCAATCTTTCAAAAGTCGGGACATTTTTCAAACGTCGCGGGACGCGGGACAAATTTCTAAAAATCGGGACTGTCCCGCCAAAACGGGACGTCTGGTCACCTCATGTAAAGTACCTTTTTTGTTCCGGGTGTCAGGAAAATACCATGTGCCAATTTTGTTGGTATCTTGGATTTCTTTTTGTGTAGTTGGTACTGTTCAGTAGCTTGCGCGATAATTTCAACGGGGTCGAATAACACAACCAACAAATATTGGAATTCAAATAGCTTTATTCTATAGCAAATGTTGATGTTGCAAAATGGAAAGGAGGAAGACTTAGAAAAGAAGATAAATCACAACTTGGCAACCAACAGCTAGAATTTGTCAACTAGTACGAATATCTAGGGGTTACGCTGCAAACAACCCTAACTTTAATCAAACCCAATAAAATGGCCTAAGTGATGGGCTCCTTACAGCACCTCCAAAGTCTTAAACTTGAGACAGCCATTAAAGTATGCAACATCGAAGTCTGGCGAGCAGTTACTTATTGCTTTAAATCCTTATACCCACTGTTAACCACAAACCATCTAAATTTAAAGCAAAAGCTCTTCCTCAAGAAGTCATTAGGCCTTCCAAAAAATGCATCCAACACCTTTGTCTTCCATCTAGCTGGGACGAATAGCACGGTAAAGGACACCATCGTTCAGTTCGAAGGAATATCAGAGGAGATAATAGAAGATACAATGCCTTAAGGGAAGATAAGAACACGAGGTTCGTAGCAGAGAGACAGACGGCTGGACTTGCTGTTACATCCCAGGCATAGAAGGGCGCCAAACAAAGAGAACCTGTACCACCCTCCACGGTTATCACCACCTTCTATCCAACAGCAGAGGCTATCACGACCCAGATGTAAACTGTATCTGCAGCTTGTGCGACAAGGGAGCAGAACGACTCCAGCTTCTAGTGTGAGAAAAATGATAACAAGTCACTAGTTCATCGGCCTTTCACAAAACAAAAACAAGAGTAATTCTGTTCTTGAAAATTTTATCTGTCAGACATCTGAAGAGAAAATAGTCTGGTGGTGTTACATCGGGTGATCTAGGTGGCCACAGTCCACGCCTTATAACACGATTTCCGTAAAACTGTTTTAAATAATAGATGGTGTCACGTCCAATGTGAGCTATTGATTATGAATTCCTCTTAAATTAAGAGTTTTGTACCTTTCCGCGTTAATAGTCTCATGGAAGAATATCGGTCCGATTATTCTTCGTCTGGAGATTGCGACCCAAATTCCAATTTTAAACGGATGCAACAATCAGTTTCTTCAAATTTGTTGGGGTTCTCCGTGGCCAATGTTCGAATGTTCTGGTTTTTACATAACCAGATAAATGGAATCTGTAATCAAGTTTCTTCACCAATCCAATATCTCGTCAGTATTTAAGTTATTGTTAAACCATCTGCAATAGGGTACCCGTTGGCCAAAATCGTTAGGATATAATTGTTGAATTACAGAAACTCGATACGGATGCATATGTAAAATTTGATGAAGCTAGCCTGATTGCGCTGCCAACTTTCACAACGACTACTTTGGGCTCACACTCATGCGCTGCCGCAGGTCGTCGATCACGGGTTCAGTTAATACCCTAGGCTTGCCCATCGATTTCCTGTTGCAAATGGAGTTCTTCTTTTCAGAGCGGTTTGTAATTATACGTTTGTGTTGCTCAAAACATGATTGAAGAGAATAAGACCATGATCCTTCTGGGTTTCGAGTTGCTCTCCTAAAATGGGTCATTACGATTTCATTAATGCTATTGGCACGCCGCAGCAAGCTTTCACATTGAAAGTCAAACTGCTAAAACGTCAGTGTTGACAACTGTAATTGAAAACTATGGAGTGCTGCCAACATAATTTGCGTACAGGCTGTTGCAGGCACGCTGTATATCACGGTATAACGTTTAAGTAGTACAAAGGTCTATTAAAAACAAGAAAATATTAGGGGTTGTCATTTAGAAAAATTAATGATGATTTTTTATAAATAAAAATAAATATTTATAAATACTTTTTTTAAATAATATATAAATATATAATAATAAATTTTAAATATATCACAGACTGTTGAGGTTTTATCATCAAGGTTGTTAAAGAGAACATTGAAATCTCCCATTATAATTACTTGCTTGTCTAAAATATCAATGGAATCCAAAGCAGATTGAAGGACATTACGGAATACATTGAAATCACTAGTTGGCGAACGATACATTACAATTACAGTACAATCAAAGTCAACAAGATACACACCCGCAAATTCGCAGTGTTTCTCTGTGGATAAATTATTAACGTATAGTAGGCTATTAATATTGACATTTCATTTCAATAGTACAAGAATACCTACATGAATAGAGTTTTTGCGAGAGAAATGTGAGGCAGTAATATAGTAGATTATACCATAAGTCAATAATGATAGCTATTATTCCTGAGGAATATTTATGAATCGAGCCACGTAAGTGGCGAGGGAGTAACATTCTGAGGTAATAATAGCCATTATTGCCAGTAGTATACTCTACTTTATCTACGACTAAATTGGCTAGTAGAACATTTTCAGAAAATGAGTTTGTGTTCTTTCGAAGACGCTATTCTTTGAAGGTTGCAAACGTTGTATTTGTATATTTTGTTTCCATGATAATATTTAATTTGAGAAATTTTGTAATTGGGAGGATACGCCATCCGATTTTCTCTATCTCTGCTAGTTACCGAGATCCCCTATAGAAACGTCCAAATTGGGCCACCCTGTACATTGGCATAAAAGCATTTAAATATTTTTGTATTCACAGTAACATTTACAACACTGTTTGCATAACCCATCGGCGAGAATATTTGTCTGTACTTAGTTTTACCTTTAATAGTATCAATACTTTTTTTGTAGCAAGCGCAATCGTTATCCCATACACAATGGTTGACATTTAGATTTAAATTGAAGTTAGAGTTAACACGAATGCAATTTCTACATTTAAAGTTCAAATCTTAGTCTCGTGATTTTGAAAACCAACTTATTGAAACCAATGTTTATTTTCCCCTCCTTTAAAAGATCCGCCTGGGCGGTTGGCTTGCTTTTGAGTATTACATTAAATTCATATAGTTGTTCATTGAGCTCTGGTAGATCTTCAGGACAAAATTGTTTCAGATATTACTTGTTGTAGTTATTCGTGAGATTTGTTTTAATATTGTCCAGGATTTTCTCAAGTTGTTGTATATCCTTGCATGCCATTATTATTAAGTAGGTTTGGTGTTATTGACTTTATTAGATGTGCAGTTTGCATAAAATCCATTATGAGCATTTGCAGCATGCCCGAGTTTATGCCACACACACGCTCGGTGCTGATACTGAAATTAAAGTGATATGCAAAAAACAATGAAAAATGAACTGTCCTTAAGCGTTTAGTTGATTTCTCTAGGAATAAGTTGCAATCTTTCTATTAACCACCGTCGAGCAAAGCTTCATTCACGACCACTCAAGTAATTAACGGAGCATTAGTAATTAGTACACGAATTTGAAAAAATTATCATTCACAATTGCACTAATTTTGTGTACTAATTTAGAAAAGCCACCTTATTTAGTGAAGTGAAATAAGGTGATACGGAGATACCTGTAAAACCTAAACAAGCCAACAGCTGACCGTCAGACGATTGGGGTTTGTTATTATAACGTTTGTTATAACCTCTCTTGTGAGTCTACAATCCCAACGCTTTCTATTATACCTATTACCGAACAGCACAAAATGGAATACATGCCTGAGAAATTTACTGCTCTGGTAATGGAGTACCCATATTTATTTAATAAATCTCAGGCAGACTTTAAAAATATTCTAACCCACCATCCCCTGGTACTTTTCGCATTTAAAGTCGGTATAAATTACCCAATTCCAGTGCTAATATTCTGTTTATTTGCCCCTGAAGAGGTGTTTTCCTACAAGCGCACTTATTCTAATCCTCTAATTTGCTGCCAAAAGTAACGTAAGATCTTGGACCTTACAAAGTTCTAATTTCGAGTTAATTTCCGATTTTGCATTAATTTCTGATTTCCCGTTAATTACTAATTTGGCCGTTGTAAACAACTTTGTGTATTTTCATATACCAAACGTTTATGTTAAGTACTAATTGCTATGTTAATTACTATTTGAGTGGTTGTGAATGTAGCTTAATGACGCAGCAACCTGGGCCGAATAAACACATTAATTAATATGTTAATTTAATTACATAGCAATCACATCTCACAACATAACAACTTATACAAATTTGTAACTAGAAAATTTGTATCTTTTAAATACTAGCTGCAGAATGTAATAGAAAAAAGGATGTATCGGGTTCTCTGCTTTAATGCTGTTCAAAGCTCGTAATCCCACTTGAGATGTGCAGGCTTGGGGTAGTACAATATTTGTTCATGAATTTGGCCTTTATTACGCCAAGGAAGTGTTATTAAGAGCCTGAATTATACCTGGAATGTTTACTGCTTATATGGAAATCACAAATCAATTATGTACATACTATGACTGCTTCGTAAGTGATTGTTCGTGAACAGTATTTAAAATTTGGTTGTAACTTCCTCAATCACTGAATATGGTCCCTGGTTTTAATTGATATTTATTTAATACAATATTGGGCTGAACACAACACGACTTGTATGCTTGGTGGTTGCAGTTGTACTCCTCTCTCCCTGTACTTTAGGGTGCTTATTGCAGACAAGTCACGCATATGTCCAGCAAACATATAACTTACGCACTAAACAGTGACGAGTAGCTGAAAGTTAACAATGCTATTGTGTTATTGTACAGCTGACTCTGATAAACTAACGGTTTTACACTAAACTTGTTGCCATTTTTGTTATGATTCTGTTTTAGTAATCAACTATAGTATAACTATAATTATACTAACTAGTAATTTTTAGTATACGATTTTATTAATAAATAAATCAACACCTTTTATAAATTTATAACAACTGGAACAAGATATAAAATTTATATTAACCTAAAAATAAATATGTATACTACGTTAGTGTCAAACATTTCGAATTTGACAAATATTTTAATGGTAAATATGGATTATTTGCAAGAAAAGCGACCTAGAATCCTCTTAAATGGTAGAGAGGAGAGGTCAGCAGTTACTTATTAACAAGATTTAAAAGACTTATGTCTCGGTCATTTTCAAACAACATACAACTGCATACGATAACCCAACTTTTTTGTTGACATTTTAGTAACTAAATGACTCGATGCATGCTCAAAAATTTTTCAGAAGTTTTTTTCAGAAGACCCCGACAGTGCAGATGTTATGATGATTAAACAGACTATACTTAAAAATAGTTATTTGTGTCTCGAGGCCAAAAGTGAACTGTTTTCAGCCGAGATTGGTTTGCCGGATGAGCCGCAGCTGAAAAAAGCACTTTTCGTAAAGACGTTTACAGTTGTACGTTAAATTAATAAATAAAAACACTTGGCAACGTTTCACAAAATTTAATAGAAAAGCTCTACAATTGTTTCGTACCATTATCACCATTATCAAGAGATAAAATTAGACTGTCTTTAAATATCGTCTTTCTTATTGGCTGCGAAAATAAATGCACTGCACTGCCCTGCCCTGCGTTCTCTGCGTCACCTGCATCTCAATGTGGGTCAGGCTTAATGATGTTATGATGTTATTCCCTGTCCTGTTGGGCTGGGTTGATTAGGGTAGGCTAAAGCTACAGAGCAGGTGGATATATACAGCGGTAATTATACTAATTGCTGATGAAAAAATATTTACTTTTATTATTTTGTATTTTTATTGGGGGCTTATAAATTTTGTTTCATCAAGTGTTATTTCTAGGGCATGTTCCGGCTCGCTTGTGAAAATATTTTGAAGACAATGAAAAAGGGACGCGAGACATTGCTAACATTGTTAGAAGCCTTCGTATATGATCCACTTGTCGATTGGACTGTTGGAAACGATGGCTTAGTGGGAACAACTTTTGGTGGCATGCCAAGCAATGCATCTCACAGGCAAACTAGGAAGGATCTTGAAAAAGAAGTTACTTTAGCCATGTATAGAGTTAGGTGTACCGAGATGAAGTTGGAATGGGACCAAAATAAGTAAGTCTATTAAAGTTTTATATAATATTTATGTTTTAATATTATATAATTATAGTTGTCAGGCCCTACTTAACAAAAGAAACGGCCTGACACAACCTGAAGGAAACATTGTAAATGGTGTATACATAACTATTTACAGTGTAAATACCGTATAAAATCATAAGTTATAAACAAACGTTAGCAGTAATGTGTATCCTGAAAACTTAGATCTCTAGGGCGCTACTAAGCGTATAAAGTTATGAAGCATTATTTATTTGTGAATTTGCATTGTTTCAGAGATGATGTGTTGGAGAAGCTGCCGGAACTTTACAAACATTTCAAAGAGTGGCTGGAGTGCCACGATAAAACCACTTCGTCCGAGGACCTCCTCCAGGACCTTCACCAACAGATGGCTTTGGTTAAGGAAGCGGAGGCTAACGGTATTTGCAAACACAGCCTCCACACCCTGCCGGCACGTTTTGAAACTTACCGCAAAACTCAAGATGCAATAAAGACAGCCAAAAAAGACCTGGACAAACTAACGAGAGACTGTGAGGGTCACGTGGAGAGGTTCACCGAAGCAATAAAGTCGCTGCAGAATCAGCAGTTCCAGCAGTGGTTCCTGGAGTTGAACACGAACAATGAGAAGGAGAAGGGGTTCGATCTGGTTAAGGAATTCCTGCAAAACGCCGGTCAAGCCAATATGATCTCACAATGCGAACAATCTGATAACGAGGTTGGTCAGTTAACGGAACAACAAACCATGATCACTATTAAATGCCTGAATTTGTTGCAAGAGTACTGGGTTGTGTATTCGCAATGTCCACTATCGTTTTTAGAAAATCATCGAGTATATTATTACTTAAAATGGAGCAAAATGTTGCAGAACACTTGTGACTTGACCACATGCGATCAGGTGTACCAACAATTTTTTGCCTTTACTAATATAGCGAACAAGCCTGTATCTTCTATTCTTAAGTTTTCCTATCACTTGAATGTATTGTATAACACTGTAGCAGCACAAGCAACGAAGGCGTTTGAAGAATTAAACAAAACCCGTGCAGAAGAACGTACCTTAACGTTGGAGAAATTATATAATGATGCGAGGATATGCCTAACAAATTTCTTGAAAACTGAAAAGGGGGCCACAAAAGCGTTGCAATTTGTAATTGTCAGCGAACTGTTGCTGTTAAATAGAACTTTCTTAGCATTAGAAAATGCTGCTTCAAAGAGTGGAGATTGGTTGTTAAAACTTACGTCTAGAGAAGGCGACTGGTTCTTAGACGAACTAACGCTGAATTCAAGTAAAGCAATTGAGCTAATAAACTACCTGATGATAGAAAATAGCGTAGAGGATGATTTACCACTAATGCAGGTTGTAAATGGTTTGAAAGTGGCTAACAATATGTACAAAAGTTTGCATGAACTCAATTTTAACTTCCACACTATTATATTACCTGAAAGCATGAAAAAAATTCAAAGTGAAGAACCCACTGTTATGCAAATGATTCACGATCTCAAGAGCATTATTATTAATGTGGGGATTCCGTTACCTGATTTGGTTATACAATTGGAGAAACAACTTACGTGTGTTGTAATGGAGATGGAGCATTCAGTGAGTATATCTTATACCAGAAGTTTCCTAGTAGCTTACTGATGTTTTAAAATGTCTATTTTATCATAATTCAGCTGAGAGTGTATACATCAAAACAAATTATCACATTGGAATGTTCTTGAAAACGATTTGATCTTTGGATAAAATCCTCTCTACACACATCTACCCAAAGTATTTTAATACATGTATACATTGTGATTTTTTGAAAAGTATCAACCCCGGATTTCTCAGGAAATAATGGTAAAATAAAAATTCCCAGAACACGGTAATTTTTAATTTGCGGGGGACATCTTTTGACGTACTGTTGACATGTGTGTCAGTTCCCCCACCCCTTGTGACCCCTCATTTGAAAGGTCTTTATGTCAGTAATACACCTGAGCAAATTTAATTTAAAAAAAATAAAATACAATAAAAATATTTTTTCGTTGATAAACATTGTCGTTTCACGCATTTTCAGTGTGCTTTCTTATTTTTCTCTTTTCAAAAAAATGAATTTTGGACTGCTTTGTAAAAAACATGAGCACTGCTGTATTACTGGCATAATGACCTTTCAAATGAGGTGCCACATGGTGGGTCATCCCGTTTGAAACTGTCAAACTAATGCGGCCATTTAAAAAAATAAAGTTGGTATTAATTTCTCGGAAACCGCCATCTTGACTTTTATTTTGGCTTGATTCTCAAGTTTGTGCGATCGAACCAAGTAACTTTCATTTTAAACTTTTTTCCACATCTTTAATAATTATGAATATATCGGAGTTTTTAGAAAATCGCGATTTTTAGTATTTTTAGAATAACTTCCAAACTGCTCCGACTTTTGAAAATTTTTCATCATAATCTGAACCAACATATAAAACTGCACAATATTGCCCATTTAACCATATCTTTAATATTGCAAAAAACTTTAAGAAACGATTCCTTGTCAAGAAATGAGAGGGGTCTTTTATATAAAGTAGGTTGACATACGTCAAATTTGACGTGTCACTTAATAAAACTGTTTATCCTTAAAATGAATAACTGTGGATAACGTTCTTTATAAAGTCGCCTAGCTGCTAATGCATTGCCGTTTGCAAGGCCATAAACAAAGTGTATGTCGCACATTTCACTGCTTGTGTACAAGCAGTGAAATGTGCGACATGCATGTTATACATTTTAAGGCTAAACAGAAAACTGTTGATAAAAATTAAGTGATTCGTCAAATTTGACATATGTCAACTGATAAAAATTAAGTGATACGTCAAATTTGACGAATGTCAACCTACTTTATATAAAAGACCCCTCCTATTTCTTGACAAGGAATCGTTTCTTAAAGTTTTCGCAATATTAAAGAATCACCCTGTATATATATATATACTCTCCATTCACAATGTATTTGCGTCAGGGGAGTCTATGAATATCTAGTAATTTGGTTGGTAGTGTTTCGGAAATAACCGAATTCTCCATGGAACTTGTCAATTTTTTTTTAGGTTAAGTGGTTTTCAATTTGAGGTTATATTTAAAAAAAAAACATTGTTGCCAGATGTAAAGTTGAAATTATTAGAAATGAAATTGAAACGGCAGGAAAGAAAATGAAAAAGAATGCATTGAAAAACATTCAATGTTTTCAATGGATTTGGGTTCATGCAGTAAAAAAATAAATAATGATATCTTTAACAGCTAGTAGTGAAAAAAAATTATAAATCTGACAATGTGGTAGGAAGCAAATGTCTAATAGACATTGATACAAAAAAATAATTAACTTCCGTTGCATCACTGAATCAGTTTGTCCAACATGACAAAAGGAAAACCCAGCCAACTCGGTTGCAAAAAGGTCGTGAATGTACTATATATTTTATTATTATTATTTTTTTTAATTTAATTTGCACTGCTGAGGTGTCACAAGGTGTGTCATCCCTATTAAAAATTTTGAGCAGTGCTTATTGGATGGAAGGGGGGAACTGACACAGATGTCAACAATACGTCAAGATAATAGGGGGACATCTTATTCAAATCAAATTAAAACTTGACGTGTTTCAGGAATTTCTTATTTTGCCCTTAATTTCTGAGAAATCCGGGGTGGATACTTTAGAAAAAATCACCCTCTAGAGGCGATTTACATCAAGACGGCCGCGCCACAGTGGCACATTTACATACTAGCCATAGCTATTTGACGCTTCCAGTTAACTGTGTGCCTATGTATTTGTTGTGCTAAACTGTGCGATTCGTATCAAATTCGTCGACTTCTGGCGTTTATAGTATAGTTATCAATCTTGTGGTTATGGTTTAACATCAACAATGGCAAAATATAAAAGGGTTTGTACCGTATTCGGCTCCAACGCTGAAAGCAACAAAGATTTCGAAGCCAGTTTCCACCGATTCCCGGCTGCAGGTAAAAGGTGTGCTATTAGTATCCAGTTCGCCGATTGATACGCACAAGTAGGCAGAAAATGCTTGGAACACATATGTAAACACTTTGATGAACACGACTGTATATGCTGTTTCATACCAATTCTTAATTTAAGCTTCCATGCTCTTTGTATATCTATCAGCTCGGTGTTTGCCAGCTTCATTACATATTTCACGTTCATTTTGCCTACAGCCGGGAATCCATGCGAACTGACGTTAAGATTTTTGTTGCTGTCAGTGTCTGAGGAATACGGTACAAACCCTTTTATATTTTGCCATTGTTGATGTTAAACCATAACCATCAGATTGATAACTGTACGATAAACGGCAGAAGTTGACGAATTGGATACAAATCGCACACTTTAGCACAAGAAACACATAGGAACACATGACTGGAAGCGTCAAATACCCCCCATGGCTAGTACGTAAAAGCGCTACCGTGGCGCTGCTGCCTTGATGTAAATCGCCTATAGTGAATTCACAAAACTCCCGCGATGTCAAAATGACATTTGGTTGGCTAATGTAAAAATCCCTAAATCAGCTGAGTAACTCAACATTTGGTGTGATTTAATTTGTAGTAAATCTGTCACTTTGACAAATGTAATAACGGCTGCCTGATGCACGAGAGATGGACAATATTCCTTATGAGAGAGTACACATGAACCCATGCCATAGTGGAAGGCCGACCGAAAATGATTACAGTGATACTGAACGTCACAGCACCTAACCTTATTTCAAAAGTTTGACTCGAGTACAGTTAGATAAAATAGTTGGTAATTTATAGTTACCAAGTACAGTCCAAAATGATCTTTTCTCTTATGTCACGGGAGTTTTGTGAATGAACTATTCATTGAATATTAATTTTGTTAGGTTAAGTTAGAGGGGTGGCACATTGCCGAGGAATTTAATGTTTGAGACTCTTCTGGATACTCAAAATTACCACAGGCATATGTCCTTTTTCGATGCATCATAAATCATTTCTACCCTTTAATCTCTTTTAGCCGGCATTTGAGTTGATACAAAAGAAGGTAGCCACCATGAAGTTACAGTACCAGGGGTTGCTTCATTCGCCTTCAGGTGTTTTGAGCCCAGGAAAAATGTTATTAATGGGTTTCAACGGCCTATTCGACAAGTTGAATTTGGAATCGAACAACATTGTAAACTCCCTAGGCAATATAGATGTACCCCACTGCTGGCGAAAGTTGGATCAAGTAAAAGAGGCTAAGGGTTTGTCCGCCCCAATTTTCAATCCGCAGGTTCATGCCATATTGGATGACATATTCCTCCTCAAGAGACTGCAAGCAATGTACGAATTCTTTACCTTATGCATTGAAATGTGTCAATCGTTTCAAGGTCAGGAGCCGATTGTGGTTTTAAACGACGAACAACTTATAACTCCGATCAGGAAATTCATTGCCGATTTTATTAGCAGACAGTTCTTGGGCATAACAACAGAGGCAATTGCCTACGTGCTTTGCTTTTTATTGCAGCGTTTAGGTTTAGATGTAACCAATGAAATTGAACAGAAAGATATAGGTGCTGAGAATAAAGTGCCGCTTGAAGAACTATATCACAAAGGCTGGAATGTGTTTTTAAAGAACGGTGTGTTTACACCCAATTTACTCTCAGAAACTTCTACTGTTGAAAGTAATTTGAAAAACGCATGGGAAAAGATGCAAGAACCTAAGAAACTTGAAAAAACTGTTGCGTTATTGCAAAGTAGTGTAAACCGTTTGCAAAACCAGATGAGTGCCCATCTTTGGGTGTATGAAGAAATTATAGCTCAACAGCCAATTTTTGAAAAAAGTAATTTCATGCGTAGTAAGATTATTTTAGATCTTCGCAATAGAACTACCACTTTGAATACGGTGCAGTGTAAATTATTGGAATCAAGAGAAAAACAAAAAGGCTTAATAGCGAGTATAGCTCAGCGATTGAAGTGGGCTGCAGGCGCTAATCCCGATTTGAATGAAATTCTTTCAGCATTTGAGTGTGCAGTTGCTGCTCGTGACAAACGACTGGACGTAGAGCAACAAATCTCGAACATGACACTTTCAACGTGCACAGCAATTTTACATCACGAAATTTTAAGAAATACAACAACCGAATCAAAAACCTATGACAAGATATTTTTAAATAGCCACCAGAAATGGATGGCAGCCTGTCAGTATAGCACTATAAAAGTCGATGCCGTTAGTACAGTAGAAGAAAATATAATGAAACTTTATGCACCGGAGATGGTCAAAAATCCTAAATGGATCAATCAGATTTCAGAAAAAATATCGGAAACGATTAAAGAAACGCAAAAAGACTCGGCAGACTGCAAACAACAATTATTGACGATGAACTCACTGATTTTGAAATCGATTGATAACTTTAAAACGCTGTATTCAGATCATTGCAAAATCATGAATGATTTCAAGAACCTCATCAAGTCAATGATAAAAATCGACGATTGTTCTACAAAAGCTCAACAATTCATCATCGATTACCGCATTTATATTGAAAATTTCACGACCTTAATACATCGTTTCAAAAAAGAAAATATCGACTTTGATGATGTACAAACATCGATTGAAAATTTGGATTACATAAAAAAGTATACAGAAGAGCTGTATGGTAGCTTATGGGATTTAGAAGGGAAAAAAGGAGCACGCCCACAGCTCGTGAGGCAGGAGGGAATGTCGTTAAGTCCGATGCGTTTGCCTCCAATAAAACAAGAGAGTATGACGAAAGGCCAACAGCGAAATGCTTATGCTGTCAGTGTGTGGAGGAGAATTAGAATGAAGTTGGAAGGAAGGGATCCAGATCCAGGAAGAAAGTACACCACACAAGAACAGGTAATACGAATTAGTTTATTTCTTTCTCTACGATTTTATCATACATTATTGTACAGGTGGATTATGTTATCAGAGAGGCAACCAGCCTTGATAATCTGGCCCTACTTTATGAGGGTTGGACGCCATGGGTGTGAGGTGCGATGTGAGGCAGTCACCCTGCCTGGATCTCCCTCTGTACCAATAGAGCGCTATATGTGTGAGCGCGCCGTCAGTCAGCAGCAAAGCGTCATCTCTAACTTTAATAGTTTCTGGTCGGGTTGCTTAGTTTTATTGCTATGCAAAAATTACAAAGATGAAATTGGCAGTCATCAAAATATGTACAATAATACTTGGCTATAGGAAATTGTATACATGGATATAACAGAATTTTTGCAGTATCAGTAAAACTAAAAAAAAAATGATACAGTAATTGTAAAGTTGCTGCTTTTAATTTTTAATTATTTGACGGTAATGTCAGATTTGACACGAACTGCACAGGCAGTTGAGTTATCTCTTCATATGTGAACATCAGTCATATTTCGTTGGCTAATTCTGAATGGGCATGTGTTTAATGTGTAACAAGTAGAATTTTGTTTTACTCCTTAGATAAAGAATGCATGCCCGATAAAATGTACATGTACCACGATATCTTAGGTACTAAATGTTTTACATGTAACTCTTTATTGGCAAATTGACATCTGTGTAGATATGAAGGATTTCTACATTAATGCCAATCAATCTCGTAACGTTAATTCAAATAGTTATGATTGTGTAATTAAATTCCACTTTTATAGTAATCATAATTATTTTTATTGATAAATTCTAAGTAGGGATATTGTTCCTTTCAATGTTATATGTAAAATTGTCACATAGAATGTCATCAATACATAATCTGTTTTGATAGTGTACTTTCATATGTTATTGTAAAAATTAAAACATTAATTTAATTTATTTTTCTTCTTTATGCTACAATATTAATCTTTATTTTATGCTGTATTTGTTTGTATTTTTTGGGGAAATAGATGCAAATTAATCATAGTTTATTACAACTTTAAAGCAAATTATTTTACATGTCTCACAATTTTTTGAGAAAATGACAAATTTGATTCTATTTCCCGCATAGTCTTGTAACTATAGAAATATAGCTCTTTTCTGTCCGTGATTTTTGAATTCTTGTAAAACCTAAAACCAATTACAAAGTAGTTACAACCCATAAGTTTGTATGAATTTGTGTTTAATAAATTAATTAATCAGAAAAGCTAAGTAAGCAATATTTAGAATGTTAAAATAAATAAAACTATTTTGCTGAATAATCAACATAAATATCACTATCGATAAGTGCTGGATGTAAGGGCAACAAAGGAAAAAAATACTATGAATCAATATTATATTAATAAATATTTCAAATCTATACTTAAAGTCTGCAGCATGGATGTCTTGTACAAAATGACCAGTAATCATTTTTCACTAAATAAATTCAACAAACGTATGTACATAATAAACAGTAAAATATACACCAAGTAATATTAATTCAACATATTAATAATAATTCTAGTCCATATCACAGCATATTAAATTTATCAAAGTTATAAAATTTCATAGTAATACATATTTAAACATCATATAACTCTCAATAAAGAAGATAAATCCTATATAACCAACACTAGTAAGAAGTATAGATTATATACGCATATATTAAAACTTTGCAATTATTTTCTAACTTTTACGTTGTTGTTTAAGTAGTTCGTCTATTTGTGCTTTATACATTTCTTTTACATCTTGTAAATCTAACTTAAGTTCTTCCGTTTCTTCAACCTTTTCTCCGTACAGTTGACACAAAATTTCGTATTGTTGTCGGAGCTCCGATAATTCTTTTTGAATAGTGTCGTGACTACTACACTTCGACTCCAAATCTTCAACACGAGACAAAAGGTTTGATATCTCTGTATTCAACAAGGTGCGTTCGTGTTCTCGCCTATTCAGTTCCCACTGCAACTGTTGCACCTCTCCATCCCTCTGTTTTAGATTTGTTTGCAGCAATTGCATTTCTAACATGTTCGTACATCTCGACATGGAATTTACTTCGAACGGTTCATCCTAGAAAGGTGTTTGGCAATTATTAATAATCCTACTACTCCTTAAGGCATAATAAGTTATTGCCATAATTTTTTACAGGATTTTAACACAATAGATCACATAAACCACGTGATCCATATATTTCTAAGGCGTTTCTGTTCTCTACCTACTGCTCCTTCCTAACTTTATCCAACATAACCTAATCCAAACTAACTCAACATAGCCATACATCAAAGGCACCCTTTCTTCATAACCTAAGTTCATAGTGTACTAAGTGATGCTGTTGATTAGATTACAAATATTGCAAAAATACATCATATTCTGAGTGTTCGTATTAAAACGCATCTAAGTACGGCCGTCGAACAGATATTGTAATAAAACCTCTCGCTTTGACCTGCGCTGTTTGAATTTTGAACCGCGTTTTGAACCAATAACCTCACTTCCTCTGTATATACCACGTGTATATATACAGTGTATGTTATTATTTGTGTTTTCAGTTTATTTACGATTTCTGCGATATTGGGCTCAAAACAAACCGATGCAAAACTACTTGTTTTGCTAGATTTTATTTCTGCCGCTGATGAAAACAAATGCGAAGGTGGTGCAGTCATCGCAGAATGAAAGCTGCATCAACTTGTTTCGCTAGTTCTATTTCTGCCGCTAGATGTCGTACCGGAATCATGTTGAGCACTATTCTGCCCTCAAATCAGAATCAAGACTCGTGCTTGCTTACGGCAACAGCCGTTCTGGAACGGCGATATAAAATCTGACAACTAGGAGTTTTAAATAATTTTGCTGTTACCATATATTCATCCCGGTATTACAAGTTCCATACACTAGCATAGATAGTAGTGCCTGGTAGTCTATTGCAGGGTAAATCAACTTCAGCTTAGATCGGTCTACACAAAAAGAACACGCCTTCTTTATTTTATTGCTACATCTGTTCGGCGACTCCACTATAGTTCTATTTTGTATTTCACAGTTGGTGACAACGCTATAAAATCTTCGCATAATTTGCTTGTTTCAAACTACATTGATGTAATGCTTTCCTTGTGCAAATAAATGATGTACACTCAGATGCAAAAAAACCGGGTCATTAGGTCGTTGTTTGCAAAAAACCCATTTTTTTCAATTTTGATGTTGGTATAGTCCTTAGAATGAAAGTTTTAGTGTTTTACAATAAAAGAGACCATCAGGATGTAGAAAAAAACAACATATGATACTTATCAGTTTATTTAATAAGCAAAAATAACATTTAAAGCTATGCGTTCTTCACTACCTATTGCTTTCGATTAACTGTCATTTTCATTTATTATTCTCTGTTAAGTTTATTTTGTAGAAATGCATTTTTTTCGAGTATACGTACATTATCGTTTTCGCTTATTAATGTTCATTAAATAAGTAATAAGTACCATATATTGCTTCTTTTTACATCCTGACGGTCTCTTTGATTGTAAAACACTAAAAAAAATATTTTAAGGACTATACCAACATCAAAATTTAAAAAAAATTTGCATCTTTTGCAAACAATAACCCAATGACCCGGTTTCTTTGCATCTGAGTGTAGAAGAGTATAACAGAAATGCGTCGCTAAATCTTTAAATATGTAGATGAGGAGAGCATCATTATCAGTGCCCATGTGTGCCTAAATGCAACTTATAGCGCATCTATACATTCACATGAATAGAGCGAGTGCGCTGGCGAAGTGAAGTCTACATGTGTAGTCGTAATTCATATCGTACCTCGCCTCGCCAATCGTAGCGACAAGCGTGCAAATGCCACTCGCGAATGTCGGAGGCGAGACACTCGCGCGAATGTGTAGATGCGCTATTAGAGATGATAGGTCTGAGTATACTATTTTCTAATACTTGTTACTTACTGAAGGCCACAATGAACTGTTGAATGACTCTGATAAAGATAATTTGCCAACACTTAATGTGGGAGATAAATTTCCAGCTGTATTTGGTGAAGAGGTTCTTGCAGATCCAGCAAGTGGTTCTTGTTTGTCTCGTATTTGTTCCTAAAACATATCAAAACTAATTACGGGCACCCTATGAATATTTAGTAATTTAAACGCTTGCAGTAGTAATTGTGGCAACTTTAACAGTAGCATCTTCATGCACATGGTGAGTAGTGCTGCTATCATGAAATTGCGAATATTTGTTATCGTTTGTTACCATAACCTCCCCTCTTGTTAAGACTGCGGTTTTCGTAGTGTGAAACTGGGGAGATGTTCATTAGGAAAACTACAATACTTAGAAACATGAAATTTTCAGGAATCATTAATGATATATTTATTTATAAAGTGACATATTTTGTTTTACTTTTTTTGCAATATTTATATTTATTAACCTATAAACAACATTTAATTTTTTTTTTTTCGCTATGAAATTTATATCACTGTATAGAAAAAAAATCGAACAAACTGAAAATATTTTTATTTTTTTGTCATTTGCAAAAATAACAGAGATGAACATCTCCCCAGATTCATTAATATTTAATTTTTGAGTCCCCACTCTTGACCCGCCCGGTCGATCACAGTCAGGCCACCTTTTATACACCACCCCACCACCGGTATCGTCACGGGAGATGTACGTTGGCTAGCGAGTATTTTGCACGTAAAATTCACTCAACGCTGGGAGCTTTTCTTATTTCCCATATACCGTATATAAACGCAAGAGAGTGCTCCGACTTTAGAACTGTTAGCCTGATGAGCCATACCTTAAAAGTGTTTTTAAAAGTTATTCATAGTCGCATATACAAGAAACTAGAAGCGGATATCAGCGAGACACAGTTTGGATTTCGTAAGAACTTAGGTACAAGAGAGGCGCTATTTAGCATGAATGTCATAATACAACGATGCCTAGACATGAACGTCGACCTTTACATCGGATTTATCGACTACGCGAAAGCCTTCGATAAAGTGAGACACGAACAGTTAATGGAAATAGCACAACAGAAAGGCCTTGACTACAATGACATCAGAATAATAAAAAACTTGTACTGGAATCAGAAAGCCCAAATAAATGTTGAGGGACAGGACTCTGGGGAATTAGAAATCTGTCGAGGAGTTCGACAAGGCTGCATACTATCACCAACTCTATTCAATATGTACTCCGAATGCATATTTAAGGAAGCCATCAACGAAGACTCCGGGGGAATAGTTATAAATGGGCAAACTATCAATAACATTCGATACGCAGACGATACCGCGATAATAACAACAAACATCCAAGATCTTCAGAGAATGCTTCTAGATATAAATACTGTTAGCCAATCCTACGGACTAAGTATGAATTTAAATAAAACTAAAATTATGGTATTTAGAAAGAACAACGACAATAATATCCCAGCCGTCACAATAGATAATACCATAATAGAAAGAGTGAGAAGCTATCAGTACTTGGGAACACGAATAGGGGACAATAACGATCAAACCATCGAGATCAGTAAGAGGATAGAAATAGCAAGAGCAACATTCGTGAAAATGAAGAAATTGTTCGTAGATAGAAACATCGACCTAGCCCTGCGAATGCGAATGGTGCGATGCTATATCTTCTCAACTTTGCTGTATGGTATGGAGGCATGGACGCTCAATAAAAACAATATTAAAAAGATCGAGTCATTCGAAATGTGGCTTTACCGTCGCATGCTCAAGATATCCTGGACAGACCATATAACCAATGAAGATGTACTGCGAAGAATGCACAAAGAAAGAGAACTTTTACTTACCATCAAAACAAGGAAACTCCAGTATTTGGGGCATATTTCCCGGGGAGAGAGATACTCAACTCTCCAACTAATTATGCAAGGAAAGATACAGGGAAATAGATCCGTAGGGCGCCGCAGAACATCGTGGTTGAAAAACCTCCGGGAATGGTACGGGAAAACTTCGGTAGAACTGTTTAGAGCTGCAGTTTCAAAAATTAGGATCGCTATGATGATTGCTAACCTCCGTTAGGAGATGGCACCATAAGAAGAATATACCGTATGTATTACAAAATGCGCCCAAGGCTATACATTGAAAAAATATCACCGATAAAACTGATTATATAATGCTGTAAAGACGAAATAATGAAAAATATTTTAGAAAGTATTAAATGTGCGAACTACTACAGTGTCATATTTGATGAAACTACAGATTTTTCCAACATTTGCCAAATGTCAATCATATTACGCTATATTGATAAAGATTCCAGCATCAAGGAGGATTTTATTGGTTTTGTGGATTGTTACGAAGATAACTATGAAGTTGAATCAGGCAGTTTATAGCCAATCTTGAGTGGAACGGTTATTGGGGACACAGTCACTCATTATTTAAATCATATCGATTTATCACAAAAACATTGTATTGGAGTTTGCACCGATGGATGTTCTGTAATGACTTCTGAGCAAAGAGGTGCTGACACAATTTCTAATTTTTCAAATTTGCTACAAGAACTACATGTTATAACCACGTTCTAAATTTGAGCATATCTAAAGTTTCTAATGTGATGCAAGTTCGTAATGCCATGGCTATAATGAAACAAACCATAGCATTTTTCTCATTATTTTCCAAAAGAAATTTTGTATTACAGACAAAATTACAAGGAAAGTTGACTCATTTATGCGAAACTAGATGGATTGAGAGGCATAATGCTGTATTACAGTTTAGAGAACCTTTGAACCATATTATTTCTGCTCTTCAATGTATAAATAAGCTATTGGAAAGAATCAGAATCTTCAAGCAAACCTAAAACTCAATATTTTCTATAACAAGTTGTGAATTTATTGTAATTGTATTGTCTAAATAGTATATTAGGTGTGAATTTACCACTAAGTGCAATGCTTCAGACTAAAAATATCGATACAAAGCATGCCAATGATATCGTTTTAAATACATTATTATTACTTAGAGAAAAGAGAATCAATGTCGATATAGAGTTCAAACATCAAATAAGTTCGATTTTAACCTGTCTTGAAAAACTAAACGTTGAATTTGAAACAGCAAGGATTGTCAAACATATGACGAAACGATTTAACCCTACAGTACATTCTCCTTCCGACTATTATAAAATTTTAATTTATATTCCAATTTTAGATCACATTATATCTGATTTACATGAAAGATTTTCATTAGATACTCTGAATATATTCTATCTTAATAATATTATTCCATCTGAAATTATTAGATTGAATAAAAAATATATAAATACTTCTGATAATATTTGAATCGATAAATATTTTGCAATCATAGGCCAAATTAATGAAAATATAAGCAAGCATCAATTTGTGTCAGAACTAGAAATTTTGAAGAAGTGAGAAAATTCCAACATTCCAGAATTCCATCGACTGGAATTTCCCCGCTATCCTGATTTTATATATATATATATATATATATATATACAGGGTGTAACAGAAATACGTGTGTTAATTTTAAACATTGGTAGAACTCGTTAAATCAAACATTTTTTCTATATGTTTTTTTTTTCAAAAACCAACGTTAAACTGATTTAAAATATGTTCTAGTTTATCTACTAAAACGCGTACCCGCCTATGGTTAAAGGTGTGCAGCGAAAAAATATTTTGTTGTGATGGCAACGGTGTCATAAAGGTACATCATTGCCTGTTAGGCAAAACACGTTCAGAATATTGTGCACTGTACAATCTACGGGCTTCTGCGGCATTTCCAAAAGCTCGGCCATATACCAACACAATATCTGTTAATTCTTGATTAGAAAAATTTGGTATTTTGAAATAAACTTCACTTGACAATTATAGTGACAGTATCTGAGAACGGCTCGTTCGGTCAAAATTAGGGGGCTAAAAATTATTTTAAAAAACCTGCAAATTTTGAAAAAAACGTATAGAAAAAATGTTTTATATAACGAGTTCTACCAATGTTTAAAATTAACATACGTATTTCTGTTACACCCTGTATATATATATACAGGGTGTATATATATATATTTATATCAATACCTTTTTACGAATTTTGGCCACTTTACCCATTTCTGTTGCTTCATTAGAGAAAAGTTCTTTGGCTTTGCAACGTTTAAAATCTCGGACAAGATCTACAATGTGCGAAGATATGCTAGTAGTACTGGCATTACTACATTTCCACAGAGACATATATATTAATGTAGAAAATATTATAAATAGATTTGCTACCACGGGAGTCAAACGTAATTTGGAATTTATTGTCTAAAAGTTGGTTATTTACTTTTTATGTGTTTATTGTGTGATAGTAATTGAGATTAAAAATAATTGTTTTTTTATTTCAATTTATTGCCCACTACTACTATCGAATCGAAAATAATAATTAGAGGGAAAATAAGTTTAGAGGGAAAGGTTGTCACCGGCATGGCCTAAACTAATTACCTTTCCCTGGTTTTTCTACCGATTTCAGGGAAAAACCCATCGTCGGCACTCGTCGTAATCCCGGCTGTTACGTTTGGAATACCCGGCCCCCTAATGCGCTTTGTCGGCGAAGTACCGCCGACAATGGCACCCCCAATTTAGCACGATCAGGGAAAACCGTATTTCATGCCTGTGACTTCATAAGACCCATCGTTTCATTCACTCGCCGCATTTAATCACATAGTTAACCATTACTTAATTAACATAATCCGAATCTCATTTAAACTCGCGTCTATTTATTTATTTTTCCAAAATAAGTTAATCCCCGTCGACATGCGCCTTCATCCAAAATGTTAGCCCGCCTCCCTTTCTTACATCGCAACACACAACACACAAAATACGCATGCGCTGCCTCTAAGTGGAAGGTGCGCGAGGGAGGAAACATCCCCCAAATAGACAGGCAGTCCATTCCCGATCGCGGGACAAGTTGGTTCTCATCCACGACACGAGTCGGATCTCGACCACACAAGTCACGTCTTAATCGCCGTACGTGCCGTTCTCGACCGCCACACTCACCGCTCCAGCGACAACCACTAGGAGTTCGTCAGCACGTCTTCTGACCAACACACACACCCACACATCAACACACACGCAATCCACTCCGCACCTCACTCCTCACCTTATTTGACTTCATTTCCATATTATTTTTTTCATTATCATTCTCTCATTTATTCATTTGTTTTTTTTTTTTGTCATTAACGATTTATTAAACCCTTAACGTGCAACCCCGACTTTATTTGCTCGCCCCCACCCCGCAATCCAAAGTGCTACATAGTGTTGCCGACGTCGTGCCGCTCCCGGAGGCCCCATTGCCGTCTCCTCCTGCAGAAGGTCCCAGCGGCTAACAGATAAGTAAACCGTGCGCTCTCCGGAAAAAAAACTGAGCTAGTTATGTTCCGGGCCAATCTCGGGGGTAATTAACACTTCGCGTCGCAAAGCGCGAGCTCGTCGCCCGGCGAAGACCCCCCCCGATGATAAGGTGGTTAGGCAAAAAAATCTGCATTATCTCAAATGAATAACATTTTTTTTTTTGAAACTGAAAAAAATAAAAATAATAAATTGAATGAATTTTCGAAATGAAGTGCTTAATTATGTTCTAAAATTGTAGATATAATGTACAGTTTCTTATTATTTTCTATGCGTTGTTTTATCTGTCCCTTGTGTGATCTGCATTTCACACTTCTAATAAAATTTATAAATCACGTTATCTGGTTTGCCTGTTTAATTTTTCGTTTTGTAATATGTTAGTCACTAGTGTCATTTGCATTTAACTAACCCAGAAAAGGTTGAAATTGTTCTTATTGTAGGGAATTATTACAGAACATGCAGAGAAGCAGCTAATGAATGTAATGTAAATCATCCTGACAAAATCATCAATCGCAAAACTATTGCGCAAATACTAAGTAAGTTTAAACAATGCTCGTCTATTTTAGATTTATTAAAAAAATATTCAATTTTTCAGCACAAATAATTTATTCAATTTTTAATTTTTAATTTTTTCAGTTTTTAAATAATGCTATTATTATTATTATTTGAGATAGTGTAGGACTTTTTTGCCTAACATCATTTTCCTTTAAAATGAATACTAACAAAGTGTCCAGTTCTTACCTATTATTCTAATCACGATGTATATGTTTACTGATAGTTACATAACAATTGAAGTCGCTATAGTTTTGAGCGCTTTTAATAGAATAGACTGTATATTTATTATCTCTCCGGCTCAAACGATTCGGATAATTGTGACAATACGGGTAGAAATAATAAAAATGCTATTAATAAAAATAATAGCAATGGTAAGTAATGGTAAACCAACGGTATTTGTTACCATGGTATTAGTATTATACAAAATACCACAGGACTTTTACTGCATAAATTTAAATTTACTGTGATGTCGCTTGACAGGTTTCTGCACTAAACGTGATATTCATTGTAAATTATATCCCATAAAACGGAATGGCAGTTGAAGATGAACTAAAAATATGCCCTGACAATAGGCGATACTAATTCCGCAAAAAAATGAAAATCCATAAAAATGTCTGTTGACCAGTTTCTGAAATGAACGATTCAATTGGCCTTGCATCTGAAATTTGTATAATGTAAAAAAAAATATATATTTATATAATACATATCGATTGACAATTGATAGTAATAATTATGATTTCTCTTTAGCCTGACCTTTCCTTCAAATATTTCCAGACAATATTTGTATGTACATTTAATTTCCAGTATGCTATTGCCCTCGTTTATTAATCTTAAAAAATATATTGGTGTAAATATATTTTGAAATAAAAATGATCAATTAGTACCTTTGGGACCAGCACCCAGAAATCCATATTCTATATAAATAAATAATCCGGATTCTTCAATTGTTAGAGATAGTAAGTTTGAAAACTTTGTTTTCGCAACAAATTCGTTAATTTAAAATTTGACCGGTTCAAAATTGATTTAACAATTAATTTTTGGAGATAAAATAATATGTAATTAAATTTATTATTTTATATAGTTCTAGGTCGTAGAAAAAGTTTTTTTTTCTACAAACACTATTAAAAGTTGAACTTTTAACACGGCAGGCATAGTTCAATTAAAAATGCAATATTATAGAGAAATGACACAATCGTGTTAAAAGTGCTCGACTTTTAATGCTAGTGTTAAAAGTAAGCAGCCAATAATCTGTCAAAATGACATTTATTTAATCAAAAATAAGAATTAACAAAACAGAGTTGAGTAGGTGCAACAAATTTAAAGTCGCCCTGGTAGCACCTTCTTCAATTTCTTTCGGTAGTTGACTTTCTTCAATATTAGAAGTTTGACAACAGACTGACCGAAATGTCAATATTTTTAAAGAACTTTATTGTGCTTTTAAAGGTGTGTTTAGAAAACATATTGTATATGTGTGTTAAAATCGATTTTAACACTTATATCACAAATAACTATTCTTCTTTTATACCCAATTTTACGATACGATAGCGAACAATAAAATTGTTTAAATTATGTCAAAATGTTTTTATATAAAAAATGTATCTGACTACTATTGTACTCTGACAATACGAGATATTTTATAACTGCGTATTTATAAATTATTATACCCTCATAAAATTTTATAGAAACTATTAAATTGTATTCAATATTTTACAGTAAGTAATTTTGTTAAATAAATATTTTTGATATTTTATATTTTATTAATGGAAATTATAATAAGATAAGAATAATATTGACATATTTTTTCTGATAAAATACTGTAAAAAACTGAACTACAATTAATATAATAAGTAAAATTGCAATACATCGGCAGCCTCTCGACTTTCCTAGGTACGCCGACACAAATGTACAATATATTGCCGAGTAGCCGCAAAAAAAAACGATGGAAAAAATATGCCGAGTGGGACCGATGATGCATCGTCGCACGCGAGGTCTCTCGGCGGGGAAGTATCTGTGTTATCTATCTGTGTGTAGTGTAAGGGGTATTAGGAGCAGAATTGTATATAAGGAGAGCGCGGATTTAGCGCCACATGCGGAATAAAATATTATTACAGAAACGGGACAGCAGTCTTAAGAGTTGCAGGATTCTGCAACTATTTAAAACTCTATTTACTATTTAACTATTTAAAATTTTCTGGCCAATCATAACATCCAACATAAATATTTTTGCTTAGTGAAACAGTCTTTAATAGAGAATTAAATTAAGTCATGGAAATAGAAGTGGCCACACTATTCATATGAACCCCACTACTATTGCTCAGCACTCGTTGCCAGATCAAAATCGGGGCACCGAATAAAATTAAAACACAAAACAAAAATGAACTGTTTTTGAGATAACCGGGTATCGGGCAAGATAATTTTCAACTTTTTTGTTTGCTTCATCATTTTATATGCCCTCAATAACTTAAATTAAAAATATCACAATTCTTATGAACATGAGGTCTTTATGTGATCAGAAAAATGCTAGTATTGAAGTGTCTTTAAGCACAGTTATCTATACAAATGAAAAAACAATTATTTTTCTGCGACCTCATTTGCTTGAAACGTTCCTCGGCAATTCATACTGATTAAGAGTCACTGTTGCTACCAATTACATTGCATTAAGCTGTCGAAGATAGATCTTTACGAATTATTTCTTCCAATTCTGAGAATCAACCCCCTGAACTAGTTGATTACATAATAGTTATATACATTTCAACACCGATACCTAGAACTTTACGTGCGAGTGCAGTGTTAACGAGCAAGCGGGCGAGTGAACTTGTTACCTTGTGAGCAAGCAAAGTTCAATTGCATTGTACAATATCGAGCATTGTACAATATTTTATGGCATTTTGAGTACAATAGAAAAAGATCGCATTTACCATGATAATAAATAATTTAGAGCAACAAATGACATTTAATTAAAATAGACGTCAGATAAATAATATTCCGTCAACGTCAAAAAATGGCATAACTGCTGTTGACGCATCAACGCCAAGAAAATAAAATTTGATGTCCCTCAGGACGCAGTGAATATTGTATTTTGTTTCTGTTGGTATTGATGGTAAAATAATTGTGCTAGGCTTGGTACATTTTTCACTGATCTCGCCCGTAAAGGGACTCTTTACCGTTAGGGACAGAGCTCGATAAAAATACTTTTATGGCTCAAAATGCCATAAAATAAATTTACCTGTAACACTAAAATTCTTCTCCTATCAGTTTCATTTGTAGTTTTCTCAACAGCTAAGCTTTGATGCAAGCTTTCGACTTCTTTCTGTAATCCTTCGATAGTACTATATTCATTCCGTATTTTGTCTTGCAGATTTTCAATTTCTCTGCGAAACGAAAAAAAATATTGTATTCAATTTTTTTGCCAACAATTTGAGTTGTGGATTACTACTCAAGAAGGATTAATGCCAATATGTGATGCGATATATCATAAAAGTAAACCACACAAGTGGTTGTACAATTCTTACGTTTTCATTTCCTGCTCGAGCAACATTCTTTCGGTTTTATGCTGATCCAGCTGAACTTTTAGAATTTCATTTTCATGCCTGTACGAACTCACTTCGCTCTCTATGGACGACAGTTTTGATCTTAAATTATACGACTCATCTTTCATTATCTTCTCAGATTCCAAAGCACATTGCAGCTTACTCTGAATTTCACCTAAAGTAATAGAGTAAAATAAATATGCAGGTAACCATGTCACAAGTGCTTTGACTAAATTTAGACTTCTATTATACATCACTACATAACAGATATTCAGATAAATAAAATCGTGGCACACATCATAACCTACGCAACCGAACAGCAACAAATTATTTTGCTCAAAAAAATAAGCCAAAAAACAGCCAGTCGGTAATCTGGTGTTAAATATTTTTTATGCCAGACTAGGTAATTAGTTTTATGTTGACAATCTGAATGTTAAGGAATTTATGAATTCGTAATGCCTGCAGTAGGGGTAAAATGTGAGTGTCATACTTAGTTTGAGAACTAACTCCTGCTCAATTTTTTCAAAATTGGTCACTTTCATGTTGTGCGTTGCCTGAAGAGTTTCAAGTTGACGCACCAACGGTTTGCTAACTTCAAGAACCGTCTGGCCCAATTCTTCGTTTCTACTCTCCGCAACTTCAAGCCTTCTCAGTAATTCATTATTTTCCGATCTGAGAGACTGTTCTTTCTTTAAATATTCCTGATCAGTCTCTCTTAATTTCGAACGTAAGTCCTCCAATTGATTAATAATCTAAAACATGAACTACATTTTACACGAGTATTACAAACAAATTTGTAATTAATTACCTCTTCATTTTGTGATTCAGTCATGCGTTTTTCGTTTTCTAGACTTTGGAGCAACTGCTCACGATGAACCAATTCTGTGCTGGCTCTGTCTTTATCAATTAGCTCTTTCTTGGCAGCGTCAAGAGACTTTTTAACAGTGTCATACTTTTGAGTGAGATCATCCATGCTTTCCTGCAACCGATTGACTTCGTATTCCATTTTTTTATTCTTTGCAGTCAGCTGATGTACGGCCTCAATTTGCGACCTCTCAACCTCTTCCTTTGCGGTCAATGATCGTTTCAGTCTGTCCGCCTCTGACGACAGATCCTCTACAGACTCCCTAAAATATTAATACATTGTATTATTTGTAAACGTATTACACTATTCATTTACTTCAGATGCTTAATTGTCATTTCGTGCTCTTTTTCTTTGGCTCGTAATTTCTTAATGATGTTGGAATGCTGCAATTGCAATCTTGACAATTTTTCACCTTCCTCTCGGAGCTCTTTGATTAATTGATTTTTTTCTTCAAATACCGTGTCCATTTCACTTCTACTCATTCGAGTTGCATTTTCCTGCTTACACTGTTCCAGCTGTTTTCGTAACAAATCCTTTTCTCTAATGGCTTGTTGAAATTTCCTCTCCAGGGCTGATAGTCTTTGTGTGTACTCCTCAGTTACGAGAGTTAGATCTGCCGATTCAACCTGCTTATTCATTACAATGTCTAGTTGTTTGCGTAGATCGTTATTTACTTCTTGTATTTCGGAATTTTTCCTGGTGATTTCTATCAATTTAGATTCTCTTGATTCCAGTATTTCCGTCATCTCGGATAAGCGTTTCACTAATCGCTCAATTTCTGTATCATCACTTACACTCGATGCTTCAGATAGCTCACGGTTGTGACCTTTAATTTTTTTGAAAGTCATTTTGCCTAACAAGCCATCGATGTTTGGATCCCCCTTATTTTTGACGGTCGGTAATTTTGCAGGGCTGTGCCTGCTGTGTGTACTGCTAGAGTCTCCGTTAGGGCTTGAAATAATTTCGATGTCTGAAGAAGTTGTGGTTTCTAATTCATCTCCTGAGGTGTGGGCGGAGGTGTGATCAGATCCAATCTTAACTAAATCAGACCGGCTTTCGGAACTTATGGGTGACGCTTCCCTCGGAGGCATGTCCAATTGCGTAATGGAAATGTTTTCTAGTAATTCGGAACTACCACTTTTTTGGCTGGAATCAATCATGCTCTGTGTTAAATCCATAAAGTGACTAGATTTAGGTTCTGCATCTCGTTTTTCTGTCATTGCATCGGCTAACATATTTTTTAAGTATAATGAATTTGTGTTGCTGTCAGTTGTCGTACTAGTGTCACTACTACTTTCCATTATACTGTCACTTGCAATTACAGTTTTATCAGATTGTGATCCATCGTCACCTTCAGAGATTGTGGATTTAGTATTATCGCCATCTTGAGGGATATCAATGATGTTTAAAGTTTTCATCAAATTGGATAAATCCTGCCGACTGCTTTGTGGCTGTGTATCAATTAAATTTACTTGTAATGGCAAATGCATCCCACTTCTACTTGGAGCTCTTGTAATAGGAACTTCGTTTATGTTAATGGATTTATCTGGACTGAGTGTTATATCACTTGACACGCTTTCGGACATGTTCTCCGATTTTAAAATACTCAAAGGTTTTTGCTTCAATTGCAGATGGTAACCATCGAATACTGTTGTAGCTGTACTCTCCGATACTGAATTGTATGACATAGTATCATCTGCAACACTGTTTTCGTCAGCATCCTCTGGTATCACTTCAACACTATCAGGTGTCATTTTTTCAGAGTTGCCATAACTAAAATTTGTAAAAATTGTTTTATTATGTAAGTGGTTTCCACAAAATTTGGGATTTATAATATTTGTTTTATATTCATAATTAGATATTAAATTAGTATATTTTTAGAACATTTTATTCTTATAAAATTCATTACTTGAGTTTTGACTTATGACAATCATTTTCAAGTATTTTCAAATCTTTATTTTGTCTAAACTATTTATGGTTCCCTAAATCTTTTGAGAGAGGAGTTATAAGTCCTGGCTTCAAATTCAGGTAATAACATTTGACTTTTCGCTCAGTTTCTCTCTCAGCAAATCATTACGTCAAATCATTTGGGTCGCAAATTCACATGTTAAAATATGAGCGTATACAATTACTTAAACATCTTTCTTATGACATGTGCAGTTTTGATGAGATTTACACATGTGCAATAATACAACAAACGTTCAATATATTATTGAAAATTTTAATATTATATTATATTTTCCGCATACGAAGCATATTTTATGTCACATATTAGTTTGAGCCGATTCTCTTAGATGGAGGCGAAGGTGCGCGGTTCATAACTTGGGTATAATCTCCAATGGAGGTATTCAGCGTAAATGTCAAATGTCATGCGTTGAATTGTCACGCAAAGCTTTTTTTACAAAGCATGTGAATACAATGAAATTTTTAACAACAGCTGAATACAAATAAAAACTGACTACATGCTTATTTTAATTTCAAACAAAATATTGTGGGTTATTCAAAAACTAACAAAATATAAAATAAAAAATAAATTATAGAAGTTTTAGAAATAAAATTACAATCGCAAATAGGGAAAATTTAAATTAGTGTAAATTAAAAAAAAAAACTGAAGTAGATGAGAACGAAAGGGGCAGAAGTTGCAATTTTAATATTTAGGTCGCAACAAGTTATATGCATGTGTGTTGCATACAACGTAGAATGAAGTTCTGGACGAATAGGCAAGCCTTAAAGCTGATTCATAGATATATTACGTGACGCATCGCAATGCTGTGGCATGCTATTGCTATTAGGGTAAAAATGCAACACTAATCTATGCAGAAAGTAATTGTAGTGAATGAATTTCAAAAGTATGGAGGAGTTTAGTTAGCAGACTCACCTAAAATTATCATCAGGTGATTGTAATGGCGATACGAATTCATCAGTATACTGCGACTGCCTACGACTAGAAATACTGTCTGATCCTATAACTTCTACTGAACTTGGGCTAGTTAAACTATTTGGTAGAATTTCTACAGACTCAGAAGTTGGTTTAGATCCTAATAAAAAAATAACAACTTTTATTTCCATTACCACCAGTAAACATTTTTAGTTTACCTAATGCTGAACTTGAAACAGATACTGCCTCTGAATCTGGTGATGTCGTGCATCCAGTACTTCCGCTTAGTACTTCAACACTCTCCGAACTTTTTCTATCGCTCTCTGTACTAATTATAGATAGTCTGTTGTTGCATGCTGTTGTTGGTCTGTCACGTCTTTTAACTGCTCCAATGTTGTCACCTCCCTGCAATATATCTAAAACGAAGTACGTCAAATTTGCATCAAAAAATATTTCATTAAGCTCTAACTAAAATGTACATTTAAGGTACGTGATATAAATTATTGGACATGACGGCGCCATCTAGTGGAGCTGCACAGCTACGCAGAGGTAGCTGCGGAGCATCTCCGCATGGAGTGCATGGGCATTTGTTGTTGTTGTCAAGCATATAAGTGAGTTACGGAAATGATGATAGTAATGTGTTGTTTTGCTTGGCAAGATAATAGTTTCTTGCCCGAAAGGTGGCTGGGAGGAAAAGCCAGGCCTGTGGCCAAGTGCCTAATGAGCATTATTGTTGTTATTTAACACATGTATAAAATTTACACGAAACTTGTGTAAATTTGTAAATTTTTAATAAAGCCTTGTTGGAGTCGTTCCAACAGAATTTAAAAAGTCATACAGACCTCAAATGCAACTAAAGGCACCTTTTAAATGGTAATTTTTGATGGTATGAATTGAATTACATGTTCAATTACACACAGCTATCTTATATGGAATGGACTATAAAATTGCAAATTAATTCCAACTGCAGTTCTAGTTGGATTTTACACTAGCACAAACAAATCCTGTGTCTGAAAATTAGCATGAAATTAGTACTGCTTTGAGACCGTCAATATAGTAATTTTGCAATGCCTAACCAAAGGTTTCACAAAAATCAATATTGTGAAATGTGAAATCTTTCAAAAGATGTTAAAACCATTTAAATATTTACCTGTAGAAACTTCAATTTGCGAATTCCTCCGTTCCTCTTCCTTTTCTTTCAAAACTTCTTCATCTACCTCGCAACTGGACAATCGGGAGTAACCGGCATCACTGTCATCATGCGACTGAACGACCAATTTGCTGCCACTGAACTGTTCATCTGCTATATCCACGGAATCATCAAGGCTCTCCACTGAATCTCTCGCTTGCTTCCTGAAGTTTTCTTTCGAGTACTGCTCGAAAAACGATCCTGTAAACGATCCCCATATACTAGTCGTCATTTTGGCGTTCTTAGTTGGACTTTTGGTGATGACTTCCTCGGTTGGTGTGTTCTTTATATTTCCGGACTGTGATATTCCCCACGTTCCAAAGAAGTCTTCTGAATTGGTGTCGACGGGTGTGTTAGCAGGCACAGAAACGTTGTCATCCTCTTCCTTGATGTCTAGGGCTTTGTCTATGGTACGTTGAGCTTCCTTTAGTGCTGTTTTGGCAATGTTAGCTATGCCTGATGTGTCAAACCAGCTCATACTTTCAAGATGCACATAAATATATCAAATGAAATTATACGTACTAAAATTAACTTTCATACGCTACTTCCAATAAATTAAAGCACATAGCATATCTACAATTTGTAATTTGCTTAATTACAAATCAGTTGTTTTCATTTTTTGACAAACTGACGTGAACCATTTTAGTGGCAATTGCATTGTTGCCAAGTGGATCATTGTCACGCGATATATATATTCGATACTTCGAAATTGTCGACATTACAAGGTCTTGGAATTTTTCCTAAATCTACGGTGTTTGCTGCATGGCTCAGTTTAACAAACGTGAATTATCTTTGTTCGTGGTACATTTGCCTAGGATACCATTGTATTCACAATTGTATCCTTGGCAAGTATACCACGAGCAAAGATAATCCACGATTTTAAAACATGGATTTGGAAGTTTTTTACCTTTCAATTCCCACCACAACAATAGTTTTCTGATTTAAAATGTATTAACTGTTTCGCTATAGATGACGTGAACATTATGCCGTATGACCTGACTTGCTCAAAACTCTATGCTACTAATAACTTTACAAATATTTCCATTCACTAATGTATTTTAATGTGTAGTTGAAATATGTATAAATATTGCCGCTGTCGTAATTATAAATTATTATAAGTTTGATATTGACCCGTTCAGGTGTCGAAACGATAGTCACAACTAAATAAATCTAACTGATACTAACAAAGTAACCTGTGTGTGTTTTTTACCTATTTCACAATGTATCACAAAGTAGAGCTGTCAAGCCTTACTCATCTAATTAGAAAGTAGATACACAAACACAAAATAATTGTAAAAATATATTTGAAATACATTTACAATCTATTTACCTGCAATCGATTAATTAATTTCAATAATCATACCCCAATTTAGGCCAAATCTAAACATTTTTGATTTTTTTATAATTAGTACATAGTTTACTAAGCATTTTGAAAGAAATTGTTTATTCACATAATATCAATAGTATAGTTTTTCTTAAAGATTGTGTATACAATAAATTTGTGGTCACGTTATTAAAATCACGAGGAAATAATTACCGATCTCAATTAAACTTTTGATAACCATCACAGATTATAAAACATTAACATAAACTCATGTTTTACGCCGTAAATAAGAAGAATAAGAAAACGGCATAATCCAGCGCCAACTTGACTGCAATTATTGTTGTACACCCAATAGTTTTTAGGCAATTTTTTCGTACTAGAGTTGATCGTGCATTCTTCTGCGACAGTGCTCAATTCGTATCAAATTCGTCAACTTCTGCCGTTTATCGTACAGTTATCAATCTTGTGGTTACTTTTTAACATCAACAATGGCAAAATATAAAAGGGTTTGCACCGTATTCGGCTCCAACACTGATATCAACAAAAATCCTGAGGTTGGTTTTGATTTCTGACTGCAGGCAAGAGGAACGTGAAATATGTAACGAAGCTGGCAAACACTGAGCTGATGGATATACAAAGATCATGGAAACTCAAATTAAGTATGGACATGAAAAGCATGTATGTCTTTCAAGCGTTTTCTTCCTGAAAACTATCATCCAATGTGAGAAGGTATGAATTTTCTCTTGAAAATACCAAGTTGTTTATCCATCGCAGAATCAATCGTATAGTACAATAAATTTGTATTGCACGTATCAATCGAACTGGATATGAATCGCACACCTTTTGCCTGCAGCCGGGAATCGAAACTAACCTCAAGATTTTTGTTGCCGTCAGCGTTGGAGTCAAATACGGCGCAATCCTTGTTATATTTTGCCATTGTTGATGTTAATCCGTAACCACAAGATTGATAATTGTATGATAAACGGCAGAAGTCGACAAATTTGATACGAATCGCACACTGTTGCACAAGATTGCACGATCAATGCTAGTACATAAATGTGACCATCTTAATGTAAATCGCCTATAAAGTTTTATATTTTTGACATAAAGCAGGGTACAGTAAGAATATTATATGTATGATTTTGTTGGAACATGTAGAAATGTGATGATACATTTTTAGGTGAAATAATATAAAAAATATACAATAAAAAATCACATCAAATATATCACAATAATAAAACTATAGAATATTAATAAATCATAGTACGTAAATTAGTTATTCAAGATAAAATATTTTATAGTTAACAGGAATTAAAGATTGTTTTATAACCTTAATGTTATAAATTAAAATATACCATATTACTCTATACAATCGTGAAATATTAAAATAATATTAAAAACACAATAGGTATTCCAAGACAAAAATCCAATGCAATCAATGCATTTCTTTTGGTATTTTGATAAATGACAATGCCTATAGTCATCGATATTCCTTAATCAATAAAATAAATAACTGTGAGTAAATCACATAAAATTATACTGCTGGCACTCTCCCGCATTGCATAATACTTAGTAAGCGTTTTATCCTAGGTTTTCGTCGTTTTGGTTTTGACCGTTGTCTGTACCAACGAACGCAAATATAAAACAAAATAAGCGAAAGAGATAATAGAACCACAGATGTTACATTAAAGTTTTCTGTAGTACTACTGTGCAGAATCTCCGGCGATTTTTTTCTCCAGCTTAATAAATCGTCTTCAACATCATCCTGACTGGATGCATCTAAAACTTGAACAGGTTATACGCGAAATAATAAATAAAAATGATTACCTTTTATTATATTATTGAGTTTAATAACCGGTATTGCAGACTCTTCCGTTAAAGATAATAGTTTTTGGGATTGATAAAAATCTGTCGGGGCTGATATGTTTAAAGGAACTGCATGGGCGTAAACCATGTGTGGACACTGTGGTAACGCTCGGGCCTGTGACTCCCCTAAATGACCTTCCAACACCTTAGAATACCTGTACAGCCTATTTCCTTCCATTCGTTGTGGAACATCAATATGTGTTTGGTGTAAAGGGTCTTTTATTTCATTGTCTTTAAACACAGCTGGTAAATGAGAAGTAGAAGTGTATTCCAGTATTGCATCCAACATCCAATAACAAGGCTGATCCATATGACTTGCGTCTATGCAATTTGAATCACCATACACTACAATTCTTCCACTTTTCTCATTAGATTTTGTTTGCAATAATCCCAAGATAGCAACTAGAAATCTTTCTTTACTGTCCGAATCTGACAGCATCTATAATGCAAATGAATGTTTATTACCAATAAGAGTTGACGTTTCTTTCTGGTCTCAAAGTACAGAAAGTAATATACTTTATTAATAATTATTCAATGGAACATTATTACATATTAATGAATATAGAACATACAATGGAATAAATACAATGGAATGTAGGCCAACGAAATATCTTAATTTGCACGCACATGACCGTGATAAGTAATCAGTACCATATGTTCATGAAAAAAATCAATCAGGGGTGGTTGTGGAAATACAAACGTACGTGCGTGACTTGTTGTTTCAGATTTTCAATTTTCTGACAAGTGCCGAGTGATAAACTAACCTTTTGTAGATAAGATTTAGAAGTCGCCGCAATTATTTTGTTGGTTCGTTTAACAAGCGTTCTTGTTTTCCGGAATAAGTCGACAGTTTTGCCACATTTTTGACATTGACAGACATCTCAATGACATTTGATTTGAATTTTATGAATGTCAATCAACTCACAGACATACGTTAAAGTATCCAACAGCCACCCCGATGGGATTTTTTTATGTATATATGGTATGAAATGTAAAGATAAAGAAAAGATAAGTATCTTATGAAAATAGAGTTAGATCCCACGAGTTAAGTAACTAATTAATAGCGTAAAGTTACTTTAGTTTCAAAATGTCACAACCTAACCAAACATAACCCAACCCAATTCGTCTCAGGAAGACCAGGAAGGAATAACTTTACAACTACAGGTATCCCACGAGTTCAGAAACTAATGCCTTCCATAAACATTTAAGCAAGTTTAATTTTTAAATTGCTTAAGTGCAGCTTCGTAAAAAACTGCATTATTTATAAAGGAATATAATATAAACTGAAATATGTCTTGGAGAGCTAATTTGGCTCCATAGTGGGAGAGTCAGCATTAGAAGTGTATGGTTGTGAAGAGAAATACTGTTTTCTGGCAATTTCTACCCTTGTGTTACGTAAGTTGAGCAGGGATACATTTAATTCTGTAGTTTATTCTGTAATTCTTCATGTTTATTGTTTGCCATGTTTGGTGAGGTTCGCAAATTCATAAATTTGAATAAATAATATACAAATATGACTGAGTTGGTCTGTTTAGTGGTACTAGCAATAATAACACAAACAAACCTGTATTCCTTGATCTCTTAGTTTTATAGAGATAATTAAGCCGTCTTTGGGGAATTTTGCGATACTTGTTCCAGAAGCATACACCATGTCGTGATCTCCAATCCGAAAATCTCCTTCGAATACTCTATCTCCAAATTCTATACCCCAGGAAGCTAATAAATCGTTCAATGCAGGTACATTGGAGCCACCTGTATCAGGCATCCACCACTGCCTTGTGTTTTCATCATAAAATTTTACTTTTTTCATAACCGTGACGTTATACCAGTCAGCGAATATTATAACAGATAATCCGGCATCAACGTCTCTTTTGAGTTTGGCAATTTCTTCGGGAAAATATTCTTCCTCTGGGTCCACTATAAGTAAGGTTCCGTATTGGGATGCATCGAAGCATGTGAACGGCGAGCCTAAAATTCATGATACATCGTAATGTTAGTTCTAAAATATAATAATTATAAAGCAAAATTTTGATAGAATATGCTAAAGAATATACAGGGTGTTGTAGTAAGATTACAACGCATAACCCATGGTAGAACAACCACATATATTGTAAATTAGCAATAATTTTTGTTTTGCATGCTTTCTTTGCTTATCTTTCAAGAACTGGGGCTCGTTAACACGTTGGCATGCACGTCACATTTCTTGAAAAAGGGGATTATAGCATTTTACATTGTAAACCGGGTAAAACAGGATATATTTTCGGGATAAAAAATCGTAGGCTTAATGTTACAAGATTGTATGTGCAAATTTGTAAATTTTGGAATAAGGATTTTAAATATTTTTGCTATTACAGAGTATGATATATTTGCGCTGTATCGGTATAGGTAATCGGTGTATTAACCGCGGACACAATTTTCGCCTGCCAATCATGTAATAAATCATGTTATGTTGGCTGATTTGATGTATATTCGGCGTCGATGTCAGATCTTTTTCACTAACACATGCTCATAAATGTGTGTCTAACCAAACTTCTTTGACGTTTAACTTGTTACATTTGATCAATTATTACAATGCCCAAGCATTTGCATTCTCACGCAAAGCAATTTGTTGTGTCATTGGTAACATATTTTGAGCAAGAGCGAGATGCAGGAGGGCCTCTTCTACCAATTAGTGCAGCGAAAGAAGTGCGAGAATATCGACTATATACAAGGTGGCGCAAAAGTAATCCTCCTATCAGAAAATGCTATAAATTTTGCGATTGGCCCCTAATGTCAGTTCTGTTTTGACATTTGTGTAGTAAACACATGCGAAATACACGTTAATAAACAATGTTACGCTACACTGCTCCAGAACGCGGAATATTGGTGACTATTTATTTGACCAATAATCGGTCGGTGACTTTGGCACAACGTGAATTTCGTCGCAGATTTCCTGGCCGTCCAACGCCTACTGGTGAAACACTACGACGTTTAGCCGCTCGCCTCGAAGAGACTGGCACAACACGAGATGCTGCCAGGCGTGGCAGACCCCGGAGTAGCCGTTCTGCAGAGAATATTGCTGCTGTAGCCGAGGATGTCATGGAAGCGCCGTCGACATCGACCAGACGACGTGCCACGTAAATGGGTATCAGTCGACGGTCTTTACAGCGAATTTTGGTACAAGATTTTAAGATGTTTCCGTACAAAGTCCAGACGGTGCATCAGCTGTTAGCTGCTGACCGCCAATCGTGTCTAACATACGCTCAAGCCATCCTTAATCACCACCAACAGGAAGATGATTTTTCATCAAAAATAATCATGAGTGATGAGGCCCATTTCCATCTTAGCGGGTACGTAAATAAGCAAAATTTACGCTTCTGGGGCACTGAAAATCCGCGTGTAACCCACGAAGAGCCATTACACCCGCTCAAAGTCACTGTATGGTGTGCTGTTTTCGCTGGAGGAGTCATCGGACCTTTTTTCTTCGAAGACGTCGCGGGCCAAACGGTTACTGTGAATGGTGAGCGCTACAGAGCAATGATCAACGAGTTCTTTTTGCCGCAACTTGATGAATTGGGATTGGAAAACATGTGGTTCCAACAGGACGGTGCAACGGCACACACTGCACGTGCCACAACCGATATGCTGAAGAATGCATTTCCCGAGCGCCTAATCTCCCGTTTTGGCGATTTGCACTGGCCAGCAAGATCGCCTGATTTGACCGCTGCAGACTTCTTTTTGTGGGGCTTTTTGAAGTCGCGGGTTTATGTCAACAAGCCTCAGACTCTTGCAGCTCTTAAAGACAATATCCGTCAAGAATGTGAGGACCTATCGCCGGAAGTTTTGGCCAGTGATGGAAAATGCCATAAAAAGGGCTCAAATGACAATCAACTGTGGCGGTGGCCATTTACATGACATCATATTCTCGACTTGATGTAAAAAAATTAAATGACCAAATAAAAATAATCCAGAAGAAGAATCAAAGTTTTTCATTTTTTTTTAAATTACAGCCAAAAAACATCGGAAGGTTATTTTTGCGCCACCTTGTATATAAATATTTGTATGTTCATATTATTGGCAGTAAAATAAATTGATTTATATTGTAGCGTACAGCAGAAGCCCTGCAGATCAGTTCGAGAACTGTCACCCGCGTGCTATCTGAGGTTACTGCTGGCAATGTATTAAGCAGCCCTCGAAAGCGTAAACGGGCACGGCCTGCTACTGGTGTAGACGATGCGAATAAGCATGCAATTCGCAATGTTATTTATGAAATGTATAAACAGAGTAAGCCTTCACAGACATACGATGTGTGTCAATTAAGTTCCGAGACTGTTGCTATAACATCTTTAATTCGCAATTTTTTACAATTTTTCGTTTTTCCCCTTCAATATACTCTCCTTCCGCATCCCTACACCGCTCCATGCGAATCTTCCACTGTGCGAAGCAGTGCTGCAGGTCATCTTCCGACAGGCTGTTGAGTAGCTGCGCCGATTTTTGTTTTACGTCATCTAATGACTCATGCCGGGTTCCTTTCAAGCAAGATTTGATTTTCGGAAACAGGTAGAAGTCGCAGGGTGCTTAATCTGGCGAATAAGGTGGGTGCTCCATGACTGTGACCTGGTTTTTGGCCAAATAGTCCTTGACAGAGTGCGCGTTGTGAAAAAAATCAGTCTCGGAATTAAATTGCCACGCCTCGTATAAATAATGTAAAATTACCTTTTCCTATGTTATTTAGAAGAATACATAACATTAAATACGCTGCTAGAAAAATTGGAAGTGAAGCATATATTCCACGGAAGTCCGTCCTCTTTGAGGAAAGTTTTACTGGATATTGGCTTTAAATGGAAAAAGGACGATCCACGGAGAGGCCTTATGGAACTGGGTCATATTGCTTTGAAACGGGTGAATTTCCTAAGTTCATATGTGAAAAGTAAAAGTGTAGGTTTATACCAATTTGTGTTTCTAGATGAAACTTGGATTTTCAAAGATGGAACCATAAGTCGTTCTTGGCAAGATAGTAACGTAAAAAGTGTCAAGTGTACCAAAGTAGACGGAAAGCGGTATATTATACTGCATGCTGGAAATGAAAATGGCTTTGTAGATGGTGCTGAATTAGTTTTTTCATCTAAATCCAAATGCTCAGATTATCACGGAGAAATGAATCAAGAAAATTTTCTCCGATGGTTTGAACACCAAATCATTGCAAACCTACAAGAGCCATCAATCATTGTTATGGATAATGCTTCGTATCACAGCAGCGTGGAACATAAAAACCCTACCTCAGTCTGGAAGAAGGCCGATATCGAAAAATGGTTACGTAACAATCACATTGATTTTGATGATACTCTATTAAAACCACAGTTATTGCAAATAGTAAATCAGTACGTACATTTCAAAGACATTAATGAAATAGCTTATATTAATTTTTTGTAGGAATAAAGTTCCCATAACATATATAGCAGATAGTCTTGCTGAAAAATGTGGGCACAAAGTGTTAAGGCTCCCACCTTATCATTGCATTTTCAACCGCATTGAAAAAGTGTGGGCCATTACCAAAACATATTACAATAAACATGTGGGACGAGATGGTAGGTCCGATGAAAACTGCTTGTCTCTGTGGAAAGAGGCGCTACGTACAGTCACTCCTGCAGTTTGGGCTAATTGTATTGGACACACCGAAAAGGAGATTCAAGAGTGGTGGGATAGAGAGATTCAATTAGACCAAGAAAATGTTGCTCCCTTCATTATTAATTTAAATGATGATAGTGACAGCTCAGATGTAGATTTTTCTGAAGATTCTACTTGAATTCATTCAAATTAATAATCAAGAAAGAATCACTTTCTCTCTCTCTCTCTCTGAAAATATGAAACTTTCGTGTTTCATATTCGTCATATTCATATCGTGTGAAAATTCACCATAGTGCCTTTGTTCAATAGAAATCTGTCCTTGTCCTATCCAAACACACCGTGGATTATGCCTACAGGGGAAACCACGTAAAATAAAACGCGCCATTACTCTACCTCGAAGGTGGTGTGGAAAGAGTGATAATCAGGTGTGTTGCATAAAAAAAGTCAACGGTGACTAACGTTACTTGACATTCCAATGTCAGATGCATTTATGTCATGACATAAATGTTTCATACGCAATGCACTTAAAGAAAGCTTTTAATACTAAACGATAGCAAATCTATCCAAATATATCCATCAGCTTGGTGTTTGCCAGGTTCGTTACATATTTCACGTTTCTTTTGCCTGCAGCAGGGAATCGAATCTAACCTCAAGATTTTGTGGTTGTCAGCGTTGGACCCGAATACGGTGCAAACTCTTTTATATTTTGCCATTGTAGATGTTAAACCATAACCACAAGATTGATATCTGTACGAAAAACGGCAGGGAAGTCGACGAATTTGATACGAACCGAGCACTGTCGCACAACATTCCATGGGCGCAACAGCTGATTGCAGCCATTTTTAAATACCCAGGACAGCTGGCAACCTTGTAAAATTGTGCCGTCATTATTATGATTATTATTTTGATGACGTGCACGCCAGTTAAGAAAAATCAGAGTATAATTACTTTTTTTTTTAATCATAGGTTCTTAATATTCTGATTTTAACCTTCCAACAAGTTGAAGATCCCACTTAGAAAACACAGAGCCTTGTAACACTATAGACCTAAAAATTTAAACAATGTTATACTCTGATTTTTCTAAACTGGCGTGCACGTCATCAATCAGCTGTGCGATGAGGTTTTTTCGTACCAACGTGATTGATTTCGAGAATATGCATAACAATAGTTTAAGAATCGAAATTAATCTGAGGATCATTTGTTACATAACACTGATCACCGGTGGTTATAAATAGGTAATCGGTGTATTAACCGCGGTCACAATTTTCGCCTGCCAATCATGTAATAAATCATGTTATGTTGGCCGACCTGATATTTTTTCGGCGACGATGCTAGATCTTTTTCACTAACACATGCTCATACATGTGTGCATAACCAAACTTCTTTGACGTTTAACTTGTTACATTTGACTTCGTTACATATTTCACGTTTCTTTTGCCTGCAGCCGGGAATCGAATCTAACCTCAAGATTTTTGTCGCTGTCAGTGTTGGACCCGAATACGGTGCAAACTCTTTTATATTTTGCCATTGTAGATGTTAAACCATAACCACAAGATTGATATCTGTACGAAAAACGGCAGAGAAGTCGACGAATTTGATACGAACCGCGCACTGTCGCACAAGATTGCATGGGCGCAACAGCTGATTGCAGCCATTTTTAAATACCCAGGACAGCTGGCAACCTTGTAAAATTGTGTCGTCATTATTATAATTATTATTTTGATGACGTGCACGCCAGTTTAGAAAAATCAGAGTATACCTGCGAAATTGTAACACTAAGCTGACGAAACGTTGATTGTCAAAACTGACGTGATTTTTTTTTTGCATTTTCGTACGATTTACATTCGGTTTGTTGAATATCAAAATGCCAATTACCTTCACCAATCAAGAGTATGCAGACATGAATATGGTTTATCGTGAGGTATTACATAATTGTCGTTCTGCTGTAAGGGTACATTTTTCCGAAAATCAGTGTTGATTAATGCGTAATTTTTCATCATTATACAATGCCACTGATAATCAAATTACAACAGTTGTGAGTTTTTTAGTCAGGCAACTTCGATTTCAAATCGGAATTATTTCTTATTGGTTCACTTTAAACTTCTTCTGTTGCAAAATTAAAAGCGTTAAAACATAAAATTATTGCACATTTGGGTTCCAGGCAGTTATCTTAACATTCAATTAAGCTATGCTCGTCTACTCACATAACACCCTGTACATACAGGGTGTTTAAAAAATATGTTTACCCACTGATAGATCTCGTCACAAACAAAAATATCATGATAAACATGGGGCTGAAAATCAACCATTTCCGAGGTACAGCCAGTAGGAGTGTAGAATTGCATTTATCACGTTTGATATGAATGTGGGTTAAACAAAATTTGTTTGCATGGCAACCTAGATCTCCTGACCTTACTCCACTGGATTTTTATATTTGTGGACGCTTAAAGTATTTTATTCAAGCCCTTTGAATAATTTAAACGAAATGCGAGGACGAATAAAACATGCCTGCCAGACTGTTATTATAAGTCGGGGAATCTTTGAAAAGAGTGCGGCGTTCATTTTTATGGAGATTTATGGATGTGTGCAAATGGAAGGAGAACATGTAGAACATCTACTTTAGATATTTGTACTTAAAATGATTTATTTACTCGTCTATTAGTTTTAATGGGTGGGAAACTTATTAGAATAAGAAGCAACATTTATTTTCTAAAAAACTCCATATCTCGAAAACCGTTGATTTTTGGACCCATGTTTATTATGACTTTTTTGTTTGTATCATAAGATCTATATATGGTTAAAATATCCGAACATATTTTTGAAACCTCCTGTATAGTCCTGTAATCAGTACTCCATACCTAAAACTTCTATATAAAATCCGCCATTTCTTAAATTTTTATACATATCTTTGAAATTTGTGTGAATATGATCACCATTCCAATCCAGCGGGTCATTTTTTACCTTAAGATTGTCTCTTGGAAAATAACCAGGTGGATACCTAAGATTATGGTATTGATCCCACAATATGCGTTTATTGCGTGGTGGTGTTGGAATTATCTTTGCTCTAAAATAGTAACAAAATGTAATTAACAATCAAGAAATAAAGGATGCATTTAAATGTTACTTAAAACGACTGTGATGTTAGGTTATATACATTTAAGAATTGTAACAAAATCTGTATATTCAATGATGTCAATATTATTGTCTTTGGCCCATGTATATTAACATTAGCAAACTTTTCTTCCTTATAGGAGTTCATATTTGACAGTTGCCAATTAAATTAGAAGAACTTCAGATGCCTCCAATGCTATCTTCAATCCAATTTATTTATGAATGCCTATTATACAGGGTGCAGAAAGTTTGTGTGCGCAATCTTAAAGGAAGCTTAATAAATTAGCTTAAAACAGAGCAGCTTAAAATAAATATTATTTGTGAATTAAAAACTGCTATGGCCATTTTCAATGGTGTCAATACGCTGTTGAAAATGCCTATACTGATAGCATTGTCACAGCGTCACGTTGCGTCACGTAAGAAATCTATGAATGAGCCCCAAGTCTCAAATGAACACTCTATAAAACTGTTAGTTTGAGTACCTGTTTCCATCTAGTTAAACTTGTTTGATTTAATTGTATTATGGGAGAGTGTTTCTCTAAGCAGAAATTGACATATCACTTAGGTAATTTTCAAATTACAAGTGGTTAATTTTATACCAAGGGCGTGAAATCGTTATTTAACATACTGAGGAAGAATTGTCGTCGAGGCCCCTTTGCGACTGAGGCCGGACAATCTTGAAGATGTTAAATGATTTCGAGGACAAGGTATACACAACATTTTTTGTGCAACGAAACTTTTGTAATTATAAAAATCTTATTGCTTTAAATGAAATAGTTTTCCTAGGTTATTTTACTGTGCCAAAAATAAATTTAGAACACCATGGAAATGAACTAAATACAATAATTTTGTGACAGTGAAAGTTCGCATTATCAGCCAATATTACTTTACCGGCTGTTGCTAACAGTAACAACTGCAAAATTGGATTTTGCAGACTGTTTAATGTACGAGTAATGGGTAAGTCGTGTCCGTTTGCAAAAAACATATTTATATTGAGCTGCTCTATTGTCCCTTCAAGTTTGAGCTTACAATTTTTCCACACCCTGTATTTAATTTGATCATTCTTGATATGCCTAAACTTGATAACTTGGATTGTTTCACTTGGGTTTAAGACTGTAGTATTTACACGTTATTTCTAATAGAACTTATTAACATCTATATATATATATATATATATATATATAAAAAAAAGTGTAAGTAAAAACCAGTCTACTAATTGTTGAATGGGTTGCACGTTTGTAGGTCCATGTTTCTGCTGATGTATAACTTAACAAAAAATTTAACAAAATGTTTACCTGATTGGTAAAATTACAGTACTTTGTCTGGGTTCCATTTCACCGTAAGCTGGTGGGGATTCAATCGTCACGCTTATATGTCCTTGAGCCAAGCCGTCATAAGCGGCACCTTCTGGATTTACTGACAAACTAACAGCTAACCACCCTGACCAAGGCCAAAGTAATTCCGAATGAGATATAGCCACATCGAGCATTTGGCCTTGTTGTGGAGTATATGGGTACCACTGCGGTTTGAACGCAATTTTTCCAGAAACTCCTAAACCGTTTAAAATAGTTACATTAACAACCACAGGCATCGCACCCATATATAATGGTTGAGTGCAGTAAGGCCACATGTAAGGACATTCACTTAAATCTATATAGCTGGGACTCAGACTGGCCTACAAGAAAATAAATTAACATGGAAAAAAAATATTATCAATTTATTTCCACTACCTGAGGTTTATAACTGCTCAAAATTTGATATGCTTTTACTAAATTCAATTTACCATGGCCCTGCTCGAACATATTAATAGCAGGAAGTCTTCGAGCTGAAGCCATTAGCGCTTGCTTTATACTGGCAGGATTAATAATCTCTTCTCGATGCAAAACTCCGCTGGCTAAAAGGGTTACTGCACCGGCAACAACTGGTGAAGCGACACTCGTACCTGACAATGACCGGCACCCGCCTTTAATATTAGAGCCACGTACATTTGCCCCATATGTTACAATATCTGGTTTCACTCGTCCATAACCTGCAAAACAAATATATATATACCGAGTGTCTGGGATAGGGGGCGAACATAGGAATTCAACATGTAAAATTAAATATGTGTAATTATTAGCTCCCCTATTTAAGAGAAAAATCACAAAGGAATATTTTTTAGAGTATTAAAAACTGTAAATGTATCATCCATTTAATATTCGTTTGTATCAGAATCCATAACTATAAAACCATAAAAACCCTTGCGGTCAGTGTGACAAATGTCATGTTATTGTGAATAGTATAGGCGATTTACATCAAGGCGGCAGCGCCACGATGGGGCATTTACGTACTAGCCATAGCTATTTGACGCCTCCAATAAAATATGTTCCTATATGTTTGTTGTGCTAAAAGTGTGCAATTCGTATCAAACTCGTCCACTTCTGCCGTTTATAGTACAGTTATCAATCTTGTGGTTATGGTTTATCATCAACAATGGCAAAATATAAAAGGGTTCGTACCGTATTCCTCCAATGCTGACAGCAACAAAAATTTAGGAATACGGTGCAAACCTTTTTATATTTTGTCATTGTTAATGTTAAACCATAACCACAAGATTGATAACTGTACGATAAACGGCAGAAGTCGACGAATTTGATACAAATCGCACAATTTAGCACAACAAACACATAGGAATACATTTGACTGGAAGCGTCAAATAGCTATGGCTAGTACTTAAATGCGCCACTGTGGCGCTGCCGCCTTGATATAAATCGCCTATATTACATTACAAGGGAAAGAAGCGAGATTTACTCTAGCGAGGGCTGCAATAGGCGAGGTCCTTCTCCGCTCGCTTATGCGCCAAGTACTGTGGACTGCTAAAACCTAATTTCCACCCGTGGTGCACAATATACTATAGTCACCAGCGATCAAATAGGCAGTGACAATATTTATCAACACTTATAAACACAGGCTTGGCATATGGCAGTACTGACAATGGTGCTATTTATGTGTATATGTGTGTATATTTATATATTTAAGTGCTAATAAGCAACAGACTGTGTGAAATTTTTTACAGCCTCAAGTCAGTGTCTATTTAGTTGATGGCGATTGTACCAATCTGTACCTTGTGGTAATTCCCAAGTGGTCATTCCTCGTGAGGAAAATTTTGCTATTTGATCTTCAAAATTAATACCTCCTACACCAATAACATCCATTTGATCAGCAGGATTATTTAATGTGCCATATAAAGGACCATCATTGCCAATTGCGGACACCATAATAACTTTATTAGCAGTCAATTCCCAAACCTTATCGACGAAGGGATGATCCTTAAAGTCAGGACCTCCAATACTTAAATTCAATACGTTTATCTTTTTCAAAATGGCATAATTAAAAGCGTCCAAAAACCATGATGTGTATGAAACCTGGTTGTTTGTAAAAACCCTAAATATATGCAGTTCAGAATCGGGTGCAAAGCCCAAGCATTCTTTACTCGAAGCAATGACTCCAGCGACAAACGTTCCATGACCTAAACCGTCGTCCAGTGTTTTTTCGTTTGTCCAATTTGTTCTTTCTTTGATTTTTCTAAAGTGAGGATGGGTTTTTGATAAACCGGTGTCAAAAACAGCCACTTTAATCCCCTTTCCAGTGATACCCATATTCCATAGTGCATCTGCTTGCAGAACTGACGTTATTTGTCGAGGAATGGCTCTAAGCAGACGTCTACTTGTGTGTCTTCCAGTAGCTTGCCAGAATTGGTTATTTTGAGACAAACTATTGCGTCCACGTCTCACATTTTCAGTATTAACATACTTAAGTGTGCGTAAAACCATTCGCTGTGAAGTAACTCTTCTGATTGACGGATGGTCTTTTAAAGCTGATAAACCTAACAATGATTATGGTAAAGTATTTAATACATCAGGTGAATTATATTAACCTATTAATTTTTCGGTGTCTTCAATGACAACTACATCAAAATCACTGGGGTAATCACTCGCTGGATTTTCACGGGACAAAATCTTCCATTTTCGAACATCAGAATTGTTAAGGGCAGCCCTTATATAACTTGCTCTGGCTTGATTCTTGTAATACCCATTGAACATTACAATGTATTCATTTTCAATTATCTTAGAAGAGTATTCTAGTTCTACATTCTCTGTATTGGTTAAGTTACAACATAGTGGGGATTCAAGATTATCTTCTTGAATTGCTTCGAAATTATCACAAAAACAAACTGAAACAACAAGGATTAAACAGGAAAGAAGCCTAATTTTCTTATCCATTATTAAGTTATTTTTGATTTTCGTTTCCTACGAAACATGTTGAGGTGATTATTACAGATGGAATATCATGGTTTTAGCAATATGTCTTGTTGTTATTATTTTCTATAAATTATAACCCCATTGTTCGACATGCTAGGAGAGTTGTCAGTTCGTATTTCGACTGTTATTAAGTCAGCAACAAGAACGTTGCCAATATCACTGTAAAGTTGATAGGTTTTGATTAGCAATTCCCCAAATCTGGTAAAAATATCTTAAATATTTTGATTTTTAAATTAATGGCAGTCTTTTTAATGCTAAATTTGACCCAATGGTAAAAAAAAGGTAATCTTGAAGAATTGGTCGCCCGCGCGCGCATCACGCGAAAACATTGGAAAGGCGGCACAGCTCAGCGGTAATGTTAGGTTATACGTGCACCGGCGATTTTTTTTTTTATGAAAGTATAGTACATACTTACAACCAACGATATTTTTTTTATAAGGCATTTCTGAAATACTATTCTGCATCATCGTAATTTTATTCCCAGCTCCAAGACTGTACTATTACTATTTAATTTCAACGGAACTGAATTTGCGATTGTGACACGCATGCATTTGTAATAATAACCTGACACGAAAATGAGTACGATATCAATAAATTTATCAATTTAAGCTGACCGAACGTGAAACTTCGGCGCTTTTATATTGTCCGTTAGCACCCTAACAGTGGGAATTGGCGACATAGAAGAGCCAACCTAACCTAACCAAACCTAACCTAACAAAACCAACTTAACCCAACCTAACCTAGCCTAACCCAACCGTATCTATCTTAACATAGCCCATCAACAATGTGAAGAAAAGGCGCCTCCGGCGACCTTTCTTCGCTACGTTGCCCATTGATGACCTGACTTTATAAGACATCAAACAAAGAAAGGGCGCCTAAGGGGCCGGTTATTAGATTACGAGTTACGGTATCATTTCTGTTGTACTAGGTTGGGTTTGGTTAGGTTAGGTTGGGTTAGGTTTGGTTTGGTTAGGTTACCTTTGGTGCGCGCAGAAAAAATAGAAAGGGCGCCGCAGGGAGAATGCCGTTTCTATTCAATGTTTCCCCCTTGTGTTTTAATAGCATTTCAAGAAAATATCTATAATTTTTGCGCATGGCGATTTCAAACTCCACCGATTCAAGCTGCCCACAAAAATATACGTGTTAGAATTTGCAACGCGTCTAGCGCATGTAGTTCCGTTTTGTATGACACAATTGGCAACGACGCTATAAAAATGAGCTTCAACTCTCAAATCTCGTAAAAATTGGCTTTTTGGAACATAAATCGTTCGATTTACATTAATTTGATATACTTTGTCTACAAATAAATGCACAGTGATGTTGGACATTATTCCAGGAATGCCTCATAAAAAAATCATAGCTGTAAGTACCAAGTTTTCTAAAAAAAAATATCGCCGTTGCATGGTATAACCAACATTACCCTTTATTATAAGGTAGGAAAAGTCACAGGGAAAAGTAGGTATGGCAAGAGTGACACCGTTCCAAATTATTCGCGTGATGCGCGCGCGGGCGACCAATTCTTCGAGATTACCAAGAGAAGACTAGGGTAAAATACCCCAAGTTGGGAACACCGACACTATTACTTACGCGACGCCACCCTACACAGTAACAATGCTATCGCTGTGGGCATTTTCAATAGCGTCAATACGTCGTTTTGCGTAAGAAATCTTTGAATCGCCTGTATTAGAGTAGTCTTTTTGTTCGCCACTTGGAAACATTTGAAATTCTGACACTCTAACCAACCCTGTTGCTTACCCTACTTAGGGTCAAATTTAGGGATAAAAAGTTTACGATACTTTTTAGGACATTTAAAAAATCTGCAACTTATATTCCATTCATGACCTTTTTGCAACAGAGTTGGCTGGGTTTTCTTTTTGTCATGTTGGACAAACTGATTTAGTGATGCAACGGAAGTTAATTTTTTTGTGTCTATGTCTAGACAATTGCTTCCTAACACATTGTCAGATTTATAATTTAATACCACTTAATACAAATTGGCATACCTAAGTCTCCACACAATCCTTGTCAAAATTGCAATAAATTGAATGTTTTTCAATGCATTATTTTTCATTTTCTTTCCTGCCGTTCCATTTTCATCTCTAATTATTTAAACTTTAGGTCTGGCAACAATGTTATTTAAAAAATATAACCCCACATTGAAAACTACTTAACCTTAAAAAAAAAATTGAGGAGTTTTTGCAGTTTAGGTGCATAACACGAATTTTGCTAAAACCCCATTTCCCCCCCTATTTCGACGTCGCTGTTTACGAAAATGTACGTTTTTTCCGCGGAAAAGCTTCCTTCACCCTTCAATAGGGGTCAGAAAACTGCAAAATATCCAAAAAATTGACAAGTTCCATTGGGGAATTCAGTTATTTCCAAAACACTACCAACAAAATTACTAGATATTCATAGACTCCCCTGACGCAAAAACATCGTGAATGGAGAGTATAAAGCCAAATTGACACCTTAGGGTATTTATTTTTAAATATCACTTTCAGGCCATGATATGAAGATATTGGGTTAACTTTACTTATCGCATTGGCAACACTGGTATTTATAAATGACTAAAGGATGACATATTTGACCCCGCTTTTGACGTGCCGTATGTCGAACTAGCCCAAGAACTAGCCGTCTGAATTTCCTCTTGAGCCGGGATTTCTAAAGTGTCTAATAATGGAGGAAATCTTGCAAAAACTATTAGTACCAGACAGCAAAGTTATTCAGCAAGTGAGTAAAATCTAATTAACATTCTGCACAACTTAAAGTGTTAACTTCATAACCTAATCCTACACACGTGCGGCAAAGTACTTTAATTGTCATTTAATTAACTCCAGGGAACCAAGGATTTGAAAGAGGCGTTTAAAAACCCAGAAGCAGTGCCAGCGCTATGTGCAATTTTGGTGTCATCCAACAGTCCGGAAATAAGGCAAACAGCTGCAGTCGTGCTCAGGAGGAAGCTGGCAAAACAACATCAGTGGTCAAAATTGAATGCGGACACAAGAAATAGGTAACACGAACGCAGATATTATATATGTTATGCATGTATAGAAGATCTAACAAATTCTTAATTATCCAGTATTAAACAAGGAATGCTGCAAGCATTGGTCAACGAACAAGAAAAGTTGGTTAAAAAGTCAATAGCACAATTTATCGGACTGCTTGGAAAGCACGAATTCCCTAATAACACTTGGCCGGAAGTGCTGCAATTCATACACCAACTATGCAACAGTGACAACCTTTATGACAAAGAGGTATATTATTTTAATAACTCAATTTTAAATCATCATGACTCACTCAATAAGGACACAAATACTTGCAGTGCAGGATGAGTCTTCTGACTAAATGTGGTTGTTAAATAAATAATGTATTATTAGATCGGGTAAACTGAATTCGTTTGAGTTTGTATATAATTATGATGGGCGGCATAAGGATACTGATACTAATTGATGATGTTATTTTAAATTCTAGTTGGGAATGTATACGTTATCTATTATGACCGAGATCTCGCAAGGCTCATACATTAAGCATGCCGAAGTGATGGGAGCACTGTTCACCAATATATTAAACGGATTGCCCGATTTAAGCTCAAGTTTGGCCTATTACACCGTATTAACAATGAAAAATTTGGTTTCAGTTATAGGAGGCCATCAACAGGTAAAATGGATGATTTGTAGATGAAAGGCCTTAGGCAATTGTACTGGTTACTTGTTGGTGAATAGTAATAATTGTAATTGAATGATTTAGCACTTTAGAACTTTGTTTAAAAAACTAGTGAATACGATTAAAAAATATATCTTAAAAAATATATCCAACAGCAAGCAATAAAAAGAGTTATTAGATATTTTTAAGTATTGTAAAATTAATTCAATATATTCATTATAATTTAACCTTAATTACATTTACTTAATTCTCTATTTTTATTGAAGTGTGCTAAAGAAGCAATTTATAAAATAATTTTCAAGTTTGTCCTAAAATAATTCTCTTTGTAGATGATTAATATTTACCACAATTTAATTCCGCGTGTTTTGGAGATTATAAATGTGTTTGCAAAGGAGAATGAGAAGATGGCTTGTGAACAATTTGAGATTATTGAAGATTTAATTGAGTATGCTGTGGCAGCGATAGTTCCTCACATAAGACTCATCGTAGAGATGTGCCTGCAAATAGGCGGGAATAAAGCGATGGATACCAGTGTGCAAATTAAGGCGATTGGTGTTGTCGGGTGGCTGATACGCTCTAAGAGTAAAGTCGTTCAAAAGAATAAGTTAATCGAACCAATAATCGATGTGGTGATGCAGCTGATGGCGCAGCAACCCGAGGATGATGTGAATGAAGAATATTTCCAAGGAGACCCCGACCAATTTACCTCTACGACCATTGCAGCTCAGACGTTGGACGTTATTGCAATTAATGTGCCACCCGAGAAGGTGGTGCCATTTCTATTGACCAGAATCGAGCCGGCTCTGCAGGCAAACGATATTTATGCCCAAAAAGCAGCTTACCTTGCTCTAGCAGTTCTAGCAGAAGGATGTGCCGATTATATCAGAAACAAATATTTGGAATCATTTTTGAAATGTATTTACAATGGAATAACGAGCCCAAATGTCGTTGTGCGGAATGCGGCCTTCTTTGCTTTGGGCCAGTTTTCAGAACACTTACAACCTGAGATTAGCCAATATTCTTCTGAATTACTGCCAGTCTTTTTCGACTACTTATCGCAATTATATGCAGACATGCAAAAGACGAAGAATGAACCTGCCGGTTTAGACAGAATGTTTTACGCACTGCAAAGCTTTTGTTTGCATTTAGACGATGGGTTGATGCCGTATCTTCCTACATTAATGGAAAGATTACTTGTGGCTTTAGATCCAACCAGTTGGTCTTTACAATTAAAAAGGGTAGCTTTAAGTACACTGGATTCCGTGGCTTGTGCTGTAAAAGATAAATTATTGCCGTATTTCCAGAAAATTATAGAAATTTTAAATCTTTATATAAATGCGGATCCAAACGGTGAATTGTTTGAATTACAGTCGTATGCTTTAGGTATTGTTTGAAACTCGTTTTAAGTTGTACATATTATATATTATTTTCTACAGATTGTTTGGCCAGCATCATAGATAACATTGAGGGTGATAGTTTTAAACCGTTAGCCTCCCAAACTCTCCAAATGGCATTAAGAATTTTGGATGAAACCGATGACCCCGATGTTCGGAAGAGCCTGTACGCAGTTTTTGCAGCACTATCAAAAGTTATGGATGAAGAAATTTCACCAGCGCTGCCTAAAATTGTAGAACAAATGATCGGTACTATTCAGAGCAGTGAAGGAATAATTGTAAGTACTTATTGACGATGCTATCATGTGTTGCTGACTATATATTACTATTGATTCTAATCGGTTTCATGGGCTTAATGACGATGTCATATTGATTGTACAGCACTTCCTATGGAAATATCAGAAAATTCTATTGAAGAAATAAAAATTGAGAAAGATTATTATCTAGGAAAATTTGGATACTGGGTTTTTCAAATTTTGTGACACCTTTTAAGGTATAGGTATAGGCATAGCACTGTTTTTAGATACAATTAACTGTAAAATAATTTAAAAACTTCATAAAATGGAAATGTTAAGTAGAAGATGTATTTTAACTTCTCCCAGATTAGCTCGAGAACATTTAAAAAGTTTATTTGAATTTTAATTTGGTAACTAATCCATTAATTATAGAAATATTAGGTTTTGTAAACAAAAATTTGTTAGATCTATTCCTACAAGGAATCTATTCCTCTCGGACAAGGCCCATCAGTTTTACAGGTTGAAACAATAGCCATAGAAAGATGTGCCCAGGTGTGCTCGGAAAAGGGCTACAAAGGTGCTCAAATCTATTTCATCAAGGACAGCCAGGCTGGCCTGAAAAACCTCAAAGCCCACAGCTTTGTCTCCAAAACTACTTGGAATTGCAAAGAAGCTCTAAATCCTAGCTCTAAACTAGCCAAGGGAAATAAGCTCACCCTAATGTGGACACCTGACCACACCGGTATGGAAGGAAATGAACCAGCTCCCATAACGGGACCCGGGCCCTCCTGTGGGCTATCAAAGGCCCACAGAAGGGCTAGCGTTCATGAATGAGAAAAAAGTGCAAAACGGTGCATTGGGCAACACTCCCGGCCAAAGGCAATCAAAATTGTTCATTGACCTCTCAGCAAGTAGAGCTAAGCAGCTCTACGTCTCTCAACCGAGAGCCCGAGATAAGACTAGTCACCGGTCTCCTAACAGGACACTGCCTTGTGAGATATCATCTACACAAGATGGGCATAGTGGATGACACCACCTGTAGATTATATGGACTGGCTGAAGAAACAGCCCAACACATATTATGTGAATGCGTAGCACTAGCTAACACCAGACAGACTTTGATTGTGACATGGTGGTAACACCATCTCCATTACGACTCCGTCTAATCTAATCTAACATTTCCATCATGTCCTCATGGATGTAATATGAAAGAAATCAATCCTAATTATAACAAATTCTGTTTATTGCAGTGAATGATTTCATAAATTACATCATGCATTTTGCTACATGCATGAGTCATGATGTTTACTGCAATGTACCTCATCATTTCTAATTGCAGTCAATGTAACATGCCCGTATGTTACTAAATAACTTTTCAATTATCTCTTGATTGCCTCCATTGGGTGATTTAAACTACAACCTTCATGTATTACAGGCTCATTATGATGAAGACGACAAAGACGGGCTTGATATTTATGATGAGTTATCAGACTCGGATGAAGATGAAGAAGACATAGATGGCGAATCGGACAGCAGCAATGACTCGCAATGCAGATATACAGTAGAAAATTCTTACAATGATGAAAAGGAGCAGGCATGCTTATCTATCTTAGAAATATGCAAGAACATGGGTCCAGGGTTTCTCCCGTACTTGGATAAAAGTTTTGAGGAGATTTTCAAACTTGTTAATTACCCTCAGGAAGATATCAGGAGTGCTGCCATTCTGGCTTTAGAGCAATTCTGTGTTACATTGCATAATGTAAACACACCGGAAGGTAAACAGGCACTCTATAAAGCTTTACAGATGTTTATTCCAAAATGTGCAGAGTTGATAAGATGCGATGAAGAACAAAATATCGTAATGAACGCTACCAATGCCTATGGGAATTTATTGGAGGAAATTAAAGCTGACGTTTTGGTTGGCGAAGGCCACAGGGAGGCTATTATGAATTGTGTCATTGACATCCTCACACATAAGGTATTTTTTTTTTAACCTATGGCAGTGCTGACTTATTACTATTATATTTTGATAACCGAGTTTTTTCATAATCATAATGCTAATAATTATTTTAGACGATATGTCAAGATCAAGATATCGGCGGAGAAAATGCAGAGGATGAGGAAGAGTCTGAACAAACGGAATTGCTTTTGGAATGTGCCGGAGAAGTAGTTCCGAAATTTGGAAACGCACTTACTCCAGATGATTTTGTTTGTTACTTTCCCAATATTTTACAGTTAATGTCTTTACGTGCTGTAAGTAATATGCGCTTTTTATGGAAAATGTGCATTCATTGATTGGTTTGTTTTAGAAAAATAATGTTAGTATAAGTCAAAGATCATTTGCTTATGGAACTTTAGCGGAATGCATGAAGCCTCTAAGCATATATGTGGAGAAATTCTTACCACAGCTTTTGCAATTATGGAATACAGGGGCTAAAGATGGCAGTGATGAAGTTCGGAATAATTCTGTGTATGGCCTTGGAGAAATGGTTTTATATGGAAAAGATTGCATATTTCCGTATCCTTTTACAAGATACATTTATTGTATTTGAACTTTACTAATAGCAACATAGCGTGTAGCAAATCAATTATTGACGAAATTGTTCGGCAATTATAATTGCAACACAACATTCACTGCTTCGTCCATGTCCTCATTGGAACCGCTATTGCTTAATATATATTTCTGTATCATGTTTATTTATAGAATGGTATGTACATACAGGGTGGCCCACAGTGGCTGAAAGTGTGCTTTTTAGTGGACAAAAGTCTGAAACTTGGTATATGCAGTTGGGACCCAAGATATTAAAAAATAAGCACACAGTGTATACAGGGTCATGCAAAACCGATGTTGTAGCGTCAAATTTGACTAAAAATACAATGGTGGCTTTATAAAGTCAGATAAAACCTTTGTTGACGAGATTCTCACAAAAATACTTGTCTGTCTGACACACCCTGTATATATATACAGGGTGATTCAGACCACCCGTCCCAGGCCTTTTTCTCGGTAATGTGACGTCTTAGAAGATCGGGGAAAAAAAAATCATAACAAAAGCCTACCTGAAGAATTTACTGGAGGTTGTTTCGATTTCCGGAAGTAACCGGAAGTAGGCGTAACTGCACTCAACTTCAGAATTTTGAATAGGAACCTAGGTCGTATGTGACATCGTTGGATAGGTATTTTAAAAAGAAACATATTTTGTAAGAAAAGTTTTTTTATAAATGACATACTTAACGGAATAAACATTAATGTGTCGGGCAACCAGCCCAGCGCATGTTCTTGAAAGTATGACGTCATTGAGGTTAAAAAAAATTCATAACACAAGCCTACCCTACGAATTTAATGGTAGTAGTTTTTTTTCACGAAAATCACAGAAAGTAGGCGTAACTGCACTTAACATTCAAGTATTTTTGTAAATAAAATACCTTTTCTCCTCCGAACAATGTCGAAGTGAAGTGAAGTGTATTTTATTGAAATTGTGGACTTTGCAGACAGTAAGCAAGCTTGAAAACACTTCACTTCGACATTGTTCGGAGGAGAAAAGGTATTTTATTTACAAAAATACTTGAATGTTAACTGCAGTTACGCCTACTTCCTGTGATTTTCGTGAAAAAAAACTACTACCATTAAATTCGTAGGGTAGGCTTGTGTTATGAATTTTTTTTAACCTCAATGACGTCATACTTTCAAGAACATGCGCTGGGCTGGTTGCCCGACACATTAATGTTTATTACGTTAAGTATGTCATTTATAAAAAAACTTTTCTTACTAAATATGTGTCTTTTTAAAATACCTATCCAACGATGTCACATACGACCTATGTTCCCATTTAAAATTCTGAAGTTGAGTGCAGTTACGCCTACTTCCGGTTACTTCCGGAAATCGAAACAACCTCCATTAAATTCTTCAGGTAGGCTTTTGTTATGATTTTTTTTTCCGAACTTCTAAGACGTCACATTACCGAGAACAAGGCCTGGGACGGGTGGTCTGAATCACCCTGTATATATATATATATATATTTCATTGTAATGATATTCTTTACGAAAGTGTATTGGTGTCTCGTACACTTATTACTTCATTTTTGCAACTAACAAACATTTTGCGCATTTGTTTACCTTGTTATAAATAAAAAAGTGAATCATGGAAAAAACACCGTAATCGTATTTTTTGCAACTACAAATGATATTGCCCAAGCTCTAAACTGGTAAAAATTATGATTTGATAACGTGGCCAAACAAATATATATCTGAAAAAGCTGCATTTTCCCGCAAAAGGTGGTAAGGTGAGGTGTAAATTTTATCATTTTTTTTATACGGTAGCTTTCTTTTTAGATTTTTTTAACTTTATTAATATTAATGTAACAACAGGAAAAAATAGAGGAGTAGTACAAGCCTTCAGTTATATTGCTCATATTTTTATTTTGACATTAATCGTTAGGGTAAGCAGGAAAAAAAATCCGTAGGTCTCGGTGTACACAGCAATGGTCATGCGTTTGAGAGTATTGCTTGAAAATGCCTCGTATCTAATTACACCGCCACTTATCGGGGCCAGTTACAAATTTGAAATTTTAGTAGTGTAACCTCTAATAATTAGATAATAAGGCTATTAATTTATGCATGAATTTTTGCAAATAAACTCCATGAATATTTCCACTTTTGGCAAGCTAAACCGGCTCTATCGGCCTCTGTGTGGCCCACCTATCCTCGTTCGGATCATTGCTGCTAGACTAATGAAAATTGATGAAAAAATCTGATTGGAAGTTATTGGACACTTCATGTACTACTTTTTAAAATAATTTTCGAGTGTGCAGAGTGTACCATAAATCCGGTACCCAAAATTTGGTCTCTTTTTAAATGGATATTTATATTGTATATTCTTTCAATTTTAGAATCTGCTTTATGTGGGCTTCACAAATCATTTTTATTTTTTGGCATCAGATGCAACGTTGCAAAGTTATTCACATTTTAATACATTATAACGAAAAATCATGGTTGTGGAAAAAAAATTTAACAAAACATTATAAGAGATCAATGAAAGATTCTGCGTATGCAAGGACCCAAGCAATGTGCAAAAACATAAACAATATTTTGAGTCACGTACACGTAGAATACACAGGGTGTTCTGAAACAATGATACAATTTTGCTATTTTCAAATGGCTAAAACTATTTTTTTAATGGAACACCCTGTATATAGCATCATATTCTAAGTGCTCATCTAATGAGCTATTCAATGGTAGCATATGGACTATAATCTAATAATACTTTTTAATAGGTAAATAACGATCACTCTATATGTTTTAGCCATTTGAAAGTAGCAAAATTTGAACGTTGTTTCAGAACACCCTGTGTATTCAACGTGACTCCAAATATTGTGTATTTTTAGGCACATTGCTTGGGTACTTGCATACCCAGATCCTTTCATTGGTCTCTTATAATAAGGTTTTGTTGAATTTTTTTGCAGGTCCATGATTTTTCGTTAAATTTGATTAAAATGTGAATAACTTGGCAACGTTGCATCTGATTACCTAAAAATAAAAATGATTTGTGAAGCCCATATGATGCAGATACCAAAAATGAAATAATATTCAAGGTATTCCGTTTAAAAATGAGATCAATTGTTGTGTCCCGGATTTATGGTACACTCTGTACACTCGAAAATAATTTTAAAAAGTAGCACATCAAGTGTCTAATAAGTTCCAATCAGATTTTTTCCTCAATTTTCATTAGTTTAGCAGCAATGGTCCGAGCGAGGATAGGTGGATCAGCCTGTAGATAATAATACAACTGACTGATAGGTATAGTCGGCCCGTCGAGACCTGACAATGACTGATCGCTACATATTGAATACATTCTCTATTACATTTACCTGCGAGCAGGTAAGCATGCAAACGATCATAGAAAATGCGATTCTTTGTTCGAAAACAACATGCGTCATTGTCAGCTCTCATCCCGACGACTATACAGGGTGTAACAGAAATACGTGTGTTAATTTTAAACATTGGTAGAACTCGTTATATAAAACGTATTTTCTATATGTTGTTTTTCAAAATTTGCAGGTTTTTTAAATATTTTTTTGCCCCCTAATTTTGACCGAACGAGCCGTTCTCAGGTACTGTCACTATAATTGTCAAGTGATGTTTATTTCAAAATGCCAAATTTTTTTAATCAAGAATTAACAGATATTGTGTTGGTATATTGCCGAGCTTTTGGAAATGCCGCAGAAGCCCGTAGATTATACAGTGCACAATATCCTGAACGTGTTTTGCCTAACAGGCAATGATGAACCTTTATGACACCGTTGCCATCACAACAAAATATTTTATAGCTGCACACCTTTAACCATAGGCGGGTACGCGTTTCAGTAGATAAACTAGAACATATTTCAAATCAGTTTAAGTTGGTTTTTGAAAAAAAAAACATATAGAAAAAATGTTTCATTTAATGAGTTCTACCAATGTTTTAAATTAACACACGAATTTCTGTTACACCCTGTATACTCCATTTATTTGACAACTGCACTGTCAAACTGACAGTGTGTTGGCACAACAGTTATTTATCACTAAATGGTTCTGTGTTTTACCTATTGGTATCTCGTGCAAATCACCACTGATAGCGAAAAAAAATTCAAATTTGTCAAATATTTTAATAATGCAAACATGGATATTTGGCAAGAAAAACAAACTAGAATCCTCTTAAATGGTAGAGAGAAAAGCTCAGTAATTACGTATTAAAAAGATTTAAAAGACTTATGCCTTGATCATTATCAACCAACATTCATGACATGCGCAAACGATAACCCCATTTTATTTGTAGACACTTTAGAAACTAAATGGCTGTACAGTCTAAATGAACACCTTATTTTAGTGATATTTTACAGACATACTAAAAAATATTTCAGAAGACTTCACACTCACAGTGCAGATGTCTATTCAACGAACTATATGTGTCATTCACAACATTTTGTTTGACAACCTTCTAAATGGGAACTTGTATTTATAAATTTTAATATACTTTGAGATCATAGAAAAAAAAGCTTGTATAACTTGTGTGAAAACAGCCATTCCAAGAGTCATGTGTAAATTGCAGCCCTCGCCTTGCTCAGGCTGCAATGCACATTCGTGTTGCAATGGCACATTTTCTGCACTTGTCCGTGCGAGCAAAAATGATTATCATCAACATTTGCTTTGCATCTAAGGCCATACAGCTTAGTGGTAGAGCTTAATGCCCCATTGGATGAAAATAATTTTTGCTCGCATGGTCAATATAGTAGAAATCACAATAGGTGGCTCATGACACATCGTTTCAGAATGTATGGTTTAAATTTTCATGTATGTATGTTCACGCCATTAATTAGTTCCTTCATTTCGTGTATAAATGTCAGATATGATTGTAGTCATGCTCACATAAATCTAGTACAAAAAATTTTACATTGCTATATAAAATTGCTATTGTAACTTAATTTCTCGTACTAGATTTATGTGAGCATGACTGTACATGCTCTATAGGTTATGTATATAATATTACCAATATATACAATGTACCAAAGCATCTACATTTGGATAATTGCCAAGACAGAGACTACTTTACAAAAATTTTGACAAAAAGGGGCACTATATATTTTAGATGCTTTCCAAGGACTTTCCAATGCAAACATTAGGTTATCTATAACTTATAACTTTGACACTGACAGAATAACTAAAATAGGCAATTTACATCAAGGCGGCAGTGCAAAGGTGCATTTACGTACTAGCCATAGCTATTTGACACTTCCAATCAACTGTGTTTGTTGTGCTAAAGTGTGCGATTCGTATCAAATTCGTCGACTTCTGGTGTTTATCATACAGTTATCAATCTTGTGGTTATGGTTTAACATCAACCATGGCAAAATATAAAAGGGTTTGCACTGTATTCTTCCAACGATGACATCAACAAAAATCTTGACGTCAGTTCGCATCGATTCCCGGCTGCAGGTAAAAGGTGTGCGATTCGTATCAGCGCGCCGATACAGACTTGCTCTCTTATATTATATTATATTAATTATATTATATTATATTATAATATAATATAATATATTAATAACATCATATTGTTGTGATCATCACTTTTCCTTAAATAACATTTCAGTCATTATGCAGACATATTACAAGGTTTGTCAGCAATGTTGGTAAAGGAACAACATGCCGGAACCAGAGATAACATATGTGGAGCAGTTGCGAAAATGATTATCATTAATCATTCAATATTACCCTTAGAACAAGTAAATAGCAAGTGTAGTTGGTTGATTAGTTAAACTGTGGTTAATTAATTTTAGGTCTTTACCGTTATGCTTCAACAACTGCCATTAAAAACGGACTTTCAAGAAAACGAGGCTGTAATAAAATGTTTCTTTGGTTTGTACCAGCAAGGAAATGAGGTACTCAAGACCCACTTGGAAACCGTTATAAAAGTTGTCGCTCACATCTATCACAACAATCAAACGGGTACCGACGGTAAGTTGAACTAAAATGAAATACTACTATGCATAGACTTGATAAATGCCAATACCATGAGCATGGTAACATCATTTTTGCAGAATTTATTTTTGTACAGGGACAATAATATAAATACAGAATTTTGATTTTCCTTCATAAATGCTAGTGGGTGGGAAAAAATGTCCAAGTATATTTTTTTGGTCTGATTTTGGAATTGATTTGTACGTTTTTTCTAATCTACAATGTTAAGCTTGCTTCGATGTTTTATCTTTTGCTTCCACGATCCACCAGAACTTCTACACTTTCTAATGTTTAACTGTAAAAATTGGTGGAAAAGTAGAAAGAACAACTTATAATACATACATTTAAAAATATATCAAATTACAATTAAGAAAACACGCATTTGCAAGCAGTTGCACTTTCAGCAAAGCGACTTTTTGTGCTCCTGTTTTAAATGATTTTCGTTTCTTGTACAGCTGCCACATGAATTTTTGTTCAAAGTAGGTGCTACAACAATATACAGTATGTTCGATAAAAATTGCCCAAGACTATATCGACTTGATTGTTATTTAATCATCAACAAACCATATATATTATTAAATGGGACAGTCTTGTTCCTTTTAGAGCTTTCAGCTGGTTCGTGGAAAAAAAAATTAAACGCCTTCATTTATTTGTTGTGACGTCATTGAATTTTTTTTTTACATGGCACGGTATAATTTGTTTCGTGTATTCTTGTAGAGCATTTTAAGTACTTTTCATCGGCCTGAATTTTTAGTATTGTTATAGTATGAAATTTTTGCAAAAAGTGAAAAAAAACTGATTTGAGCTAGTAGGCTATTAAATCCTAAATTCTCTGGAATAAACAATTGAAGTCCTACAGTCTTGGGCGCTTTTTGTCGAACACACTGTATATTTCCATCTTTGTGTTTCTAGAAGCTACAGATTTATTGAAGAAATTTATGATCACAGTGAATACAGATTTCCCCCAGGATTTCGCTGCTGTCATATCATCTCTTGGTCCCGAGGTTATGCAAAAAGTTCAAAAACTGTTCTAAGCACAGCCCTGACTGCATGAAGCATTAAGATGTGTAACTTGTTGTAATATTTTATGTATTTGTTGATTGAAAGTACATAGCTATATTTTGCTGGCAGAGTAGGAAAATTTTTCGGTTATATTTATCATAGCTTTAATAAGTTATATTTAATTTATTTTTATATTGTATAGTTCTCTTGATAAATCATTTATTTAACTGTGCCTTTTCACACATATATCAGATATTTATTATGTACTCCATTGACTAAAGTTCCAAGGCCAATACTAAAATTCTTGTATTCAAGTAATTTCATGTAATGAATTAAAAGTGTAATGAATTTGTATCAATTTGTTTTAAATGTTTGTATCAAATAAAAAATATATTATGTAATCGATTGTTTTAATGGATTCAAGCAATTGAAATGCCAATATTCGACACCAACCCAACCATTTTTTGTTTGGCTGTTGATATTCAATTCTTCAGTACTTCTGAAGGGAATCGGTCAGTTCGACCACGTATACCTGCAATAATCCGGTATTGGAAAAGGTCGCGGAAATCCCCGTGTTCAGTTCGACCACATAGCTAATGGCTTAATCACCTTAATTAACGTCGAGTATCTTATCTATTGCATAGTTGTAGTTCTTTACTTTTTGTTTTAGTACGCGAGGGCTGTGCTCAACCAATCAAATGAAGCGATGGTTTAATGATGGTGCATAGCAAAGAAAGTATATAGTTTAAGTAAATTTTTACTAAGGTGAAGAAGTGTGCCTAAATTGAAGTTAAAGTCTATACTTAGTGAAAAGGATAGCAAATTATTGTTGCTCAATAATTATAACTTATCTAAACCTAACGTTGCAAAATGTCGGAAAAGTCGTTGGCGCTGTATTAACAAAAAGTGTACTTCCAAAATGTACGCTGCACACGAAGTAATAACTGTATTCATCATCATCATAACTGTATTCAATCATGACCCACAATAACGCGGAAGGATGTACAATTATTTGTTAACTGAAAAATTCAATACTTCAGAACTAACATTTAAACGAAACACAGTAGCGATTGATTTTGAAAAGGCCATGCACAACGCCTGTATAACCATGTGACCACATGTAAAAATTATAGGATGCCGATTTCATCTTTGTTAATCCTGGTTCCAAAAAAGTACAAAATTACAAAATTTAGGTTTGGTCACTCAATACAAAGATACAAATTCGGAAATAGGTAAATTTTTAAAATAATTTTTTGGGCTTCATTTTTCGGTATCCCACGTAATTGTTTTTTTTTTCAACGGAATTGTGCGCATAACACCTAATAATGAAAAAAAAAATTGTGATTATATTGTGGAGACCTGCATCGATGAGGAATCTGATTTTCCGCCAAGCATGTGGGCTTGCACTACAGACAGTATGTGCAGGACATCCTATTCTTGTGAGTCCTTTCATTCGCACTTTAATTCAAATTTTTATTTGGGTCATCCAAATATATTTAATTTTCTGCATATATTAAAAAACTTACAATCGTATACGTAGAAACGTATATAAAAATAAATTCGGCATATTGTTGTAACAAAATTATAAAGTATTACTAAAGAGAAACAAAATTTCGTACAGCTAAAAATTCAAGAATATTATAGGAATGATTTATCTGCATTTGAGTTGATTGAGAAAAATTATGTCTTTTAAATGTTTGCCAGTGTGAATAATAAATAAATGTATTTTTTGTTTTTATTCCTTAATCCTTCGGAGTGTATTAGTGGTCGAACTGACCCTTCTAAGAATCTGATAATCCCTCGATGCAGAGGTGGTGGTCGAACTGACCGGTAATTAAGGGTACCCCCTGAATGCCCCATCTATAATTTGTACTACTTGTATATTTCTAAGTGGTTGTAAAAATTAGCAGTTTCTGTACATACAGCTAAAAGTTAAAAGAACGGGAAATGTCAACATAAATTATAAACTTTTTCACTTATGCCATAGTTTGAAAATGGTTTTTTAGGAATAGGTTACAATTATTTGACGGTGTGTCAGTAAATAATTGCATAATTGCCCTACCATTTTCTACGTGGGAGACTATTCTACCATATATACTATTTCGATTAAATGAGGCATTGTAAAAGTTGGTGTAAATTGGTAGAAATATTTTTTATATGTACTGTCAAATAGACAATTTATCGAGAAATACTTATAACCAAATTTGCGTTAGGTAAAATTTCATTCCCTGTTTATTTTGAATTTAGCTGTATGTGATTTTCATTAGGTTTTAAAATACATTTTTTAAATATAACGAAAAAATATAATTATCTATTGGTATATTTTGAGAGATAAATTTTATCATGGATCGGGTGATGATGTAACTATCAGCTTAAAACTGTAATTCAGTAGAATTTTTTATTACTCTTTTATCTAATCAAATACGGATTATTTTTATGATAATCATTTCAGATAGGCAGCCCACATTATATCCTTTGAATTAAAATTAAAATCGTTGAAGAATAATTGTACCGTTGTGGCGCCCTGGGATGCCAACTGTGCCTGATCTAATTTAATTACTCATCATTCTCTCTTAACCAAGACTCGGAAGCTACTACGTATTTAATTCATTACATGTTACAATTCTTATCACTTTGGAATCTTAAGCATGTACATGCCTGAATATTTGAGATATTTTTACGTTGAAACTTATCATAAAATTATCACCTACCTTACTTTCATGCCTTGGGACTTCTCTATTAAGGACTCTTGCATTCAAAGTGTTTTACCTTTATTCATGGATAAGGTAGTCACTAAGCAATTTAAACAATTATTCAAAGATTGAGATAAAATATATTTATTAAAATCTATAAATAGAATATTTAAAACTTGACAAATCACCAACATGGTAAAATACTTATAATTATTATAATATATAATATTATAATTATATAATTATAATTAATTGATAATCAAATTCTTAAATAGACCTCACCTATTTATACTTACTTACACCTACATATATAAGACCAATCTGACCAAAGTTTATTGAACATAATTTTAATATGAACAGACTTCCAATTGGAATCATACCATCCAAGATAACTGTTTTCCTCCTCAAATTGGGTGGAAACACGCTTTTTGCATTACCCTGGAAAAAAGACATTCAAGGGTCAGTCCCTGATACTCACAATGTTGCAAAATATTTAGTTTGACTTGTTTTATATCAACATTGTGTATTTGGTATATGTGTTGGTTTAAAAGGTTGTAAATATATCTTACATTCACTACTTCCCCTACAAAGTGATTCGTGCAAAATAAATGGGCGAATAGCCTTTACAGTTTGATCAAAAGTTTTACCTCGCAGTATATTCTGAATAATTTCAAATTGGAAAAATCATTGAGCACAGCATTTGGGTTGCCTAAGTGTTTCACGACGACTATTCTGATCCATTATTGAGTAATAATTAAATTGTACAGAGTGCTCAAGAAAGTAGTGTCAAATTTTCCAACTAGTGTCAACGAAATAATGACAACTAATGACATTTGCAAAAATCTAGTTATATTATTTGCTGGTATCCTGGGAATAATTTCGGCAACATTGCAAAACATATTTCATTTGCATCTTGATCAGTGTCATCCATTAGAATGTAGCGTAAAACTTGACACCATTTCATGAGTACAGCAAAACCCACGAATGATGGCGAGAAGTGGGGGGTGCGCACAAACTCATTTTCTGCCTGCCGCCTTGAAGCGTTCGTACCAGCGGCGTAGGCGACATTTAGGCGACACGGGCCGATTGTTTTCAAATGCAAAACGTATACATTTGTAGTGGCGCGCCGTGGCGCGCCACTGTATCGCCGTTCAGAATTCAATTTTACATGAAAAGCTGCGCGTCGTATCCCCACCTCTCGCCATCATACGTGGGTATTGCTGTATGCCTCTGTATAACCCAAATATAACAATAACTTAATTTTCTCTGTACCCAAAAAGTGCTATATACCATTGCACGAAAAGAAAGAAACTTGCTTAACAAAATATTTTAAAAAATGCTTTAGTGATTTTATTTACCGATAATATTAAAACTTTCTTTTTCTTTGGCAGTTTGTTGGGTTAGTTATGGTTTTGGCATTAAGCGACAAAACCCAACTTAGCTTTTCATTTTTCCATAGACAGCGTTTCCACTTATATTTTCGAGGTAAATTCCAGTGTTGAAATCGAACTAAATTGCCTTTGAAACAGAGTAGGCAAACAGAGTAGGTGAACAGAGTAGGTATAATATAATATTGTTTTATTAGAAGAAAAAGTTACACTTTGTGTGGTGAGTCTGTAACTTTGACGGGCGAACTTGTGAGGCCGGCAAATACAGACGCAAGAACGCAAGAATATTTTTCTGCATAAATATATTAAAGAGAAAAGGTGAAAAATACTAAACGAGCATCATGCCAGCTGTGGTTGCTATGGATGAATTTGTAAGAAACAGAACAATTAGAAATTGTCAGTTACAGTTTTTAGTTGTTCAAAACTGTGTTATTATGGAGTGCACACCCCACGAACCAGCTGAAATTACTCAAATAGCGCAAGCTGCTATAGAAGGATTTGCTGCCTACAAAATCGGCGAGTATTTATGAGGTTGCATACCGAAAATTCATTAAATGGTGTATGGAGAAGAACGTGGACAATTATTCGCAAAATGTGTTGATAGCTTATTTTACCGAACTGAAGCAAAAGAACAACATGAAATGTTCGTCTATGTGTCACAATACTCTATGTTACGGACATTATTGAGTATAATATCCAAATGAAGTGGATATTAGTAAATATTTACATCTTTGTGCATTCTTGAAGAAACAAAATGAAGGCTACATGCAAAAAAAGGCAAAAGTCTTAACTAAAGAAGAAATTGATAATTTCCTGTCTAATGCTCCAGATGGAAAATATTTGGGGTAAAGGTAAAATTACTTTATCCCTAAAGTTATAGCTATAAATAGTTATGAGTATTTATTACTTTTTCTCCGCCGGCAGACAAAGTAAACACTTTTTCTCCTGGAAGAAAAAGTGACTCTTTAAATTTGCGTATCCAAGGACACAAAGTGTCACGTTTGTGACGTTTAAAAAAAAATGTTTTTTAGGAAAGTATGCAGGTTGATGATTATCTTTTATTCCAATAATGTTTACACATCAGTTATATTTTCAAAATGATTGATAAATTAATAAAAATATTTTCTAAAAGCTGATTCATAAAATTCTTAAGCGACGCAACGCTACGCTGTCACATTGCTGTAGCTATGGAGTTTGGATCATTCTGTATACCGCGCTACGTTCGCTATATCGCTACGTTCAGTTTTAAAACCAACCAAAATTACTACTTCATTTTTGGAGGCAAGATGCTAAATTAGGTAAATATTATCTAAAGAGGTGGGACACAAATAATAATTAGGAATTTCAATCTGGATAGAATTATTATAAATAAAAAAAAAAAATCAGATTCTACGTAAATAAACGTAAGTCGATTAAGTCAAAAATGAATTCAGAAAATTTCATCAAGTTTCGATATTTTCATATCGAGTTTTAGAATTCGGCAACCGAAATATGCCTAATATTTGAATCATATTTTAGCAAAATATACTCTTTAACTGAAATATTTTTTTGTAGAAAACACTTCATTCATGAAGAAACTTACGTTGACATTTTATTAATATCGTTTCTTGTTTTGTGTATATAATTATTGTTAAATTGCTGAAAGAATGAACCTTTAAAAACTTTTAGAACATTTAAACACACCAAACAGGCAACACACAAATACATACAATTAATTATAATTATAACAACTGCAACAATTTAAGCAATAAACCGACACGAACAAATTTTCGACATCCGGCAGTAAAGAAACTTACTGCTGCGCTAATATTTGATGCCGAATATGTCTTAATTCATGACATTCCTGTTCAATTTTATCAACAAGATCATCTCTTATTGCAGGTGCTCTGCTTTAAAAACACGATTTCCAAGTAACACGTAATTCCAAGTAATTGGACGAAAAAGTCCAATAGCGTTAGGTCAGGTGATCTTGGAGATCACGTTACTGGACCTTTTGTAACAAATCAAAATCTCAAAAACGATTGTTAACGATCGGTATTTTCGGTGTTTAAATTTAGAATATCGATGGTGAATAAAGGAAACCTCCTATGTCAATTTATCTCATTTCTGTTCACAGTTTATACACAAAACATTTTTCTGTTTATGATACTAAAAATGCCAAATGTAGCAAAGTAGAAGGTCAACCCTTTCAAAATTCTGTCTGTATTTAGTTCAAAAATTTTGATCGCCTTTCAAACAAAATTTGCTGTATTGAAAAAGTAAAACTTACCTCCAGAATGACGGGTGAAAATTTGTATCATTATTCTAAACCAATATCCTGTATCATAATGCCGAGGGGTACTATTTACTCCATGAAAACGACTGTCGTTTGATCGCATTTACTACAGTTAATCAGTAATCTTATCACCGAATTATAGACATTATCGTCTAAAAAGCCACTCGATGTGCGAAAATATTTCATTGAAATAGATAATGCGCTATGATTTGCCTTATCTTATATAATTTTGTAGTAATGATGAAAATGGGACGCTGCTAAACATCAGTATTGTGTTTGGCTCCGAACGCATGCCGAACTGCAAAAAGTGAAGTAAAAATGAAACGCAGAAAAAATACAAAAATATTGAACTCTAGCGAGCAGGCATGGCGATTTTCTTACATAAAGGTAATTACTATCGAGTCCAATCACATGATCTTGCGATTATAATTGTTCATTTATATTCGCTGTAAACTGTAACATACGGTACACAAAAGTAAAATAATTAATTAAGTGGAGCAATAAATTATAGCAACTGCTTTTTATAAGCTATGGATATTGGGTTTTCTTAAAAACAGATCTGTCTTTCTTTGTTGACATAATCAGGACTTTACCTGGCAATATCCCTAACTTATGAAAAACAGTAGGTATATTTCAATATTATTGGCTTCCAAGCTAGTTTAGTTAGTTTAACATATTTTAGCACCTAATATTATATAACTTCGCTTATAAAGCGAATTATAGTCAATAACCTTTTATTATTGGATCATTTATACATTTTTATGGTAATATTTTTCATTGCTAAAGGTGAAAGGAATTGGTAGTAAAAAAACTTAGCTACACAGCGGGGTTTTAAAGCTCGGTTTGCAATCAATAACTTATTCGGAGGTCCCGGTCAGGTCCAAATAGTATTCAGTCCTCGGTGTACTCGCAGTACGTCCGCTTGGCAAAATAAATCTTCCTGTTGAAAGTACTCCAGGTCCATTTGACCAACTTACACACGTTAATTTTAGAACAATGTTTATAAATAGGGAGTGTATTGGATCTATACGTACATAAAATCGCGGGTTTAATACCAGGAATCCGCCTTTTCAGCACGTGTCTTTCACTATGTGAATCCACAGGCAAGTCGAAGCGGTGTATTTATTATTAATGCAATGTTCGTGTCGACACAATAAAACTGTTTTATCCACATTTCAAAGCCATTTTGGTCCACTTCCTTATACACTTTCTGACATTGCTTGTACAAAATACGAGTGAATGTAAAATTTTAATTTGTTCAGTAGTTCATATGTGTTCAGTAACATTCATTGTTGCAAAGGCCTTTAGTTTTGATTCAATTGATAACATTACTCCTTATCTTAGTGCATCCTGTATGTGTGATAACTCGAAAATGTGTTACTCATGAGCTTGGGAAATCACCTGTAAACAAATTATGTTTTGCTTCGCATGATTGATAATCAGAAATTTTAAGCACATAGTCGATTGATATCGCGATTTGGTTATTCATTTAGTGCTGCTAATTGTTACATATTGGAAACTAGATTCCTTGTGAATTATTACCTACTACATTCAACATATTTATTGCGATAAGTATATGTTAAATCCACCAAATATCTTTAAATATTTTAACTCTACGATATTTTGATATGTATACTTCCCGTTAGGCATAATATTATGTGTTTTTGGGTAGTACAACTAAGTTGCTTTGGATTGTGTTAGGTCACCTTTGGTTAGGTTCTGGAATGTTAAGTTTAAGTTAGGTTTAAAAACTATTGTCACTGGCTGCGAAAAGTTTTTATTATGTTGGCGAGAGGTTTCGCAATCCTGCAGATCTAGAAGAAAGTTTGGTTAGCAGACCATATCGGTAGTCCGCGATGACACAAATTTATCGTATATTTCACAAATTGTGAATTTTAAATTTTATATTATTGTATATAAAAAATGAAGTAAAACTGGACTTGATCTGAAACAATATTTAAAATACATAATAAATGTTATCCCCTGAGTTCTATGGCCATGCAATGATTCGAGATGGACGGATATGTGTTCAATCAGGGAAGCACTGCTCTTGACTAATAACTTTAAGTTGCATTTTATAATTTGTAATGTCGCTCCTGGATTTTTCCACTTAGTACATACACATAAAAAGTAAGACATTTGTAAGTCTGGACCTAGTGTAATAAAGTAATTCTGATATTTCATATATTAATGGTTTAAACGTTTGTTCAAACTGAGATAAAGCCACTTGATATACAGAGTAGGCCATCTTAATCAGTCAAAGCAAACCACTCTGAAGGTATGTTCGAGATAGAAAATTGACCCTAACAAAAGTTGTATGGCAACAAGGTGGCCTTCTGATGATGAACTTGAACTTTACCTTGAAGTTGACTTTTAGGATCATTTACATATCTTTTCTCGAAAATTTTCTAATGTAAGGTATTGATTTTTTTACGCAGCTGTACTAATATGATGACCCTCTTTCAAAATAAAAATTCAAAAAGTAGGGTTACTATTTAAAATTTTGAAGTCCTTGAAATGACCTTGAAAATTAATTTTCAAGGTCAAGTTTACTATAATTATCAGATGGTCCTAAGTTAGCCATACAACTTTTGTTAGGGTCAATTTTTGCTATCGAATATACCTTCGGAGTAGTTTACGTGGATGGATTAAGATGCCTCCCCTGTATGTCATTGCAATTATATTATTAACATTATTTTTGGAATATGTGATAATTTTTTTGAGTACTACATAAAGTTAGAGATATTTTATGGACATTTTTTGCTTTCCAAAATCGTTTATAAAATTTGTGTTATATCTTGTCAAACAGTGTTATTTTGAATTTCTGTTAATTGATGGAAATAGTAAATAAATTCACTCATTTCATAACAAAGAAATATCACACCTCACGTGTGTGTTAAATCAACATTGCAAAAATATATTTATATTAAATACTCGAGGTAGTGGCAATGTAATATTTCCATTATTATGACAGACATGAAGAGAAACGTGAATTCAGAAAATTATTACAATTCATCTGGAGTATCAAAATATAATTTTAGATTTAGGACTATTGATTTATTATGTTACGTTTGATTACTCTAGTGTAAAGGTAAAAGATAGCATCATTTATATTCTGTAATTACTGAAATTATACTCGTTATTAATGAGTGCGGCACAGTGCGGCACAACAGTGTATTGTGTTTATTTTAAAGTTCATCTGTTTACTAGTACAAAATCAATACAGATTATAAAGCTGAATGGGTTCAATCATTCAAATCATCAGAGTATTAGCTTGTTTGCAAAACATAAAATAAAAATGTTTACACAAAATCGGACAAAATATTGATAAAAATAAATGTAATTTGGCATAAAACTGGAAAGTCATTTGACAAATTGTGACACAATTGACAAAAGGGAAAAGTAAGAGAAACGACTGAGAAAAACTAAAAACATGATCCTTTTCAGTTGTCAAATATTTAGCTTTTTTTTTTAAATCTTGATTCAGTTAATGGGACCGGCCATTAACTGAATCTAGATTTTTGGTATTTCAATGGTACAACGGTTAAGATTATGTGTCAAAATACCAAAAATCTTCGTGAGATCTTGAATTTAGGAACTTAATTATCGTAAAGTTTAATTTTATTATTTGGATTGAAAATAGGATCATTTTTTTCAGGAGCTGTTCCGTGTAGCTAAGTTAGAGGAATTATTTAAACGCTACATAACAAGGATTAATAATGCGTATTTTACTTTATTTTTGATATTACAATTTTGCATAAGCGGATCTCATTTCTTTTTAGTTTTGTTTTTAAATATGGTAAGTAAGCTTTCCGAATTGCAAAATGGGAGTAATTTATGAGTACATATTGCAGGCCACGGATTCGTTGCCCATAGTATTACCTGATGTTATATTATTCGCTACGGTCTCTGTCTTGTCTATAGTTGGTATATTTTTAACCGAGACTGTTATGAAGGACAGCCCCAAACTTTTTAAAATATCAAGTCTACTGGCATTTGCACTATTGTATACAATTGATATAGGTATTCCGATTTACCACAGCCTGAAAAATGGAGAAAACTACAGGCCTTCGTATTCAACTCATCTTATTATGGCATGTTATGTCTTCTTCACAATCAAAAGTAATTTGTGGGCATTGGTACTTGGATTATTTGTTAGCACATCACATATGTTTGTGTTGGCATATATTACGTATGAAAATTCATCAGTATTATGGAGGCGGGTACGTTTACTTTGATATAGAAATATTATCCACTGACTAATTTTAATTCCAGTTGTGTTCTGATATAGTGTATTTGATTTGCATTAACGGAATTGGTTTATATTTCCGATTCATGGGCGAAATTGTACAGAGAAGAGGATTTTTGGATAGAAGAGAATGCGTGAGGTCGAATTTAGAATTAATTTATGCCAAAAATCAAGAGGTAAGTAACGCCACAATACATTGCTTTAAATAATTTAGATTATTTAGGAACAACTGATGTTGAGTATACTTCCAAGGAACATTATTGATAAAGTTAAGGAAAAGATTGCCAAAGAAGGCAACAAGATTTATAAATCAAAACCTTTCGAGTAAGTATTAAAGAACTCTTATTATTTAGATATTGGGTTGCCAAATTTTAGTAAAGTATCTATAGAATTAACATTATTTCAGCGATAGTTATTTAAAAACACATGATAATGTGACAATATTATATGCAGATATTGTTAATTACACCCAAATGACTACAAAACTGACACCGGTTACAAAATTAGTAGAAACGTTAAACGAGCTATTTGGAAGTTTTGATGATGCATCTGAGGCAAGTAATTGCTAACTTATTTCTACTATTGTTTTCTCTTCAATACGTTATTTACAGGTCCTGAATGTTTTGAGGATAAAATTTTTAGGTGATTGTTATTATTGCGTGGCGGGACTTCCACCGGACTCCATATCAAATCATGCAGATGCATGTGTCACCTTAGGCCTAAAAATGATTGAAATAATCAAAACTGTCAGGTTAGTTTGTATACATAGTTACATTTACATGTAATGATTACACATAATGTATAGAGAAAGCAGAGAATTGGAAATTGATATGAGGATTGGAATACATACTGGAAGTATAATTGGGGGGATCATTGGAATTTCGAAATGGCAGTACGATGTATGGTCTAAAGATGTACTCATAGCAAATAGAATGGAAACCACGGGTCGACCTGGGTAGGCAAACCTAATTCAAATTTATTAATTCATTAAATAATGCCAATTACAGGAAAGTTCATATCACAAAGCAAACGAAGGATCAATTGAAAGAGAAGTATAATATCAAGCGAGCTATTGTAAACGACGAAATGCTACAACAATATGAAATATCAGAAACGTTTTTAATATCATTGGATCAGGTAATTAAATATATTACATGTAAAACATATGGAATATAATGCACGTTCTAGGAACCTAAAACTGCCGAAGAGAGAAACAGAAAGTTAAGTGTAATTGGTGAGACTATTCTCAAAATAAGTAACGAACTACCAGTTGCCAGCCAAAAATCAGAAGTGATGAACCAATTCATGTACCAACGTCGCGCAAGTGGCCATCCCGTATTAGAAAGACGGACGAGTTGGAATCCCAACATTGAGAGACGCATTAGTGGGAATCCCAATATAGAGAGGCGTATCAGTGGAAATACGAGCTTACAAAATTTTCCTAGGCGAATGAGTTTAGCTATGAGGCGGTCTCTTGGTGGTGGTAAAAGACGTACTGCATTCATGGATAACAACATAAAACGATATTCAGAGAGCTTAGAGAGCACAAATGAAAAATTAAAAGAAGCTATCGATTCAATGCCTCTTTCGAAATATGAGTAATTATCAAGTAATTAAATCACACTTTACTGTATTAATTCGTTTAATTTTAGCCAATGGCTTCGAATGTCGGATATTAATCCGACGCTACTTCTATTCAAGAATTTTAAGAAAGAAGTCCAATATATTTTACAACCAGATCCTCTATTTAAATACTATCTACTTATCGAAATAATAGTTTTAACCTGCATTATAGTAATACAAAACATTAGCATGCCACAGTAAGCAACGCAAACATATATTGTTTATTTTAGTTAAATAATTCTTGATTTCAGTTGGGAATGGACAACTTTATTAGAATTGTGCATAATTGGGTCCATAGCGTTGATTTTAATACCATTAACTTGGACACAGTACATCTGGAATAGTTTCTACAAAAAAAGCAACAATGACGAGGAAAGTGTAGATTCTAGAAGTGTAAATAGTGCTGATACCGAAGACGATGAAACTGATACGATAAGCTATTACGAAGGTTCAGATTTATCTGATGAAGATAGTAGTAAAATGCCGAAAACCAAATTCGTCCTATTTTTTTACAAAATGTCCGAATTGATCACTAAAAATGCGTATCTCAGAACAATTATTTATGTATGCCTGTGCACCATTTTTACCGTATGCATATTTACAGAAATGGTAAGTGACATATTATTTTTTTCTTCTCTAGTTTATTTAAACGTTGAAAATGCCAATGAATATCAAGATTCTAGCGTTAATGCATGAAATGTTAAAATTATAAAAATAAAATATCCACAAGAGTCAGACGTTGCTATATGTATAAATAAAATGAATATGATGCGCGATTGCATACGATTCGAATATGATTCTGAATGTGGTGCGTGTTTTAGGTAATTAATTAATTGGTAAAGGTTTTGCAGTAATTACGATATTTAAGTCCTACCCATTTCATTATTTCGCTTTAATGGTGAATGCGCCGGGCAAAAAACAACAACTATAGTTTCATACTAACTGAAAGCGCAAAAATATTGCAGCCAAAATATAGTGTACAATTTATGGCGGCAAAACATTTTTGTGACTCATTTTACTACTCATTCAAAATAATATTTAGGTATTCAATATTGTTTAATACATTGTCACTCCAATTATAAAGTCATGAACGTGTAAGAAATTTATTCTTGCCTTAAGTATTACTTAGAAGTAGGAACATGACATTTGTGCCCATTGACGACGCCTATTCCCAATTTATAATCTACAAGCATTCGATTCAGTTTATTTGGCTAGTTAAATATTAGCAATTAGATAAATTTTTAGCTTTAAAATATTTATATTAAAAATATATATCGGGTATTGAATTGGTTAGGTATACATAGGAATTTAACATGTAATACCGCATTGTGCATTTTCCTGCTTCCCCGATTATTTTAGAGAAAAAGTACAAGAGCAAACAAATGTTTAGAAACAAAAAATCTACCAAATTATTCATATCTACGATGTGCTACCGGTGAGGAGAAAATGTAAATATTAAATGGTGATAAATAGGTACCTACATGTAAAAATTACCGTAGACAGTGAACAATCAGTGCAGTGAACCACCGAAACTTGTAATTTACTGTCAGTTTTGAAGTTTCATTTATCAATGTGTTTACCATTACACAATTAGCAACAAATATTCCGTTTTTAAAGCTTTACTATGCCGCTAATAGTCTTCCAATGTGAGCCTTGTACTAATATTGGGGTTATTTGTCACTGCAGCCACAGCGTATGTTTGATGAAACTTCAAAACTGACAGTAATTACAAGTTTCAGTTGTTCACTGTCAAGGCAACGGCCATTTTGACATGTATTTATCACCATTTAAATTGCACAATTTCTCCTCTCCGGTAGCACATCGATAATAGATATACATTAAATTAGGTTAATTTTTGGTTTTTAAACATTTGTTTACTCTTACAATTTTTCTCTAAAATAATCAGGGAAGTAGGAAAATGAACAAATGTGATTTTACATGTTAAATTCCTATGTGCACCAAACCAATTCAACACCCGGTATAAAAAGGGAAGTAATAGTTTCCAAGATGAAATAAAACATAATAAAATAAATTTATTAATATATTTAATCATGCATTTATTTCATCTTTATGCTGGTATTTAATAATAAATTGAACATATTTGAACCAGAACAAATATTTTGGAAACTAATTTAACTTGTGGATGGTTTTTGTCATCCTTTAAAAATAATTCTCTTGACATTATAAACTTATAGCAGCCCTAGTTTGACTATATATTTGTTTGTCTCTCAAATATAGTTGCATTGCGATTACACGAAGAGTATTGCCCCAAGGACTATCGGTGTAACACATTTGGGACGATTCTATTCTAGTGAGGAAGCAGATACCAGAAAATCAGACAGATGCGTCATTCCATGGGTAAGTTTAAACCATAGACTTCGTCTTATGCTCTGGGCATATGCCCAGAGAGTTCGTCATATGCTCTGGGCGGGAGTGAACCCCATAAATATAGCTTACCCGGAGCCTTAACTTACTAACCCCCATATGGTTTCGTTGGTTAATGAGTTCAGAATACACATCACATTAGAAACTTCTCCTTCGCACATCAAACCAAAATTTAATAAAATTTTACCATTTTCAATGTTTTTGGAGATTCCAGAAATTTTAAATTGATGGAATTCCAATATAATAATACCATATATACAGGGTGTCTCGTGACATACTGCCATACGTTAAAGGTGTAATACTGAGGTCATTTTAAGTCAAAATCATGATATGTCTTATGAAAAATTTGTCTTATGAACCTTTATCAAAAACTTCTTTTGTCACTGAAATACAAACAATTTTAATTTCAAGTAATTTTAGGTGCTATTGTTCATTTCATGTAAATAAAATCTAGTTCACTATGAATTTATAGTTTTTTTGTTATTAATGTTTTTCAGTAAATGTCATAAATTTGATATTATGTGGTTTATTCAGGGTAATGTTCTGTGGTTAATTATTCAATTTACATGAAGACGTTTATATTTTTGAATGAAGAGTATGAAGACATACATTTTCTGTACGGATACTACAATGGAAATGCAAGAGCAGCTGAGGAGTATCGCCGTCGATAAAAATTCATAACTGGATTCTGTTAACCGTCAACGTCTAAAGCCTCGTTTACATTTGGAAAGTTTACTGGCGGAAAGTACTTACCGCCAGTAAACTTACGATGTGTAAACCAGAAAAACGTCTGTCAAGAAATAAACTAAACAAGAAAGTAAGACGTTTTTCTGGTTTACACATCGTTAGTTTACTGGCGGCAAGTACTTTCCACCAGTAAACTTTCCAAATGTAAACGAAGCTTAAAGTAACTTAAAATTTAAAATACTTGTATTTCAGTAATTAAGAAGTTTCCGATATTGACTTCAGCATTACACACATAATGTATGGCAGATATGTCACGGCACCCTGAATATATGTATAAACGATCTGTATTGGTCTATCGACCCCATTTGGGGTCTTTCGCCCAGAATATGCCATATATTTTTTTAAATTACTGAAATGTTTGACACTTGACGCTTGATTTTAGTCACTTAGTTTACTTTACCACGGAATAATGTATTACATAAACAATAATTAAGTTGTTCATTAAAGGAGTCATTAGGACTAATATATTTTTTTTATTTTATACAAAACAACTATATTATACTAAAAACAAGTTGAATCTGCTGTTGAATATTTAGTGAAAATTGAACAATTTTAATACTGCTATGGCAGTAAAAGCCTATTGATTAGTCGCAGCATTAACTTACCGAAAAACTCGGTTTCAGTTCGCTACGAGTAATTAGATTGTAGTATAAATTATTCTTTCTTCTTTCTTCTTACTTTACATATCACATGTCAAACAATTTTTTTTTCAATTTCGATATTATTCAAATTCTACACTGAGTTTCATATTTTTTTGAAAACTGTAAAAATATTTAACAATATTTGACACATCAAATCACCATCATGTACTGTGTTATATTTTCGAAGTAATACAAGATTTTATGACGCCTTGAAAATGAAAGTACGAACGTTTTATTGAAAATTTTGTATAGTGAATTTATTTAAATTTGCTGTGGGAAATTCATATTCAGTCGGAGATTCAACAACATTATAATGCCCTGGACGAAAATTGAACCCCCGACTATTGTTAGTCGAAGCCTTAACACATTACGTCTCATGAGCTTATTTATTAATTTACATGTATTATATTTGTTTCAGCACATGACCGAGACGTGCATTCTAACAATCGCAATGAGTTTTCTCTTTTTGAGAATTCACGCATGGTTGAAGTTAGTTTATGGAATCGTGGTGACATCTTTGTATTCGTTTTGTTTATGGTACTACACATACGACTATTACGAGGTAAATAACTTACTAATGCGATGTTGATAGTAGTAATCCTATACGTGTATAAAAACACAGAAAACTGTTTTTCTTAAATATCGAATATTTTCCTAATTAAATAAATAAAATTAAATAATTAATAACAATTATATCTTGAATGAAAACAAAATATGCAAGATGAGTTTGAATATTTAAAGAACGTAAAATATTTATTGTTGTAATTATTTAGTATTACAATATACAGTATGTCCCCGGATTGAGTTTACAGGAGGGATTTTTTTTTAAATTCTTATTTTAAAGTAAAAATCTTATAGGAATTAAAATTCCTGCTTGGTCTGAAACTACCATTTCAGTAATTAAAACATTGATTTATTTATACAGGGTGTTGGCTAAATAAAACAAACATAAATCTAATTTTGACACTTTAGAAAAATAACATCATTTAAACTATCCACCACCATTTTCATCACACAGTGCAAGCCTGGTGTGGTAGCCACCACATTTCATTTGTTTTGCATTTCTTCAAAAGTTATTGATGCAAATAAATATTGATGCAAATAAATTTTCAGTATTATTTTCTGCATTTGGGTGATTGTTTGAATGATTATATTTTTCTATAATGTTGTTAGATGTAATTTTAAATTCTTTTTGCAAATAGTAAATAAATAAGTGTCAAAATAAGATTATAAAATTTTGATTTTGCCAACACCCTGTATAAAAAATCAAAGTTTCAATCACTAAACTGGTAGTTTCAGATCAAGCAGGAATTATAATCCCTATAACATTTTTACTTAAAAGTAAAAATTAAGAAAAATTTTCTCTTGTAAACTCAATCCGGGGACATACTGTATAATAAAAATCATTCATTGAAGACATCTTCAATTGTATAAGTTTTTTCAATTTTAATTTTAATTGTTATATTAGTGTAAAGTGATGCTCATATTTATATCCATAGAAATTATATTCCCCAAGACTGTAACATTGCACTTTATGAAACATACTCCCTCATTTATTATATACATTTTAAGGTAGTTTATTTCAAAAATTTGCTATTGACCTTTGCCTTTCAACCTTAATTTTATTATTAAATTACAACTACACGTCGGCTATTTGTGATGTTTCGAGTGGTTAGATATTTTTAATAGAGCCGCAAACGTTAATTGATTGTGGGAAATTATCATGTACCGGTACACGTAATTGGTTTTCATAATGCCGTTCCCATATTTGCTTAGTTCTCGTGTGCTCTTGCTAGGGCAGATCAAAGCTAATTACCACATTATGTAAATATAAATGAGTACCCCTTTGAATTTTATTATCTGTAAAATAGTTACTATTTGCAAACTGATTAAATAATTGATATGATTGGAGTATTCGATATTTGTTTAAGATATATAATTATAAAACAATATTAAGAAAAATTGTCCAGAATTGACCCAAAATTAAAGAATACATATTTGGTCGAGTCAAATAAAATTTTCGACCTAAATTAAATAATTTGCAAATAAGTCAATGATCAAGTAACACGGGAATATAATGTTTGAAGACAGATGCTTCAATGGTTCAAAATGTGGTGATAACTAAGCTTTTCCGGAACAATCTAATAAAATAGTTAAAACGCAAGGAATGCGGTCGTAAACCTCATTTACTGTTATTATTTTAGGAGAACAAAAATAACGAACATTATGTTACCCTAAGAAGTAGGAAATAGGTATTATTTCGTGAAATTTGGTTAACTGAAATTCTGATAGTTTTTTGTTGTTGTTATAATTAAATTATTGAAATTTTTATTCACATACAACATTTGTGTGGTAATGGTAGAGAATCATATTTCGGATGTAATGAAAATTAACATTATTGTTATACATTTTAGAATAGTGAAACTTTTAACTATAATATGAAACCTTATGTGGCACATATCTTAAGCATAGTTTACTTAACGTTAACCTTGCACTTAATCAATCGACAATCAGACTACATGAATCGCTTGGACCACAAATGGAACCAGCAACTAATAGAAGAAGAAGAGGAAGCCAGTGTAATTAAAGATCTTAATTACAATCTTTTGAAAAACATTCTACCAATTCATGTTGGTAAGTGGTTGGGAAGGCGATTGTTCGTGATCATATAAAATATAAATATTTCAGCCAACATATATCTCAACGTTAAGAGAATTAAGGAGTTATATTACGAGGAGTACAAAAACGTGGCCGTTATGTTTGCGTCCATTGTAGACTATAAAATTGAAGATTTACCTCCAATAATGTTTGTTAAAATAATGGATCAAATTATTTGCGATTTTGACATGGTGAGTTTATTATAATTATTAACCATACAGAACTTATACACAAAAATACTCAAAGCAAGCAGCAATTGAAAACAAAATACAAAACAAAGGTGGCATTTGAAAGCAAGGTTGGTATATAATATTTGTTTTGATAATCTGGAAAATCTGGAGTACATTATTTGAAAGCATACTATAAAGCAACAGTATTTAAAAAAATAGGTGCCTTATTTTACCCATTTCTCAAAAATGTATAAGATGCAAGCTGTGAAATGCAACAATATCGTACTTTTGTTATCATTGCTATTAACCTAAAGCTACAAAACATGATCAAATAATAAGAATAGTATTCTAAATATCTGTCAATTAATTCTAAGTCAAACAGTTTAAAAGCTTCAAACTTCATAAATGATAATCATTTATGAAAATATGATCAACGTTTTTGTTTTCTTGCACCTTACAAATGTGTTTTTCCAACCTTCTAACTTTATTACTTGGTACATGCTTTTTCACGGTTTTATAATTTTCAGCTCTTACAGGCGGATAACTTTAAACATAAAATAGAGAAAATCAAACTCGCAAACTGGACGTATATGGCTGCTTGTGGTTTGATTCCAGGCCAGAAAAACGATGATCTTGATGATGAGAATGATAGTTCTGGTGAGGAAAAGGTAGTGACGCTGTTGAAATTTGCTGTGGGAATCAGAAGGATTTTACGCAAGATTAACGTTGAGTCCATGCAAAGTTTCAAACTGAGAATAGGTAAGCATTGTTGGATGAATGGCATGGAATAGATATATACTTGTGGTCTTGTAGGAATTTGCCACGGGGAAGTGACGGCTGGTGTTGTTGGTTCCAAGAAACCGTTGTACGATATTTGGGGCGATACTGTCAATATGGCATCACGGATGGACAGCACTGGTAGACCAAATGAGATTCAGATAACGGAAAATACAGCGATGGCTTTAAAGAAAGAACGAATCAAATGTGAATTTAGAGATTATATATTTGTTAAAGGGAAGTCAGAGAATGTACCTACTTATTTTGTATCTAGTGATGAGAATGGTGATTTAATCTTCGAGGGTAATGAAAATTGATGTGATTAACTATTTGCATCTTGACAAAATTACTGTGATTATTCGTAACAACACGACCAAAACTGAGAATTTTATATTTTCAAATAATCACGTATAAATTGTATTTTTATGAAATATTTGGAAATATGCGGGCAGTTGGCAATAAGGCAGGGTGGATTATTAATTTGCACATATATTTATTCTATATTGTAAGTTGTAACAAGTAGATTATAACAGGACAATTATTGCTGTACCTATTTTCTGGATATAGGATGACTATGCGTGGTAGCTGTGCTATTGATGTGTACAAATATTAATTATACATTGCTTCAATTCATTCATTTTATTAATGAATATTGAATTCCATTTGAAAAATCTATTTTGTATAATGTATTTTTATGAATTTTTTATGATGTAAAACTAATTTAATTTTAATAAATAAAATGATTTTAGTATCCCATTTAGATAATATACAAAACCAGTTGTTATTCGGGCGTACAGGGGTACTCAAAAATACTGGATAATTATGTAAATTTAGCTGCTAGAACACGAGCATTATTTGTAGAGTAATTTTTAAAATCTGTTGGAGGTGCTAGATGAAGTTAAAAATATTTTGTTATACGGTATATTTTAAATAGTTTGTACCGGACGGACGGCATTAAAATATATTTTTAAAGTAAAATATGAAGATGTGTCAATAAATGTGCACGGGTAGAGTTAAAGAGTATTGAATTTTGTATATAAAGAACAATATAGGTATACAACTTGAGGTTTAGCAGGTAATTGTTTGCATAATCTTAAATTTGATTAAATTTCTATATATCTATAACAAATTTAATTGTGATTGAAATTACAAATTTAAAAATGTAAGTCACGAATTTTAGATATGATTCAGCAGTCTGCAAGTATTTGATCTCAATGATCGGTGTAAGACGTAGGTATTATTATCATCAAACTCACACATCTTGAAAATGTTATCACAAATATTACGGGTAAATGACTAATTACATTATGCAACACAACGAACTCCATGCCATAATTACAAAATATTCTGTTTGCAGAAATAAATCATCCAAGTAATAAGTCAGAAAAATGATCGATATTTATTTATTATTTGCTAAGTAGCAAAACGTGCCTATTGAATAATGCGGTAGTCAAAACTGATAGGCGGTATTTTTCTATATATTTTAAAATAGTGATCCTCCAGAACCGGAAATTGTTTTCAAAAATTACAATTTTTTTAAAACTCATATATCATGAAAACCTATGTTACGAAAGTGAAAAACTCAATATTTATACAATTTAATTATCTAAACGACATACGTTCAGTATATTCATTAACTTGTCTGAAAAGTCTTGAAGAACGCAACTTACGATTATAGAATTTAGACACAATTCTCTAATTCAGTAAACCTATTACGGTATCATAAGTGCGTGTATGCTCCTTTAAGAAAAATAGATTACCACTGCTGCTGAAGTATAACCCAACCTACCTTAACATAGTCATAATAAAATAGTGAAGAAGTGCATTTGTGCATTAATTTCATAGCATTTTTACCACGATTGAGCTCCAGGAACATATAGGTACCTAATTAAAATGGTGATAAAAAAAGAAATTTTCTTGTTAAAAGGTGTACAACAGTCGCAAGATCGAAACGTGTCGGAAATTCGTTTTTAATAGATATTGCAAAACGTGCACCAGGTGTTTTAATTAACCCTATAATTAATGAGTTAATTGAAAAATAATCTTCATCACTTTTTTTAATTTATATCTTAACTGTCAGTTGTAATAAAAAATGTATATTTTATCAGTGATGAACTATAGCCACAAATTACCAATTGTAACTTTTATTGTAGTACGACCTGTTTGCCCAAAAAACGTTTTTTTGTTTCCCAAAATCGTACTCTGGAGAAATCCTTCAGGAGTCCCTTTTTCAACTCGCACATTTTATTGAGAAGTAATTTATGCTCAACAACTTGCCTTATTATTAAATACAATTACTTTGAACACATAGCGCAAAACGACATAGCAAGAAATTATAATCATGTGTGCAGCAAGATTTAGATTTGCCATATATAATTTCGGTGAATGGCTACGTGTCTTTTCCATATCAATAACAAATTATCACATGCGATTCTAGTCGAGTCATGAAGTTCTTATGACGAGCTGTCAGCGTGTCTAGCAGAGTGCCATCGTCAACAGCTCGTAACTTGGCAATCACTTATTTCTTTCGGCTCAATTACCCACTATTTATAACCCACCATTTCCCTTACTATTTTAGATCTTACATTCATCGTCAATAAGTAACCCCATTATCGAATTCATTTTTCAAAATTCCAAACATATTTTTACAGATTGTATAAATAGATTTGCCTAAGTGAATTACGTTTTACGTCGCTTATTATAAACCAACTCTTATAACCGTGATTCAATAAAAAAATATCCACGTTAGAAATATTGCAGTAACACTTTAGAATTAATATTTTTTGAGATCGAATTTACTATTGCTTACAAACGTAATGTGTATACATCTAATATCGAATATGTGTAAATTGGGTTAAGTAGCACGCCTATTTTAAATTAGGACGCAGATTCTAATTTCGTTTTCCAAATAATGTCAGTTTGTACGTAAATCACCCATAAATAAAATAATGAAAAATCTCTTATAGTTTGCAAAACGCATACCTACTCCAGGGCCATTTATTTATCTTATCGACTACACTTCTTAAGTTAAATTGCGTACCACCATGTGTGGCTCCCGATATGCCTGGCACTTGAAACAATTCCCATTCTGAGAATGCAACGATTAAACTGAACTGGTACTGATAAAAATTAGCACAGGTCCATGAGGGAAAATATTATAATTCACCTACTAAAATAAAAATGACGCCGATGCTTGTGGGATTTTATGTATTTTATCGATATTTAGATCAGAGCTAATTTAAAGAAGTGATGGTGTATTACGCCGAACCTCGTTACATGATAGCTATAAAAACTCAATGCTTGTTATCACGATTCCTCAGAATTTTATTAAGAATTCATCGAAATTTATGTAAACATTAGCAAACGTTTGGGTTTTGATTACGTGGTATTAATACGTTATAAGTGAAATTCATATCGCGCTCTCGGTAGATTCGATAAGCCTGTATTTCCATTTTACATAAGGATGGATCAGGTTTCGTATTATCGCCAGTCATTGCGACTACGAATCTTTGAATTGTTGTTACCGGATATTCTTATCACTTACTTAATATATAATATTACCGTTTGTTAATTACTGTAATTGATATCTATTAAATTAAACGTCTTCATGTGTGATATGCGTAATTAAATTAATATTTATTTGTGCGTAGTAATGTGTGCACACGGTGTATTACATTTTTAAAGCTAAGAAATCGTAACGAATTATGAAGCTATGGTGTTTTTAACTATTCTTCCATTAATAACAAAACAATATTGAGAATTGTGTTTGAACATTTGTTGGTTTGAAGAGGCCAAATAATCCGATAACGCCAAGCCATGTTTTCTGAAATAGGTTGAAGTGAATATCAGAGAAATGCCAGTCTTGAATTTTCTGTGGCTGGAGGGTTAAAAAACTTAAAATTTTGATTCTAATTCGTTTATATTTTTTAATATTTCATTTACTTTACTATACAGCTTTTTTGTCTTGTGTTATATAATAGTATATTATTTTACGTGGAGGAGAAGTGAGACATTTCATGGCGCGGCCGAGTTTAGAATAGAAGGCAAGCCACGAAAAGTCACTTCGCCTCCAAGTGAAATATACTATTTTTTCTATAAACGTACTGCAAAATACCAAAAATCGTAATTGTGATATATAATTATTACAAATAAATTTAATATCAAATAATGCATCGTATGGTTTTTTGTTTTCTTGACAGAAACTATTTCAGCATCTGACAGTGACAATGATAATTTTTGTTGAACAAACCAGTTATAGATTTAATCTGTTATTAGTGAAAGCAGTATATCTACCAGAAAATAGGAAAAGAATTGCAAAACACTCATATATTTAATTGTTATATGATGATATTTACAGTATTGCTTGGCGTTGTTTATTTAATGCTGCCATGACAACACTTTCCCTTCCGCCGACAGGGAAAGGAAAAGTAAAACTCCGCTGGCGGAAATGTGACATTTTTCCACAGTCAACTTAGTTAAATAATAACATGATTTTCTAACGTTTGAAGAAAAAATAATTTTTCATCAATTAATCAAATTTTGTACGGCCAATTAAGATGAACACAAAGAGATCAGAAATGGAGTTAGTTTCCAACCTTCATATACATATCCGATACATAATATTCGAAAGATCAGAAGTAGTAGGAGTATTTAAAATAACTATAGTAAATTTGACTTTTTTTAACCAAAAATATCAATCATATAACCTATAAATTGTAAACAAAAACAAAACTTGTATCGAACATAATATTAATTAATATTTTTGTCATTCTAAGGCAATTAAGATATTTTTATTGGGATTATTTCCTGGAGCTCTGGAGCAATCATTGTTTTTAAAATAAAGCCTCATAATTTCTTCAATGGAATAAATCTTCTTAGTACTGTCTCTGTTGCGTGTGTACTTTTGTTGCTAGATGCATTCTTGTTAATAACCCTCAACTTTCAAAAGGATACCCCAAATTCCTGATATTTTTAAATGAAATTATAATACGATTCTTGGCATGGCGGTGTTTTGTTGCTAGATGCATTTTTGTTAATAATCCTCAACTTTCAAAGGGCTACCCCAAATTCTTGATATTTTTATATGAAATTATAATACGATTCTTCGCATGGGGGTGTTTATAAACTTTCAAAATATTGCCGGTGATAACTCAAGGGTGTTTTCAAGGTAAACATACACACAACTTATCCCTTATCTACCCCCCTATAGACGGTACATAATCTGCTACTTAAGAGTGTCATGGTGCGCAATAAGTGTGCGACATATTAACAATAAGTGGTGTAATATATTACCCAAGTCTTGTGACTTGGCCCTTGTCGTTCCGAACGAGACCTCTTGTCTGGACAGAAACCATTTAGGCACTTGAGGACCAGGGCAGCATTCCCGTATTTTTACTGAAATTATTGACTTGCGGAAGGATTTGTGTGACTCCTTCAACCGGGATGCATACGAAAATAAGGATAGAAGTGCAACACGTATAATGAACCACTATAGGATTATTCAATATATGTCAATACTTCTTTATTATTAGACAATGTTTTTGCACTAATAATAATAATAATTATAGCAGAAACAATTGACAATATGGATAGAAAGAAAGACAGAAAGGTGAAAATATAATAACTGGAATATAATTTATTTATTGATACAAATCATTTAACTTATATGAATATGTACTTATCTAAATACATGTAAATACGTTATACATTGTAGATATATCTACAATATTGCAAACAATACAGCTCTATAGAGGAAAATTAATGTCTGTCTCTATAAGAATTCGCACCAGCGATAAAAATAAATAAAACATGAATATTCTAAAAAGAAACACCATCGGAAATTCAATGCAGAAGAGATAAAAAATTTCAGGAACCTAGATCTGCTAGATTGCTTCTTCTGGGCTATAAACGTTACACTGACTGACTGCAAAATAATAATAATAATAATAATAATAATATTAAATTTTTCTTTTACCAAGTATACAGTACAATACCAATGTAGGAGCAATACCACTTGGCACAAGACACTAACTATACTCTGTTCCATTTTTATTTTTAATTAAGAAGGCTGTGGTTAAGTTGGAAGTTTTATACATTAACACCAACAAAAATGATCTGACAGTGAAAAAATGATTAAATGTCAGATTTCTAACAACGTTGCCTAATTCATATATTAAAATAATTAAATTATTGCTTCAATCATTCAAGTGTGCTGGTTTAAAGTAAAGCAATCATCAACTATATTTTATATTATAATTTGACTGATTTGCTTTCGTAAAAAAAAGCAAATAAATTCTGTACTTAATAGATATTCAATTTGATGGCAACATTGCCCACTGTCATAAAATATGATCTCTTTTTTAAGTATTACTAAATTTTACTCTAGTGACTTTTTACATTGGCTAACAATACCGTCACCCTAACATGGCCAACTTAGTTAACAATAAAAATGGAACAGAGTATATATTGAATTTCGAAGATGAAATGCAGAACTATGTCATCTGTGATCTGTTAATTGAAAACAAATTATAGTAATATACTTAAAATTACAGCAATAATAATAAAAAAGGATGTTATAAATATTAGAGAATTTTCAAAAATTAATCGATTGGTTTTCAAAATATCTTGCTTTGAAATTTTGGATCGGTCGCCATTTTGTTATTTGATAAAATAGAAAATAATTGTAAATACACATGTTTTAGAGAACCGAAAGCGCATGTTGAACATTTTTGTAATTTTTAAATATTCCTTAAAATAAGGGAGTAATGACAATTTTTCGAAAAAAAAGAACGCTAATAACTATGAACTTGGGCCCCAATTCAAAAATTTGAACTAAGAAAAGTTGTTTGTTTAAATGAGTTCTAACTGCCATTTTCGGGTGTTACAACTTAGTATTAACACTATTACAATATATGACAAAATATTCCGAATATATACTACATTTTGTAATAAGAGATGAAAATACCGTTTTTGTTTTCGTAAGTGGGCAGCTATTCACGAGACGAGCAAACGGGCAGTGGGGCAAGTCCACGAACGAAAAAACACGTATTTAGTCTCTTAAATAATTAGATTTAGTTGAACAATTAAACTGCTCCTAAATAGCCAAAAAGACCAAATTAGCTGGATAGCCAAAAGAATCAACATAATTCACATAACGTTAACCTTTGCAAATGAAGCGTCCCAGACACGTAGGCGCCCAATTCTTAAACTGTAACACCTCTTAGCTGTGGTTAGGTGGTTTTATTATTAATGAATGAACTTCTATTTATAGTGTTGGCGGTGTCTAACAAGTTGGTTGATAAATGAAATCCACCAACCACAAAATTAGTAAATAACCAAGACACCACATCCCCAACAAGAGGAGCGTGCTCAAAATTTCAATACGAAAATTCTGAGTCAGTGATAAAAACTTCATTATTAGATCATGGGCTATAATGGAAGACGGAAATCAGATTTACGACACTGATATGTTATCTCTTTTGAGAAGGAAGGAAGGGGACCAATCTAAATATTTGAATCACAATTAATGAAAAAAGTCACGTACGCATTGGTAAAGTACGCACACAAAGCGTTTGCAATATTACAAGTTTATTCAACAGAAGCTGGCAATTCCTGCTTATTTACGGTGTTTGTAATGTAATGCCGGATATGGGTCGAGCGAAATCCATAGACGCAAAATGTCCATGTGTGGTAGACAACTTCTTGGCCATGGTAATTACACGTAGCAGCAGTAATACCGTGTCAATAACTAAACAAATAAATTATTTTTATTTCAAAATCAATCAACGGAAGTTTATCTATATGGACTACATAAAGATGCGCCCAATTTTGTATCCAAACATCTGAGGTCTGCTGGTAGAAAATAGGAATAACATAAAATTGTAATAAACGGAATAACAAAATTTTCGGTCTATAGCTTCCATAGCCATTTTTTGTCGACAAGAAAACCCGGAGCCAGATACTATAATTTTCTTTCATATGGATTTCGCGTCATTCGCTTTAATTTCGCTAAAAAGTGAATTTAGTAGGGCCACTGATTAAAGTAATCCACGTGTCTGGCATAACAGTATTGATAAAGTTATTTACGAGTAATTATGTTGATCATTGCAATATTATTTAAAACGCTGACACGAAATGTGTGCTGTTAAAAGGTACACTCTTGAGTTTTTCATGATTTTTATCCATTTATCTATCTCTGGATAATATTTATTCCTGTGTTGCTGCAACCAAATAGCGCTACATTAATCAGCCGCCATCTCAATTGAAGACTTGATGAACAGTACTTCGTTTACTACTTAATGTTCAGCTGACTCCGGGTTTTCTGGCGAATCGTTTGTGCTCGCCGACAAAAGGATCGTGCCTAATTAATCGTCATATTTTGCGAGTTCCAATTGAAATTTATAATAGTTATTAAAACATTAAATAAAAAACTGTCTTCATCCACTTACACAGCATAATATTAAAAACAGAGTGTGTATTATGAAGCCCGTGTGGCGTATCGAGTTAAGGCTTCAACTGATCAAAGGTCGAGGTCCGTGAAGTTAGACCCCCCCCCCCCCCCCCCCCAACTTTGAATTAATAATATTTAGTGCTTAATTAGTGCTAATTTAGTGCCGTTAATTTCAGAATTTGTGCGTAATTAGTTGAATTAATTGAAGTCGTGTTTAATAAGCGTTATTATTTAACAGGAAACCCTGCAATTTATTTAGTAGGAATATGTTGATGATTTTTTTTCTGTGTAAGCAGTCTTTTTACTTCAAACACGCTTTTTAATACTTCTTAATTGCTTATTATTTTGTTAATTCAATTTTATTCAGTTTAAAACATTTTTGTATTAAGATTTTCGACTCAGAATTTCGCCAATTTATACACACCCTGTATATAAATGTATATGAAATGGTGGATATGGTTTATATACTGGGTGAAAGTGAGTGGAACCCTTTGCTGGCGAACAAAATCTATTGAGGTATAATAAATTAATATAACATTTCATCCAGTACATAAACCATATACCATATCCACCTTTTGAATTTGCGAAACATTCATTTTCACGAGAAAATTAAAACGTGACGTTTAATAAATGTTACTTTGACGTTGGTATGTTACAGTTAATTGATTTTATTTCGATGATATCTGTGTTCATTTTTCAGAAAATCCGAATTATCTAAAAGCGGAAAAATATAAGGGGTGATAAGTAAGTTATGTAAGTGTTAAGTACGTTAAGTAAGTTATGGCCCTTCAAATTGTTCCAAAATTTATGAGACTTGCTGCCAAAAGATACCCCAGGCAGTTGTTTAGACACGGGCAAAGTCCCAACCTAACCTATTAATATTTACAAGAAAAAAAAAACTTCTCAAGCGTTAAAGAGCATTGCAAACACTAAACGGATATATACAGCTTAAAAAAGGGCAAATTAAAATATGTAAAGTTATACATACTAAAATTAAAAAAAACTAGGTTAAAGGCTGCTCTGCAAAAATGGTACACCCTGTATAGTGCCAAATAATATTACAAATTGCACTTTGGCCTCCTGTTCGCATTAGCATTTGGTTTATTTCGATTTCATTAAAGGTGTAGGTGTAATCGAGATTTCTCATATTAATGACACCCTGTATATTATTTTTCGCGTTTTTTAGCCAAAAACTTCAAATATCTCAAAAATTATGCATTAAAAAAAAAGGTGAAACAAAAGTTGTTTAGAATTGAATTTCTATAAAATATCACTTATTCAAATTTTCGAGAAAAAAATTAATCAAACAAGACGAAAACTATGCGAGATTTTTCGAGAATTTTCCGCAATTTCCATTTTCAACTGTTATTTGTGATTAAATAAATCAAACAACTGATGTTTTGTTTTTAAAACATTAATTTTCGGCGTAATCCGTGATTCATTGAAAAATATAGTGACCGCCAAAAGTCGGCATCATATGGGGGACTTTTTTATTATTGATTTTTCAGAAAGCTTTTTTACGATATTAATTTGTGTTTGTCTAAAAACCTTATTAGTCCGTATCGATGTACCGAGTGATTTTTACATACCAAGAAAATCTCGTTTTTCAAAATGATGAAAATCGAAATATGCTAATTTACGGAAATCACGAGAGATATCAATGTTATTTTTTATTGCGCATTAGTTTTCGATTACCGAATCATTTAAAGTTCATGAAGTTTTTTTTTTGTTTTCTGTACCTTTTGAAAAAAATTGATTTAAAATGTGTTTTTCAAATTTTTAGGATTTTACTTACCAAAACTATATTTCAATTGTTGCAAAAGTTACAGACAACAAAAAACCTTATGAGTTTCAAATGATTCAGTAATTTAAAACCAACAAGCAATAAACAAATCTCATTTAAATTTCGTTTGATTTCCGAAAATGAGCACCATTTCGATTTTCATAATTGAAAAAAACGATATTTTCTAGTTAAATAGAAATCACTCGGCACATCTGATAGTGGCTAATAAGGTTTTTGGACAAACACAAATTAATGACGTAAAAAAAGTTTTTTGAAACAAGAACGCAAAATAAGCATATTTCGCATGTGTGAATAGCATAGGAATTACATGATGCATAAATTCGAATTTTCGAAATATTTCAAAAACTACTTATTTTGGGAATATGGTTGTATAATCCTTTTTGTAGCAAATGGCGCTTACTTTTAGTGAGAGAGTTTAGTGGGAGTTTAGTGTAACTAAAGACATTTTTAACGGCACAAATTAGCACTAATAAAACACTAAATATTGGCATAAAAAATGATTTTTAAAATTTTTCATTAAAAATATTGGGGGGGGGGGGGGCTGGAGCGGTTTGGTTAGACATGAATAACTCTTTTATAAATTACGCACAAATTAAATTAACGGCACAAATTAACAGTCATTAAGCACCAAATATTGGCATAAAGGAATTGGAAAATTCATAGTGGGGGGGGCTGGAGCGGTTTGGTTAGACATGAATAACTCTTTTATTAATCACGCAAAAATTCTAAAATTAACGGCACAAATTAGCATTAATTAAGCACTAATTAAAAATATTTATTAAAAAGTTATTTGAAAAAATCCAGCCAAAGAAAGCTGATTCCGTTATACTCAGGTAGAAATACTTCCAACCTTATATCGGGGTTCGAACAGTTTTTTTTCGTTTCTGTTTTCGTTCTGGTTCAATTATAAAAATAAATATTGGTTCGGTTCCGGTTTGCAAAAAAAAAGGTTTTTTCCGGTTTCAGGTTTTCGGTTCAGTTCCGGTTCGAAGCCCTGCCTCCTATCACGTTCGTTGTACCGGAAGTGGCCATCAACTATTATAATTTAAATAGAACACCCTATATGTTATTATATTTTTGGCTTCCCCGTTTAATTTTGTACATCCTTTGTAGAGAAGTATGTACACTTATTTCTTTTAATTTCTGAGATTTTTACCTTAAAAATATGTTTTTTGAAAAATGACTTCATCTTCTCATAGAGATGAGATAGAAACGAGAATTCGATCTCAAATTATACCTGAAAGATCCCTGAACGATACTATGTGTGAAATATTTTGCATCTGCAAATTTTGACAATTAGTATTTCAAAAATGACATTATTTAAGTACCCACTGAAATATTTATGCTTTATTTATTTTAAATGAAATGATTATTATTAACTACAACAAAGTATTACACAAAGTTTACGTGACACACACTATATTATTAAGCTCTTAGTTTCAAAAATAATGTGGCAATTTAAAAAAAAAAAACATTTAAAAGGGTTTTATATCATTTTTACTTATTTTGTCGTGTTCTAAATATCTAATATTTTTAGCCTAGCTAACAGCAAAATTCGTCAAAGATATAAAAAAAATGTAGTGCGAGGGTGACATTATACAAACTATTGTCAACTTTTATGAAATTTGTACACATATTTCTATTAAATAACCCATTCCAATTTTTTTTATACATTTAGTTAATTTCCTAAATGTGTTAGGAATTGAGATAGGGTTGTAATTTGGAAAAATGTTTGTCTTTTAATTCCACATGGAATGACATAAAAATATACAGGGGCTCCAATTTAAACTAAGAAAAATAAAGTGCTTTAAAGTTTGAAAAGTTTTGGACACTAAATTTTGGACACTCTGTATAATGCATATCAATAACACTTGGTTAACGCAACTGTCAGACCTTATTTAATGAGTACCTGGTATGGTTTTATTAACGAGGCACTATTTTTATCCCTTATTAATTTTCTTAACCAATGGTGCAAAACTGTTTTTTTTCAGTTTTTATTTTTTTGTGCTAATATCACTGAACCGATTTCAATAAAATTGTATGGGTATGTAGGCATCCATAAACGACACACAAATAAGCAACAAAAAATATACCATGCAATCTAAAAATATACATCATGATGACGTCACACTTTTTTGGGACACCCTATATTATCAAAAATATTTTCCTGAAATACACCCCAGAATGCAAATAAAGTCTGCAAAATATCAAAATCCTTACTCAATTAGTAACTGAGCTATAGAAGACGGGAGGTGAAATGACGGACCCTGTATATATCTTCTTTATTCTTTCTAGTAATCTAAAATTTTTAAAAACATACATAGCAACATTTTTGCTTCAGGTATGATTTATAGAAAACGTTTATTGCCTCCTTTGGAGAGATACGAGATTCGATTCGAAAGAAGGCAATAAACGCTAATAAGCTCAGCAATTTTTCGAAGAACAGGTGAACAGAAAACAAAAAATATGATTTTAGATTTACAAGATTGTGAAGTTGATAAGCATAGGCCGTAAGTTAGGCACTAAAAAAAATAGGCGAAAAAAGGCAAAAAGGCAGCAAAGAGTGCAAAATGACAAGGCAGTTCTATAAAATTTATTGTGGTATTCGTTAGGAAATGTCTGTAAAGAGTAGTTGTTTTCATGATCTTTGTTGGTGTGCACTGCAGATATGTGCTCGTTGGTTGCCAAATGTTTCAGAGTCACAAAATATTTCTTGTCGTGGTTCACTTTCACATTGCAAGTTTTACAAAATAATATTCCACCATCGGTGCTGAAAGTTTCATTCCCGAACTCTAAGTTTGTTGATTTTAGTTCTGAAAGGAGTACTGTCCTTCGGCAATATGCTAGATGTGTACTGATCAAGATGTTAAATGACACTAATTTTGCTTAGGGTTTTAAGTCCCATAAATACTAACAAAATCCATCACACCAACCCTCATACCTCACACTGCGCTTGTTCAAATGCACCAATGATGGAGATAATTCATACATAATTCTTTACATACCTACTACAAGTGAAATACATTAAACATGTACTTAAAAACCTATTTGTGGAAATACGTTATTAATTTCTATTAATTTCTATTTAGTGCGAGCGAAAAGATGAAAGAATAGGCACAATAGGCATAATAACGAAAAAATAAAGTGATAAAAACGTAGTAACGTGTTTAATTTTTGTATCATCATGATTAATTATCACACAGTAACGGCTTCCTTCATCAACTTTATTAATAATAGGTATCCGGTATAAATATATATATATAAAATAGGCATTTATAGACATTTTAAGGTATTTTGCCAAAAGTCTGGGCTCTGATGAAATAGGTATTACCATACCTAGGAATGTTATGAATGCCATCATAGCCGCAGATGTCAGTTTGAAATCCGAGCGCTAGCGATTGGTATTGCAATCTTTCAAACCTGAAATCGCAATTCCTGGCAAATTCAAATTAGAAACTGATGAAGACTCCATGTGTGAAGATGTATATTGCTGCACAACTTCTTTGATAAGTTCATTGTAATTAATATCAGCTCAGAATTGGTTTTCAATTTCTTGACAAGTGGGTATAGGGTATAGTAGCATGTTTTACAAGTTAAGAAAAGTACGATTTTTCCAGTGAGTGTAAAGTTTACATGAGCATGGCAAATTACTTTTCGTATTATTTTTTCGTGTACTTAATGAAAATCAAGTAAATAATCTATCACTCGAAAGTAATGCATCAAGGTATGTCAAGCGTGTACTGTCATAACAAAACGTTAGAATTTTAGACGAGCGTCAGCAACTTTCTTGGCCGACAGTGAAGCATCCATGACATCCAAGTGTTGAAGAGACACGGGGTTGGCGATCAAACAGAGTTGCAGAAGCCTATGTCACGAAAAAGTTGCATGTAAAGAAGTTGCAAGTTGCAAGAAGTTGCACGTAAGAAAAGTGATTCTTGTTTATGTGGTTGCTATGAAGAAATGTGTAACTAACTGGTAAAGTAGCACATTTCTTGACTTACTTCTATTGAGTCATGACTTACTTTTTCATTAAGTACACGAAAAATATCATTTCCTTACCGATTTTACAAACAGGATACAGTTATGGCTTAACTACCAGCCAACTTATATTAATGTAAACAGATTTTTAATAGCCTGAAACCGGCAAAGTTATTAAATACTTCGCATTTTTTCAGCGATTTTTAAATTTAATTTAAAACTTTCATTTTATGTGGTATTATTTTTCTATACAGAGTGTCAACAAGATGAGGTGATTTTAAGAAAACCATGTATCATGAACATCGATACGTTGCGGTTATGTTTTGGACTCCATTTAAAACATTTTTGTCGTAGAATCACGTTATCGTTCTTAATATTTAAAACAAAAGCTGCAATCATAAACATATCGTAGTCTTACAAGTGAAATGACTTAAGTCAAAAACTATAAAATGTGATAAACTGGAATTAAAGTTTTATATTATGTTGTTACGTTTCCTACTCCTATTTAATGAGTTAATAATTTGGAAGTTCGGCTACAGAACCCTTCACTATACCCCTACTGAGCCTGAGATTTGTTACAATTTAGTAAACCATCAAAATAAAATATAACTAAAACAGCCGAAAATTGACTTAGTGTATTTCACTTGTAAGCCGACGATATATTTGAGGAACTTTTATATACAAAAACATATTTTGTCTTTAATCCAAAACAAACAACAAAATATGACAGAAATTATGTAACAGGTGGGGCAGTAAGGATTATTATTCTTATTATTTAAATTGTACCTGGGAATTTTCCTAGTATCGCTATGCTCCATCAAAATTTTATAATTTGTCCAATGACACATTTATTCGAATAATATTTTTATGAGCTTTGGAAGTTTATAAGAAGTGTAGGAAAACATTCTTTATTTGCTTTATAAGATGGTATGCTTCTATTTTACAATCTATTATTTGCGATGTGATTCATAATAAGAACTATGTTTTTGCTTATTTTAGTTAAATTGAGGTTATACGTACCAAAATTTCTAAAATCCAGGAAGAAGTAATGTAGTAGGTAAGTAAAATCCAATACCGATGGACATGTATCATACCATATCATTTAAGGCGCGTTCTCACGAATCAAGTTTAATTGATCGATTGTAGTTGATCAACAAAAGTTGAGTGGAAACTATATTTGTTTCAGTAGAGCTTATCAACATAAAACTGAAGTTTTCATTCAATTTTTGTTGACCAACTATAATCGATCAATTAAACTTGATTCGTGAGTACGCGCCTTTAGTAGAAGTCGTGCAATTAATTGTTGAAACGGACGGAATTTAATCTCGAGATGTTCAAAATGGCATATCCGCAAATTCCCATATACAATTAGTAGAAGGTACATATTCGTATTCTGGTAACATAAATTTGTACGAAAAAATGCGTCGTTTCACTAAAACTATGAAATTTTGTGTTAAATATTTTTATTACCACTTAGTAAAGGTTGCACCATCCTATTCATAAAATTTTGTTTCAATAGCTTTCAAACTATATAAAATAACTGAAATAATATTAGGAATGTGTTGCATTATATTTTCCAAAAATTTCGTATCGTGATAAACTAATATCGCGTTAATATTTGAAAATAGTATATTAAGATACAAGTGCATAAGAGATCCTTTCAAGCTCGCTCGCAGGGAACACGGCGCGAAGTGGAGGCTTTTAAAGGCGTAGTGCTTATGCACACGTATCATACGTTGTTTTTTATTATACCTGCACCACAAAAAAGACAAAATAATGGAAACACAGATAAAAATGAAATATTTAGATTAATTTTGCAAGGTAGGAACATGTGTATGTCATTTTTAATCGTAACAATGGAGAGCGTTGGCATTTGTTGCATTAATGTCATCTGCTATAGACGTTAATGTCAATTCGTTAATCAAAGGAAATTCACTGGCAGTTGAAACTGATAGTTTCCAAATAACAAATAATAACAAAGATGAAGCTTCTGGTTTCTGGTTTTCGAATTTTCAGCAATGGTAAGTGGACATTTCATATTTATTTCAATACAAATTAGTACTGCCTGACGTCTATTGTCGTTTAAAGTTGGTCAATAAATGTGTTGTTACTAGACAACTTTACAACACGCCGTGCTAAAAATGCGGATTTTCGCACGCTGATTTATTCGATAATACACGTATCACGTAAATATATCGTAGTTTTTTAGCGCAAAAATTATATATATATATATACAGGGTGAGGTTTTTCGGATGTTCAGTATGGGGATCTCGGAAACTAGCGGAGATAGAGGAACGATTAAATGGGGAAATAATTGCAGTTTTACGAGTTCAATTTCACGAGCTTTTTGTTATTTGGAAAAATTGCATGGCTAACTAGATATCTCGAAAAAATATATTTTTGGTTATTTGGTTCGGTGCCTATGGATCTGTTATTATTGACTTTAGTAAAAATGTGTAAAGGAAAAAGTTGTACGTAGTTATGTGCTTAATAATACAATCTAACCGATTATTTTATTAAAGCTATAATTTTTGAGTTATGAGACAAAGTTGAGTTTTTTCTAATGGAAACCATAGTTGGCCATGACTTTATAAAACAGGCGCTTTTTCAACTATTCTAATAATATACCACTTGATATAGTTATTTTTATAAATAATTAAATTATCGTTATTTTTTACTTTTCATTTTCGAATAATCATTTTCAAGAAGTAGGCTATGGAAACAATTGATAGATGCGCAACGCGTTAAATAATAAAATTCTAGTTATTAAAATTTTTCTTTTCATTTCGAAATTATAAACATTATTATTTAGGTGTAAAATGTTTATTTCGTTGGAGTTACAATTTTATATAAAAAATATTTCTGATAAAACAAAATTACATAAGTACAAAACTACTAAACAGGGAATGACAGACGATAAATTGAGAAACAATACAAGCATATTAATTAGAACGTAACTAAAGTAGTACCAAAAACAACGTAATTAAAGTTAGGAAAGTATTTAAGACTAAATATGTTCAAAAGGTTCACCATTATGATTAATGCACACCTTTTTAACACAGAATTTGTTACTTTTCTAACGGAGCGTCCATCAATATTAGCAAAAACTTGTAACTTGTAAGTACAGCTTCTCTAAGGTCATCTACTGTGACGTACGATGTTTGAAACACACTATATTTTACCATTCTACATAAATAAAAATCTAAAACAGTGAGATCGGGAGATCGGCCACCTTTATAATTGTCGTTTGTATCTATCAATTATTTCTATAGCACACTACTTCGAATAGTTAGTAACTGAAAAGAAAAAAAATCCCATAATTTAATTATTTATAAAAATACCTATGAAATATGATATATCATTAGAATCGTTGAAAAGAGGCCCTTTTTATAAAGTCATGGCCGACTTTAGTTTCCATGAGAAAAAACACAAGTTTGTGTCACAACTCAAAAATTATAGCTTAAATAAACTAATCGGTTAGACTGTATTATTAAGCACATAATTTCCTATAACTTTTTCTTTTACACATTTTTTCTAAAGTCAATAATAACAGAGCAATATGCTCCGAACAAAATAACAACATATATATTTTTTCGAGATATCTGGTTAGCCATGCAATTTTTCCAAAAAACAAAAAGCTCATGAAATTAAACTCGCAAAACTGCAATTCTTTCCCCATTTAATCGTCCCTCTATCTTCGCTAGCTTCCGAGATCCCCATACTAAACATCTGACAAAACTCACCCTGTATATAATATGTGACTCCTCAAATCTGCTAAGATTTTTTTTTATATTTAATACGATAAACCATATTCCCAAGAATATTAGATTTTTGTTGATCACATTCATATTTACATATTTTGTAAAGTTTGGATACTTTTAATTACGAATTATTTAATTATTATAATTCATATTATCAATCAATATAATTCTGAATTATGAATATTGAAAATTTTGTAATATTAATCATATCCAAACAGAATTTTAAAAAATGAGTGCTTAAAAAACTATGCTGCTAAAATCAGATATCTGGAATTGACATCGTAATTTATACTTAACGTATCGTTTACTTGTTGTGGTCTGCATTGTATGAAGCTCTATGTTTTATTAAATTTTATAGGGAATTATTTTCTCCTCGGAAACATTTTTTTCTTAAAAACTATATCTCCCCTTTTTTAAATGAGAATTCAAAATGAATTTTTTTTTGCAAATCCACAATCTTGAATATTAAACGAAATATGTTCCTTAAATCATATACCGAGCGACCCAGTAAACCAGGACCCTATATCTTTAAATCGTAAAATAATTATTTTATGAAAACAAATCGTGCAATAATTAATTTATGAAAACAAATCGTGCAATAATTATTTTATGAAAACAAATCGTGCAATAATTATTTTATGACAAATATACAATAAGTAAAATACAATATACAAAAGTTAATTGGACTCACATAAAATCTATGTAAGTTGACTGCGATGTAGCCCTTCAATGTTTTGTTTTAAATGGCACCATCAATTTTTTAATCACAAATGCGTTTCCAGGTAAATTCAGTGACAGCCAAAAAGTCGACATCGTGTCTGTTTTTTTATTATCGATTTAAAAAAAATTACGGTATTAATTGGTGTTTGTCTAAAAACCTTAGTATAGGAGCTATCAGATGTACCCAGTGTTGTTTTTCTTAACTAGAAAATTTCGTTTTTAAAAATTATTAAAATCGAAATCACATAAGAATCTACGAATTTTTTTTAATGCGTCTTATTTTTAGATTACTATAGCATTTAATGGTGATGTTTTTTTGTTATTTATAACTTTTGAACAAAATTAAAAAAAAAAGTTAATCTATTTTTTTGCAATAGAAAAAAAAAGTACGACCTTTAAATGATTCAGTAATCTAAATCTAACAAGCAATTTAAAATCGCACAGATATCTTGCATGATTTCCGAAAATTAGCACAATTTCGATTTTCATAATATTGAAAAACGAGATTTTTTAGGTAAGTAAAAATCACTCCATATATCTGATAGGGGCTAATAAGGTTTTTAGACAAGCACAATTTAATGTTGTAAAAGTTTTTTGAAAAATCAATAATAAAAAAGTTTAATATATGATGCTGACTATTTGGCGATGACTGTATAAGAATTTTTATTGGTATTTATTATGTGTACTTTGAATTAAGTCCATGGTTTGGATCACATAATGAATGCAAATTAAATTAAAACAAATCCGGAGTTTTTTATTTATGTTTATAAGGTGTATGTATAATTTATTACATTAAATTTATTTTATTGTGAATGTAAAATAATGAAATAAAATTTAATTGTATCGTTTTTGTGATTCGGACCATAGCAGGCCTTCCTAAAACTGCAGATATATTGGAAACATATTTATAACGTTTTTTCTAGGTGTTTCCATTTGAAAATGTTCGTACCATTGAAATCAGATTTGATTTCTGTACTAATGACATATACCGGGTGGTTCAAGTTTTATTACCAGGCCAAAAATGGCGACTTCTAACAGAAATAAAAAATCTAAAACATGTGTACTAAATGTTTAGATAGTGATGAAGCCCAATCTGACGATAAAAAAATAATTTTAACCATCCGGTAGTTTATACGTTATTTCACAAAGAATTCGTAATTTTATTTATAGTTTTTTTCAGAACATACTTTAATGCTATTCCAAACATTCCAGTGTAATCCAAGTCAAAAATATGGCACCAAGTATTGAATTAAATGAATTTTGATATTGCAACAGTAAGATTTATTACTAAATAGTAAAACATGACGGGTGCTACCAGTAATAGTCCCTATAATGGATTTTATGGGTTTTATGACCATGACGGGCCTACAAGGCCCGTTCAACCCACGGGCGACTGGCGTAATCATAAAAAGTCATAAAACGTTCCAACCGCACCGGCGCGGTCAAGCTTTGTAGGGCTCCTGACTTAAAAAATCATAAATCATACCGAGGAAAGTTGGTCAGTAATGTAAAAAAATATTTAATTTGAAATCTAATCATTTTCGTTAATTTTTGATTTCATGGGTTCTATGAACAAAATAACAACAGTTTAGGGCAATAATAACGATAGAGAATTTTGACCGAAAAGAGATTTTATAACCGTCTATATAATTATATCGAAAAAGTCAAACTACCGTTCCGTAGATTAGTATCAGACCTATATAAATCCAAATTTTCATATTTTTTGGGCAACTCCAAATGCCTAAAAAACCCATGGTAATAAAACTTGAATCACCCGGTATCTTGTCCTATATTTTCTTAAATATGTTGCAAACAAAATATTAGTGACCGATTAACTTTTTGAAAAAAAAATGTAAATAATGTTTTCAATATTTAAAGACATGGTTAAAAAATATAGCAAATTCGAGAATTGCTTGCGAAATAAATTTTAAAAGAAAGCAATTTACTTCAAATATAACAGAATGATGATTTTTTTTGTTTTAATTGACTTTGAGTTAAAGTTAATTTTCTAGTAAAAACTATTTAAATCGTTCTAGTAAAATTTAAGTTTCTCGCAAGAAAAATGTATTTATGGAAAAACCTGTTTGTGTAGATGTTGTAAGACATGAATAAAAGTATGGTGTGTTTGGTAATTCAGCCTAAATTTATTGAAGTTATAAATTATTTAACGTATTATGACTTAAATATAATACATATCAATTCAAATACATTTCAAAATACTTACCATTAAAACTAACGTATTATTAAAAATAAATAGTATTAAAGCGTACATCAAGGCACATATTTAACAATTATTATTATTTGGTTTCTAGCTGTATATAAATGAAGCAATTAGTTAAGTTACTATGTACAATTCTTACGAAATATAATTATCAATAAATATTATGTACAACTTTAAGTAAGTAATGGTCATTTTCTAGCTGCGGACCTAAGGTCATTAATAATATTTACGTATTTTTGCAATTCTTAAATATAAAATAAGCATTTTCTGGCATTTCGAGAATTTGTTCGTTTAAATGCTATATTTGATTTGGTGTTCGTAAAAAGTGTTTGCGGTGTTTGCGGCTGTGGGCGACGGCACGGTTGTTGGGATGCTTGGTGGTGGCGTTAAATACGGTTTCCTATCACATTGTATCGGTTGCATTGATCCTCCAGAGGTTCGCATTACTAGAAATTAATAAAGAAAGGTGCACGTTAGATATGCAATTTAAAATAAACAGGACGTCCCGGGAAGAACGACGACCACCCAACAAGATGCCATATTACGCTGCCAAGAAATGTCAAATGTCATGTCAGGCGCGTTGTTAAATGGTTTAGCAGCATCTCTAGTTACTGTGATAATACTGTCGAGATACGTTGCATTTTTTTGTTCAGGCGCCATATTTTGTTACAAGGAATTTACGAAGGAAATACTTACAATTGTCCGGCGGATATGGAGATATGTAGTTGTAGTCCACCGAGGGCGGGGGCGTCATTTCGTCCTGGTTATCGTGTATTGGACTTATAGGAGGTTTCATGTAATTTGAAGATATTGTAGGTTCCGGGTAGGAAGGATAGGAACTAAGCGCGCTCGTCCAATCCCTCTCACATTGCTGATATACCGGATAATCGTAGCTGGAGTAATGAGATCCAGATACTGAAGACACTTGGGTTGGTGGGATGTTCGACGAACACGTCGAGTAATCTTGTGATTGCGCTAGGCTTTGGTGATCGTAAGAGTTTTGGTTCACCATTCCTGATAGGTTGTTCGAGAAAAATGTACCCGGGTATTGCGGTTTCATGGCTTGGCACTTTCTCCTAAACCCACGGGGCCTCCTGCGGAAGGATCCTTCCTCGAACATGTACTCACTGGACGGATCGATAGTCCAGTAATGACCTTTTCCAGGCCTTCCCAAACCTTTGGGAAGCTTAATGAAGCACTCGTTTAGCGACAAGTTGTGCCTCACCGAGTTCTTCCAGCCTTGGTAGGAGCCTCGGAAAAATTCGAATCTTTGTTGCAAAAATGTGTAGATCTCACTCAAAGTTAGCCGCTTTGACGGGGAGTGCTGTATGGCCATGACGATAAGTGCAATGTAGGAGTATGGGGGTTTTTCTTGTCTTCGCATGCCAGGCTTCTTTTCTGTGCTCGATGGCTTCGTGTCGGAATCCGGGGCCGTGCTTTCCGGGATGGCATTTTGCTCTTCTAACTGCTGCTCGGTGGATAGTATCACACTGTGCTGATGCTGGTGGAGGTGCAGGTGATGTAGATGTTGCTGGATGTTGATGCTTTGATGCACAACCGGCTGCAACTGACCGGAACCGCTGACCTCAGTTAACTGCTGTTCCTTCATCATGCTGTTGCAGACTTCACCCGGTAAACATTTACTTGATAGTCCAAACAATTTAATCTTCAATGACTTAGAGACCGGTTATATTACAAACATTTGATACTCGTTACGAGCTGTATACACAAATATTGTATACAGAGTTTTATATACAAAACACGCGCGACGATTCGTACACAATTTACTCTAACTTTATATACAAATGTCGAAGCCGTAAATTTTAGTGATATTAAATATTTAAATGCGGTTTGTGGTGCGCGGCGGCTAGTTATGAACTGTACTCCGAACCACCAGGAACCAACTAACACTCTGAGAGCACGCGAGACTTAACTGCTGAGCTTTCTGGTGTCCGCTTCAAACCGTGCATCCGTGAGCACTGTATGTGCTTGTGGTATGTGTATGTAGTGGGATGATGATGCTCCCTGCCCCTCCACCAATTCCAGATTTTTTTCCAACCGACAACTGGATTACACACTCGCGAAAAAAAAGACAATGACCGGATGACGTGATATTTGATTACGAACAACAAAAAAGCAGTAATATTTTTATTGTTTGTACTGTGAAAAAATCGAAAAATGAATTCAACGAAATAATACATTACTCGACGTATAGCACTGTAATCAACAATTAAAATAGTACTTGTTGAGTAATACGACAAATTGAAAAGTATAATTATACGAAAGTGTACGGCAGAAGTTTTTTGTTGTTCTTTTTTGCGCATATTTGATACAGCTACTTAGTTTTCAGTTATAAAATTAACAACATTATAATAGGGAAGTACGTATGTATGTATTTTACTAATTATGCAGGAAGTCCTAAATGACACATAATTATTGTATCTTATAATATGTTATGTGCGTAATAAAGCATAATGTTGTTAAACATGTAAATGTATATATAACAAAATTCAGTTTTTATTGTAGCAAACTCAAGTTCTATTAACAACAGAAAATAATTCAAATTATTCTACGAACATTGCTCAGAATAAGTAATTATCATTATAGTTGTTTGAAGTAAGTTATTCTATTATTATATTACATATATGTCTTGTGAATTATTAATAAGCACTTCAGTTGTTTATAATAAATTACAATATTATAGAAATAATGCATATTTTATTAATTGTATCTGTCAGTTGCAGTTGTTTATTAGCAATACATGTTTCGGTTCTATTAAAAAAAAAACATAATTATAAAATGGTTATTATTTTGAATAATTATTATTATAATTTTTAATAAGAAGTAATGAGGTTATTTTAATTTTATTGAAATAACGCGAATTTCAGGAATTAAATCGGCCAGTTATTACTGGGAAGTGAAAATAAAACGTGGGCGTACAGCACATCCCAAAGGTGGAGCAAAGCTGCGCACTGTAGGGAGTTTTCCATGGCACATGCCTTAACTTTAAGCACGCGAGAAAAATAAATGAAACAGGAATATTTTAAAAAGCAACTCCATATACTGCGTCTCACATTGGAAATTCAGTGCGGAAGAGATGTAAATTTTCTGGGACCTGGCCCTCCTAGTTTGCCCGTTCTGTGCGATTAAGCGATAAAATGTTTTGGCACATATACTCACTGGATCACTGGATGGATCGATGGCCTGTTGAAGGCCTTCCGTCTTCAAATTCCGTTCAGGGGGCTGAATGAAGCACGGGTTTAGTGTTCAGATATCTCCGATATCTTCCAGCGTTGGTAGGGGATTCGAAAAAAAATCGAATCTTTCTTGCAGAAATATGTAGATCTCACTTGAAGTTAGCAGTTTTGATTGGGAGTGCTGTATGGCAATGTCGATGAGCACAATGTATCTGTGCGGTGGTTTTTGTACACACTTCATTTTTGTGCTTGGCGGCATCGTGTCGGAATCCATTGACGGGGTTTTCGGGTGGTATTTTGCTCTACTAACTGTTGCTCAGTGGCTAGTATCACACTAATGATGCCGGTGAAGGTGATGTATGTAGTTGCTGCTGGATGTTGATCCTTTGATGCTCAACAGACTGCAACTGACCGGAACCGCTGACCTCAGTTAACTGTATTCCTTCATCGTGCTGTTGCAGACTTTTTAATCTTCAATGATTCAGAGACCGATTACATTACAAATATTTCATTACGAGCTGGATGCACAAATATTGTATACGTACTAGTTTAATATACACACACGCCCGACGATTTGTAAGCAATTTACTCTTAACTTTATATACAAATGTAGAAGCGTAAATTTTAGCGATATTGAATATTTAATACCAGTTTGTGATGCGCGGCGGCCAGTTACAAACTGTACTCCGAACCAACAAGAACCAACCAAATAATACTGAGAGCAATACTGCTGAGCTTTCTGGTGTCCGCTTCAAATCGTGCATAATTTATAAATTGTATCTCTCAGTTGCAGTTTTAAATAGCAATAAATAATTTCTATTAATTTTTTTATACATAATTATAATATTATTAATGTGTATTATTATTATTATTAATATTATTATAATTATAATTTCATAATAAGTAATCAAGTCATTTTAATTTTACATAAATAACGCTGATTCCAGGAATTTTATCGACCAGTTGTTACTGGGAAGTGAAAATTAGACGTGGGCGTACAGCACATCCCAAAGGTGGAGCAACGCTGCGCACTGTTGGGAGTTTCCGATGGCACATGCCTTAACTTAAGCGCGCTTATAGCTTACGCCATTTAAATGCAAGCCGTAGAAATAGTAATATTTTGTTCTCGTATTGAGGCATTGGTCTCATTATTTTTTTTTAATATTGCAAACTGATGCAAATTTCGTAATCGCGAGACTATTTTAATATAATCCATTGGCTATAATAAACTAAATTCACATATAAGTCACATAATGTTTATTGTGAAACAGGCTAGTAGTCGAAAACATGACAAAAATAACAATATGTGCAATAATTGTCACCTGCTTGCGCAGATTTATGTGCTATAGACAAATGCTTTGTTTGCATTATAGAGAGGGAACGAATTATTTCGCCAATATTCAAATTTTAATCAAATACAGGTTAGATCGCTAATCCGCAAAATATATTTTGGAATTTCGCGCAAAACGTAGATTGTGCAAATTTATCAGATTTAAAAGCGAAAAATAAAATTGTTATTAGCCAAGAAAAAAAAAACTTTGTGAGTTAACTTCGGGTTCGGACCCCGAACTACGGTTCAGACTGCGTCGTAACTTTGTGAAACGTATATTTGCTACCGGTTTCGGTCTACTACAAGACCATCTTCAGGCAAAAACTAAAAAATAACCCATAACATAAGAAAATTTTCAAAACAGGACAGAAGCTAACAAATATATACATGTAGAAAAACTGATAAAACGATAGGTTTACATTAGAACTAAAAATTAACTAAGACTAGCTATAGAAAAATTACAGTATAAATTAGACAATAAAATACATGATAATAGAAGCTTCGTTGTATGTTGTGTTAATTCTGTTTGTGTTTATAGGAAGACAAAGATTACGATAAAAGATGCGTTAAGTGACGAAGAGAAGTGTAATACATTTGTGTTTTTGGGGATGTCCTGTGTTGCATATTTATATTTTATAACTTGTGCTATATATGTGAGGTTATGTTGCTTTATGCACGCGTACAGATAGGATGAAATATTGTCATGAGTGTATGGGTCATGTTGTAGTGTAATTACTGTTAGGGGTGTATGTATCTGGATACTCACTTGTCAGTGTTCATTATATAGAGAGCGCATAAAATATTAAGACCTGCCTTTATTTTTTCCCCTGTATAAATAGGTATAAATCCCCTGTAATAGAAAAACGCTTCAACAGGTCAAAATGATTTTTTTTCAAACGAATATTTTGAGACATTTTCAATTTTGCATGTCTCTCCGTTTTGAAGTTATGACGTCAGAGCCATTTTTTAAAAATGACAACCTATATTTTTTATTATTGATTTTGATAGTACGTTTTATTATGTTTTCAACAATGACATTTTCAATATGTAACATTTGAAAAAAAATGAGAAAAATTGCGTTAAAGTAAAACTATTAAATTATTATTTCAATGTGCAGAATGCATCTAGTTACCATTCAAAACAACGTCATTTAAAACGAAATTAGGAAAACAGGCTTGGATTTTAAATATTGGAATAGAACAAAATTGATCAACCTGAAAAACGTTCTTTTTACAATATCATCAATTACAAAAATAAGAACAGAAAAACCAAAAGAAATTTTTATTGGGAAAAAAATACTAATGACTTGTTTTAAGATAAGTTTTAAAATAATAGGATGTCACAAAAATAATTAAAATAACGAAAAAATATTGGTTAGGGAAAAAACTCAAATTAGATGTTCAAATGTTGACCATTTTGTTCTTGACAGTGTGCCAATCGATGTCGAAAGGCCGCACAGACATTGAGGGGAACTTCTGGCTGTATTTGTCTCATTTCGATTTGGATCCGTTCTTTCAATTGTTCAATTGTGGTTGGCCGATTAAAGTATACTTTACTTTTGATGTAACCCCATAAGAAAAAATCTAAAGGGGCCAGGTCAGGGGAACGCGCTGGCTATTCAACAAAACCCCTTCTGCCAATTCACTTGATTTGGAAGACTTCGTTGAGATAGTCGCGTACCATTGGCTATAATGAGGTGGAACCCCATCTTGTTGGAACCGTAAGTCTTCATTTGGAATGTCGGGATCGTGTTGATTTGGGAATAGAACCGCCAAAGCTGGAACGAGGTAATCTCTCAATAGCTCCAAATATATTAGGCCTGTCAACGAGCCATCAGTGAAGAAGGGCCCAATAATAATATCACCTACTATTCCTGCCCAAACGTTTAATTTTTCCGGAAATTGGGTATGGGCTTCCATCATCCACTGAGAGTTGCGCTCGGACCAATAGCGAGAATTTTGTTTATTCACCGTTCCATTCAAATAAAAAGTTGCTTCATCACAAAATAAAATTCTGGTAGCAAACCCTACATCGGCGTTACAGAGATTGGGTTGGGTTAAAAACACAAAATATACAGGGTGTCCACCAATAACTCCATAACTCCCTAACTATTTATTGGGGGCCGTAATTTTCTTTTTTTTTACAAAATCAACTTTCATTTCAGCGATAGTCTGCTAGAGTTTGCAAAAAAAAAATTAGGGCCTCTTTGTAGACATGTGGAGCCAATTAGTTTTGTTTTCATTTAATTGAAATCGGCCAATAAATAAAGGAGTTATCGCTAGCGGCGTTTTTTAGGAGACACCCTGTATAATATTATATTTCAATTTTTTTTATCAATATAAAACATAATGTCAAATTTACAAATATGCTAAAAACGAGGCATGTTTTTAAAGTGCCGTTTTGTATTTTGGTCGCTGCAGCGCTGCTACGAAATACAGATATTGGCGTCAATATATAAGCTGATAACTTCAAAATAGCGAATAAAAGATCATTCCGAAAAAAACCCAATCTTTCAAAAGTCGGGACTTTTTTCAAACGTCGCGGGACGACGCGGGACAAAATTCTAAATATCGGGACTGTCCCGCTAAAATCGGGACGTCTGGTCACCTTACTCTAACAGCATGTTTAGCTTAACAACTTCCGGAACTGACGGTCGTCCACTTTTCGGGCGATCTCTAATATGCCCCAACTGCTCATACTTTCTTATGATTGCACTAACAGACGTCTTAAGAAGAGGTTCTTGAAGCGGATATTTATTATTAAAATAAATGCACACTTCTTCATAGGTACGTATTCTATCACCACAACCTCTAATCATAAGAATTTCAATTCTTTGTGCCTCCGAAAAACGTCGAACCATTTTGAAATTAACTTGTGACACGATTAATCGAACGAAACGTCAATCTGACAGTGAGTAGGTAATAATTTGTTTCACATAATTGTACTAGATTGTTTTTCAGGTTAATCAATTTTGTTTTATTCCAATATTTAAAATCCAAGCCTGTTTTCGTAATTTTGTTTTAACTGACGTTGTTTTGAATGGTAACTATAGTCTATCCAATTTCAAGCTGCAGTTAATGTAAACATGTTCACGTGAACAGCGATAATGTACAGGGCCGCACTTGCTCAGTTGCCGACTACAGTGCGCTAACAAAAAAAAAATTACATGAGATAATAAAAAAGGACAACAAATAAATCAGTAAATATTAAATTTATATACAATAAAATATTTATTACTAAGTTGAACTACTTTCATCGTCTGTATTTAAATTTATAATAAGAGGCTCAACATTAATTTCAATAATATTGTCAAGTGGCCACATTTTGGACTCAACTTTTTCAATTACATGTTTTATACATTTTCGCCAAGAATCTTGATTTATAGATTCTATGGCTTCAGAAAATAAATTTTTGCAGTCCCCAAATTTAAAAGTAATATTTTTTGAGGCCACAAAATTGGCATTTCATTTCGAAAGAAAAATTGGTGTACTTTTCTTCGTATTGCGTTCCTATCAAAATCATCAACGCTATTTTTTCGGTTCTGATTTGTTTTAGGTGGTGAAAATTTTGCGGAGATTTTGTATTCTCCAATAATGTTATAAACAGACCTACAAGATACCCCTGTTTTATATGCCACTTTTTGCACCATATCATTTCTTAAATCCCTAGGGTTTTCTCGAACTTCACATTTATAAACATTTTAAATTAATTGTTTGGTTTCCACACTTAAATGATACTTTTTAATGCGTTTTTTAGGAGGGCTCAGTTTCTCACTTACTACAACTTCAATATCTGTATCTGTGCTCGACAAATTTCACAACACTAGTCAAGCTAATGCAGTAACAAAATTCCCTTAGTCCGGGTTTCAGGTAGACAGCGGGACGACCAATCGTATGCTTGTGTTAAAATGTGCACGTGGCGATCACGCCTGGTTCAGTGTATATATTCACTGCATCTTGAAATTGGATGGACTATAGATGCATTCTGCACATTGAAATAATAATTTAATAGTTTTACTTTAACACACTTTTTCTCAATTTTTTGCGAACAAAGAATAAAGTACTATGAAAATCGATATTAAAAAATATAGGTTGTCATTTAAAAAAATGGCTCTGACGTCATAACTTCAAAACGGAGAGAGATGGAAAAATGAAAATGGTCTCAAAATATTTGTTTGAAAAAAACAATCATTTTGACCTTTTGAAGCATTTTTCAAAAATTTTAACTGGGGAAAAAATAACTTAATACTTTATGCGCTCTCTGTATAAAATACTTACTATAGCATCTTCTCATGTCAATGTGTATTTGTGTGTAAATGAAATCGTGTGTATGCGTTAGATTGGCGGGAGTATTTGTGATTTAGTCTTTCCCTGTGTGTATTTAATTGTACTCGTATTTAAAGTATCCTATGTTTTTGCATTATGTAGTGGGAGAGAGATATGAGTAAAGAGCAATACTGGTGTTGTATATTTGGCCAATTAAGTTATTTTCGTTGTTTCTACGGTGTTTGTAGATTTCCAGATTTTCAAGCAATTTTAGCTTAAAGCCTTTTTTTTTTGGGAGTGTACAATTCTAATGTTTTCTTCACTGATACACGAATGTTTGTTAAACTACAAGTATCTTCCAAAGTTTAGTGTTATATTAACAATAATATTCATTATTGTGAATAAACCATCATCAACCCGGTAACTAGATTACATTTGTTTCCAAACGAGTGTAGCGCAGTCACTCATATTTTATTTTTTTGTGTCGAAACTGTAACAGATATCAAAAACTATAAAGATACAAAAAAACTTAATAATGAATGCCTGCGTCCGATTTTTTTTTCTTAATTTATTAGCTTTTGTCATTAAAAAATATGAATGTATTAATGTTGGGCCTCACTTGTTTTACACACAACCGGTCTACTGATAATAACAATATTATGTCAAAATATGAGTTATACCCGTATAAAGTGTCATACCAAATAACATGCAAATCAATGTAAACGTTCTCTTTTTATAAGCAAATTTTGTTTTTATAAAATTAACTTTGAAGCTGAATTCTGGCTAAACCAAACGCATTTGTATATAGATATGTTTTGTTAAATCGTCATTTTTTGATCCCAGTAATCTGTGGTTAAGCCATTTCCACACAATTTAGAGACACCCTGTATATTAAAGACTTTTTTCACACTCTGTATATTAATCATTAATCCACCGTGAATAGTTTTAAGAAAATACAACTTGTATGTTCAAGTCTGGAATTCGGGAAGATATTTGTTGAAATTCGCGCAGAGGTCCATCTTGTCTACGGCTTCAACTCGGGTTTCAACACGCCCATGACACGCGACGCCTTGATAGATTTACGCATTCTCATATTTATTGTACATTATTGTTGTCAATGCCTAAGTTAGGATGGGTTAGTTTTAAGGTTTAGTTTTAGTTTATCAAAGAAATTACTACCCACAGTTACGTATTTAAGCACTCTCGAGAAATAGGACTACTTGAAAGCGCCGCGCGCACCATGTCTGGGATTGGCAGTAGACAGAAGTGTATGTTTGCGAAATTCGAACGTAAGTATGCAATTTTATCACATTTAAATACTAAAATAATTAATTATTTAATAAAAAAATACTTGAAAACATCTATTGATTAATATAAAGTCGATATGATGTCCATATATACAGGGTGTAACAGAAATACGTGTGTTAATTTTAAACATTGGTAGAACTCGTTAAATAAAACATTTTTTTTTCAAAAATCAACGTTAAACTGATTTAAAATATGTTCCAGTTTTTCTACTAAAACGCGTACCCGCCTATGGTTAAAGGTGTGCAGCGATAAAATATTTTGTTGTGATGGCAACGGTGTCATAAAGGTAATAAAGATCATTGCCTGTTAGGCAAAACACGTTCAGGATATTGTGCACTGTACAATCTACGGGTTTCTGCGGCATTTCCAAAAGCTTGGCTACCAACACAATATCTGTTTATTCTTGATTAGAAAAATTTGGCATTTTGAATTAAACTTCACTTGACAATTATAGTGACAGTACCTGAGAACGGCTCGTTCGGTCAAAATTAGGGGGTAAAAAAGTATTTAAAAAACCTGCAAATTTTGAAAAAAAACATATAGAAAAAATGTTTTATATAACGAGTTCTACCAATGTTTAAAATTAACACACGTATTTCTGTTACACCCTGTATATATTTTAAATATTATAATATAAACGGTAGCTAGAACAAACGAATAACAGTCTTACTGCGAACATAAACAAATATAGAAAAATTAAATTTAAAATTTCAATAAAAAATATTGAAATAATCCAAAACCAAATCATACAGGGTACTGCACTTCACCTCCCGTCTTTTATAGCTAGTTACTAATAAAGTTAGGATTTTGATATTTTGCAGATTGTACTTGCAACCTAGAGCTATTTCAGAAATTGTTTTTCAAAGCCACCTTCGATTTTTATTCATTAAAATGGCTATTGGAATAGTTGATAATTCGAGTTTTCTGCAAATAACTTTTAATGTGTTAGGAATTGCGATAGGGCTGTAATTAAGAAAAATGTTTGTTTTTTAATTACGCATAGCATGACGTAAAATATACAGAGGCTCCTATTAAAAATAAGAAAAATAATGTGGTTTAATGTTTGAAAAGTTTGACTCTAAATTTTGTACACTGTATAATTCAAATTAACGAGACACTATTTTTATTTTTTTATTAATTTTTTTAACCAATGATGCAAAACTGATTAATTTTAGTTTTTTTTTCCTGATATCACTGAACCGATTTCAATAAAATTGTAAAGGTTTGTATTTGTAGGTAACCATAAAAGGCACCCAAATAAGCAATAAAATAAACAACAGGACGTCACATTTTTTGGGACACACTGTATAATTAAAAATATTTTCCTTAAATACGCCCTACGATGCAACTAAAGTCTGCAAAATATCAAAATCCTAACTTAATTAGTACTGAACTATAGAAGATGGGAGGTGAATTGCAGGACCCTGTATAGCAAATTAGCTGATAACAAAAATAAATATCGTATTTTATCAAAACAATATTAAGTTAAAAAAAATTAGTGCGAAATCTGCTGTAGCGTCTTTACTAGAATAGTTGATAATTTGCTAGAATAGTTGATAACCATGGTTTCATTTTGTTTCGGAGAGACGAAGCACTGCACTAACATACAGTCAGTTTCTCAGCTTCTCAGCATTTTTATTATCGACATGGCCGAAAACCTCTTCTCACAGACAACTTGACTGCGATCTGACCGGCAATATAGTCCAGATACAGTGATCTGTATTAAAATATATAGGAATCCGTATTAAAGCGACACCTACGCCTTCGCTTGGGTATGCAGGAACTAAATCCGTGTTTCCAGTTTTGTAATCTATTAAATAGCCCCTGCCTCTTCTCACATGCGGAGAAAATTTCCGCGGACCGGCACCGGTCCAGTTGAGAAACGCTGCTTTAGTGAGCTTAGTGGGAAAGTGGGTAGCTTTTTCAGAAACACCCTGTATGTCATGTGGAGGTGTACTATCCTGTTGAAACGAAATATTATTATTCCGAAGACCAGAGTCTTCCTGATTTGGAAATGAAATTATCATGATGGATCACCAGTTACATGTTTGATAAATCAGTAAGGAACAAAATCTGTATCAATAACTATCGCTTGCCATAAATTAAGTTGGATGTGCATGTTTATCATTCCATGACCGTAGATTTCTGCACATTAAGGTTGTTACTTTACGGCTACTGTGGGAAAACACATTTTCAGAAAAATCCAGAATAAAAAAAACAATTGTAATTTTCGAATGGCGAATTGTAAATCAGAAACTCTCAATTGCAATTCTGAAAATGCCAATTGCACTTCAGATTTTTAAATTGTAATCAAGAAAGAGTCAATAGTAATTCACATTGACGAATTATAATCAGCATGGATACCTCAAGACCAATTAGCATTCTATGTTTCGAGTTGATATTACAATTTGTGAGGAGTATTATCATTTTGATAAATATTTAGCATCTTACTTAGCTACTTAGCTATCTTGAAGACCTTCCAATGTAGTGTCTTTACTCATGGTCTAGTGGTCTAGTCCGTATATTAGTGGTTCCCAAAGTGTGCGGGATATTGCTAAAGATTTATAAGTATATTTTCTGCAACAATACAGTTGTCTCATTTATTTTTATCTCTTACATATGATAAGTCATGTCATGACTCACGGAGGAGCGCCATGGGAAAACCTTAGTACAAAAAGCGCCGCGAGTCGTCGAAACGTTTGGGAACCACCGCCTTATATCATTGATATTTCATTCGCCACCAATTCTCCCGAACTCGCTTCGATGGTCCTTCAAATATCTCTTCTTCGTCGTTTCTTCATTATTGAAGAGCCGCGGTACTTTCTCTTGTCTCATTTCTTAGACAGGGTGTCCCAATTATCGTGCTCAACATGGGGTTCCCTCAAAAGGCAAGAGATACAGAGTTGGTTACTTTAGTCATAATAATCTTGGGGCAAACCCTATACTTAGAAAATAAATAAATAACGATACAAAATAAGTAATGATTTTAACAGAAATCGAGTCATGGTACAAGAAACAAGAGATAATGAGAGCAAAAAAAACTTAAGAGGCAGGAAACGATATATTGATAATGATTTAACAAGAATGAACGAGAAATATAGAAACAAATACGCAGCATTGCGAGAGAGGAAATAAATAAGGCCATTAAAAATTTACGTAGGATATCAGAAGAAAAAACTCAGTATTAACGATCACGAATATAAATGGGATAGAAAGGAGCTGGTGGGAGTCCAAACATTCAAAGCAAAAAACAATAAGGACAAGGCCGAAAATGGACAATGAGAAGAATAATTCAAATGAATATGGATATGAATATGGACTAGCTAATCAAAACAGGGATACAACAGAAAATTGCACAAGAATACTAATAGGCATATGCAAGCAGTAACGGGCAAGGGGTGGGCACCTTTCCCGTTACTGCGGGCGTCCATAGGCATACTTTGTCTAATTTAACAAACTCTACCTCTTAGGTTTACGAGATCCCCATGTTGAGCCTTATAACTGGGACATCCTGTACAATATCACTGCATTTCATTCTTTTGATATTTTTATGCTCTTTGCTATTTCGTTTATTAGTTCTGTTTGTGGTTGTGTTCCTTCCCCACACAAGTTTTTCACTAATCAAAAATGTCTGCGAATTAATAACCGCCGTTTTCTGAATATCTAAATGTAAATATAAGTTTATCATTAACATTATGATATAGTGATAAAAATAAGATGTGATGAAATGTTAGGATGTAGCCGCCATGTAAGTGGGCGGAGTAGTGTCTGTAGTAGTGGGGAACTCATCTGCCACTGCACATTGTGAAGTATGTATATTGCTAAGTACCATCAAAAACATATAAATAAAGTCGTCGTGCAGAAGGTCAACGAGCCGCCATTCTCGATGCCTCAATACCAATAACATACATTTTATCGTTTGTCGTGTCATAGTCTCACTAGCGGAACCATGCCACGACGAAGCGGGACCTGTTTAATTTAGTCTAATTATACTCTATTAAAATCTGGCGTACATTCATTACGCGGAGTTCAAAGCTTAGACTGGAGGTGTTTTTTGAGTGATGTTTACACGAACAGCGGGGGATGTTCTCGTGTGGGCCGAAGGTGCTAAAGCAATGTGCCACGACTTGCGGCGCAGACAGATAATTACCAGACGGAAATTCTTGCACTGAATTGCTGCCGGGTTTTAATATAACTCGCGGCGCAAAAAAATGCTCCTTCGTTTTAATTCAGAATTAACACCACCAACCAGTCACTAATTCTAGAACAACCAAAGTACCTTTCCTCTTGAGATGTACTGAAACTGGCAGTCCCGTGTGCCATGAAATGAATGTTCCACGTTAAAAGAACCAATATCAAACCTTGTATCTCTACAGCTTTTTACAGTAGTAAATTACAACAGTAATTTTCAGTATTTTCAAGTTTAACTCATGAAATATTTTATGTAGGTGGCTTTACATTTCTTTTGACTTCATTGAAAACAAATTGTTTGACTGTTTTAAACCAACAGTGTGCAAATAAGTGACGTTAATTTTGTTGCAAGTGATTAACAAAAAGTAGATCATTTTGTAAATTTATGTAATAATAGTAAAACAATACAAGTAATTGTAATTTATCTATGAAAAAAAAAACATTGAATGGTTAGTTATATTAGAAGGTACGTCCACCCAGTTGAAATAATCATGAATCATGAAACAGCTAAAGAAATAACTTTGTTTAACGATGGACTGCAATCGTGGAAAACGTTTCAATGAATTTGGTACTTTCTCTAGACATCCTCGTAAAAAATCTGCAAATGAAAGAGATTAACAATTTCTTAGCCATTCACTAGTTTACAGCTCTAGCTGTAGCTGAAAATGTAAGGGTTTCTGGATAAAAGATCAGAAGCAGGTTCGAAGAGTGGAATTTCCACGATTAATCCACGCTCACCATGGATCAAGTTACTTGCTTCCAGGCAACAAGAAAATTGGATGTTTGACGACTTACTTACTTTTCACTCTTACTTAACTTTACTTACTTTACCCGGTTAACACGAACACGTATGGAAAATATTGCGATAATATAGCAATATTGCAATATTGCTTTAACATGTCAAGGCACGTAAACTTGCTCAAAGTTATTGTCAACAGAACTACTTTACGGTATTTTTATACTGATAGGTTAATTCAAATTGGAAGGTTTACTTAAAATTAAAAAATATATATATTTCGAAAACCATTGAGTGTCGGACCTGGATTTATTAGAATTTGTTTCTTGTTTTGATCTTTGCTACCACATGTCAAAGCGTGGAATGTTTTTTTTATTAACACCCTGTATACAGGGTGTTTTTTCCTATAAGATTTTAATTTGTTTTTTTTTTAAATCATCCAAACATGGCTGATTCCGGCCGAGAACCTGGCAGTTCTCCTCAGGTGAAATACTTTCAACCTTCTATCACTTCCGGTTCTATCACAATCAACTTTTGTTTTTTTAAATGGAAGACCCTATATATTATTATGTTTCTGGCTTTCCCGTTTAATTTTCTAGAGATGTGTGTACACCTATATGTTTTACTTTCTGAAATAAAAATTAAATTCCAAGATTTTGACCTCAAAAAAACATTATGAAAAATGGTTTTAATATCTTTTACAAATAAAATAAAAACGGAAAATTTATCTCGAATTGTACCTGAAAGGTACCTCTTTAACTGATGTATGTTGGAGCTGAAAATTTTGATGATTAGTCATTCAAAAATGTCATTAGTTAAGAGATCACTTAAAGTAAGCGTATTTCATTTGTATTTTTAAATGGAATGACATCCTTTTTATCTCATAGAGCAATTGGCACGACAATTTGCTACACAAAAGTATTATATGTTAATCATATTCCCGAAATAAGTACTTTTTGAAATAAATCGAAAATTCGTATTTCTGCATTATGTAATTTCGCCTATGCTATTTACACATGTATCATAGTTTGCGAAATATGCTTTTTTTTCGTCACTGGGATAACCAATGTTAACAAAGAAATTTTGAAAAGTTCACATTAAATGTGTTAATATCGTTCATAGTGATATTGGTCATATTAGCCCCAAAAAGCCGTTTTGGAATAAATAAATTATACAGGGTGTCCTAAATAAATAGATTGCATGGGTATCTTTCTTATACCTAAAGCTACAGATCTGGTTAAATGGGCAATATTGTGCAGTTTTAGTGGCCAGCCAGGCAGATCTGCATATTTCATGCCTCTTACCTTTTATAAGTACTTTAAAAAATAAAATTTTGGTGAAGTAACTTCAATTATAATAATGTAGATGAACTTCGTGAAGCAATGACACAGGCAATAAAAGGCGTTAATCGCAACACATTGCGATAAGTAACTGGCAATATTCTACAACGCTGCCAATTGTGTTTAGCTTCTTTTTGGCCATTTGCCAATAACATTCAGAATTTTGAGCATTTTTATGATTTATTGTTATTTTACTACTTAGTTGTATTAGGTTATTTTAGTTTTTTACATTTGATTTAAAAATAATTTATAGAATAAAAAAATTGGAACAATTGATATATCCCATATTGTTTATCTTGAGATAGGTTGTTATACATCGTTGAAAAGAAAAAAAAAAGTCGATTTAAACGTGTAAAAACAAATATGGCGGCCATTTGAAATAAGAAAGTTGCTATTAATATCTCGGAAACCGCCATCTTGACTTTTGTTTTGACTTGATTCTCAAGTTTGTGCGATCGAATCAAGTAAGTTTTATTTTAAACTTATTTCCGCATCTTTAATAATTATGGAAATATCGGAGTTTTTTTGAAAATCGCGATTTTTAGTTTTTTTAGAATAACTTCTCACTGCACGGATTTTTGAAAAAAATTCATCATAATCTAAATCAGCATATAAAACTGCACAATATTGCCTATTTAACCAGATCTCTAGCTTTAGGAATAAGAAAGATACCCATGCAATCCACTCTATTTAGGACATCCTGTATTGTTTTAAAATTTGGTATACATACTCTTGAGTACTCTAGAATAGAATATCGTCGAGTTTCCATTCCCCCGGTGGAGGCTTCATCTCTTAATATTGTAAAAACATCCCCCAAACACCGAACTTGTGTGAATTTTCGCAATTATCTCATAAACGTTGCACCGCCTAAAAATGTTTATATCGGGTTATATCGGCTTTATCTTGATTTAGGTTGCTAATTATGAAAAATGGCACAATCAATCGATCACCCAAAATACCGCACCACACATTCACACTAAATCTTCGTTGAAAATTATTTTCTACCAAAACAATATTTTTTTTCCTGTGTCCAATATCGATGGATACTTCTATTATAAATTCCATTATTGGTAAAATTGTATTCATCTGTCCAAATTATTTTTGTACAAAATATCTGATCACTTTCCATCATATTTAAATAAAAATCACAAAATTGCTGTCTTCGGCCAGGATAATTTTCCTCCAATGCATCTACTTTTCGAGGTATGTATGGTTTGTATTAGTGTTTCTTAAGAATCGCATTTAAAGTTCGTTTCGATTTGCCAATGTTATTTGCTATTCCCCGAATAGATGTTCTTGGATTTTCTTGCACACTAAAAAGTAAATCTAAATCCACATTTCCGCGAAATATTCGTTCCTCTCTATTCGGTTTCTTGAAAGCACCATACTTTTTTTTCAAGTCCTTCAAATGTTCTAGACTCTGGGACTTCTCTGTTCAGAAAACGGTCCATGTACAGGGTGGGCAAATTTCGATGTTTTAATAGGGAATCTCGATAACAATAACGGGTATGATAAAATTGACCCCCCACCCCGATCTATTTTTTCGAGAAAAACTGAATGGTGAAACCCAAAATTGGCTATGGTCTTTTGTTTTCGAGTTATTCCCAAATATTCGATTTTTTGACTTACGTTTTATGGCTGTAGGTGGCTTATTTATGAAAATAAGAAAAAAATAATTTCTACGTATTGGCTATGGTTTTTTGTTTTCGAGTTATTCCCAAATATTCGATTTTTTGACTTACGTTTTATGGCTGTAGGTGGCTTATTTATGAAAATAAGAAAAAAAAAATTTCTACGTACTTCAGTCACTTTTTTGATAAGAATGCAGCGGTGTAGCCAATTTAAAAAAAAACAGTTTGAAATTCGAGTTATGAGCTCAAGTTGTGGTTTTTTATATGGAACTCATAGTTGGCAGTGACTTATCTAAAAAGAGGGATTTTTTCTCTTTTTAACAATATACCTCATGTATGGTCAATTCTTAATTTTCAATCCGATTTGATTAAAAATTCGATTTAAAAGTTTCAATAATTCTATAGAGGTGTAATATCTGACCATACGATAGGGCCTATTCTTCTTATCCACTGATTTAGATAGTGACGCTCTAACCATGCTCTAACTGGAAGTACATAGTGAGGAGGTGCACCATCTCTTTCAAAAGTAATGTATTTTCGGTAAGTCCATAATTTCCATGCTCATCTGTTTGCTTTTCAACCTCCTGGAGTATGAGAGGCTCAATGGATTCATCCAGCAAATTAGCATACATTTTGCCGTTCAAATTTACATTCATAATTTGTACGGCAAATTTTTTTTATGGGGTCACTTGAAATCAGTAAAAAACATAAATAAATAAAGAACCATATACTATTGAACAATTACGAGAAATAATACCACAAGAATGTTGAGCTTTTACTAGGCAAACCTTTCAGAAAGTTGGCGAGGAGTTTGAAAGCAGGCTATATTTTGGTTTAGAAAACAATGGAAACCATTTCCAACACTTACTTTAACATGTTAATTGTATGAAATTAATTGAATACTTTTGCACTTTAGTTGCACTTATTTCCGAAACTAATCCACTAAATCATATTGTATTAATAATGACTGGAAAGCATTTTCAAGAGCTTTCCAACGGTATCACAAGTAAGGGAGTGCCATTTTTTAGATGGAGGTGGCTCTGGCTCAAAGGGTGGGGCAAAATAGCGTAGGTAGTGTCGACCCCCTCGACACTACCTACGCTATTTTGCTTCCCCCTTCGAACTACCCAAACGGTTTTGAGTAATTTTAAAAATAATCATGTGTTCCATGAAAAAAGACAATAAAAATTAAAGTAGGATATCAGAAGAAAAAACTCAGTATTAACGATCACGAATATAAATGGGATAAAAAGGAGCTGGTGGGAGTACAAACATCCAAAGCGAAAGACTATTAGGACAAGGCCGAAAATTGACAGGAGAAGAATAATTCAAATGAACATGGATAGGAATATGGCAAATCACATAATAGAAATGAAACGGAAAAATGAAAGAGTAACGAGAGTAAATACAGGGAACATAAGAAGCCAGAGTGCACAGAGGTGTTGAGACTAGCTAATCAAAATAGGTGTAAAAGAGAAAACTGCACAAGAATACTAATAGGCATATGCAATGTGCGAAGCATAATGGAAAAAGAAGAACTAGTGGAAGAGATGATAAACCAATATATAGAAATACTGGGAACAACAGAAACAAAAACTAAATGAAAAAAAGAGAGAAAGGAGGGTAGGATTAATAATTGCATCTAATACGTAGATTGAAATACATTATAAAATAAATATTCACAAATGAAAGATTAATGACGATAGAAATGAGATAATTTGAAGAGAAAATTTGAGCAATGATAATAGCTTGCGGTGAGAACGAATACGCAAAGAAGAAAAAGTTAGTTTTTCGTAAACCTATAGATGGAAATAAATGAAGGAACAGAAACGACAATAATAATAATAAAAGACCTAAACGGACGAGTAGGAAATAAAAATGAAAATGGAGAAGCAATAATAGAATTGAGCACAAAAAACAATCTAATAATAGCAAATACAATGTTTAAACACAAGGTGATACATAAATATTTGAGAGAAGAGCTAGAAATGAAAAGTAAATAATAGACTTTTTTCTAATCATGAAAAATAAATGGCAACACGTGAAGAATGTAAAAGTCTCAAGAGCGGCAGAGGTCCGAAGTGACCATTACCTAGTAAAAATGGATATGAGAAGAGAAAAGGACGGCAACACGGACGAAAGAAGAAAGAGAGCTAAAGAGTAAATAAAAATCTAAAACTACCAAGAGATAATAGACAGGAAACGTAAAGGAATTAGACAGGGAATTGGAATTGAACAAATCTGGGAAACAATAAAAAAACAAGTTGCCAAAGAAAGCTGCGGAACAACAAACATATCAAATAAAGAAACAATAATGAGGTAAGATTAAAAATTAAAGATAAAAAAGATAAATGGAAAATATCATTGAGTAGAAAGAGGAAAGCAGACTATGGCCCGTATGTTGGTTGGCATGTTGGCAACCATAGGCATTTGAGTCGAATTCAAGCTCAAGTACGGACTATAGATACGGGCCTTATAATAGACTATAAAAAAAAAGGTAGTATTCCATGATAACGATCAGCGTATCATTAAATTACGTTACATATAAACGATTATTTCTTCATAACATAAAATATTATCGTATAAACATAAATTTATTTCTCATAAGTAGTTATTTATTGATGGTGGCTGTGCCGGGTTTTAAATAAATGCCTGAAAATGGAGACAAATGATCCTCTTTTACCAACATTTAAGAAAAAAATAATCAAAGAAATAAAATGAGTTTATTGATAAAACTATATTTCTATTAGCATTTAAACCAATACTAATTAAACCTAACCTCACCACATCCCACCTGATTTCTGGCAGGTTGTTACAAATTTGCCGATGACATTGTCTCTTTTGTATAATTACAAATACATTGCTTTGATCAATTCTGAATCTACATTCGAAGCACAAAATATAAATACGAATATGTTAATTACTGTATAAGATTTGCGATTTACTATTGAATGTAGGTGCCTGTGAAATGGTGAAGTCATAATCATAAGCTAATGTAGCACCTGGTGGTCCATACTTCAAAATACAAATTAATTAGATAGTAGGAACAGAATAAAGTAGGATTAAGACAAATGGAGTGTAATCAATCTGACTTTAAAGCTATTATCAAGAAGGATGTATGGTGTTAAGAATGAATGCCAATAACAAGGTAAACCGCATGTGCGTCAAGTGATGACACCAATGATAACATATTGTAAATATTTAAGTGTGTCCCGCCGAATTACTTCCTTAAAATTTCATTGAAGACAAAATATTGTATTTTTAGATGGGAAGTTGCGGTTCTCTATTTCTTGTTCAACATTCAACTCTACTCCATTTAATATACCACTTCATGTTTTTGGTTAAATTAAAGTTTCAAGTGTAAGTCTTAAACTATGACATAAAACAGTACAAATAAAATAATGCTCAATATAATATTAATTTTAAAATAGATTATTTAATGCACAAATTATTCATTGTAAGGCATATTTTATTTTCTATCTAGATATAATTGAGCATTTTAAATGTACCTATTATTAATCATTCAGTACCAATTCTGTTCAATTCATTTTAGGCGATTTGTAATTTGTAATTGTTGTAAGGCATATTTTATTTTATATCTAGATATAATTGAGCATTTTAAATGTGCATATTATTAATCATTCACTACCAATTCTGTTCAATTCATTTTAGGCGATTTGTAATTTGTAATTGTTCATTTGTTACAATAAAATAAATAACTTTTATTATTATTTCTTAACATTGCCCTTCTTAAATTGAGCGAATTAAAAATGCGCTATTACGTTTTTCTACAACACTTGAAAAGTCTCTTTGTACCTTCAGACGGCTATTAACTGTTATCGCATTTGATAACATTCTTTACAGCAGCAAATACTGCGCTCAAGACGGAATTCTCGGTAGCTAAATTAATCGTTCTGTGTAATCTATTTGCTTTAATTCGCGGCTATTTGTTTTTGAAATGTGTATCATAAACGATGATAAATCCATAATAAAACCATCCAATGACATACATATCTAAAAACAATAATTTATACCCATTTGGTTTGCATTATAATTTTATCATAAATCGTATTAAGTACCTACTGTAATATTTTCATATGAACAATGAGTCACAATTATTTATTATTGCGCCGACTACAACAATAAGTTATAATTATTTATCAGTACACAGTATCGGATTACAATAATATAGAAAAAAATTCATAGATTTTATTTAAATCGAAAATCTACCTACTTATTTAAAATTAAAATATTTTTAAAAAGGCATTGTGGCCTCTAGACTATTAATACAGCCGACTATATATTGTTTTGAACAGGGGTGGGCAAATATTTTGGTTATCGGGCCACATTCCGGATGAAAATTTGACTCAGGCCAGATAAAATAAATCCTATTTTAAAGTGTTTTTTATAAGTTACCAAGGGTTACCTTATCAATAGTAATATGTTAAATGCATAGTGACTTGCCGACATTCGAGCTTGTTGCCGTGAAAATGTGCACTCTGCTTCACACTCGTGCACATTTTCTCGACAACAAGCTCTCGTGCAACTATAGCGGGTATTATCTTAGCAAATAACTATGCACGAAACATATTTTGCAAGACTATTGCACGTGTCGTATTGCCATTGACAAATATGTAATGAATATTATAAAAATGTCTTCCAACCGGTTTGGCATCAAATCTCTTACATATATAAAGCAAGAAACTGTTGGATCCACGCCAGAGAATACCAAAAAGTCACAAAAATATATTTGGAGACAATCTGAAAAATTTTGCGATGAAAAAAAGTATATACTAAATGAAACTACGAGTAGGCACCAAATTGCATTGATTTTAAGCGATTAGGCATACTATATGAGAAACCTCTTGAAACCTAATCTTAACATCCTCGAAAGCGATAAGTGTCCGACAGCAATTATCACTATAAGTGGATTCTAATTGGTCAACAAATTTTGGGTTATTTCATTGGTCCGTCAGTGTGAAGTTTCATATGTAAATGTGACAAGTGCAATAGTCAAGGTAACCCTTGATAGGGTTAACATCAATATTTTTAAACCAAAATGTATAGGTAGGTACTTATTTATTGTGCCAGTAAAAAAATGCTTAGGTTTGAATATAAATTAAGATCTTCCACTAAGGGTACTATGTATAGATAGGACACGTTCATAAATTAACGTAATTATTTTTTTAAATTATAATTTAATATTTTTTAAATTAAAGTACTTAATTATAAAATGCGCCGCGGGGCGCCATTTGCCCAAGTTTGGTTTAGAACAAGGTTGCTCAGCCATTTTCTGAATAATATTTAATGTTTGCAGTTAGAATGATAAAATTTCATATTTTGCAACGATATTTTATTTTACTAGAAAATTGAAAATTGTTCACATTCATTGTTGTGAACAATTTTAACATCAATATGAAAAATTCTGGAGTAAATACGAACCTTTTTTGAAATGGAATGAATGAACCTAATTAATTTAAACACGAATATACGAACCAATTTGACTCCAAATTGAACAATTGTTATGCTAATCTACTTATTTTTACATTAAAATTTTCAATTTTCACATTAATTTTAATTATTACCTACCTACATCACGATATCTGTAGGTACATATACAGGGCGTCCCAAATTGAGTAGGCTACCATGGGTATCTTTGTTATTATTAAGTATAGAGACTTGGTTAAATGGGCAATGTTGTGCAGTTTTGGAATTGGAACATATGCCTTTAAGAAAGTTTAAAAAATCCGAACAGTTTGGGTATCATTCTAAAAAAACTGAAAATCGCAATCTTATTCCAAGTCAAATATTTTGGAAATTATAAAAACAACAGGCAGAAATGTTTCTGACAAAAGCTAATTGAGTTGATTAAACACACTTAAAAATGATTACAATTAATATTTACAATAATTTATAATTTAAACATAACTTGTGTTACCGATGTGTTATCTTGAAAAGAGAATATTCTATTTAACCACGTAAAATTACAACTTAAAATCCATTTAAAAAATGGTAGATGCTATAACTACCTTGGAAACCGCTATATTGGATTTAATGTTGACATCTTTTTCGGAATATTACTCTTAGGGTACGATTTTGTATAACAAACAGGTCTGAATACACAACCTTATTGAGCTTTTGGGTTAACCTCTTTAGGTACAACTTCCAAGTTAAGTTCTAATCCAAGTTTAAAACCAAAAATCTTTCCGATTGAGTTACTTCCATATTTGAATCATTAATGCGAATTACCGCAGGATATGGAAGTTTGACTGGATGGTTTTAACGCGACACTGTTAGTTTTTGATTTGTTTAATAAAAGTTTGATCTGTTCAAACCATTCCTGGATCTTTAATAGAGCATTTACTGGGTACCTTCTTTTCTAAATCATTTGCGGATTCAGTAATAATTAATAGGTTAAATGTTCGTCTTGATTTTTAATTCTATTAATCACTAGGTCATTCATGAACACCACAAAGAGCAAGGGCCGAATTGCACCTCTCTGTGGTACCCCAAGGTTTACCACCTGGGTTCTGATGTGCACTTTTTTCCGTTCTTAGAAATCCTTACTTCTCACTCCGGTTTGCTAAGTAATATTTTATCCAGTTCAGTGCGTTTCGTCTAATTCCATATCTCTTTAGTTTTCCAATGAGAATCCCACGGATATAAATAATTCACTTGACTCTTGAAATTTGTGGTACTAAGGTAAAACCCGTTAAGTCAAATATAATTTATTGTTCGTATTTTTGTCGATATGCAGCGACATTAGCGAAAATTTCAATGGACAAAGCCCTATATGGTTCCCACGCTCATAGAATACGTAGAACAAAAATAAACCGACCTTTTGCTAAAATGTAGTGGTGTAATTCCCATTTTTGTAAATGTCAGAATCAAATTTCTAAACAGATGTTAAAATGCCATAACTAATAGTATATTACATAACGAGAGTTGAAAGAAATTAAAGATTAAAGATGAGACATATTTCTACTCAAATTATACTTAAAGGTAAACATAAAATTGTAATTGAATTTGCTTTACAACTCAAGTAATCTACGTTTTTTTTTCTACTCAAATGCCCGGTTGCACAGTAAGATCTTAAGTTTTTTTTTTGGTTTAGTTTTTTTAAGGTTTAGGTGTTGGACAGGTTTAGTTCTTGGCTTAAACTTTCCCTTAAACATCAAATACTCAAGTGGTGGCATTGGCATAGCTTAAACCAGAAGTGAAGTTTTGCAATGATATAAAAATGAATTTTATTAATAAAATAAACATTAATGATAGCAACGATGATGAAGTGTACTTTATTAACGTATTTATACGGAATCGACGTAATCCGGTTTACAGACACAGAATTGATAATTTTAATCAGTGGAATGATGCAGATTTTTTTAACAGATTTCGTATCAGTAAAGAAAGTTGTAATGTAGTTTTATTCCAAATCGAAGATCAAATTGAGAATTCTACTAACTGGTAAGAATCTTATTTTTTTATTATGGGTTATGTTAATAATAATATGATACCACTACAGGCCTAGTAGGCCCATGGCTTGGTTGATTGCCTCTCGCCATTTCTTTTTGTCTCTTGCTTTTGCTTTCCACTCCGTGATCCCTGCGAGCTGCATGTATTTTTCCACTTCTGTGCTCCATCTTGCCTTTGGTCTTCCTTGTATCCTTCTTCCTCCGACTGTCCTGGTTAGAATGGCTTTAGGTAGTCTGCTCTCCTCCAGTCTTTCAACGTGTCCCAGCTACCGAAGCCTTTGTCCTTAACTACTGCGGCTATGTTGTGGTCGTTAAATATTATTTTTACCTCTGCATTTGTTCTTCTTATCCACACGCCATTTATTTGCTTTCCACCGAATATTTTTCGTAATATCTTCCTTTCCCATACTTCCACCATCTTCTGTTCTGCCTTATTCAAAGTCTACACCTCGCTTGCATATAGAATTGGCCATATTACCGTTTTATAAATCCTCAGCTTTGTATTGGTCGTGACACTGTTGTTCTTTAGTACTCCTCTTAGTGCTTGCACACACCGGTTTGCCATCATTAGCCTCGGGTGCATTTCTTCTTTGGTATCTGGCTTGTTGTGGAATATTGTGCCTAAGTATGTGAACTTTTCTACCTCTTCTATTTTATAGATTTTGCCTCTTTGTATTATTATGTTTAGATGTTCTCCTTTGTTTACCACGTGATCAGACCATACCATGTATTTGGTTTTTGCCTCATTGATGTGTAAGCCTAGCTCCTTTGCTACTACCTCTTTGAATTCTTGCTTGTTTGTAGCTAGAATTACTAAATCATCTGCATATGCTAGGCATTGCTGTCTTCTTTGATACACTAGTCCTGTTCTGTTAATGTTTGCTGTCCTTATAGCGTTTTCTAGTATTATACTAAATAGTACTGCTGACAGGGGGTCGCCTTGTCTCACCTCTTCTGTTACTGGGAACTTCTCCGATGTTGTGTGTTTATTTTTACCTTGTTGTCTGTCTGTCGCAGTGTTAGTCTTATCATATTTGTATATTGTTCATTCCCATCTCCTCTAGGGCTTTATATAGTTCCCTTCTGCTCACCCTGACGTAGGATTGTTTAAATTCAATGAAACACGCTATTGTGTTTTCCTTGTATTCGTAGCTTTCAGCTTGTATTTCCCTTAATATGAAAATCAGGTCGGTAGTGCTTCTCCCTCTTCTAAAGCCACATTGATACTCCCCTACTATGCTTTCCATCTTCTCCGTTACACTGTTTTTTATACTTGTTGCCAGGATTTTATACGCTATGTTCAGGAGTGCTATTCCGCGGTAGTTTTGACAGTCACTCTTGTCGCCTTTTTGTTTATGGGGCAGATAATTGCTTCTGTCCATTCCTTCGGCATTTGTTCTTCTGTCCATATCTTATCTATCAGTTTCTGCATTTGGGTGATTAGCGTTTCTCCTCCATGCTTAAACATTTCCACTGTTTTGCCGTTACCACCTGGGCTTTTGTTGTTCTTAATACTTTTGATGATGTTCCTGATCTCTTCTCTTGCTGGTGGTGGTTCTTCATTTTGCCGAAAATTCCGTTATGATTAATTCCTCATCCTGTTTGTTTACTTCGTTCTTTTCATTTAATAATTGTTCGAAATATTCCTTCCACCGCGCTAGTATCGGTTTTATTATTTAACTACGAAGGTTTTGCACCTTTGGTTAAACGGCTTTATTTTTGACGATTGACAGCTACATTTAAATGTGAAGATAGTTATAAATGGCAAACATTGCAACCAACTTATACATATTTTCGCTTGGGTAAGTATTTTATTATTCTAAACTGTGCAACACTCGTAACTTAAGTATTTGCTTAACCTTCAGTTTAAGGTTTAACTAAACCGAATAATAAGTTGCACAAGTTGCGTAGTAATAAATTTGCACAGATTGATACATTTTTGTTCTGTCAGATGCTCATGGCAATATTTGATACTGACCACAATATGACTGTTTTGACAATTTCAAAACTAAATGTCACAATGTTGCTTATACTCAAATAAACAATTCCCTCTAACTGTAATTAATATATTATAATTGATATTATAACTGATTTTCTTGCAATGAAGTCCTTGTATAATTGACAACGTACTAATGTGCAAGTAGAAAAACCCTATTACAATAGCTTAACCTTAACCTATAACCGTATTATAAAATCCCCAATCAAGCTAGGCTAAACCGTGTGTCCTACTTTTTTCGTCAACTTGACATTGACATTGCTATATAAAATTGCTAATCTAACCTAATTTATTGTACTAGATTTATGTGAGCATGACTGTATGTTCATTTGCGATTCGTCGGTGGTAAAAACTAATGATATTCGGATGATGTCAATAATTCGAAATCAAGAATCGGAATCGGATAATACTCGGAATAAAATAATTGGAATATTCATTCGGAATCAAGAATCGGAATAATAATCGAAATCAAATGATTATTAAAAATAATCTGAATCGGAAGCGGTATAAATGTCAAAATAGGATAGAAGTGTAAGAAATGAAAGTGAATAATAACTAATAAGTTAACATATTTATTCATTATACTTCTATTGATAAAAAATCATAAAAAGGCATAAGAAGGCATTAAAACAGCGGATAAAAATGCTCGATAAATGCTCGAAGAAATAGGTAGTTACCGAAAGTTTGGACCGTTTGTTTATTACACCATGTAACAAAATTTTGCATTGTTTCTAGTTATTTGGATGTGAGTGCCTTTTGTGCTAGATTTTTACTTCTAGTTCAGAGCAAAATCACAATTTTTTTCTAAGGTGTTAGATCTTTCGTGAAAATAGCACTGAATGTAGGTTTTTTGCTCACACATCAATTTTTTTTTCTAATTTTAAGAAAGGATCACTTTAAAGTGATATTATTAGGAATACATCAAATTAAAACTAAACTTTTCTCAAAAAAATAAACAGTCTAAAAGTGGATAGCATTTCTACTTTTTCGCTTATGTAACGAAGAGTCCTCACGAATGATGCACTGTATGTAGTCACACATCATATTACAATCCCACTTGCCCTGATGGCATTTTCCCATCGTTTCTATGTCCTGATGAAATCTCTCACGTATTCTTCATTGATGTCGACCATATTTTCACTGAAGAAGTGAGAATGAAGATAGTGTAACTTTAGGGATATTCGGCAACCAAGCCTTTTATAACATTTCAAAAGTTTTCCGATAATACATTGGTATTGTGGAGCCTTTTTATTTCCAAGTAAGTTATTTACTACTTCCCTAAAAGACTTCCAAGCATTTCTCTTAACTGACGTCATTTTCTGTTCAAATTTCTCGAAATTAAACATCTTGCAAACATCTGGTCCAGTAAAAATGTCACCTTCTATTTTAGCTCTTGACAATTTTGGAAACAAAACGAAAAGGTATTTGAATGACTCCCCATCCTTATTAAGTGCTCTTACGAACTGTTTGACCAGGCCAAGTTTAATATGAAACGGGGGAATTAAAACTTTTTCTGATTTCACTAATGACGGATGTTTAATATTCTTTACACCTGATGTAATCTGTGTTCTAATAGACCAATCTTTTCTTGTATAGTGTTCAGCTGTAGCACCACAGTCCCATAAACACTGGAAACAGGAATTTTTTGTGTAACCAAAAAGAAATTTCTGCAAACCTGCCATTAATGTTTTTTGTACTGAAGTTTTCTCAAAAGAAATTTCACATTTTCATAATATTCTTTCAAATGGACCGAATGACCAATGGGTTTCGATGGATACATGTTTCCATTATGAAGAAGAAAGGTTTTAAACTTCGTGAGGAGCTGCCTATAAAACAGCGCCAATCTTGGGGATGATATTCAATGCCAATCTCTTCAAATACCTTGTTCATATCATGTCTCTCATGATATGACACAGACACAGAAACTCACCAATTGCCACTCGGTAACAGGAGTCCAAAAAATTCCATTCTCTCAATCTGGATGTCAAAATTTCTGCATTTGATGTAGTTAGACCAAGAACTCTGATTAGATCGTCCATTTCTTGTTGATTAGGAAAATGAAGTTTCTTGCTTTCATCGTTTATTAAAAACGGCACATCCGATTCCTCCGAGTGAATAATATCGTGTAAATGTTGCTAGTCAGATTCTTCAGTTACTAAAGAAGGTGGCGTGGGAACAGGCAGGGTTTCAGAGTGAGGGATTGGTGCACTACTTGACTGAATATTGGGATATAAAATGTTGGGTCGTTTTTTTTTTGTTTTTCAAAGGTAGTGAGATTGATCAAACAAAAGTAGAAATCTGTTGTATGGTTTTCTGAACTTCTATACATTTGTAACTGACGTAAATATGACATAAGCAAAGCCTTCTTCATATTAATACCACAAAATGTAGCCATAAACAAATATTTCTACACGGTGTTATTTTTAAATAGGTAGATAGGTAGTTATTTTAAAATTTATTTTATGTGACCAAAATATTAAGCATAAACCGAAATTGGAATATGATCGGAATTAAATCGGAATAAATATCGGAATCGGAATAGTAATCGGAATCGGAATAAAATTCGGAATCGGAATGATAATCGGACGATTTTAAAATATTTCGGAACACGAGATTATTATAATATTCGGAATCGCCAATTATTTCATCCGAATCGGCTCATCACTAGTAAAAACCAAATAATATTTTGGCTTTTGAAATTTCACTTATCGGGTCTTACCTTAGTACCTACCACAGGAATATTTTCTGAGAAAACAATCTAATAAATTATATCCAGCAATCTAGGAGGTCAATTGAAGGTATCTCTTTTTCTCATGTATCTTGTTTACAAAATTAAAAAAAAAATCAATTTTCAGAATTGATACGAATTTTTGTATTTTTAGAAATTTATACAAGGGTGGCTAGAGAAGTGGTTAGTCTTTCGCATATGCGACGGTCGTATCTAAAACTTGTATATGCTATTTTAAAGTTTACTTAAAATGGCATATAAAATCAAATTCAACTCTTCAGTTGTCAATACTGAAAATTGTATAATTGTTATAATTATTAAAGTTCTGTAAGTAACCCTTGAATGGTTCTTAATACAGAAAATACATTATATTTTTAAGACTAACAATTCTTACCCTCTGAATCAATATCTTCTTGGTGATCCAGATAATTTTACTCCAGCAAACCCTTTACATACCCCTAATGAGTCATGTTTATGTGTAGCAGCTGTTAAAAGAACATGAGTTTTGTGTTTTGTTGGCAATTGAAAATATTGAACATCACGCTGCTATCAAATTCATTTTTATTAAGTGTGTCAAATTGTTAAAATTTGTGATGACATGATAAATGTATTAGATGATAGCTCTATTATACACAACCTAAAAACCTGGTTTTCCGAGTTTAAACGCGATCGTACGAGCATCCAAGATAAACCCCGCTCTGGACCCCAAAAAGTGACACTACAACAGAAATGGTTATTAAAATTCACCATAATTTAATACAAGACAGACGATCAATATTAAGTGAAATAGGGAATATTATAAGAATTTCAAAATGTAGGTTTGCAATATTGTAACCAAAGAGTGAAGATTGCAAAAGGTATCGGCGCGGTGAGTGCCGCGCATACATAAACTTGAGCAAAAACACTGGATCTGGATCATTTCAAGAAAAATCCAACCGATTTTTTCGGGAGACCGATGAAACCTGGTTCATCGGTGCAATCAAGGCAGTTGGTTTCTGAATCTAGTTTCTGGATCAATGGACTCAATCTAGTTGCTCGACTCTAAGAAAAAAAAAAAAAAAAACAACTCTCAAGGTTATGACATGAATTTTGATAATCGATTATCTTCCAAAAGGACGAACAATAAATGGCGAATACTATAACATTTTGGACCAAGTGCAACTAAAAATTCAAGAAAAAGGCCCTGTTTGGCGCATAAGAAAGTAATTTTTCATCAGGATAATGAAAGGCTGCATACCGGCGTAATAGTTACGGCTAAAATTCATGAATTATAGTACGACTAGCTACCATACTCACTCTTCCCACCTGATATGGCTCGCTCTGGCTTTTAATTATTCGCCAAGTTCAAAATTTTCTTCGGAGAGGTCAAGTGCGCTGTTGACTCTTATGTTGCAGACCGCAATGAAACGTCCTTCCATGATGGGATCAAAGCTTTACAGCATCGGTAAACGAAGTCACATCGAACTTTCAGGAGATTATATTGAAAAATAAAAATGATTTTGAAAACGAAAAACCAGTTATTCTCATTACAAAGCCAAGCAATTATCATATACAAAGAGCGCATAAAGTATTAAGACCTGGCTTTAATTTTTTCCCCTGTACATATTTTCGAAAAACGCTTCAACAGGTCAAAATGATTTATTTTTTCAAACAAATATTTTGAGACCATTTTCAATTTTCCATCTTTCTCCGTTTTGAAGTTGTGACGTCAGAGCCATTTTTTTAAATGACAACCTATATTTTTTATTATTGATTTTGATAGTACTTTTTATTATGTTTTCAACAACATGTCATTTTCAATATGTAACATTTGAAAAAAATTGAGAAAAAGTGCGTTAAAGTAAAACCATTAAATTATTATTTCAATGTGCAGAATGCATCTAGTTACCGTTTCAAAACAACGTCAGTTAAAACAAAATTAGGAAAACAGGCCTGGATTTTAAATATTGGAATAAAACAAAATTGATCAACCTGAAAAACATTCTTATTACAATATCATAATTACAAAAAAAACAGAAAAACCAAAAGAAATTTTTATCGAGTAAAAAATACTAATGACTTATTTTAAGATAAGTTTTAAAATAATATGAAGTAACAAAAATAATTAAAATAACGAAAAAATATTGGTCAGGGAAAAAAATCAAATTTGATGTTCAAATTGTTGACCAATTTTGTTTTATTCCAATATTTAAAATCCAAGCCTGTTTACCAAGCCATCACCGAAGCGCGACATTTGGTCTAATTGTGACATTTCAGTTGACAGCATAGCACACCAGATGTGCAGAGGACCAAGTATGATGATCACTTATTAGTCAATTCGAGTTCTGATTATCAGCTATTAGGCGGTCGCTAGGATAGGGAATAAAAGCATTATGAGTGATATAATCAGAAGTAATATAACAAGAGCGTAAAAAATAATCGAATATAGCTGACGTATGCGAAATGTGTTCTGAGAAATACATTGAGCCTTTTTTCTTTAAGGAACACATTGAGCAGTAGTCACTATATTCAGATTATTTTTGATGCTCGATTTATATTCGGAGGACTATATACCGACTAATAAATGTAAATGCAAGAAATATTTTGTCAATTTGACTTTCGTGTATACATATTATGATTCACGGCAACTTGATTTTTATTAACACCTAAATTAAATTAAATTCATAATTATGACTTATAAGAACTTGATTTATTTATGGTATGTAATAATAAAAGTACAATTATTATAAATTACTGAGCCACTGGTATTATTATTATTATTAGATGAATCAAGAGAAACTGACGAAGAATTATTGATAGAAGAACTTTCAATTTCCGATTCCATTGATTCACTTCTTAAATTTGAAATTAGATTTTTATGATGATTATCGCTTAGATTCAAATAAGGTTGAATTGAAGCAGTATTGTTGTGTCCAGTTATTTTTATAATTTCTTCAGCGTTAATACCCGTACTTGATAACTGACTAACTGTAGACGATCTATTAGAATGATCTATTATTTTTTACAAGTTTGGTATTTATTCCTATGCTTTTAGCAGCACTTTTTGTTCATTTACTAATCTGATTGTATCATAAGGGCATGTTTTTATACCAATAGCTATTTTCATGTTTTTCCCAATCTTAGTTTACTGTAAGAAACAGGCGATTAGTTTTAATGTTAGGTGTCCGTTTAGAAAACATTTTCTTTAGAAAACTTAGTCGTGTGTGAAAACATGTCTATATTGTTTGAATTTGGGGTAATCCATTTACTATCTGCAATTTTCTTATCACCTCCTTGTGCTGTTTTGGAGAAAATTGTATTGTATTCCGTCCGACCTGTTGCAAACCGTAATTGTTTATTTCCTCTTTGAAATATTCTGTCAAGCAAGCACTTCTCCTCCTCTCCACGCAAGTTCAACAGACGCGTGGTGGTAAACGTTGGTAGACGTTATGGTAAAACTTTCGCTGTAGACCATCGGGTGTATTTCCATTAAACTAATTTATAATTCTTGTTTGTTTTTCATGGGTTAAAGCCGTCGAACTGCGTTTTGTTTTTTCCAAATTGTGTAGTTAAATTTTCCTCTTTGAATTGCGAGCATCTCTTGCTTTTTGAAATATAACGCTTTTAAAAGAATCTATAACTCTTTTGAATTTATTATAATAAGTAAGTTGAATATGCTTAGCTGTGAGATTCCAGAGTGTTTTCAATACTCTTTCTTTATAATCTTCACCATTAACTTTTCGCATGTTGTATGCCCACTCTTCCAAAATTTTACATAATCTTCATCCGACTTTTCTTCTTTTATGTCATAATTTCTTCTGAACAGAAGTGATCAAATTGTCTTATAACATAATATTCTGTTCGCACTGTATTAATGGGTTTTGTGGATGTGACGGATTCTTCGATTTTATGAATCTCATCAGATCCAAATCGATTCATATTGACCGCTTATTATATACTGAATGCAAGAAATATTATGTCATTTTGACTTTTGTGCAAAAATATTATGATTCACGGAAACTTGATTTTAATTAACACCTCATCGAAATACGCAAACTAACGATATATTCGAAACACGTCCCAAGACAACCAGGTAATTAGTAATAAGCGCTGTAATACGAAGTAACTAAGGAAAATTCAATATTGTGATTGGTCCATTTAACTATGAGGTATATAGTCATCGTAATTTCTAATTTCAAATGTTATTTTCCTAAACAGTTTTATACCAACATTTGTAGAAAAAAGCGCTATTTTGAATTCCGCGATATAAAACTGGGGTTATCGTTGGAAAAAATTACGTACAATGTCATATATTTGCAATTTTTGCAGAAAATTAAGTCAAGATACCAACAGTTGGCATTTGTTAAGTTAATCGACATAAAACACTGTTACAATTTTATAGAATTTATTCATTACCGCTGTACAATGTCTTCAACTCCTTAGCTTTTTCAGTTCAGAAGATCTGGGAAATCTAGTAATATGCAATGGTCTAATTCTCTCATAGTAAAAATAAAATAAATTATAGAAACAACACTTTTAAGTGATGTAATTCTTTAAAACATCAACATACATTGATTTTACTGCTTGTCGAACACACATTCTTCGTAAATCATACAGATAAAATTTATAATTTTTACGTGTCCATGCCAGACGAAGAACCATAACCCAGACATATTTAGTCACTTTATTATAATGCACGCACCACTTTTACGAGGAAATCGTTGCTACCTAAAATACACGTTTTATAGATCGTTATTTTCATAATTACATGCCACCGTTCTGCTCCATTCTAATTTGAGCACCATTTTAATTACAAATAAAACATACAATTTGAACGATATTATCGCACTAAACGCGAATTCTAAACATCCGAGTTGAGAGCACCGATTTCCTGACACATAATCCAAATATTTCTAATTGCAACAACAAGAGTGAGATTTTATACTGGACCGAGGTATTTCTTGCACGTCTAATTGTAAACGTCCACATCTGTCGGTGCGTTTGGGGGAGTATGCTTTATGATTCATTCGGAACGTATTAAAATATTTCGTCCTTTGTCCCCACAATGAATTTTTTGTCCGTTTGCAATAATAACGAAGTGTTTCTTATATGGGGAATATAAAAGATGAACAGACATGAGACTAGGCGTGCAGTAATGAAATCTCGGCCCGGATGTTGTAAATCACATGATTTAGGATAGCAAAAACTACGTTTAGTGAAGACATTGTTTACATCTATCACCAGCCGGTTACGCGTTTCGGTTTAAATCGGCAGCAACGTCGCAAACGAAGCATAACAACACTGGTACAAATGGTACATATCTTCATGTTTTGAGAGGTGTTATAAATTTACACTAGGTTTTCAATAACCCGTAAATAGAGCAAGGATTTACAGATGATAAAGAGCATAAATTGAATCTTTCTAAAGCTATATACATTTATATTCTAATTGATTTAATGCGTCGGTCGCCGTGATTACTCGCGTTTTCAAGGTCAAATTTTGACTAGATTTAGATCCACCATATTCAAAGAAATAATTCTGAATATGAGATATAGATAATTACATTCCCGCGGTAGAAAATTCGCAATTATTAAATAAAAATCGAATCCTACAATCAGTTTGAAGGACTAATAGTCAATCTGGAAAAAATTAAGGCGAGGTTGGGAAATTTTGGTAAAAGCAACGATCCCAACAGAACTTATTTGTTATAGCAAACGTAAGAAAACCCGGTGTTTTTGTAGAAAAAAAAAAACCCTGAAACCCCCGTTTCTTTGGCCACAAAGGGGTAAAAAGTGGGTGTTTGGAGGTTGTTTTTGTTTTAAATTGTTTTGACCACTTACATCAGTAGCTAAGATACAAAAATGGTACCCTTTTATTTTCAATATTCAAAGAATCTTCAGTTAAAATTATGCAAGGTTTTGTTCACGGGGGTACAGGATGGGGTCGGGTAATATACGTATACAGGATGTCGACGCTAAACCGTTCGTTAAAAGTTTACGGGGTTGCCGTTGTACTAAAAATTTCAAAAAAATCCTCGTCACACGGTTTAATCAGTTATCCTCATGTAAAATATTTTCAACTTTCTATCACTTCCGGTTCCACCGGAAGTAGCACCAACTTTCTTATTTTAAATGGAATACCCCATATATTATTATATTTTTGAATTCGTAGCTTAAATTGGCACATATTTCGTAAAAACGTATGTATACTTATCTCTTAGTCTCTTATCTCTTATCTATTGGTTTTCAAGAAAAACATGTTTTTCTAAAATTATGACCTCTAAAAGGTAGCCTGAAATCTGTCTATAACTTCTCTTAGGATTAAGATAAAATTATGAGTTATATTTCTAATTATACCTAGAGAATGCCTCTATGAGTGAAATAATTGGAAACTGTCAATTTTGATAATAAGTGTTCATAAAATGTGCCCTCTTAAATATCTCGTAATTAAATTTTTTTAAACGGAATGAACCATTTTTTATCGCATAGCACGATTAGGAAAAAAAATTACTACAAAAAAGTATAACACAACCATACTCCTAAAGCAAGTATTTTTTGAATTATATAGAAGATTACTTTTTCGTAGCATTTCTGCAGGGTATAATTTCGCATGTCACAAGTGCACTTTAGTAAGTAAGCATGTGATATGCTATTGTTTTGTCGCTATTGTAATGCAAACTGTCAAATAATAAACCATTTAGAATAAAGTATTACAGAAATCAAAATCAACAAAATGAATTATTACACAAATCAACAAATTATCAATTTATTCTTTATACATGGCAACCATAGGCGCCGACTACAGGGGGGCAGCGGGGCAGATGCCCCCCTTGAGAAGTTCCAAGGGGGGCATCGCCCCCTTTTGTAATTTTGGCAGGGCACACTTTTTGAGGATGAATTTTAACGTGAACGGCGCACAGTGATAGAAAGAGCGGATCTAATAGGACATTTCGAATTGACTAGAATTACCAATTGCAAACTGCAGAGGACAGTGTTACGATGGTGCAAGGAATGTAAGTGGAATTAAAAGTGAATTCGACAGTCCGAAAATAGAGCCGTTTTTGTCCAATGCATAGTGCATACATAAAATTTGATAGTGCAAGATGGTATGCAAGAAACTTTGGAAATACGAAATTTATTAAGCATTATGAAAGACCTCATACATTTTGTTAATAAATCGCCAAAACGAATCGAAATATTTAAGAGATTAAAATTAAATACAGAATGGGAATCTCTGCGTCCATTTTGTCCGACTAGATGGTGCGAGCGGCTATCTTCACCAAACAGCATTTTTTATAATTACCAAACATTTATCGACTTTCTACAAAATGTCTCTGTCAGTGATAAGACTGAAGCTGGTGCACAGGCCAATGGATATTTAAAAAATCTACTGCAACAAAAAAAATATTTTATTGAAAAATGATTTTCAAGATATTTGAAAAAATCGAAATTTTGAATACAGAACTGCAGAAACCGTCCCTGAACATTCAGCAAGGAATATTGAAAATAGATGCTGTGAAGAGTATTGTAAGAAAAATGAGAGACACTGGTTATGAAGCCTTATGGAAAGATGCAGAAGTGACAACCAAACCATTAAAATTAATGGCGATCAAGTTACCAAGACAACGAGTTTCAGTTAAGCCATTAAATGATGGTTCATTAGGGCATTCATTTTTAAATGCGTTTGATTTTTATTTTGCACGTTTTCTATGAAGTTGTTGATAAGTAAGTAAGCCTAAATGATCGCTTCGAAACTGCGTCTATACAACATTTGATAAACATGGAACAGTTTATTTTGGAAAAAGTTAATAATGAGATTTGCACATTTTATGGAGAAAATTTTAATGTAGAGCGATTAAAGTTTCACAGGGACATGCTTCTAGATTTGGCTTCGACTGAAGCAGTGAAATTAAATTCAATTACTGATGTCTGTACATTTCTAAAAAGTCGTCAACATATCATGGAATATATGTTGCCGGAAATTCATAAATTTGTTACGATATTTTTAACTATACCTGCGACAACATGTACGGCTGAAAGAACATTCTCTAGTCTTCGACGTTTAAAATCCTATTTAAAATCGACAATGGGACAGGAGAGGTTAAATCACATTTCACTTTTAAATACTCACCGAGATATCGCACTCAATAAATATTGACGACATTGCCAACGAGTTTATTTCGCAGGCAACTGTGAGACAAAACACATTTTCTCAGGAATGATAAATTTTATTATATTTTATATTATATTATTTATATTTTATTTATATTATAGGTTTATTATTAGTTTTAAGAATTACCACTTTATTTGCCAAATAAATCAACTTATTTTTCTAAATGACCAAATAACTGACTTTACTATTTGCCCCCCTTGAGATTTTGAAAAGTCGGCGCCTATGATGACAACTGCTATATAATTGTTACTCGAACATGTAGAGTATTCAATGAAACTTATCCACATTTGCCGCCGATGAATAAAACAAGATTTAGAAGATTGGAATCAAATTTTGTTCAATGTTCAATTTGGACAAGTGAATGCAATAAGACATCGACAAAAACCAGTTATGGAAAATAAGCAAGTGCAAGAAATAGTGTTGGCCTACTTTGAAGTTATTCCACAACCTTCTATCTTGTGACATTTATTATTTCTATTCTTGTGAAATTATTCCCTGCAGAAATAGGACGAAAAAGTAATGTTCGAAATAATTAAAAAAATACTTGTTTCTAGTAGTAAGAAGAAAAAAAGTTTTCCATGGCAAACTCTGTTTTTGCTACTCTCAATAATACATATAGTCCTGTATCGTGCTTATTTGTCAGTTAATTTTCGAAGATGGCTTTTATTTATCGAAGTAAGTGTAGCAAACCTTGTATCGCTATAAAGAGAAAAAATTGTCCATGCTAAAAATGTCTAAGCCAACTATGACTGTCATTTAAAAAAAAAAAAGTTTGTATTATAACTCAAAAACTACTTTTTTTTTCAAAAAACAAAAGCATATATATAAGAGCCCATAAGCTCTTAAAATGACAAGTCATTCCTCATTTAAAAAAAATAATTATTAAGTCATATAAATGCGATCCACAAATAATGAATTAGGCAATGCATATTATTTATTTTTAATTTTGTTCAACTTTTATGTAGTTTTTCATGTCAAGCTCTTTATAATGAATTGTCTAGGGTATATTACTTTTGTTTATAGCTTATATAGACAATTTCGATCAGTGAAATCTGTTCTTTATAAACGAATATGCACTCTTTTACAATGCATGCCAGCATATGATACTGTTTGATAGTTTGTTTTGGTGATTTATTGTAACTGTCTTTTGTTTTCACGATGATTATAACATTTCTAGTATGTTTTCTCTCAGGTGTGTATTTTTTAGAATTAAAATGCCTCGTTTACATGAATTAACGGTTTTTATAGTTGATACTTTTGCAAATGAGGGTCATACAGAAAAAGGAATAGCACACATGATGCTAGTTCACCAATCGGCGATTTCTCGATTAGTAACACGTTAGGATGAGACTGAGGAATACAGAAGACGACCTGGACAGGACATCAAATGTGTACAACGCAAAAAGAAAAGATGCTCGGTATTTACAAATTAAATCTTTGCTTAATAGCACGTTTACAACCCCTCTACTAAAAAAATAACGACTGAATGTAAGGCAAGTTAATGTAAGTTCAAAAACGGAAATAAGAATGCTGAAGGAAGCCGGTTTAGATCTAAGAACTGCTGCTAACGTCCCAAGGCCTCTCCCACATCACAAAACCACCCGGTTACAGTTTGCACCAACCCATGCAGATTGGCATGAATATCATTGGAGAAAAGTTCTTTTCTTAGATAAGACAAATATTCAATTGTGGAAGCCAGATGAACGTGATCGAGTGTATAGAAGAATTCTGGAACGATCCACTGAATGAAATCTTCTCAAAACCGTTAGCTTTGGTGGAGATTCCTCTATGCTGTGGGGTGGAATCAGTTTCGATGGTCGTACGAAGCTGCGGAGGTGAATTATGGAATGAGTGCCGACTTGTACATACGCAACATCATTGAAGAACATGTTGTACCTTCTTGAGGTTTTATTGTATACGAGAGATTTGTCTTTATGCATGATAACGTCCGCGCACATATGGCCAGAAGAATGCGTTATTATCTCGAAAATGTCGAGATCGTGTCGTTAAATTGGCTAACAAGAAGACCCGTCCTAAATTCGATCGAACATCTATGGGGCATGCTAAAATGTCGGATACAAGGTAGAAATCCAGTTCATAACTCAATCGTAGCATTGCGAATAGCAACTCAAGAAGAATGGAATTGTATTTCGCAAGAAACCAATAGAGATATTTTTGGGAGCATGCTCAGAAAAATGCAAGCTGTAATCAGAGCTGGAGGACTAAATACTAAATAATAATCTATCTTCTTTTTATCTTAGAAAAATGTTATGTTGGTGTTATTGTTGTTTTTTCACTTAATGTTGTGAATTAGCTGCAATCAGGCTATTTTAATAAATCATCCTCTAATCTGGTATAACTATCTTATGTAAGTTAAATGATTATAAAATACTACTAATATACTTAGCACACTTCGTCATAAACCACTTGAGAATAAATACTACATAAATGTTTAAAAAAATAGAAAATAAAAAATATGCGTTAATTTTGTCGGTAAGTGTATATTTTTAGCTTTGTTTTCCATTATAATTCGTAAATATTTATTAATATTTTATTTTTATTTTTGCAGATTTTACAGTACCTAATGTTGGTCACTAATTATTAAAAAAAAAACATTCAATTGAATACATATGCAAATAATGGTCAATACAATGTCACATTGTGGTTTTCTATTCCTTCTGCTTCTCATAACAATTCGTAAATATTTGCATGTTATATGTTAATAACACAATATGATTATTAATACTGTAATGTGGTAGTAATAATGTATGTAATGCAGCCGTTCACTATGTATACACGATAACTCAATAACAGTTTACAGATTGTACCCTTCATCATGCATATTGAACTAGTTTCTGTGGGGGACGTGTCTGTCACCTACTTCACTGCTTATCTGTAATTTGTACCGTCGCTGTAGCGATCTCCTCACTTGGCAAACCCTGAAAAATACCTGGTAATCCTCAAATTTTCCCCGCCAATGATGCTCACTACTTAAGATAAGTAGCAGATCCATCGATTAGAATTAGACTGATTTATCGGCGCTTTTTACTGCGTAGTCACGTTTATGTTGGTCTTCCAGGGAAAATCTATTTGATAATAATGCCGTGCTTGTAGCGTTATTCCATAGTCCAACAATAATATGCTGATCTTTCATTGTTGGTTTTTCTGTGAGTAATGACGTTAATTGGAACGAACGCACATTTTTACTTCGTTCTAGGAATGCACATGAGATGCACGTCGGAATATTTCACAGTTCACACTCGCAAATGCGTGCCAAATTCCATGATTTTCTGACGTTGGATTTTGTGTTTACAAATGAAATTAATGTAACATGACTGACGTATGTTTTTTTTGTGGGAAATTATGTGGCCAAATGTTACAATAAAAATTTAAGCCGTTCAATCTCTGTGGATAATATTTAAGGAACTTAGTAAGTCGCTTATTACCAAGGGCTCTTTAAGAGTTTCGTTTATTGTCAACTGTATAATATAGAAGAGGTATTCATAGTGTTATTAAAAATAATAATTAATTACAAATACAATATATTGTAATTATAGTACTATACAGTGAGACAATAAAGTAACGCAAATAACTTTGTTCAAATCGTCATAATTTTAAAAACAAATGTCGTAACAAGATGGAAATATTGTAGTATAACGTCATCTAATTATAATCGCTATACCACTGTAATTTTGTTCAGAAAATGAATTTGAACGAAGTAATCGAATGTATGCGTTACTTTATTTCCACGCTGGCGATGTACCTATACAGGGTGCCCAGGAGAAAGGAATAACCCTAAATATCTACGAATATAAATTTATTTTTCGCAAAATCGCTGAAATACGTCAATTTTTAATTAAAGGCGAATCACTTTTGGCAGGCTAATAAACTTTAATTGTTTAACCCCCTTGCGGCAGGGGAGGTAGGCCCTTTTTTAAATTGGTGTAGGGGTTGAATGACACCTCAGCTGAAAGCTTACTTAATTTGCAATACAACGGTGTATTACTTTTTAAAATCTGTCGATTAGTTTGCAAGTCGTTATTTTTTTAAGGTGAGCAAAGTATAATATAAACATGACTTCCAGCAACAAAAATTTATCCAGCAACAAAAGTATAGAGTATGAATTTGTATTCTTTTCGTATGAAATTAAAGTTATTTTCGGAAGAAATCAAAAAGGCGAGATCATTTTCTAACTCTAAAATTACTGAATAACAAACCAAAAGCTAAGTTCAATGTTTTTGTTGACAAACTTACAACATAATGTAGCGAGTTCAATGTATTATTTAAAGAATTTTAAAAAGCGTTTTTTTCTATTATAAGTCGTATCTATTATAAGTGGTGGTAATCCATTTTCATCAGAAATTGATTCTGTATCAATAAATATTCAATTTGAAATTATCGAATTACGCTGCAATCAAATGTTACTAGAATTATATCAAAAAGAAAATCTGTTAATATTTTACAATTCCTTATCCATTGTCCAATTTCTAAATATTCGTAAATTTGTTGCAAAGTACTTAGTACAGTTTGAACCTACTTACAATTGCGTGCAAATATTTTCCATTATGAACATACATAAAAATCCGTTAAGATTGAGAATTACAGATATACATTTGAAGCGATAATAAGGATCAATACTAGAAAATTTAATCCGTGCAAAATCATAATCATTATTATTATTATATAAAATTGTTAAAACTTTAATAACTAACTTGAATTTTATTATGTAACGCGTTGTGCATCTATCAATTGTTTCCATAGCGTACTTCTTGAATAGTTCGAAAATGAAAACTAAAAAATGACCATAATTTAATTATTTATAAAAATAACTATATCAAGTGGTACATCGTGAGAATAGTTCAAAAAGGGCATTTTTTATAAAGTCATGGCTAACTATGGTTTCAATAAGAAAAAACTCAACTTTGTGTCATAACTCAAGAATTATAGCTTAAATAAAATAATCGGTGAGACTGTATTATTAAGCACATAATTTCGTACAACATTTTCGTTTACACATTTTTTACAAGTCAATAATGACAGAGCCATAAGTACCGAACAAAATAACAAAATATTTTTTCGAGATATCTAGTTAGCTATGCAAATTTTCCAAAAAACAAAAACCTCATGAAATTGAGCTTGTAAAACTGCAATTCTTTCCCCATTTAATCGTCCCTCTATCTCCGCTAGTCCGGGATACCCATACTAAACATCCGAAAAAACTCACCCTGTATATATATATATATGTTCATGTGTATGTTTTCAAGGACGAAATGTGTTTGAACATGTTCCGGGTCTTTGAACTTCCGTGTATTGTTTTGTGTGTCCTGAAAAGGACCAAGAGAACTGAATTGTCAGTTCTCTCCTAACACTCGAGAAGAATCCACCAGAAGATGGCAAATGCGATTTTGCCGAAACGTCGTGAAAAAGGTCCTTTTCAGGGCACACAAAACAATACACGGAAGTTCAAAGACCCGGAACATGTTCAAACATATATATATATACATATATACACTGCGTTTCAAAAAAAATGTACCACCTAGAAGGAGTTGACGTAGAACTCTGAAATTATGTGAAAATAGTTAGTATGTGTTGAGAAACAATTGATTAAATTTTCATCGAAAAATAATAATATTTATTAAGAAAATAATTAATAATGTGTTGCATCTCCGCGCACTCTTATGCATTCAGCAACCCTTCTGGGCATGCTGGAAATCAAATGGTCCAATGGATCTTGAGGCAGCTCATCCCAGGCAATCTGAAGATGGTGTCTTAATTCATTTAAATTGTTGGGAGGATGCGCCTCAAGATGCATTGGACCATTTGATTTCCAGCATGCCCAGAAGGGTTGCTGAATGCATAAGAGTGCGCGGAGATGCAACACATTATTAATTATTTTCTTAATAAATATTATTATTTTTCGATGAAAATTTAATCAATTGTTTCTCAACACATACTAACTATTTTCACATAATTTCAGAGTTCTACGTCAACTCCTTCTAGGTGGTACATTTTTTTTGAAACGCAGTATATATATATATATATATATATATATATATATATATATATATATATATATATATATATATATATATATAAATATATATTATTATTATATCATTACACATACAGGGTGGTCCAAATTAATAAGTGTTCAACATTTTTAAGTTTGTTATTATAGAAGATGCTTAATTGTTTAAATTAGAAAACTATTAGTAATTTTAATGCCTATGAAGAGAGATAAATTGAAAAAAAAAAAATTGAATTCAAAACATTTTGAAGCAATATACATTTTTTTAAATGGAAACCACTGAATATTACACTTTTTCTCTTAAAATATCAAATTTCAAGGAAAAAAGAATATGATGAATGTTGTCTAAGGCGCAAATATATTTTTAATTTCAATTTTTACCTTTTATTTTTAATGTGTTTGAAAACTTGAAAAAACGATTCTCAATTGTTTTTTCGATTTTTCTGTCGCATTAAAATTACTAATAGTTTGATGAATTTAAACATTTTTGTATCTTTAATAAGAACAAAGTTACCAATGTTGAACATTTAAATTGGATCACCCGCCCTGTATACATAATGATAAATAATAATTATATTTTTATGATTAGTACCTTTATAATTGGTTTGTAAATATATTATACATTGTTTTTTGTTGTGCAGCCCCTTTATTCACACTAGTTGCGCAAAGTGCTCAAAAAAAGTTTGCCCACCGATGGTATATAGGGTAGCCCACGCAATTCGTTGGTTAAAAGTTTATAGGGTTCCTGATGAAATAAAATTTAAAAAAAATCACACAGCCATAGCTTTCTATTAGCTCCTAATACTAAAATATGTACAATCGCGGCCATCAAAAAGTGAACGATACTTAGTGAACATTTCTGTATATATCTTTTGCATTAGATTAAATTAGGCTTTATTCATTGGCGTTTATGCAGCATGAGTTACTATTCAAACTGCGACATTTTAGGACGCTGTGACTTTTTAGGACGCCTATGATTAAAAGTAAAAATCAAACTATAAAAACAAGGCTCACTTTTGGATGGCCGCGGTTGTACATACAGTGTGTCTCAGTGACTACCAGACATAGCAAAATTAACATGAGTAAATTATATAAGAATCAACTATTGCTGTGTCTAAAAATGTGATTGTCACAAATGAAACTGCAGGTAGATGAATTAATCAAATTTAGATAACTGTCAGATTGCTGTTATTTTTAGAATTTGCTGACTGAAAACAACTCAAACCACGATTTAATTATCAATATTTTTATTATATTATAATTATATAATATTATAAAGTATTATCAATACTTTAAATAATTATGTAATATGAAAATTATTTGACATAAGTACATTTCTGTTTGTTTTAAATATTTTGTTTTGTCCAATCAGAAAGAATATATAGCTCCTAGCAATAGTTGATCCTTATAAAATGTCCCAATGTTATTTTACTACGTCTGATAGTCACAGATACACACTATATATAGAGGGTGGCCCGATTTGTATGTTTCTATAGGGGATCTCGGTAACTAGAAGAAATAAAGAAAATCGAATGGCGTATCGTCCATCTCTTTTTTCAAAGTGCCTGAAGAACATCCAACATTTATCTTAATGAAATGATAAATGAATGAAATATTGATAAAAACAGAAAATGGAAAATAATGAGTATACTCGAATAGCCATAACTCATAAACTCGAAAAAACTATAAGTCCATAACATAAACCATAACTCGAAAACAAAAGACGGTACCCAATTTTTATTTTCACCATTGAATTTGGCTTGAAATAAGAGATCGAGGATACGCCATTCGATTTTCTCTATCTCTTCTAGTTACCGACATCCCCTATAGAAACATCCAAATTAGGCCACCTACTACATTAGGGTGTTTCTTAATATAGTTCTATAATTTTTTTAAACCAGTTCCAATTCATACACAATAAGGTGATTATTTTCAAATTCTTATTTTAAACCCTTTCTAACCCTATTTTAGAATTAGAAGAATTTTACTCATTTTTTGCTCCTTGTCAGCTATTGAAAAATGTTTCAAACAAAAGTTGTCGTGAATATCTTTTTCCTAAAGTAAAAAAAAAGTAATAATAATAAAATTTGAACAATAGAAGGCAAGATATCGACGGTAACGGGTTATTTATGATGTCAGCCTTTCAACAAGGAAATTTTGTTGGATTACTATGAATTTGGACATTCCTATGACCCTCTAGCAACCTCACAAGAATTGGGCAGCTATTTCGTTTTGAAATTTTCAAGTACTATTTCACTGTACTTACTACTATCCCCCGTCCATGCCACCGAAAAATTCAAACGGAGTTAAATTATCATTTTTAAATGAATTCATATCCCGAATATAGTCACTAAATGAAGCTGAAAACAAAAAATGTCCTCATTGATATAGGGTTAGAAATAAATTAAATAAAAAATCCAGAATTCTTTGTTCACTGGTTCGAGCCAGTCAAGGGGACGTCCCCATTTATTTTAAGGACCACCTGAATGTCATGTTTCTATTATTTTCGGTTCTAGCGGAAGTGGCCATTAACTTTGTTATTTTAAATGGAACACTCTGTAGATTTTTACATATTCACATTGCTCGTTCAATTCTGAACACATTTTGCCCATCTTTAGCACTCATCTTTAGTAGTTTTTGAGGAAACATAATTTCCGATAATTTTTGTTTCAAATAAACGACTTAAAAAATATTCCTAGTTTCTGTTATGATTTATAAGTGGTTTCGAAGTTATTTTGAAAATTCCTTGATTGTATAATTTTTTGCAGCATTAAATTTTCTCTGTGCACTCTGTGGATTCTATGCTTCATGCTTCACGTATTTTATGTTTTTTATCAATGTCAATCGCATTGCATTTCAAAGTTTCTTTTGGGTAGAGCTTCTCGAATAGTAAATATTTTAATAATGAATGAATGCACAAATCAAGAAATTATGAATTTATTCCACATACATGGCAAGTAGGACAGAATGGCGGTCCGGCGCGAAAAGGGGTATAGGTGCTTTTTGAAATTTGAAAGTTTTCATTAAAATGATTGTAATATATGATATACGTCCGTGTATGTCCCAATGTAACGTATGTAACGTTACTTTGAGGACCCATGTTTATCAAAACCTTTTTTTTATTGTGGTTCATACTACTACCCCCTTAAATATTTTACACTCTTTTTTTAATACCCTGTATATTACAATCATTTAACTGAAAGCTGAAACATTCCGATTTGAGTTAAATTATTGAAGTATATGATATACGCCCGTTTATGTTACTTAAATGCCTAATATGTATTGCAAAACTTTCAACTTTAAAAAAGCATTTATACCACTTTTCTGGCCGGACTGCCAATTATGTCCTACTTGCCATATATGTAGAATAAATTCATAATTCGAAATTACAAAAAATGTAATTTAACTTATCCCCAATGAACGAAACGAAATTTGGAAAATTGGAATCAAATGTTCTTCATACTGGACATAGTATTAATATATTTATTAATATACCTAATAACATACATTTGATATACAGGGTGTTGAAAAATCTACACGAATCCGGTCAAAGGTAAAAAACTAAGGTTTCGCATTTGGAATTTTAAAGTTGACATTAACCTAACAATTTCAAAGTCATTGAAGGTCACAAAAATATCACAATTAAAATGGTTATTTTGTCGTCGTTTGTCGTAATCATATTTTTTTTAAATAGTGCCCCAAGCTTTTTTCATATTTCGGCACCCATCACCTCACCAGCCAAAAGCTAGTGTAAAAAATTATTTGCATGTACAGAATTTTTTTATTATTATTAGAATCAGATCGTTGATCTACCCGTCTACCCGGGTGTTAAGGCCAGAATATTTTTTTAATAATTATTTTGCAGAACAATTTTATGGAACATTATTTTCAAATGATTAAAATGTTTGGCAATTTTAAAATCGTTAAATATATGTTGAATTTTCACTGGCTACTGATTATGCAGTATTCTTTTGAATAAGTCTTTTGAAGAAATTGAAGATTTATTTGAGGAAAATGCATTTATTTTGAATGGAAATAATGTTTAAATTCGAAAGTAGTTCCAATTTACCTAAAATCAATTGTGACAAAAATAAAATTATTTCACGAAGCACATTATTGGTTGAATTTCTACAAAATATGCACGTTTACGTTCTTATATACAGGGTGTCCCACGCTAAGGTACTATTAAAAGTTTATGGCGTTCCTGATTAAAAAAAAAATTGAAAAAAAATATCCAACTATGGCCGATTCCGTTCTTCTCAGGTGAAATACTTTCTACCTTCTATCAATTCCGGTTCTACCGAAAGTAGCCATCAACTTTTGTTTCTTTAAATGGAACACCCTTTATATTATTATGTTTTTGGTTTCCCTGTTTAATTTGAAATATATGTTATGCAGATATATGAACACTTATCTTTTTTTTAATTTCTGAGATAAAATATATTTCACCTCAAAAAGGTGTTATGAAAAATGGCTTCAATTTATCTTACAAATAATACTGATATAACATTTATACATATAAAATTTTGATAATTAGACATTCAAAAATGCCATTAGTTAAGTGCCCACTTATATTAAACCTATTTCATTTTTTTTTAATGGAATTTGCTACAAAAAAAGTATTATACAAACATATTTCCTAAATAAGTAGTTTTCAAAATGCTGCAATATGTAAAATACATTTGTGCGCATTCACATACAGAAAAAATGCTCCATCATTGCCACACTTAGATATCAATAACAGATCAACATATTACCATTTGTTTAACTTATTTCCTATTATGACTTGATTTAACAGAACAATAATTCAAACAAATATATTCTCTGTAACTAGGTAAGGGTTGGAAATAATACATAGGTTTATATATATATTTTTACTTTGTATGGCATCCCGCAGCACACCCTTAAGTTTGGACCACACATTTTGAGCACCCTGCAATTTCAATTTCTCATTCTCATATTTAGTGGTAATGTATCATATTTTCAGCACGTATACTATGCAAAGTTACTCGAAAACAATTCTTCTAAAAAAATTGTTTCAACCAAATTTTCGCAAATAGCTTTTGATATAATATCTAGCGAGCTTGCGATCGAGGACTGTAAATAGGGCGAATCCACAAGTACTTTTACACAATCCACTTTTAGCATTTTTGGAATACTTTTGAAATTAAATCTGAAACAATATATAGTTACATTTTTTATTAGACTGTCACACTAATGTCAGTCATTGTATATTTAATATAAATTGGATGAAATTACAGTTGCGTAGGAGATTGCAAGCCAAGCATTAGATGCAAGAGAATCACTACAGTCAAGTAAATCAATATGTATTGTATTTATTTGATGTTTACCTTAAAATTAATAGCTGCTATTTCTGACATTGACAGGCGTCCATTTTACTTTATGTGCTAGTCCAAAATGTATAACATTCTGGCCTACTAACAAACATAAAAAGTTTATATTTTCGGACAGTCGAACATAATAGTAGATTATACCCCGAGTCAATAAGATAGCTATTATTCCCGAGGAATATTTACGAACTGAGCCGCGTAAGCGGCGAGGGAGTAACATTCCGAGGTAATAATAGCCATTATTGCGAGTAGTATACTCGCTAATGAAATCTATGTATACTCTACTAAGTAGAGATCACTTGGTGACAAATGGGTCACTTGGTGACCCACGGGTCATAGGTTGCCGACGCCTGCTCTGCTTTATCTTCGATAAAGTAGGTAATAGGTATAAAGTAAATAGGTTAGTAGAACATTTTCGGAAAATGATTTTGCGTTCTTTCAAAAACGCCATTTGTTGAAGGTTGCGTACGTTTTACTGTAAATGGAATTCGATGTTTCCGGTATCAAGGTAAATGTTGTTGCTGTAGCTAGTTGTACAATTTCTGGAGGTGTACAAGTAAAAAACTCTTCATTTTCATCCATCTCAATACAAATACACAAACACTACGCGTTTGACAGTGACACTTTTGAGTTTGTGTATCTTGTTTCCATGGTATTATTTAATTTGAAAAATTCTGTAATTGGGGTGCAAGAGGGAATAATGACTATTAATCCCTAGTCACTATTCCCTAAGGAAATAATATATAGGATTATACTGTAGATACCTCAAGTATAATACTTACATTATAAATTAGTCGTAACTAAACAATTTTATGCAAGGAACTTATCAACCAAGACATCAAAATATTATGATTCTCACAGTCTCCAGATATTCAAATCCAAATACATCATTTCTGATTCTCGTTTAGAATGGTAAATATTAATTTATTTGTGTAATCATCTGGAAAAGTGTATATCAATGTTGAACAAAACAACTTTCAGTACAAGAGTACAAAATCGTAAATTATTTAAATGATATTCCAAAATGATGTATTACATTTGTTTAGTAATTATTCTCTTATAGAATGAAAACTTATATTGATATACTTATGAATACTTATGAATATACGTAAGATACTTATGAACACTATATTGATTTTTTTTTCTGAAACATTACCCGAAATATTTTTTTGCAACCACATTGTTCAGATTTCGGTATCCTTATCCAGTATTCTTATGCTATATTATCAGTCAGTCTAGTGGTCAGTCACATAAGTATATGTAACTTTGTAACCAATGGTCTTAGCAATTTATACACAGCTTTGTTAGGTGAATAAAACATTGTTCAATGGGAATATTTCAAAACAGGTTTATGAAACAAGTGCTTAAAAATTACCGATAATTTACATGAAAGCTTGTTGTTAATAATTTTATAAGTTAATAAGTTCGAAGAACGAGAAGAACGAAGTTTTTCGGCGCAAAATGACATAAACTGTTTCTAGACACTGTTCTTGCTCTTTTCTGTGTTTTTGGGTACACTCCTAATGACATTCTCGTCAATTTTTCGTTGTGTGATATCTCCAAATCGACTGATGACGTCTAAAAGACTTGGGTTTTCTTGACTTTGACGTTTCTGATGTAACAATGTCATGGCAACATAGAATTTCCAGGGGTAATATAATAAGTGGTATTCTCATTATCGATAATGATTTTATAAATATTACGAATTTTAACCCCAACGACGAAAATGCATTTTCCAAAGCTTTTGGTTAAAATGAGTAGCATTTTTAAAATCATTATCGATTTTTGAAAACCACGAATTCTATTTAGGAATAGAATATAATGAATTGATTGAATTATCTAGTAAAGCAGAATAAACAAGAAGCTAAATATACAGTTTAAATACCTATATTTATTTAGATCACTTTATTTTTCAAACAGCAGACCGCAATTATGTACGTACTTGTATGTATGTACTAGGCACACTGACATTTCGGGTTATGTTTTTATTAGCGACCGACTAGAAATTGTTTGTGAGTGGAGAATCGTGCCCATTGCTTGCAAGTTCCATTATTCTTCCGTGTGTGTTCGTCGCCGTTACAATCGTTGTGTGGTGACAGTGCTCAGCGGCATTTATTCGTTGGCTTTCGTTGCATTTTCGTGAAAATAGAACTAGTTGTAGTTTCAGTATTATCACTTATTAATACATGCGTAACTAAAGAAACCGCATTGTTATACTGTCACTGTTGTAGGTATGAGTTATATTCCCAGTGTAATTTTTCTAATTTCCATTTATTATTTCAGTACCTGTTTCATTGATACAACAACGTGTAATTGAAATATTCACAATTGTCCGAAATGGCTTTTATCAAATTTTTTCAAATCGACGTTTCCAAAAAGGTTTTAAGAAATTTCTTTGGCCGAGGCGAGTAAACACATAAGTCATGAATTGAGGTTTTTGATCTTTGTCTTAGTCTTCTACTTCTCCCCCCTTTTAGATAGGCGAGTCGCCTGTTCTTCATCGATTTTGTTTAATTTTTCTGTTGATTTATAAAACTGGGAAGTTGTCGCTCCACTACTTTATCTTCTCTAAGCGTAAACTTTTGTTTAAAAATTCGAAAATATTTTAATATTTTTTATCATCTTCAGCCCTATTTGTCTTACATATACAGGGTGTCCTAAATAGAGTAGGATTGCATGGGTATTTTTCTTATTTTGAAAGCTAGAGATCTGGTTAAATAGGCAATGTCATGCAGTTTTATATGCTGGTTCAGACTATGTTTTCAATTTTCAAGAGTCCGAGCAGTTTAGAAATTATTACAAAAAAACAAAAATTGTGATTTAAAAAAAACTACGATATTTCCATAATTATGAAAGATGCAGAAATAAGTTTAAAATAAAAGTTACTTGGTTCGATCGCACAAACTTAAGAATCAAGTCAAAACAAAAGTCAAGATGGCGGTTTCTGAGATATTAATAGCAACTTTCTCATTTTAAATTGCCGCCATATTTGATTTTTACGTAGACGTTCTTTTTCTTTTTCAACAATGTATAACAACCTATGTCAAGATGAAAAATATGGGAAATATTAATTATTCTAATTTTTATTTTTATTATTTAATAATTTTTAAACCAATTGTCAAAAAATTTAAAAAAAAACGTAATACAACTAAGTAGTAAAATAACAATAAATTATAAAAAATGATCAAAATGCTGACTGTTATTGGTTAAATTGCCAAAAAGAAGCTAAACACAATTGACAGCGTTTTAGAATATTAACAGTTACTTATCGCAATGTGTTGCGATTAACGTCTTTCATTGGCACTGTCATTGCTTCACCAAGTTCATCTACATTATTATAATTGAAGTTACTTCCATAAATTTGGTTTCTTAAAGTGCCCTACAAATAAAACTCTTGAGGCGTGAAGTATGCAGATCTGGCTGGCCACTGAACAGTTGTATTAAGCCTGGTTTACATTTGGAAAGTTAACTGGTGGAAAGTACTTACTGCCAGTAAACTTACGATGTGTAAACCAGAAAAACGTTTGTCAAGAAAGAAACTAAACAAGAAAGTAAAGCCTCGTTTACATTTGGAAAGTTTACTGGTGGAAAGTACTTGCCGCCAGTAAACTTACTATGTGTAAACTAGAAAAACGTCTTACTTTCTTGTTTAGTTTCTTTCTTGACAGACGTTTTTCTGGTTTACACATCGTAAGTTTACTGGCGGTAAGTACTTTTCGCCAGTAAACTTTCCAAATGTAAACGAGGCTTAAGATATTTTTCTAGTTTACACATCGTAACTTTACTGGCTTCAAGTACTTTCCGCCAGTAAACTTTCGAAATGTAAACGAGGTTTTTAGTCGCTATTACTTTGTTATTAAAACGACTATTTAAATAAGTAATAACATCTCTAGCATTGAGTGGAGGGGCCATCCTACTGGTGCTATATTTGAATATTTTGTGCTAAAGGCAAATTATCCAATAAATCTTATAGGTTGCTTGAAGAATTTCCAAATGACATTGTGCAGTTAGAAATATTATAGCACCATGCAAAACATTTTCCAATGTGCCACAAGATACATTAAATACCGCAGATTACCGCACTAGGATTTGCCATGGAATCACTATGTATGGATTGTCCTGAGCCCAACAGTGTTCGATATGATGATTAAATAATCCACAATTAGAAAAGTAGGATGCATCTATCCATAAAATTTTACTTATCAAATCACCATTTGCCGCAATTTTGTTGATTCACCTTCTGCAATAAGTATGAGAAATATGCAATTTATAAGGGTAAAACTTATGCTTTTTTAAAATTGTTGATGCTCTAGATTTAGATACGTTAACTTGATTTTCTATTTGCCGAGTTGAAATATTCCGATTAGAGAACATTTAACGCTGTCAATTGTTTTGGACCAATAATTGTCAGAATTTTGAGATTTTTTTATAATTTATTTTTATGTTACTACATAGTTGTATTATGTTTTTTTTATAATTTTTTTACATTTGTTTTAAAAATAATTTAAAAAATAAAAATAAAAATTGGAATAATTAATATTTCCCATATTTTTCATTTTGACATAGGTTGTTATACATCGTTGAAAATAAAAAAAGAACGTCTATTTAGACGTGTAAAAATCAAATATGGCGGCCATTTAAAACAAGAAAGTTGCTATTAATATCTCGGAAACCGCCATCTTCACCATCTTTAATAATTATGAAAATATCGGAGTTTTTAGACAATCGCGATTTTTAGTTATTTTAGAATAACTTCTAAACTGCTCGAACTTGTTTTGATTTTTCTGCTCGAAAAATTTTTCAACATAATCTGAACCAGCATATAAAACTGCACAATATTGCCCATTGAACCAGATCTCTAGCTTTACGTATAAGAAAGATACCCATGCTATCCTACTCTATTTAGGATACCCTGTATTTTTTCTTTTCGTCTACTTTCTGACATATTTTTATTTTAAATTCAATTTTATTAATGTTACAAAAACTAACTTGAAAAAAACCGAATACCACTTATAAGTTTTACTACTAATCTTAGGTTAAATAAGAGGTATTATGTCTATTTAAATTTGCTAGAAGAAAACTTTATGCCATATTGTATTGTGACACCAGGTAATATTTTAAAGGTGTTTCCCAACACGAATTTGTTATGTCAGGAAAAGGCAAATTGGCGCGTTTAATAAGACTTGAGAACTATTTATCTACTTTTATTGACTATTTAAGTTATATATTGAATAGAAGTTATTACTTTGCAGGTTACAAAATGAATGTCAATTTTTCTACACTTACTGAACAATATATAGATATGCTAAAGATTTTGTAATGACATGAAAGGGGATAATTAGAATGTAAATTCATTTTGGGTGATGGTTTTTTTTTTTTTTTTTTTTTTTTTCTCCAAAGAAATTTGCAATCTGCCCGAAGGCAATAAGCAAATGTTAGTTACATTGTGCCTAGCGAGTTTGCTAGGCAAGCGGGTGTTAGTAGACTTACATTAAAGTACTAACATAGGGAGAACCTACAGGGTTCGTTACAAATAAGGGTTAGTTTTAACATATATTATAGTATACATTATGCGAATGGATATTATGGTTCACACAATTCAATGCGTATGTGATTTAGTACGGCTCAGGTTATGATCGGTTGCACAAGTCCAGAGGGTCTAGTCGTTTTAGCCGGTATGTGTTTTGGCTGTTGTCCAGTAGTTCAACAGCTAGCCGGTTCGGGTGTAGATTTAGGGTTTTGGGTGATGGTGAATGCTGTTTGTGAAAGTGAAATGATGATATGGAAAAATACTAAATAACAACATAAATTAACATCTAAGTATACAGAGAGCGCATAAAGTATTAAGACCTGGGTTTATTCTTTCCCCTGTATACATTTTCGAAAAACGCTGCAACAGGTCAAAATGATTTTTTTTCAAACAAATATTTTGAGACCATTTTCAATTTTCCATCTCTCTCCGTTTTGAAGTTATGACGTCAGAGCCATTTTTTTTAATGACAACCTATATTTTTAATTATTGATTTCGATAGTACTTTTTATTATGTTTTCAAGAACATGACATTTTCAATATGTAACATTTGAAAAAAATGAGAAAAAGTGCGTTAAAGTAAAACTATTAAATTATTATTTCAATGTGCAGAATGCATCTAGTTACCATTCAAAACAACGTCAGTTAAAACAAAATTAGGAAAACAGGCTTGGATTTTAAATATTGGAATAAAACAAAATTGATTAACCTGAAAAACAATCTAGTACAAATATGTGAAACAAATTATTACCTACTCACAGTCAGATTGACGTTTCGTTTGATGCATCGTGTCACAAATTAATTTCAAAATGGTTCGACGTTTTTCGGTGGCACACAGAATTGAAATTCTTATGATGAGACGTTGTGGTGATAGAATACGTACCTATGAAGAAGTATGCATTTATTGTAATAATAAATATCCGCTTCAAGAACCTGTGCTTAAGACGTCTGTTAGTGCAATCATAAGAAAGTATGAGCAGTTGGGGCATATTAGAGATCGCCCAAAAAGTGGACGACCGTCAGTTCCGGAATATATTAAGCTAAACGTGCGGTTAGAGTTGCAAGAAAACCCTCATATTCCCACCAGAGCGGTTGCGGCAAATAGTGAGCTTTCACAAACATCTGTTTTCAAATTTTTGAAATGGCAGAAATAGCATTCTTACAAAGTAAATTTAGTCCACTAACTGAAAGAAGATGATTTTGATCGTAGGGTCCAGTTTTGGGAACAAATGACGAATCTCTGTAACGTCGATGAAGGGTTTGCTACCAGAATTTTATTTAGTGATGAAGCAACTTTTTATTAGAATGGAACGGTGAATAAACAAAATTGTCGCTATTGTGGTGCTATTTGTCGCAATTTCTGGAAAAATTAAACGTTTGGGCAGGAATAGTAGGTGATATTATTATTGGGCCCTTCTTCATTGATGGCTCGTTGGCAGGCCAAACATATTTGGAGCTATTAAGAGATTACCTCGTTCCAGCTTTGGCGGTTCTATACCCAAATCAACACGATCCCGACGTTCCAAATGAAGACTTATGGTTCCAACAAGATGGGGCTCCACCTCATTATAGCCGAATGGTACACGACTATCTCAACGAAGTCTTCAAAGACAGATGGATTGGCAGAAAGGGTTTTGTTGAATGGCCAGCGCGTTCCCCTGACCTGACCCCTTTAGATTTTTTCTTATGGGGTTACTTAAAAGGAAAAGTATACTTTAATCGGCCAACCACAATTGAACAATTGAAAGAACGGATTCAAGTCGAAATGAGACAAATAGAGCCAGAAGTTCTCCTCAATGTCTGTACGGCCTTTTGACATCGATTGGCACACTGTCAAGAACAAAATGGTCAACAATTTGAACATCTAATTTGATTATTTTCCTAACCAATATTTTTTCGTTATTTTAATTATTTTTGTGACTTATTTTAAAACTTATCTTAAAACAAGTCATTAGTATTTTTTTCTCGATAAAAATTTCTTTTGGTTTTCTGTTCTTATTTTTGTAATTGATGATATTGTTATAAGAATGTTTTTCAGGTTTATCAATTTTGTTTTATTCCAATGTATAAAATCTAATCCTGTTTTCCTAATTTTGTTTTAACTGACGTTGTTTTGAATGGTAACTAGATGCATTCTGCACATTGAAATAATAATTTAATAGTTTTACTTTAACGCATATTTTCTCATTTTTTTTCAAATGTCACATATTGAAAATGTCATGTTGTTGCAAACATAATAAAAAGTACTATCAAAGTCAATAATAAAATATATAAGTTGTCATTTAAAATAATGGCTCTGACGTCATAACTTCAAAACGGAGAGAGATGGAAAATTGAAAATGGTCTCAAAATATTTGTTTGAAAAAAAATCATTTTCACCTATTGAAGTGTTTTTCGAAAATTTACACAGGGGAAAAAATAAAGCCTGGTCTTAATACTTTATGCGCTTCTGGATGGGTACATATAAATTGTAGCAATCCAGAAATTCTGAAGTAATTCAGTTTATTTTTTGAAGATACGATACCTACGATGTATTTAACTTTATACTACTAACTAAAAAATTATACCCCCAATCTCCTCTTGATTTTAACAATTTTTAATTTTTATTATACTTGTTCATTGATCATTGGGCCGATTATTAATCAATCATTGTATTTTGTTTGAGCCCAGGCTTGAATTTAGAAGTTGAAATATTTGGTGTACTCAACTTCATATGTCTTGTATTTTTTATTTATAAAATATATTTCTTCCCATTTTCTTAGTTTTGCTTCCTACATGCAATAAAAGCATATATATTGCATACACAATCCCCATCCCCATGTGTAATTTAACAGAGCTTCATAGGAGCCGCAAGCAACAAAATTGCTGGTCGTGAAATCCGCACGTCATAAAATTGGCCAAGTTTATTGGCTTCGTGCCTCCAAATGAAATTCGAGTGTCCATGGTAAACATAAATGGGACGACTTCTGCAAAAAAAAAGCCAATAACATCCATCCCAAGCATGGAAGTGTCGCATTGTGCAATGTGCATAAAACCACCCCAGTGTCGATCGTAAACCACCCATGGCGATAAGGGAGCCCTTCTGGCGTCTGGTTGTGTTTGTTAGATACTTAATAAGTTATCTGTGGCGCCGGATGATTCAAGTGTCAATATTATTCGCATACTTGGAAATATCAGATTTATTTTTAAGCACGTGTAGATAAAGGCTCTAACCCAGAAAATAACCAGAGTAGCTGTGCGTGCGACGTTTAGTATTGAAGGTGATAAATAATACTGTGGTACTTATTATTGTAAGTTCGAGATTCAACAAACACCGGATAAATCTGAACTTACTCTATAAATACCCCAATATAATTCAAATCAAATCGCACATAAATAAAAATAAATCGTGTACACAGATAATAAGAGTTGTGCTGTGTTTATAAATCCGGTCGGTAACCTAAATAAACGAACAAATTAGTTGAAATTTCCGTGAAGTTTTTCAAAGGGCCCCAATTAGAAACGTTTAAAGACAGTTTACTAACACAGATCGCGTCGGCATCGCGGCGCTTCCACATAACCCGCTTTAATCTCCGAAGTTTAAACAGAATATCAGACCTCCCAAGATGTCGCGGTCCTTGTCATCTGACCCATCTGACTTTGCAATAATAAACAAACGGGTATTGCACGGGGCCTGAAGGGGACACACGGACACACGCTCCTAATGCAACTTCCTTCGTTTGCGTGTCATGTGGGATTTTTCGGTTTTACATTCTCTCTCGGCCAGTTTTATTGGACTCAATGGGAGTAAATGTTTATGCTGTGTGCACTATTACAACTTAGCAATATTACGCTACGTAATCGTAAAATATTTATTCAACAACAATGTTTACAATCCAACACATTATTCCTTAAGGTAGGTTAGTTTGGTATATGTGCTACTCTCAACATTTACGTTTATTTTACGGAATAAAACATTTTTAATTACGTAGCAGTTTACTATTGTTTAAGTGAAGTTTAATCGAACATAATAAACTATCTTTGCAATTTATTCAGTGGTTGAAAGCGCTCGAAGTGATTTTGAACGCTTCAATCAATTACAGAATTCAACATTTAATTACTACTTCTTATATTTGAAGCTATACGCAACTTTTATTGAAATAATATGTGCTAGCCCAGATGGCACTTCTACATTCTTCCCATATCATATTCATTTTGCGTACATGACGCCACTCTTAAAGTTCAGGTATTTTGTTCAGGCAAAAAACAAGGCATTTTTTGTTTTACTTCTTTGAAATCCCATCAAATTCGTATGGAATGTCAAACACCTCAATTTTGACTGCAATTTCGAAAACATAAGATAATTTAGGGTATGTTAGATTAAGTTAGGTTAGGTCTCTCTCTTATTGACTAATACATTTCTAATGACAATAGAAAACCTATTGTCCCACGGCAACTTTAGCAGAGTCTTCAATATCACAAGTTAGTTCTGAATCGTTATTTGAGGACATTTTTTTGCATTATTATTAAATTTGTGAATTATTTCAGTTTTTTGACAAATTTGTTTATGCCAGTGCAACATGTTTCCGTAGAAACGATAGGTATACTCTATTTTTACAAAACTGGCGTTCACGTCATCAAACAGCTGTGTGATGAGGTTTTTCGTACCAACGTGATTGTTTTCGAGAATATGCATAACAATAGTTTAAGAATAGAAATTAATCTGAGGATCATTTGTTACATAACACTGATCACCAGTGGTTATAAATAGGTAATCGGTGTATTAACCGCGGACACAATTTTCGCCTGCCAATCATGTAATAAATCATGTTATGTTGGCGGCCGTGATATTTTTTCGGCGACGATGCCAAATCTTTTTCACTAACACATGCTCATACATGTGTGTATAACCAAACTTCTTTGACGTTTAACTTGTTACATTTGATCGATTATTACAATGCATATGTTGCCATTGTAAATGTTAAACCATAACCACAAGATGAACCGACGAACCGCGCACTGTCGCACAAGATTGCACGGGCGCAACAGCTGATTGCAGCCATTTTTAAATACCCAGGACAGCTGGCAACCTTGTAAAATTGTGTCATCATTGTTATGATTATTATTTTGATGACGTGAACGCCAGTTTAGAAAAAAATAGAGTATATAAGGTGATCTGATTCTGTGATGTAGTACGGAACGTTCTTATTCAAATAGTAGATTAAATAATTCTGACGGAATTAATTACTCGTGTAATTAATTACTCGTGTAATTTGCAAAACTCGCTTCGCTCGTTTTGGCAAATATTAAGCTCGTCAAACAATATCGCACTTTTCATAACTGGTTACGTAAATAACAATTTACTGTTATTTATAATATTTTTGCACGATTTCTTGTTTTCATCAGTTTACCATGTCAATTTTCATGACAGTAAGTTGTTGTTACAGGTTGCTACGTCTAACAAAACGTTAAGTAATTTTTAGGATGGTTTCGACCTTTACTACGTGGTAGTTCATATTAAAAGAAAAACAGAGAAACAACTTGCTATGTGTTTAAAATAACGAGTCGAGTTTCGACTTCTTACGAACTTGCAACTGACTGTAAGAAGTCCAAGCTCGAGTCGTTATTTTATTGTATATGTCGATATACAGGGTGTCCAAGATAAGGATCAACAGCATGGGAATCTCGGAAACCGTAAAAGTTACAAAGGCGGTTAAATTGCAAAAAAGTTGTGCATTTTAGTGGTCAGTAATATTCCGTTTAGAAAACCAGAAATTTTCGCTTAATTCCGGAGATATTCGATAAAATCCGAAATGTTGCGATTTTGTTTTTATTTTTATCTGAAGTTATTTGAGAAGGTATAAGAAAACCAAAGGATCTTTCTCATTGCCACACTATTAGTTCTACGAGACAGAGTTTACAAATTTTCAATTCAATGTTTCGGTTCGAAGAAACCATCATCAACTTTATTTTTTTATATGGCCCCTTAAAAAATGTATACCCTGTGTAAGATAGCATTTCCTATCACTTATTCAAATATTTATATCACAGTATGGTTTCTCATGTTTTTATTCAGAAAAAGGGTTGTTAATACATTTCGAACATTTTGTTGTAGTAGTCGTTGAAATGATGAGAGAAGAAAAATAATCTAATCTAAAACCTAAAATCTAATTTTAACCCAGAATCGGTACCAAAATAGTTACTAACATAATTTAGCAAGAATAGCTGTTAAACATTTACACGTTATAGCTATTTAGAACCACACTTATTATTTTTTTACTGTGATATGAGAATTGTTCTGTTCATATAATGGCGATGAAGACAAAATTTATTACATAATTTTTTAACCTAGAATATGTACCAAAATAGTGACAAAAAATAATTTAGCAAGACTATACTCTATTTAGTAACTAATAGGAGCGATTCAAATTTGGCGCGCGAATACCTACACCGGTGATTGGTTGAAAGCACGTCCATTTCACAAGGCACCAAAACGCTGTTTTCCGTCCGTCAGTCTTATTTTCTTAATATTCCGCGAAATTTTGCTAGTAAACAATCAGTTCGGTTCAGAACTTATCTTCGCAGTGTTAATAGTTAATTTTGCTTATATTATTGTGATGGATTCTGAACCCAGTACAAGCTCAGCGATGTTTTCACGTTCACCTCCAAAAAAGCGTTCACGGTTGGATTTGGGTCATTTACTACTTTACACCGACATGCCCCAGATATACCCATTATTAGAGCAACCTTCTTCATCAAATATATCCTATCTTCTGCCTCCGCAAAAATCTCTTGCCTTCTTCGTGGTATAAGATAAGTTCGGAATGTATCTTTGAGGTACGCAATTAGCTTCACGAATCTATAATATTACAAAGATAAACACATGCCTATATAATGTATGTCATTCAGGCGTAATAAATAAATAAAACTAACCTCGAAATGTCCACATTTTCGTAGGCTTGTAGGTTAGCTTTATGACTGGGTAAAAACTGAGCAAAAATGACTCGGCCCGGGGGGCCTCGTGGGCCAAACTTCAGTGTACAATCCATTACTTCGCCCACTTGTACAGTAAATGACGATTATATTATATTTGATTTGTTTAAAAAAAAAAAACTAGTGATTATACAGATGAAATAATTTAAAATTGCCGTCAAAAGTATCTGGTGATTTTTCTGGTAACTTTTTACAGTGTAAATTGGGTTTTGGGACTTACTCCTCCTAGTGATTAAATATAGTATAGTTGTTAAACATGGAAACTTCATAGTTATTTAGAACCACCCTTATTATTTTTTTACTTTGGTATGAGAATTGTTCTGATCACTTACTGACGATGAGAACAACAGTTACTATCCAATTTTAACCCAGAATAGGTCCCAAAATAGTAACTAAAAACAATTTAGCAAGAATAGTTGTTAAACATTGAAACCTTATAGTTATCAAGAACCACACCTATTATTTTTTTACTGTGGTATTATGAGATATGTTCTGTTCATTTAATTATCTCAAAATCTCTAAATTAAGTGCTAAATTTTGTCTTCGTTGCTCATTTCAACGCCTACTACACCAAAATGTTTGAAATTAACAAGCCTTTTTTTAATAAAAACATGAGAAACCATACTGTGATATAAATCGTTGAATTCATAATATAAAATGCTATCTAACACAGGGTGTACATTTTTTACGCGCCATATGAAAAAATACAGTTGATGGTTTCTTCGAAACGAAATGTTGAACTGAAAATTTAAAAAAGCTGTCTTGTAGAGCTAAACGTGGCAATGAGAAAGAGTATATTATTTTTTACACCTTTTAAAATAACTTCAGAAAAACACAAAAACGTTAACGCAAAAGCGTATCTAAGCGTAATTTTCTGGTTTTCTCAAAGGAATATTACTGACCACTAAATTGCGCAACTTTTTTGTAATTTAACCGTCTTTGTAACTTTTACGGTTGCCGAGATCCTCATGCTGTTAATCCTTATCTTGGACACCCTGTATAAATAAACATTTTGTGGTAAAAACATAGCATGATGTATCTCTGTTTTTTTTTTGTAAGTAATTTACTTACCGTTCAGTGAAAGGTAAGTAAATAAATCTAAAAAAAATAAAATTTTGCGAGCGCGGTTTTTTGGGCGTAAAAGTGTTTTTCAACTTAAACGCTGTTAATAATCACTTTCACGTTATATTTTCTGTACCATAAATTATCAAAATAAATACTACTTGTCGCTATATAGTAAGTTTTTCGATTCTTTACGTTTTTCTATGAAATTTCATGAAATCGTCGCTTTTTGCCGTTTTTCATCTTCATGGATTGTATTTGCAAATATTTGCGCAATTTTAAAGCTTTACATGAATATAGACCTGATTCTACGTGTCACTATATAGTTTATAATTAAAATTACCAATTGTTTACCATATTATTTAAATAATTTGATTCAGAGAAATTATATTTATTCATTCCAAAAATATATCCTGAAACCTTGTAAAATACTGTATCTAATAAGATATAGTACTTATTAATTAACAGATGTTTTATGGTTTAATTAATTATTTAAAATGTACCTAAATTGAATATCCCGCCGTGAAAATAGTTAAAAATTTGCTCCTAGCAGTTCATATGTTCGCTACGAGATGGAGCAATGACATAATTGCTAAGCCATGTTGCCAACACTCCTAACAGAAGTTTGAAATATGCGAATCAAGTGTAAAGGTCATTTTTTACCGCTGTTTTTCAGCTCTGTCGGGGCTCAGCCGTTTGAACGAACGCCGACATTATTTTGCGGACTTCGCATTTAAACCGCGAAATATCGTAATTCTTATAATTTTTAATGCAGGACATTCTAAATCTTTGCAACGCGAATGATGATTAAAACAGTGATAAGGCCCATTAATTAAATCATCAATAATTGTTGCCCCATCACCATGGGCATTATCGTAAATGGTTTTTTTGAGCTATTTTCTGTAATAAGGAAATTAGTTTTTTATTTACTATTTTTCTAGCAGCCAAGGAAACTTTTTTTTTGTCATTTTTTAAAGAGTTTAATCTCTTCCCATAATTTTTTATGATAGGGTTAACACATTCAATTTTTGTGATATCCTTCCTATACACACAAATCTCGAAATACGCAAAAGAACTACACAATGCACAAGTAAATTGTCACAGGAAGATTTAATAGTCTAACTAAATATAAAAAATATAAAATATGCAATAATAATTGTCATAGGGAGGAATTAGTCATACACAAAATACAGACACAATAGTTGTCACAGGGTGAAAGTAAAAAATAGTCACGGGGGAGACAGAAGTTTATAAAACACGCACACAACCAAAACGCACAATAACCAAAGCAGAAACAGACGAAGAAAGCACAACCATAATTGAATAGGATTTTCAAATTAACTACGCACCCGAATGTAAAGAAACCTAAATGAATCTATTTGCATGTGGGGTGTTGTTGAAATCTCTAGGGCGAAATGCACGCACTTATAATACTTTAAGAAGGGATAAGTATGTACACAAAATTTGGGTCCTGAGGAGATAAGGAGATAAGTTCTTGGGTCGTTTATAACTGCCATCTTAATACTACCTCTGTTCGATAATAAGTGAGCCATTTGAGTTTTCTTTCAAACTTATTGACACTTAGTTATTTTTTAAATTTATATTTTGATATTCTTAATATACGCAAAACTTATTTTGTGAAAAATAAACATCGGTAATGGCTCACTTATTATGGAAAAAAAAAATTATTTAGTGAAGATGAAGTAGATTTAGTGAATTTCATTAAATAAATATAACATTTTAAAGAAATTATTCCCTGATATTAAGAGGCCTCTTTACCCCAGCTAGTATACGGAATTATTAATAAGCGAAAGCCAAATAATTTATGAACGGGTTAACATAATTACAATCGGAGAACTGATATAGAAAGTTTAGACATTTATCTACAATTAGACAAAGTTTTAAGAAATAAATTAAAAGTGACTTATTTCTGATCACCTAATCGGATTTATGTGCAGACAAAAATACTCCATTATAATTCAAGATATTGGAACAAAAAAAAAAGAAGGTGGTTCACAACAATATTAGCTCCAAAGAAACCGAGGGAATTTCCATTTTATGTACCCTGTCTTAATTAAATAAATAAAGAAGAAAATTTCACAAATCTGCTAAACAGCCATTCTTTTAATAAACATAATAAATCACCGTTTTATTATTTCCTAAACTACTCGGCTCAATTGTAGATAAAAATCTGCAGTTTCTAAATCAGGTCTCCGATTGCAATTATGTTGACCCGTTCATAAATTATCTTGGCTGTAGTTTACATGCAATTCCACATACCGCCTTTGGGTAAAGACGGCTCTTAAAATATATAATATAATATAATATAATAATAATAATAATAATAATAATAATAATAATAATAATAATAATCCCTACTACTCCTCCACCTATGGCGTAATTGGTTACTGTCTTTGTTTGAAAGAGAATTGTTACCCAATTATATAATATAATGTATCGGAAATAAAGTGTTTATCCTCATAAATTAGCACGCGTCGAAAAAAATCTCGCGCTGCTTCATCGTAAAATTATTTGTGGTCCGCCGCAAAAAAAGCTGGCTATACAAATTAAACACATGGCAACATGTTCAATTTTTTGCACGCAAATTTCGTTAGTAAGGAATGCAAAACATATTAAAGAGCGTTTTTAAATAAAATCCTGGCGGATTTATCAACAACCAGAGGCCAGTTTTCGCGCCAAAACCCCGAACTCCGAGGTTTTGTGGAGGTCCACCAACATCATTGGGTAGAATTTTTTGAGCAAAATCCAATTTTGTAAGAGTAAGATAAGCAATTCATGTAGCAAACCTAGAAATGTCGAAACCTAGAAATAGCATCATAGACAAAAATTTTACTCATTAGCATTGAATACTCTGCCCATAAACTGCCTAGGGCCTTCAGTTGTCCACTTCTCACCACAAAATACGCTAACAAGCCTATTTCATATAAATCAATCTTCTTTGCTTCGCGCCATTCCTTAAAAACCGTGTTTATAATTTTTCTGGGATTATTGCCGAACATCCATTTTGCCACGCTTCTTCTAAATCAATCGGTAGATTATCACTATCGATATCGGAATCGCTCATTTTTGCTTCGAAAACTATGAACGATTGTATAAAAAAACATAATTTTACTTGTTTGGAAAAAAAAAACATAGAAACCATAGAAAAGCCACGCAACATTTTCAGTTTCAACCTTTCCGATTATCGGTATAAAATTTGTAGAAGTATTATTCCAAACACTCCAATCGTACAACGTTGGATTTATACTTATTGACTTCATTAGCATATTAGTTTTCTAGTATTTGTTATACATTTTCTATAATTTCAGAGAGTGTAAATTAATTTATTTCATACTGGGTCGTAATATAAATGTTTACGGTCGCCTTTTGCCGCCCCTAATAGTATTTAACATTATACGCCGGCTTTTACTGGCGATACAAAAGGAATGACTGACGAGCCGCAGGCGAGTCTGTCACTTTGTAAACACGAGTAAATAGTTAAATTAAGATAATAACATGACAGTATAAAATATATTACCTTTCAGTGTCAGAATTTTCATAAACACAATATTAAAATTTCAATTATAATTGCACTTATATATTTAAATCGATCGACGGCAAAGTTAAAACAATCTTACCAAATAATAATTAAAAATTAAGTGAGTTAAAATAATATAAACATGACAAGGGAGAGTATAAATTTGACACAGGTCAAGTAAATTTTGTACACTGGCTCGTGTCAACCATTGCGTGTTAACTCGTGCCAACCATTGCATTCGCACTGCGCTATGCAATGCGATGCTATGCGATGCGATGCGATGCTGTAAAAACATCGCATCGGGGATGAATATGAACGTTCATATTACGAGTTACTACCATCGATGCGATGCGATGCTAGTAGCACCGTAAACGAGCGATGGTTTAAAAATCAAACATGGTTTTATAGCGGCTACTAGCCTCATGCAGCGCCAGTATATTTGCTAATCTCAACCTGATTTCATCAATTTTATCTACGATCATTCAAAAACTAATTACTTTTGACAATGAAAATCGTGTAAAAAGTAAAGTTTTAATGATCTTGTGCTATAAATTTTTAGAGACCGCTGATGTCATAGCATCATATGATTAATGGTCAAGAAGTCTTCTTTTTTGGATTTAGGTTATATAAAAAAACGGGGTTTTCCGCAACGTAGTTCTCATTCAAATTAACAATATCACAATCTTATTTGGGAGGGAAACATATTGAACGGATAAACGATTATTATATGAGCCGTTCATTGCACAAATCAGTTAACTCCATAAAACAAAGGAGAAAGAGAAAACTCATCGCCGAGAAATGCGGTGAAATAATGTAAATTGTTCTTAAAGATATAATGTTCATTTATAATATAAATTCAAATAAATATTGTAGAATGCATAAATACAAATGTAGCTTTTATCTAACGGTTTATAAAATTAATAAGAAAGAATAGCAAAAAAAAAAATAAAAAAAAAAATTACCGTTATCATTCAGCGCTTTCTAGTGCATTTGAGTTTTTGAGTTGCTTTATTGCAACGATTTACATTAGAATATGGAGTTAATCAAAATGGCCACGGAAATATAGTTTATTCATCGGCGGCAAATGTGGATAAGTTTTATTGAATACTGTACATGTTAGAGCAACAATTCTATCGCAGTTGCCATGTATAAAGAATAAATTGAGAATTTGTTGATTTGTGTAATGATTCATTTTGTTGATTTTGATTTGTGTAATGATTCATTTTGTTGATTTTGATTTCTGTAATACTTTATTCTAAATAGTTTTATTATTTGACAGTTTGCATTACAATAGCGATAAAACAAAAACATATCACATGCCTACTAAAGTGCACTTGTGACATGCAAAATTATACCCTGCAGAAATGCGAAGAAAAAGTAATCTTCTAAATAATTAAAAAAATACTTGCTTTAGGAGTATGGTTGTATTATACTTTTTTGTAGTAAATTTTTCTCCCAATCGTGCTATGCAATAAAAAATGGGTTATTCCATTAAAAAAAAATGAATTACGGGATATTTAAGAGGGTACTTAGATATTGACATTTTATAAACACTTATTCTAGGTACTCTACTCTAGGTACAATTTGAAATATAACTCATAATTTTATCTTATTCCTAAGAGCAGTTATAGACAGATTTCAGGCTACCTTTTAGAGGTCAAAATTTTAGAAAAACATTTTATTCTTGAAAACTAGAAGAGATAAGTGTACATATGTACTTACAAAATATGTTCCAATTTAAGCGGTGAATTCAAAAATATAATAATATATGGGGTGTTCCATTTAAAATAAGAAAGTTGGTGCTACTTCCGGTGGAACCGGAAGTGATAGAAAGTTGAAAATATTTCACATAAGGATAACTGATTCAACCGTGTGACGAGGATTTTTTTTGAAATTTTTAGGACAACGGTAACCGCGTAAACTTTTAAGGAACGGTTTAGGGTAGACACCCTGTATATAGCTATTTCCAATAATTGTTCTTATAGTAAGCATTGTTTCTCTGTACAAATCATCTACATATTTTTTTCTTTAAATAGCTCTCGTCTGGTATTCAACGTCTTCAATTTTGAGTTATTCAGTTTGCTAAACGGAATATTGGCAGATATTAGAGCATTACATAATTCAAAATTAAAAGCGCCCTCCTCTTTCATTTTCCAGCTTGAACTTAAGCTTTCATGTAGCGTTTGTTGTTTTTTTGATGTTTGGTTTTTGACATTATTTTCGCGTAAATTTGTTTTAAAGTGTTGTATTATTTGAATTTTTTCACATGGAATCTGATGTAACATGGAAATAAAAATAGCAAATATCTACAAAGTATACAACAACACAGTAGAAAAATAAAACTTACGGTTTTACTGCAGGGCCTACAAAATACAACACCATTCTCCAAAATTAGATCTTTATAATCTCTAATCCATTGAAACACGATTCCCTTGTCATATACTTTCGGCATTATACACACACAATTTAAATATTACCACACACAATCGCAGTTGGTTGCTACGTTGACTGAACTACGGAGCGATCTACTATTTGCTAACAACACAAAATGAATAGTGAACAAGATAAATAGGGTAATCCCCGAAATAATAATATTGTATTCGATTATTAACAATTAACTTTTAATACTATTTGAATGAATTTGAATTATGTTTTCATTGCATACTAAATTTTAGGTGCTTTATTAAAAACTTATAATTTTTTTACTAAAAACCGTAGTCATCAGTAATTCAGGAAATGCATTTTGCATATAGTCCGTGCTTTAGTAATGACTATATCAAGTACGTTGACACTTAAACTTAAGATTTTTCAAGAACTGGAGATTTGTTCAGTGAACGGCTCATATCAGAAAATATTGTTGGCAACGGCGTATGAATGACCTTCATAAATTATAACCTCAAATCAAAATTATGGAGCATAACTAAATCGTGCCAACATAAATGTCACCCTAACATTGTCTAATTTACCAAAAGTTATAGTCAATGAATAATACATGGAATTAATATACCTACTTAAAACACGTCGACATGTGAAGTGAAATAAAACGTTGCACACATAGAGCGGTGGTAAAATCCACAAATTACTGTATGTGATATTTACAATATTTGGAGCGTGTTTGGATTATTTTATTTGGCAAGTGGCCGGTCATTGTAGTTTTATTGATTATTATTGTTGTAACTTTCTTGAATAAATTCTTTTTTCTATTGTAAACAAAACAGTTCAAAAACAAAAATCGGGACTGCCCACATCAGATTTTATTTTTTTAAATCTTTTTATCAATATTGGCTAAGATATGATAGGTATGTCAAAACTAAAAAAAAAGATTTAATGTCATCTTCTACTGCTTAAATCTTGGTAAAAACCAAATTCTGCGGCACTATTCATTTACGAAGAAAATAGCGCTGAATTTTTTTTTCATATGGTTTTTTCCTATTACTACATATACAATAATAGTTATGCGCATATTAAATTAGTAAGGTAACATGACCAAATTGTTGTGTTTGATTTCTCAGAAAATTGCTAATTGCAACAATTAGTTTAATTAATACTAATTTTTCATACATACTCGCAAATGGAGTATTCTATTGGAATACTATTACTATTCTATAGGATATATTTCAGCTAGTGATATGCAGTATTTTAGACATTGTTAATATATTTACCAACTTTTTTGTACTGTCTGAAAAGGCAATAGAATTTTCTAATAATATAGTAGCAGCAGTTTTAATATTGGCGGACTTGTAAGTAGGGTATCCTAAATGGAGTAGCTATCAATCTTATAATTCAAGATAGAACATTGGTTACGTAGGTACGTTGTCTTGCATTTTAGGCTGACAGATATATTGATTAAAAGTAAGTATAATAAATAACGGAATGTTCAGAAAATTATTGAGAAAAACAGAAAACAATGTTTTCCTTAGATTTTCCTTAAATGAAATGTTTTGCGGCAATCATGAAAGTTATGAAAGTTTTTTATATGAAAGTGCCTTACATTCAAGTGTTTTCAAGTGTTTTACATTCAAAGTATCAAATGTTAAAAAGGAAAAAAAGACAAGATAGCGGTTTTTGAGACATTGATAACGTTTTTATTTTAAATGATATTTTGTATATAAAATCGCGTCTTTTCTGTTCACAACGATGTATAAAAATATTTCCTTGAATGAAACAAAAAGTACACGAAAAGAAATATTTCAGCTTATAAATTATAAATATAAAAATGCACTACATTTCATTCGCATATTGTATGCTCATTTTAAGATTATGTTTCTATGCTTACGTCACAATGTCTGCTCTATCACATGTTGCACATCAGATATAAACAATTCTACACTAAATGAAGTTACGAATTTTGCAGAGCACTTTATTACCGTCTTTCTAATCCGCAGATACATCTTAACATAGATTGCAATATTTGTAATAGTAAAATGAAAAATTTAAATACATCTATATGTGTGCACATACGAAGTGAAACACAGTGTTTATTTTTAGCAAGGGGGTTTTCTATTTTAGAATAATTATTTACATCAAATTTAGAATACTTATTAGCGTATAAACACTATACATTCTATTTTTATTCTCGGGTGCTAGATATTTTCCATTCCAATTAGAAATTAGAAATTCCATTTAGAATGATTACGGTTCAAATTGATTTTGATAATTAAATAAATAATTAAATTATAGTGAATATTTGAATTAAGTATACATATATTATCGTTAATTAATTATGAAATTGAGATACAGGGTGGCCCACCTATCCTCGCTCCGACCATTGCTGCTAGACTAATGAAAATTGAAGAAAAAATATAAATGGAAGTTATTGGACACTTCATGTGCTACTTTTTGAAATTATTTTCGAGTGTACAGAGTGTACCATAAATCCGGGAGACAATATTTGGTATTATTTTTAAATGAAACACCCTGTATATTATTTCATTTTTTGAATCAGCTTTCTGTGGTTTTCACAAATCATTTTTATTTTTAGGGATCAGCTGCAACATGGTAAAGTTATGGCAAATTGTATCGTTGTTTCAGAACACCCTGTGTATTCTACGTGACTCAAAATATTATGTATGTTTTGACACATTGCTTGGATACTTGCATATGCAGATTCTTTTATTGATCTCTTATAACAAGGTTTTGTTGAGTATTTTCCACGTCCATGATTTTTCGTTAAATTTGATTAAAATGTGAATAACTTGGCAACGTTGCATCTGATCTGAAAAAAAAAAGATATGTGAAGCCTACATTAAGCAGATTCTAAAAATGAAAGAATATACAGGGTGATCCATTTAAAAATGAGACCAAATTTTGTGTCCCGGATTTATGGTACACTCTGTATACTCGAAAATAATTTTAAAAAGAGTCCAATAACTTCCTTAAACAATAAAGCCTAGCAGCAGTGGTCCGAGCGGGGATAAGTGGGCCATCCTGTATATAAAATATATTGCAGATGTTCTTAAACTGAGAATTAAAACTTTTTAAAACAAACTTACAAATGTTATAATTTATCAAATTACAACTGAATGTTATTACTAGATAAATATTAAATATGGAATTATTCAATGGCTATAATATCCAACATGTTCATACTCGACTGTTTATTTACTAGTTTCAAGAACTTTTTTACGAATTTATTCGGTGATTACATTTATACATTGTAGAACATAAAACATATCATCTTCATATTCAATGTGAAATTAATTTTGATAGTGATTTTTCAAAGCCGTGGTAGTTTGTAATTTAAGTACAGTTACGTGAAATTGGAATTTTAAAAGCTGAAGTGTTTAAAATGATAAAATTGCAAAACTGTAAAGCTAACTAATATGATGGTATACATACATTTATTTCAAACGGTTTGAAGAGAACACGGCAGTTAATTAGGACCATCCCAATTATATTATGAAAGGTTATTATATTACATATGTTATTCTGTGAGCCTGTGAAATTATTATAATTAATTAAATCACTTTTACCTTATTTCATAGTAGGTATGTATTTTATATTCATCTGAATATATATTATGATTGCTGTGCATCATCTTCAGTAGTTGACATATTAATTATACAATATAAATAAATAATTTGAAATAAGGTAAAAGTGATTTAATTAATTATTATCTTACAGTTTCCGAACACTAATTAATTTTATCTAATAGCCAGAAACTGTATTCTAAAATAACGTAGGAAGAAATGTGACGCAATATACGATTAATATAGTTTTATTATTATTTAAACTTGTGGATTTCTACATTATTATGAAATCAAGTTAATTGTGTGGATTGAATTTAATTTTCAACCGTTTTCAATGCGGTAGGTAGAATATTTCGCTTCGTACTTCGCTGTAAAGCAGAGACCATTTTAAGTTGGCGTTCATCAGACAGTAAATGTGTGTTATGTCAGCGCAGCAATAACGAAATCCCAAGAATCATTCCCTTATTTATTTATCCAAGACGGATAAAGCACCAGCGCGTATCCATAAAACGTTTTGAAAAGATGTAACTGGCGAACCGCGCCAGTTCATCTAATAAACCTCCAGTAAACCGTATCCCAGAGAAGATTAAATTCAATCATCCTCTATATTAATAACTCATAAACACGGGACGCGCGTAAATTTTAGATTATTTACGCGTTTCTGCAAGCAATGTAATTAGTCATTATACGGAGATATTTGCATAAATTGCATACTATAAAATGGCTGTTATTATTGGGTCAGTATTTTTAAACATTTTCAATGACGATTTAAAATAGATGGTCATTATTTATACCAAAATAGCAGAATGTAATATAAATGGCCAGTATTGCACTCTTAGTAATTTGATTTATGAGTGTATACCGTTGTCTAACCTAACCTAACCAAATCTGAACTTACCAGTATCGAATCTAATTTAACCAAAACACCAAAACTGTACTGTCAAAATTCGATTTCATACTTATAGGTACTTAATTATTTTTTACTGACAAACATTTTATTTTATAAAATACTTGCAATTTATTGGTAAAAATGCTGACCAAATAAATATAAATGTTATAAAATTAAAGAAAACATATTTACCTATAGATATTGTCCCAAATAATTAGAGGTCAAAATTGAAAATGTATCGTCGTTACCATGCCAAAACTAGGAAAACTGCAAACTGCAAACTGAGGTGGCATGAAAGGGATACGTATTGAAAGGGACAATTCATATTACGCGACAATTACAAATCTCCCCTAAACAAAAGTAATTATGTTGTATGGCTACACCAATGCACACCCATCCGCATCTAACTACAAGCTTCTGTTTGTAATTGTATTATTAAATGTTTGTAATCCTTTCCAAATGTTTCGTGAAATGTTGTAAATGGTTTATTGAACTGTTTGTCATTATACAGTATGTCCCCGGATTGAGTTTACAAGAGGAAAAACTTTTTTATCTTTTATTTTACGCCAAAACTGCAAAGGAATAACATTTTTTGCTTGTCCTGAAACCAGCAAATCTCTAATTAAAACTTAATTATTCTGACTCAGTGGAAAGAAAAGTACATTTTTCTCTTGATTTCGGACTTTCTCTGCTTTTTAAATCCCATCACATTGGCCGTTTTATTTTTTTGACGATGTCACTTTGACAAATGAGTTTACGCAAGTTAAATAACAAAAATATTTGTGAAAAACATCATTTTAATAAACAGCAACTCAAAGAAACAGCTTTAAGATAAAAAGGTCATTTTTAACAAGAACAATCATTATTCAATTAACCCCCACCCTATTCTGCGCACAATTCTACTCTAAGACGAAGGCTCCTTGAAACTTTTTTGAATTTCTTCGATGGACAATGATGCCACGGCGTCTCTTATTCGATTTTTTAATTCTTCGGCATTATTAGGTAGGTAATCCATAGACACAATTTGCTTTAAACGTCCCCACAAATAAACATCCAAAATTGTTAAATCGGGACTTCTGGCAGGCCACAATACTGCACCATTTCTTCCAATTCACAGATCTCCAAATTTAACATTTAACCAGTTAGAAACAATGCGAGAATAATGTGCAGGACAACCATCCTGATGAAAATACATTGTACGTCTGTATTTAATTTCTAAAGCATGAAGCCCATTGCTAAGAAAATTTTCTGACATATCTAAATATGTGTGCTGATTAACGTTGTTATCAAAAAAGTATGGACCTATTATCTCGTGATAACCGACGGCCCACCACATGGTTAATTGAATAAAGATTGTTCTTGTTAAAAAAGCTAAAAGTAAAGTTGAAGTAAAGCTAAAAAATAGACTAAAATCCTAATTTGTAATAAAAAGTAACATTATTAATAGTGTATATGGCCTCCTCTTGCAGCAGTACAATCTTCTAATCTTCTCGGCATGCTTGATATTAAGGTTCGTATTCTTTCTTGGGGTATCTGTTCCCATTCTTGAACAAGCATGTTAGAGAGCTCATCAAGAGTTACTGGCGGTCTAGGTGCTTTTTTAATTTTTTTGGTCCAATTGATCAGAGATGAGATGCTCAATTGGATTGAGGTCAGGGCTTTTGGAAAGCCACTCCAAACATTGGGTATTTGCATCTCTCAACGCAGTAGTGACAATGTTAGCTGTAGTGAGGTTTGCCATTATCTTGCATAAAAATGAATCCATTTCCGAAATTTTGGGCAAATTGTTGAACATGGGGTACAATAATCTCGTCTCTATATCTTCTTGCTGTTAGTGAGTCATTTCGTATCAAAACCAATTCTGTACTAGCATTAAATTGTATCCCACCCCTAAGCATTACAGACCCCTCACCATATTTGTCAAATTCTCGAATGGTACATGGTGCAAATCGCTCACCTGGTCTTCGTAAGACAAGCACACGGCGATCATTCTTGTTTAGTAGGAATCTGGACTCATCTGAAAACAAAACGGTGTTCCACTGCCCCTCGTCCTTGATGAGTTTGGCATCAGTTTAAGCGATTTCTTTTATGCATAGCTGAGAGAATTGGACCGGTTGCTGGTTTTCTAGCATACAAATTGACTTCTTTCAGTCTTCATCTTACTGTTTTGGTTAAAATTTCTGTTCCAGTAGCTAATCGAAGATAATTTTTTTAATTCACTAGATTATACAAACCGCTTTCTAAAACCCAAAAAGTTCGATAAAACTATCTTCTCTGCGTGTTGTTTTTCTTTTAGGAACTTGTCCGCGTCTTTTGAAACTACCAGTCCCTCTGAACCGTGCTGCGGCCCTCTGTACCACATATTTATTGGTATTCAGAATTGCAGCAACTTCTCTTTGTGAATATCCTTTACGAAGAAGAATAATCATTTGGGATACTTCCTCTGGTCTGCAATGACGTCTAGGCATATTTAATTAACTTAATGCAAACAAATTCACTCATTTTCGAAACATAAAGCACGTTTTATTAATTAAATGACTTAAAAAGGTGTGTCAACAATTAGTCCTTTTTGTTAACTTTTCGTTTCCTAGCAGAGAATGTCCTGATATTGTCAATTGTTTCATGGCACACTATTTAAATAATGCTTAATAAACGTCAATTTATGACATGTGACAAGTTTATTCAAAACAACTTGTAAATTTGAAAAGTTATTTCAAGTTTATTTGGTGGTCCCTTAATTTTGTCCGGAAGTGTAGTTATTTAGTATGTGCAATGTAAAATACCAGTAGGTACAAGGTGAATATTTGTCCATGTTACTACGCACCGTCCCTTTCACAAATTATCGTGTCCCATTCAATACAGTCTAGTGATGAAAGCGACAAAATACACGTTTTTCTAGAAAAAATATACCACTAGGAATAAAACAATTTTATTATTATATTTTCTTTCAGTAGTAAACTAATTGACGTTTTCAACTCTATTCGTAACTGTTCAAATTATTTCCTTATTTATTTACAATACTCTTTAAAACAAAAATGTCCCTTTCATGCCACCTCTCTCGTACAGGTGATATGGTCGGTAATTTTGAAACGAATCGTTCATCCTTGGAGCTTCGATTGGCAAAGATGCAAATATTGTAACGGTCCAGAAATAGCGTTGGCAGAAACTGCTTTTTAATAATTAATTGGCGTATAGACCTGCACGGTAGACAACCGTGGTCGCATTTTTTTTGTTGTGGTGACGCGTTTCCCATGTGTGCGATTTTTAAATTCGCCGGCGAGGCGCCGCCATAGAAGTAGAACTCAGCCACCTCGTGTCGAGTACAGACCGTGCCAGAAGATCCATTGAGATAAGGTATATCACCATCCGGTTTACGGGATAATCAACGGGGGCTCAGCTAACCACCCTTGAGGGGATTGAGGCACCGAGTACAGGGCAGAGGTCTAAAACGCTCATAACACCTGAGTAAGTAGTTGTTTCTTTTCCTTTTCGTGAAGCCACGTGTCCGGCCATTGTGACTGAGGCCATGTGCTTTGCAGGCGTTTAGCTACGGGCTAAGCAGCTCGGCCAGAACATTCTTGGCTGGAGGCGAATCGAGCACCAGGCGTCTACGACGCAAGCCGTCGCCCTCCCGGAGCCGTAGCGAGTCGCCAGCGAGACCACCAGGAAACACAGGCCAGATTCCAATATATATATATTTTTTGTGTGCTCAATTGAGCCAGACCGTTGTTTAATTTTTCTGTTTATTCTTTTGTGTATAAGTTGCGTTACGTGTTTCGTGCCGTACGTGTTTTGCGCTTGTGTAAGAGAAAGGTTGCTCCGTCGGCCCTTTGAATCGCGCGATTAGGAGCTTACTATATTCGGCCGAATAGAGTAAACCCTGCGCGAAAGGGTGGCGTTCGGAGGTATTTATTTCAGGAGCGCGGACACGGTGTCCATCGTTTGTGTGTGAATAAACGCCGATATTACACTACAAACTCACACCTGTTATTTTTTGTTCCCCCCACGTTTTCTCGATCGGGCATTCATTTCAGTTACAGTTTTCTATTCTCACTGCGAGATTTAAATCTGGTGGTGTTGGCGCCAAGCGGTCAGCGTTGTGACAGTTCGTGATTTCTGAACTTCGCTGACTGTCTGCCGTCCACCCACGCAGGTAGGGTGGAGCCACCCTTTGCGACGAAGTAGCAACGAGGTTAAAATTACGTGGAGCCTTTTTTTTAACCCCCCCACTCTCTGACACCGAGAGCCTGGCCCTCGTCACTACTTCGAAGGGACCCTCCACTCGCTCCACGGCCTAACGCGCTGACTGCCCTTCAGGTACGTCACACGTTTTTGGAGCCCAACGTGGGGCAATAGCAACAATAGCTATCGTTGGTATCTTTATTTATTTAGCTCATTAACATCTTTTGAGGCTTAAGGGTTTTGTCAGCCCTTTGTAAATTTTTCTAGCCCTTCAGGATTTTGTTTTTCATTGTAAATAGACCTCATTTAATTAATTTTGCAGCCCTTTTTCAATTTTTGTTTTGGCCCTTTTTGCCCTTTAGAAAATTTTTGTGCCCCTTTTTCAATTTTATGCGTTTTAGTAGTTTTGGCACTAATTTTCATTTTGACCCTTCAGCCCTTCGCGAAAACTTTTTGGCCCTTTGGTTTATTTTTGTGCCCTTTTTGATTGGGAATATATTTTTGTGGTAGGCCTTAAGTTTACGCCAAGGAAACTGAACTGGGAGTTGGAAAATTTGACAGTATTTCAAATTTTTAATCAGCCTTCAGCATTTAGTATATCGAGAAAATTTGGGGTGGTTGTTTTGTGAGTTGTTGAGAATTTCTGTGAGTTTTGTGGATAATATAGAATACATACAAGAAAATATTTTGACTTTAACGTTAACTTTAAATTTAAATATTTTTAATTTAGAGAATTTTCTGGCCTGTTTTCAGTGTTTGTTGGTATAATTTCTACTATAGTGTAGAAATTAGTTTATTATTCGCTGGTTACAAAAACCAACAATAAATTTATGATTTTTGTAGAAACTTGGTGAGATAGTGAACGGGCGACCACGAATCATACATATTTGGTTGATTGGTTGATTTATATTTTGTTTTTTGGCGTATGATTTTGTGGGTTCGAGCTCACTACGACCAGGTAAAATTTTTTTTGGATTTTTATAGTAATCGTAATAATTACGATAAGTTAGTTTAAATTTTTGTTCTTTTTCGGTACACGTATACCGTATATTTTTCTTTCAATTTGAATTGAAATTTGAATCTTTTCTTTTTGTTCACTAGTCCATTAGTTGTGATGGATTTCAAAGTAGAAGTTAATAGGCTATCAGCCGATGAGCGGGTGTATGAGCTTGAACGTCGAGGAGTTACAGGGGTAACTACTGCTGATGCGCAGCGTAGCACCTTACGAACTCTAATTAGATTGGAGTCTTCTGCCTCCTATGTGCCGGTGCCTAATCCCTTTGAGATAACTGACGACCTTGCGGCACTAGAATTGAAGTTGACGGAGATCGAGGGGTTAGTAAAGGACTTCGAGGAGCCTACTACCTCTTCGACCTATTTGAAGCTCGCCACTAAGTGTGGACACGCACACGGGCGAATTAATCGTTGTGTCGTTACGACTGACGAAGAACGAGTTAAGGTCTCCAGACTTTTAGTACGATTAGCAACGTGCGCCGGTACTATGCGTTCCGGGGCTAAATTAGCTAAGCGCAAAACCACTGCAACTCAGAGTTCGTTACTTAATTTGTCCGTAATTCAAGCTGTCGCTCATTCATCGCGAGTAGTTGCTGAATCGAATAGTTCAAGTTCAGATTCTGATTCAGAAAATGAACAAGATCATCTGGCTTCTACAGATGTAAAACCTGTCGCGGTTAGGTTTTGGAATCTCACTTTTGGAGGAGAGCAGGGCAAAGTTTCGTTGTCCTCATTTTTGGAGCGAGTAGAAGAACTACGCGTTGCGCGTAACGTATCTTCGGCGTTATTGTTTGCGTCAGCATTAGATTTGTTCACGGGGAACGCCCTCATTTGGTATCGAGCGAACCGTAGATCTTTTGGGAACTGGGATGAGTTAGTCCTAGGGTTGAGAGAGGCCTTCCAATCTCCTGATTACGAAGAACGTCTCTTCGAAGAGATCAAATCTCGCACACAGGGACCTAATGAGACCATCAGTCTCTATGTTTCTGTGATGAAAAATCTGTTCATGCGATTGCCTAATCCTCTCCCTGAAGATATTCAGCTCAGAACCGTAACCAAAAATCTACATCCTAGATACAGAATGGCTTTGTGGTCACTAGACATTGTTACTTTTGCTGATCTACTTAGATTAGGACGTAGGCTGGAGGCTAGTACGGTCGCGAACGAATCGTACACACCCCCACCAGGGAAAGGTCGTGTGTTAGAGCCAGACTTGGCGTATGTGGAGGCTGTGCCGAGTGTGTCTTGTCACGAAGTCACTCCTCCTACAAATATTCGTCCGCCCTCTCAGTCGCGTTGTTATAATTGTCAACGACCGGGACATTCAAGTCAGGATTGTCGCGCGCCGAGACGCTTATATTGTTTTGGTTGTGGGAAAGTGGGAGTAACAAAACCAAGGTGCCCAAATTGCACTCCATCAAATTCTTTAAACCGGTCGAGGAGAACTTGAGCCGAACGGGTTGCTCCGAGGTTTTGGGAATTTCGGCAGATAATTTTAAGGGGCTTAGTGAACGTACGCGTATTTGTTTAGATTTTGTGTTGTCTAGTTCGCGGGGCGATGAGCGTCCATATTTAAATGTGGTAGTTTATGGGGTGTCGTTGTTGGGGTTATTAGATTCAGGAGCAAACCAGACCATACTTGGCGGTCCAGGGTGGCAGATGTTCAAAAATTTAGCGGTACGGTTGAAACCTTCGTCGGTGAAATATTGTACGGTGGCGAATGGACGTAGTTGCGAGGTAATTGGAATGGCTACACTTCCGATGATGGTTGAAGGCGTGACGAGAACGTTAGATGTATTAGTAATTCCGGAAATTACGAGGCCGTTGATTTTGGGAACCGATTTTTGGAAACGGTTAGGAATTATTCCAGACCTACGTAGTGGTCATTGGGAGTTTTCGGGTTTGGAAGATATGGCTGTAGATGAGTTAAACACCAGTGATGGGTTAACTTCACACCAACACGTCCAACTTCAGTCATCATTAACCAGTGCCTTCGAGAAGATGAGTGATACTCTCGGGTGTACCAATTTGGTAGAGCATGTCATCAGCACTAAAGCTACGCCAATTAAGCAGCGCTACTATCCGATGTCTCCCACACTACAACGTCACGTAAACGCGGAGTTAGATACCATGTTAAGTTTAGGGGTAGTTGAACCTTCTAAATCGCCGTGGTCTTCACCCATTGTGATGGTGAAAAAGAAGGATGACACATACCGTTTTTGTGTCGATTTTAGGCGAGTCAATAGTGTAACCGAAAGAGACGCGTATCCTCTGCCGTATATTTCTCATATATTAGATCGGTTGAGGGACGCGAAATATTTGTCGAGTTTGGACATTCGATCGGCTTACTGGCAGATCCCTGTTCAGGAAGAATCGAGGCAGCTAACAGCATTTACCGTTCCGAACCGTGGTCTATATCAATTTCGACGCATGCCATTTGGCCTTCATAATGCGCCAGCCACTTTTCAGCGACTCATTGATAGAGTGATAGGTGCTGATCTCGAGCCGTCATGTTTTGCATATTTAGACGACATCGTGGTCGTAACTTCGACGTTCGAGGAGCACATTAGAGTTTTGGAAACTGTTTTGAGTCGTCTGACAGAAGCAGGTTTAACGCTGCGTCGCGATAAATGTCATTTCTGTAGGCCACAGTTACGCTACTTGGGTTATGTTGTTGATCAGGGAGGGTTACATGTCGATCCAGAAAAGGTTTCAGCGATTGTTAACATGCCAGCACCCATTAATGTCACAGGTGTACGTAGAGTTATCGGTATGGCTAGTTGGTACCGTAGGTTTATTCCGAATTTTTTTTAATGGTGGCATTATAAACAGTTTGTTATGGTTACCAAAACCGTGCATAAACGTGCGTTTATGGCACGTACGTGCTATAAACATTGCCATGGAAATGTCAAATTTAACACTGACACTGACAACTGTCAACCCCATCATTTATTAATTGTAATATGAAATTCACAATTTTGGTTGTTTGAAAATATTATTCCATGTTCTGCCGTAGCACTTGATACACACGGTTCTTCACTGCTACTTCCTGCAATGCCATTGACTAATAAAAACTAAGAGAAATTGAACGAAAAGGTAAGAAAAAATAATACCAATTGCGACATATACGCCAAAATCGAAGTTTCGTCGATATTGGTGACATCATGAGCAACCATCCAACTGTTGAACTTATTATACTCCTTCAAATAACTTTCACTCGATTCCTTAGGTAATAAGGAAGATTCTTCCGCAGCAGCAATCTCAAAAATACTCGCTTCCATTTCTGACATTAGGATATTTTGTAAACATCAATTGTATTTTCCATGGCTACTAAACAATTTGTCATATTATTTAAAATGACGAATCAGAATTTAATGTTATTTCTTCTAGTTATTTCCAAATTTATAATGCCACCATTAAAAAAAATAGCGTATAATACTCGTGCATATAGGTTTATTGCACTTGGGTCGTTACGAGCACTCGGCTGCGCCTCGTGCTCGCGAAACCCGACCCTCGTGCAATAAACTCCTGCATATGCACTCGTATTATAATATACTATTTCCACAGTCACTGCACCAATGTCGGCATTGGTCAGAAAAGATACTAAATTTATGTGGTCGGAAGACTGTGAATCGGCATTCAACACTATTAAAGATTGTCTTGTTAGCGCTCCTATTTTGTCTTGTCCTGATTTTACCTTACCTTTCGTCATTCAGACCGACGCTAGCGATTTTGGGCTAGGCGCCGTACTGACGCAAGTTACTGATGAGGGAGAGAAGGTAATAAGTTACAATAGTTGTTCATTGAAAGGACCGGAGAGGCGTTATAGTGCTACGGAGAAGGAATGTTTGGCCGTAGTATGGGCTGTAGAGAAATTTCGACCTTACATTGAGGGTGCTAAGTTCACCGTGATCACCGATCACTATTCCTTGCTGTGGCTTAACCGTTTGCAGAGTCCTTCTGGTCGTTTAGCGCGTTGGAGTGTACGGCTCCAACAATTTAACTTCGATATCATTCATCGTAAGGGGAAGGACCACGTGGTTCCTGATGCGTTATCACGTTCAGTACCGGTTCTAGACGCTGTAAACGTCGTTAATCATTCCGAAGGCGACGCGTGGTTAGTTAAGATGCGTGACGCGATCGCGAAGAGACCGCGGAAGTATCCTCTTTGGAAAGTCGACGCTGGGGTCGTATATAAGTTTTTGCCTCCCAGGTTTGGGGACCTTGAGGAACCCCAAGACTCGTGGAAGATAGTAGTAGCGAAACCGCGTCGGCGTGCCCTTATTTCGGAAAACCATGATTTGCCAACTGCTGGTCATGGGGGCGTGTATAAGACCTGTCAAAGGCTTAAGACACGATATTACTGGCCGAAGATGAAGGCAGATATAGCTCGGTATGTTCGTGAGTGTGAGGTGTGTTCGGCACACAAGGTTGAACAAAAGGCTCCACCTGGCTTTTTGGCGCCTAGGGCTCGAGCGACGAGACCCTGGCAAATTTTGTGTACTGATTTGGTGGGACCTTTGCCGCGTTCAACCAAGGGTAATTGTTATATTTTGGTTGTGGCCGACACCTTCACCAAGTTTAGTATGTTTTTCCCGTTGAGACGAGCTACTGCTTCAGCTGTCACGAAATCCATAGAAGAACAAGTTTTCCTTGTATTTGGAACCCCTCAATACATCATTTCAGACAACGGTGTTCAATTTCGTAGTAAAGAGTTCACTAAGATGTGCGACTCCTATCGCACTCGGGTATTGTATACTGCTCGGTACCATCCGCAGGCTAATCCGGCGGAACGCATTAACCGGGTCCTTAAGACTATGATCGCATCGTATGTGAGCAATAACCACCGCGTGTGGGACGCGAGTCTTCCAAAGATTGGTTGTGCCATTCGGACGGCAAAACACGAGGTGATTGGCCATACGCCTTACTTCGCCAATTTTGGACGAGAGCACGTATTGTATGGCAATACCTTTGGTGGACCTCCGGAGGTTGACGAATTGTTGGAGGACCCCATCAGGGACAAACCACGCGATCCTGATAAGTTCGACGCATTACGAGAAGAGATAGCGGGACGTTTGGTTAAAACGTATCAGAAAAATGCGAAATCGTATAATTTCCGTAGAAGGCATGTACAGTACAAGGTTGGTGATCGAGTGTGGCGTAGAAATCATGTTTTGTCGAATGCTCTAAACTATTTTAACGCGAAGTTAGCTCCTAAGTTTGTTGGTCCTTTTGTAGTGGCCCATAAGAGGTCTTTGTGGACGTATGATCTAACCAATGATTTTGGTGATCCAGGAGGGACATGGCATGTGAAAGATTTGAAACCTGCTCTGGACGATGATCATTCGCTTTCGAACTAGGTGTTTGTTAGATTTTTCTGTTTAAGTGTAGTTTGAGTGATTGTAATTAGTGGCTGTCACTTGTCTAAAACCATACGGTGTAAGTAAACTTTCGTATTCTATGGGATCGTTCGTGTTTTGTCCTTGAGTGACATGCCGCATTGCGGAATTTTTCGACGACTCCCTAGTTTAGCTATTTAGCTTAGCCCTTTGGGGGATTTAATGAATATGATTGTGGTTACGCATCGAGTGTGTCGGGACATTGTTACTCCCACTAGTACTATCTTTCTTTCGTCATTTTTATGAGTTTATTTTTCTTTTTGGGGGTTTGAAAAAAAACATCCGCTTCCCGGAGTTTTTAATTTTGTTGGGGGGGAATTTGTAACGGTCCAGAAATAGCGTTGGCAGAAACTGCTTTTTAATAATTAATTGGCGTATAGACCTGCACGGTAGACAACCGTGGTCGCATTTTTTTTGTTGTGGTGACGCGTTTCCCATGTGTGCGATTTTTAAATTCGCCGGCGAGGCGCCGCCATAGAAGTAGAACTCAGCCACCTCGTGTCGAGTACAGACCGTGCCAGAAGATCCGTTGAGATAAGGTATATCACCATCCGGTTTACGGGATAATCAACGGGGGCTCAGCTAACCACCCTTGAGGGGATTGAGGCACCGAGTACAGGGCAGAGGTCTAAAACGCTCATAACACCTGAGTAAGTAGTTGTTTCTTTTCCTTTTCGTGAAGCCACGTGTCCGGCCATTGTGACTGAGGCCATGTGCTTTGCAGGCGTTTAGCTACGGGCTAAGCAGCTCGGCCAGAACATTCTTGGCTGGAGGCGAATCGAGCACCAGGCGTCTACGACGCAAGCCGTCGCCCTCCCGGAGCCGTAGCGAGTCGCCAGCGAGACCACCAGGAAACACAGGCCAGATTCCAATATATATATTTTTTTTGTGTGCTCAATTGAGCCAGACCGTTGTTTAATTTTTCTGTTTATTCTTTTGTGTATAAGTTGCGTTACGTGTTTCGTGCCGTACGTGTTTTGCGCTTGTGTAAGAGAAAGGTTGCTCCGTCGGCCCTTTGAATCGCGCGATTAGGAGCTTACTATATTCGGCCGAATAGAGTAAACCCTGCGCGAAAGGGTGGCGTTCGGAGGTATTTATTTCAGGAGCGCGGACACGGTGTCCATCGTTTGTGTGTGAATAAACGCCGATATTACACTACAAACTCACACCTGTTATTTTTTGTTCCCCCCACGTTTTCTCGATCGGGCATTCATTTCAGTTACAGTTTTCTATTCTCACTGCGAGATTTAAATCTGGTGGTGTTGGCGCCAAGCGGTCAGCGTTGTGACAGTTCGTGATTTCTGAACTTCGCTGACTGTCTGCCGTCCACCCACGCAGGTAGGGTGGAGCCACCCTTTGCGACGAAGTAGCAACGAGGTTAAAATTACGTGGAGCCTTTTTTTTAACCCCCCCACTCTCTGACACCGAGAGCCTGGCCCTCGTCACTACTTCGAAGGGACCCTCCACTCGCTCCACGGCCTAACGCGCTGACTGCCCTTCAGGTACGTCACAAGATATGCAAAGATAAATTAGTGCCAGCTGTGTAAAGGAGCAGGCAGAATCAAATTAATACAATTGCATGTCCATCAAGTAAATATTCTTCATAGAATTTTGTAGAAGTGTATAATAACTCGATGTTAAATCAGTTTTTGTCAGTAATCGTCAGTGAACATAAATATAGGCAGTAAAGTGATACGATACGATTTTGTGCATATTGGTTTGCCAATGTAACATAAAACAACCACATAAACCACTGACGTCACGTAACTGAGTAACACAAAAGGCCTGTGCCCAATGAATAATTTCACCTATGACCCCATGAGAATAAAGGTATTTACCACCAGTACCACCAATTTTCATTCTGCTGTTATTTCTGATATTCATAATGATCTGTGGTCTATTAGTCTAAGTAATTGTGCGAATAAAGTTTTATTTTCCTATTTTTCTGGGTTTTTTAACAGTGTGGTTGAATGATATTTTTTTTTGCAAATTTTTGATTGAAATGTCCACTTTTTATCAATTTATTTATAATGTCGAAACAATAAGAGCGAAAAAACTCATTTTGAGTAAAAAAGTATCTTTATTTGTAATTACTTTGCAACTATAAACCTCTCCAGAAGTTGCGATAGGGATTTAACCGTATTATGCACTGGTGCAAATACCAATTAAATTTGACATTTACACATCCGTCAGTGTCAGGTGAATCTTATCAGGGGCTGATAAGAGGTGTGAGAAATAAAAGTCTGCTAGATTACAACCACAAAACAACGAAAATACGTCAATAATATTTTTTTATTCTAGATTGCGAAATGCTTTTTTGCATTCGAGATTGAAACATTTCGCAATCGAGTATCAAACAAGTTGTTTTCGAAAACTGCAGTTTTCGAAACTCAAAATTACATTTAATCGAGATCAATGTCTACAATCATCAAACAACATCTTAGATGTTCCGAATTCTGAAACACCTTTAATGACAGAGAGTGGTGGTTTTCATAAAGATAAAACTGTTGTAGTAAATCAACCTTCAATAAAAATGGGGTTTCAAGAAGAAACTGTTTCATGAAGCCAGGTACCGTCTTTAGGGGGTTTAACTTTCACGAATTATACTATTACATATTTCCAGTTATATATTGATCAAACTAAATAATATTGTATAATAAATAATAAATATTCAATCAAAATTGTGATCAAAAAGTCAAAGTAAAAAGTGATTCTTAAATAAAAAATTGGCTTTTACATCTAGTGAATAAAAAACAGTCACGAAAAAATTAATTTTACATTTTATTATTATAAATCAAAATTGCAAATTATAACGTCAGTAAGTCTCGTTGCATAAGTGTTACAATTCGTGAAAAAAAACATTTACATTTCGCAACTTACTGTATAAATTACTATTTCATCATTAGTTGCGAAAAGTGTTTCACTACCTAATTTAATTTCCCAAATGCTGTAAATTTTTTTAAACTTAAAACATTAGAATTAAACATTAGAAAAAAAATATGACCCTTTTTTAAATTTCAATCATATAACTTTAAATTCTTATTTATTTGTTAACATGTATTATGTAGATGTCATATAATAATTTAAAATTGATCTAAAGATGTTTGATGATCTAAAGATCTTTTTGTTTAACAATATAATGTTTTTGTTAAAATTGTATTCTCTTTTATCAGAAGCTTTTGTGAACCTCCACGTGGATCTCCATGTGGACCTCCATGTGGACCTCCACAAATATTCTGATCAAGATAACAAGAGCGATCAGTAGATAACATACCGTGGTTGAAAAACAAGTATTCCATGGCAGTTATCCCATGGTGGTTATTCCATGTCAAGTAATCCAAAATGTTACCACTTTTCGACCTTAGCTAGACATTTATAATTCATAATTCACCTACTCGAGTTTTATTTAATAACTATTTTAAATATTGCTATAATAATAGTCCCAATAAATATTTTATTGGTTCTAATAAAATACTTATTGCTGACTAAAGTGATTATATCACTCATAATGCTTTTATTCCCTAACCTAGCGACCGCCTAATAGCTGATATTCAGAACTCGAATTGACTAATAAGTGATAATCACACTTGGTCCTCTGCACATCTGGTGTGCTATGCTGTCAACTGAAATGTCACAATTAGACCAAATGTCGTGCTTCGGTGATTGTTCCTTAAATAATATTGAAGAAAACATACAAAACCACAAACCATATAATACTGTAAGGTCTCAAAAGTATATTTGGGCCCAATTTACCGAGTTCTGCAACTCTCGGAATTATATTTTGTCCGAGAACAGCACGCAGGAGCAACTGGCCCAGTTCATACAAGACTGGGCATTCAAAATGTGCCAGAAAATGGGGAAGTATTAAATTTTTCATTCGTGATATAATCTTTAAAATACAACTCTTGGAATTGTGACAATTGATAATCGCATTGGTTGATGCACTCAACATGTTTCGTGTCCCAATTCACGCGATTATCGATAGGCATGATTCCACTCGTTGTATTATACAGTGTTCGCCTAAGGTATGGAATAAATTCAGTAAATACAAAATAAAAAAATTGGAAAAAAATCCTCGAACACGTCGATTTTCTTTGATAAAAATACACATTTTTGCATGACAGTCAATTTTGAACCATTATTTGTTTTTGAGTAATGACGTCATCCATTGTTTTTTTAATGACAACTCCATATTTTTTGTCTTGATTTTGAAAGATCTTTTCATTGTCGAAGTGACAGTATAAAAATATTGCCATGTTACATAAGAGATTTTTCGAGTAAATGACAATTGAAAGTGAAAACGGCTAATCATGAAAAATAAAGCAAAAGCGTGATCAGATTTAGATTTTCAAAGTGCTTGAGGATGAAACAAACAATAACCCCGCGCGCTATTATAAGCCGCTTGCTGTTCGCCTAAGCGGTACAAAACTCTAATTGCAATTTAAGCATAATAGCACGTTTAACTGTCACAAAAAAAATGAAATTTTAATAATTCTCATCGGATGTAGGGATAAGAACTCAGCAGAAAGTATGCGATTTGTTTAATGCACAATATTCAGATCGCCCAATCAGCCAATCAGTAGTTAGTAAGATTGAATCTAAATTTCGAGAAACTGGTGATGTTGAAGATATTCCAAAACCTGGACTTCCAAGGGACCGCCTTCATTGCATTCCTTCATGAGTTGTATTTTGTAGGTATGATATTTTTCCTTCCTCATGATACGTGGCACTGTTGTCTGACTAACTTAATTTTCTTGTGAAACCAATCGAGATGTATTCTGAGGATTCTCTTCCATACTTCAAAATATTCAGTTTCTGTTCTTCAATAACGTTTGGACATCCAAGTTTTGGAATATCTTTAACCTTAATACCTTTGAAAAACTAGATATGATGACGTGTTTGCTTTATTTTTCATAATTTGCCGTTTTTCACTTTCAATTGTCATTTACTCGAAAACTTTCTTATGTAACATGGCAACATTTTTATACTGTCACTTCGACAATGAAAAGATCTCTCATACTCAAGAAAAAAAGTAGGGCGTTGTCATTAAAAAAAAACTATGGATGACATCATTACTCAAAAACAAATGATGGTTGAAGACTGGCTGATGACGTGATTAATGTTTTTTTTAAATGACAACCTATATATTTTATTTTTTATTTCGGTAGAGTTTTTCAATCTGTTTTCAACCATACAACATTTTGAATAGGTTACATAAGAAAAAAATTAAAGAAAAACGGCATTAAAGTTAAAAAAGAGAAGATGAATGAAGTGTTTCCAGGGAGATGGATAGGAAGAAGGGGCCAGTGAAATGGCCGGCTAGGTCCCGTGATCTAAAGCCATAAGACTTTTTTCTATGGGAGTACTTAAAAAACTTGGTATACAAAACGTGGTGAATGCATTTTATTACCGTCTTGGGTATTGCTAGATGGTGCAGGGTCATCAGTTTGAACATTTACAGTAATTGTCGATCGCTTAATTTTTTTGTTTTATTTTAAACCCCGATAACTAGGATTAGTCCGTTACTTTCATTCATCTTTACTTTTTTAACTTTGAGGTCGTTCTTCTTTCATTTTTTTCTTATGTGACATATCGTACCCCGGCGAGAACAGTGTCACAGATCAAAAACTGCCCCTTTTGAGATTATGACAGTGTTAAATACGTATGGTGTGTCCCCTCATGCTAAAAAACATCACATCTCTAACTCGCATTTTAACCGCCAGGGGGCAGTTGTCAGTTTTCCTTTAGGCTAGTTCATTATTCATCATTGCAACAATAGTCATAGTCAAGAACTGATTTACAGATTTTTAATATTCTTCCATAGTAAATAATAACATTTACCGCAACAGATGGTTATCTGAAATTTAAAAGAAGCTCCCTTTTAGATTTTCTCTCTCTCTACATATTAACGGAGTTACCGAATTTACCCGCTACTTCATTTCCACACTGTATATGATAACACAGCAACATATATTTTTTTAAACCTACAATCCCATTGCGTGCGCCCGATGAAACTTTGCATAATTGATACTGAGATATGGAAGTTTATGTGTGATTTTTTCAAATTTAAAAAAAAGGAGCGTTTTGGAAAAATCGTTTTTTTTTAATATTTACTACCTCTGATGGTGCATTAGGTCAGCAAAATTTGAACAACACTAATCGGCTAAGGTTTTTTCGATGGATCACTTGACATGAATGGTGAAATGACCTCGACACTGTATAATGAGGTAATAAAAATCATTGAACAAAAACCTCTAAAGGCATCGTCCCAAAAAACTATCATCAATTGTATGATTCAGTTTTCAGTTTTATCGTTATGTGTTATACACTGTGTATCAGCCAAATGGAATAAATTGGATAATAAATAAATGGGGGCGTGTTCGAAAAAACGCTCGGACAGGTCGATTGTTATTTTTAGTTGCGCATGTTTTTCAACAAAAACTTTTTATACACGGTGTGTCATGTGACCGTGGCCAATACCAACTTTCTTATTTTAAATGCAACACCTGGTATATTATTCAATTTTTGGATTCTTCAGAAAATTCTAGACATATTTCATGTACAATGTCCTATACCTATCTTCAACTGTTTCGGAAATATTAAGTGTTTTCAGATTTATTGCAAAAATTAACATTAAAAAAAGAAAATTATTTGATTACAGAAATTCGTTACAACACACTCAAAAACTAATAAGTAATACTGTTTATTTCTTGATAATGTAAAAAAAACAAAAAAAAAACAATAAATTTCAATGGAGGAGATGTTCAAAATGCTCGCCGTGAACGTCTTGGCAACATCCTAATCTTAAATAGAAATTTCTTCTAACGTTACTCAACATCTAAGGCGTGACCGATCTAATCGCAAGTATTATTCGTCTTAATATACACACTTAATATTTCCGAAACAGTTGAAGATAGGTATAGGACATTGTACATGAAATATGTCTAGAATTTTCTGAAAAATCCAAAAATTGAATAATATACCAGGTGTTGCATTTAAAATAAGAAAGTTGGTATTGGCCACGGTCACATGACACACCCTGTATAACAAGTTTTTGTTGAAAAAAAATGCGCATCTAAAAATAACAATCGACGTGTCCGAGCGTTTTTTCGAACACGTCCCCATTTATTTATTATTGAATTTATTCCATTTGGCTGATACACCCTGTATGTTATGTTTTAGAGTTTACATATTAATATACATTTATACATAGGGCAACGCACATGTAAAAATGTAAATGTTTATATATTGTCTTCCCTAATTATTTTGGACAAAAACTGTCACCTGTTGAGCAAAAAAATACTGCATCACAGTATGCTATTATTTTTTATTGTTCATTATCCATAACCTAAAAACTCGACGACATACAAATTAATTTAAAAAAATCAAAGGTGCCTTGAAATTAAAATTGTGTCAGTAATGTTTTATTAAAAAATAAAGTAACCTTAAATAACCTATACATGTTATAGTTACGAGTAAATTATTGCTTATTTAAATGTTGCTTTTAAAAACTCATAATAAGTATTAGTTACACAACAAAATTATACTTATTGTATACAGAAAAATATTAATTCACTAAATGTTCAAACAGATCACCATTCACTGCTTTTCAGTGACCCAACCTATCGTAAAGCTTCCTTCTTAGATTTGCAAATTGATAATAAATAATAATTGAAAGTGTGCCATACTCAGACCGAATAGATGTTTTTAGTAAAATTAATATTTAAATCAGCCATAATTTACTGACTATAAAATGTAAGATTATAAAACATCGGTGGCACATGTTAAAGCATGTTCTTTGCTTTTTAATTTAAATTCACCCATGCTTTTTTTAAAAGATAAGTTCCACTTCGTCGATTTTTAACGTTGTGGATAATGAATAATTCAAAGTAACAGCATAGATTAACGCAGTCTTTTTTGCTTTAGAATAAAGTTACTTACAGTATTTCTCTAAAATAATTAGGGAAGACAATCAGGTGTATTGCGTATCAAAAAACGTTAGAGTAACATCTACGATACTTGACATCACATTTGAATATCAGATGCATTTATGACAGAATGCATCTGACATTCGAATTTGATGCTTTCAAGTAACGTACACGTTACTGCTAATGTTTTTTGATACGGAATACATCTGAACATTTAAAGATTTAATTTTTTACATGTAAATCCCTATGGTGCGTTATCCGACGCACCACCCTGTATATTGATTTATTATGAAGCAAGTATGCAAGTAAGCAACTAAGCAACCAAGTTAATTTTATATATGCCACACATTTAGTTCACTGCAATTAGTCATACTAATCAGCAGGATACATTATATTAATTGCCTTGCCGTTTTGTAACTGGCACAAATATAAAATCATTTTGCGTCTAAACATGATTCCATTCATTCGAGTTGAAAATAGAACATCAAATTAACACATCACATAGCACGTATGCGCCATCTATCAGGCGGTGGGGTGACTGAACTATAACGTGCTTTGAAGAGTATTCTGTAAATTGTAGGAAACGCAGATACCAATCTGCGCCACAAACCATGCTGTACTAAAACATTCACAGAGGTCACCACATATCATTTTCACTATTTAATGAAGCATCAAAATGACTAATACATTCAATTATTAATAGTATCAATCGTACTAAGTTATTGTAGTGTTCCTTAAAAGCCGACACGGCAGCTGTTTTGATGAATTTTGCCCATTTTATATGTATGAAACTTGTTTTAAGATCATAGAATGCTTACCACTGTCTCCCACTTTACTGACGATTTCAGATAAAAATATATAATTAATGTTTTAAAATTGTCTTCTTAAATTTATTTATGAATTTGACATCCAAATAATTAGATCTTATATCCATATTTAACATATTACTTTAATAATTCTATTTTTATATACGTTTATATATACAATTTCTGTTTTATATAAATAATATATAGTAAAATTTAAAAAAAATAGAATAAGCAATTCTTTCAACTTTATAAAAAAGGGAACAGGAATCGGCATTAAAGGGGTATATTATTTCAATATTTTTGGGTGTGCTTGTGTGCTTAGGGGGGGGCGCAGAGTACCTAAATAACATCAGTAGCATCAGCAGTTGACAACAGGAGATATTTTTTCATGAAATTTTTGAAAATTAATATTGTCAAAAAATCTGTTGACCCTGCGAGCATAAGTGTGTTTTAAGGTCGACTTCATTTTAAACATATTTTTCTGTCAACATGGGACAACTCTTTTGTATATAGGGGAAGTATTGAAAGGGACAATTCAAATTACGCGACAATTACAAATCTCCCCGAAACAAAAGTATTTATGTGTGGCTTCACCAATGCACACCCATTTGAACATAACTACAAGTTTTTGTCATTTCATAGATGGCTGCATTATGCTTGAGATTTTATTCGTGCTCCAAAGTCAATTTTTTTTTATTCTTTCCAAGCGTTTTGTGAAATGTTGTAAATGGTTTATGGAACAGTTTGTCATTGTATATAATAAGTCGCATGTTCAATTATTGGGGAACGAAAAATCATCAACTTTTAGATAAAATTGCGGCTTTAGAAGTTATGTTTTTAATTTGTGTGTGATATTTAGGAAAGCGACCCAGCAAACGTTCATGAAAGGGACGGGCACATCAAATACGAATTCCGACTTGATAGATGATAAAAACTCTGAGACTGAATTTCCTACTGAATCACTTACACATACAACATGTATGCAAGTGGAAATTTCATTGAATTATCTTTAAGAAAAGAAATATAGGACTGATTTCTCATTAGTTTTAAAAATGTGATTTTAAAGTATAGAAACTTAACAGTACTCATCATCTACATGTACGTACATTTAGTATGTGTAATGTAAAATACAAGTAGGTACAAGGTGATTTTTCTTGTTATTACGCATTGTCCCTTTCATAAATTATTTTATCCTTTTCAATATAGTCTAGTGATGAAAGGGACAAAATGCAATTTATTTTAAACCAAAAAATATACAACTAAGAATAATAAACGGTTTATTATTATATTTTCTTTCAGTAGTGAAATAATGAAGTTTTCAATTCTATTCCTAAATGTTCAAATTATTTTCTCATTTATTTACTACACTCTTTAAAACAAAAACGTCCCTTTCATGCCACCTCTCCCCTACGATAAATTGGTAACTATAAACAAAATGACAAAGAATTAAAACAAAAGACCGATTTAAACAATAAAATTATAATTAAGGTGATCGATGAAATTTAAGGCGGATGGCACTGAATTGGAATAACGTGTTTTGTGATTGATAAGTATCGAAAAAAAACCTTAACCAGAACTCTCCTAAAATTAATATATATATAAAGGGCCGAGAATTTTAACAATAAAATTATGTGCTCATTTTGAAAAACGAAAACTTAAATACGGAAACCTATTTAGAACTTTTGATGAATAAGGTAGGTCCTGCTTTGGAGGAAGTCGCAAGAGAAAATCAGGAGATCTGGTTTCCACTATATTTTATTTTCATAAATCATTAGATGCGCAATAATTTTCCCGTTTCATTGGCACTAAAACATTTTCTGTGAGTTCAACTGGCGAGCAGGAATTCGAAAACTCGAAAACAATGTTAAATCCCTAGGTGCGTTTGAAAACGGACACCCAATATATCATATCCTAATATTGAGAGACTTCACCAATAATCAGTCCTATAAATTTAATTACAATACTGTTATATTATCGGAAATGTATTGGATAAATTAAACGAAATAAATTTTAAATTGCTCTTGAAACTGTATTGTTTGAAACAGTTTTGTTATTTTATGAAATGATCTTCTGTCAGATTGCAACCACAAACTAAAAATCAATTATGATTAATTCATAATAATTGAATTGACAGTGAATGCAAATACTTTTAGAATGCAATTTTCCACACCTGCTATTTATTCAATTAACACGTTTTAATTATTTTATAGTGCCTGAAATGTGAATTATTTGAATTATATTCGTTTGTTTTAATTGTATTTTTAATTAGTCAGCGTGAAAATTCTCAAATTCACAATTTCAAAGAAAATATCCATTCCGAGGGCATTTAATACAGTTTTTTTAAATGTCTGTCTCTTCGAATGTGGCAACATTTTGTTAACTGGTCGAGATAATTGTATAAATTTTGAAATGAAGCTTTTATGAAGAAAATCTATATTTCAAGTTTTTGTCTTTTATGATTAATTTTGAAAATATTGAAAAATATTTGAAAAATGTTATAATGAAAGTTAACGGTAATCTACAACTGCATATTTTATTTATAGGAACGAAAATTTCATAGCATATCCATTTAAAGGAGAAAGGCCCTCGGTTGACATATAATATTTATTAATAAATAGGAGTAATAACTATACGAATTTTAGTCAAAGGATGCTTGTAGATGATATCATCATAATAAACTTAACTTAAACTTAACTGAACTTTGATACAAAATCAAAATCATTGATTTCTGATAAAATAGCTGTAGAAATTAATCCAAATATTTTTTCTATAAAAATACATTGAGAAAATCCATTTAGCATTGCTGTCTACATCAGATTTTACACCGAGGGCAATATAAAATTTACGAGGCTTTAAATTTTAAATTAACAAAAGTAATTAAATTGTCCAAGTTTTGAGCGTTGCGATATATACCTACAGAAGATTCAATATGAAAATTTGGAGAATTTTAAAATTATTGTAAATAATACACTATGTGAAACTCGAATAACTGATTTTGCAGAATTTTGTGTTATCTATAAGACCGCATAAAATATCTGAATTTTTCTTATTTAGCATACAATTTTGCAACTTCGGTAAATATAAACGCTGTATCTGACAAAATAAGCAAGATACCCATTATGGGTGTCCAATTTGAATGTACATCGGAAAATATTAATGTTGTACAGAGTTAATGCTACAGTTTGAGCTATACTGAAGTAAACAGGTAATATTAATAATACAGGTATATTGTTGACTTTTGAAGTCCGTTACCAGAAATTTACTAAATTGTTCTTTTTTGTCCAAAAATAGCGCAGAGGACAAACGCCATGGAGGCCACAGTTTCAAACGTATCGGCCCCAATTTTTACCATAATGTACCCAATAACTTCTACAATTATTATAAATTTTGAAATTTTTTATTCGTTGTCGAGAAATTAATCTTAAAAATTGAATATGGGAACCCAAACATCCAGGTACATTGTGTATCAAAAACGTTAACAGTAACGTGTATGTTAGTTGCAGCATCACATTCAAATGTCAACTGTTATTATGTCATAATTACATAATACAAAATCGGTCTTTTCTTGTCCAAAAATAGCGCAGAGGACAAACGGCATGGAGGCCACATTTTCAAACCCCAATTTTTACCATAATGTATCCCTACCCCCTATAACTTCTACAATTATTATAAATTTTGAAATTTTTGTTTAGTTCCCGAGAAGTAAATCTTAAAAATTGAAAATGGGAATCCAAACATCCAGGTGTTATTGTGTATCAAAAAACGTTAACACTAACGTGTATGTTAGTTGACAGCATTACATTCAAATGTCAAATGTTATTATGTCATAATTGCATTTGATATTTGAATGTGATGCGCAATAACGTGCATGTTGCTGTTAACGATTTTTCATACGCAATACACCTGATTATTTGTTTTTTCACCAATTTTCAAATTTGCATTGCTTCAAATAAATATTATGTACAGGGTGCTCATAGATTTATTGTTCATATGATGATCTCCCTTATTATTAGAAATACAGTTGTACCAAACCCATAATATGTAATATACTTTGGATATTTAACGAACTTGGTACTGTGTATCAATAAATGCATTTAAAAAAATATATTGGCAGACTTCAATGTCAGTATAAAATAGTATATTATGATATAAGCTCATAAGAGATCCCCATATTCGTGCTTATTTGCCAAAGATTATGATGCAGGTATGATAAAATAGTATGTTATGATACAAGTGCATAAGAGAACATTTCAAGCACGCTCGACGGGTTTAAGAGCTCTTACCGGCGTAGTGCCTGAAAGGTCCTTATGCACGCGTAAAAAATCTTAGTAATTTTTGACTTATGACGTCTTTGCCATTTTTTTAAATGATTTTTTTTATGTCACAACTTTTGTGAGCTCTCTTTATACCTACAGTAGTGGAGTTTTCTATAGCAATTGTCTACTGAGAAATCTTGGATTTATTGAAAAAATCTCCAGAAATCTTGATAAATATTGTCATACTTCAATGTCAGTGTAAAATAGAATATTATGATATAAGCCCATACGAGATCCCCATATTCACGCTTATTTGTCGTTAACCAAAGATTATGATGCAGGTATGATAAAATAGTATGTTATGATACAAGTACATAAGAGAACATTTCAAGCACGCTCGACGGGTTTAAGAGCTCTTAGCGGCGTAGTGCCTGAAAGGTCCCTATGCACGTGTAAAAAATCTTAGTAATTTTTGACTTATGACGTCATTGACATTTTATTGTCAAATGATTTTTTTTATTTCACAACTTTTGAGAGCTCTCTTTATACCTACAGTAGTGGAGTTTTCTATAGCAATTGTCTACTGAGAAATCTTGGATTTATTGAAAAAATCTCCAGAAATCTTGATAAATATTGCGAAATCTCTAGAATAGGATAGAATTTATTTGTGTGTTAAAGTCAATACAGCTTAAAATATATTATTTTATTAATTATATATTAAAATATATCATACATACAGATTAAACCATTAAAACAATAAAGGTTCGCAATTTAAATCAGTGGGCGCTATCACACACCACACTATGGAGCACTAAGGAAAGATTAATCCACGGTCAACAGACACACAGTTGTACATAGTCATTAAATTCGTCCAGCTCTTAAAATGCCTTATTGGTGAGGAATTGATTGTGATAGAGATTTCAAAAATTAATTGAGAAATCAGGGAAATAATCTGTTGAAATTTGACAATATTTAGAAACGTCTTGATATTTTTTAAATTATCGAAACGTTATACGTTATCGACACTCGAAATAATTGAACAATCTTTCAAATTCTTAAGAATTATTTAGATATCTCTAGAAACCTCGAAAATGATTATGAAATCTTAGAAATTATTCAAAACTTTCTGGAATTATTGATATTTATTGGAAAATCTGTGGATATATAAATCTCCAGAAATATTGATAATTTTTGGAAAAATGATTGTATGTTTATAAAACTCGTAAAATATTCAGAAATCATGGAAATTATTAGAATTTCTAATTAGAATTAGTAGGTCTTGGAATCTTGATAGAATTTAGAAATGTTTAGATATTTTAAGAATTATCGACAAATTTGTAAAGTGAATATTAATCTCTAGAAATCTCGATAATTATTTAGAAAAGAAATATGTAGAAATCTCCAACTGTATTGAAAAATCTTCGAAATGTTTAGGAAATCTCTAGAAAGCTTAGTAATGAAAAATATTGAGAAATCATGGAAATTATTAGAAAATCTCTCGAAATCTTGACAATAATTAGAAATGACTCGATATTTTAAGATTTATCGAAAAATTTGGCGAATGACAAATGTATGTAGGTATCATGCCAACCAATTTGCAACATCTCTCGGAATATTGATAATTAATAAAAAATATATAGAAATCAATAAAAATTATTGAGAATGTCTCCACGTTTTAAAGCAAACGATATTTATTTTTGAAAAAAAAAGATGTGATTGCAAAGAGAATTAAGAGCTCTTCAACAGTTGTGAAATTAAAAAAAAATCAAATTCCGTTTAAAAAATTGTCAATTACGTCATACCTAAGTCAAAAATTACGGGCTTTATATATTTTTAAGTAGCTCTGAAAATACGGAATAAATAACAAAAATTAACTTGTTCGAGTATTTATTTTTATTTTTTCGAGCTATCTCAGCAGAAGCGCTTTGGTTCCACATTTAAGAAAGGCCCTGTATAACAAACTGTATTTTTGAAAAAAAAAAATGTTTCGAGGGTGACAACTGTGAAACTATGAAGAAAGTAAGTTGACCGGTCAACTAAGCCAACAGTTCACCGGTCAACTAAGACAACAGTTATCAAAATATGAACCATCATAGATTGTTCTGAAAAGTGAAAATTAAAATGGACTTTCTCTTAAATTAAATAAGATAAACAAATTAAAAAAAGAAAATGTTACAACTGAAATATTCAAAATTTATTTATGGCACTTGACACAATTTCCCCAGGGAGTATTTCATCCCATTTAAAGATTTCTTATAATAGGTCATACAATCGTGCTAAGAATGAGACTGTACATAAAAAAATATCTGTGATAATAAAATTTAGATGCGTAGTTTTTGAAAAGAGGGGCTTCTTTATTCGGAGCTTTGAAGGCATACAATAACAATCAAAAATTGGTGTTCTACTCTTATAATTCATATTTTTGTTTTTCATAATATTTTCTAAAATCTGACAGATGTATGATATTTTATATTTTAATTAGAATTTAATTATAAAATCCAGAGCAAAACCAATAAACACTCGCTTTATTACCAATTTAAATAATTTGCATTGTGATTAAAGTTGTTTTGATGCTATTTTGCATTACCTACACTATTATCAATTAGTATTATACATCCATGTGATGGCCACGTTAGATTTTTCATTAATGAAATTCCTATGCGTGTTACAGCACATAATTGATTTTATCGAATTAATGTGTACTTATGAAGCAATTAAATACTACTTATTCAATGATTTTTAATATTTTAATTGGTTTCGAGTGGCCACTAAAGCTGTTTTTTCAATCAATTCGCATTCACAATGAGGAGCTTTCTCGCGCCTACTTAATATGCTTCTCTATTCATTATGGATTCGAATAGATAAATTGATCCCCATGGGACAATTTAATGGTGGCTTAATTGAAGAAGTCGCCCGTTTAAATGGGCGACGAGTAAACAACGTGGACAACGCCCGCCCTGGCAAGAATGGGATTCATTCAGGGCCCTGACTCTGCCATTCACAGCCTGACACCCATTATGTTCATCTCACCGGGAATTTCACCAAATTAACCAACAAATGTTTTTAATCAATGCCCCGTACACAATCCTGGTAATCTTTTAAACATTGCTGTCTGTTTGGGGATTAAATGTGACTTGTGTCTGCTGGAGATCATTGTGGGGGTATAAAGGAGCGTTTAACAGGTATTTTGGGCATTAGAATTATCGCATTATGTCCTGTGTCAATCAGGAATTGCCCAGGTTTATCCGCAACACGTTTGTCCGGAACTGACGACAGGTTGGGATTCTATCTATGTTTATGTGGACCACTTTTATTGTGCCGGATCGTGATGAAAAAAAAACCTGCCCATCGTCGGCTGGAATGAAATTTTGGCACACTCATTTTCCCACGCACTACGAAGGAAGCCGGTGTAAACGTAAAATTACATTAAATAAAATCAATTGTAACATTATTTTATATTTTAATTAAAATTTCATTATAAAATCCAGAGCAAAACAAATAAACACTCGCTTTATTACCAATTTAATTAATAAAAATATTTACTTGCATTAACCGATTTGAATTCATAATATATTTTTTTGTACCAAAACACTACGTCAATTAAGGAGGTGTCGGGGCGCTATGCTATCCTAAATGGATATCCATTATCTCCAAATTACGATTTAGCACACATGTTAATATTTCCTGTCCGACTGCCGTTTTAGATTACAGCCGATGTAAGACTGATTGAAGGCGTTCCACAGCAGTTTCTCCGAAAGTATCGCTTTCATCTGACAATACGTTAATTTGTCAGCACAAAAACAATATGGGACGCGACCTTTTGGTATACATGTGTTTGCGTTGAGCCTGGCCAGACACTCTGGCACCATCAGTTTTGAAATGGACCATAGACGTAGATGTACGGGTAACGTTTCACAGTATTCGTTTTTTAAAATTTATATTCTACTACATTGGTCCCCAAACTACGGCCCACGGGCCAAATGCGACCCTTGAGACGATTTACTCGCCAGTATTTTATTCTTCAAATCAATTTGAAAATTGGCAACTGCGTTTCCACAAATGAACAATATTATGTGTGTTTGGTACAGAAAGTATAGATATTATTGATAGAGTGGAAACAACAATATGGAGCTGAAAAGGAACTGGGAATATTGGGAATTAGGTACCGAACGATGACAGCTAGCTGTAGAAAACTGTTTACCGACTTTGCCAAGTGCGACAGAATCATCCTTAAGTAGTTAGAATAGAATGGAAGAAAGTAAAGAATGGAATAAAAACACGAGTACCTCAAATTTATTTTCACTTTTTGTCATTACCAAAGTCATTACAATGTCTCCATCTTTTTTCTCTGAAATTATTCAGTTGATTGCAAAAAAAAAGTACACAAGAAATATTCGGATGCTTGAACAACCTTGATGTTACAAGTCATGTTAGTGTCAGTGCCATTAATCACAATTAAATAACTGACATCAGGAAAATTTTACTCGCTTCGCTTCACTTCGTATTTGGTGAACTGGTGAGGCGAAAATGTATCCCGAAACACCGCTTCTGAATTATTTATAGCTTTGGTTTCGTCATCTAGAAGAGACATTTTAATACTTAACTTATAAAAGTTTTGAACTGAATGTAAAATTTGAAAGATTGTCAAATTTAAAAGAAATAGGTGGTTCTGAAAAACCACATTTATACAATAACATTTTGAGAAAAAACAAATACAGGAAATTTTTTTTGTATACTTTTTTTTTGCAATCAACTGTAATTCAATGATATATACAGGGTGTCTCTAAATTAGGTGGACATGGCTTAACCACAAATTACTGGGATAAAAAAGGAGGATTTAACACAACTTATCTATATACTCTAACAGCCCCCAAAGGCATCATGGATCGCTTTGATTCAGGGCTTTATGTTGCGCGGTTGGCAACACTGCGTACCTGTATTCAGGTAACATATGATCAACTTAGTGACCGGGAGCCTATTCAATTTTCATCTGTAGCCGTGTAAACAGCGAAAGCTTGACACGATAGTGTTGGTATCTTGCCGTTGCCGATTTTTCGGGATAATCGTGGTCACCCATAAATACTCCACAGGAGGACAATAAGCTGAGTACGGAGCTGTGAGAGAATTGATTACGCTTGAACCAACATCTAAACGAGTGAGTAATTAGAAAGAACGAAACATTTTTTTGTTGTTAAACACATGGCGGTCATTTGTTAATGCTGTGATTCTAGGCGTTTAGGCAGAGGCTGTTTTGGCGCCTCCATTGTTTTATACACAACCAGTCTACTGATAATAACAATATTATGTCAAAACATGAGTTATACCCGTATACAGTGTCATACCAAACAACACCCAAATCAATGTAAACGTTCTTTTGTCATAAGACAATTTTGTTTTTTTTAAATTAACTTTGAAGCTCGCGAGCTCGGGAGCTCGCAGCCAAGCCCTATGGCTTGGAGACGGGACTCTAAGACCCTAAAAAAAACAAAAAACTTTGAAGCTGAATACTGGCTAAACCAAACGCATTTGTATATAGATAAGTTTTGTTAAATCGTCTTTTTTTGATCCCAGTAGTCTGTGGTTAAGCCATGTCCACATAATTTAGAGACTGTATTTGCAATTATTTTTATTTTAATTGAATGAATTTGAATTAGTTCGAAATTTTCAATTTAAGTCACATATGATATTACAAAAAAAATATTTGCAATTAATTATATTGGTAGTGTTAAGAAAATGAAACAAATTCAGGCTATGCAATGTAAAATTTCCAAATACAAATTTCCGAAGCTGTTCAATTTTGATCTACTATTGTGAAATTGTATCAAATTTACAAGTGCAACTGATAAAATTTGTCATATTTTCTATTGCAACTATCCAAATCCCCAAATTTTCATCCGCGAGTGTAAAAATCTAACATTTTTAAAGTGTAATTATCGAAATCTGGCATTTGGCTCTGCAACTGTCAAAATCCGTCAAATTTTTAAATAATCTGTAATCTGACGTTTAGTTGTAACTGAAGTAATCTCCCAATTTTTCACACTGAAAGCTGCCGAGTAAGAATTCTATAAACTCTTGTTGCTGTTGCCAACAGTTTCAGCTGCAATTTTCCAAAACTATGATATTTTCCTATGAAAATGTCATAACCTTATGACCTTTGTGCAACTTTGTGCACCTAAGCTGCCGAGGTAGAATTCGAGACAATTTTGTTGCTGTTGTCAAAAGTTTCGGTTGCTATTTTTGAAAACTATCATATTGTCGTCTAAAAATATCATAACCTTTGTGCACCCCGTGCAACAGGGCAAATTTGTTAAATACTAGGTTTATATATTAACTGCCACTGTCAAAATCTGCCAAATTTTCTGAAGAATACTCCAAATCTTTAACAATCAGAACAATTTGTCAAATTTATAGCTCCAATATTTCGAATCCATAAACAATAACTTTGGAAACTTTCATTTTTTGTTACATAATATACCTGTCATGATGTAATAGTATATTACATAACGAGAGTTATAAGAAACATATTACGCACGAAGAGAAATTTTACGTACAGAGTCGTGCAGCGGCGAGGTGATTTCTCTAGTGGGCAATTGCCTTACAACTCAAGTAATGTACGCTATTTTTTCTACACCCAGTCGTAATTACGAAAAATTTTGCACAAATTGATACATTTTTGTCAGATGCTCGTGTCAATATTTGATATTGATCATCATATGACTATTTTGACAATTCAAAACTAAATGTCACAATGTTGTCAATGCAAACAAATAAATCCCCCCTAACTGTTACGTAATATATGTATGCAGGTTGCCCACGCTAACCCGTTCGTTAAAAGTTTACGGGGTTGCCGTTGTACTAAAAGTTTCAACAAAATCCACACGGTTGAATCAGTAATCCTCATGTGAAATATTTTCAACTTTCTATCACTTCCGGTTCCACGGGAAGTAGCACCAACTTTATTATTTTAAATTAAACACCCCATTTATTATTATATATGTATGTATATGTATACTTATCTCTTCTAGTTTTGAAGAAACCATTTTTTTCCAAAAATGTTGACCTATAAAAGGTTGCCTGAAATCTGTCTATAACTTACCTTAGGAATAAGATAAAATTATGAGTTACATCTCTAATTGTACCTAGAGGATGCCTCTATGAACAAAATAATTGGAAACTGTCAATTTTGATAATAAGTGTTCATAAAATGTCAATATCTAAGTGCCCTCTTAAATATCTCGTAATTCATTTTTTTTTAAATGGAATGACCCATTTTTTATGACAGCACGATTTTGAGAAAAGTTTACTACAAAAAAGTATTATACAAACATACTCCTAAAGCAAGTATTTTTTGAATTATTTCGAAGATTACTTTTTCGTTCTATTTCTGCAGGGTATAATTTCGCATGTCACAAGTGCACTTTAGTAGGTATGTGATATGCTTTTGTTTTGTCGCTATTGTAATGCAAACTGTCAAATAATAAAACCATTTAGAATAAAGTATTACAGAAATGAAAATCAACAAAATGAATCATTACACAAATCAACAATTTATCAATTTATTCTTTATACATGGTAACTGCGATAAAATTGTTGCTCGAACATGTAGAGTATCAATGAAACTTATCCACATTTGCCGCCGATGGATAAAACAAGATTTACAAGATTGGAATCAAATTTTGTTCAATTTGGACAAGTGAATGCAATAAGACATCGACAAAAGCCAGTTATGGAAAATGAGGAAGTGCAAGAAATAGTGTTGGTCTATTTTCAAGTTTATCCACAAGTATCTATCCGCTGTGCTCAAGAGGATTTAGGCGTTGATAAATCTTCAGTACCGAAAATTTTGAGGAAACATGACATGCACAATTTCAATTTAGTTTAGTTTTTAGTTTTTTAATTTATCTCCCAATCGTGCTACGCGATAAAAAATGGGTAATTCCATTAAAAAAAAAATGAATTGCGAGATATTTAAGAGGGCACTTAGATATTGACATTTTATGAACACATTACCAAAATTGACAGTTTCCAATTATTTTACTCATAGAAGCATAATGTAGGTACAATTAGAAATATAAGTCATAATTTTATCTTATTCCTAAGAGAAGTAATAGGCAGATTTCAGGCTACCTTTTAGAGGTAAAAATTTTAGAGAAAAAAAATGTTTTTGTTGAAAACTAAAAGAGATAAGTGTTCGTACGTTCTTACAAAATATGTTTCAATTTTAGCGAGCAATTCAAAAATATAATAATATATGGGGTGTTCCATTTAAAATAAGAAAGTGGAAGGTATCCCTTCCGGTGGAATGTAGAAAGTTGATAATATTTCACATGAGGATAACTGATTCAACCGTGTGACGAGGATTTTTTTAAATTTTTATTAGAACGGCAACCCCGTAAACTTTTAACGAACGGTTTAGCGTAGACATCCTGTATACGTATATTACAGGACCCCATCCTGTACCCCGTGAACAAAACCTTGCATAATTTTAACTGAAGATTCTTTGAAAATTGAAAATAAAAGGGTACCATTTTTGTATCTTAGCTACTGATGTAAGTGGTCAAAACAATTTAAAACAAAAACAACCTCTAAACACCCACTTTTTACCCCTTTGTGGCCAAAAAACGGGGGTTTCAGGGATTTTTTTAGGGTATAAGTTAAGGGTATAAACCTTAACTGGCATAAATTCGGTATTTATGAAATCAGAATTTCCAGAAAAAATCCTCGCACAGGTCGATTTTTGTTCTTTATTGCGCACTTTTTAGCGTCTTCAAAACAAGTATGACGTCACTAGCCTTTCACGTATGACGTCGTAGGCATTTTTTTAAATAGATTTTTTTTTATTTCAGTAAATTTATAGCTCTTTTCATTCTCTTGACGACAGAAACATTTCTGGTAAAATATTTTTCATTTCATGTTTTTATTTAAATTAAAAAAATAATAAATTTTAACAATTTCAATTGAAAATTTAACATATTTGAAGAGTTCTTCTCAAATCTACAATTTATTTAAGTGAAGCAATAGACATACTTACAACTACACCTCATCCAATTTTTTTAAATTCGTTATATTTTCAAATGAAATTGTAAAAATTTGTGAAATTTTTGAATTCAACTGTTAAGTATTTTTAGCTTCAACTGATAGCTGATCATATTTGTAATATTATTAAAAAAAAATTAAGATGATGATGAATAATGATGATGATGAATAAGATGATGAAATTTTTTATCCAATCGTGTCAATGAATATTGTGATTGGTAAACACCTTTTGGCATTTTTTATTTCCGGGCATAATATGACCACATTATAAGTGTATCATAATAAATGATATTATCAAATGAAATTGTTAAAATTTGTGAAATTTTCGAATTCAACTGGCTATCGACCAACGGGTCCTTCTGCCATGTGATTTGTGTAAGTGTGTGTATTGACTTAGAATTCGTTACTCTAAAAATTCGCCCCCGATTTCTAGAGCGCCGTTAACGAGCTCTAAAATGTATTGTATGTTGTCTTGAGCACATAAGCACATTGAATAATAATAACTCATGTAACCGTATTATTCAGTTATTTATTTATTATTTTACCCTTACATGGTGACTGAATTGTACATTTAAACAAAAATAGGTATTTGTATCTTAAAAAATTACTAAAATTAATTTCCTTTCTAATTTTTCATATTGATGATACGTAAAAAAATCATGTGCTGCTCACAGTATATATTTTTAAATAATTGGCATATTTTCTATTTGAAATTCAAAAAATTGTATCACAAAAAAGATAATTGCATGCGTTATTTAATAAAGATAAGATACTATTGCAGCAACTGCTAACTGGATATGATTATCATAGTGTTGTGGTTACTTAAAATCGTATTATATATTAATATACCTATACTATACCTACTAATGGTTAAAAATATAGCTGTTATCCAAATATAGCAATGAATTCATATTACTAGAAACTTTACAAATATGTAAAGGGTTACAGATATTAAGAATGATTTTGCAGATTACATTATCTATTGGTACGCCTATGGTTGATGTTTGATCTTTTAGTGTGTGTAGGACCACCACTGTGGGTTGGAGGATCTCTGGAGAATGTTGGAGATTTGACGCGGGTAGACATCAAGTGCGGTTCGACCAGACTGCCTGGCACCACACAGAGACAGGAAGCGGACCGCCCAACCCTCGTACATCATCTGTCCATAAAATACTACCGTAATTTACTACTACTGTTTCCGAAACTGTTTAGTAAGCGGCGACGAGTTGTGTGTGCTTATGCGTTCAACGGCTATCGGCAGGGATGAATGGAATTTTTCAAATTTTTAGTGCCACGTAAAAGTTTTACTCATTTGGGCCTCGTGATTTATATTATGTTTTATATGTAAACAGATATTAAAATGTGTTGTATTTATTACGTTGGAGTGTGGGTTTTGATAAATAAATAATTAAATAGTTTGCACAAAATGTTACACGATGATTAAATAGGGTCAACAGGAAGTATCGAATGTACATGCAGTAAATTTTATTTTTATTTATATCATTACCTGTATATAATTAATAACATTTTCATCGTGTTTTGTGACTCCCTTATGATCCCTGTTACGATAGATTTCATTATTGATTGACTCTATTACCGCCATTTTTTTACAATATGCTATACATAGTTCGATTCTCACCTAGGGCTATGTTAAAATTATCCATTTTCCCACAGACTATGTTTTCTATGACATATTTTAAGAAATTGTGGAAAGGCAAATAATGTCAGTAATCGGCACGTTAAATCTAAGCACCGAAATATCTTGTAAATATCTATGATTGCGAATCAAACATTTAAAGATGGTACCATTCTACGTATTGGCTTGTAAGTTAGGGCTTCAACTAATCATTAGTCGTGGGTTCGCTTTTCGCCCAAGGCATTTTAAAAAATCAATCATCTCAAGGCCAATGATTCCAGTAATCCACGTGTAAATCAACACAAAAAAAACATTCAACCGCTATTAAAGATTATAAGTCGTAAGCAGCTTTTACTACTGTGCTTTATTTACATAAAATTAGATTCCATGTAATTCCACTTGTATCTGCAGGCGAAAAATTAAATAAATATTTTTGTTGCTACCGGCAACATGTTTCTAAATATGTATATTTTCAAGATCAATAATAATTAATTAATCATCAGGCATAGGTATTGTTATCGTTTCCTCAACTTAAAAAAAAATGTATAAGCGATTGAATACGTTTAGCAACGAGTTCGGCTAAAAATCTTTTGTAAACATATTTTGTTATTTTATTATAAAGAGGGTTATAAATATGAAATTAATCCGTAGTTGGAGATAGGGAACAAAGGCATCTTGTATCCTTTGAACATTGTTTTCTTAAAGTTAACCAGAGGCGAAGTTCTTCTTCGGTAAACAATAACATGGAAACTTGAGCATCTCGGGCGTCTCCATAAATTTTGCAAGTTTCGCAAGACGTTTACGACTCTGTATACCTTGTGCACTTACAAACTTCATAAGTTAACGTCAACAAATGCTTAAATGCTAGTTTAATTTAAGTTTGGATATTTAAATTTTGTACCTGTTATACCCATATTATTATTATGTTAAAAATTAATTTCGGCATTATTTTAGTATAGCTGGTTATATTGTATATTATGATGTTATGTGAATTTACAAACCTATAATAGTACATTGTTTTATTAGGAGAAAAAGTTACACTTTGTGTGGTGAGTCTGTAAGTTTGACGGTCACAAGTTCGGCCCGCAAATACAGACGAAGCACACAAAGTTGCGTTTTCTCCGAATAAAACGTGTTACTGTTTCTTCAAACGCAAGAATATTTGTCTTCAAAAGTATATTAAAGAAAAAAGGTGAAAAATACAAAATGACAATCATGCCAGCTGTAGTTGCTGGATAAATTTGTAATTAACAGAACAATTAGAAATTGTCATTTACAGTTTTTAGTTGTTCAAAACTGTCTTCTTATGGAGTGCACACCCCACGAACCAGCCGAAATTACTCAATTAGCGCAAGCTGCTATAGAACGATTGCTGCCTACAAAATCGGCATTTAGAAGGTTGCATACCGAAAACTCATTAAATGGTGCATGGAGAAGAACGTGGACAATTATTCGCCAAATGTGTTGATAGCTTATTTTACCGAACTGAAGCAGAAGAACAACATGAAATGTTCGTCTATGTGGTCACAATACTCTATGTTACGGACATGATTGAGTATTAAACATGAAGTGGATATTAGTAAATATTTACATCTTCGTGCATTCTTGAAGAAACAAAATGAAGGCTACATACCAAAAAAGGCAAAAGTCCGAACTAAAAAAGAAATTGATAATTTCCTGTATAATGCTCCAGATGGAAAATATTTGGGGATAAAGGTAAAATTACTTTATGCCTAAAAGTTTGAAATCATGCCTATTTTTTTTTTAGGTTAGTTTCATATTTGGGATATCGGGTGCCTGTCGGCGTGATGAGCTGGTAAAAATGAAAGTTCATGATACTGAAGATTTAGGATCGACTCTGCTAATAAAAATCCCTGATAGTAAAACTGCCAAGAAACGATCATTTACTGTCATTGGCGATATATACATAAATACATACAGAAAATATGCTTCACTTAGACCAGCTGGTATGGAAGAGCAGAGATTTTACCTAAGATACCATAATGGAGTCTGCCATCGAATAGTAATTGGAATTCATAAAATTGTAGAAGCAGCCAAAGAGGTAGCATCTTATTTAAAGTTACCACATTGAAAGGAGTACACTGGTCATTGCCTACGACGAACATCGGCGACATTGCTGGTAGATGGAGGTGCTGACATTACCTGTTTGAAACGCCATGGTGGATGGAAATCTAGTAATGTGGCTGAAGGGTACATCCAGGAATCTTTAACAAATAAGAAAGATATTGCAATGAAAATTCTGGAGCCTAACAACTACATTGAAACCGTGAATGAACTCGAGATTCATCGTGAAACAGCAAATGGATCCAATATTAATAACACTAAATTTGTAGCAGGTGTTGCTGGCAGTAGTGGCTTTAATTTTCAGAGCGCCACTATAACCAACTGTACATTTAGTGTAAATTTTTGTAATAAAGAAAATCACAAATAAAAGTATGGTTATGAGTATTTTTTACTTTAACTAGCTGTACATTTAGTGTTATTTTTTGTAATAAAGAAAATCACAAATAAAACTATAGTTATGAGTATTTTTTACTTTTTCTCCGCCGGCAGACAAAGTAAACCCTTTTCTCCTAGGAGAAAATGTGACTCTTTAAATTTGCGTATCTAAGGACACAAAGTGTCACGTTTGTGAAGTTTGAAGAAAAATATTTTTTTATTTCATGCAACTCTTAATTCCTTCTAGTTTTCAACTTTTAACTTTTTGTTAATTAATGGAGCAATAGTTCGGTTTATCTTGTGTCACTTAATTTTTTTAACATTTTCTCTTATACCCTTTTAGGGTATACTGCCCCTTTCAATCATTAATTTTTAATAACAGCATAAAATCTATTATTTTAATAAAAACTTACTGAATTTGTATAAATTAATGATTATTTTATGTTGAAAAATGTATTTTGTTTTCATAGTATACAAGGTTTTCCAAAGAAAACACCCACATTGCGTGTTTATCCACCAGATGTCAGTTATTTCTCTGTATAATAAAGTAACAAACAGAAGTTGGACAATTTTTAGATTTAAAATGTCTTAAATCCAAAAATATCACAAACGCCACAACCACTGCCAATTTTAATATAAGAATCGTTAATTTAAAAAATATATATAAGGGGCGAAACAGATGTAAAATAAGATGCTCTATACGACTAAGCAATGAAATATAGGGTGTGCCATTTGAAAAAAATCAAGTTATGGCTCTTCAAAGTTTACCAAAATTAATGTCCCACAACAAGTTCATGCCACAATGCAAATCAACGATCTTGTCGCCAAAATATACCCTAGACAGATATTTAGAATCTGGTAAAGTCCCAACCCGATATCCTACAAAACAAGTGCCCTGCGATTTTTTTAATAAGTTCCTGTAAATGCATTAAATTTTAGAATAACATAACCAACTTCTGCACGGTTAAAGCGAATTGCAAAAACTAAACGGATTTATAAAGCCCAAAAAAAGGGCAAATTCAAATATGTAAATTTATACAGGGGGTGCCATTTAAAAAAACTAGGTCCAAGGCTACCCTGCAAAAATGGAACACCCTGTAGATGGCAAAATAATTTTACAAACTGCACTTTGGCATCCCGTTTGCAGTGTATTTGGTTCATTTCGATATCATTAACGGTGTAGGTGTAATCGAGACTGCCCGTCCTATTGACTCACCCTGTATAAAAGTATAAATAATTGAACGCTCCTTGAATGTACAATTGTACATACAGTTAATTTTTTTTAACTGTGAAAATGTCAACAATTTGCGAGTATTAGCTATGCAACCAATTATACCATAAACCAGTCAAAAATTCTGTAGATCTAGTTGTCATTTGAGATCATTCAAGTAAAGTCAAGTAATTTTTGTGAAATTTGTTTTATACCATGCAAATCAGAGCATAAGTAATGTGCGTGACGTTTTTCAGTCACTTATCCCGATAGCCAACTTCATCAATGGGAACAATTTTTAATATTATTTCAAAATTTAACAACCACAGATTCACTGAGTATAAACACCATACACGAATTAGAACAAACAATTAATCAGGTAACAGGAACAGGTAAGGAATTATATGTTATTTTAATAAATATACGAAACGGACACCTTTACGTTCTAGACAATATGCCAACCTATTGTAATAACCTTGAACAGCATTTCTAATAAAATTGGGATCTTGCTCATTGCAAGCATGCCTTATCCAATCTTTTAGTTCGTCAATATCATTTGTCATAATTTTATTGTAAATTTCATTTTTTAGATTCCCCCAAAGGAAAAGGTCATTTGGGAACAAATCTGGTGACCAAAGCTGGTTGCCCAAATCTTCCTATCCAACGCTCCGCCAAAATTTCATGTAGTGGAATGTGGGGCTCCATCTAGTTGAAAGCAGACATCATTGACAATCAAGGTTTGGATCTGTGGTATTATTTGTGTACGAAGTAAGACTAAGAAGGAATTAGAATTTAAAGTGCCGTCGATGAAAAATGGGCCAATTAACATATTATTAATAACACCTGGCCATACATCAGCCCTACTGTTGTACTGAGTCCTTGGTAAATTTTGGAGGTGCGGATTAATCTTTAACCAAGATATGTAAGGAAAGGAATTACAAGAAAAGAGGATATGATAAATCAATAGAGACTAACTGATAATTTTGAGAATTTACTTCACCTTCAAATGTAAATCGTGCTTCGTCTATAGACACTATTTTTCTAATATTTCTTCATTGTTATTTATTAAATTAAAAATCACTACACACAAATTTGTTGTTTTAATTATGTCTTCATTAGTTAGTAGCTGGTGATTTCTAAATTTGTAAGGTTTATATTTAAATTCTTTAAAACCTTTTTCATTGAAGAACACGAAACTCCAAAGTATGTTTTCTTTTGCATAGCATAAGATGTTTAACATAGTTTCTTGTGTTAAGACATAGTTTGTTCTAATTCGTTTGTGGTATTTATACTCAACGCATTTGTGGTTGTTAAAACTTGAAATAATGTTAAAAATTGTTCCGATTGATGGAATTGGTCTATCGGGATAAGTGACTGAAAAAACGTCATGCACATTTCTTATGCTCTGACTTGCATGGTATAAATGCATTATTTGTATCTTTTCCTCGGTTAAATACATTTCTTTAATGTATTTTATCACAATAATAGTTCAAACAACTTGACAATTCTATTTATTTTGATTACCAGGGATAATATAACAAGTGGTGTTCTCATTATCGATAATGATTTTATAAATACAACGAATTTCAACCCTAACGACGAAAATGCACCGAGCCCAAAGGGCGAGGTGCATTTTCAAAGATTGGATAATTTTCAGGATAATACCACAACAAATGTCAGTCGCTGTCACAATTTTTGGTTAAGCACAAATCGCAGTGAAGATCGTTGCGATGGTGTTATTTATCGGTTGCGCCCACAATCTAGTCGGCCGCTGATAAAAACATAACCCGAAATGTCAGTGTGTCTCAAGTACAAGTAAAATAGTAAAATGTGGTAATAAATGTGGTATGCTGTTTGAAAGATGAAGTGATCTAAATAAATATAGGTACTTAAACTGTATATTTAGCTTCTTGTTTATTCTGCTTTACTAGATGACTCAATCAATTCATTATATTCTCTTCCTAAATATAATTCGTGTTCTCAAAAATCGATAATGACAACACCACTTGTTATATTACCCCTGAAAATACAACCGTGGTATTATCAACATTGTCAGTTATTAATACATGCGTAACTATAGAAACCACATTGTTATGACGTCACTGTTTTACGTATGAGTTATATTCCCTATCAAATAGTTATTTTGACGTTACCTTGGTCACTTGATAACATCCACGCATTGACCTGTGTTTTTAAAAATTGAACATAAAGATGTTGTATTGAGTATGTTCAGAGTTAAAAAAATGTCAGGTATATTCAACTCGTACAAAAATTTCAGGAAACACATGAAGCTGACAAAACATCACTGACACATGTAAAACTAATTTTCTTTGCATTGTAATATAAATTCACCTATAATTTGTTTAAAAGTTTATTTGTTCAATTTCTTAGGTTATGGATACTGAAAAATAAGAAATAATAGCATAAATGGCGCAGTATTTTTTGCTCTACAAAAGAGTTCATTACAGTTTGTTTCTAAAATAAATAGGGAAGACAATATTTAAAGATTTAAATTTTTACATGTAAATCTCTATGGTCCGAAGCACCACCTTGTATAAGTAATTCATATGTATAGTTCATCAAATAGAACAAATTGAGTAGGTATAAACTATACTTTATTTTTAATTTGCAATGCCCAGATTGTAGTAACCTTTAAAATCTCTTATCGGAGTAGTAGTAAATATCTTCATTTTGCTAAATTTAATTACGTGTAATTGTACAATAGAAAATATTTACATTTCAAAGGGCTAACGACCCTCAGGTCTTTCTGCCCGGGATTTTATGTCTGTCTGAATTTATTTTAAATTGCGTCTTGTACTGTCAATGATTTCAAAAAGGGTTCTGTCATATACAAATTTGGGAGGGGAGTTGAGGCTTCGTTTGAAGCAATATAGCTTTAGTAGATGGAAGTTGGATGGGGACTTAGAGAATTTATTAAGGATGTTGGTTTGTCTTTGGTCTATTGGTAGAATGTTAGTGAGTTGGTATAAGTATTCGTTGGATGGATTATGAAGTGGATTATCGGGGTGGGGATTGTGGTAAGGGAAGCGACGATATTTCGGCAACTTGTATGTTGGTTTTAGTGGGGATTTTGGCGTTGGCTAGGACTATTGATCCGTAATCGAAAGGGTCGCTAGATCATTTTTTAATTTTTTTTAGCTGAGTGGGTGCTAATACCTTGATTTTTATAGCTTAGTGATCTGAAATGCCGAGCCCTTTTGTCACGATTTGAGACTTGATGTTTTGGAGTGAGGTCTAAATGAGAGTTTACTATCTATAGTGATACCAAGATATTTGCATGAGTTTGTAGGCTGTATCTGAACATTATTCAGGGATGCAGAAGGTGAGGTAGGCGATATTCGGTGGTGGGGCAGAATATTCAGTGGTGTGTTTTAACGGGGTTGATTATAATTCTCCATTTTGAGGCCCAAGTTGAAATATTGCTGAGGAGGTTTTCTAGGGAAGTACTTGTTTTATATAAGAAGTTCCAGTGGGTAATTACTGCGGTGTCATCTGCAAATTGGAAGATGTATTTATTGTCATGGCAATAATAATTATATAAAAGAGGGGATGAGGGCGATCCTTGCGGGACACCTTGTTGGGGGGTAGAATGTATGTGAAAGAGTTGTTGTATTTTTTTTTAATATGTAGAGATCGATTGGTCAGGAAATTACTAAGAAGGTTTATTAGAAAGGAAGGAACATTTAATTGGAAGAATTTATACAGTGTGCGCCTAAAGTATGGAATAAATTCAGTAAAACAGAAATTAAAAAAAATGGAATAAAAATCCTCGCACACGTCGATTTTTTTAAATAAAAATACACATTTTTGCACCACAGTCGATTTTCAACCATCAGCCATCATATAGTTAGTAAGACTGAATCTAAATTTCGAGAAACTGGTGATGTTAAAGATATTCCAAAACCTGGATGTCCAAGGGGTCGCCTTTGTTGAGTTCCTGCAGGAGTTGTATATTCTAGGGATGTCATTTCCTTCCTCATGATACGTAGCACTGTTGTCTGACTAACTTCATTTTCTTGTGAAACTTGAATCTCAAATCCAGGTTTTGGAATGTCTTTAACATCACCAGTTTCTCCAAATTTAGAGATCTTTATGCCAAACTGAATCGAATGCCTTTCGTATATCGAGGAATTCTATTTGAATTCTATTCTATCTGATTTTTATAAGATTTTTCCTTTCAGACTAATTAACACTATGCATCTAAATTTTAAAAATTAACGGTGTATGAGGGGCCCCAAATTCAAATTTCAGGACCCCATGAAGCCATTATGCGCCGCGAATTGAGAATGGTTATAGTCAGAGTTTAAATAAATATTTTTCGTAATTGGGTTCACGTGTATTTTGTATCACTGTTTTTCTGCTTTATATGTATAGGTTTGCTACTTATTAATAAATTACAGCGTTTTTATTTCCGTAATCTCAGTTTGCATTTCATCATTGAAATATACTTGTACATGTAAACAACATACATTTTAAATCTATTTATATTTTATATATTTTCAAAATATGTTGAATTTATCAAGAAAATTTCAATCATTTTGGAAATCTGAAACTATCTTGTTAAGAATAATTGTTTGTCATTTATAGTGGAAATTATTTAGATTTGAAGACTATGGTTAATTATTCATTTCGCTTTTTAAATATGTTGGAGTAAATTTTTCATCAACAAAGGAAAACATAAATTATAATTAGTCCAATAAATGTTAAAAAATTAAATTCGATTAAAAAATCTAAATTTGATAATAATAGTTAACAAACAAACAACAAATTAAAAACAAATAAATTTCGATTTATATAATTATTATATTTCAAATTTGCCAAAGAATTACTGTACAAAATGAAGCAAGAATACAATCATATTAATTAAAGTTCGACACCAATAATTGTGTAAATGTGTTGGGGATATTTTGAAATACATAATTTTCGACTTGATTTTACAATAATACCAATGTAAATACTGCAGATCCAATTGAATTTTGCATCTATAATGTACTAGTGTTATTATTAATTGACCCAATTCCTGTAGTTATTAAATTTATTCAGAATTAATATAAATACAAACTATTACTTTTATTTATTTGTTGCCCAGAAAGCTTTGTAGCAAAAAATGTTATATATAAAATATTTTGCACGCTTGTACAGTACATAACTATTTATTGTATAATTGTATAATATTGTATAAAACAGGTTAAATGTGGCATAGCCAATTGAATATACGATTAAAATATCAATTTTGATGGAGGAAAAACACTCGGCCTCTGTCACTTGTTGTATTATACACGCCTGCGTTCTCATTCCGTTTACATTAGAACTCAATTAATAATTGATTATGTAAATTGTTTACGTTGTGAATTAAATGCAGAACTGGTGGGTGGCGACCGGTCATCCTGTTGTCAGTGTGAGTGTACCTGAAGTCCTGACGACTGACGGCTGCTACGTGAGGAAGCAAGAAGGAGGCGCATTATGAAGTTGTCACATGGCCTCTTGCAGAACAGTGTGACGGTGACTTGGCATCATCAGAGGAGACAGTCAGCCCGTTATAAGAACGCTCACAGCGTATTACCAGACACTGATAGCTCTTATTGTGAAGCACAACACATATGCATTGCCTTATTGAGAATGATTTCCGTATTTTATTTCAAAATATGTTAAAATATAAATAGTACGTCGTCAATAGAGTCGCAAGTAATGTGTGTTAATATTCACGTGATTACATACAATTTTCAAATCCATTTTATTTATTGAATGTTTCATATGGCACTTTATGATGATTTGTAATAATATTTCATATTTTAAGAAACAAAGTAATTCTGTTTTCTTAAAAATTTTGTAAATCGGTGGCGATTAGTTTTTCAACCACGGTTTGCAGAAAAATGATCTCTTTTAAGTTCCACAAATAAAAATAGGCGCTATAAAAAATATGTCGTCATAACTTTGACAAATTTTGCGGAAATCCAGCCAAGTTATTTGATAAGATGATATTTGTAAAATATTTATAATTATTTCAATCGACGATCCGAGAATTTATTTGAAATAACTAAATACATACAAGGCTCGTTACTTATACAGAAAACTATTTCGAAACTAGCATCCATGAAGGGTAATGACGTGGATATTTTTATATGGGCGTTTGGGCCAACCCAAACCCGAAACGATCCATTGTGAATTTAACACGTCTTTCTGTTGGTCACTTAATTCGAGATGTGGCCAGAACACCTACATGCGAATATATACGATAATACGCATTGTTCAACCTGGAGAGGTTACTTCCTCCCATGTCAAGCCTGCACCCAAATTGACCGGTTCTGAATGTGAGAGGACGACTTTTCAATTCGGGAAGGTATGAATGAAACCTCTAAAATGTACGAATCAAATTCTCACACACTACAGAGATATTCATTTGTGGGTTATTACGTGTATATGCGAGTGGGTGTCGTATGTGGTAATCATGTTGATTTGATAAATATATACCGTCACCAAACCGATTACAATTCAAGTAGGTACATTTGATTAACGCAATTTCCGTTAACAATATTTTTTATTATTTTAATAACTTCTTACTTAAACATAGTTACAATGATGACAATAATGACAATGGTGACTTGAAGTTATATCTGGCAATATACAGCATTTTGAACTTGCTTTTATATATTAGTCACTTTGTGTATAGTTAATAGCCAAGGTTATCAGTTTTAGACAGTTTAAAAAAAATCTGATGTGGGCAGCACATAACGATTCTCTATATTAATATGACTGATATAATCAAAGGTAAATTTCTACGAAGTTTTAACTACCTACAAAGCAAGAGAAGATAATAATTTTAGTTTCTTACAAAATATATGTAGTTTATTTAAGTTTTATTAAAACATTTTTTGGAAATAGTTATCGATTCAAGAAACAAAAATATGAGAAAAGTAAACAACTACTGGCGGTTTTCGATTTTTGACTAAAGCCTTTTCAAATCTAGATTTTGTTTAAATGAAGCCATTGTCCATTGAGCCAAATCTTGAGCCATTTATAACTCACATGCACACTTGAATCAACCACACATACCTGCAGGCAGACATTATTTAAAAACAGCCTTTTAAAGAACTCGAAGCGGGTATTTTTGGAATTCGAAAATTTTGTTGAAAACAATTTTGTCCCCGTATAATTCAGGGGAACTCAAAACGCGCATTTATGTTGAAAGCTAGAATTCGAAAATTTTGGTGAATAAGCAATTATTATTAATAATTATTTTTATTTTTAATCTATCTTCCAATTTGCGCCTTATTTTTAATATCAAGTTTGGAGACTCATGTCGTCCGTATTTTGTCAGGCATAATATTTTAACTCTCCCATGTTTAGGTATATATTTATAAAACACTGTTAATGGTCAAGCAAGGTATTAGAGATTTTGTAAAAAATTCTGATCTTCACAACTACTACACACGTCATTCAACGTCACTATTGGTTGCCCAACATAATTCTTCCAAATTTGAAAGATCACCACATTACATGGGAGTTAAACTATATAATAAACTACCACTTCGGGCACAACATATGAACTTCAGGGAATTTAAGATATACATAAGACACTTTCTGATTCATAAATGTTACTATTCCATTAGCGATTTTTTTAATGACTAGATTATTGTGTGTTTTGTTTTGTTTTATTTTTCTGTTTTATTTTTCTTTTTTTTACCGATGTAATTGCCTGGGAGTTAATTTTAGCGTTTCTGTAGTAATCATTTATTTGTTAAACCATCATTTGATTATTGGTACCTATCTGTTCTGCTGTCTGTTTGATTTTATATTTATATTATACCTTTGTACCCTACATGTACCTGACTTGTGTAAACATTATTATTTGTATTAACACCAAATATATATTATTATTATTATTATTATTATTATTATTAATATAATACATTTTTTTCCCCTTATAATACCTACTTAAATTGAGAAAGTATAAAATAGATTTTGAAGAATTTATAGCACTGTTTTTAGAACCTTCATATTTAATAATAAAATGGCGTCGTTCGGCTGGTTAAAACATATGTGGAAAATCACAAAAACGTACGATTGTAGGCCAAAATCAGGTTATAATTGTGATATTTTGTGCAATTATTACCTATGAGAATGTGTGGAATGCAATTTTGTAAACATCACATCACAGAAATTAGACAAACTTTAGTTTTGTCAGCAGCTTGGTAAAATTTTTCATACTTTTGGAAAGTTTGGATATACTTTACTCTACGTCCAGTATTAATATATTTTTTTAGAGTCAATGCAACGTAATCAATTTGAAGGAGCTATATCAATATCGTTACGTCAATATATTACTTGTAGCTATCGTTATAGAATACGTTACTTCAATGTATATCTTTTAATTCAGAAAACAAAAAACACAAGAAAATATTTCAATGAAAACGCAGCAAATTTATTAAATATGTTATGTATGGACAATGCTTTTTACATCATTATATATTTTTTAAATATGCTATAGCATGGTTGCATTCAGAAAGAAATTCATGTCACACATACACACATATATTATATTTCAAAAACTCACTGTGTGCAAAGAGTACCTCATCCTGTATTTTGACAAACTCTGGAAAAAAAAATTACACGATTACAATTTACTGCACTACGTATGAATATGAAATAATGAAATGAAATCCGATTTTATTAAAAAAATATATAACCTAAGTTCTCTACTGTCTTGGACTAACGAATATGACCCCTGAAAGCAAAACGCGCCAATTTGTACTTATCGCAAAAAAAAGAACAGGAAGAGGTTGCTTATACTTTTGTCTTTACAAATATTCTCTAAAATATCGAAGGCAAATAAGAAAAAGTGACCAAGTCAAAATTTCACAAAAATGAATTGAAATGACCAGGTACCATAAAAGTTCGTTGCACTTATAAGGAAACGTGGTATCATGATTCACTGGAATGTTAATACAAACTTAGCAAAAACAATAAATATTGAAAACTAGATTTATCATAGTGAGGGGTGAGGGGTTGAAGTTTCAAATACATTTATCTCCAAACTATCATTTTTGACACACAACAGATACATGAAACATTTAATAAAAGTTTAAGATGCTATTGGTATGTGCATTTAGGGACACGTTAGATGTTTTAATGTTTTTATAATGTTCATAAGATTTAATTTTACAGTTTCTCTATATAACTTTTTTTCTTATAATGACTTAAACATTATGATTATGGTTGCCATTAAATATCACAAATTTATGCGAGAACCACAAATTTGTTTTAATATTTTACTTACTTTTATATCTGCTACTCATATAGAGTAAGATAGTAAGAAATTAATAAGTCACAATTTGAATGAAGGAGGAAAGAATTCTGTACCCAAATATGGAGTGGTTTTCCCAACCTTATCCTGTAGGATACTATAGGACCCAGCTGGTTCCCATAGAATAGTTTATTTAATAAAGTTACATTACACAAACATATCTACACATAAAAATACATTTGAATCCCATCATTTTTCAATGTAGTGTATAAAATATCTTCATCGGTTATACAAAATGCAAATAAATTTGCTAGTAAAATCTTATAAATAATGAAACGAGTAAATACCTTTTGCAAAATATAATGGTAGACCAACAATTATCTATTATTTCAAATCATTTCCGCACAAAACAACGCTTGCAATCACAATACGCGGTTATGATAGAGGATCGGTAACTGAAAATTGATTGTTGGTTTTCATAAGTCGTGTAAACTAGGTACATTATTTTCATGTTGATTTGCCCATCATTATGACAGTGCGACCAGTTTTTCCACGTACGTATTTGTTCACACAATTGATTGATTAATTGTGTTCACTAATCGACTGTCCAACAACTAACAATTGTAAATAAATTATATTGCCACCTGATTTATTTAGTGGTTTCATATTTAAGCTTCAATTATTATTATAACTTTTATTTGATCCATTTGAAACACAACAGATTTAAAGGAAAATATAGCAGGGCAATGCTATATTGGACGGAATTTGTGAGGGGTGTAAGAAAATACAATAAAAGTCCGATGGTCAACTGAACAAATGTAATATTTCATACAACTGTAGGTAGCAGAAGTCAGGTTGGCGAGGTTGCATGTACAGATATGTTTTTTTATGAAAACGGCAAGGCAAGCATTTTTCGATCCATTTCTGTGAAGATATAACTAATGTGGAGCTATGCCTCCTCTTGAAAGGTCACAGGATTATCATGAAGGAACATTTAGGCAATTTATTCAAGAGATTAGTTTGGTAATTTGCCTGGAGCCAAGACAAGGTATTGGGTTCATAAAATAGATAAAAGTATGTAATAGAGGTTTTCAGCACTTTGCTAAATTAAAGTAGGTACATTTTAGAAAATTTTTGACATTATATATTTTATTATCATATTTTATTAAAAAAATCGTAAATTTTATAATGCCTTCAAAAACCATAAATCTAATATTGAAAAATATGAATGGCTCGTCTTTTAACAAGTATCTAGGTACTTATTATAAATTATATCGTTTTTTTTACTTTCACAAAAAGTTACATATACAGGGTGAGTTTTTTCGGATGTTTAGTATGGGGATCTCGGAAAGTAGCGGAGATAGAGGAACGATTAAATGGGGAAACAATTGCAGTTTTACGAGTTCAATTTCATGAGCTTTTTGTTTTTTGGAAAAATTGCATGGCTAACTAGATATCTCGAAAAAATATATTTTTTGTTATTTGGTTCGGTGCCTATGGACCTGTTATTATTGACTTTAGAAAAAATGTGTAAAGGAAAAAGTTGTACGTAATTATGTGCTTAATAATAAAATCTAACCGATTATTTTATTAAAGCTATAATTTTTGAGTTATGAGACGAAGTTGAGTTTTTTCTAATGGAAACCATAGTTGGCCATGACTTTATAAAAAAGGCCTCTTTTCAACGATTCTAATGATTTATCATATTACATAGGTATTTTTATAAATAATTAAATTATGGGAATTATTTCTTTTCAGATTTGAACTATTCGAAGTAGTACGCTATAGAAACAATTGAATGATACAAACGACAAATATAGAGGTGGCCGATCTCTCGATCTCTCTATTTTAGATTTTTATTTATGGGGAATTGTAAAAGATAGAGTGTATCAAACATCGTACGTCACAGTAGATGACCTTGGAGAAGCTGTACTTACAAGTTACAAGTTTTTGCTTATATTGATGGACGCTCCGTTAGAAAAACAACAAATTCTGTAAAAAAGCTAATAAAATTATCTACATATTGCTGCAAAGAAAATATCGATACGACTATTTTGACAGTAGATGTCGCAGTTTGAAAATGTCTGCTATTTCTTAGCTACTAATTTAGGTGGTCGAAAAAAATAAGAAATAACAATAACAAATAAATAATAAGGCTCACATACCATTTGGCCAAAAAGGGGGTTGCAGGGAATAATTTTTCCATAAACTCAGGGTTTTTCTTTATTTGCTATAACAAATAAGTTCCACCGAGTCTCGTAGCTTTTACCAAAATTTCTCAACCTCGCCTACAATTTTCGCAGATTGACTCCACTACATGCAAATAACTGAGATATAAAATTGAAATTACGAACTTCATTGGAATTTTTTGTTGGGAAAACATTGATGGGAAAAATCTATTTTATTTGATTTAATATTCATTTTTATTTCAAGCTACTCTTAAAAAACGATGTTGGCTTATTGCAAGTGGTTGTGGATATTGGTTCTTTTAGTTTTCTACCGTTCAAGTATTTATATCAAGCTTTATAAATTGAACTGGAATTGTCTGCAATTGGAAGGAAATTTTCTGAAACACATGCTTAGGTATATATTTATTTTTTAAATCATATATTATTGAAATTTGAAAATGAATATTTATGCTGATTCCTCTTTTTTGAGAGAAGTAAATAAATTTATTCATCATTACAATCAATATTAATATTCATTATATTATATTACATATGTTTTTACCATATATTTTATCGTTATATAATAAGATTATATAACAATAAATCAGTGGCTCTCAACCTTTTTGGGATCACGGAACACTTTTAAGTGGTCTCGATTTTGGCGGAACACCATTATCATAAAATTTGTAAATCTAATGTAAATCACACAAAATAATTGGAAGATTAATATTTAATTGAAATAAGAATATATATTACATGGTAACTTATTTTAATGAGAAATTTGCGCTTGACGACCTTTACAAATTTCCTCAAGGTTGGGTCTTATGTAAGAGAGCGCTACTCTCATTTCTTCTTCTAAATTGGTAAGTCTTTCTCTTTTTTTGCTTTTAATATTTGTTAGAGTTGAAAATCCAAGTTCGCACAGATAGGACGTCGAAAAGAGCAACAAGATATTCAACGCTCGTTTTGCAATAAATGGATGTTCATTCTCGATGGAAATCCAAAACCTTTCCACTCCTTCTTCTTTGAATTTTAGTTGTAACGTTCGATCCGTTGATATATTAATAAACTCATCTGCTTCCTGAATAGAAAAATCTTGGTTCATTATATCAAATTCACCAAATGGATTTCGCGCCCAATCAAAGTCTTCAATATTAAGAGATGGAAAGTAATGAGTTATTTTGTCTTGCAATATTGACAAATGCTCTGCCACATTTGAAATCATTTCGTTAATGTTAACAATATTTTCCGTTGCTAATAACGGAAACATATCAAATTTGCGATTTTGAGCAATACGATTTTTCCAAAGCAAAAGCTTTTTCTGGAAAGCTAGCAATTTGTCTGTGGATGTCAGAATATTTTCATTTTTTCCTTGAAGAGATGTATTGACTGAATTTAAGTAGCTGAAGATATCGGCTAAATATGCTAGCTTAGTACACCATGCATCATTTTCCAAATATTTTACGTATACATCATTACCCTCTTGTCTAAAAAAAACTAGCAATTCCTGTTTCAACTCATGAACTCGGGTTAGCACTTTTCCTCTTGAGAGCCACCTCACTTCAGAGTGCAAAAGCAAACATTCATATTTGGATTCCATGGTGTTACAAAGTTGTTTGAACATACGGGTTTTTAATGGTCTCGATTTAATATAATTCACCATATGTACGACTTGTTCCAAAACAGACTTTAAGTTTGCTGGTAGACTCTTCGAAATCAAAGATTCCCTGTGCAGAAAGCAGTGAGTGGAGACTATATTTGAATTTATTGCTTTAACTCGACTACAAAATCCCTTAATACTGCCACGCATGGCTGGAGCTCCATCAGTACAGATTCCTGCGCAATTTTCCCAGGATAATTTCCATTCTTCCAAATAAGATGATACTGAATTAAATATGTCTTCTCCAGTTGCGTGACCAATAAGTTCCTTGCAGAATAAAAACTGATTTATTATTTCAGTGTCGTCAACAAAGCGAATAAATCCGATTAATTGGGCTTTGCCACTTATGTCAGTGGATTCGTCAATTTGCAGCGCAAAATTTTTTGTACTTAATTTCGCCGTCACTGCGTTCTCTATAAAACCTGACATATCTATAATTCTTCTTTTTATCGTATCGTCCGAAACGGGAATTTTTAGGACGTCTCGCTGCGCTTCATTGCCAAACATAATCTTAACAATTTCTAAACATGCGGGCAAAATTAGCGATTCTGCGATATCATGTGGCTTTTGCTTCAATGCAATTAGTTCTACCACTTTATAAGAAGCGATTTGCGCTTTATCCGAAATTGTAACGCTCTTTCGAAAGCATGTTGCTTGCACTTCTTGATTTTTCAGCAATCTTTCGAAATAATCTTTACCTTTCGAAGTTAGACAAGAATGTTTTGTTGAAAGGTGTCGCTGTAACTTAGCTGGGACCATTGCACTGTTAGCCAATTTTTCACCACATACAATACATCTCGGAATAGGAACATCTTGACTACCGCTCCATGTAAAACCAAACTTCAGATATTCTTCCGAATAATGCCGAACTGATTCGGATATCTTTTTACGTTTATTTTCGGCATTTTTGTTGCCTTGCATATCTCCTTCAATTGAAGAAGACCTGCTTGTACTCGCCCCAACATTAACTTCACTTTCAGTCTTTCTTTTCAAAAATTTGTCCATATTTCAGATTTAAAAGTCTTGATTAACTGCTAAAATAAGCAACTAAAAAAGATAAGAATACTGTTAAAACTACACAACTTGCATTTCATCTTACCAATTTCCAACAATATAAAATATATATATACAATAAAAAACACACTCACGAAAACTAGATATTTATATAAAATTATGGCTGAACCGCAGATCGAAATTGCGCTTTTGTTATTTACGTACGAAGAAAGAGAAACAGCACGAAATCAACACTACGTAGCGCGCCCTGCGTTATCGAGTACACTAGAAATTTAGTGGTATTCCCCGGAGTAACTCCAAACGACGTAACTGCGTCGTTCGATACTTACACTGTTAATATTATTGACTGTTCCGCGAAAATTTAGAATAATATTGAATATTTTTGCTAAATTTCAAATAATTAACAAAACTATGTTTTATAGTATTTATTTTATAGTAATAAAAAAATTTACTGTTTCTTATTATATTATATTCAAAATTTTCGCGGAACACCTAGGACAGCTTCGCGGAACACCAGTGTTCCGCGGAACGGCGGTTGAGAACCACTGCAATAAATAATTGTTCTTATGAGTATCTTAATAGACATTAAATGCGAGTTGCATACGTTATTTTATTTACAACCAGTTATAATAATGACAAATAAGCACTTTATTCGCAAACATCACATAGGAATGTGCATTTACCTTGTGGACATTTTTTATAAACATACGGTAGAAATGTACATACTTCGTTAATACTAACTATGAATTCAAAATTTATACATTTTTTTCTGTCAGATGCTTACGGCAATGGTTGATATTGACCGTAGTATGATGAAACTCGAATTCTGATTGGCCAAATGGCTCGTTACATTATGAATATTCGTGTCATTTATTTAGTTTCATGTAGTCAAAATGCAACGGGTTTCAGAACTATTATCATTATAATATAATATTATAATGTTATATAATATTATAATAATATAATGTTTTATTATGAATATTAAATTTATTGATTTGAAAGTGGCATTTCTTCCTAAATCCTTATCTTTGGGTAGAATTCCGAAATATTCAAGAATTTAAAGTTATTGAAAGTTGTAATTAGCATTTGTTCTTAATTCCTTCTATTTTCATTAAATTTCTTGAGAACTCGGGAGTTTCTTTACAGTTTTTGCCGTTAATAATTAGATATAACTGATGCAAGGTTGTAAACAGTTTTTGGTTTGTAGTTCGTAGTTTTTTATCTAGTTTCGGCAATTTTAGGGGCGGTAAATTTAGTAAAACCGAAATAGAATTGAAATTAAACGGGTGTTTTCTGACGAAATTACAAATACGGGGAAACTGGCGGAAACGAGCGACTAACGAGGCGACACCTCGCTGAAAATTTCTACACTGATGATGACAAACGAGCGCTAACCCGACCTTTCGTTTCGTTTCATCCCCCTACCCATCCGTATCCACTTCCACGTGTGTTCTGTTCGTTATAAATTCCAGCATATAAAACTACTCATGGCGGAGCTTTACTTTTTAATAGGATAATAGGGCACATCGCGCAGTACGGTTTGATCTGATGCAGCGTATCAATCGCCACTTAATAGGTTTACAAATAATTCCAATCCAATAAATCAACGTTTTATTACAAATGCCATTTGTTTGTTATTAAAACAAACGGGGGAAAGATAAATCCCTGACATCAGTTATTTTTACTTTTTCCGTATTTGCGTAGGACATTTATTATTATATTGATTGGACTTTTACCTGAATACACACACAATTGTGAATTAATTTCGAGAAAGCAAATACTGCAAAAAGTCTCGCATTGCAATACGAATCGAATTATTATACCTTATAAAAATAAAAGGATGTAACAGGATTCTAAAATAATACGTTCCTCGCAAAATGACCAACAGCTAGCGAATATCAAAAGATGAATTGATTACTCACAGAATTATTTGTTAAATTCTTAACTAATTTATTTTGGTCGATGTATTATTGATATAATCTTTATCTATTACAATCATCTTATCCGGCAAGCCGATTCTTGTTTAGAATAATCAATATATTTAAATTAAAAAAGTATATTTAATTGTTTTTTAAATTATTTTATTAAAATTTAAAAAAATTAAAAAATTGAATGAGTCCAACTGCAGGTAGAAGAGCACTGGAATTATTATTACAATTATGTCTAATACAATTTATAGTTATATTCAAAAATTCAAGGTATAACTCAAGGTCAGGTTATTTAGCCTGATGATTGCCGATCTTTGGTCGGTGGTTTGATTCTTGCCTAAAAAAGAGTTCAATTCAACTTTAAATGTGACTTGAGTGATAATAGTTATTTAAGATATAAGTGTTAAAATCGCTTTTAACACACATATCATACACTATTTTTTTTTACAAACACCATTAAACGCAACACAAATCTCTTTAAAAAGGTTGCAATCAGCTTTCAATCAAATATTTCAGTTGTGGAATTTATGAAATAAGTAAATCAGGTCACGTTTTGTATGACATATGTGTCAAACAATAAAAAGTCTCGCTAATAACTATGCATGAAGAGTTGCAGAAAGAAATTGAAGCAAAGCTAGCGCAACCTTAAATCTGGTGCCCACGAAATATTGTAAGATGTTATTATTTCAATCAATGTATTATGTTTGTAATATTCCAATAAAATATATGTGACTTTGACAAAAGCCTGTCAGTTTACTTTTAACACTAGTGGAAAAATATTCAATTTTGTGTTCATGTATGTTAGAAGTTCAACTATTAATAGTGTTTGTGGAAAAAAATAAGTTTCTAGCTTACTATATAATTCGGGACTTGTCTGTGGCTAGCGATAAAATTATATTATTGCTCTTATTAACTGACGTGTTGTTTCAACAAAAGTTTGTCCTCGAGTTGAATAATTAGGTTTACCGTAAACACAAACTTTTCAATATTATTATTACTAAGTGAAATTAACACATTATTATGATTATGTTAAGGACAATAACGTGCTCATTCGGTTGACTTTTGTGGGTTGTTACTGATAATGAGAAACCAGCGATAGCCCCTGGATGCTTGCACATTTCCAGGTGGTTTCCAGCAACATGTTTGTGCACAAGATTATAATAATAGACGAGCAGGACATCATTTTGTAAATTAATTAACTTACAAACGAATAACTGCCTCGAGTGGCATGTATCTATGGTCACATGCAATATTTACTTGATAGTAAAGTAATTTCGAAGTATTATTTAATTAAATATTTTTTTAACATAATTTTAATGGATTGTGATATATCGATGATATCGATGATATAGCCGGCACGTGTACGCTTCTACACAAGTACACGATTGGTCGAGCCGTCGTCTCGGGTTTACCCGGACAAAGTTTTTTTTTTTTTGTTACTGCGATCGCTACCCCCGTGTTGAATTCGAGTTGGGTAGAATCGGCCCTGTAAATTATCGCCGTACAGGTGAACGTGAACGAGTACAGTTTAGTTAGTTTAGTTAGATCAAAATAGTTGGATTAAAAAAATCATAACATTCATGTATATTATTCACAGACCATTGTGAAAAATATTATTATAATAATCAATTAAATTAAATTGTGAAAAAAGGTAAACGTAATTTATTTATTTAATTAATTTATTTATTTATTAACAAGCTAGCCAATACAAGCTTATATACATATAATGTTTGACATAAATATTATATTTTCCGTTTATATGTAGTCGTGGTACCTAAGTGCCAGGGCATTTGTGTGTACATAAGCTCTTGAGCCTTTTGTGTTAACTGTGCTTATTACTATATAAAAATCCTATGCATATACTCTTACATGCCTTAAAACTAATTTTACAACTACAACTAATTTTACAACCCCCGTGTTGAATTCGAGTTGGGTAGAATCGGCCCTGTAAATTATCGCCGTACAGGTGAACGTGAACGAGTACAGTTTAGTTAGTTTAGTTAGATCAAAATAGTTGGATTAAAAAAATCATAACATTCATGTATATTATTCACAGACCATTGTGAAAAATATTATTATAATAATCAATTAAATTAAATTGTGAAAAAAGGTAAACGTAATTTATTTATTTTATTTATTTATTTATTTATTTATTAACAAGCTAGCCAATACAAGCTTATATACATATAATGTTTGACATAAATATTATATTTTCCGTTTATATGTAGTCGTGGTACCTAAGTGCCAGGGCATTTGTGTGTACATAAGCTCTTGAGCCTTTTGTGTTAACTGTGCTTATTACTATAGAAAAATCCTATGCATATACTCTTACATGCCTTAAAACTAATTTTACAACTAAGAGACTATGACCATAAGTTTACTATATTACATCAATGATACTTAATTTAAATTTTAACGCGTAAGGTACTGGCCTCACCTAAATTACTCTAATTGTCAACCAAATACTCGTTCAATTATTTCCATGTTTATAAAAATGAATAATTTACATGTCTTACCTTCAAAGATTATCCATTTCATCATCTATCTTGAATTATAAGATATTCGTTTTTTGACTCCCTACAGAAATGTTTCCAATTCTAATTGTAAAGTTGGTTTAGAGGGCAACAAACGTAATCTTCATTTCGAAACATTTCTCCTAGACCTCGTTTGGCGTAGTGAGTTTGGGCTCCGACCTTCAGCTTATTTTAGATATTTTCATTTTGGGCGATATTAAAAGTGTCAGCGTGTTAACATTTTTTTAGCCGAATTTTACTTTCGCGAACTTCCTGCATTTCCCGAAAGCGATCGGCCCTGGAAAGAACTGAGACATTAAGCACGTCCGGGGAGCAGCAATCAAAGCCGCCGCCGCGATCAGTCAAACTATCAGAAAAGGCGGTGTTTGTATTTATAGCGGGGCTCCCCTTTGATGTGGAGGCCACAGTTGCGTTCAGACTAGGTGCTAACCGCGCACAAAGTGGAGGAAATGTAGCGCAATACGCGCCCAACCATCTGCAACGCACAAGTAATCGTCAAATTACAACAATTCTACTTCACGCCGACCGGATCTAAACGGGGCAATATCATTTACACTTCTGTGTTTTATTTTAAAGCGACTATATTTAAACGATGATCCGTCCAACGTCAGGACCTGCCATTTCGTGATCTGCAATATAAAAATTTATTGCCCTCGTAATAGCACGCACACAATACAAATCACAAAATACAGATTTAAACTACATATTCTCTGTATGCTTAATGATTTATTTAAAATTTTCTTTTCTGCTGCTTTATTTGGCACTAGTAACTAGATTTGCCAATTTTTTACTGAGGCAAACTCTAAAACCCCTGCTCCTTCAGAGGAAGCAAAGTGGTTTGTAACTTTCGCCAGGTTTTTGAAAGCCATCGCAAGATGCAAATATGTTTACCCCGATTTGATCAATAGCCAAAGTTTTTTCAGGATTTATTTTGACTAGATGTACATCCAGTGACATATTTGTTTTCATCAATAGGATGTTTCTATTTAATTTAATGTATTTATAATGTTTTAATAGACATTATTGGTTTTTTATAAAGCATATTTTGTAGAAATAGTTCACTTACTGGAACACTCTGTAAAACTAGATTGCATCTAATTGTGTCGAATAATCGAATTAATAGTTATTTGTAAGGCAACCAAATACAGGGTGTCCCAAGCTCATGGACCATTAAAAGTTGATAGGGTTCCCCATATAAAAATTTGAAAAAATCATCCAAATTTTGCTGATTCCGTTCTCCACAAGTGAAATACTTTCAAGCGTCTATATCTTCCGGTTCTACCGGAAGTAGCTATCAACTTTTGTTTTTTAAATAGAACACCCTATACAGGGTGTCCTAAATAGAGTAGGATTGCATGGGTATCTACGTTATTTTGAAAGCTAGAGATCTGGGCAATATCATGCAGTTTTGTATACTGGTTCAGGTTATGTTGAAAAATTTACAAAAGTCCGAGCAGTTTAGAAATTATTCTAAAAAAACTAAAAAATACGATTTTCTAAATCTACGATATTTCCATAATTATTAGAGATGCGGAAATAAGTTTAAAATAAAAGTCACTTGGTTCGATCGTGCAAACTTGAGAATCAAGTCAAAACAAAAGTCAAGGTGGCGGTTTCCGAGATATTAATAGCAACTTTCTTGTTATAAATGTCCGCAATATTTGATTTTTACACGCCTAAATCGACTTATTTTTTCTCTTTTCAACGATGTATAAAAAACGATGTCAAAATAAAAAATATAGGATATATCAATTGTTTCAATATTTATTTTTATTCTATACATTATTTCTAAACCAAATGTAAAACAAAAATAAAAATCGTAATACAACTAAGTAGCAAAATAATAATAATAATAAATTATAAAATGTTGACGTTATTGGCTAAAAAAGCCAACAATAAGCTAAACACAATTCATAGCGTTTTAGAATATTTCCAGTTACTTATCGCGATGTGTTGCGAATAACACCTTTTATTGCCTCTGTCATTGCTTCACGAAGTTTATCTACATTATTATAATTGAAGTTATTTCCATATATTTTGTTTTTAAAGTACCCTACAAATGAAAGTGAAGAGGCGTAAAGTATGTAGATCTGGCTAACCATAGAACAGTTGTATTAGTCACTATTACTTTGTTATTAAAAAGACCATTAAAATAAGCAATAACATCTCTAGCATTGAGTGGAGGGGCGCCATCTTACTGGTACTATATTTGAATATTTTGTGCCAAAGGTAAATCATCCAATAAATCTTATAAGGTTGTTTGAAGAATTTCCAAATGACGTTGTGCACTTAGAAATATTATAGCACCGTGTAAATCATTTTCCAATATGCACTAAATTCATTAAATCCGAAACGCACTTGGATCTGCCATGGAATCACTATGTGTGGATTGTCTTGAGCAAAATAGTGTTTGTTATGATGATTAAATAATCCACAATTAGAAAAGTTAGATGCATCTATCCATAAAATTGTATTTATAAAATCACCATTTTACGTAATTATGTTGAATAACCTTCTGCAAAATGTTAATCTACGTATTATTTGCTTGTAAAGTATGAGAAATATGCAATTTATAAGGGTAAACCTTGTGCTTTTTTAAAATTTTCGATGCTCTACATTTAGATACGTTAACTTGATTTTTTATTTACCGAGTTGAAATGTTCGGATTAGCAAACATTTAACGTTTTCAGAATTTTGAGCAGTTTTTATAATGAATTGTTAGTTTACTACTTAGTTGTATTACGTTTGTTTTAAAAATTAAAAAAGAATGGAATAATTAATATTTCCCATATTTTTGATTTTAACATAGGTTGTTGTACATCGTTCAAAAGAGGAAAAGAAAGTCTAACAAGATATATGGGAGTTTTTAGAAAATCGCGATTTTTAGTTTTTTTAGAATAACTTCTAAACTGCTCCAACTTTTGAAAATTTTTCTGAACCACCGTATAAAACTGCACAATATTACCCATTTAACCAGATCTCTAGCTGTAAGAATAAGAAAGATACCCATGCAATCCCACTCTATTTAGGACACCCTGTATATTATGTTTTTGGCTTCCTCGTTTAATTTGAAACATCTTTTACGGAGATGTGTGTACACCTATCTTTTTTACGTTCTGATGTCTTTTGTAGCAAAATGTCATGCCAATTGCTTTATGACATGAAAAGGATATAATTCCATTAAATTAAAAAAATGAAATATGCTTACTTTAAGTGGGCACTCATCTAATAACATTTTTGTATGACTAAATGTCAACATTTTCAGCTGCAACATATGTCAGTTAAAGAGGTACCTTTCAAGTACAATTCAAGATAAAGTTTCCATTTTTATATTATTTATGAGAGAAATTGAAACCATTTTAAGGTCAAAATCTAGGATTTTAAATTTTTATCTCAGAAAGTAGAAAAAATAGGTGTACACACATCTCTACAAAAGTTGTTTCAAATTAAACGGGGAAGCCAGAACTATAATAATATTTAGGGTGTTCCATGCTTATAATATTTAGGGTGTTCCGGCTTTAGAGCCGGAAGTGATAGAATGTCGAAAGTATTTCGCCTGAGGAGAAAGGAATCAGCCATAGTTAGATTGTTTTTTTAAATTTTTATCTTATCGGGAACCCCATAAACTTGTATGGTCTATGAATGTGGGACACCCTGTATATGCAATAGCATAATTTCCTTCATACGACTGACAAAAGAACGGACTGCTCTACTTTGTTTTTCAAGCTAAACTGTGAATGTTGAAACCCTATTTGTTAAGGTATATTTTTGCATATTTTAGCTTAATAGCATATTTTTATATATTTTCGTATAAAAGCATATTTTTGCATATTTTTGCATATTTCTGCATATTTCAGTATATTTTTCAGAAAAAAGGGCTATTTTGTAGCATAGTTTTCTCTACAAGAATACACCAAAAAAATTATACCGAGCCATTCAAAAAAATTGCCGGTGACGTCACAACAAATAAATGAAGATGTCTAAAAAAGTTTATTTTCACCAACTTGTAGTTAAAACTGTCCCATTTAATAATAGATATGGTTGAATATTGATGAAAGACCGCAGTTTTTCGGGCGTAAAAGTGTATTTCAACTTAAACGCTGTTAATAATCACTTTCACGTTATATTTTCTGTACCATAAATTAACAAAATAAATACTACGTGTCTCTGTATAGTAAGTTTTTTGATTATTTACGTTTTTCATGAAATTTCATGAAATCGTCGCTTTTTGCCGATTTTCATCTTCATGGATTGTATTTGCAAATATTTGCGCAATTTTAAAGCTTTACATGAATATAGACCTGATTCTACGTGTCACTGTATAGTTTATAATTAAAATTACCAATTATTTACAATATTATTTAAATAATTTGATTCAGAGAAATTATGTTTATTCATTCCAAAAATATATCCTGAAACCTTGGAAAATACTATATCTAATAAGATATAGTACTTATTAATTAACAGATGTTTTATGGTTTTATTGATTATTTAAAATGTACCTAAATTGAATATCCCGCCGTGAAAATAGTTAAAAATTTGCTCCTAGCAGTTCATATGTTCGCTACGAGATGGAGCAATGACATAATTGCTAAGCCATGTTGCCAACACTCCTAACAGAAGTTTGAAATATGCGAATCAAGTGTAAAGGTCATTTTTTACCGCTGTTTTTCAGCTCTGAGCCGACATTATTTTGCGGACTTCGCATTTAAACCGCGAAATATCGTAATTCTTATAATTTTTAATGCAGGATATTCTAAATCTTTGCAACGAGAATGATGATTGCCCCATCACCATGGGCATTATCGTAAATGGTTTTTTTGTGCTATTTTCTGTAATAAGGAAATTAGTTTAGAAGAGTTTAATCTCTTCCCATAATTTTTTATGATATGGTTAACACATTCAATTTTTGTGATATCCTTCCCATACACACAAATCTCGAAATACGCAAAAGAACTACACAATGCACAAGTAAATTGTCACAGGAAGATTTAATAGTCTAACTAAATATATAAAATACAAAATATGCAATAATAATTGTCATAGGGAGGAATTAGTCATACACAAAATACAGACACAATAGTTGTCACAGGGTGAAAGTAAAAAATAGTCACGGGGGAGACAGAAGTTTATAAAACACACACACAACCAAAACGCACAATAACCAAAGCAGAAACAGACGAAGAAAGCACAACCATAATTGAATAGGATTTTCAAATTAACTACGCACCCGAATGTAAAGAAACCTAAATGAATCTATTTGCATGTGGGGTGTTGTTGAAATCTCTAGGGCGAAATGCACGCACTTATAATACTTTAAGAAGGGATAAGTATGTACACAAAATTTGGGTCCTGAGCAGATAAGGAGATAAGTTCTTGGGTCGTTTATAACTGCCATCTTAATACTACCTCTGTTCCATAATAAGTGAGCCATTTGAGTTTTCTTTCAAACTTATTGACACTTAGTTATTTTTTTAATTTATATTTTGATATTCTTAATATACGCAAAACTTATTTTGTGAAAAATAAACATCGGTAATGGCTCACTTATTATGGAAAAAAAATAAAAATCGGTAATGGCTCACTTATTATGGAAAAACTAAAAATCGGAATGGCTCACTTATTATGGAACAGAGGTATTAGTTTTTTGGACAGTTGATGAGGTCACCAAGAGCTTGCTTATATTGACACCAAACATTTGATTTGAAGTCAAAAATAAAAGTATTTAAAATAAATATGGTCTGAGTTTACTTATAGTTTTATTAGGGTGAAATTGAAGGAAACTCGTTTTCCAATGTTATTTCGCGATCGTCACGACAACGAAAATGGAATTGGCTGTGTCAGGCATCTATTTATTTTAAAATAAAAGTGATCTTAAAGTGTAAGAAATGTTTCATATACCTTTTTTGGCTAATAAGCTTACAGTAATCTTAATAAGACTCAAATTTGGTCACATAAAATACAAAACTTGTAAAAGGATTTAGTGAATTTAATTAAATAAATATAACATTTTAAAGAAATTATTCCCTGATATTGAGAGGCCTCTTTACCCCAACTAGTATACGGCATTATTAATAAGCGACAGCCAAATAATTTATGAACGTTGTTAACATAATTACAATCGGAGAACTGATATAGAAAGTTTAGACATTTCTCTACAATTAGACAAAGTTTTAAGAAATAAATTAAAAGTGACTTATTTCTGATCACCTAATCGGATTTATGTGCAGACAAGAATACTCCATTATAATTCAAGATATTGGAACAAAAAAAAGAAGGTGGTTCACAACAATATTAGCTCCAAAGAAACCGAGGGAATTTCCATTTTATGTACCCTGTCTTAATTAAATAAATACAGAAGAAAATTTCACAAATCTGCTAAACAGCCATTCTTTTAATAAACATAATAAATCACCGTTTTATTATTTCCTAAAACTACTCGACTCACTTGTAGATAAATATCTGAAGTTTCTAAATCAGGTCTCAGATTGCAATTATGTTGACCCGTTCATAAATTATCTTGGCTGTCGTGTACATGCAATTCCACATACCGCCTTTGGGTAAAGACGGCTCTTAAAATATATAATATAATATAATATAATAATAATAATAATAATAATATTAATCCCTACTACTCCTCCACCTATGGCGTAATTGGTTACTGTCTTTGTTTGAAAGAGAATTGTTACCCAATTATATAATATAATGTATCGGAAATAGTGTTTATGCTCATAAATTAGCACGCGTCGAAAAAAATCTCGCGCTGCTTCATCGTAAAATTATTTGTGGTCCGCCGCAAAAAAAGCTGGCTATACAAATTAAACACATGGCAACATGTTCAATTTTTTGCACGCAAATTTCGTTAGTAAGGAATGCAAAACATATTACAGAGCGCTTTTAAATCAAATCCCGGCGGATTTATCAACAACTAGAGGCCAGTTTTCGCGCCAAAACCCCGCTCTTAAATAACTAATGGAGTCGCTATAGCTTGGGCATTTTTTATCGACCAGACTGTATTTTAATATGGACACATCAGCGGTTCCCCGATCTTTCGTTAGGCAATTCCACATTCTATCGTCCGGGGTTTACCCATCCAGTAGTCAGATGATTCCCCGTTCTACCGACCGTTAATTCTTACGCAGTGCGCGTCCGATGCACACAGGAATCTATCAAGCTTGGTTGTATATTCCGTGAATAATTAATATGTAATTAATTCAGGCGCGGACTCGCGTAAAATTTTTGGGTGGAAAAAGTTGTTACCCCACCGGGTAACCACAAAAAACCCGAGAACTCAACATTATTTTTTATTTAGAAGTTTAGAAGTTTTTAGAGGGCTTTTAAAATTTACAACTTCAGATATACCAAAAAGTTAATGAACAATATTGTATTGTTTTTATAATTGAATAGGAAACATCATGCAACATTCTGTGAACATCAATATGATTTCAATAAATGAATCTCGTCCGAAACATCACCAAATGAAAACGATTCGAAAATAAAGAAATATTCCAGAACCCACTCCAAAAACAAATTCAGATACCAAAACTGTCATTGGACATTAATGAATTTCATTGAGTGTTTTAAAGACTGTTTTATTATATGTAATTTAAATTTTGAAATTTTGATGGTTTTGGTGGAGGGTTTTTCAACTTTACAACTTCAGAAATACCAAAAATGTCATTGAACATTATTGAAATATTTTTAAATTGTGTTTGTAATTAAAAGCAAATACTATTAATAGTGCCATATTTCTACAATTTCAACATTCTGTGAATATTAAGATTCAATAAATTACTCTCGTCTGAAACATCCAAAATTGGAAACGATTCAATTATAGAAATATTCCAGAAAAACACTCCGCAAAGCTTCAAAAACACCTAAAATATCATTTGGGCATTAATGAATTTCATTGAGTTTTAGTTAAGATTGTTTTATTGCGTGGGACTCGAATTTTGAAATTTAGGTGGTTTTGGTGGAGGGTGAAAGAAATTTACAACAATTTTACATTAAATTTTTTAATTGAAAATCTTTCTAATTGAAAATCAAACATTATGAATGGTGACAAATTTCTACAATTACATCATTCTGTAATATCAACATGATTATATAAATTAATCTCCTCTGAATCATCAAAAAGTGAAAACGATTGAAAAACATAGAAATATATAAAAAAAAAACTTCAAAACATACTGAAATACCAAAAATATCATTGAACTTCATGAATTTAGTGAAGATCGTTTTAGTGAATATGACATCAATTTTGAAAATTAGGTTGTTTCGTTGGTGGGTTTTAAAAATGTTAAGTCAAAAATCTACAGCACCCAATAAAATTGTATACAATTGTGCTTCTTTTTTATACCATGACATTTTTTAAACTCTGAACATAGTCAATAAAACGTCCCTATGTTCAATTAAAAAAACAAACATATGTCATCAATTTGCGAGTAGCTATCCAACCAATTATATCACAAACCTATTAAAAAATCTGTCGATCTGTCGAAAATGATATTAAAGAACTAAAATATCGGATAAGGAATGCTTGCAATGAGTTTGATCTCAATTTTATTAGAAATGTTGTTCAAGGTTTTTACAATAGGCAGGCATATTGTCTAGAACGTGAAGGTGGCCATTTCGAATATTTATTAAAATAACGTATCATTCCTTACCTGTTCCTGTGACCTGGTAAATTATTTGTTCTAATTTGTTTGTTGTGTTTATACTCAACCCATTTGTGGTTGTTAACTTTTGAAATAATATTAAAAATTGTTCCCATTGATGGAATTGGCTATCGGGATAAGTGACTGAAACGACACGCACATTTCTTATGCTCTGATTTGCATGGTATAAATACATTATTTATATCTTTTCTTCTGTTGAATACATTTCTTTAATGTATTTTAGCACAATAATAGTTCTTGACAATAACAACTTGACAATTCTATTATTTTGATTACGCATGAAATAGTTATTTTGACGTTACCTTGGTCACTTGATTACGTCCACGCATTGACCTGTTTTTTATATTGAACATAGGGACGTTGTATTGGCTATGTTCAGTGTTAAAAAAATGTCACGGTAGAGTATGCCCTGAATTTTAATATATTTTAATGATAATAAAATTAATACATAATTGATAATTTCAATTATGAGGGGTTTTTAATGCAAATAAATTCTGAAAGAATTTGAATAATTTCTAGTAGATTTCAGAAAATATAAATTAAAATTTCTATATCGTTCCTCTTCCCATATTCAGAATATTTTTTTATGCAATTTTTAAATTGTGTACTTGCACGATAATTATCAGACATATTATATAGAAAAATCAACTGTAGCCAATAATTCTCAAACTTTTTGACAGTTTAACGAAAATTTCACAACAATATCAAAGAAGGCTCTATAGTGTAGAAAATAAAAAATGAAAAGTCTCCAGCTTTGAAATATTCTTGAAAATTCGACAGTAGTAAAACATGTCTAGAAAATTGAGCACATTTTTTTTTTCAAATTATTGGTTATGGCATACGAAATTAACGTCACGGAAATTCTGAAAGCTTTCTTCATCTTTCTTTGTTTATTTCTTAATCTTTCCCTCTTTTACGCTTTTGGGTGTTGAAGTGTAATTCTATTTTTTATAGAATTTTATCCATTCTTTTCTGTTGCCTGTTAGTTCCTTTGCTTGCTTAAAACTCTTCCCATTTTTCTGCAGCGTTTTGCTTACAAACTTAAATTATGAATATCTTTAGTTAATAAGTCTCAGTGTAATTTGAAATTTCCCAGTGCATATACATTTCATTTCATAATGTAACTGAAAATTATTTCAATTACATACAATGCAAACTATTTTCTTTTATAATAATTTCAACATTCTGAAATAATTTACAATAAGTCATGATGAATACAAAAAGTATGCATTAAAATTTCTATATCGCTTTCCTTTTAATAAGAGGTTTAAAATATTTTTATACAGTTGTCATTTTTCAAATTATGTACTTGTAGGTAGCAGTACATGAATATAAAAATTAATTTTCAGTCAAAAGTTTTATAAAAATTCCAGAAAAATCATGGAAATTCGAATAGTACAGGGTGTCTCAACGCTCTGGGAATGATTAAGTATGGGGTTATTAATCGAAATATCAAAAAAATATTTTATACAAAAGTTGTATACAATAATGAGTTGCACAAATATTGGAATTTATACAGGTTTTTTTAAATGGAACACCCTACATATCTTTGCACTTTTGGATCCTGTGTTACCACACAATTGAAATTATACAGGATCATAGGGGTTGAAACCTGAGGCCTAACAGTTTCTATGTTATTCAAATGTTTATACAAAAATTTATGCATTTTCATTAAATTTTCCTCCTGAAGAATTTAGTTTCGTTCAATTTTGATTCTGAAGTGATTCCTATATTTATTACTTCCTCTGGAATCTTTGCTGCAAAACCGGGCATATGTAATTTTTTAAACAAAATCTCTCTTTAGTAATAAATCAGACGTTTCTGAATAAAGCACCTAATTTATTAAAATAATTAACAGAAAATTTCTAAAAATCAAACCTGCAAGTTGATTGGTTAGCTTTTAATGTCTTGGTAAGTAGGATTTTTGCATTTTACTCAAAATTAGCCTGCTTTTGCATCTATACGCTTCATTTAGTGTATTTTTCAATTTGAAAAATGGGTTGAACCAATAAGGTAGTTTTGTTTATTTCATTTAATTGTGTTATAGTTTAGTCAGAGCATTAGGAGCATATTCTCCACTTTTGAAGAACGTATTTTCATTTCTATATAACATATTTAAAGCGCTTAACATTTTTTTTTTAGCGTATTTTTGGTTTCCCCAGTCAACGTACCGCAAGAATAATTGTCGCTGAGGCCACTTTGGGGGTGAGGCTGGACAATCTCGAGGATGCCAAAGCATTTCGCGGACAACGTATACACAACATTTTTTGTGCAACCAGACATTTGTAATTATAAAAATCTTGCTTTTGCCAACAGTAACGGCCGCTAAATTGGATTTCGCGTCCGGTTGCTCAAGCAATCTGTTAATTATTCTCGGTATTTTATTTATGCAGGGTTTTCTATAACAGCTGGAAAAATAAAATGTCATATAGGAAATTAAATTTAAAAAACCAAAATATCATTTTTTTTATTGTGCTTTTTTCTCATATACAGGGTGTCAAGATAAGGATCATCAGCATGGGGATCTGGGAAACCGTAAAAGTTACAAAGGCCGTTAAATTATAACAAAAAGTTGGGCAATTAAGTGGTCAGAAACATCTTTTGAGAAAACCAGAAATTTCCGCTTACTTCCGGAGATATTCGAGAAAATCCGAAATCTTGCGAATTCGTTATTATTTTTTTCTGAAGTTATTTGACAAGGTATAAAAACCAAAGGCACTTTCTCATTGACACATTTTTAGCTCTACAAGACAGCGTCTACAAATGTTCAGTACAACGTTTTCGAAGAAACCATCATCACCATTATTTTTTTATTACTGAATATTACTGACCACTAAATTGCGCAACTTTTTTCTAATTGTAACTTTTATGGTTTCCGAGATTCCCATGCTGTTGATCCTTATCTTGGACACCCTGTATTTAAGTTTAAATATCATATAGTTTTTAGTTACTATTTTGGTACCGATTCACGGTTAAAATTAGATAATTTTTTTTCTTCGTCGTCATAATTTTAACGCCTACTAATAGAAAATGTTCGAAATGTATAACAAGCTTTTTCTCGAAAATATTAAATTCTTTAACTTAAACAAAAACTAGCGTGTCAATGTTTAAAAAAAATCGCCTTATAAGTGTCTTTGCGAGGTTCGCCTACAATTGTTCTTCCAAAAATACCTCAAAATGGTATTTGCCCTTTTTTCCAACATAAATCTGCAAAAACGTCTGGAACGAAACTTACAAAGGTATATTGAAAGAATATGGGGCAAAAATCAGCGCATGGAGTGGTACTCCTGCCGCGAATTTTAGGTTAAAATCAATTTTCGTACTTTAAATTCGTTAACAAACGAAGTGGCACAACGTTCTGGAGGATAATATGGCGTCGGTGATCTATCTCGCGAGACGGAAAAAGGATAACAATTAAAAAACCTCCAAAATAACGTTAATTTTCTGCTGTTTTACACTTTCCACGACTTATTATTCTGCATCTAGAGATGCACAATATTTTTTTCATTCCATTGATACAAAAACATTTTTCGGGCTTGATTTGTCAGAAAACTCGAGTTTAAATTAATTTATAAGTTAATATTTTTTATATATATATATACAAATTCGAGTTGCCAGCCCCCACCTTCGTACAGCCCTGCATGATATATACTGGAATAAATTCATACAGATTTGTGTGTCATTTCTGATCAAAAACTCAAATTTTCATTAATTTTATTTATTTACCTATATTATTCCTAACAATTAACGTGTTTATCATATTTATTAAACAAGTGCATTCATAATATATTTACATTGCAATTAAATAATAAGTGGAATATTATAACTATAATATTGTATGGTTTCATAAAATAGCAGTATTATTTTTAAAGTGGACGGCACAAACACAAGCAACATGCAATAAATATTTACTCGAACAATAATTTACCATAAATATATATATCCAATTAATGTACTTCTACTACTCATTGCATACCATGTTTAGATTGTGTTATTTCCTTTAAAGTGTTTATCCACAATGTATTTAATTATGTATTGAAGTATTACATTGATACTGTCAATTACACTCGACGACGAAGTTTTATGTGGTGTAACTCATTATCATCATCATGAATTATTTTATAGAAGAAAGTAGGATCTCTCGATCAATTTATTTATTATTGTTGTGTATGCATTACGAGGTAGTCATTCTCGATCAATTAGATCATAGACGTGGCTGTAACCTTTATTTGTCTTTTCTCATTCAGATTTGAACACTTTAAACAAACTTATAATTCTCGTGTAGAGCTTATTGGCAAAGTTCATTAGATTCGCTACAAACAAGACATTGCTGTTTATAATAAGATTTATATTATTAATATTATTATACAGGGTGTTGAAAAAAGATACACCAGAAAACCCTAGGAGGAAGACGGTTTCGTGAAAAATATTTCAGACAAATGTTGTAGGGCTTGGAAAATCTATTTAGTGGTAATATTTTCGTGACTTTGAATTACTTTGAAATTGCTAATAGGTGAAGGTCAATTTTAAAATTTCAAATGGGATGTAAAGAGGTCAAAAATAAAATACACTTTTTGTTGATTATTTTGAATTTTGAAGATCTTCTATGACGAATCCACCTTCAAACTCCTTCAAAAGGGTCCCCATTTGATATTTTAAAATTGACCTTGTTTAAATTGTGCGTAGACGTTTAACTCTTCCAATTTTTATGAATTTCTGGGCGCTAAGTGAGCGAATTACTAAACAATTTTATATGGTTTTCTTTACAACTTGGGTAAATACCTAAATTCTTGCGTCGACAATTGAGGGACGGCGCGTACGATTATTGTAGTTTATTCTAATGAGCAAGGCGCGGATTTCTAGGTATTATGCTATACATCTGTTTTAATAGTAGATACGAATTTCAGGAAATGAAGTAACGTGATAATTTTTTTTGTGTGCTTTTATGCATATTTTCAGTTATTACGCTTATAATTGCTTTAATGCATTTCTTGTGCATATTTCCTTATTTCTTTGTGCTTATTTGCTTATTTCTCAATTTTATAGCATATTATTTATATTAGCTAGGAATATATTTTGTTGCACATTATTGTAATGAGAATTCAGTATTAATATTACACGTTACGTCTAGAGTGCTTGGTTATCACAAAATCATCAACAAAGCGAGCGTGCGTACGTGATATTTGGTAAACAAAGCTTGATTATTTCGGGGATTACCCTATTTTTACGTGCACAGAATGCATCTGGGGCAAGTGTGCTATCAATTCAGTCCAATTTATCTCAATCTTCAGTGCGATGTGCTTGTGCCTTGTGTGTATTACGCGTTTATAAGTTTTCTTGTATAAAATGCCGAAAGTAAAACCTTCCGTCGATGAATGGATACGTGGACATTCTGAAATATGAGAACGGCAAATTAATTTGCAGGGCTTGTATCAAACCGGTAAGTTTTATTTTATGTTGCTATTGGCCTAGGTACAAGCATGCATTATGTTGTAGATTAACTGCGAGAAAAAAATTAACATAACACAACATATCAAAACAACAGTTCATCTGGAAAATTAAAAAAAACACACATCTGCAAGCAGTACCCTGAGTACCCAGCAAGCTATTTCCGAGTCTTTTGCGAGTTCTTTTACACAATGATAAGGAATTTTACTTTGATTTATGCAATACGATGGTATCTTCTAACATTCCGTTAAAAAAACGGAAATAAGATAATTGGAAACAATTACATATGGTTCTGTGTATATGAAACTACTGATCCATGTGATCGGTACATCGCCTATTTAATGATTGGAATATTAAACGAAGACTCCACCAATGCATTTTTAATTAGTTCCAAGCAGTTAGAAAAAACAAATGGCAATACCGTTGCCAAATTCGTTCACGATGGATTAACACTTTTCTTTGCCAAACCCCGTTTCAAATGATAAATTATTATTGATGTTTTCTAATGCCGCTGCATTTATGTTGAAGGCATATTCTAATTTAAAAGTATTGTATGAGCCGAAAGTATTCGGCTCATTGCACAGGTGCAATGTCATATGATGCATTGCACCTGTTGGGCACATGGTTTTAATCGAGTTGCTGAAACGATTAGACTGCAATTTCCCCTGGTTAATGATTTGATAAACGCCGGGAAGAAAATTTTCCTAAAAGCTCCACTGAGGGTTGAAATGTTTAGGGAAAGAATGTCAAATGTACCTCTTCCTCCAGCACCGGTTATAACTAGATGGGGTACGTGGCTAGATGCTGCCTGCTATTATGCCGACCATTTCGATTCATTTAAGGAGCTTGTGTTAGAGTTTCCTGAAAATGTGTCAGAGGCAATTAAAGAATGCCACAAAGTTCTTAAAGATAGGAGGGTTGTACAAAATTTAGCATTCCTAAAAACCAACTATGGTTTTGTAAGCAAAGCGATTGATAAACTCCAAGCAAAGGACACAACTTTGGTAGATGCGGTTCAAATAGTTGAAGATTTTAGGAACGATATCTCAAACGTACGGGGATCTATAGGAGAGATTATTAAAAAAAAATGATGCAGTTTTGTCAAAAAAATCAGGGTTTGTCGAGTTACAAAAAATATCAACAGTTTTAAAAGTAGATTTCGTGGAAGATTTGCTGATAAATATTACAATTGTTCCCAAATTTAAATATGCACCGATTACAAGTGTGGATGTGGAGAGAAGCTTTGCACACTTAAAAAATGTGCTCAGTGATAGGAGAATGGGATTTTCCGTTGAAAATTTAGAAAATCATTTAATTATTAGTTCATTTAAAAATGAGCAGTAATCATTATTTGTTATTAAAAACAAAATACATGCTAAATTAACGATCACAATTGACGATTTCTTAAATGAAGAAAAGAAAGTAATAAGCAGCATTACTAGTTTAGAGAATTTTCCTGAAAATATTATTTGCTGAATTGGCAGAAGTAGGAGCTCCAAAATATATAAAAGCCATAAAAAAAGTACAGTAAATGCTCTATAGCTCTATATATCTAAAGTACTCTGTTGCGCCGCGATAATATCAGTGGGGTCCGGTAAATTGACCGCCCACAATTGACCGCCAACAATTGACCGCCCGCAATTGGCCGCCAACAATTGACCGCCGCATCAATTGATCGCGCTAACAATTGACCGCCCGCAATTGATCGCCATACAATTGACCGCCGCATCAATTGATCGCGCGAACAATTGACCGCCAGCAATTTACCGGCGCATCAATTGATCGCGCAAACAATTTATAGTTTACAAATTGATCGCCAGGCATTTTATCGACAGGCAGTAGTACATATCGTTTATATAGAGGCATTGATCATTTCAGATTGAAAATAAGGTTTTTCTGTAGGTGTTATCTAAAAATAATTATTATTGTTATTTACAAATTAAGTGCAGCTAAAAGTTTACTTTAGTAAATGTAATATGAATCTATTTTATATTATTATAAAAAAAATGGCATTACCTTTTAAATTACAATTAAAGCCCAGTGAAGATCTGTATGCTGGATCTGATTACCATTAATAGATACATATCTTTCTGATAAAACCTGCTTGTATAAATTTTGTGAAATATCTATAATTTAATATTCTCTTCATAAGTACTCCACATATTTCACAGTATAGGAAAAGATAATGATTGGGATTATGGGACAGTAATCCTATGTTCAATGCATTTTGGATTTAAAATGTAAATATTTAATGTGTAAAGCTTTGGGGTACCTATCTATTGGTGAATGGCCCAACTTAGTGGGTTATTCCTTGAATGTGTCCCATTAAAACGCCGAAATGTACAGTTACGTTCAAACGTTTCCATGGACATGGTTCTGTCAGAAAAAAATAGCAGACTATACTTATCTGTCAAAGTTCAAAAGTGAGTATAGTGTCAATGAAATTTTATACTAAAATAACCTAGAAAACGTACTGCCACTGAAAAATCACGGATTGTTTTAAAATTAGAAGACTGTTGATCGATAAAAATGACTGCAAGGCATATTAACTTTAATAATATTTATATATTGAAATGTTGACTGCTAGAAATCACAATTACAACACATCAAAAAAGTTGTCCCAGATTTATATGAACAAGTGAGTTTGAAAGTAACGTTATAACAGTGGCCCCAGATTTATTTGAACAGAACTGTACATATAGTGCAAAATAAACAAAGTGAATAAAATGGTTACTCAAAAATGTTTAAAAAGGTGGCATAGAGGATTCGAAGAACAAGTCGCTGCTCACCATCTAAATATTTGGAAATTTATAGACTGTATTAAAAAAGAACAAAGTATGAACGAAATGCGCATTGAACAATATTTAAGTGGAAGTGACCCGGGGAAATAACAAGAAGTATCGCGATTGTGACGAGCGCATCAAAAGCGTATTTAGTGTATATGATGAAAGGACTGATATTGTTGATTATCTACGAGGATTAGCACATAATATATGTTATTAATAATGTCATATGTATTCTACGTGACCTGTAAAATTAATAACCTACCAATTAAATACTTCCGTATAGGTGGCAGTACCTTCTTTTATTTCTGTATTATTCCATCATAGTTTATAAACTTCCTAAAAGAATCTAGTTTCAATTAAGAAAATATATTATACAAGGCGAGTCAACAGTGTGGGATCGGAGAATATCTCAATACGTTTAAATTAAAAGTTTCAGCATACTGAAAAGCGCATCTACTAAAATTATTTTTAAATATCAATTTATTTATATATATTTTTATATATTTACAAATATCAATTTGTAAACTATAATTAAACTACTTACAACTATACATTTACAACTGTATTACATTACATTTACAACATTACATTACATTTACAACTATAGTTAAATTGTTTGCGCGATCAATTGATGCGCCGGTAAATTGCTGGCGGTCAATTGTTGGCGCGATCAATTGATGCGGCGGTCAATTGAAGCGACGGTCAATTGTATGGCGATCAATTGCGGGCGGTCAATTGTTGGCGCGATCAATTGATGCGGCGGTCACTTGTTGGCGGTCAATTGCGGGCGGTCAATTGTTGGCGGTCAATTGCGGGCGGTCAACTTTCCTAGACCCAATATCAGTATATGTCAGTGTAGAGAAACCAGTCGTTTGTTTTTGAAATTGACCATATATATCTAGCCCAAGCCACAAAAAATAACCCAAAAAACTTATTGTTTTGCCATAACTTTTATGTGAATGTTTTTTTTTTGTTATTTTTCAATAATAAATGCTATCAGGAACTTTACCAGTATTCTCTGAGATTGCTATATAAGTTTTAATCTTGTATTCCTAGTGGGTGTCCAATGTCCATATTCAATGTCTTGGCTGCAAACAAACCTCAAGCCACAAATCTGCGATACGTGTGGTAGCTATTCAACCATTCTAGCAAAATATTAGAATCACAGGTTTGAAGAATCCACCTTGCCAAATGTCGATTCGCGCTGACAGGTACGTAAATACCGATGCGAAAGTTAAAATCCCTTTATGTGATTTGTTTGCGTTGCTGTTTACTGGAGCGAGTGGTGATGAGTTTTGTCCGCCAACAAGAATGTCCGAGGCACCGTGGGTGGGCCGCTTTATTTCCCAAAAGTTCACATACTTCTACAGATTATTTCCATTCTGCCGGCATAAAGGATCGTGTTTTCTGGTCTAATTTGGTGTGCAAAGGCAACAATGAATGATCGCTATCAATTCCATTAAACGCCAGCGATGCACACATTGTTAATTTATCGAGCAAAAGCCGCACAATGAAATTAATACGTTTTGCAGTGAAATAATATATTGCGAGTGAAGTGAAACGAGCGAATGCGTGCGTGGTGGATTTAAAAAAATATGTTTGTTTCACTAATTAGTAACGCTAAATTTGCACTTGTCATTGATGAACAGGTTGTGGCACCTTGGCGACAAATCTAAATTTAAATTAAATTATCCGTTTGATATTTTGTAAGGGGGCACCTGTAAGATGTGATGATATCTCAATGGCAAACAGGCAAGCCAATTCTGTATCATCTGACACTCTTTGTTTGTACAGTAAACACCCAACGAGCCAGTTTAAACACACTACGTAAATATAGTGGGTCAAATAATTACTAATACTCTAAATCGTTGAGGATATTGAGATAGGTCCATGCTTAATTAATTTTCCACCCACACATGTTTTTACACACACATGCGAACGCACTGTGCGAAGAGAGAAAGTTCTAATGCAGTGCAATTAATCTCTGCACTAATGGAGCATCGATAAATTGTTGAAACTCGCGATAATAAAAATCGGATTACATATACTAATAATATAAATATTTATAGTAGGCCTGCATTTTTCGGTGTTCGTGAACTTGAAAAATAAATCCATACAAATTTAGATATATCAATATGTAGCCACGCTTTATTTTTTCAAGTGCAGTCTCAACATCCTATCATCGGACCCAGCGTGGCTTCCTATTTATTTATTATTATAAATCGGCGTATTTATTTTATGTGGTTACAATACCCGAACCTTTACAATATTAGATTTCCCCATAAGTATGCAGCTTTAAAACTTCCACGCGTGCCAGAGAGAAGGATACTTCACCGCCGATCTGTGTACATAATAAGTCAAACAGATCAAATAATACTGGAAAAGCGTTCAGCAATTCTTAAAATACAGTTTTCTATGGATACTACAATATTTACACATATTTACAATGTTCCGCAATTTATGAGTACTTAGTGCGTACGCAAAATTCGGGAAATTCATTGATCATATTTTTTGGTTAAAAATACATTTACTGTAAACACCATTCTTATATTGAAAACAGAACGAGAATTGAAAAACATATTTTATTTCTTATGTCGAGAACAAATATTGAAATTATTTAGGTACAAAATTTATTGTGGACCGTTACTTCTTAATAATTATTTGATATGTTATGCCACAAACTATGCTATAAACATGATATACCTATATGTTTTCAAAACTTCTTAAATAATTTTATTTAAAAGACACTTATGACAGTTATTTAGATGTTTTAAATATTTTTTGTTGAACTTATGACATTGAATTTACATGACATTTGTAAACGGTATTTCTCATTTCTCTCTCATTTCTTATTTCCGATAAATTTAATAATTCCGAAAATTGGGGAAGTTACCACCCATCTATTAAGACGTGGGCTCCAGCTACATGCTCATATTCCCTGCAGTTTATTTTCGCGTTACCTTAATTTTTTGTTCGAAATAGTAAAAGCCTTTTCCTAAGTTTGTAGATCGCTAACTTATTTTTTTAACCTAACCTAGCGTAACCTAACAATTTTCCATTATGGCAAGTCTTTTCTTTTGTTACATTTCCACGGCCTACGGGATGGATTTGATTTTAATTAACATAATCAACTGGTTGTAGTATTTTCATGCGCTTTTCTCATTTTTTATCAAAGTTTTACTTTTTATAACTGTTAAGCAGAGAATGAAAACCTACCGAATAGAATAAGAAACAAAAATTATTGGCGTATGATTTGATATGATAAACACTACGAAAATTCTTTAAAAATAGTAAGCACCACTTCAATGCAGTTTTTTTTTAGTTATAAAAGTATTTCGAGCATTTTCGAAAACAAAATTATTATTTATGCACAAATTCTATAATAAGGGAAGCTTTTTCCTTAGTTTGTAGACCGCTAAATTATGTTTCTAACCTAACCTAACGTAACCTACAAGTTTTCCATACGTCTTTTCTTTTGTTACATTTCCAGGGCCTACTGGATGGATTTGATTTTAATTAACATAATCAACTGGTTGTAGTTTTTTCTTGCGTTTTTCTCATTTTTTATCAACGTTTTACTTTTTATAACTGTTTAGCAGAGAATGAAAAATCACCGAATAGAATAAGAAACAAACATTATTGGCGTATGATTTGATATGATAAACACTACGAAAATTCTTTAAATACAGTAAGCACCATTTCAATACAGTTTTTTTAGTTATAAAAGTATTTCGAGCATTTTCGAAAACAAAATTATTATTTTATGCACAAATTCTATAGTAAGGAAAGCTTTTTCCTTAGTTTGTAGACGGCTAAATCATGTTTCTAACCTAACCTAACGTAACCTAAAAGTTTTCCATTATGGCACGTCTTTTGTTTTGTTACATTTCCAGGACCTACTGGTTGGATTTGATTTTAATTAACATAATCAACTGGTTGTAGTTTTTTTTGCATTTTTCTCATTTTTTATCAACGTTTTACTTTTTATAAATGTTTAGCAGAGAATGAAAAATCACCGAATAGAATAAGAAACAAACATTATTGGCGTATGATTTGATATGATAAACACTACGAAAATTCTTTAAAAACAGTAAGCACCATTTCGATACAGTTGTTTTTAGTTATAAAAGAATTTTGAGCTTTTTCGAAAACAAAATTATTATTTTATGCACAAATTCTATATCATTATATTGAAGAAAAGCACCTTCGGTTCCTACACTTAATTATTATCAAGGAATGAATGATCATTAACCTTAACAATATTTAATTTGAAAATGACAACAAAGATTCGAATGTGTTCTAACTTTATATTTCTATATTATAATATGACAATGATGAAATCATTCAATAAGTTCGTCGAAAATCAATTTTTTAAAGTAAATCCTTCGAAAACGAAATCTTCAAAAACAATATACAGGGTGTCCAAGATAAGGATCAACAGCATGGGAATCTCGGAAACCGTAAAAGTTACAAAGGCGGTTAAATTACAAATAAGTTGCGCAATTTAGTGGTCAGTAATATTCTGTTGAGAAAACCAGAAATTTCCTCTTACTTCCGGAGATATTCGACAACATCCGACATCTTGCGATTTCGTTTTTATTTTTTTCTGAAGTTATTTGCAAAGGTATAAAAAACAAAAGGCACTTTATCACTGTCACATTTTTAGCTCTACAAGATAGCGTTTACACATTTTCAGTACAACGTTACATCATCAACTTAATTTTTTTATATGGCCCGTATAAAAAATTTACACCCTGTATTAGATAGCATTTTATATTACGAATCTAACGTTTATATTACAGTATGTTTTTATTCAGAAAAAGGCAGAAAAAGGCACATTTTGACGTAGAACATTTCTTGTAGTAGGCGTTGAAATGGTCATCATCGAGAAATAGATTATTATCTAATTTTAACCCAGAATAAGTACCAAAATAGTAACTAAAAATTATTTAGCAAGAATAGTTGTTAAACATTACATTATAGATATTTAGAAGCACACTTGTTATTTTTTTACTCTGATATGAGAATTGTTCTGTTCATTTAATGGTGACGAAGACAAAAATTATTACCTAACTTTAATCCAGAATAGATACCAAAATAATAACAAAAAATAATTTATCAAGAATAGTTGTTAAACATTGAAACATTATACTTATTTAGAGTATCATTTAATCATTTAATTATTTTAAAATCCTAAAATTAGGTGATCTTTTTTTAGTTCGTCGCTCATTTCAACGCCTGCTGCATCAAAATGTTCGAAATGCATTAACAAGCTTTTTTTTCTGAATAAAGACATGCGAAACCATAATGTGATATAAATCGTTGGATTCGTGATAGGAATTGCTATTTAATACAGTGTGTACTTTATTTAATATAAAAATATAAAGTTGATGATGGTTTCTTTGAAACGAAACGTTGAACTGAAAATATAAACACTATCTTCTAGAGCTGAAAAAGTGGCAATGAGAAAGTGCCTTTTGTTTTTTATATCGTTTCAAATAACTTCTGACAAAAATAAAAACGAAATAGCAAGATTTCTGATTTTGTCGAATATCTCCGGAAGTAAACGGAAATTTCTGGTTTTCTCAACAGAATATTACTGACTATTAAATTGCGCTATTTTTAAGTAATTTACCGCTTTTGTAACTTTTACGGTTTCCGAGATCCATGCTGTTGATTCTTATCTTGGACACCCTGTATAAGAAAATAATTGAAAAACAAAACCAGAAATTTTTCATTTCATGACATTTCGAGTTTTAATATTATAATTATTTTCTTTATTACAATAATAATTAGTATACTATTGTACTGAACAATTGATTATTATAACAATTTCTGACGAATTCACTTTCGAAACAGTGATTTTCGAAGAATTTATTACGCAGACCTCTACCTACTTCGTAGGTTCACGAAATCAAAACAATTTCTGGTTGCACAACAAACAGCAATTTGTTCTCACTTTGGCAGTAGCAGTTATTTATTATTATCGATACATATTGATGATACATGAAAGTCCATATTGAGCATTTGAAGAGATAGTGGAGTAGTCATGGGGATATACATGAATATTGAGGGTTCCACGAGGCGTAGTTGTAAAAAGTATAGTAATAACAATAACAATAGTTTATATTAATATATAACAATATGAAAATTATTAATAATATTATAATTGCTTATTTAAGCATTTATCGGTAATATTTTTGTGCTATTTATTTATAAATAAAATTTAACATTTTTATAATAATACGAAAATTAATAGCATTGATGTACATGTTACCTATATATTGCGTGTTTTCGCTGTTTATTGGCTGTTTATTGTTACTTTGCAATTCAGTATGTGATCGAAAACATTCATTTGTTTACAACGCCTTAGTTAAAACACTGTGTTTGTGAATTTCGGTCGATTGGCCGCATTTGCCGTTCTAAATGTTAAAGTATTACATAAATACCGCTCATTTTCTTTAAGTTAAAGTTCTTTATAAATATACATACATACCTCTATACTTACTTTATTTCTCTATTTTGTACATATTTTAACAGCGCCGTCAGTTAACATTATAGTATAGAATATGGCCATTATTCCCTGCGATCAACAATGATTTAGATAAGGGGCGGCTATAACTGAATCAGTGTTACAGAACTTGCAAAAAAAAATTAAGAACTTGGATATGCATCCCTACAAAAGACCGGCCTACTATACATTGCTACCACTAGATTTTAACAGACGTCTTGTGCCCTAGCAGGCTTACTTCTAACATCTCAAGGGCTTATTTTATCTAAATAATTGTTGATCGCATGATATAGAAAAAAACAGACAATGTGGAAAAGGAAACCAAGGATATTTTTATTGAAAATGAGATAACTAAAGATTTTGTTTGAATTTTTATGTGGGTGCATTGTGTCATTTATTAACAAAACATTAATTATTTAATACAGTCGGGATCAGATTAACTTAGGTGTGATGAACCGGAATTGGGTTATAGTATTTTTAGGCGTCATAATTAGAGTGAATCCTCTTGATACACAAAATTCTAATTATCATTTTTTTACTAGGTCGCGAGAAAACTGTGATAATCGTCAAAATTTAAACAAATTGCAAAACAATTTATCTACTGCTGCCCTAGTAATAATAATAATATTAATTTTCTGTTCTTTTCTGAAAATATGCATTTGAAAAGTCACTCTTAAAAGATAATGTTTTTGTTTTCAGTTTATTAGACCAGTAAAAAAAATAATGTTCACTACTTTACCAGCGCCTAAATGTGATATAAATCTTGTAATGATATGAATCTTGTAATTTAAAGAACTATTCTAACTGGTTTTTATAGGAAATACGATGAGGCAAATACTACTGATATGTAACAGTTTTTAGTTTCTCAAGAACATTTTGTATCGCTTTCTTGATAAGTAATGCGTGATTTATATTAATAACAATATAAATATTTCTACTACTTCTAAAATACCAGAGAAATAAGCGACTGTTATGACGTGTTCATTAAAATTTAAATGTTGGGTGATAATTATAATATAATAATAGAGATACAAATATGTACGTATATGTTACACTTGCCTATTAATAAGCGCGCGCAAGCTACACACACATTGGCTGCAGAGGGTCGCAATTTGGACTGGCTTACCATTGGCATGTGATTAGATAGGGTGGATTGAGCTATGCCCTGATTATTGATTGTACATTTCCACTGCTTCCAATTTAAAAGTAAATTGCGTTAGAAGTTTCTATAACAATATGTTTTTTTGCAATTTTCCATTGAAATGTCCTCTTTTTATCTTTAATTTTTAATGTCAAAACAATTCTCCTTTTTCATTGTTTCAATGAGAGGAAACCAACAATTGTTTCAATAATGCGAGCGAAAAATTGACGTTTACCGAGGACCGTCACTTTGTCGCGCGTTGCTATTGACAACTAGTACACAATTCTCGTAAACACTTTGTCGCTTATGAATAATACAATTTTATCAGTTTCTTTACAAATTGAATTGAATAGCGTTCGGCAGCGCAGCAGTCAAGTCGCACAGAATTCGTGGATGGGGCAATCAAAGACGTGACATTTGCGAAAACGTCTCTGTTTACCGATGCTTGAGGCACGTCTTGAACTTGATCGCTCGATCAATTACATGTCATTTAAAAAGTAAATCATAATTAGTCTCGGGCACAAATAGTTTTTTAGTTGTCTTGGAAGTAATTAAAACATGTTAAGATATTGAAAACAAAAATTGTTTAAATAAAAAAAAAATCTACATGTTCTTCACTTTAGAAATTAGTAAAGTAAGTGGAGGCAAGTTGACTACTCCTTTGTAATAAATTGATTAAAAGAAACGAAATAACTATTTCGCTTAATTTAAAATTATCTAAAGGGTGTCCTAAATTGGACGCCGAATTTAAAAATCGGTAATTTTTGTTTTGTTTTGCAGTTGGTAACCTTGATATTTTGCAGTTATAATCTAACAGTGTTATTCAGAAAAAAATTAGCCGCGGTTTAATGGTGGTTTAATCTTAGTACCCTTGGTAACCCCTTGTAAAACACCTGTGAACCACGGTTTAAATTTGTATGAATACACTGTATGAGTCTTCAGACTCGCAAAAAATAACCAAAAGTGGCAATTTATTTGCTTGGCAAGGAATGCAGTTTAAGAGGTACTATAAAATTAACCAAATGAAGTAGTTCATGTATTGAAAAAAAAAAACGTAATTTTAATATCTGATCCGAAAATGACATACATTTACAAAACTATAAAAATAGGTATCTTCTCTGAATTGTGCTATTATTTCATCCCGAATCAAGCAATATTTTTTTAAACAATAATGAATTCCTTATATTTCTATTAGCTTTAGTAGAAACATGAATTATAAATGATAATTTAGTTTAGTTGAATATTAGTATAGGTAACAGAATTAGAAAAAAAAATAAGAAGAAAACAACAAAATATATAAAAAATACTTTGCTCGTACTGAAAACTTGAATTTTTCAAATGTATGGCTTGAACTCGGCTAGACATGTGTTTCTAACATTTTTTGTAACATTCATTTTTAGTCGTGGAGGACTTGAGCCGCTGACCACTAAGCACACATAACCCCTTCACGGACTCAATTCATAAATATCCCTGCTTACATCGAGAATATAATGCTAGATTTAAACATTTTGAGGAACGTGCTGCTACAATGAGGTTAGTTATTCAGCAACATCTGGTGGATATCTCAAATGTATCTGATGATTGTGCTATCAGAAGATAATACTTTAAAATCTCTGTTTGACACTAAGAAGGATTTCGGTTAAAAGTGATGGAATACGGTTGAATGTTAACGCCTATACATACAGGCTTAATGTACACTTGCTTGTTTTGGCAATTCTAGGTATTATCAATTAACTTTTGCTATAGTGGAACAAACGAGATTTGCTCAAAATGATAACAAACTAATCCAAATAGCTTCCTTTTTAATTTACTTAATTAAAATTAGTAAATAAAGGGTAACCTTGTTCTTATATTCTTATATTTAGAATACTAGAACCAAATATGTCTACATCACAACTAAAATTATTTCTCAAACAAAATTATAAATATTGATTATTTTGTAAATTATGTATATTTATTGTATATTAGGAGGTCTTCCCTTGGATAAATAAATCAATAAATAAATTTTAAAAAATTATATACAGTTTTGTGGTGCAATGACCAATCATGAAAGTGTTATCAAACTGTTTTTATTTTAATTCGCTCTTTATGGTTGTATTTCTATAATAAATATAATAATCAAGACGATCGTTATACATTTGTGTACGATGTTGTTCCTCCTCAGAGTAGGCTAAGTTAAGGTGGCCAGATTTATTTGCTCTTCATTAATGAATATGTGTGTAAAATGGTGACGACATTTTATTGGTACATTGAAACATCGATTCAATGAGCCATGTTTTTAGGCCAAAATTAGGATTTTATGCGATATTTTTGTAAAATATTTTGCATTTTTGGCCAATTTCCACATGTAATTCAGATTTAATTTAGTTTTTCAGTAAATTTAATGATAAATTAAATTTAAAACAAAAGAAAATTAATAGAACAAAATAATTTAGAGAATGCCCCTCCAATGGGCATCGGAAAATAAAAATAAAATTTCCATTGAAAATAAACATAAAATTTGAAAATTAAAAGCAACAATAAAATAATAAATAAATAAAAATAAATAATAATGTTACTTTTTTAAATTTCGTTTACTTCTTTTCCTTTAATTTTTTCATTAAATTTACTGAAAACAAAATTAAATTGCGAAAAATTGGGTTAAAAATGAGAAAATTATTACATGAACATCACAAGACGTCCAAAAATTGGCCTAAAACCATGTCAACTTCAGGAGGTTATGAAAATAATGCTAGTTAATATAGCTAAACCCCGCGGGGTTTTGTTAGTCTGTTGACCTATTTTGATTTCGCATTGGAGCCATTTGGGCTGGAAGCGATGACCTGAAAATTGTTGCACAGTGTAATAGTCATCAAACTTTTGTTTCATTATTTTTCTTCTAAAATTAATAATAAAGGCTCCAGAGAGGAGGCTTCTTACTTTTGACTCACCCCGTATAATATTATTATATAAATAATTGCGGAATCATGCTAAAAAAACCTTTTTTTTCTTCTGAAGATAAAATCTGTAGACCATTATACAAGTGAGTGAATCAATTATGGAACATATATAAAATAAAACTGATTTTTTTTTTTCTAAAAGTAAATATTGTATACATGGACCAACTAGACCCTAGTTCGACCAGATCTGTTTCCTCATTCCGAAGATGTTGCGCTACTGTACATTTTCAGAGGTTTAAAACTTTCATCAAATTGTAAAGCTTGAATGTTTTTTATTGATTATTTCATTCTCCCATGAAATCATACAGTTGTGAGAATCTGATTCGACGATCACAGCCAATCATCTATGAATACCTACATACCTACGACTATCCAAAATAGTCACCTACAATTGTCAATGCTTATAGTTTCTGGGCATTTTGTATGCTCAACATTTATACTTTATTTTTTCTAAACTGGCGTTCACGTCATCAAACAGCTGTGTGATGAGGTTTTTTCGTACCAACGTGATTGTCGTCGAGAATATACATAACAATAGTTTACGAATCGAAATTAATCTGAGGATCATTTGTTACATAACACTGATCACCGGTGGTTATAAATAGGTAATCGGTGTATTAACCGTGGACACAATTTTCGCCTGCCAATCATGTAATAAATCATGTTATGTTGGCGGCCGTGATATTTTTTCGGCGACGATGCCACATATTTTTCACTAACACATGCTCATACATGTTTTTTATAACCAAACTTATTTGACGTTTAACTTGTTACATTTGATCGATTATTACAATTCATATTATGTCATTGTAGATGTTAAACCATAACCACAAGATTGATATCTGTACGATAAACGGCAGAGAAGTCGACGAATTTGATACGAACCGCACACTGTCGCACAAGATTGCACGGGCACAACCTCTGATTGCAGCCATTTTTAAATACCTAGGACAGCTGGCAACCTTCTAAAATTGTGTCATCATTATTATGATTATTATTTTGATGACGTGAACGCCAGTTTAGAAAAAATAGAGTATATTAAATGTCGACCAAATGTATGAAATTAATAAAAACTTTAGGGCAGTCTGTCAATACTGTCATTATATTTTAAGCGCCACATTTGAAGTTTAAAGGTTAATTTATTTTTAAAGTATAATAAAGATGGTTCACGAAATAATCCTCCTAAATACCACTCGAACTGAACAAATTCGCGACTATTTATTGTTTTCTATTTTCCTCGTGCGCTTGACAATTAGGCTGGACCAAATTTATAAAGTTAATAAGAGCGATAGAGGAGTGCTTGGTACTGGGGATTCTATCAGATTATTAACTGCTTATTTGGCCTCGTCAAATTGACATTATTTTTTATGGTTCCTCCATTATGGTTTAGTGAAAATAGTCTGACTGTGTGCTTTTTCGCGATAAGTCAAAAACTATGCTCAACATAAATGAAAATAAATATTAATAAATTAACAATTTTAGAAAAAAAATATATTTGAAAAAGTTTCCAATAAAGCAATAACAGGATTTGGGTAATAATAATATTATAATGCTCTTATAACGTTTGTGTTTTTTATCAAATTTTTGAAAAGTATTTCTATAAAACTTAAATTCCACTTTTGGATTTTGGATGTTCTGCCGACATAAGTTTTTTTTTTATTTCAACAAAGAATTCTGTATTATTATTATTTTACATATCTATGTACTATCGCTTCTTAAACAATAACATATTTTGCGGTATGCCTTGGGGCCCTATAAATATTGGTTGCCTCAGGCTGACAATGTTTAGAATGTATAAACCACGTAAACATTCCATCACTTTTTGCCCTGGTTTAATAATCTAAAACTAGATTAAAGTAAAAATCAATGTTTTGCGTATTTTTAGGCACAAAAGCGGGATTAATTCGTGACTACATTTTTCTTTCGTTTTTTAAGGGATGCCTCCACATACGCCAATTTGCTGCGTTTGTCATTGTGCCTCGCTATCGGGAGATTTCAGTGGTCTGCGGCCATGTGATAATAGAGACATCTCCATGACAATACAACTTGCTCATCCGCGAATATCCCATCCCATTTTGATATGCTAATTGGCGCTTTGAGCTAGCAGTTATCTCAATACACCCCCTTGTACCATGAATATTCAATTGTTGGCTGGAAAAATATAGGAGGATCGCGAAAATTTTGCCGTCTGACGGTAATTTTGGAGAACAGTTCAAACGGACGCTGCCACAAAGCGGTAAATACAGTGAGGGAGAAGAATAATATAATAAAATGGTTATTTTATTTTTTCAGCGGTGCACATGCTGAAAAAAAGAGCGGAGACGTTAAGCTACCGATTGTTACTAAAAGTGTCCATCAGGTTTAAATCGACCATGAGCGAGCGATCAATCTGCCGGAGAAATGAGCTACATGATTGTTGTTTCACGTGGCGTTGGGGGGTTAATACTCTTTATAGGTTTGCTATTGTGCTCTTTTTTGGCTGTGCACAATAGAACCTGTGCGATGTTCTTTTATGGATGAACTATATTTTCTACTGTCGTATTCAGGAAGGCTTCCTGAAAATGTGAAAGTCGTAGTTATTTTAAGGGTGAGCATTACGTCAATCGTTGGAGTGAATAATGCCGAGGGAATTGTGTGTAAGTACCAATCGTTAAGGAAATTAATGCACCTTAATTATTAGAACATAAATTAAGGAAATGGTCCTAAGCCAAACAAATATTATCGCCATGTGTATATATGACGTTAAATTATAAGCCAGAGGGCGCAAAAACCACTTCACATCACGTGCACCACCGTAACCCGTCCTCGTTCCCAACTAAATATAGATCGCACTCAATTGCCACGACGGATCGAACATGTCAGTTATCTAAATAAGTTTAGAAACGTGTCCATCTTACTCACGCCTAGGCAACTGACGGAAATTAACCACTGATAGACGAATTGATTATTATGCAGCTCCGATTTTAGGTTTTGAACGCTCAATTTAAAATTAATATTTTATTTTATAAACACCCGGTAATTCGTGTTCAAACATCGGCATTATTAGCACTGTAACTTGTTTGGATTAAGCCATGCCCACGATCGGAATTGCATAATGAACTGCCACATCTCCTCTATGGAAGAGCTGCAGAAAGGCGCATAATAGAATAGCTGCAACAGTTCCCATTTCACAGGCGTTAAATTCACAAAAGAGAGGGCTCGAGGGGATTTCAAAAGCCCCAAGTTAGGTCCTACACGGGGTATTCCTGACCGCAATAATCCCTTGCACACTGTTGGACCACCACGGAGGGACAAAACATACTGTTCGCTGCAGATAATGCAATTTTAAATAGATACACGCCGCTTGCCGAATCGTGCCTTTGGGGTTATTCCAAATTGATTCGGATGGGACAGTTGCCATCGCCACAATTTGTGGGATTAAATTTTAATTAATTTTACAACGAACAAACGTATTCTGGCTACATCGATGCAGTGACTCAAAGGTTATTAATGATCGGTTGGTTCTAATTAAGTCATTAGAAAACGTATTTTCACTAGTCATCACGCGGACTTTTGTAACACGCCGAGTTAAAGATAATCCCATACATTTCAAGATTTCATCGACGATAATTAGAGAGTATGATTCTAGTAATTGAATGTTTGATGAAATTATGCGCCCGGCGTTGTTGAATATAAATAAAACGCTTTTCTTCGCCTATACCTATTGTGTACTTCGCAAGCCATTAATCATCTATCAATAGTAATGATAAATTAGGTGTAAGAAGTGTATAGCATTTTATGTACAATTATTTATATATTAATTATTATTAATGTTTCTTAACCTGCAGTAATATGTTATGAAACCCGTATGGCGTAGTAAGTTAAGGCTACGACTAATCAATAGTCGTGGTTTGATTTTCAACCTACCTCACGAGCCTCACTGTCACTACTAAATTTTGTAAAATATGCTATAGAATACTCGCAGTTAGAGCAAAAAATAACAATTTTGCAACTGGGCGATAATCGAATAATACTCGTAGATTCATCAAATCAAATCAAATATTAGGATACCCAGATGATTGTATCTTAGCAATAATGATATAATTATAACATAAGTCCGCGTCGCGAAGTAACTTAAGGCTTTGACTAATCAAAAGTTGCGGGTTCGGCCAGTCTGTGCAATATTAAAATCATTCCATCCCTCGATAAGGTTAATCCTTTATCACCCTTGGTAAGATCCCTGAACATAGCAGTCGATACAATTATTGTCCAAATAAATCATTTGATTCATTTTCGCTAAAATAAAAGAAGTTACACGATAAATCATATGTTGCCTACATCAATTTTGGTTTTATAGTTTTGTTTCAAATTTCTTTACATTCGAGCATTAACTCCTACATCACATAGGCAAATGTTACCCGATGTAACATTGGGTTATGCTTCCTGTGTTTTAATAGGTTCTTGTATGTATTATTATGTTATACAGCGCGAGTCAATATTCACTCCCCAGCCCTTGGATATGTGGTCTATAATTAAAAAGAAATGAAGAATATTAAAATCTCGAAAGCGAGGCCGTTTTCTGTCAAATTGAATTGAAAATTTAAATAAAAGTTTAAATTTTGGATTGTTTTGTGAGTTGGATGACGGCGGTTCGGAAATAGGGTCTACCGCGATTTTTCAAAAACCTTCAAACTGAACTCTAGACACATCAAAAACATCATTGGCACTAATTTTTGTGTTGAGGCAAATCGTTGTGATTAACAAATATAATTTTAAAATTAACGGCGTTTGAAAAGGTCCCGAAAGACCGCCATATTACTGTGTCGTCACTACGCACGTTGGCGTTCAGCTGTTAGCATTGCTTACAATGGAGCAAGAGAAAGAAAACGTCGCTTTTGCGAAAAAAGCGGCGAATAAGTATTGCATTATGCCTGGGTGTGATAGCAGCAGTAATTGCGAACAAATTAAGTTGTTTATAAACGTCCCAACAGGGGATATACGGAAAAAGTGGTTACAACAAGTCCGAAGTGATTCCGCGAGTGTCTCTTTGACGTTCCACTTATATTTTTGTGAAGACCATTTTAATGTAAGTACATAATTTTCAATAAATTATCGACGAAATTCGATAAATATATATAATTAGCTATCATCATTAGTAATGGGTATTTAAGGGGATTTCCGATTAAATATATACATTAGTAATAACATAACCTCAAAATAGTTTTGTGGGTTCCATTCTAAAACAATACCTTCCATATAATTAATACTTTTTAAAAGTACTGTGAGATTTTGTACAATATGTTTTTACAAAAACGTCCTCATTATAAATAGATATTCTTTTTTTAATTTTTGAACACTTTCAGTTTAGTTAAAACTAAAAAACATGTTTAAACAATATTTGTAGCAAACTGTTGATTTTAGAAATTTGTTTAGATGATTAATAATTGCAAATTTTGAAATCAGAATTACCAATTCGTATGAGATGTAGTATATATTGCAAACTTTCTAAAGTATTTTATTTGTTCTTACAGCTGGAAGAGGATTTTTAAAATTATATGCGACCCCACTCGTTTTAGCTACGTTGAAAAAATCACTTTTTGAGAAAAAGTCGGCAACCATTAACACGTGAACTTCTGGCAGATTATCTGACTGTCCCTTTACGAACCCATCAGAACTTATTTTATGTCAGAATGGATTCTGAGTTGAATTAATTCACAACTCCTATCCCTTATGCACTGACTCCCGATCGCCAACATGCGTAATGACGTCACAGTGCCGCTCGGCAAATAACAGCATTTCGTCGGTCACGTGACAAAATTTGAAACTTTTGCGATATTGTATGTTGTTTGTTGATAAGTTACAATGAAAACAAAACGTTTTTTCTGTGGGATGTTTAATTACAGGTTATAAATATTGTTTTTCAGGAAGACCCTATTGTTGACCTTGTACAACGATCGACAGCAAGAGCGTTATCATATATAATACAACGAGTGGAATCATGACTATCGATAATCGCGTAAGTTGGGACACGAAACATGTTGTCAAATATTAATTCCACGAGTCTGAAAGACGAGTGGATTTATTTGACAACATGTTGAGTGCATCAACCCATGCGATTATCAATAGTCACGATTCCAAGAGTTGTATTCGTCAGATTATATCACGAATGAATAATTTAATACTTTCGTAAATAGAAACTTAATTATTATGTTGCAGAACTCGGTAAATTGGGCCCAAAAATACTTTTGAGACCTTATAGTATTAGATGGTTTGTGATTTTGTATGTTTTCTGCAATATTTTTTAAGGAAGAATCACCGAAGCGCGACATTTTGTCAATTGCGACATTTCAGTTGACACTATAGCACACCAGATGTGCAGAGGACCAAGTGTGATTATCACTTATTAGCCAATTCGAGTTGTGATTATCAGCTATTAGGCGGTCGCTAGGATAGGGAAGAAACGCATTTGAGTGATATAATCATTATAAGCGCCTTATCAAACTTTTATCATAACGAAGTCTTCTTTTCGAATTCTTTCCTAAAGCTTTCAATGTTTTCGGAAAGAGAAACTAGTCGATAATTTGAATGAAACATTATTTTTGATCATACCTGCTTTATAATAGTTGGTTATGATATATAGTACAACAAGTGGAATCATGACTATCGATAATCGCGTGAGTTGGGACATGAAACATGTTGTCAAATATTAATGCTAATTAATAATCATTATTTTATTAATTAAATATAATTATTTGACAACATGTTGAGTGCATCAACCAATGCGATTATCAATAGTCACGTTTCCAAGAGTTGTATTCGTAAGATTACATCACGAATGAAAAAAATAATACCTAGTCTAATACCTGGTTTTTATACCTAGTCTTATCTGATCTGGGCCAGTTGCTCCTGCGTGCTGTTCTCGGACAAAATGTATTTCCGAGAGTTGCAGAACTCGGTAAATTGGGCCCAAATATACTTTTGAGACCCTACAGTATTATATGGTTTGTGGTTTTGTATGTTTTCTTCAATATTATTTAAGGAAGAATCACCAAAGCGCGACATTTGGTCTAATAGTGGCATTTCAGTTGACAGCATAGCACACCAGATGTGCAGAGGACCAAGTGTGATTATCACTTATTAGTAGAGGTAGGATAGTTAGGCAATTTGCCTTTTTCTTATAAAAGGTATGATTAAAGGCAGGCCCAGCGCATTATCTGTTTACCATAGAAAACATTTAAAAAAACCTAAATTATTTGTTTTTATTTTGCCTTTTTCGCATAAATTCGAGGTTTTTGCCTTTTTCGGGTGCATTTTGCTTTTTTTACCTTTTTTTATGCCTTTTTAGGTGGTTTATGCATTTTTTTATTTCGATTTTGGAATACTTGAAAAAAAATTCTTTTATTAAGATGTAATTAGAATGCTCCGACGCCCAACTTCTACTCTTCAAATTTTTCAGAAATAAAAAAGGTATATAAAATATTTAATGACAGCTAATCGGGAGTACATTTTTTTTCCTGTTTTAGGTCATGTTTTCATTCGATGCTTCGAATTCCAGGGCAATATCAAAATCACAGCAAGCTTTCAACGACGCAAATGTATTAAATGTTCTGACCTACATACAAACATATTTTTCTTGAATACCGCAAAAAATCGAAAATTTGGAAAAGATTGGATTAAGCCTCATCGAATCTCTTAAAATCATCGATGATGCAATCATACTCACGTCGGGTGCTCCGGGTCCAGCAGGAAAACTTATTAATGAAAAACTAAAAACAGTTTTTCAAAAAAATTCAGGTTTAGATGAAATAAGAAATATTTCAAAAATGTTAAATGGTACCGCTTCGTGTTCCGAAGTACTTGTATATAATAAACTCTCTCCAGACGAAATAAGTTCACTGAAATTTGCTCCTATAACATCATGTGATGTAGAAAGATCATTTTCCGTGTACAAACAAATTCTCAGTGACAGGAGAACTAAATTAACTCCAGATAACAGAGAAAAATTACTTGTTACGGGATGGTTCAAAAATAAAAATGTATAATTATTATTAACAATTATTTATTTTTATTTAATAATTATTAATATTTCACATGGTCCCAATAAAAAGTTGATTATTTAAATATGTTTCATTTCTTACAGTTCTCTAGATGTGTTTTCAGTTTCTCCTCGGCCATACCTTGGTATTGTGTTTTTGTGCACAATTTTTGCATTTCTTGCGTTTTTTTTAATTTGCCTTTTTGGCCATCTTTTTTGCCTTTTTGGTCACTTTTTTTCGCCTTTTTGCCTATCTTTTTTGATGTTTTATTTTGCCTAACTATCCTATCTCTACTTATTAGTAAATTCGAGTTCTGATTATCAGCTATTAGGCGATCGCTAGGATAGGGAATAAAAGCATTATGAGTGATATAATCGAACTAATAAGCGTGGCCAATAATCGGTCTTTCTAAAGCTGCCCAGTAACAACACATTTATTGACCAACTTACTTAAGGCAGTAAACGTCAGGCAGTACTAATTTTTATTCAAATGAATATTAAATGTACACTTACTAATGCTGGAAATTCGAAAAATAGAAACCAGAAACTTCAAACTTATTATTATTGGTTATTTGGAACTAGCAGTTTCAATCTTTAGAATTTCGTCGACGACCTTGACGTCTATAGCAGATGATATTGATGCTAGCCATTTCCATGTTAACAAATAAAAATGACTTCCACGGGCATCTACTTTGTAAAATGAATCAAAATGTTTCTAATTTTCTATTTCTTGCCACACTGTGGTGCAGGTATAATTTAAAAAAATGATACACGTAAATTAGCCCTTTTTAAGCACCGCGCCGTTAAAAGCACTCCGCATCGCGTCGTGCTCTTAATCCCGGCAAGCATGCTTGAAATACTCTCTGATGCATTGGTACCATAATACACTAGTTTTTATTTCTGCAGGTTTATTGTCACTTATGTAAAAAAAATCACGACATATGTACATATTTTCACATGTACGAGGATATGAATAAGGCCGAGTTGTTTCATCTACTTATAAAGGTTGTTAAGCTACCCACGTTCCCCACTAAGCTCACTGGACAGCGCAAAACTTCTTTATTTTACGGAAAATACAAACTACAAACACTGCATTTTTACTGACAGTGGCATTTATTCCAAGTAAATGTCAAACTTCAGTATTCTGAAACGACTGAATATAGTCAAACTATTTTATTTAGCGAAAAGCGTACATGATATAAACTTCAGCGATAATAATACTATTGCTATAGTACAGAAGAGGTAGAGATGCTTTATTATGCTGTGTGTTTAGATAGATAAGTAAGAATGTGACATCATTAAAATTATTGTCATTGCAAGCTATGTTGCCACTTTTCCAATTTATATCGTTCCTTGAGAAAGTATCATCAAGGTACATATTTACAGGTAGTAAATGAAAAACTTGGTAGCTTATGAAACACCCTGTGTTTCAAAATAGCGAATTGTTAATTAACCGAGAATTTAAGACATCCGCACGGAGATTACAAATGGATTCAGTAGTTTGTCTCTAACACCGTTATGGGTACTATATCCGAGAGATAACTTATAGTCAACTTAGGAATCAATAGTGCACATATACAGGGTACAGTTTATCCGAAAAAAATCAAATATTTCCAAAACTTATATCTAACTATATATTTATCTACTACTGCATATTTTTTATTTGAAAGGCTTTCTCAAGGTGATTTCGAAGCCAGCTCGGAGTTTTAAATATATTTTTAGCAACACTTTAGTCACACTTTTGAACTTGATCGTGAACAATATTTTTCATCTTTCAACATCATCCGTAATAAGCGAACATAGGATTTGATTATTTTCTATTTTATACTTCTTTTGCATTGTTTGTATTTATTCTACTTTATAATTTAAAAAATATATTAGATTCTTGTAAGAGGCGAAATGTTAAAAAACATGTTTTCGTAGTACTATATAGGTTTTTGTATAAAAATTATTCAAAAATGAGGTTTGATTATTTTGTAGTGCGCAAATAAGTATAACATTGGGAATAAAGTCCAAAGTAGACATTAATCTTATTTTATAATATGAATGAAAAAAAAAATAAACAAAGTAGAATTTTCAACTTTTGTACTGTCGCCGGTGTACCACTAAAACAATTGAATTTGTATTTGAAAAATACAAGATTCGTAAAATATAAACAAATTAATTCAGTTAAGATTAGTTATTGTCACAGTTACGAAAGATAAGCATGTTTCGCAAACTATTATGCATGTGTGAACAGCATAGGCGAAAACATAATGCAGAAATTCGAATTTTCGAAATATTTCAAAAACTTAAAGAAAAACATATTTCGAGAATATGGTTGTAAAATACTTTTTTGTAGTAAATTGTCATGCCATTGGCTCTATGAGATAAAAAGTATGTCATTCCATTAAAAAAATTAAATACATTTCATTTAAGTAGGCACTTAACTAATGACATTTTTGAATGACTAATTGTCAAAATTTTCAGCTGCAAAATATATCAGTCATAGAGGTACCTCTCACGTACAATTCGAGATAATTTTTCTGTTTTTATCTTATTTGTAAGAGAAATTATTGCCATTTTTCATAACTTTGAGGTAAACATCTTGGATTTAAATTTTTATCTCGGAAACTAAAAAAAAAAATGGTGTACATACATATCTACAAAAGATGTTTCAAATTAAACTGGGAAGCTAAAAACATAATGATATATAGTTGTGTTCCGTTTAAAGAACAAAATTTGATTGCTACTTCCGGTAGAACCGGAAGTGATAGAAGCTTGGAAGTATTTCACGTGAAGAGAATGGAATCAACCATGTTTGGATGACTTTTTTAGTCAGTGTCTCGAATTTTTAGTTATGCACAGTCATGCTCACATAAATCTAGTACAATAAATTAAGTTACAATAGCAATTTTCTATGATAATGTGAAATTGTTTGTACTAGATTTATGTGAGCATGACTGTACGTAATATTCTTGCATATGCATATTCTGTAAACGGCTTCTATGGATTTCTTCCAGCATGTTTTTGTCCATTTTGAGTAAAATTTTAACCCAATCTTCCAAATTTTGTTTCGATGATAAATGTCAATAAGTTTCGTTAAATACTACACAAGTTCGTTTAATATTTCTGACGCAGTTGCCATGTATAAAAAAAAGTAATAAATTCATAATTTATTGATTTATAAACCATGACACTTTTAAAATACTAATTGTAAAAATTTTCAGATACAAAATATTTCACACATAGAGGTGTCTTTCAGGTGTAGTTCTTCTTCAATCTTTCAAAACGTCTTTCTAAGGTAACATTTTTTGAATCTATTTTATATTTCAGAAATTAAAACCGATAAGTGAACATACATCTCTACAAAATATGTTCAAAATCAAATGTGGAAGAAAAATACATAATAACATATTGGGTGCACAAAAAGAACATAAGTTGGCTACTTCCAGTAGAACAGGAAGTGATAAAAGGTTAAAAGGTCGAGGAGGACGGAATCAGCGGAATCACGGAATCATGTTTGGGTGATTTTTTTTCATATTTAGATTTAATCGGAAATCCCATAAACTTTTAACGGAAGGTTTCCGTGAGACTGGGTGTATTTAAAAAAAACTGTATAGTGTATTGCTTCTTATGCTGTAACACACATAATTATTAGCAGTTTAATATACCTAACACACAAAATTGACAAAAATGTTGAATTTCGCAGCATTTGTGGCAATGGAGGGAAACATGTAAGCTGCAACAATCAAAATAGCAATAATATTTTTTCTTAAAAAGTACTGACTTTACAAGATTACATACTGATTTATAATGTCATAATGGATTCATTGTTAAATCTATTTTGAATGTTTTTATTTGGGAATTTTATTGTCGTATAAAAGATCCTATTCCTGAGATCATCTTAGTTCTCAGTGTCCATTCACGCTTACATTTACCGGCTACGCTCATGTCAATCTAATTTAGAAAATCACTTTTTACTAATGGCCGAGGATTGACCTAAATATAGTGAACTCGCATTACACTGTCAGTCGGTTATTTCCTGTCAAGTATTTAGCACCACAAGATTTTAAAATAATTCCTAATGGTAGACAGTTAATTCGATTGCGTTAATCCACCGATGCAGTGTTTGACGAATAATTTATTTCTATGTATATATATATTTAAAACCCGTACGATAATAATTGAATATATTTTGTTCTATTTTGGGCGTTTTATACATCGACGAGTTCCACTGCGGCCGAACGGGGGCTTTGTTTACAGAATGCAATGACTTACATCCTAAGTAAGGCCACACATCGTGAGACCCAAAAGAACTGCATCTAAACAAATTGAAAGCTCTTGTCGTTTATCTAAACATTTCACGTGTTTAAATTATTTTAATATACAATATATATCCATTTTTTCCCCTACTTCTCAAGTGTTAACAATCCACAATTACTATAGGTTAATTATTATTAGTTTTAATCTGCCAATAATAACATTAATAGAAGCGAAGCAAAAAAAAGTTTGTAAGTATGGCACGGCGGTATTTGGTCATAGCAGCATAAACAGGCCTTCGTTAAACAAATGAATTAAACATAATATTAGTTTCAATAGTTGTGTCGAAGTTCAATTCTCGCAAAATGCATTATTATAATTGTTCAATTTTCCCTTTAGAAATATTTGATTATAATGAAGAGATGTCTATAATATGCTCCAGCAGTCATATTTTTATGTAGTCCAAGAAACATTTTAACGTTATTTGTACGTTTGAGATTATAAACTATTTTGATTTACTGGCATACATCGATGCTGAAGTACGCAAGTAAGTTGTTTTGGACATCACCATTCTACGATATTATAATCCAAGGTTGTATGGCACATTCTCAGAAATGGATCATTATAAGTCGAGTGATAGCAGAAAGTCAAACAAAATGATAATAATAATTCATATTTGGCAAGGCACATTTTTCGAGCTGGATTCCTTTTACACTTTACGTCCGTGAGAAACAAAGTTGCGTGCTATTTTTGATTTTGAAAAAATGAACAACGATTATACATTTCTTAATAACAAAAGTCGCTGGCATCGAAAATAAATATAACCTTGTGGCATGGTGCAAAGGTGTAAGAAAAAAGCGACGTCTAAAGGAATGATGGATGTCGCTAATGAGCTGTTTACCCGCACCTCCACCCCCCTTGTCTGTTTCCCAGCTGTATCTATTATGACTACACATGTCGAGCCAATCACAGGGCTATTTTTGAGGCATGCAGTTTTTTGTTTATCTGCTGCAACATGTGCTATTGCCTTTTAATATTTTCGCCCATTGACGCCCAGTCCCACAAGTACGCCTTTCACACTTTGCAGCTCAGGTTGATGTATTGTGACAATTAGTTCCTGCTAGGGAAATACATTTTGGACGCATTAGTACTCTGGTAGCATATGTCAGTTTTACTTAAGAAGACTACTTGGTTCATATTCAAAAACTGTTTAATTAATCAAATATTTAACGATATACTTTGATTGTTTACAAAACCATTGCAATATGTTACATATTGCAATATGTTGCATAGAACTTACAAAGACTTGAGATATGTAACAATAATGTAGTCGTATTTTTTGTCGCGGTAAATATGAATAATTGATTCCTGGAATACAATAATAAATCAATTTGGGCAAAACCGAAAATTTAACAAACATGGGAAATACATTACATCTAAAACATTTAAAAAGGAAATTAGCTATTAAGCAATGCTAACCTTCTTAATGGTCATAAAATTTTATTTAATTTAATCTTGCTTTATTAAGGCATACTAGTCCAGGTAAGTGTCATAGTTAACTTAACGTCGACTTTAAAGATAATGGCGATAATAAAAAATTTAACATTAAATAACAAAAACATTTCAAAAAAATACTTTTTCATTATTTATTTTTTTGTATAAATATAACCGCTGATATATATTTAGTTATATTTATCATTTTAAACATTGGCTATTAAACAGTACGAAATGAATGTTATTAATAGATGGTCCTATTTTTGTTGAAATAATTATACAAACGTCGATCTCGACGCCGCCAAGCGTCGTGGCGCCTATAACAGAAATTAAGGTTATGAAAGATTTTAAGCAATGATTGACATGTCTGTGACAATACGCGGAAGAGTATTTCTTTGAGTGAGTTAAAGCTAAAATTGGCAGAGGCTAGACACGAGGATTTACAATAATCAAAGCTTTTGAGTAACGAGCTACAAATGGCGTTGAATTTCGTGAATGTTGAAGCTACAATTTAGCACCACACGTCGATAGCTTTGTTTGGACAGAAACTTAATTCCAAGTTAGTGTGGCTAAATAGTTGCTTGCAGATAAATATGGGGGTTCAAACAGGTTAAAAGAGAGTAAACTTTATGGTCCAGATTCCTAAACCCTTGCCTTGGCGAGAATCGAATCCACGGAAAATTTAAATTTGCAACTTTAAATCTAAAAATAAATGAAAACAACAAGGTCTATTTTTTACCGGTGTGAAGTTAGCAATAGATTCCAGCAATAGATTTTAAATTTAATAATTTCTGTAATATACTCATATATATGCATTCAATGTCCTGCAAATCTAACGCCACAGTGTTATACTCCTCGTACCGGCACCCTCACCACCCTGTTTCACGTCATTCACCCCTAAAATACGAGATTTCGCATTTTTCTGTTTTGCGCTAAATGAGGCGGGACCACTCATTTAAAAATTATCCAGTAGCATTCCAGAAGGTTTTTCCAATCATAATTTATCATAATTAAAATGACATATTTTTGAAACTACCGAGTTAAAAAATTATTAAGGCGAGTTATTGCACGGGACCGCGATGCGCACTCACTAAATTCAAAATTCACAAAAATGAGGAAGAGCCATAACTTTTTTAAATTACATAAGCATTCTACAGTGTATTACCAATCGTAATTGACCAAAATCAAAATGACATGTATTTGAAACGGCCGATATAAAAATATTAAGGCGAGATATTGCTTGATACCGCGACGCGCGCTCACTAATTTCAAAATTCTCAAAAATGAGGCAGAGCCATAACTTTTTTTAAATTACATAAGCATTCTACAGTGTATTGCCAATCGTAATTGACCAAAATTAAAATGACATGTATTTGAAACGGCCGAGATATAAAAATATTAAGGCGAGATATTGCTTGGGACCTCGAAGCGCGCTCTAATTTCGAGATTCTCAAAAATGAGGCAGAGCCATAACTTTTTTTAAATTACATAAGCATTCTACAGTGTATTACCAATCGTAATTGTCCAAAATCAAAATGACAAGTATTTGAAACGGCCGAGATATAAAAATATTAAGGCGTGTGGTTACGTTTATCTGAGAGATAACTTAATGGATATATGACTCTCGAAAGACTGCAAGTGTATTAAATATATACCAATTGTTGAAAGTGAACGATTTCAGAGCTAGATCTTGAGAAAAAAAATAGTTGCTAATATACATTTTGGAACTATGTACTCTTATTCTCTTAGTTTTGATTACTCTTATTTCAGTGCATAAATCCGGATATTGGCGATCAACATTGCAATTTTCACTTTATTAGCTGCGGTTCGGAAGATCCCCAGGTTGTTAGTCATAACCATTGACTCAAGTTCTAGAGCCAGGAATTTCTTCTTCTCCCCGGATTTCATTTTCCGTACACATTGCCTTGTAGGATTATTTGGAGTAATCCGTAGCTATGTTCGTTTCTTGAGATATGGCCAAAGTATTGAACCTGGCACTTCTTTAATATGAAAGGAATTTTGCATTATTTTCTCAGTCTTTAGTCTTTAGTCTATGGAACTACATGGTATTCTCTGCTTTTTCCAAACTGGCGTTCTCGTCATCAAAATAATAATCATAATAATGATGGCACAATTTTACAAGGCTGCCAGCTGCCCTGGGTATTTAAAAATGGCTGGTATCAAATTCGTCGACTTCTCTGCCGTTTTTCGCACATATGTCAATCTTGTGGTTATGGTTTAACATCTACAATGGAAAAATATGCATTGTAATAATCGATCAAATGTAACAAGTTAAACGTCAAAGAAGTTTGGTTATACACACATGATGAGCATGTATTAGTGAAAAAGATGTGGCATCGTCGCCTAAAAAATATCACGGATGCCAACATAACATGATTTATTACATGATTGGCAGCCGAAAATTGTGTCCGCGGTTAATACACCGATTACCTATTTATAACCACCGGTGATCAGTGTTATGTAGCAAATGATCCTCAGATTAATTTCGGTTCTTAAACTATTGTTATGCATATTCTCGAAAACAATTATGTTGGTACGAAAAAACCTCATCACACAGCTGTTTGATGACGTGACCGCCAGTTTAGAAAAATTAGAGTATACAACAATCACATACATACAATAATTAATTTTCGATCAGGATGAAAATGAACCAATGAACCTACTTAGTACACGATGGAGAATAACGAAAGAGCATTTATTCTTTTGTCTCTCATTCTAGTGCATGCTTTTCAATGAACAAAAGTCAATGCAAAGAAGGATAGTACTAATAAAAATACTATAATAATTAAATTGTACAGATAATAATAGTATTTAGTATTAATCTGACGATACTGAAAAATACCAAACTTTACAAATTTCAAAGCGGTATAACCCTTTTTTTTTAAATAGAATGCCCCAAATTTTATCTCATTATTCGATAGGTATTTTCTTCTCTTCAATTTGATGGCGCGTGTCTTATGTCTAAACGCCATAGTTGTTGAGATATTCAGTATTTTTCACAAAACTAATCATTTAATTAAATGACAAAACAACTGTCAAAATGTAAGTAAGAATCAATTTGAGATGAACGAAAATAGTAAAATAGTAGATAGTAATTCTGTAATACGATTAATTATTTTATTCCAAAACCCATGAGAGATAAAAAAATTATTAATACAAAAGAGAAATGATACTACAGTAATGTTTAAAATATTTTTGTTCATCTCACATTGATTCTTACTTACATCTTGACAGTGTTTTGTCTCAGCATGACCAACTTCAGTGCATAGAAATGTAATTAAATGAATACTTTTGTGAAAAATATTGAATATCTCTATGGGGTTCAGACATAAGATATGTCCCATCAAATCGAAGAGAAGAAAAAGACCTATCGAATAATGATATATCATAGGGGGCATTCCATAAAAAAAAAGGGTTACACCGTATTGAAATTTGCAAAGTCTGGCTTTTTTTTTTCTAGACACCCTGTATTACTAAATTCAAATTTCTCATTACAAAAAGGTTGCTTATTAACCACACTGAGTTATTGCTAAAACTTATTCTCACCTTCAAAAAATGAGGTCGCTACGACTTTTTAAAGTTGAGCTTGCTTAAATTTTGAAGAAAAAAAATATTGTAAATTGGTAACACTGTCACATAATCCAAAACTAAATAGACAAAATTGAAGAGGTTGAAAAATGTCATCAGAAAACTTCATTCATTCTATATTATAAATATAGAATAAATACAGGGTGTTCTATTTAAACAAAGTTTGTTTTTGTTATTCCGCAAAATTGGGACACCCTGTACGTTTGAAAATAATTTTAAAGCATAAAGAATTTTAAACTAATAACTTTATGTACGATGCATTTTTTTCTATCTCTCACAGGAAAGGCGCTGGGAAAGCCCGACGCACTGTTGCAGGACCCTGTATATATAAACATATTTCGATTTTCTGTGACTTTTTTAATACTTTTTAATTGATATAGTGTATATTATTATTATTATTGCCCTTTAGGATTTCTTTGGATTATTTAGCAGATCGCTTGTTTGGTATCAAAATTCGTCGAAATTTAGATTTTACTATGTAATTTAGTTTTATGTAGTCATGCTCGCATACATCTAGTTCAAGAAATTAGGTTATACAGCAATTTTATATCAAATTGTCAAATTTTTTGTACTAGATTTATGTGAGCATGACTATACCTACTTATTTTACCTACTCACCTACTTTTCTCATCTTTCATTAGGTATTGGTGAATATTCAGTTTATTGTTATTATTCTACTCTCTCACAAAAAGTATTAAATTTAAAACTTACAAAAATCAGTAATTATAAAGTACATATATCAAAGTAATATTAATTTCACTGCTTGTATTCGATTTAAAATTAAAACAAAGTCGAAAAAAGAGTCCAGTAATAAGAAATCATCTATTAAAATATCTCAACATTTTGTTTGACAATAGGAATCCTAAAATGATTAAATTAGAAAATATTCAGTTTATTGTTATTATTCTACCTTCTCTCAAAAAGCATGAATATTCACAAAAATCAGTAATTATAAAGTATATCATTCAAAATACTATCAATTTCATTGCTTATTTTGGGTTTAATATTAAAACAAAGTCGAAACTGTCTAATGATAAAAAATTATCAATTAAAATACATATCTCAAAATTTTGTTTCACCTTTGGAATTCTAAAATGATGAATTACAAAATTTAAGGGCATGTAAATTTACACATTTTAAATATTAAATGGAAATTCAAAAACATTCTATAAAGCTGAAAAGTTCAAATATTAGTCATATTCAAAATATCAGTCCACATAAGTGCAGAAAATTCAATAATGGTATTGTATAAATTACACTCGTCAATACTGATTTTTGAGTAAAGACTGTTTCTAAGTTCAATTAAGGTGCGGATTACAAAAATAATGCTGGTTACTACTAGCAGCCCTACTCTTTGATGTAGAACATTAGAAGTAATACATTAACACTGTTTTATATAAAGGCAATTTTTTAACACAGTTTCTTTAAAAATATCATTAAAAATCACTTCAAAACCTTCTTTTGTATGCTTTTCTCGAATGCATGGCTTGAGGTTGATCTCTTTCAATACACCGGCAATAATCTGCCATCATATGGATATACTACTTTCCCTGGTAAAGCTCATCCATTGTCCGTATATCTTGGTGCATTATTTCATCAATATGTAAGTGGAAATACTTTGTATGTATACTCCAGCAATAATCTACCATCATATAGATATACCATTTTCCCTGGTAACGCTCTTCCATTGTCCGTATATCTTGGTGCATTCTTTCATCTATATGTAAGTGCAAATAATGAAACTTAATAGTCATATTGTACACTACATTTTTCGTGTCATTTCACAAGTCGTCGTTCAGGGTTCCCTGAAAATTTTGGATCACCAAAACAAACAATTTCCAGAGTTCAACTCAAGTTTATTCTTGAAATTTCATGGATATTCATGAAAGTTTGTATTCCTTGTTAGCTGCCTAATTTGCAGTACATCAAAAATGCCCGCTTTTAAATTTTCTGTGCTTAATCGTGGAAAATTGCGTGAAAGATATGCAAAACATTCACCGTCTTTGCCAAAGGCCTATACAAACTATTTCATGATGCCCAGCTTAATATGTAGTGGTGGTAGAATAATGCGATCTCTGATTACTAAAGGCCTATTGATCATAGTCTGATTTCCAAGGACTAGTACCTTTCTCAACAGCCAAACTTGTTGAGGCCAATTTTGAGAACTAAGTCATTGAATTCGTATTGATTGATAGGTTGAGGATCTGATGACTGACATACGAAATCCGGATCCCCTACTTCAATTATGTATATTACATCTTCGTTTTCAGTTTCTATAAAATCTATACTCTGATCTGACAAATGTACAAGTGACTTATATCGTAAGGCTGGGCCGCGGCGGGTGTGAGTGGGTGGAGACGCAAATTTCATAGGCGTGCGCTCGGTGAATAATTATTTCGTTTGATAGTATTATATCTACGATCTACGGGGTATAAATTGTAAAGATATGCCATGTAATTACGTAAATAAAATACTTACCAATTAACACTATTTCACTTTGCGAAATTTTGTGTTCAAAATGACAGATTTGCATAAATTTGGTAATCACGAATTGTAATTCCTGTTCTATACTCCACCTATGGATCCCGTCTAAGAAATGCGGGATGCACGCTTTATTTTACGCGACGTAGAATATAACGCATCGGGTATTTTCGGGCGGTATAGCAGGTTAACAATCGGTTCGACTCGGGGTGCACAGTCCCCACATGTACTACGTAATAGTAAGAATACCCGTATCTGAAACGGCAACTCATTTTTGGATTTAAAATTAACAGGACCCGGATTTATCTTGCTACCTGTCTCATAAAGACTGTGTACCGATACTATGGATGAATTACTTCTACAATTTAGACTCGGGTATAGTTCAGAATAGGTTGAGGATATCGATGGAACTAGGGCTGGTGTTTCATTTCAATGTGAAAAGGGCCGTTGAGCAGAAGTAAAATGGGGATATGACCACTTATTTCAGTTTCCGGATTTATTACCGCTGATGTCCACCAGAACAAAATAGTCATCATTGTGATTTTGAGGATTCAACCAATTCATCGGTGTTTTAAAGTTTAGAACATTTCGTTTTCCACTTGACACACTACACAGTTTTAGCACACATTATGGGGTACCCATGGCTTGTTTTGATTGCGTAACTCTATTTCGATGAAGTTGAAATATACAGTTAAAAGAAAAGTCTAAGACAGATTTTTTATATTGTTTAAAGATGTATTCGCCACAGAAGTATCAAAATACATCTGGATTATTTTAACAACATCAACGTGATACTCATATGTTACTACTATATTATATACTACTACTATATTACTACTCGTATATATCGACAGTTTTTAGGAAAACTATTTGTTAGTCATGCAGAAGTTGAAAATATGCGAGTACCGCTTAAGCAGGAGTATTTTCAAATTATTTCAAAAACTGGAGCTGTTATACAAAAACTAATGTCACATTGACAATTAGCACATTGCAATAAAAGAAAAACGTTGCAAATATAGAACTAAAAGTAGAATTCTGTTGGGCAGCATTATCAAATAGGTAATATATTAAAATAAAAATTCATAACTTATCAGTGATAGTTTAAAACTTATCAATTATATCGAACCTACATCTTCATAAAAATAATATTAATTAATATACAGGTGTCTCTAAATTATGTGGACATCGCTTAACCACAGATTACTGGAATCAAAAGAAGACGATTTAACAAAACTTATTTATACACAAATGCGTTTGGTTTGGCCAGTATTCAGCTTCAAAGTAAATTTTAAAAAAACAAAATTTGCTTATAAAAAGAGAACGTTTACATTGATTTGGATGTTGTTTGGTATGACACTTAATACGGGTATAACTCATATTTTGACATAATATTGTTATTATCAGTAGACCGGTTGTGTATAAAACAAGTAAGGCCCAACATTAATACATTCATATTTTTTAATGACAAGAGCAAATAAATTTAAAAACAAACAAATCGGACGCAGTCATTCATTATTAAGTTTTTTTGTATCTTTCTAGTTTTTGATACCTGTTACAGTTTCGACACAAAAAAATAAAATATGAGTGACTGAGCTACACTCAGTGAACAAATCTCTTTTTTCCTGAATAAATCGGCAAAACGCAAAACGTAGGTCATAATCAGCTGGTAAAAGGTCTTGCACCATTTGGATATCGTATGGATGAAGCAATTGCTTTAATTTCCAAAATTTCTTCCTCGTTATTAGGGCTCCTAAAATCCTAAAAGCAGCAACATATCTATTTTATCGGCGCAAGTGTACTTTATATTCATTATTGTGAATAAACCATCATCAACCAATCATTATGTGGACATCGCTTAACCACAGATTACTGGAATCAAAAGAAGACGATTTAACAAAACTTATTTATACACAAATGCGTTTGGTTTGGCCAGTATTCAGCTTCAAAGTAAATTTAAAAAAAACAAAATTTGCTTATAAAAAGAGAACGTTTACATTGATTTGGATGTTGTTTGGTATGACACTTAATACGGGTATAACTCATATTTTGACATAATATTGTTATTATCAGTAGACCGGTTGTGTATAAAACAAGTAAGGCCCAACATTAATACATTCATATTTTTTAATGACAAGAGCAAATAAATTTAAAAACAAACAAATCGGACGCAGTCATTCATTATTAAGTTTTTTTGTATCTTTCTAGTTTTTGATACCTGTTACAGTTTCGACACAAAAAAATAAAATATGAGTGACTGAGCTACACTCAGTGAACAAATCTCTTTTTTCCTGAATAAATCGGCAAAACGCAAAACGTAGGTCATAATCAGCTGGTAAAAGGTCTTGCACCATTTGGATATCGTATGGATGAAGCAATTGCTTTAATTTCCAAAATTTCTTCCTCGTTATTAGGGCTCCTAAAATCCTAAAAGCAGCAACATATCTATTTTATCGGCGCAAGTGTACTTTATATTCATTATTGTGAATAAACCATCATCAACCCGTTAACTAGATTACATTTGTTTCCAAACGAGTCACTCATATTGTATTTTTTTGTGTCGAAACTGTAACAGATATTAAAAACTATAAAGATACAAAAAAATACTTAATAATGAATGCCTGCGTACGTTTTGATTTTTTTTTTTAGTTATTTACTTGGTCATTAAAAAAAATTAATACCTATATTAATGTTGGGCCACCCTTGTTAAAATATGAGTTATACCCGAATAGAGTGTCATACCAAACAACATCCAAATCAATGTAAACGTTATGTTGTTATAAGCAAATTTTGTATTTTTTAAATTAAGCTTGAAGCTGAATACTGGCTAAACCAAACGCATTTGTATATAGATAAGTTTTGTTAAATCGTTTTTTTTATCCCAGTAATCTGAAGTTAAGCCATGTCCACGTAATTTAGAGACACCCTGTATATCCCAACATCATAACATAAGAACGGAGCCAGTAGTTTAAAATTAACCTAACAATTTTTTATTATATGAAATTTTTAGCATTTAACATTTCAACATTTAACAATCGTTTCATTCGTGGCAGAATGACAAGTCTACGTGAAAACAAAAACAAAAACTGCCACCACATGACCGTAGACATTGATCGCAATCGCGCGAGCTTATCATTTTTTGGTAATAAATTTAGCTGGCATCACGAGATTATTGCGGCCGGCGGCCGTTAAATCATTCCTCTATTTAGACCGGTTACAACAATATATCAGTATTGTACCCCGAAATAGAAAAAAAAATAACATTTGCATATTGCAATTTCAATTCAAATCTTTGATGCTCATATTTGAGAATATTCACAATAATAATACTATAATAATTAATTATTAATAATTAATCTAATAAAATATAATAATAGAATATTGATGCTTTATAATACTAAATTGTCTTCGCTTTAACATGAAGGATTCTCTCGCACTCATAACCATAATAATTCCATATTTGTCGCTATTTTTCAAATTATTAAATTCATAAAAACATAAGTGTAGTCAGTATAATACAGTTTTATATACCTAAATCACAAATTACAGCTTCCTGGATCGAGAGTAAAATTGATTCTGTGATAGATTTCAGCGTTCACTATTGTTATCATGGTTAATTTGTTAGAACATTCCACAGAAAAGTAACAATTGATGGGACATTTAAATATTGCCCGGTAAAGAGGTTTCAATTGTTTCTGTATTTAATTAATATTTCAGTTCTATATGTACTTGTAATATATTATATTTAATAATTTTTTTTTATTTGTCTCATGTTGTGTAGTTAATTTTTCTTTAAATTTTAAATATGTCACTTTGCGGGTGGCCCTACTTAGAGAATCGAATAAACGATTAAGACGTGGTGCCTAAACTCACATCAACTTACTATGTTATGGGGTTTCAAATTTCAATGAAAGTCAATAGTAAACACTAAACCGTCATTTCAATTCCACTGTTGTCCAAAATTATTGAAACCATTCATTCCCTGTGGTGCATGATAGTTGAGTATGATATTTTTATTGTAGGTATACGTACCGGTCTAAAATATTTTTGCAAATGGATAGTATAATTAAAAAATCGCGTTATAAATAACTTATGGTCTTGGACATAACCCGAGATAAATGGTGTGTAAGAGCAGCGAGGTGTAAATTGAGGAGTTGCAGTATTATTAAAGGTATTCTAGTCCCAGGCATACAGCCAAAATACACAAAACGCAGACGAAATTCAACCTGCGCCCCGATATACTTCTTTTACCGTACACAACAGACGCCCGCCTTCTTCGCGTTTAAAATCGATTTCAAGAGATTTTTTTATTAAAGAGATGTTAAAGTTATTTAGAGGGCCATAAAAAATTGCGGTTGCAACAAATGTCTCTTTCGACGCAGCTATGCCATTCATCTAAATATAAATTAATATCTGTATCCCCTTGTGTCCGTAAGTTCATTGCATTAAATAACGTGATTAATGCAGTAGACGTTAAATATATTACCTGGCAATTTGTGCTTGGACACAGGTCAAAATTCTCTAAAACATTAAGAAAACAACACAAATTGCAATGTAAATTATAACTGCACGCGTTGTTGAGTTATAGCGCGAATTTATTTTGTCGACTTTACATTGTCTCTGTCCTGAGTGATATGAGTGATAGTCGCATCCGCAATTTGTTAATGTTAGCCCGCCGATCTGCCGCCATGTTTCAAAATTTGCATGAAATAAATCTGCTCTAGCCTGTGGTGGCAAAAAAATGCAATATCCGCTCCAATTTTTAAATGCGTTTCCGTATTCTTTTAAAGCAAACAAAATATATCGGTCAGCGGGAACCACTGTGAAAATATTATTATATCCGCCCCGCGCTAGATAATCAAAATAGGTGTAGTTTATTTTCTTTAACTTTGAAAAAACCGACCTATCTTAACTACGCCGGTATTGTGAAACAGATCAAGTAATTATTAGATTATAACAATAAATCTTTCAATTGTGAAAATAAAGACGCTCTTTAAATAAACACAGCTCTTTCTACAAGTGAATTTTTACGTTTCTCTATTTCTAATTGACGTCAACCGCTTAGCTCAACGCCACGGTACGGGATTTTTAATGTTTAAATAGTTTATTATAATTGAATCATTCGAGTGTGTTAACTCGTAGAATTAATTGGTTGTGCATTTTTGCCTGCACTGTGAAGCTTTGCGATCGACTAGATTTTAGTGTTTAATTTTTCCGTCGGTACGTTTATATCAAAATAAGCAATAAGCATATTGCGTGTACGCTAATTTAAAAGGCTAATTATTATATGCATATATAACTAGAATTACAACGAGAGTACATATTGAAAATTAACAAACACAATTCAGTAGTAATTAATTCTAAAATGTTTTGTTATTGTTGCTCTCGCACACCCATAATTATAATACACCAAAAGGGGTACGATTTTTCGATTGCTGGAATTTGATGAGGCGCAGGTGTGGGTGGAGTGGCCTCTTTTTATTCGCTTCCAGGTGAAGACCGCTGAAAGCAGAAATATAAAATGGAGCGCGCGCGCCGGTTTACATGGCAGACAATCGAATGTAGCATTATAAACGTTACCGTGGAAACGATAGTGTGTCTGCAAGATCTGGAGGGCCATGGGAAATGACGGCTGCTCATCCCCAAGTGCGGGGCAGCAAGTATTGAACTTTCCGAGGTCTATTTCATTTTCGCTCTAAAACTACGCGAACGCTTATTATCTGATAATATTAATAATACAACAAATATCACATTTTCCTATGATACACAAATATAGCATGTGAATGTTACCAATCAATATAATTAAATTAGGTACATATGCACAATTAAATTCCATGTGTTAGTTGTTACATTTTTTCTTGGGGGACGTATTGATTATGTGGGCTTTAGAGGCAGACTATTTTAGACATGAATTGAATTTGATATGAAAGTCTTTTCTGAGAATCAACCGGCTGAAGCTCTGGATGAAAATTGCATGAGCCGCAGATTGCTGGAGGCACTGACTCTGATGTCTGTTTTATATGTATCTCCGCAATTTCTGCTCTTCTCCCTCTTACATACATATATTTTATACTTGGTTAACTTGCCCTCAGCATTAAAGACTAATGTACAAGAATAATATTTCATCTCAGCTTAAGAAGTTAATGATTTTTGTTTTCACTTAAAATACCATTTGCGCCCATTTTACGCCAGATTATTATCACTATTACAACTGCAGTAGGATTTATTGACAATAGAAATATAGAATATAATGTAGTATGTAATGTAAAACGTCATTTTTTCAATATCAAACCGGCGCAATGGTGGTTACGGTATTAGAATAAGCCATTGTTGATTAAATTATTATAATGTATGTCCCAACTAATAAACGATATATAGGGTGTCCCAGTTATCGTTATTAACATCGGGATCTCGTAAACGGTAAGAGATAAAGGGTTGATTAAATTAGATGAAACAATCTTGAGGCGAAGGCACCCTTATCAGGGAAATCAGGGTCTTAAAAATTCCATATTCAATATTACGCTCTAGCTCGATTGATTGAATTTGAATTGAAATGATATTGTGACATTATTAAGGCACTTTTTTTAGTAGAATTCAAATATGTTATTAAAACTGACGTATAATTCATGGATATTGACACAAATTCAAATGCAAGTTATAGTAGACTGTAATGGTTCGTACATAGGTATGATACAACTTCTCATAATTTGTAATATTTATTTGGCTCGTGAATTAGTGATAGTGATAGTACATACGTTATGTTTGATTTTTTAAATCATTATCGACAACTTAATTGAGTTCGTTTAATGGGTAATGTGTCTGTTAGTAATTTTGGTTAGTAAGTAAAACTCAGATATACGAGCTCTTAAGACTGCGGTTTTCGTAGCGTGAAACTGGGGAGATGTTCATTAGGAAAACTACATTACTTAGAAACATGAAATTTTCAGGAATCATTAATGATATATTTATTTATAAAGTGACATATTTTGTTTTCCTTTTTTTGCAATATTTATATTTATTAACCTATAAACAACATTTAAATTTTTTTTTTTCGCTATGAAATTTATATAACTGTATAGATAAAAAATCGAACAAACTGAAAATATATTTATTTTTTTGTCATTTGCAAAAATAACAGAGATGAACATTCATTAATATCCAGATTCATTAATATGTAATTTTTGAGTCCCCACTCTTGACCCGGCCGGTCGATCACATTCAGGCCACCTTTTATACACCACCCCACTACCAGTATTGTCACGGGAGATGCACGCTGGCTAGCGAGTATTTTGCACGTAAAATTCACTCAACGCTGGGAGCTTTTCTTATTTCCCATATACCGTATGTATTACAAAATGCGCCCAAGGCTATACATTGAAAAAATATCACCGATAAAACTGATTATATAATGCTGTAAAGACGAAATAATGAAAAATATTTTAGAAAGTATTAAATATGCGAACTACTACAGTGTTATATTTGATGACTCTACAGATTTTTCCAACATTTGCCAAATGTCAATCATATTACGCTATATTGATAAAGATTCCAGCATCAGGGAGGATTTTATTGGTTTTGTGGATTGTTACGAAGATAACTATGAAGTTGATTCAGGCAGTTTATAGCCAATCTTGAGTGGAACGGTTATTGGGGATAAATTTGGGCATATCTAAAGCTTCTAATGTGATACAAGTTCGTAATGCCATGGCTATAATGAAACAAACGATAGCATTTTTCTCATTATTTTCCAAAGGAAAGTTGACTCATTTATGCGAAACTAGATGAATTGAAAGGCATAATGCTTTATTACAGTTTAGAGAACCTTTGAACCATATTATTTCTGCTCTTCAATGTATAAATAAGCTATTGGAAAGAATCAGAATCTTCAAGCAAAGCTAAAACTCAATATTTTCTATAACAAGTTGTGAATTTATTGTAACCTTGTATTGTCTAAATAGTACATTAGGTGTGAATTTACCACTCAGTACAATGCTTCAGAATAAAAATATCGATACAAAGCACGCCAATGATATCGTTTTAAATACATTATTATTATTTAGAGAAAAGAGAATCAATGTCGATATAGAGTTCAAACATCAAATAAGTTCGATTTTAACCTGTCTTGAAAAACTAAACGTTGAATTTGAAACACCAAGGATTGTCAAACATATGACGAAACGATCGAACCCTACAGTACATTCTCCTTCCGACTATTATAAAATTTTAATTTATATTCCAATCTTAGATCACATTATATCTGATTTACAAGAAAGATTTTCATCAGATACTCTGAATATATTCTATCTTAATAATATTATTCCATCTGAAATTATTAGATTGAATAAAAAATATATAAATACTTCTGCTGATATTTGAATCGATAAATATTTTGCAATCATAGGCCAAATTAATGAAAATATAAGCAAGCAACAATTTGTGTCAGAACTAGAAATTTTGAAGAAGAAGTGGGAAAATCAGGATAGCGGGGAAATTCCATCGACTGCAATAATTGCTCTTGAACATTGTCATTGTTGCTTTATTAGAGAAAAGTTCTTCGGCTTTGCAACGTTTAAAATCTCGGACAAGATCTACAATGTGCGAAGATAGGCTAGTAGTACTGGCATTACTACATTTCCACAGAGACATATATATATATATATATATATATATTATTGTAGAAAATATTATAAATGGATTTGCTACTACGGGAGTGAAACGTAATTTGGAATTTATTGTCTAAAAGTTGGTTATTTACTTTTTATGTGTTTATTGTGTGATAGTAATTGAGATTAAAACATGGTTGAAAAATAATAGTTTTTTTATTTCAATTTATTGCCCACTATCACTATCGAATCGAAAATAATAATTAGAGAGAAAATAAGTTTAGAGGGAAAGGTGGTTAGGCAAAAAAATCTGCATTATCTCAAATGAATAACTTTTTTTTTTAAACTGAAAAAAATAAAAATTATAAATTGAATGAATTTTCTTTTAAAGTGCTTAATTGTGTTCTAAAATTGTAGATATAATGTACAGTTTCTTATTATTTTCTATGAGTTGTTTTATCTGTCTCTTGTGTGATCTGCATTTCACACTTCTAATAAAATTTATAAATCACGTTATCTGGTTTGCCTGTTTAATTTTTCGTTTTGTAATATGTTTGTCACTAGTGTCATTTGCATTTAACTAACCTAGAAAAGGTTGAAATTATTCTTATTGTAGGGAATTATTACAGAACATGCAGAGAAGCAGCTAATGAATGTAATGTAAATCATCCTGACAAAATCATCAATCGCAAAACTATTGCGCAAATACTAAGCAAGTTTAAACAATGCTCGTCTATTTTAGATTTATTAAAAAAAATATTCAATTTTTCAGCACAAATAATTTATTCAATTTTTAATTTTTAATTTTTTTCAGTTTTTAAATAATGCTATTATTTATTTGAGATAGTGTAGGCTTTTTTGCCTAACATAATTTTCCTTTAAAATGAATACTAACAAAGTTATCCAGTTCTTACCTATTATTCTAATCACGATGTATATGTTTACTGATAGTTACATAACAATTGAAGTCGCTATAGTTTTGAGCGCTTTTAATAGAATAGACTGTATATTTATTATCTTTCCGGCTCAAACGATTCGGATAATTGTGACAATACGGGTAGAAATAATAAAAATGCTATTAATAAAAATAATAGCAATGGTAAGTAATGGTAAACCAACGGTATTTGTTACCATGGTATTAGTATTATACAAAATACCACAGGACTTTTACTGCATAAATTTAAATTTACTGTGATGTCGCTTGACAGGTTTCTGCACTAAACGCGATATTCATTGTAAATTATATCCCATAAAACGGAATGGCAGTTGAAGATGAACTAAAAATATGCCCTGACAATAGGCGATACTAATTCCGCAAAAAAATGAAAATCCATAAAAATGTCTGTTGACCAGTTTCTGAAATGAACGATTCAATTTGCCTTGCATCTGAAATTTGTATAATGTAAAAAAAATATATATTTATATAATACATATTGATTGACAATTGATAGTAATAATTATGATTTCTCTTTAGCCTGATCTTTCCTTCAAATATTTCCAGACAATATTTGTATGTACATTTAATTTCCAGTATGCTATTGCCCTCGTTTATTAATCTTAAAAAATATATTGGTGTAAATATATTTTGAAATAAAAATGATCAATTAGTACCTTTGGGACCAGCATCCAGAAATCCATATTCTATATCAATAAATAACCCCGGATTCTTCAATTGTTAGAGATAGTAAGTTTGAAAACTTTGTTTTCGCAACAAATTCGTTAATTTAAAATTTGATCGGTTCAAAATTGATTTAACAATTAATTTGTGGAGATAAAATAATATGTAATTAAATTCATTATTTTATATAGTTCTAGGTTGTAGAAAACGTGTTTTTTTTCTACAAACACTATTAAAAGTTGAACTTTTAACACGCATACTTCAATTAAAAATGCAATATTAAATAAGAATTAACAAGAGTTGAGTAGGTGCAACAAATTTAAAGTCGCCCTGGTAGCACCTTCTTCAATTTCTTTCGGTAGTTGACTTTCTTCAATATTAGAATTCATCATCATCATTTTCTTGTTTGACAAGTTTGACAACAGACTGACCGAAATGTCAATATTTTTAAAGAACTTTATTGTGCTTTTAAAGGTGTGTTTAGAAAACATATTGTATATGTGTGTTAAAAGCGATTTTAACACTTATATCATAAATAACTATTCTTCTTTTATACCCAATATTACGATACGTACAGCGAACAAAAAAATTGTTTAAATTATGTCAAAATATTTTTATATAAAAAATGTATCTGACTACTATTGTACTCTGACAATACGAGATATTTTATAACTGCGTATTTATAAATTATTATACCCTCATTAAATTTCATAGAAACTATTAAATTGTATTCAATATTTTACAGTAAGAATTTGTTAAATAAATATTTTTGATATTTTATATTTTATTAATGGAAATTATAATAAGATAAGAATAATATTGACATATATTTTCTGTCAAAATACTGTAAAAACAAATACTGTTGTAAGAACTACAATTAATATAATAAGTAAAACTGCAATACATCGGCAGCCTCTCGACTTTCCTAGGTAAACCGACACAAATGTACAATATTGTATGCCGACTCGAATAAATGTATTCGCTCAGCTGGGCTGGTAGCAGCAAAAAAACGATGGAAAAAATATGCCGAGTGGGACCGATGATGCATCGTCGCACGCGAGGTCTCTCGGCGGGGAAATATCTGTGTAATATATCTGTGTAATAGTGTAGGGGTATTAGGAGCAGAATTGTATGGAAGGAGACCGCGGATTTAGCGCCACATGCGGAATAACATATTATTACAGAAATGGGACGGCAGTCTTAATGTTCGAACAACTTAATGTTCGGACGGCATCAATTTGTATATGTTACCGGCAATCTGTATAATTCAGGCAATCTATACAATACCTAGGCAATGTATAAAATACCTGGGGCGTCCAGGCAATGTATGAAATATTATGAATATTATTGTCCATTACATACTTTACCTAGGTAATGTATACAATTCCTAGGGATTGTATAGATCCACCGGCAATGTGTAAAATAAATAGATTTTGGTCTATATCTATCAAGTTAACCGGCCTACCTATAAAATGACGGGCAAATAAAACATGTTCTACTACTTAAAATCAACTTTATTAAAATGAACAATTGGGGTGCTCCTAAGTAACATAATGTAATTTGCTTACAAGTACGCAATAAGTATAAAAAACTTAAGAAACAATACAATTCTGTAAAAATAATAAGTAGGTTAGGTTAGGTTAGGTTAGGTTAGGTTACACACATTGCCGGCTGCGCATTCGGTATTGTATAGAATACCTAGGCAAAGTATGAAATAAATTTTATTTCATACATAACCTACACGTTTTAGGTATTCTATACATTGCCTAGGTATTGTATAGAATACCGGATTATACAGATTGCCGGTAACATATACATATTTACTGATTGTAATTCTGTAAATTGTTTATATTTTTTTGATTCAAGAATTAGGAATACTACTTAATTAAGGGACGCTTTTGTTGAAAAAAAAATTGTTTTATATCAAGACGAAATGAAAAGATATAAAAAAAAAAATTGTTTGACAACTTAATTTTCGGCCGACGACCGTTTAAATTATTAATACGATGTCACATCACCTTTCGCCTTTATGATCGCTCGTATTCTGGCTGGCATGGTTTCCAGCAAACACTTGCAGTAATTTGGCGTGAAAGATCTCCATATTTCTCTCAGTTTTGTCTCTAAAGCATGTACATTTCGTTGAGAATTGTTCCTCAAGTTACTTTCCATGTAGCTACAAGGTCTCAATAATATTTAAGTCCGGATTGTTAGAGGGCTAAGACAGAACTTTCATTCCGTGATCTGAAAACATTTTTTTGTCTGCTTAGCTGTATGGCTTGATGCACCATCTTGCTGGAGTATGAAATTCCCATCTGGACAGAGCTTATGTACGCTGGGAATAAGACCATTATTCATAATTATCTGATATTTAAGAGCATTAATTTTATCATCTATTGTTTCCATTTTTCCCAAACCTCTTCCAGACATACACCCTTAAATCAACACCCCTTTTGGAAATTTTATAGTCCTTTTTATACAATCCGCTTTAAAAGCTTCCGTTTAATCTCGAATGTTTTTTTTTTGTGCAATCACCTACAGAGACGTCGAATTTGGATTTATCGCTAAATATGACTTTGAACCAGTCTTCTATAGTCCAAGACAATTTAAACTTAGCCCAAGCTATACGACGATTGTTCTTCTGTTTGTTTGTTAACCAAGGGTTTTCTTTGGGCTTCAATGAAATAAAATAAAGTGAATTAAACTAAGTAATGTTATTTAATAGTTCATTTATTATGTGCCTTATAAAAACTGAGCTCTAACTTATGGATCCATTGCCTACAATATTCTCGTGAAATATTTGCTTCCGTTCCCCCACTAAATAGGCCGATATCTCTTTTACAGTGACTATTCGCTGACTTTTTATTTTCACAAGATGCTTCCTCTTTCTGCCTGTGATTTTACTAAGTTGACCGGAACTTTTACCCCGAATTTTGTATCTGGCTCTATCTCCGTAGCACTGGATAATATCTCCTACTGTTAACTTCGCTAAATGCAAATTATCGCCGATGGTCTTCAAGCTTTTTCCTTCGTCGTACTGTTTCATAACAATTGGACGAATATCGTTTGAGGTTGCTTTACCACGACTCATTTTCATGAACACACATAAAAAAGGAAGCAGTAAATCGACGCTTATCACATTAATAACTAATAACTATCATTTTAACATTATTAACCCTAAAAAAATGTAAAAAAGAAGACGTCCGAACATTAAGTTGCCAGTAAAAATGGTACAGTTTTTCATTTTTTCCTTCTTAAAGAGGTAAATGTAGACAAATAATATTTACTTTTTGGCATAAGTGGTGCTTAATAATGCATTTTTATGAGATCATAAATATAAAAAGTAAGTAGTAACTATTAGCAAAATAGACTGTAAGTTATAGTTAAAATGGGTATCGTCCGAACTTTAAGTTGTTAGGGCTCGTATGAACTCAATGAGATTTATTAATTTTGAAATATTATACCAGCAACAGGTAAATAAAATACAGTTTTGGCATTCAAATTTGACTGTATTTATTTAATAATCTTTTATACAAGCGACAGGTAAATAAAATTCAGTGAAAATTGGACGTTATTTATTTTATTTTATTTATTCAAAATTTTGCAAATATTTTATTTAATAATTATAGAATCTTTATTTATATTTTCTGACCTTAAATAATTGACTTTACTTTGTAATATTGGTTATCGTTAATAATCAATATTGGAATTACAGAGTGAAGTTTGCGACTTCATATGTGATTATTTTCTAATTTTTTTCATCACTGCATAGAAATTCGTTAGCATTTGTGGCTACCAATGAATTTCAATGCCACCTTGTGGATAGGAACAAATCACATAAATGAATTCATGCAATAACCCATATTCAAATTGTGCAGATAAATTATCACATGTCATAATCGCATTATATTAATAGCATTTGTGTCTACTAGTAATCTCAGCCGCATGATCCGTCAGCACTTTATGAGGTAATATTATTTATAAAGAGTATAACTTAATCGTATTCAGCGGCTCATCTGTGTTCATTTTTCAGAAAATCCAAATTATCTCCCAAACTACCAAGTTTTGAGGCAAAATATAAGGCTTGAAAGATATGTAAAATGAGACGGTGAATACAACTAAGTAAAAAAATATATAAGATATGCCAATTTAAAATTCAAGTTCTAACCATTCAAAATTTACCAAAATTAATGTGTCACAGCAAGGTCTGTGATATAGAAATAAACTGTGAAATAAACGGTCTTGCTGCCAAAAGATACCCTCAAGCAGTTGCTTAGACACGGGCGAAGTCCCAACCTGATATCCCAAATTGTGCAGATAAGTTGTGCAGATAAGCCACCTTCCTTGTGGATAGGAACAAATCACATACATGAATTCATGCAATAACCCATCTTCAAATTGTGCAGAGAAATCATCGCATGTCATCATCGCATGATATTAATAGCATTTGTGTCTACTATTAATCTCAGCCACATGATCCATCAGCACTTTATCAGGAGATATTATTTAAATAAAACTGATTACGGTTTAGTTTGATCAGGTTCAATTCTACTTCTACACACATCTACACATACGTACATTCATTCATACGATTGATTCTGTTTGGAATGCTAAGATTGCTTGAATATCGGAGCGCTGAATACTTTTATTTACGAAATTACGTTGATCCAAAATATCATTGAAATGCATATATTGAGCGATTTATACAGGATGATCTATTATGTGCCTTGGTAACTTGTTTAATTTTAGCAAATAAACTTAATTGAGTATATATCAGCATTTACTTATTTCGTAGTAGTAAAGGAAGGAATTTTACAATATTCTACTGTCTTGATGAAAATTTTGCCAGGACAAGGTATAAAATGCAGTTAAGTTCGATCCACTACGCAGTATTCGGCGATAGGAACCTGTATTTGTACATTTATTAAACTTCGATCCACTACCAAGCGGTACGGCGCTGCATTGTCACTAGATAGGTTTTCTCATTGGTATGGAAATTGACTTTAGAGTTGATTAATAAGGTGTTATGATCATAAACATATTTAGTTATGCTTTTAATTAATGAAAAGTACCAAAAGTACCAAGTATTTGGTACCCGAGTACCAAATGTCTTTGATTAATGAACACACGATTTTCAAATGTTAGCGACGAGTTACAGGATGGAATTTTACAATATTCTACTGTCTTGATGAAAATATTGTCAGGACAAGGTATAAAATGCAGTTAAGTTCGATCCACTACGCAGAATTCGGCGATAGGAATCTGCATTTCTACCTTTATTAAACTTCGATCCACTAGCAAGCGGGACGACGCTACAGTGTCACTAGGTAGGTTTTCTCATTAGTATGAAAATTGACGTTCGAATTGACTAATAAGGTGTACATTTGATATCGTCGTTCGTATAATTACCTGAGAAATTAATGCTCAACTTCTGGGACTTCATCGAGCAGAGTAACGATCTGGGCTGGTGGTTACTTCTAACTGATCTGTGCTGTGCCGAGATTCTGAATATATCATTTTCTCCTTCCACATTCTACCACCCCTGTTACTATTTTTGCTTGTTTTTCTGAAATTCATCTCTCTCCTGCGCATTAGTGCACCACCCAAAGTTACCATGCCGGTGATGAACTCAGCCTACCTGTTATCTGAAGATGTAGTTTAAAATTGGAGTTGACTAGTTTATTCGTTCCCATTAATGTATGTCCGTTTTCTCTCAATTGTGCATGTCCGAAAATGCGGGTGGTCGCATGCCTTCCCGTGCCCTCTAAAACATTTACGTATGCGTTTTTGTATTATACGTTTTAATTATACAATAATTATATTTAATCAATATTAAATATGGATCGGGTCTATACAAGACTATGACATTTTAGGAATGAGCTTCTTTTTTCCAGTTTCGTTGATGTATAATATATTGCCATAAAACTAAAACCATTTACATTTCCAATTTTACTACACGCGATAATAAACATTAATAAAATACCTCTCCCCTACTTCCCACTGTAGCAAAAATAGCAAATCTGTATACAAGTCCTGCTTCATCTAAAAGTCCTAAAATATGGATTAAATGTATAGGAATCTCGGCAAAAAATAATCTATTCAGTAGACAGGACAACCTCAACTTTAAATTGTTATTGATTATTGTTTCTGATAGCACTATAATTTATATTTGTTGATTTGTATGACTAGAGGTTATACATTTTAGTTTTGCTCTCTAGATAATAAAAATTCCGAGGTTATGCCTATCCCGCGGCCCACGGCCGGCTAAGCCCCTCCCACAGGCAAGTTTTCCACAACCCAATCCCGACATCCGACCGCCGACAACCGCATACGCAACTGATTGACCTTCTCGACTGACGTTCTCCTTAGTTTACCCGCCTTATACTGTGCGAACAGAGGTTGACTGATGTTCGTTGTATTTTAATATTTAATTTTAAATTATTGTAATTGTTCTAGCAGTGCAAAAAATAGTATATACACCACGGTTGTGAATACTATTATAGCGTTGGGTCATCCTTGCTGTATAATATACTATTGCGACCTCCAGCTTTTAAAAATACCCATTGAGGAGTCCCATAATTTAAGAACCACTGCTCTAGAAAACGTGGCGAACTTCTGAAGTTACAAGCAATTACTCAATGCATCTGCAATGCACGCAGAAGAGGGGAAAATATCAATTGTTAAGATAATTTAACTAACTAATGTCAGTATTCACGAACGCTCGATAAAGCAATGTAAGTATAACTATTATATCAATAACATTTATATGTCATGACGTTTTACGTTACATTAGCAGATATACTACTACTACTATGTAGTAGTACAAGTACTATACAAAATGCATACCCTACAAATCCGAGTTCCCTCATCCTATTCACCCAAAGCTTCTTGACAGACATACAACTACGGATAAGAACGAACAATGCATACTCAAGAGCATTTTTGCCAGAATAAGGCTTGCCATAGGGTTCTCCTCTCTCGCCCCTCCTGTACAACATATATTGCCATGACATATACCGAACAGACAACAGGCAGGCAGACTTAGAACAGTATATTATACAATACGCCGACGGCCCCATCATTATTAACACACAAAAAACGACTGGACGACACAATAGACACACTTCAAATACTTGGGGTGGCTGGGGTTACGCTGCAGAGGTAGTACCTTTTATCAATAGCGGTCACATCAAGCGTCAAAGACAGGAGATGGCTTCCGATAACTGGTCCTCGCAGGGTACCCAGCTCTCACTTATGGCTCCAAGTCGCCACACCCCGGGAAACTGTATTGACCTACAGGCTAAACTAAGTGAGAGTAGCCAGATATGGTGATAACACAGTGTCTGGACCCAGGGGGACGACTGTAAACGGAACGACTGCCGGTTTAAGCAGACACTTTTTACGGCCAACAGCCTCGGGTGGAAGAGCGGAAAAAGTGAGGGCACTCTTTTGCCCCGTAGTCAAGAAATTGGATATAAAGGCGAAAGAACCACAGAAGGATCAACGGCATAAGGATGCAGAAGGCAGGAAACCCACTGCATTAAAGGTCCGCAAAAGGACATCAATAGTACAATTCACATGGCTTCAAATGATCGATATGAAATTAAATACCGGAGTAATTTCCCTCGGATCTCCGGGGGGAAAGATGTCGAAAGAAGCAAGGAAGGTAAAGAAGACAGACAGAACACCAACAAAAATATGCACATGGAACGTGAGAATCATGTATGAGGAGAATGAGTATTGCAGTAATGGGCATTAGCGAGATGATATGGACAGGAAATGGAACGAGTGTAATAAAGGGACATGCCGTATACTACTCAGGGCATAGTGGAAACCGTCATGAACATGGTGTAGGAATAATCTTAAATGAGAAACTATCCTCAAAGGTGTACAACTTTTTACCAGTCTCTGAAATAATCTTACTATTAGAAATTAGTGCAGCTCTAACGGACATGACAATAGTGCAAGTATATGCTCCCACAGCAGACAAGAGTGATCAAGAGGCAGAAGAGTTCTATGAAACACTAGGCGTAGTACTTAAGAAAGTAAAGAAACCTAATTTATTGATGGTGATGGGCGACTTCAATGCCAAGATCGGACAAGGAGAAAAGGAGGATCTAGTGGGAGCACACGGACTGGGAACCAGAAACCAACGAGGCGAACGAATGGTGGAATTCTGTATAGAACATCAACTGGTACTGACCAATACGTTTTTTCGATTACCACCCCGTAGACTCTACACATGGAAATCGCCCGCAGATACAGAAAATAAAATCGTCCGAAATCAAATTGACTATATGCTCGTAAATAACAAATTCAGAAACAGCATAAAATCTGTGAAAACATACCCTGGGGCGGAAATTAAATCAGATCACGTCCCCTTAGTCGCTACGGTACTCACAAGATTAAAAAAACTCCAAAGAACACAGAGAGGAAACAGAATAGACAGTCAGCTAATAAGAGACAACTCTATCAAAACAGCCGCAACCCTACAACTTAACAGAAAGTTTCGAAATACCATAACGAACGTAACAACAAAAGACATCCAAGAAACAACAAAAAATATCGAAGTAATAGTAGGGGAAATAGCTGAAGAACATCTAAAGAAAAGAACAAAGAGAAGGAAGAAAGATTGGATGACCGATGAGAGTATCAATATGATAGATGAGAGAAGAGCATTCAAAGACAGAGACAACAAGTACAGACAGGTGGACCGAAAAATCAGAAATAAAATCAGGCAAGCAAAGCAAATATGGCTGAATACAAAATGTGAAGAAATAGAAGAGTTAGAGAAAAAATATGACAGCTTCAACCTCCACAAGAAAGTTGAAGAAGTGACAGGAAGAAAAAAGCAGAAAACAGCAGGCACACTAGTAGATCACAGAGGAGATATCATTATTTATAGGAAAGATAGAATAGAGGAGTGGAGGATATATATCGAAACCCTGTTTAAGGATGACAGAACAGATCCAAAATACACGCAGACTAACACAGGGCCTAAGATACTAAAATCCGAAGTAGAGACAGCGATCAAGCAGAGCAAACAAGGAAAGTCACCGGGACCTGATGGAATACTTACGGAGATCCTGAAACTTCTGGATGATGATGCAATCAACAAAATAACAACACTCTTTATTTTATTTATTTATTTATTAAATGTATACATACATATCACTTACACAATCAATCAAAAAATAAAACCATTGACACTACCCACTAATAAGTTACCAAAAGAGCACCCCTCCCCACAACTGAGTGCACACACAACTACAGGCCACATCCAGAATTCCCTAGTAGATATTCTCTAAGTAGTTTCTTAAAGTGCAAAATATTTGTGGCATCTTTAATTCGCGGATTTATCTCGTTGAATTCGACTAGTCCTTCATAGAATAATGACTGGTATGTAGTCTGCTTGCGTGCGGTGGCCACATGTATAAGGTGGCTTGCTCTTGTGGAATAATTGTGAATATCGCAATTCATGGTAATTGCATCCCTGAGATACTCAGGTAGCCCGCCATTAACCAATTTATATATAAAACACATATTCATAAAATATAGTGTTTGCCTAACCGAAAACAATTGCAACTCAGCTAACATGTCTTTAACATGTGCATACCTGTCACACTGAAGTATGGAACGAAGACATTTATTATGGATAACCTGTAACTTATCCAATTCCATATTGTTTACATAAAATAGGATTGTCGGACAATAACTAAAAAGAGGGCCAATAATGGATTTGTACACCACTAGTCTATTCCGCCGGTCCAGAGCCTGACAAATTCTATGAAAGTATCTGCTCTTGTCTGATAGTTCCTGCAATAATAATTTACAATGACTTTTGAAGTTTAGTTTCATATCAATTGTTAGCCCCAAATATTTGAATTCCGTAACATATTCAAGCGCTTCGCCCAGCAAACACACCCGGTCCCGGCCATTACTATTGCCGTCACCCAGAATCATGACTTTAGTTTTCGCAGTATTCACAATAAGGTGGTTTTTGTCAATCCAGCCTTCGAACTTTCTCAGCAATCTATTAATTCTAATAACCCCCTCAGTCACGTTATCGTGCTCTACTATCAATAAAGTATCATCAGCAAATATATTGATTGATTCCCCTTCCTCCTGACATATTTCAGTAATGTCATTAATATATAAAGTAAATAGTAGCGGTCCTAATATCGTACCTTGAGGCACCCCGTACTCTGTTACTACTTCATCAGACTCAACTCTACCAATGCTGGTTGCTTGTTTACGATTAGACAAGTAATCCTCAAACCAACTGAGCGTTGTTACAGCTATGCCTATACTGTGCAGTTTGTATAGCAAAACTTTTCTATTGATAACTTCAAAAGCTCGCTTAAAGTCCACAAACACCGCAATTATTACTTTCTTCTTCAAAGGATTGTCCAAGACAGTTTTCCATCGATTTATCACCAATTGTAGGGCCGTTTCACATGAGTGGTGATGACGGAAACCCGACTGGTTTTGCGCAAGTATTTTATGCTCATCGATAAATTGAATTAGTTGATCATATACCACTCTCTCCAGAACATTCTCCAACAGAGGAACCATATTAATAGGACGATGGTCCTCCGCTTTAATTGAATTCTTCGATTTAGGTACCGGCACTACAATTGACTTTTTCCACTGAGTTGGACAACATTTCTTTTCTAGACAATAGTTTACCACGTGACATAATTTCTCAATCAGAATCTGCCCCCCAGCTTTAAAAACTGCCATATTTATATCATCAATAGATGACTGACTATTTAACCGTGCAATTGCTGCACTTATGATGGGACCATTGACTTGTGCGAGTTTGAATTCATTCTGGGGTGAATTATCAGTAATTACCCCGATGCTATTACTAAAATTACTTAGAGTAACCAGTTCTCTGATACTATTTATAGTATAACAATTAAAATGATGGGCTATAGTTTTGACGTCAGTCTCCACTAGACCGTTGAACGACATTTTTAAAATTGTAGTTCCTCTTTTCTTACAGATTACTGTTTGTAAAGCTTTCCACATCTGTTTAGGCTTATTCTTGTTGCTTTCAATTAATTGTGAAAAGTAGGCCTTCTTTTTGTATTTAATAGCTGCTGTAACTGCATTGCGGCTTACTCTGTAGTTTTCCCATGTTTCCGCTGATTTTGATAACCGTGCTGTTACAAACAACTTATCCCGCTGCCAACAAAGCTCTCTAATTTCCTGATCGTACCAACGATTCCCATGAGGCGCATATTTATAGGACCTGATAGGCGCATGGACATCTAATGTACTGATAATATTACGATAGAATACCTTTAAAACATCGTTTTCATCCATGGCCCAGTCAAGTAGTTTTAAGTCGGCTTGAAAAGAGTTCAGATTTATTTTATTTAAATTTCTAGAAGTTACCGAGGTCCCCATCCCTACGAGACCATTCGTTGCGAACCGTCTCACTAATATTGAAGTGGTCAGAAATTTTTGGACTCGCTTCGACTGATACTTTTAGGTTATCAATGTTTGAAAAGACAAGATCAATTTTAGTTTTCGAATACTGAGTAACTCTTGTAAACTGGTTTACCAGCTGAACATTCCCATGATTTCTCATTAAATTGAGGAGTAGTTGAGAGTAAGCGAAATCTGATCTACTCACATCAATATTAAAGTCACCCAGTATAACCGTTTTCCTTGAGCGCTTCATGTATGTGCTAATAACAGTTTCTAGTTCAGAAAGAAACCACGGAATACTACCCGAAGGGGACCTATAGATTGCCCACAGCTCATAGTCAGAAATTCTGACACCTAATATCCAAACTGCATTCATGATTTCAAGGTTAGCTATGACTTCGTAGTCTATGATCTTATGAATAACTATCATCACGCCCCCAGTGTGTTTACTATGCGATTTACAGACAATTTAAACATAGTCCTCAAAGGATACCTCTGCATCAGTCACATCTCTAGTAATGTGCGTTTCTGTTAGAACGACTAGTGGTAATTTGTAGCTTCTAATATAATCATACAGCACGTCCTTGTGGCATAGCATACCCTGTATATTTAATAGAACCAGACCTTCATTTAATTGCTATTTGTTGCCCCCATAATCAGTTTTGTTCCTGATAGCGTTTGTTATCCTTGCAAGACATGAACACTTAGAATCATAACTGTGGTGATTTATATCAAGTTTTAGACCCAATGACCTATTCTTATTTATACAATTAATACATTTAAAATCTCTCTGCTCGCTACAATTAGCACTGTCGTGATTAAGGGAGCATTTGCCACAGGTTACATCCCCCTTACAGTCCGCCGAAAAATGCCCCAGACAACTGCATTTATAACAATGAATTATATTTATAGCTTCCTGAACTCTTCCTCTAGAAAAACAGATATTCACTACTCCTTTTGTCATTAAGTAACGAAAGGTGTAGTAATCACATTCAATAATAATGTTAAATTCTTTGTACGCATTAACCTTGGACTTTTGAATTAGTCCATACTAAAGTTCTCCACAGACTTATAAATATCATTTTGCTGCACTAGTGTGTCAATTAGTTCCTCGTCTTGCCACTCACCGTCGTTGCGGATATGCAGAATTTTACATCTTGGTTGCCTTTTCTTCACATTAACCACATCGTAATCCTCACCGATTTTATCCTTTAACTTCCTTTGAAGATTTTGCACTTCCTGCTTTTCGCTACAAATCATAATAATATTGCTATTTTTGTTCGAATTTCTAACTGTAACATTATTAAAAATTTTAGGCTGTAGTGTGGTAATTATTTTTTTCTTAGTTTCCATTGATGATAAATCCCTTTTAGGTTTTAGTAATAGTACTTCTCCCTTGGTAGCCTTACTATAACTAATTTTGTTCTTGTTCTGTTTGTTTACACTCGGTGCGTCTTTGAGGTTGGATGACGTCGCACCTGTCCGCGCTGAATGTAGATTCGTAGCATTACCAACATCATTGACTTTCGACGCGTCGCTGCCAGCACTAATCCTCCTTGGCTTCCCACATCCAGACCGATTCAATTCCATTTCCAATCCAGCTATTTTTTCTTCCATTAATTGTTTGTTCTCCAGCAACAAAACGTTTATTTGTTCAAGATCCTTAATTCGTAGTTCCAGTCCCTCTAGTGTATTAACGCGGCTTCCGTTATTAGAGCCTTCATCGACCTTCGTATTTAATGCTCCATCACTACTATCCTCTGTCTTATTTTTCAGAGAGTAGCACTTATGTGTTTTGTGCCTCTTCAAGCATCCGGGATGGCACGGCTGCTCACATACTTCACACACAGTATTACGATATACTACACTGCCACATCGTCCAGCACAGATTTTAGTTGTATCACCCTGATCGGGTAAATGTTCACCATGATCCTCGCCAGGCATGTTGCCTGACGGCTGCTCGCTGTGTACTGAACATATTATATGATACGGGTAACATACTTTAACAACATATATGATACGGGTAACATACCAGAAGCATGGCTCCAATCAACATTTATACCCATTGCAAAATAACCACATGCAAAACACTGCGACGACTACCGGACCATAAGTATGATGAGCCATCTGATGAAAGTATTTTTAAAAGTCATCCATCGACGCATTTACCCCAAATGCGAGCAACATATGACCGATACCCAATTTGGATTTCGGAATGCTATGGGAACTCGGGAGGCTTTATTTTGCACACAGGTACTATTCCAACGATGCAGAGATGTAGACTGCGATGTATATGCCTGTTTTATAGCCTATCAGAAAGCATTCGACACTGTGGAACACACAAAGCTCATAAAAATCCTTTACGATACAGGACTGGATGATAAGGATGTAAGACTTATCACCAACATATACTGGCGCCAAGAAGCCAACATAAAAGTGGAAGGAGAAACCTCAACAACAGTAGCAATTCAACGAGGTGTCAGACAAGGATGCGTGTTGTCACCCTTGCTCTTTAACATGTACTCAGAGGCAATTTTTAACGAAGCTCTACTAATCCTAGATAAGGGGATTATGGTAAACGGCAATAGGCTGAATAACTTTAGATATGCTGACGACACAGTTATATTCGCAGATTCCTCAAAAGGATTGCAGCAGCTACTCGACAGAATCACATCGGTAAGCGAGGAATATGGCCTATATCTAAACCCAAGAAAAACTAAATTCATGGTGATATCGAAAAACAGCCGAGATAACAATAACCTACTGTTGAAAAACATGCCAGTTGAAAAAGTAGACAAACACACATATCTAGGCACCACCTTGAATGCGTATTGGGACCAATCGATGGAAATTAAATCGCGAATTGGAATAGCTAGATCATCCTTCGCTAAAATCAGCTCATTGATGCAAAATCACGATCTAAACATAGGTACAAAACTAAGACTCGTAAAATGTTATGTTCTTCCTGCCCTGCTATACGGAGTCGAGGCATGGACTCTCACAGAGGCAACCAGTAAGAAGCTGGAAGCATTCGAGATGTGGATATATCGCCGCATAGTAATGATATCTTGGAGAGATCACATCACAAATCACGAAGTTCTCGACAGAATAAAGCGAACACCACAAATCCTCTCTATTGTTAAAAAACGGAAACTAGAGTATTTCGGACACGTTATGCGCCATCTTGAGAAATATGCAATCCTTCAACTAATATTGCAAGGCAAGGTAGAAGGTCAAAGGGGACCCGGAAGAAGACGAATATCCTGGCTGAAGAACTTAAGAACATGGTACAATACTACAACCACCGAACTGTTCAGAACAGCAGTGAACAGTCAGGATTGCCGTGTGGATTGCCAACATCCGGTAACGGATAGGCATGCAAAGAAGAAATACTGACTGACATAACAATAGACTGGTTAAACAAATGGAGACTCGAACCCAACCCCACATAATGTCAACTTCTTACTTCCAACCACAGAATCAATAACAAGTCACCGACAACACAAGTTAACGGAACGAACGTACACCCCACAACGACGATAAAGTACTTAGGAATGACTATTGACAATAAGCACAAATTCGACACACATTTACGAAACACAAAGACAGAAATACAAAAACGAGCAAAACATTTTAGATGTCTGACATACGGAGGTAATATCCATTAGTACTGCAACAAAAATTTACAAATCCATCTGCAGGCCCATGATTGACTACGGCCAGATCATTCTGAAAAATGTAGAAAACACCTGCAAACGAATTACGGACGTAACTGAACGGAATACATTAAGACTGCCCACCAAACTAAGCCACAAGAACAATCATCTTCAAAACACGTCAAACCAAAATTTATACAAGATCACCAAAGTCATTCCCATCCAAAGACTGGACAAACTACGAAATAAATTTCAACAAAAACAGGACAATAGGACAATACTCGACGAATTATGTATTAAAAGACGAAACAAATGAACTACAAAATTACATCCGACAAAAACGTTTCATGAATCATATTACACTTCATAAAATTCTCTTATCAAGAAAAATCACGCATAAATCGCAAACACAAGTAAATGTAATGTAATATAATGTAATATGTAATGTAATGTATAAATGTAATGTTAGACAAGGCGGAAAGACCCTATGGAGTCGATAGCTCAATAACGATTGTTTATATATATATATATATATATATATATATATATATATATATATATATATATACATCCTGCATCTTTATGAACTCCTTTCACAATTCTTCCTTATGACGTCCACGTATATTTATTTTCAGGCTACTATCCTTAGAACGTCCTGCGTATATATTTTGTACAAACAAGCACCATGCGGCGTCAATTTGTATATATTTCCGTTTAGTTAGACGCTTTCAAGAGTCCGGCGGTGTTGCCGACTGTCTGGATACGCTGGACATCGCTGGATGTCTAGCAACTAAAATGAAATATTATCGCCCCGATACTCAGAGAAGCTGCGTCGCGGCTGGAGAGCCAGCGCCAATCTTTGACAATAAAACTTTTTTGCTAATTTACATTGCTACTTCACTACAGTAATACCCCACCAATGTTTACGTCTATAGTTTAAGTGAACTCTGCGCTGTAAAAGTCAATCTATCAGTCAGATTATCTATCTATCCCTACTTTATAAACATACTTGTACTCGTTCTTATTAATTTCGTTATTAATTTTATTGATGATATTTTCACGACGTGCGATAAAGATAAAAATAAATAAATGATCTGTTATCAAACTCTTGTGAGCAAACGAAGCGAGAAGAGGAACGAATTGAAAATATGTACAACGAAAATAAAGAAGAATATATTTTACGATCTTGCCATCATCCTATTTCAAACAATAATCCCAAAGTTTTGACACTAACAATTCTATTGATGAAGGTATTGGTGAAGAGAATTTCAAAAACGTTTCATGCGTTATACATTTATAATATAAAATCTATTTATATGTATACAGTGTGTGCCACGTAAGTTATTGGTTCAAAGATTATGGGGTTCCTTTTGAAATAAAAAGTAGAAAAAAATCATACTCATGGTTCATCGCTATCTTCCAAAAGAAAATATATACATGTTTCTATCAATTCCGGTTCTACCGCAAGTCGCCAACAATTTTTTTATTTTAAATAGAGCACCCTGCATATTTTTACATATTCGTATAGCTCATTCATTTCTAAATATATTTTGTTACGCCTGTTGGGCACTTATGTTTTGTAGTTTTTGAGAAAAAAAATAATTTCCAATATATTTGAAAACAACATAAATTAATGAAATATAAACTTAAACTTTCTTGCATATAGTAGCAGGAGCATGGCTCCATAATTACAATAGTTCGTACATGTTGATATTTTCCCAGTACTATTTCATAAGTTTATTTATTTACATGTACACGTTAAATCGTCTTATTTTTTTTTTAATGGAATGGCATATACTTTTGAATGACAGGGTAATATATAGAACACTTTTCTACACAGAAGTGTAAATCAAACCTATCCCTAAAATGAGTGGTTTGACAGTTATTTAGAAAATTTCTTAAAAGCTTTTTCCAGTATTTAATTCTATATGTGTACATGTAATCATAGCAAGTAACACATGCTTCATGTAGTTTATATTTTTTATCATTGATGCATCATATTGCTTGTTTAAAACATCGTGTAGCGTGCATAAAACAGGCTTTCAAAAACGCGCGTTTCCTGTAAAGGTTTCCATGGATACAAAACAAGTATCCATGGATACCGCCATAACATGGCGGTATCAGCCGCCATGTTAGCTAGTTATTTATTCAGTATCTTAGCAACGATACTAAAACTGTACGGCAAAATCGACGGCACATCAGATAGAAATTATAATTACAAATGTTTAGGCCAATTTACGGCATCAATGATAAAAAATAGCGTAAAGTATGCGTGGATATCTGGCCTTTCAAGCACTCACTCTATTCAAAAAACCTCCCCGCTCCCCGCTGCGCGGGGAGCGACGGGTCGGTTTTTGAAAAACGTTCGTGCTTGAAAGGCCTTGATATCCACTTATACTTTAATATACTATTTTTCCATTGTTATTCTCTTTGTATGTTTTTCTCTTCATATCATCATAATATCCAAAAGTTCCACGAGGTTGCATAACATTTTTTTTAAAGAAAATCGACTTAAATACCTGTTAAATACAAAAAACTATAAAAGTAAAGACTGCCTTGCAGAACAAATGTAAAATATAAGTAAAAAGTAAGAAAGTTCCTCTCTAGAGCCTTTATTATTGTTTTTAGAATAAAAAGGTTTTAACGGAAAATAGCTAGAATTTTTTTTAATAGCTTATTATTTGCCACAATTTGACTTTTTTTTGTTTTTCTTTGGCAATGCCAATGTTTTAAATGGTAACATAACTTTCTTTTTTTTTTCTATTAACAAAATTGATAGCATTTGTTTTTCTTTTGAAGTGAGTTTAATGCCTGATAACAAAATTGTGAAAAATTAAAGATTGCCTTTAAATGAAAATTTAATGAAACTTAGCCTCATTTACCGCCGGCGAACAAAAATAAATTTGGAAAATTGGAATAAAATTTTCTTTATACTCGATAATTAGATGGGAGAATAAATGTACGAAAGCCGGTTTTCCGGCAAGTGCATCCAAACGCATCGCATTGTTGTCAAGAACATTTAGGCATTGCCAATCCTTTATTGCAGAGAATTGCTCGATTAACCATTAGAGTTTTAATTTCATGTAAGCATCGGGACTAGATTAAACAGGCAAACCCCATTTCACTTTTACCACGTATAAAAACTCTTTTGAATATCTTCATAATGATGTATTGCGTCATACATATATGTTACATGTATTACATCAATATACATGTTACAAACATTTCTTGATAATTTTGATGAAACAGAAAATCGTTGTAATTTACCCGGCCATCAGTGGTTAAGGAGCTCCTGCAGAATTTCTCTAAGTAGCCAAGTTTTCATTAGGAGTTTTTAAATCTCTAGCCAAGGATACCCTGGTGATTTTGTTCCATTTGTGTAAATTAAATCAACATTAGCAGAACTTCAAATTTCAAACTTTTATTGAGCTTCGATTGGGATATTTTATTTTTCTTAAACCATAATAAATTCGGATGACACAAATTTGTTTTAAAATCAAACCAAAAGGGGCAATAGTAATCTGCAATAATTTAATATAAATATGTGCGAGTGTGTGTGTGTGTGTAAATGTATGATACTGCAATGTAATTAGTAACCACTTAAATTATTATATTTAACAAAAAAGATATATTAAGTATCAATGTGTATACTGCTTGCGTTTATCATAAAGTCGCCTCTTTGTGAACTTGACAAAACCAGAGCGTTTTTCTTGAAGCCACAACCATTACCTATAATATTTCATTCACTACAAACAGCCACTACTGCTAATGTAGCGACTTGCGTATAAAGAGAGAAACGTAATTCGGTTCTCACTCTTACAATACGATTGAATAACTAGCTGAAAGGAGCAGTCTCGATACAGTGTTGCCGTCAGTCGGATGCTCTATGGTCGCATAATGAAAATTTGTATATCAACTTTTCAATATACGCTTCTAACAACAGCACCACCAATGTTAATAACGTGAACTAATATATACAAAAATATACAAAGAAAACCATGTGGTTATCCATACCGCGTCCAGGTCGATTTTCGCCAATCGATTGTAAATGGTGCATAATGGCACTAGACAAAATTTTCAAGGCGATACATTAGAGCGTCCATTTTCGGACGTTCTAAAGCGAAGGACGCCGTAAAAATAGCAAAATGTCAATGTAAGGACGGCGTAAAGATAGTGGGATATATATATATATATATATATATATATATATATATATATATATATATATATATATATATATATATATATATATCTATATATCTAAAAGTTTCTTACACATTGTGGTGCAAGTGTATAAAAATAACGTATAATACACGTGCATAAGGGCCTTTCAAGTACAACACCGTTAAACACTCTGCTCTATTTCGCGACGTGCTCTTTCTCTCTCTAAGGCTATCTTATGTACGTGTATCATAATATACTATTATTTATATTTTTATCCCTGATCAATTAGATCGTTTTTTAATGAAAATGTATGGCCATGGTAAAATATTTCATTACAACAGTAATTAATACGGATACAAGATAAATGGAACAACTAAAACATACTTAATACAGCGACTTGCAAGTAACATTTTCAGGGAATTTATTGAGTCATCCGGTAAATAATGATATGACGTTAATAACGACTATAAATCATTAAAATAGTGTATATATTTTGATAAACGGGAGTCAAATTTTGGCGGTTATCGCTGCAATAAACACGCAGATAAATATAACTTAAAACTATGCTTATGAGTAAGCATAAACTTACGTTACTGACACTGTTAATAAAATAATTTGTGCAACGTAGCTTTATTCTATGGTTAATTACCACGGCCGATGACCCTAGGCAGACAATGTATCTTATTTAATGACAACATTTGCTGGTTTTATAGTTTTTTTGGCGTCGGTTTAAGTCACGGGGAATAGCTAGCAATTTTATCCGAAGAAAATTTATCTTTTCCATGTCGAGTTCTTTAAGATGCATGAGTAACCAATAGTACGCGGGCTCACCAGTTCCTATCCAAAGCAGAGGATTTTGGACTAGCAGTAGGATTATTTATTATTATCACTATGAGACGCCCAGAAAATGCACATTTGTGCGTAATTTAACTTGGTCGCAATTTTAGGCTTCCGTCCAACGGAAAGTGACTTTTCTTATACAGGGTGTCCAAGGTAAGGATCAACAGCATGGAGATCTCGGAAACCGTAATAGTTACAAAGGCGGTTAAATTACAAAACAGTTGCGCAATTTAGTGGTCAGTATTATTCTGTTGCAAAAACCAAATAAATCCGCTTACGCTAAATTTTGCGATATCGTTTTTATGTTTTTCTTAAGTTATTTGAAAAGAGATAAAAAAACAAGGCACTTTCTCATTGCCACTTTTTCAGCTCTACAAGATAGCGTTTATAAATTTTCAGTACAACGTTTTGTTTCGAAGAAACCATCCTCAACTTTATATTTTTATATGGCCCGTAAATACAGTACACCTTGCATTAAATAGCATTTCCTATATGAATACAACGATTTATATCACAGTATGGTTTCTCATGTTTTTATTCAGAAAAAAGGACTTGTTAATACATTTCTAACATTTTGATGTAGTGGGCGTTGAAATGAGCGACAAAACGAACGAACGAAAACAAAATTTTTGGCCTAATTTTAAGATTTGAAGATAATTAAATAAAGAGAACAATTCTCGTAATACCACGGTAAAAAATAATAAGTGTGGTTCTCATTAACTATAGTGTTTCAATGTCTAAATGTCTTCTTACTAAATTGTTTTTAGTTACTATTTTGGTACCTATTCTGGGTTAAAATTAGGTAATAATTGTTATCTTCGTCATCATTAAATGAACATAATAATTCTCATGTCACAGTTAAAAAATAATAAGTGTGGTTTTAAATAACTATAACGTTTCAATGTTTAACAGCAATTCTTGCTAAATTATTTTTGTTACTATTTTGGTACATATTCTGGGTTAAAATGATGTAATAATTTTTGTCTTCGTCGCCATTAAATGAACAGAACAAGAACAATTATCATATTACAGTAAAAAAATAATAAGTGTAGTTCTAAATAACTATGTATAATATTTCAATGTTTAACAACTATTCTTGCTAAATTATTTTTAGATATTACGTTGGTATCTATTCTGGGTTAAAATTAGATAATATTTTGTTTCTTCGTGTCATCATTTCAACGCCTACAACAAGAAAATGTTCGACATGTATTAACAAGCCTTTTTCTGAATAAAAACATAAGAAACCATACTATGATATAAATAGTTGAATTCGTAATAGGAAATGCTATCTAATACAAGGTGTACATTTTTTACGGGCCATATAAAAAAATTAAGTTATTAAAAATAATGGTTTCTTCCAAACGAAACGTTGTACTTTTTTTTTATTATGGAAAACACTTAATCGTATTTTACTATAATTATTACACCCTGATCAAAGATGGATCAATGAGTAATGTTATGCCAACTTAAATTACTAAATGCAAATTTAATGCTAAGCGCCTACTCATTAGTATCCCTTAGATTCTAATCACTTAATTACACTAATACATATTAGTGTGTACACTAGCACTATGCTCTGCTTTTGCATTAACACAATACTAAACTAACTCGAACGGTGTGGTCGCTGTAGTCTTCTGGTTAAATTCGTGTTATCGAGGAGCTGAATGGCTTCGACGTTGACGTGTTGAAGAAGTCGCTGTTCGTGACTCTTGGCAAATTTGTTTATTATTTCATTAACAGAGTCCATTTCCAAGTCCCTGTGGAGGTCACTGTTCCGGAAATACCAAGGTGCCTTGACAAATAGTCCTTGGTACTTTGTTTTGGTATCGCTGGATTATTTCTATATTGCTCTTTTTGGCACAACCCCACAGCTGGATGCCATATGTTCATACGGGCTTAAGAATTTGTTTATACAGAAGTATTTTGTTATAGATTGACAGGGTAGAATTTCGACCAAGCAGCCAATACATTTTTCGAAATTTGATGACCAATTCTTCTCTTTTTCTTTTTGATATGAGCTCTCCAGCGTAGCTTAGTGTCCAATGTAATACCCAAATATTTTGGGTTTGCAGATTTAGTGCTGCTTCTTCGTGATCTTTGCCTGCAGCCAATATGGCAGTGTCGTCGGCAAAGGTGGCTATCGCATTATGGCCTGATGCAGGTATATCGCTGGTGTATAGTAGGTAGTGCATTGGCTCTAACACACTGCCCTGTGGCACACCTGCCTTTATTTATTTTAGTTCAGAGTAAACATCTTCCTGCTTAATTCTAAAAACACTATCTGACATGTATGATTCTAGTAATTGTGTATATGATCTGGGCAGAAGTGTTCTTAATTTGAATTTAAGTCCCTCGTGCCACACTTTGTCAAAAGCTTGCGCTACATGAATAAATATAGTAGAGCAAACCTTTGTTTCTTCCAATGATTTTTCAAGTACGTCAGTTATTCTATGGACTTGATCTACAGTTGAATGAGATTCTCTGAAACCAAACTGATATTCTGGTATTAAGTTTTTGCCTTGCAATTGATAATTGATTTTATTCTTTTAAGGAGTATTATTTGGAGCAGTTTTGAGATGGTCTGTAAGAAGAAACTTCATTTGGTGGTTTTCCAGGTTTAGGAATCATTATCACTTTTGCTACTTTGCATATCTTAGGTACATATTTTAATCTTAAAGATGCATTAATAAGATATGTGAGATATGTTACGATATGTACGATTGCTTTACGAGGTAGTTGTTTGAGAATTTCGCCAGTAATTAAGTCAAATCCTGGAGCTTTCTTAGTGTTAATGTTTTTTTTTTTAATTTCCATTGCAATTTCTTGGGGGGTAGAGGGTCTGATTTCACCTTCATCCTGGGTAATATTTTCCTAGTCTAGAATGGCTTCACCCTCATTCGGTTGGAAAGTCAACTTTCAAGATATTCGGCAAATCTATTAGCCTTTTTAGTTTTGCATATGTCCGATCTGCACCTGTAATTGGAAAATTCTGCAAGATTGGTCTCTTAAGTCTCTTAGTAGCTTTCCAAAGTGAATAATCAGTTTTACTGTCATTTGATAGTCCAATTAGATATTCACTAATAGAGTCATTTTTAAAATTTTTAATCTCTCTTTTGAGTTGTTGTGTTGCGTTATTTACTCTAGATTTATCTGCTGGGTATCTAGATTGATGCCAGATTCTTCTGAGTCTTCTCTTTTCGGAAATATGGGTTCGAATTTTTTTGGGGTAATTGTTACGTTTTGTTCATGGGGTAATAATAGGGGTGTTATCCCATGCAGCTTGTTGGATATTATTTACATTTTTTCCGCTTCATTGTCTAGCTGGTCTTCGTTTCTTATTGAGGATGACAAGTTGATAGTGTCTTCAAGTTGAAATTTAAAGCTCTGCCAGTCAGTTAATCTGTTAGTCAATCTAGCAGGTGTTTCCTTTTGTATACTACTATCGCTTATGGTGAGGACAATCGGAGAATGATCAGAGATCATATCCCAAGCCTCTTCCACGTACATAGTACGTACAGACACATTTTGTGTTATAAAAAATCAATTAAATCTGGAATTTTATTAAGATCTGTAAGCCAATATGTTGGTTTGGCAGTTGAAATTGTTTCGCATTTTAGTTGGTTGGCTGCTTGTAGTAGTTCCGTTCCTTTTGTATTTGTTAGTCAAGATCCCCATTGAATGTATTTTGCATTAACGTCGCCTCCAATGATAAATCTATATCCCTGTTTATTTAGGAAGTCTAAATATTGCTCTTTTTGAGAGCATGTCTAGGCGGACAGTAAACTGCAGAGACAGTGATATTGTATGTTTTTGTTTTACCATTTACATAAGCAGCTTTAAATTCATCTGTTTTATATCCCGTCTCTTGGTTGTGTTCAATCGTTTCCTTGATTATGATAGCACTACCACCTCTGGCTGTATTTCCAGGATGTATGGTGTGATATACCTTATACCCTTTGAATTTGATGAATGACTCTCTTGTAAAATGAGTCTCGGAAATAAGTCATGTGTCAATATTTCCATAGCTAGGATTGCTTGCAATTCTTGTTGGTGTTGCAAGAGTCCATTCCATAATCGTAATGTTACTTGACATTGCGGTTTTTGGGAATAGCTCCTTTAGTGCTATGTTCGAGCCTGCTTATACGTTCATCCATTTTTGTTGATTTATCAATAATTTGCTGAAGAGAGTTTTGAATGAAGGCGTTTTGATCTTGCTTTTGGGTTTCATTTTTATTATTATTTTCGGACTTGTTATAGACTGCTTGTCTGTATGGTTGTATATTTATATTTGATAAATTATTGCGAAAAATCAGCATCTAATGCTATTAAGAGCAACGAGCTATAGGTAACAAATAATATTGATTTCAATGTTTATTTCTGTTACGTAAAGATATAAATAGGAATGCAAAAAAGTCTCATTTTTTATCTATGAAATTCCACACATGATTTCAATTACCTAGAAATATGTGGCGAAACTCGCGAGCTTTATCATGTTACAAACGGTGTAGTGGCGTGTTTTATAACTCCGTGCATGTTCATTCATTGCAATTAATTATGATTAATGAATTTACACGTCAGTCGAGTTAACAGTATTCCAACATTACTCAATTTGACACCGTCGAGCACGAAGTTCAACTAAAGATGCGTGCTTCCAGTGTTTTTCTTCCCCAGCACACACTAAAATTAGAACATAGAGAAAATAATGGATTTTTGGTATAATCCAGAAATAATGCATGGCGATTGTGGGCCTTACGCACTTAGGGTAAGTCTATCTAAAGTTGGGGATTTCCCAGACAAAGAGGCTGGAAAATACCTGCCTAATGTGTTTATAATCTCTTTATGTTATTCATATTAATAACCCTCCTGTGGGTATCTTAAACCGTCAGATAATTATTTGTAACTTTGTCAGTGGATGGATCCCTTAATTATTCGTTTTTTGTTAGTATACATTTCAAAAAAAAATTTGCTGGTGAAGTTTTTGTCGCCATTATTATCACTGTAGTCTTTTAGTTATTTTAATGAACATGTGTAATGAGCCGGAAAAATCGTGGCGTTCCAATGCCAAGCGATTCTGGCTTGGCACTCGCCGGGAGCCATTATTATTTTTAATGAATTATTAATTAAGTGTTGGCGATATTTCTACCAGGGATTAATTGGGTATATACGAGTGCGAAAATTTCGCTGTTAAAAAGGAAGTAGAGCGTATAATCTAAGTAAACCGAAGGAGGATTGTAGAAATGAATCGGGGATTCGGGCGGCGTTTGTTATGACAGCGAGTAAACCTCGAGATGGAGCTCTTAATTAATGGGTTTCTTTGTTTGGATTGAAAATAGCGGACGTATTGGCAGCCTGCAGCGAGGCGTCCGACCGAACAAGCACATCATCACATACCCTTTACCAGCTTCCGGCATTTATATCGATGTATGATTACCGCCACACGCGTATACGGTGCTCACACACGAACACAGCACACACACGCTTCGGTTGTACACTTTTTTAATTGGCGTGTACACTTTATTAATTTCACGATCACAAAAAATTCAAACCAAACACGAACTTTATTTGATACCTACATAATGGGCATTCTTAGCAAAAAATATCCAATATTGCAATTGCAGTGCAGCGCGAAACGTTGCTTCGAAATTAATATTTTGAAGCTCCCAAATGGAATATTTCAGCCAACATTTATAAATTGAGATTTTATTATAGTACCATTTATATTAAACACATTATTACACATTAGTGAGCATTACTTCATATACAGTGTGTTTCACTTGAAGTGGTAACTGAGATGTTAAAATTTGAAGTGAAAACCACAGTGAATTAATGTTTTTAAAAATGTGCTCAAGATTTCACAGAACAATTGTTGCTGTCTCACGACTATTATTATCATTAGTGAATAAATACTGGACTTGTGTTTAGTACGTAGTAAGTTAAAAACGTGTACTAAAAATCTCTGTGTACTTGATATTATTTGAACTCCTTATGAAGCTGTGATTATGAACACGAAAAATCATCACGCGAGTTCCATTCGGGCTGGAAAATATCTGATTGTTAGAATTATATTTCTGTAAGAAATCAAAACGACGAAATCAATCATTCTGGTCGTCCAACTCTAGACTCTCTATGGTCTCGAGTAGATATTGCAAATCATACAAAACGCATCTATATATTGTGAACAAGGTTACCTTTATAATTTTAGGAGCCTGGAATCGTACCTACAATGATTCATATAGAGGGTTCTACATTTCACCTCCCGTCTTCTAAAGCTCAGTTACTAATTAAGTTAGGATTTCGATATTTTGCAAACTTTAGTTGCATCCTAGGACGTATTCCAGAAAATATTTTTGATTATACAGGGTGTCCTAAAAAAGTGTCACATCATGATGATGTACTTGTTTACATTACATGTTGTATATTTTGATATCAGCAAAACAAACTAAAAAATCAGTTGTGCATCATTGGTTAAAAAAATCAATAAAAACTAAAAATAGTGCTTCGTTAATAAAATTATACACTGTAGTTATTAAATAAGGTCTGACAGTCCCGTTAACCAAGTTTGATTGGTATGAATTAAACAGAGTGTCCAAATTTAGTGTCAAACTTTTCAAACTTGGTTATATTCTATAACTACAGCACTGAATCCAATTGCTCGATAAGCGTGTGCACTTTCCTGCAGAAATTGTTTAACTTTATGTTTAAAATACAGGGTGTCTTAGAGAGTCTTGCACTTTTGTTTTGTCTATAACTTTAAAGCCTGTTGAAATATAATTACCCGATATTTTGCAATGAGTACAACAAACCTTGAAAATTTAATTTAATTGTAAAAAATCAGGAAGTTATATCTCAACAGGCTTTAAAGTTAAAGATAAAATAAAAGTGCTAAACTCTCTAACACAACCTATATGGCAATTCATTTCGTTTTGAAAAAGTTTAATTTAATTAACTTCCTCTAAACGTAAGGTTATTAAGTTTATTAAATTTAAAAAAAAAGTGCTTTTTGAAATTGGATCATTTAAGAAAAAATCAATACTGATATATTTCTTTTGCATTGCACCATAGTCATGGATAGTATCCTGAAGACGAAAAGTAAGCCCATGTTTTTCGAGTATAAGGCACTCAAATATGTACGAGCCCAGGCTCATAATAGTTCGGCCGGTTTATATTTTCAAGCAGAGGCCTAAACAAATCATAAAACTTACACAAATGATGAGACAATTCGGCAAACTTGTTTCGACTATATTAAAATATATACTTTAATCTTACAAAAGCTGAATATTTGATCCCAATAACATAAGGTGACCAGACGTCCCGATTTTGGCGGGACAGTCCCGATTTTTAGAAATTTGTCCCGCGTCCCGCGACGTTTCAAAAATGTCCCGACTTTTGAAAGATTGTGTTTTTTTTGGGGGTGATCTTTTATTCGCTATTTTGAAGTTATTAGCTTATATATTTCGACAATATTTGTATTTGGTAGCAGCGCTGTAGCGGCCAAAATACAAAACGGTACTATAAAAATATGCCTCGTATTTATTATATTTGTAAATATGACATTATATTTGATGCTGTTAAAAAAAATTGTAGTATAATATTATACAGGGTGTCTGCTAAAAAACTCCGCTAGCGATAACTCCTTTATACAGGGTCCGTCATTTCACTTCCCGTCTTCAATAGCTCAGTTACTAATTGAGTTAGGATTTTGATATTTTGCAGACTTCAGTTGCTTTCTAGGGTGTAATTCAGGAAAATATTTTTGATTATACAGGGTGTCCGAAAAAAGTGTGACGTCATCATGATGTATATTTTTAGATTGCATAGTATATATTTTGTTACTTATTTGGGTGCCTCTTATTGACGCCTACATACCCATAAAATTTAATTGAGATCGGTTTAGTGACATTAGCACAAAAAAATTAAAACTGAAAAAGAACAGTTTTGCACCATTGGTTAAGAAAATTAATAAGGGATAAAAATAGTGCCTCGTTAATAAAACCATACAAGGTACTCATTAAATAAGATCTGACAGTTACGTTAACCAAGTTTTATTGATATACATTATACAGAGTGTCCAAAATTTAGTGTTAAACTTTTCAAACTTTAAAGCACTTTATATTTCTTATTTTAAATTGGAACCCCAGTATATTTTTATGTAATTCCATGCGAAATTAAGAGACACACATTTTTCCTAATTACAACCCTATCTCAATTCCTAACACATTCAAAGATATTTGCAGAAAACTCGTTTTATCAACAATTCCAATGGCCATTTTAATTAATCAAAATCGAAGGTGGGTTTGAAAAACAATTTATTGACATTAAAGTTTAACAAAGTGACAAGAGCCATTGTTGACTGTAGTAATATAAAAGTTTAAAACTTTTTTAGCTAAGGTCTTTATACCCAAGATACCAAAATAACTTTTTGACATGGAAAATATGATTTTCATAATATGACAAATATTGTGACCTTTATTGACAAATGTGAATATGACTTTCATATTCGCATTTCAAAATATTACATTCAACCTGTTACGAAGAGTGCCAATGTCATTTTATACTCGTCTTCCTTTGTGCCTTCAAGAGGGCGGAAGATATATAGAACATAAGTTCTAGCAACGAATTAATTTTATAAATGCACAGTTATGTTATGTTTTTTATGAAATTTTATTACTAAAACTATTTTTTATACAAAACTTAATACTTTTACGATGTGTAATAGGTATAGACGAAGATCTGTGAAACCTTTAATACTTTCGAGATATTAATTGTAACTACAAAACATGTTATGTCAATAAATTGTTTTTCAAAGTCACCTTCGAGTGTTATTCATTAAAATGGCTATTGGAATAGTTGATAAATCGAGTTTTCGGCACATAACTTTCAATGTGTTAGGAATTGCGATAGAGTTGTAATTAGGAAAAATGTTTGTCTTTTAATTCCACATGGAATGACATAAAAATATACAGGGGCTCCAATTTAAAATAAGAAAAATAAAGTGCTTTAAACTTTGAAAAGTTTGACACTAAATTTTGGACACTCTGTATAATGCATATCAATAAAACTTGGGTAACGCAACTATCAGACCTTATTTAATGATTACCTTGTATGGTTTTATTAACAAGGCATATTTTTATATCTTATTAATTTTCTTAACCAATGGCGCAAAACTGATTTTTTTATTTTATTTATTTGTGCTAAAATCACTGAACCGATTTTAATAAAATTTTATGGGTATGTAGGCATCCATAAAAAGCACCCAAATAAACAACAAAAAATATACCATATCACCATGCAATTTAAAAATACACATCATCATGACGTCACACTTTTTTGGGACACACTGTATAATCAAAAATATTTTCCTAAAATATGCCACAGAATGCAAGTAAAGTCTGCAAAATATCAAAATCTAAACTCAGTTAGTAACTGAGCTACAGAAGACGGGAGGTGAAATGATGGACCCTGTATATTGGCCGATTTCAATAAAACGAGAACAAAACTAAATGGCTCCACATGTCTACAATGGGGCCCTAATTTTTGTTGCAAAATCTAGCAGACTATTGCTAAAATGAAAGTTGATTTTGCAAAAAAAAGAAAATTAGGGCCCCTTTGTAGAACATGTGGAAACATTTAATTTTGTTTTTGTTTTATTGAAATCGGGCAATAAATAGTTAAGGAGTTATGGATTTATTGGCCAGCGGCGTTTTTTAGGAGACACCATGTATATTTTGCGTTTTGCGTTCTTTGTTAATTAATTTAAAAATCAACACCCCCCACCCCCCGTCTCGCTGTCCCGCTTTTGTATCGTTAGGATCTGGTCACCTTACAATAACATAATGAACAAAATTAATATAACAAAAACTTTAGTGAACCGACAGCTCATAATAGAGGCTTATCATAATGATTGTTTAGTTAAAAAAGTGAAGTTCCCACCATCTGTTATGGTTTGGGGCAGTATGTCTGCAAGAGGTGTATGGAAATTACATTTAATTGATGGCATTGTTAATTCGCAAAAGTACTGCGACATTCTGGAAGAAAGGTTTTTGCCTTCAATTTCAAATTGTGAATCGTCCGAAGGTGAATTTATTTTCCAACTGGACGGTGCACCATACCATACGGCGAAAATTATTCAAACATGGTTCAAAGATCATGAACTACCAGTATTAAAATGGACATCTTCTAGTCCAGATTGATCTCCTTTCAAAACCCTGTGACACAATATGGAAAAAAAAACTTCGTAAAAATTCGGCGTGTACTATCCCCGAACTAAAAGCTACCTTGCGGGACATAAGGGACACTATTCTACTAGAAGAATGTGCAAAGCTTGTGGATACAATGCCCAGTAGAATTAAAGCTATTATTGCTAACAAAGGCGATGTAACCCAATATTAAATATCGGCCGAACTATTATGAGCTGTCTGTTCACTAAAGTTTTTTTGTTATATTAATTTTATTTATTATGTTATTCGGATAAAATATTCAGCTTTTGTAAGACTAAAGTATATATTTTAATATAGTCGAAACAATTTTGTCGAAATGTCTCATCATTTGTATAAGTTTTATGATTTGTTTAGACTTCAGCTTCAAAATGTAAACCGGCCGAACTATTATGAGCCTGGGCTCGTATGTACTGGGCAACGTTGCTATCTTAAGTTCAACTTCAATGTATTCATTTTGCAATTTTCTTAATAATGTAAGCTTGGCTATAAAAAGTATGTAGTATCAGCAACAAGTAAGAATCGTGTCAATCGGTATAAAAAGATCGTAACAACGTATCAGCGATAAGTGGTAATAGAAATCGCATGAACGATAAGCGACAGTAGAAATTACGACAGCAACAAACGACTAAAAAAGTCTAAACAGCGAAATTTAACAGTAGAAATCTTGTCAGCATCTAAAGATAAAAAACAAACGCAACAGTGACAATTAATTGTAGAAAGCGTGTTGTCGACAAACGCCCGACAAAACCAAATCAGTGTGAGCGCCAAACACCGTAGGAATCGGGTCAGCGATGAATGACATACATATTGCTACAGCTATAAAATAATGGAAAACATCTCATCAGCAGCTACTAACTGTGGAAATTACGCTAGCAACAAGCGACTGTAGCTATCCCAGCGACAAATGAACGTAGACTTTGAATCGTCAATAAACGACTGGACAAATCGCGCGAGTCTATTGACTGGAGACAGAGAAATGGTAACAGTGAGAAAATACAGTAGATATCGCATCAGCGATAAATGATGAGGAAGTTTTAAGTTTTTACAGTGATCGATTTATACTTCTGCCGCTTCTGGGCTAGAAGCAACTTGCCTTTTTCCTTTCCAAAATAAAAAAATAATAAAAATTACACACCCGATCACAAAAATCTCTGTTTCTGATAGATCTTTATCATACAAAGTACACAACATCCTACTGTGTTCCACTAATGCCCGGTTACATCACCCGGGGGAGGGGGGATTTTAAAATTAATTAACATAGAACGCAAAACGCAAAATATACAGGGTGTCTCCTAAAAACGCCCCTGGCCAATAACTCCATAACTCAGTAACTATTTATTGCCCGATTTCAATAAATCAAAAACAAAATTATGAATGTCTCCACATGTTCTGCAAAGGGGCCCTAATTTACTTTTTTTTGCAAAATCATCTTTCATTTCAGCGATAGTCAGCTAGATTTAAAAAAAAAACGGCGTTGTTTAGGAGACCCTGTATAATATTATATTACAATTTTTGTTAACAATATGAAACATCATGTCAAATTTACAAATATAATAAATACGAGGCATGTTTTTAAAGTACCGTTTTGTATTTTGGCCGCTGCAGCGCTGCAGTGGGCTTCCCGTTGTAGTCTCCGCTTGCTACCAAATACAACTATTGTCGAAATATATAAGCTTATAACTTCAAACTATCGAATAAAAGATCACCTAAAAAAAAACCCAATCTTTCAAAAGTCGGGACTTTTTTCAAACGTCGCGGGACGCAGGACAAATATCTAAAAATCAGGACTGTCCCGCCAAAATCCGGACGTTTGGTCACATTAGGTTAACCCCGAGTAAAATTTATAACCCCGAGTTAATTTTTAACTCGCGTTGATGCATTGGGCAATTTTAGCAATATGTGTTGCTATCAAATCGATATTTCAGATGTTGATTTCACACAGCATTTCCTATTGGCTGTGAATCGTTAAACGGTTAGTAACAAAGTTACTAACATTAGTGTAAACGCGGCTTTAGTATTGATTCTAAAATTCTGTCTACCAATCAATTCTATTTCTTCTTCTCGGTTTCATTCGAATGGATTCTTGAACTGTTGAATTGTTAGTAACAATGTTACTAATATTATCATTCTGAAATTTTCTCTGCCAATCAATTCTACTACTCCTTCTCGGATTTCATCTGACTGGATTTTTCGTCTCTTTTTCGTATTTCTTTCATCTTCATACTGATTTACTTTCGCTTTCACTAGTGCAATATTTTCATTCTTCTTATACTTTGTACGTATTCTGGTACAGATCTGTACAATACTGTTAGAATATATCTAACTTAGATGATTGCAGCTTTTTACTTGATACATTAAATCTAGATAACAACTCTCCCCATAAAATTGACAAAAATGTCGTTTCTAATTTTTGTAGTTGAAGGGGGTTTGTGGATGCTTTACTTCTTATAGTTGCCTTTTCTTTTTCGTCATTCAAAATAATTGTAAGTGCTTCTATTACTTCATCCCAATCTTTATTTAATATCTTACATGCATCAATTCGTGCAGAGCAACGTTTTTAGGCCTAAGCGTTCTATTTTTCTTAGATACTCCGTGGGTACTTCCCATCTTTTGGTAGAGATCATTCTGCAATAATTATAATTCTATAAGTAATTTCTTGTAATTTCATATTTAACGTCATTTTTATTTTTAAATTGGTAAACATTTATTTGTTGACCTATTTTTTATTGTTGCAACTTTGGTTTTTACAAAAAAAATTCAATAACTTTAATAAAAATAAAAATATATTTTTTAAACATAATAATTATTATTTTAACGTTCGTAAAAATCATCCCTGGGAAATCCCCCCTCAATCTGATACTGGTTTTATCAGGACTACAGACACTAAAAATCGTGTCGTTGATTAACAACTAAAAAAATCTCGACAGAGACTTTTGACAGTAGAAACAGCGTTAGATACACATGACTATAGTAATTGCGACAGCAACAAAAGGCAGAAGTTCTCGTATCAGCGACAAATAACAATAGAATTCGTGTCGGCGAGAAATAACAGAAGATTTCGCTTCAGCGACAAACTGAAATAGTCGTTTGTAATAATACTAGAAACCATGTCAGACATAATGTTGGAAAAATTGTACAAACAGCTAAAAAGGTCACGTTAGCAACGTATGGATCAAGCCAGTGAAAAACGTCTAGAACAATCTCGTCAGCAATTAGCGGTTGTTGCAATCACGTTGAACGATTTAAAAGGCCGTACGACGAATAGCAGTTGAAATCGCGACAGCGACATATGACTGACAAATCGTCAGCAATTAATAACTGTGAAAATGCCACCAGCGACAAATCACGTCAAGCGACTAGCGATAATTGAAATCGCGTTAGCTACAAACGACAGTAGCAATAACGTCAGCGCGAAAGCCATAATTAGTAATAATAATCTAAAAAGAATGCGTCTGCAATAAACAACTATAAATATTGTGTAAGCGTCAAATGACTGGAGAAATAGAGAAATCGGATCAGTGACAAGCGTCAGAAATAAATGATGATGTTTTATCCGGACTAACGACACTAGAAATCGCGTCAACACAATCGACTAGAAAAATCTCGTCAGCGACAAACGATTAGAAAAATCTCAGCAGAGACTTGTGACAGTCAGAAATCAGGTTAGTTACAAACTGCAGCGGTAATCGGCACAGCAACAAATAGTAGTAGATGTCTTATCAGCGACAAATGACAGTAGAAGTCGTATTTGTGATCAATCGATCGCATTCATTGCATAGAAACCGGGCCACAGCCAAACTGAAAAGCGAGAAGTGATACCAGATATTATGCCAGCGATGTACAGGGTGTATCGCCCGTTCCAGGGCCTTTTCTCGGTAATATGACGCCGAAGGTTCAGGAAAAAAATAGCATGAGATAAGCCTACCTAAAGAATATAATAGAGGTAGTTTAGATTTCCGGAAGTTACCGGAACTAGACGTAACTGCACTCAAGTACAGAAGAATAGAATCATTATTATAGAAGATAAAATTTTGTAAGATACATGTGTTCATACGTATGTTCATTCATCTCGTGTTAAAGTACTCGCTCATACCTTGCTCGTCCTAACTAGCCACTCAGTAATAAACATCGACCTTGTACACTTGTATCTTAAATAACTAAATAATTAATATTTATGTAACTACAACAAAATAGTTCATAACTAACTTGTCTTCTATACCCAGCTCGCTGAACAGATACAGTAATAAAAGAAAGTAGCCGGGTTAAGGTTGCGTAGACCGATATACGCTGAAGCCTGATTTAAACTTTTACTAGAAATACTGGCGAGCCAAGTAGGCTTGACCGTACCGGTGACCCTAATATATTTTGTGCTTTGTATATCCGACTTTCTCAAACCAATCGCAAGCTACTATTCAAACAACGCGGGTAAAAGAGGGGTGGGGGTTATTACTATATCCGTTCGGCGGCCCAACTATAGTGCAGTGGTTCTTAAACAGTGGGTCGCGACCCCTTAGGGTGTGTTCAAACCAAGAAAATATTGAAACGAACCCAATTTTCGTTACTCCGAATTCCATGCAGTCCATTGTTCCAGTTTGTTCCAGTGCACATCATACCTCTGCACTGTAGGCTTTTTACAAGATGTATTTCATTAATTGACACTGCCTTGTGTGGATGCATATGATGAGACACCAACATTTTATTGTAAAATATGGTGGCACGTCTTCTCCATACACTTTAGTCATCTTCTGATGAATATCATTGGATCCATTTCCAATATATATTTATATAGTTGGTGGATACAACGAACAAATACACCTACATTGTTCGTACCATTGTTGGTATTAGAAGAAAACCGTAGCAACCAATATGGTTACAAGATGCGAAGAAAATATATCTGCTATTTACCGGTTATCTCGGTGAATTATTATCAAAGCGCCCGGCGCGGAATTTCGATTTACATAATAATATGTAAAATATAAAGCATTAGTATCGGTGTTCTGGTTAAAAAGCTAAAATCAGAGAAAATATATAAGACACAGTTTAAGGTTTTAAGAAACAATAATATTATGTTTCGTATAATATGCATTGTATTATCTGAATATTACAGTGTCGGCAAGGAAAGATCACTGTTTTATCAGCGATTCCCTCTTAGCATTTCCCAGCCCGGATTTCCGCGGAGCTTCCATCTAATTACAATTTTAAATTTCCATCATTACGCATTCGGGTGCGCGAAAAGAACGGCGCAAAAAAGTAAGAGGAAAGATTCTGCAGAACCGGCGGCATTATAAATTACCTCAGGAGCTTCAGCACTGGAGAAAAACACCGTGGAGCAATCATTAAAATATTATTGAAATTTATCACCGCGGTCGGCGTTTCAGTTCAATTTTATTGTAACTCCGTAGCGTAAATATTAGTGGGTATAATTTACTTTTAATGCCACTGAACGCTGCATCGTGTGAGGTTTTACACACTTACTCTTTTTAAAACAAATCATAAAATTATATAAACATTCTACATGTACCAGTTTCTCCTCGTACACACAAGCGGTTTTATTTAGTATGGTTATAATAGTAAAATGAATCGACTTGTATTTGCTTTACATTGGCCGAGCGATTAAAATTCGCATTCGCATCATTTATTACACTCATTCGAATGCTAATTGTTAATATTAATAAATTATTACTAACAATTTAGATATTTTTTCATATTTGATCTGTACTAGCTTCAATTTAATAATTGATTTCAATGCGATTTATTTAATCAAATATTAATTAATATTAATAACAATAATACATTTATTTAAAAGTACCCACCAATCGTAATTGGGAATAAAATGCAATAAAATGTATACACAAATATCTAGTAATTAAGAAAACTAGAGTTCAAGAAATTTGTTGGGTTAACCATTTGGGTTACATACATATTTAATAACAATAAGCTCACAAGTCGGCAGCATAATCAAGATTGTTTGAGATGAATAAATCAACGGGACCACGTTTAGAATGAAGTGTATGTCTTATTATTGCTATAACTATTAATATTATTTATTAATAACATCATTATTATTATTATATAACTTGCAAATAACCAGAAAGTGTCTACACTGCAGTAGCCTATTTGCAATAATATAATCTCCAAGTATTTTTTTATAATGTAATTATAGAATAAATAATACTTTAAAGTATGATCTATAAAAAAATGTTGGTATGTACAACATTAATTAGATGAACGATATGTACGCTCTATAAAAAATAAGATTGAAGCTAAACTTAACTTCAATTCTATATTGCATATAATTAAATTGACAACAGTTTTCTGAGAACTTTTAGCTGAATCATTGGTCGCGCGAAAACGGATATTTTTGACGCTACCTCGACGCAAAGAACGTATATAATATGTTCGGAGCCGACGAAGATACAAACCAGAACTTCTTGTGTTTACACAGACCGCGGTCACATCTCTTCACACCCAGTTCATAGAAAACGATTCAGAGAAAAACGGCTGCTTTGGTCTAATTTTAACTCATTTTAATAACAAATTAAAATTTTGAGAGGAAATTTATATATTGATCTTCCCAATTTATCATTTCGCGACCTTTAACCAAATTAGAATTCACATACAGCCTACTAACAGGACCCCGTTTACCCGGACCGATCTAATCAAATTTTAGACAATAATGAAATGATGAAATATAAACTCCATTTATTAGCAGAATTCAATTTGGCGTTTCTCTTCTGAGAAATATTATTGAAGAGTCTAAACAAAGATATAAATGCGTCAATTTGCAGACGAAAATAAATAATATGATCTTGTGAGATTAAATTTCTAACAAATTATGTCAACATAAACTTCCGCAAATTTTATACAAGCAATAATAAGGTGTAACTAAAACACGAAGTAATTGTAAATACAGTGATGGTTGAACAAAGTTCGAATAAATTGGTGGTCGTATAAAAATTGCTCTCAGGAAAAATTTAGTTTTTAAGATCTTTTTGTTGCGATAATAATTAATGAGAAAAATAAAATAATAGTAATAGTGTATGGATATCAAGTATTTCATCTTATTTAATACAAATATTACAAAAATAAAAAATGTTGCTCAAAATTTGGGTTTTTACTACTTTTGTTTATCTAATCAGATTTCGATTTTTCAAAAAAATCGCATTTGAATTGATTGCATTAGGCATCGCAAATAATCATTTTAAAACGTATTATAATTAACTAACGTTTAAAACCGATCAAAAAGTGAATACGTAAAATACTGATAGTCCAGTAAAATTAGATTTTTTGGTGGAAATAAATTAAATAGTTTTGAAATTTGGTTTACTTACTCTTAAGTACTCTAGAAGAATCGAATATCTGCCGAGTTTCCCCTCCCCTTCCCTTCCCCATCCTGGAGGATTCATCCCTAAATATTGAAAAAACACCCCCCCCCCCCCCCCCACAAACGGCGAACTTGTGTAATTCTTCGCAATTATCTCGTTAACGGTGCACCAAGGAATTGTGAGTCGAGCACCAGTATTCATCTCTTACTTCCGGCATCTACACCGTACGAACTATAGCTTTTATGGCAAACCGTGTGATATCATTTTTATTCAAAATTTTGTTTTCATCAACTTTACCCGATATGAAAATTTTCAGGCGGTGCACTGTTAACGAGATAATTGAGAAGAATTATACAAGTTTGCTGTTTGTGGGGTGATTTTTCAATATTAAAGGATGAGGGGAAATCGACGGATGTTTGATTCTAGAGTACTCAAGAGTATGTATACCAATTTTCAAAATTATATACTTTATTTTCGCCTGGATTTACTAGATAACTTGACTTCCGGCCTCTATTCCGCGCGCCATCAGTTTTGTTAAAAAAATTGTTCCCATCAATTTTAGCTGATTTCAAAAATTTCAGGCGGTGAACCGTTTACGAGATAATTGCGAAAAATAACACAAGTTTACCATTTGGGGGGTGCTTTTCAATATTACGGGATGAAGTACCCACCGGGGGAGGGGAAACCCGACGGATATTCGATTCTAGACTGTTTAAGAGTATGTGAACCAAATTTCAAAACTATACAATTAATTTCCTAAAAAAACTGCTTTTGGAGGCTAATATGACCGGACTAAGAGGTGTGAAGTAAAACACGTAAACACAGTGCATGTTATATAGGGAAAGTAAAAAATTCGTACAGATACAAGCGGTAGTTTTAGTGACATTTTAATGCATCTAATAAGTAATTTTTTATGGGACTTTATTCACAGTTATGTAATGTTAAATTTTTGACCAATGTCGCCGTATGTAGTGGTATAACGTAAACTGACAATCGGCCAATAAGAGTTCAGGATGAAGTCAATTCCATCCAAGCAAATAGTCACCAGGGCACTCACAGTGAGCCAAATCACTACGAGGCCGACGCAACTCTTTTTCGGCATTCCCAACAAATACCGGAACTCAAGAATTGATTTAAGGAGTTATGGACGAGGGCAAGAGATAAGACGATTTCGCATCGAGTGCCGACATGCTATCTATAGATAGCGATTATTGGTTGTCTGTTAAGTCATTGGAATATCTATTTCATTTCAATTTTGCACACATATATATATATATATATATATATATATATATATATAGAATATTTTGACAGCTACATTTTTTGTACCAACATATTACAGTGAAGATTTATCAGAGAGCTTTCATAGATGAATCAGTACTTTTTCATATATTTGTGCTTACGCTATTTATACTGCCCGTGCTGAACGAAACCATCTTACCAAATAAATCCTTGCGTCAGAGCTATTACTTCTAGGTATGACGCCCCATTAACCCCTAGATGGTAGCGTTATTTCGACATGAATCGTTTCTCTCTTGATTCGAATTGACTTCATCTTGAATTCTTATTGGGTGACCGGCATTTTACCTTCTATGTTTATTTACTTGATCTTAGCGTCAACTTGTCATTACTTTGCTCAAAAAATTCTGAAAACAAAGTGTTTTAATCTTGGACGTGATACATGATTTTTAATAGATATTCAAACTTAAAACTACCAGCAGGGCAGAATTATACCGTGCGATCAACCATTATTTAGATAAATGTGTGGGCGGCCATGACTATGTCAGTGTTATAGAACCAGCCAAAAAAAATTGAAGAAGGACTTGGATAAGCATCCCTGCAAAATATGTGTGGGCGGCCATGACTGTGTCAGAGTTATAGAACCAGCCCAAAAAATTTGAAGGACTTGGCTAAGCATCCCTACAATATATAAGCCTATCAGGAATTGCTGCCACCAGATTTTAAGTCTTAGTACCCTGGCAGACATACTACAACATCTCAAGGGCTTCTTTTATCTAATAATTGTTGATTCCACTTTAGTATAGTCTGGACCAGATCAACTTGGGTGGGTCCGCAGTTATATGTTACTATTGACGTGGGAATAATAACTTACAAAACGGAACATTTTGCACCGATGTCAAATTTTACAAGTAGATATTATCTGATGCAAATTATTATTATTGTAATAAAATGTATCTAAGTGTTGTAAAAACTAAATGTATAAGTATTGTTGTTTTGGGGTGAAACGTATAAAACGACAAGTGCGATTTAAATCACTAGGTACTTTATTATTTATTGTGATATCATAACATTGTTTTTTATAAAAACACATTATGGTCCTTCGGAATGTATTTGATAAACATTAGATAAAACAAATTACCTTGATGGCTGAGTTATTTATGAAATTTAATGGTGTAGCATGTTTGGGTGTTTACATTGGGGTGTGAAAATGCGAATTGTCACAGTAAAATAACCAATATAATGACAGAGGCGCGGCTCTGAGGGAAAGTTAATACGCAGCGCATATTTGCACAGCTCTTTAGTTAGGCCCAGTGTCAACAGAATAACAACCACTCCGCCTCTGGGGTTGAGGGAGACAGCAAAAAGCAATTTAATAATGTGCGCCGAATTCCCCACAGCACTTATTTAAATGAAATTGCTGGGCCACTTCCCAGTGCGACGTTTATCGGTGCATTTTTAATCGTGCAAACACAGCAAGTAACCAGTCCTAGCAGTTTCTTACTAATTAATAAATTAACGATTCATTATTTAATTCCATGTAATAGTGTTTCTATCATAAATGAATATTGATTCCTTTTCCAATTAAAATATAATTCATTCACTAATTACCTTACAAATTTGTTTGCATTGGGCAACGAATGCAAAACATAATAATATTAGCAGAACAAAATGTTCAAAAGTTATTTTATCTCATAATGTTATGTAGTAAATGCTATACAAAAAGCTTGAATTTGATATAATTAGGAGAAAATGATATCCTCGTATAGAGTGGCGATCGAATAAATGTATCTCCATGGCAAATAAAAAATAAGCAACATTGATGCTGGAACCTTTATTATTAATTTTAGAATAATAAATTGAACAAAATTTAAATGACCAATAATTTGCTGCAACAATTAATATCCAGCTTTAGAGACAAGTTGCTCGTGTTTCTTTTTTCAGGAATCAGGAATATTAGCTAGTCTGCTGCATTTCTTCGAATTTTTGGGAAGGGGATACATACAGTAGTAATACCTTAACATAACTTGCTTTAACATTCTACACGACTGCCTTTGTATTTCAATATATTCACATTCTGAGTGTATAGCCATTACACAATTCTTCTTCTGATGGATTTGTTATTGTTTGGTAAGCGCATTGCCATCTATGAGCATTAGCGTTTTCTCTGCTGATGCAAAAAGCACGAGGGTTACTAGTGCCATTTTTTGGGGCAATTGCCGTCAACCAACTTATTAACTTTTCTATTTAAAAAAAATAGTATACTTAAGTTCTCGGCTTAAACAATAAAATTACAATGCTAAGTATAATACAACAAAGCTATGCAGAACCTATGTACTTATATAATTGTTGACTGTTGTTAGATTTATTGTAAATGGCTTCAACTATAACTGTGAAGTACCTTATATGCGTTATAATCGCTATTTGTTTGATGTCATTATATTCAACGTTTTTATTTGTGTAGAAAGTAAACAGTTTACTTATTTTATCTTAGTTCCTACTGAAACACCGGTAAAGTTGTGAATAGTTATTTCGCAGTTTAAAGGCGGGGTACCCCTGCATATTCCAATGTATTAAATCGCGATTTACATCGTTCTTGCTGTACATTTATACTTTTTTTGTGCAACACATCCCTTTATGATCCCTGATCCCTGAGAATAACATATTGATATTCAAAATTTTATTTTTGTTAATAACAACCAATTAAATTTTCCAAATTGTAAGTTATTAATCTCTTCTATTTATGAACAAAATAATTTGTACCTTCGTACAGTGCTGCATTATATACAGGGTGTCAATAGCATGGGGATTTCGGAAACCGCAATAGTTATAAAGGCGGTTAAATTTCAAAAAAGTTGCGCAATTTAGTGGTCAGTAATATTCTGTTGAGAAAACCTGAAAATTCCGCTTACATCCGGAGATATTCGACAAAATCCGAAATTTTACGATATCGTTTTATGTTTTTCTGAAGTTATTTGAAAAGATATAAAAAACAAAAGGCACTTTCTCATTGAAACTTTTTTAGCTCAACAAGACAGTGTTTATAAATTTTCAGTGCAACGTTTCTTTTCGAAGAAATCATTATAAACTTTATATTTTTATGTCTTGCGTATCAAAAAATGTTAACAGTAACGTGTACGTTATTTTACAGCATCACATTCAAATATCAAACGCTATTATGTCATAATGCCATTTGACATTTGAATATGATGTTGTCACATAACGAATATATTACTATTGTAGGGAGGAGTAGTAGGGATTATTATTATTATTATTAACGTGTTTTGATACGCAATACACCCGTATTGCTAAAAATAAATAACTATTACATCATATCGTCACCTTAGTTTTATAATAATCTGATTTTTTTCATAAATTAATTGGCATCAAACCTTTAATATGCTTTTTACATGGTTGTTGTGGTTATAAACCATCATATAAAATAATATACCGTATAAAATAATAACTTGTGTATAACTATACCAGGTGGTGAATTGCTTCACGCACCATACGAATTCCAATGCTAAATTTTTAATATGTAAATATTTGCTTCCCTAATTATTTTTGACCAAGACCGTCAATATGTTCTTTGAAGGGAAAAGAATACGCTTCAATTCTAATCCTGTCTATTTTCCCGTAACGAAAAAACTGTAGAAATTGATTCTGGTACTTTGACAAAAATCAGATATGCCTTGGCATTGCTCGAACAAAAGCATCACAGGTTGAAATTATTCTTCACTGAATATTTGACATTCTAAAAATTAGACAGTGACAACTTATTTACGTACGAAAAATTTCACTGTTTTGGCCTTAATACACAAATATCCAATATTAAACAAATTAAACCCAAAAGAAATTAATTTCATTCGTTAATATTCTACAGTAAGAAACATTGTTTTATGAAAGTAACTCAACAAGAAATAAAAGTATTTTATCTAACAATTATTTAGAGAAATGTTACTATTCTTTAAATAAGTGTTCATACAAACCAACTATTACGATTTATCAATAACTTGAAACCCTTGAAGACATTCGCTAATTGATGTTGTTATTCTAGCGTAGTGGTATTTAATAGTATCATTTCAAGATTTCGAATCTCCTACCAGTATAAATCTTTTATTTTATATCTGCCCACAAATAAAAAATCGTTTCCAGGAAGATCAGGGCTTCGAGTGGGCCAATTAATCTGACCGTTACTTAACTGTTTAACTGCTATTAAATTTCGTGGATAAGGCGACTATATGAGTCGGGCAACTATCAATTTTAAACTAAATCTTTTGATTTTCTCGAGCTGTTTCATTTATCACTCGTGTTATATCGTCTTCTAACAATTGTAAAATACGTTCGCCAGTAAAATTTCCATCAATGAAAGATGGTCTAATAATATGGTCACCCAAAATACCTATCCAAACATTTACCTTTTGTAGATACTGCGTTCTAGTTTCTAAATACATGTGAGGATTTTTCGAAAATTTTGCCTATTGGGTTCATTGTTTAAAGTAAATGCACACTAGTCCATGAAGCTGAAACTCCGTATTTTCATTTGCTATTTCCATTAGCGTGTAGTAGAATTCATATTTTTTATTATCATCCCCTGGGAGGAAATAAATAATAATATATGGCTTATATGCTTGGTTTAATAGATTTTAATTATCCACGAACAAATAGCACTGAAATCGCTCACTGTGTGCACGTGCTGGCATATTGTAATTGTAAGCTAATGACATTTAGCATCAAAGTGAAAATGGTTAAATAATAATAATTTGATAACAATAAAATTTATCATTTATACAGTAAGTGCGCGAAATAGAATTTCGGGTACGAGCTCTATTCACTTTTTTGTGCAAGTTGTTTTACAAAGCAATATTTCAGTACAACTAAATCTTATTTTGCTACCAAATCAGTTTGTTGTTATTATGTTATATAAACAATAATGTCATTCATTTTCCATTCCATAAAACGTACGGAAAAATAGTTATGGACATGACTTACTTGTTGGAATATTCGACTTGTGCATCCTCAAGAACATACTCTGTTGCATTGGTAATTTGATTCAACACATTCCTTCGTTTATTCACTTTTACTATTGCTCTTGACTGTCTGTTTCGATTTTTGGTTCTGCAGTATTCAGACGTAGGTATTTCAGTATTCGTACTCCATATCGCAAATGAGATCCAAAATTTTAAATATAGCACTTCACCTCAGTTACATTTCACATTCATTCAAGTTATAACTTATGCAATATACGCTAATCAAATGTCTTCTTTCAAAGGTGCAAATGATCCGTGCGGAAACATCCACTCAACTCACTTGTTATATAACAGCTATTTATGGTATAAGTGAATAAAGTCGAATTTTATCCACGAAAAAACAGTGCGCAAGAGGCGAGCGAAGCGAGTGCGATAATGTTTTCGGGTGGACAAAATTGCTTTATTCACGTGTATCATACAATATTTTGTCCAATTTGTTATCAAAATTGAAGAATTTGCGTGAAGTGTCGCATTGTCAGGTGACAACGAAAATTTCAAGGGTAGTGCGAATTTACCTATTTTTTTACTTTATTCACGTTGTCAAAGGTTATAGTGAATAAAGTGAAAATGTAAACATTTTATTCACCCATTTATATAATAGCTATTTATAGTATAAGTGAATAAAGTCGAATTTTATCCACGAAAAAACAGTTTAGCGCAAAAGGCTAAGCAAGTGCGATAATGTTTTCGAGTGGACAAAATTGCTTTATTCACGTGTATCATACAAGATTTTTTTCAATTCGTTATAAAAATTGAAGAATTTGTGTGCGGTGCATAAAGTGAAAATGTAAACATTTTATTCACCCATTCGATTAAAGTGCAGTTTTAACGATGAGATTCAATATACATAATGAGCATTTTAATAATGCGCATTGGAAAAATTAGTATTAAAGCATGCAGACAATTGCAAATATTTTGTTATTTTTTTATTAATTTTTAATATACCTTATAAGAAATTTTTCGAAATAAATTTCATCGGGTTATGTTCTATTGTCTTCCTATCAGGCCGAAATAATCGATCAATTTGCTCATGTATAGGCGCGTTCTCATGAATCGAGTAAAATCGGTCAATTGAAGTTAATCAATCAAAATTGAATGAACACTATTGTGAGAACCTTTGTTTCAATAGAGTTGAACAACTTTACACTATCGCACACAACAAAATTGTATGACAGGTTATACAACGTTGTTACAAGGATGCGCCTTTAAGTAAAAAAAAAAAAATCGTTTCACGTTTCAATGGTAACCTTGTCTAGTGCAACTTTTTTAAATAGTGTAGTCGCGGAAAAGTGGTTAAATTCGATATAATTAATAATAATAATAAACTTCAGAGCAAATGCTAGAACGCGTGATTACGCGTGATTTTGTTTTTAAAAGATCCTATCCTATAAAAATTTATAGTGCGAAATATTTAACTTTTGGGCTATTGAAGATTTATTTTTAAACAGCAGCATTCATTTTTATATAATTGATTAAATTAGTCCCATTTAAGGGTAATTTTTTCTAATACATTTTTGTCATATAAAGCTGCAATAAATGTTGTTATTTTTTATACATAACTTCCTGTAAGCTTTTCCGCATGTTTTGTATCACAATTTTGAAAATAAAATTCTTAACAAAAATTCTAGAGTAGTTTAACGAGACAGAGAAAATATCGTAAAAAACCGTAATTTATGCAAATTTTGCAGTTTCTGATGTTTTTGACCATAACGAAAAATACACTACTTACTGGCAGGTTTGACGTAATTAAATTAAATGATGTAATTAAATCGAATGATTTAAATCAGTGGTTTATTTATTGATAAAATTGATATTTTATAACTTAATCATTGCTTTTGCACTGTTTGTGCATTCCAATAGGCGAACAGTTAAGCATATAATGTAATAATAGAATTATGGGCCAAAAAAACAAAATTAGGGCCTGTTGCAGATAATCTCCTCATCACCGTAAATCTATCCGCGGCCCTATTTGATGTGTTGTTCGCGGATTTAGTTAAGTGGCAGCTGGGAAGACCCATCTTATCTAGGAATAATTTTATTGAATTGAGGATTGGTTTTCCCAAATGACCACCATTAACGTAATTTGTAGGGTTTTCCCCAAACGGTTTATTGAGGCCTCTAAATGGCCCACTAATTCAGTTTGGAGAACCCAGAAACAATTATAAGATTTGTACTCCAGGTACGAGGCACGGACCAATCCGGGAACGCTCGCCACCCCTTCCCCTGCAGGAGCAAGAAGTACCCCGGATTTCGAAGATTGTAGAGTAGAGCAGTCTAACACCAAAACTTCGGCGGCGACCATCTCGCGCTCTCAATATACAAATTCTTCTCAAGTAACTTGTTGAGTACTTTATTTCACGGTCCTTCGAAGAAAGGTGATAACATCATGATACCAATAATCCTCGCGCCGCACACATACGCGTTTGGTTTTACGACCGAAATCATAAGCGTCGCGGGACAAAACAGGGCCCCTTTGTAGAACGTGTGGAGCCATTTAATCTTGTTTTTGTTTTTTTGAAATCAGCCAATAAATAAAGGACTTATGGCCAGCGTCGTTTTTTAGGAGACACGCTGTATATTTCATAATTTTGCTCAGCCCGTATTTGCCAAAAGTAAAAGAATCCAAAGGTAAACTTTGATATACATGGTGCTTCAAATGAAACTACGCCTTTTCCATCCACCAGATGGCAGTTATTTTTCTGCAGAAAAGTTTTAAAAAAACATAAGTTTAGCAATGCGTAATTTTCAATTATTTCAAAAGTGCCCAAATGTCACTATCTATTTTACAACAATTTCATATATCTAATAATTTGCCTGGGATTAATTTACACACATGACTTTGAATTGTGAACTGGTTTTATCAATTCAAGTAAAACATACCTACAAATAACATTGATTTATTATAAATCATGAAACTTCAACTGATGACATTGACACTAATGATATTACAATAGATAGATATTACAGATAAAAACTATTCTAAATTTTGGCTCAATTGCCAGATTTACTTTTTTTAAACCCTAAATAAGCGCTATCTGGTAGATGGAAATGGTGATTTGGTTGATTTCACTTGAAACGCCCTGTAAAACAAATATTTTTGTCAATTTTGTAATTAACCATGAAAAAAACTTTAGAAAAAAGATCCCTATCCTCTTTGGCGGTCTCTGAATGGTATTTTTGTAATCATGTCGTATTGGAAATATTTGATGTTATATGTTTGCAATATTTAAAAAAAAGGTAGACATTTCATATTAACTTTTTGAATAAATGATATGATTTATTATTTCGCTGTTTTTTACGTTTTTTAAAGCTATATTTGTGATATTTTATTTTTTGTATGCTTATTAAAATGGTATACAGGGTGGTCACTTTTACGACGCCCGCCATTAGGATCTATTAAACGGAAATATATACCGAATTGGTCAAATAGGATGAAAGTTTCCCATTTTTGTGCCTTTCAAAATACTGAAGCGAAATCCGGGATATCTTGCACAGTTCCTGAAATATTGCTGAAAAACTGAAAAAGTGCACTTTCCTTTTCCTGTAATAACTTTTTTACTTTTGCAGGAGATATTTTACGAAACTTGGCACCATTACATTATTCGATGTGTGCTTTCTGATGACAGTGCCAAACATTTTCTGCGCCAACTAGATACTTAAATTTTCACAGTCAACTTTTGATTTTCTTATGGCTGCAACATTGGATTTTAATAGCATTTAATAGAGTGAAAAATTCCGATTTCAACCATGTATAGTGTTTTCACTTGAAATTGAAAATGTACCTGCAATGAGGGTTTATTACGGTCAAGGGTTCTCCATTGTATGGCGTGCTGCGAAGAGGTTCTGGACTTCTCTTCCCATTACCCGTCATAAAATTCCGTTCGCACAATGGACCTCAATAAACACTCTTCGTAGGTAGATTTTCAATTTCAAGTAAAAACTCTATATAACACATGGGTAATCTGACATTATTTACCACCAAAAATCGATAATTTAAAAATTTGTTGCAAAAAACAAACTGCTGTGGACTACTCTAAAAATCAAGTTGGCATGGAATAAAGAATTACCATTTTGACATTTCTTCATACAAAGAAAATAACTTCTGAGTAATTTTGTTGTGTATAAAGTGCAAAAAAGGAGAAAACATCTTTCATTAGTAAAACTGGCCAGATATTATCCTCAACATGAAATAAATGACATGTATAATCTCTATGTAAGGAATTACAGAAATGCGACAGTCACATCTAGAATTTATGGTGAATTGTATCCCGAAAGAAGACAGACAACAACTTTTCGGTGTTTGTGGAATCGCGTTAATCAGTATGGTACACACTGTTCCAATAGTTTTCACACAGAAATGAGAATTGGAAGTTTACAAGCTTCCTAGAAACTATTGGAACAGTGTGTACATTCCAATATTGGAGAGTTCGCAATGTGATTGAGACTGTCACTGAAGAAAACGTATTAGCATAATAAGTAATACACCATAAATTCTAGATGTGACTGTCGCATTTCTGTAATTCCTTACATATAGATTGTACAATGTACATGTCTATATTTTCTATAATGTTGAGGATAATATCTTGCCAGTTTTACTAATCAAAGGTATTATCTGCTTTTATGCACTTTATACACAAAAAAATTACTCAGAAGTTATTTTCTTTGTATGAAGAAATGTCAAAATGGTAATTTGTTATTCCATGGCAACTTGATTTTTAGAGTAGTCCACAGCAGTTTGTTTTTTGCAACAAATTTTTAAATTATCGATTTTTGGTGGTAAATAATGTCAGATTACCCATGTGTTATACATGGTAGAAATCGGAATTTTTCACTCTTTTGAATGCTATTAAAATCCAATATTGCGGCCATAAGAACATCAAAAGGGCATCCAGTTGGCGCAAAAAATGTTTGGTACTGTCATCAGAAAGCTCACGTCGAAAAATGTGAGCGTGCCTAGTTTTGTAAAATTTCCTTCAAAAGTAAAGAAGTTATAAGAGGAAAATGAAAGTTCACTTTTTCAGCGATATTTCAGGAACTGTGCAAGATATCCCGGATTTCGTTTCAGTATATTGAAAGGCACAAAAATAAGAAACTTTTATCCTATTTGACCAACTCTGTATGTACTTCCGTTACATATATATATATATATATATATATATATATATATATATATAATAGATCCAAATGGTGGGCGCCGTAAAAGTGACCACCCTGTATGTCTTATTAGCACTTTGATATTTGTACTGTTTATTAAAAAGGTATTTGTGTTATTAATATTTATCTAATATTTGAATTAAAATGGTATTGTTTTTATTGTTTATAAAGAAATTTTCGCGTATTTAAAAAACGAACAAAAATATATTTATGCAGTTTAACTCAGTTTATGCAGGTTGCTTATTTAAATGGTATTTGTCTTATTAGCCCTTTGATATTTATGCTGTTTATTAAAAAGGTATTTGTGTTATTATTATGTATCTAATATTTGATATAAAATGAAATTATATTTATTGTCTATAGAGAAATTTTCGCATATTTAAAAAACAAACAAAAATATATTTATGCAGTTTAACCCAATTTATGCAGTTTGGTTATTTAAATGGTATTTGTCTTATTAGCACTTTGCTGTTTATGCTGTTAATTAAAAAGGTATTTGTGTTATTATTATTTATCTAATATTTGATTTAAAATGGTATTATTTGTTGTTGTTTATAAAGAAATTTTTGCGTATTTTTATTTTTGAAAAAAAAAATTATGCAGTTTAACCCAGTTTATGCAGTTTGCTTATTAAAATGGCATTTGTCTTATTAGCACTTTGCTATTTATGCTTTTTATTAAAAAAGGTATTTGTGTTATTGTTATTTATCTAATACTTGATTCAAAATGGTATTGTTTTTATTGTTTATAAAGAAATTTTCGCGTATTTAAAAAACGAATAAAAATATATTTATGCAGTTTAACTCAGTTTATGCAGGTTGCTAATTTAAATGGTATTTGTCTTATTAGCCCTTCGATATTTATGCTGTTTATTAAAAAGGTATTTGTGTTATTAATATGTATCTAATATTTGATTTAAAATGAAATTATTTTTATTGTCTATAAAGAAATTTTCGCATATTTAAAAAACAAACAAAAATATATTTATGCAGTTTAACCCAATTTATGCAGTTTGGTTATTTAAATGGTATTTGTCTTATTAGCACTTTGCTGTTTATGCTGTTAATTAAAAAGGTATTTGTGTTATTATTATTTATCTAATATTTGATTTAAAATGGTATTATTTGTTGTTGTTTATAAAGAAATTTTTGCGTATTTTTATTTTTGAAAAAAAAAATATGCAGTTTGCTTATTAAAATGGCATTTGTCTTATTAGCACTTTGCTATTTATGCTTTTTATTAAAAAAGGTATTTGTGTTATTGTTATTTATCTAATACTTGATTCAAAATGGTATTATTTTTATTGTTTATAAAGAAATTTTCGAGTATTTAAAAAAAAAAAAAGATATTTATGCAGATTAACTTATTTTTGAAGTTTATTAAAAATGTAAACTGAAAAAGTCAAAATTATATCATCGACATATTTATTAACTCCGTTTCAATAAATAATATACATGCGTGCGCTCCAAATACATCCATAATACATCTACAATTTCTTTACAAATAATAATATGTACACAGCACACACCGTCAAAAATTGCATCAAAGAGATCTCATATACATCTATATAATATATAAATGCATCAATTTACGATTAGAATTAACCATACAAAAACATGTAATCGGTTAATCGCTTTATAGGAACATAACAATCTCAAAATCTTATCGTACATTAAGATCTAGTAATATACAAAATAAACGTTAACTCAATATTATCACATAAATAAACAATATATCTAGCACATATCGCCTTTGCCCCGTCCTACCGAAATATCTTTCTTGCACGTCAGTCTTGTTATTTACAATTACACTAAAAATAAACCTCAGTACTTTTGCCCTACACAATCCTGCTGGTAGTAAGCAGCGGCGGGTGGTCTGTAATTTGGCGGGCTGGGCGACACTCCGCTGTGTCTGAAGCCGGAGAGCTGGCAGCTGGGGGGTGCGCTATCGAAGATGATGTCCCTGTATCCGGAGGCGGTGGTGGCGGAGTCCGGAGACGTCTCAGGACTGTACCAGGGGCTGTATCTTGGGGTGGCCTCGTCTGCAATGTACTGCTGCGGGGTGGCACTCGGGCAATAAGAGTACATTCCACCTGATGAATGCAGTCTAGGAGAGTAATTGTGCGATTGCTCCCTGCTAGTCATCAAACTGTCGACACTGAAAGCCGCCGACGTGTCCATCGCCTGTAAAGATGCCGTGACATCACTAATAACGTGATCCTGGTGTACGATAACAGATTTAGTGTCTTGATACTTGTTCATGCATTGACTTAATTCGGCGGGCTCGCGCTTGGGTTTGAGTTCCAGTTTTGTTTTTGTGTCGTCCATGGTTTTGTCGTCCCTCTTGACCATCGGCTCGCCCTGCACTTGGCGCTTAAGGGCTTCTTCTTTTTCCCTGAGAGCGTCCTTTTTCTTGAATCGCCGCCGTCGCCTTAGGTACGACCCGTTATCAAACATGTTGTAACTGTCAGGATCCAAGGTCCAGTAGCTGCCCTTGCCGGGTTTCTTGTCGTCGCGTGGAACTTTCACGAAACACTCATTAAGGCTTAGGTTGTGTCTGATGGAGTTCTGCCAGCCTTGTTTGTTCTCCCTGTAGTAAGGAAACCGCTCCATGATGAACTGGTAGATGCCGTTGAGAGTGATCTTCTTGTCTTGAGCGTTCTGTATTGCCATCGCTATCAGTGCTATGTAGGAATAAGGGGGTTTGACCATGTCCTTTGCGGCGGTAAGCTGGTGCTGCTGATGGGGCCATGCTGCATATCCGTATCTGGAGTACTGTTCGTAGGTGTATGGATTGGCGGTGGCGGCCACCGCCGTCGTGTATCCACCTCCTGCAGCATGCCGGTAGTAAGCGTTCTGATGCTCCCCGAAGATGGTGTGCATGTTGTTAAATAGATTTGACGTGCCACTTGTTGTTCGATAAACAAAGTTCCCGTGTAAAGATAATAAACAAACTTGAAATTGGAAAGTGCCTCAAATTTTATAAACGCAAACAAGAATGTTAGTTCAGTAGTCTATGCGTTTTATGTTTTCATTCCAATCAATCTTCCAAAAACAAGTTTAGTTCACTTAATATTATGATACACAACATAGGCCAGTTTACACAGAGATTAAGTAAAAACAGAGTATGTTGCTTCTTGCCGGGACACAATGTTACTAGTGAAAACAGATGGAACCGTGAGCCACCGAATTAAGGGGGCCGACGAGGGACCCACGCGCACTGCAGTGGGGCATAGTGTACGCCTTCGCCACGCCAAGCCAATAGTCTGTCGAGGGCGTTACGGAAATTGGATCAATTTTCCATCGCCGTGCTACCATCGTGGAAACCTCTTTGTTTGAGAACCTCGCATTTCGCACCCTCCGCGACTACACACGCGCCGCCCCAATCGCCACCTTTGTATTTTTACGACCTCGATACCATCCTCGCCGTATCCTTCAAATCTGCCACCGTCTGCACAATTTAATGTCAACACACCGAATATATGAAAATGCCATCCCTCAATAAGAGATTATTGGGAAGGAGCAACGTCCTCCTCGATGGTTTATTTTTGCGTGAAATGAAATGAATACAAACATATAATGTATGTTGTGTACCTTGGCAGCCGGCGGCGCCTGGTGAGGACGGACGCGCGCCAGAGATAACAATTCACATAAACCACGGCGAAGCCACTAGTTCAGTTCGCGAGCCGGAAGCAACGCGTTTATTAACATCCACCTTAAGTGAGATCACATACAACTCAAGATTTATTGCGCGAGCAATGCGCAACTACTACTCCTCAATAATACTACCACACCAGTGCGTGCGTCCGAGGTCACAGGGCATGGGCCCACCGTCCATCAGCGTGCAAGACCAGCAAAAACGCAGCTCCGCTACACACGATTCATCTCCCGGACTTCCCAATTTCGCACCTAACCACGTGCTCTTTGTTAAGGAGCTTACAAAGTTAAAGACACGCTAAGATTCCAAACATTCCCAGGACCGAAGTATTAAAGGATTATGAAGTTACTCCGGCGTCAGGATTCGGAAACTCCAGGCACATTATAGAACCAGTAAGTCAAATTCATAATCCTGTATGCACGTTTACAGCCACGTCACTGATAAAAACCACATTACGGACTTTGTTAGCGAATGTTGCAATTGTCGAACGCCGTACGTGCCTCGTGTCTTCGGGGTTAAATATAATTCAGCACCAAATGTGGAGCAACCAAAGCTTTTGTCGGCTACCGCCGGGATTATGTGGGATCAATGGTTTAAAGACGTGTTATTACAGTTTGCGGAAGACATCATCGAGGATTCCAAATCTGGAACAGATAATCTTTGCCCAAGATGTCCCTCGTCCCTCACCCATTGCTAAATACCTACGTTAACGACTTAATAAATTGTTAAAACGGGTCTCTTGCCGAATGCAGGTTTGTAGTGTTATATTATCAATTTTCACTATCGGTAGAACAAGAATTAGATAGTTTTAAACAACGATTTTTTTATTCATAACAAAAAATACACATATTACATTCGTACATAACTTGACACATAATTTAATTGAAATCATTTTTTTAAGAAAATAATTTAAATTTTTGTATTTTTTATGACAATTAAAACTATTGACCACCAAAAGCTTATTCCAGCACCAAAAATAATAAATGACCACTATACCTGTTGATGCTAACCTTCAAAAGTAGTTACCCAAACAAAAACAAAAAAATTGTTTTGATATCCTGAAATACTAAATTAATTCAAAAAATAATAATTGAGCACCAATAATCCCAAACGATATATTTTTTAAACTAATATGTCCATAACACGTGATTAAAGCCCAATTAAAGGGATCACCGAACTAAAATGGCGTCTCTCAGATGTTGAATCAGATGTATCCTCCATCTGCCATTTTTAAATGTACGAGGGTAAATTAAATCTAAAATTTAATTAAACCTACCTAACCAGGAAAGAAAAGAGTTAGAGAAAAAAATTACGACATATCGTCGGCTTAATCTTAAAAGGTGTATGTGCAAGTTTGTAAATTTGGGAATAACGACTTTCAATATGTTTGTTATTATAGAAAATGTGATGTATTGTGCACTGTAATTAGATTTTTATTTTATCACAGGGGGGGTGGTTGATTTTTGAATCAATTAACAAAGAACGCAAAATATACAGGGTGTCTCCTAAAAACGCCGCAGGCCAATAACTACATAACTCCCTAACTATTTATTGCCCGATTTCAATAAAACAAAAACAAAATTAAATGTCTCCAAATGTTCTACAAAGGGGCTTTTTTTTTGCAGAATCAACTTTCATTTCTGCGATAGTCTGTAGATTTTGCAAAAAAAAAATAGGGCCCCTTTGTAGACATGCTCAACATGTCTACAATTGTCTACATGTCTACATTTAGTTTTGTTTTCATTTTATTGAAATCGGCCAATAAATAAAGGAGTTTTCGCTTGGTGCGTTTTTTAGGAGACACCCTGTATAATATTATATTACCAACATGAAACATAATGTCAAATTTACAAATATAATAAATACGAGGCATGTTTTTAAAGTACCGATTTGTATTTTGGCCGCTGCAGCGCCGTTACCAAATACAGATATTGGCGAAATATATAAGCTGATAACTTCAAAATAGCGAATAAAAGATCACCCTATAACGGTTCGAACCCAGGTGTTGCACAAATTCTCATAATTTGTAATATTGATTTGGCTCGTGATTTAGTGGTAGTACTTCACGTTATGTTTGATTTTTAAATTCAAATCGTAACAACTCCATTTGGTACGTTTTATGGGTAATGTGTCTGTTAGTAATTTTTTTTAGTAAGTAAAACACAGATATATGGATTTTATATGATTAATTTATTTTAAAAAGGTTATGCAAGCGACAGGTAAATAAAAGACAGTTTTGTTACTCATATTGGACGTTATTTATTTAATTATATTTATTTAATATTTCTCATTTAAGTATTGGTTGCACAGCTGCGGCACATTATGCACTTCTTCAACATTTCAAAGTTGAGGAAGCACACAACATACCAAAACCATACAACCAATTAATTATATTTGTTCAATATTTGGAATAGATATTATTTAATAATTATTGAATCTTTATTATATTATTTGACTTTGAATGATTTATTTTAGTTTGAAAACTGAGTGAAGAGTAAATTAATTATACTACTGTTGGAATTACAAAGTGATATTAGCGACTTCACATACCAAAATCTTAAAATTGTGCAGAGGAGGTTATTTGATACATATCATCACTGCATAGAAATTCACTAGCATTTGTGTCTACCAATGCATTTCAACGCCACCTTGTGGATGGGAACGAATCACACAAATTCACACATCAAAGTACCCAAGTGATGCACCCCAATGTATCGCGTAATATTATTAGTAGTTGTGTCTACCAAGAATATCGGCCATGTGATCGTAATAGTATATAACGCCATTAGGCCGATATGTAGCAAATAACAGGCGCGGGTTGAGCCTGTAAACCGAGGCGAAGCGAAGCGGAGCGGAGCGCAGCCGAGGTTTATATTCAACCAAGCCTGTTATTTGCATATCGGCCGTATGTTGTTCGATACTTTTTGTAATACCTAAATTACAAAAACTGGTGAATTTATCAATATGAAATTTCAAAATTAATAAACCAGTTATCCAGGCGCAATTTGATACCATAGCAACATCAACGGTTCAAATACAAACAAACAAATCAAAGTGAAATTAGAAAAATAATGTCAGATGTGCAAAGTTCTTCGTTTTGTGGTATCCCCGAAGATGTACTAAATGAAGCAAATGCTGCCACAATCGATTTGCTTCCCGAAAAAAGCAGCAGCAGGTATGAGAAAGAATATGAAGACTTTATTGCTCATAAATTTGCGTTGTCATTTAAATAACGTCCACGGCCGTTATTATAACGGCCAAGGCCTTTACGCCTGTCATATCGATCAAGCAGACAGTTTTAAGAGGTAATGTTATTCAGTTTTGATTGGAATTTAGTATGATAAAATTCTATTCTACTTCTAATTTTCTAACTACTTAAGCACATGCATACATTCATTCTATACATTCATAATTCTGAGATTACTTGAAGTTTATGTATGAAATATATAATTAAATTATTTATCTTGAGATATTTATTCCCATAATGAAACCGAAAATGATTCCAACCCTGAATCGATAATGTACATTGGATACGTTGTTAATTAATAATTTCACAACGACCATATTTTGGAGACGTTGTTAATTGATAATTTCACAACGACCGTCAAAGGTATTGCGATAAAAAAGAAAATAAAGTGATTTTTACAATATTCTCCTGTCGGTACCAAAATATTGTCAGGACAAGGTATAAAATGCAGTTAAGCTCTATCCACTACGCATGGTTCGGCGTTAGCAACCTGCATTTCTACCTTTATAAATTTTGCTCCATTCACGAGCGGCACGGCGCTGTAATGTCACTTGATAGGTTATGTTATTAGTATGGAATTGACTTTAGAATTAGTTAGTGTGATGTTATGATTTAAAATACCTTTCCCCCTGAATCGATAATGTACATTGGCTACGTTGTTAATTGATAATTTCACAACGACCATCTTTTGGAGCCGTTGTTAATTAACAATTTCACAACGACCATCAACTGATTTTAATTATGAAAACACAACGATTATCAAATGTTTTGCGACGAAGGAAAGATATGGGTTTTACAATATTCTCCGGTCAGTACGAAAATATTGTCAGGACAAGGTATAAAATGCAGTTAAGCTCTATCCACTACGCATGGTTCGGTGTTAGGAACCTGCATTTCTACCTTTATAAATTTTGCTCCATTCACGAGCGGTACGGCGCTGTGATGTCACTTGATAGGTTATGTTATTAGTATGGAATTGACTTTAGAATTAGTTAGTGTGAGGTACATTTGATTTCGTTGTGTATATATTCACCTGAGGAATTAATGCTCAAAGTATATGAGCCGTCGTCGGGCAGCGTAACGTTCTGTCTCGATCGGTACATCTAACTGGTTTTATTTAAATTCAGCAGTAATATTTATACCACCCCTCAATCTTTACTCTTCTTCCCCTGACCCATGCTAAATCTGTGTTCCGCAGCAAAGTGACGCAATCCCACATGAGTCACCGAATTACGCAATTGCCCTTTTGCGTTCCCGTTGTATTCCCTTGAACTAATTATGTGTCATCATTTGATCGTGTGCTTATTTAAATTTACCCAAAAATTAGAAGTCAGCGTAATCTCAATATGTGCGCGCCTGAGATGGCGACCTTCGCTGGGGTCGCAACGGAACGACGGCCGCGGCATGAGTTGATTCACGCCGTTTTGATTAGACTGGTAAAATTGTGGAACTTAATATTATTAGGTCCTTACAACCCGAAAAAAAACCCAATCTTTCAAAAGTCGGGACTTTTTTCAAACGTCGCGGGACGCGGGACAAATTTCTAAGAATCGGGAGTGTCCCGCCAAAATCGGGACGTCTGGTCACCTTACCATTAAGGCGATACAAAAAATAAATCAGAAATTGCCGCTTTGAGTTCTTGATATAGTCCATGTCAAATGTGTTGTCAGTTTTACAATAAAATGCGGACCGACCCTGTTTAAAATTCAGGCAAGGAGGGTCTTTGAACTATTATGAGCTTTATGGCATGAGCAGTAAAGGCGCTATTAGGTCGCATGCGGCCCAGCCGGCCCGTGAGTACTTTCATACACATTCCATTGCGCCTATTTTCCATCAAATTGTAATAGACACCGATTTGCGGCTTTACCACTCCTCGCCTTAAAGCACATTAATTGCCGGCATAGGACTGACCGCTACGAAGTTCACAAAAGAGAAGGCTGGGCATAATTTTACTTCAAAGGTGACAACACATTTGACATTGACTATAAGAAGAAAATCGACACGCAAGTGTTTCCTCAGCTTAGTACAGAAGTAATAATCCCTGGGACATACGTCAGGGCTATAAAGGGGATGTGGTAACTCCACAAAATCGCAGTTTTTTTATTTCTTCCCGAACTTTGTGAGCCTTATGTACTCGGCAATTGTCGTTCAGCAATAAAGTTTTTTGAGCAACATTAGGGGGCCTCTTTTGGTGTATTGCAACTTTTAAACTTTTAATTGTTTCTTTGTAGACATCTGCGTTCATTGTCGACCCTTCTGCGTATACTCAATCAATAGCCCTCAGTATCCTAAAAAAATCAGCTTACCTGCAGATGCTTGCGTCTTTGCTTTTTTGGGCGTTGGAGATCCTATGTGCAACCATTGTATTGATTCTTGTTTCGTTGGAGGCTCCTAGTGGAACATCCACATTTCATCGCCCGTTACAATTTTGGAAAAACAGGTCTTGGTCACAAGCTAACGCGGCCAAGTTTTCTTCGCAAATGTTTTGCCTGCACAAGTTTGGTTCAGGAGTCAGGATTCTCGGAATCCAGCGCGCTGACAATTTATTCATCCCCAAATCTTCATGTGAAATTATCAATACGGATGTCCAATTTTTCCACTTTGGTGACGGTGTCTTCGTTTCTTGCCTCCACAGGCCGTCCACTTTTAGGGTCATCTCGAATGGATTCTCAGCCTCATTTGAACAGTTTTTACCAGAAATTTATTTGACAATTTTCACCATATTTCTTGGCGGATTGCCTCTTTTGTCATAATTTTTATCACGCTTCTATGCTCTAGCTTTAAATCAATCAGTTCCTTGTGTAACAGCTACACATATACAACAAAAATTAATTGATTTACACACAACTTGACAGATACTCGTTAAACAGTTACAGCAACTTGACACTAAACACTTGTCATGATGGCGCGTTTGTTTTATGGCTATATATTTCAATTTAATCAGTCCTCGTATTTTGACAACATACTGGAATTATCTATTCTCAATAGAAAATAAAAGGTTAGGTTAGGTTATATAAATTAGACAGATAAAGTATTGGGTTATTTATTTGATAAACTGGCTACCAGTACCAGTACCAAACACTAGTTCTTTTTAGGTATCGAATATGGATAATTTTTTGCTGCAATTTTGGTGCCCAAATATATGTTTTTGTTAGATTGTATGAATCGGTGGTTAATACTTGGTGAAACTTCTTTAAATTAGTATAAATAAAGCACTTGGTTAAGTATCACAATTTTTTGTTGTTTTTTTAATAGAAAAACTCTACAATTGTTTCGGTCTCACGACCATTATCGAGAGATTCAGTCTTATTTGTCTCTTGATAATGGCCGTGAGACCGAAACAATTGTAGAGCTTTTCTATTAAAAAATTTGTGCAACTTAACCAAGTGCTTTATTTATACTAATATGTTTTTTGTAGTAAACGACGAATATTTAGAGATGACAATACGATTTTGCTGTTCGGTTAAATACAACCCTATTTTAATGCAGCAAATTCGTGATTTATCACAAGTATTCGCCCGTTTTGAACTGCTTCTTACACGGAAAGCTGAACCAAAATCAATTTAAATCAAAAATAAGTTCAGTCGACATATCATTTTACAGCGCTTGGAATTTAGAAATACATTGCATCTTTCGTTTGACGTTGGGAAGCGACTTGCTATCAGGGATTCTGAAACACTTTTAATTTTGTTAGTGGGTTCAATACATCATAAGGTTGATATACACTGCTCAAATACATCAGGAAACTGATGATATCGTTATGCAGACCTACTTACTTTATTAAACCAGCAGGAAAACTTGCCCCCATTGGTTTACACAAAAGTAAATTTTAAGGAAAAGTAATAGCGACCTTTAGATTTGTTTTAAGAGGCCTCTTTACCCCAGCCAGTATAGAGCATTATAAGTAAGCGATAATCAACAGTAATATGTTAAGTGCATAGTGACTTGCCGATAATACCCGCTATAGTGGCATGAGAGCTTGTTGCCGTGAAAATGTGTACTCGTGCACATTTTCACGGCAACAAACTCGACTGCATCACTATAGTATACTATAGTCACTATAAGTGTCCGACAGCAATTATCACTATAAGTGGATTCTAATTGGCCAACAAATTAAAATTTGGGTTATTTCATTGGTCCGTCAGTGTGAAGTTTCATATATAAATGTAACAAGTGCAATAGTCAAGATAATTATTGAACGGGTTAACATAATCACAATCGGAGACCTGATTTACAAAGTTAAGAACTTATCTACTATTAGACAAAGAAGTTTTAACAAATAAATAAAAAGTGATTTATTACTGATCGCCAAATCGCAATTATGTGTAGACAAGAACACTCCATATAACTGGTTATATTGGAACAAAAGAGAGAAGGTGGTTCGCAACAACATTTACTCCGAATACCCCGAGCGAATTTCCATTATACGTATCCTGTCTTAATTAAATAAATGCAGAAGAAAATATCACAAATCGGCTAAACATGCCATTCTTTTAATCAACATAATAAATCACCATTTTATTATTTCTTAAAACTACTCGGTATTATTGTAGAAATGTAATTAAGGTATAAACTTTCTAAATCGTGCATCCGATTGTCATTATGTTAACCCGTTCATGAAATATCTTGGCTGTCGTTTACTAGCAATTCCCTACACCACCTATGGATAAAGAGGCCTCTTAAGCTTACTAGATATTAGGTGGCAATAGTAACCTTTATTTATTTATTATGGGTACTATTTATTTGTGATTTTGTTATCATCAATGTATTTAGAAAAATAAAAACTAAAAAAGAAAACATATTTTAATAAAATAAATAAGATATATCAGAACAAAAAACAAATTATGATCAACCTTCGAGGTTAGAGCTAATAATACCCGAGCTAAAAACCCAATAAATAGAAACATACTCTTATAACTTTATATATTGGGGAATTAAATTATTGCAAAAAAAATGAAAATATGTAAAATGTTGCAGTTTTTGAGTCACAAACTGAGTGAAACCGCAATAAAAATTAAACTTAGGTTATAAATGTGAATCTCTTCATACACCCGGAGTTGCTCATTAGTTTTGAGGAAAGTTACTATGCTACTACTGAGAAACTGTTTTATTGGTCACTAGACGAAATAATGTTACTACGTAATCGTAATCTTGATTCGGGTAGCTTCTACTATACCCGGGTCGTCATACAGATACCTATAGTAATAAAAGAATAAAAGAAAGAAGGCGGGTTATGGTTGCGTAGACCAATCTACTGATTTACACTTTTACTTGAAATTCTGCCGAGTCCAGTGGGCTTGACCCTGCCGTTTACCATAACATATTTTGTGCTTTGTATATTCGATTTTCTTAAACCAATCGCAAAGTGCTATTCAAACAACGTGGGTAAATGTGGTTTTTTTTCAAGGTAAAACACTTGTAAAAACAATAGTTCAAAAATTTGATAATGTTATAGGGTATGTCAATGCGACGGGACAGATTCTTGCAGATTCCAATAAAACCTCGCCGCCTCCCCAAGCGCAATAATTAAATATCTACTTTTAAAGTTTGAAAGCTATTTAAGTTCATGCAACAGTAGCAAATAATTTCGGGGTAAAATCTAGGCGGGGTAACACAGCCCTTATAGGCGGACCTCATAAATATAATTTGGATTGTTAGTTTTGATAACATAGCAATGCACAAATGCGAATAAACATGGGCACAAAAAGTGCGTAAAACTGGGCAATGACATCAATATATTTTTGTTTATAAATCATAACCTGTGCGGTAGATTAAATGATTCATACTAAAAACAATGCTCCAATAAATTCTATTTCCGGTTATCCAAACGCAAATTTTAACGGCTCTATTGGATTTATAGTTGTAACGTGTGCAACAAAAAACACCAATTCCCAAATTTCTAGTAAAATTATTAAATAAAAACATAAAAGTGTAATTAAAATTATTTAATTGATATTGCAAATTGTTAATTTCTATAGAAGTTTGAAAAACAACATTGATTTCGAGTAAATAATAGAAACCTTTTGCAGCCTGACGATGCGATGCTCTTTGCGAATGAAGCAATCTGCGGACTTGCAGTTCCTGTAAAGTGTAAAAGTTATTATTAATATTATTATTTATGAAAATGTACAGTTTATTTGTTTTTATACACTTTTTACGATTTACGTAACCTTGTAACTATATTACATACTTACCTATTTTAAATGAAATTTCGACAATTTATATCTTAAAGCAAGATTAATATTTTATAGAATTTACCAATTAAAATAACGTAATATTTCTTGTCTCTTTAATTTTCAGATGTACTTTGTGTGTTTTCTTTTACAATCTACATCTTATAACAAAATTACAAGATATTAACTATTTTGTTCTTAAGTTTTGACGATTTTAGTAGTGTAGCATAATTTCAAGAATATAAATTTTTTTTGTGCAACCGGACGCGAAGTGTAATTTTCGCAGCAGTTCGGTTGCAACGGCAAAAACTAACATAGAGCGAACTTTCACCAACACTAAATTGTTGTATTATTTAAATGAAGTAAATATACTTCATTTCCATAGTGATGCCAAATTTATTTTGTGCACAATAAAATAACTATGAAAACTATTTAATTAAACGCAATAAGGTTTTTAAAATTGCACACAAAATATCCACATTTTATTTTTCATAAATTCATAAAATATTGTAATCATAATAGTTATTTATATGCCAAGGGCACAAAATTGTTTTTTAACGTACCGAGAGAAGAATTACCAAGCCACCGCTTGGTGGCCGAGGCAGAACAATTTCTCCTTAGCAGCACGACGAGAGCTGACAATGATTCATACCGTGTTTAGAACAAAGAATCGTGTTTTCTATGCTCGTTTGCATGCTTACAGGAAATGTAATAGAGTGAAATGACATATGAAAGGTATGTCGAATTCCGGCAATATGGACCGATGAGCGATTGTCACCTTTCTATGCTCGTTTGCATGCTTACGGGAAATGTAATAGAGTGAAATGAAATATGAAAGGTATGCCGAATTCCGGCAATATGGACCGATGAGTCAACGTCACCTTTCTATTGGACTATTATATACCTTTTTTGCAAAAATATTTATCCTTTCCCTTAAAAAGTTTTAACTAGCATTTTTTTATTAATTTTACTATCTAGATCTACCCATCTTCTACCCATCGTTATTTAAATAATCACATCTTTTAACGACATTTTAAATCAGATTTCGGGCACGTGTTAAAACTGATTAGAAGTTTGTAATAATGGGTAGATTGACTGAAAGAGAACAAATAGAACTCCGTATGATGATTGGATACGGATACTAAAATTATGTGACTAAAGAGAATTAACAGCTCTACAAAATTGTGAAATTAAAAAAAAAACGAATTCCATTTAAACAAAATGTTAAAGGCATCATAACATCAAACTGACGTCATAATTTTTTTAAGTGCGTCAGAAAATGCCGATAAATAACAAAAATTGATGTGTTAAGATTAAAAAAAAAACCCGAACTATCTCGGCTGGAGTGCTTTGGTTCCATATTTAAAAATGACCCTGTATAGTACTAGATAATAGCTTACTTTTTACATGATTTTCAGTATCAAAAGTAATCACGTTTTGAATGATCATAAATACAAGTAATTAATTCTTGTAGTTTTTTTTTAAATTAAGCTATTTTGGTTGTCTAGAAGGTTGTTTTGTTTATTACATTTCATTGTGTTGTACCGTCGTCAGAGAGTGTACATTTTCTCCGTTTTTAAGAGAAATTTTCATTTCCATAGGACATTTTTTAAGCGCTTAATAGTAATTATGATACAAGTGCATAAGAGAGCCTTTCAAGCACGCTCGTCGGGTTTAACACATCGACGCGAAGTGAAGTGTTTTTGAACGTTGTTTTTATTATGCCTGCACCAAAATGTGGAAATAAAGAGAAAATAAGAAACATTTAAATTCATTTTACAAGATAGGTACGCATAGATGTCATTTTTAATCGTTATCATGGATAGCATTGGCATTTGTTGCATAGATGTCATCTGCTATAGGCGTTAATGTCAACAACAAAATTCTGAAGGTTGAAACTGCTATTTTCCAAGTAACCGATAATAAGGAGTTAAAAGTTTCTAGTTTTTAGTTTTCCGATTGCCAGCAATAGTAAGTGAACATTTAGTATTAAATTGAATATAAATTAGTACTGCCTGACGTTTATTGTCGATCAGAGTCAGTCAATAAATATATTGTTACTAGGCAATATTAAAACATGCCGTGCTAGAGAGACTGCATTCTCTAACGCTTGTTAGTTCCATTACTAAAGATTGGGATGCAGATATGATAAAAAAAATAGTTATTATAGCGCATATATTTGCTTGCCCTATACCATCACTAACTGACTATCCACCAACGAGTCTTTCTGCCATGTGATTTATGTTATGAGTTCCCAACGTCAATGGTTATAGGTAAAATAACGTATAAAAATAAATAACTTCAGATTATTACAGTTAAAATGAAGTCTCATCAAGAGAATAATGTTAACTTTCACGTGCATTATTTTCGAAATTACACATAGATTCATGTTACATGAACTCGCAACATGTATTTAAGAGACTAGATTAAAGCTGAGTGAAAATAACGATTTTTACACCCACACCGGTCGCGCACATTTTTGAGTTTTATTCGCTTTTTGAAGCATATACAAAAGAAAACGAATTTAAATTACTTTTGTTTGCATACGAGTAGCGTGTTGTTTTTGTATTGCTTTAAAAACTAAATTATTCGCCAATAAAGGATCGATTAATTATGTCGGACTAGAAGAATTATTTTTTGCAATCCGAATAAATACAGATTGTAAATTGTGCACACCTCGCACTGTAAGAAATATGACCGTCGACTAATACGACACAGGTGGAAGTGTTATTATAAAATATTGTGTTATATTGTGCGAAGGGAGCGGTAATCTCCCGGCACATTAAAATTAACTATAACTATAAAATATAAGTATAGAAAATGGTACAGGATTCTGATAAATATTTAATTTCAATATAATTATTACGTAATAAAATTGTTATTAATAAGTAATTACGTATTACTTTTACTTCCTTGACAAATGTAATATGGAAGGAAGCGAATACGACTCCCTGCGACATCAGAAAATCGTGTTTTCAATATTTCAAATGTCACTTCTCCAGAAAACAATTCTTATTTTTGCAAGGATAGGGAAATATTTTCGTTTACTTAATATTCAATACTTATTTAAATATATCCCCAGACATATACCTGCCACATATAAAATACTACTTATATTTTCTTAATGTTTGTATTCTAAAGTTATAACAAAATGTAATGTTTCGTGGAAACTTAATATGTCATGTTTACTGCATAAACATAATTGTGTATTAAAAATGAATGATTATCATTAACTTTGCGATATCTATTACAAGATCGAAAGATAATTTCGATCAGTTGGAAGTATTTTAATAGCTCCGGGCAGAATAAAAATAGTAATAAAAGAATTTTTTTTTCTACTATTGTAGGAACCTAAGAGATACCTAGTTTAAGAACCACTACACAATCACTAAATAAAGTTTTAGAGTTTTAAGTTAATGTTTTATGACTTTTTTGCTCGACACTGACAACGAAAAGTTGACTTTTATCGACGTCGCTCGCCGCGTGATAAAAACTAAAAAAGCGCACGTCCAATAAAGTAACCAACCAACTAGCAACCAATAAATAAGCGTTGTTTAAAAAAAACTCAATCGAAATGTTTTCACAGTATATAACATTCTTTAATTGATTGATTGTTGTAACAAAAATGCATTACGAGCAAAAAGTGACATTATTGCTTTCGATAATCGCATTGATATATCTTTGATAATTGTGGCGTTTTTATTAATTAAAAACTAATTAAAAACATAACCAAAGTACATTTTCAATTCAGACGATAAAGTAATTTCGTCCATAACATGTTCTAATAGCAAATTCTAAAGCCAATTATCCATAATAATGTAACCTATTTAGAGACATTTACAAAGGTTCAAATTCAGGTTCCTATCGCTGAATACTGCGCAGTGGATTGAACATAACTGCATTTTATACCTGGTCCTGACAATATTTTCATACAGGCAGGAGAATATTGTAAAATTCCTTTCCTTCGTCGCAAAATATTTGATAATCGTGTTTTTGTTAATTAATTCTGGGTGGAAGGTATTTTCGGTCACATTATGGGGATAAATATCTTGATATAAATATTTCAACGACATTCCGTGTCAGTTCAATTTCATAAATAAAATTAGTCAGCACTCCGATATTCAAGTTATGTCAGTATTAAAATTGAATGAACTTTATGTATGTGCCTAAATAGTTATAAAGTTGACGTAGAACATTCCGTGTCATTTCAATTTCATATATAAAATTAGTCAGCACTTCGATATTCAAGTAATCTCGGTATTAAAATTGAATGAACTTTATATATGTGCCTAAACAGTTATACAGTTAGTAGAATTAACCCTTATAAAACTAAACTATAATCCGATTTGAATAATATGTTAGTTATTAAGGAACAACAACTTACTGTTATAGAAATAGACATGGTAAACTGATAAAAACAACCAATCGTGCAAAAAATAAATAACGTCCAATTTGAGTAATAAACCTGTCTTTTAATTTCATGTCGTTTGCACAACCCGTTAAAATTAATTAATCACATTAAATTTATATCTGTGTGTTTAACTTAGGGCCGGTTCCATAATATCACAGAAAAGTCTCCTTAATGTAAAGCTTACTTAATAGAAATGTCGACTTTAAAGCCTGATTCTGTTCCATATGATTAAAGACTTTTATCAGACACATTACTTTTTCGTAAAGTGACGTTTAAAAATCAATTATGGAACACGTTACAGTACTTAAAGGCGCCTTTTCGTCTTAAACGAAACTTTAATACCATTATATAACCGGCCGTTACTAACAAAAATTACTAACAGACACAATACCCATAAAACGAATCAAATTAAGTTATCACGATAATGATTTCAAAAATCAAAAATAACGTAAATTACTACCACTAAATCACGCGCCAAAAAATATTACGAATTATAAGTATTTGTCAACACCTGGGTTCGAACCGTTGCAACTTGACGTAACATTAATTAAACTGATTTATGAAATATTTGATGATTTTATGGAGCAGTAAATTCAATTTAATTATAGATCTTTAATTAAATTGAAACTATGTGTGGATACTACTTGGTGAAACATTATGATTAGGTTAAATCAAACACTTGGTTAAAGTTTCACTGTATTGGAAGAATAAACCTCTACAATTGTTTCGGCCTCCCGACCATTATCAAGAGCCATTATCAGTATCTCTGTACTCTTGATAATGTTCGGGAGGCCGAAACAATTGTAGAGGTTTATTCTTCCAATACAGTGAAACTTTAACCAAGTGTTTGATTTAACCTATAGATTTTTATATTATTACATAGAACTTTTAGAAAGAATCAGTATCAAAATAATGTGCGAAATTTGGTTGTAATTTGTATTTTTTACGAAAAATATTTATCCAAGTTTGAATATGTTTTTCACCTTATATTAAATATGACCCATTTTCGTCATAGATCTTTACTGTAGATTTATAAAATATTAGAGGTGTTTGAAAAATCTTTGGAGAACCTTATATAAAATTTCGGCAAAAAATATAATTTAATCATAGATAGAAAAAAAAGTTGGAATTTTTCGCAAAATTGTGAAAAACGTGCAAATTCAAGATTTGCGAACTTCCCATCTTAAATTCACGTGTGTAATTGTAAATCACATTTTTGGGATATTTCATCACATTACGATGATTTTTCAAGAAAGTTTATAAATTATCTGCAGTAGTCTATTACTTTGTAACTTATTATATTTCAGATGTTTATGTAAACATTTTTCAAATTTTCAAACTAAACTTTGAACTAGTGAGAACGTTCTGTGGAATGTGAACGAAAGTTATATTACTTGTAAACTACTATGTTACTTATAAATAGTTTTTATGTACAGTCGTGCTCATTAATGTGTTGTACAACATTTCGACTGTGTGAATGTGACTTAATTTCACAAAGTTCAAAAAAGTATTGTACAGTCATGCTCACATAAATCTAGTACAAGAAATTAGGTTACAATAGAAATTTTATATAGCAATGTCAATTTGTTTGTACTAGATTTATGTGAGCATGACTGTACATGCAAATATATTGAAACGTTACATCTAGGTATATTTAATTAATGTGCGAGCCTTTGTTGAGTAAAAACACAACCACCGATAAACTTTTAATGGCAGAATAAATAATACACTAAAAATCTAGAGTAACTAATTTTCATATAGAGAATACAATAATAATAATTTTGTCAATGTAAGTTGTCACTTGACAGTTCTAAAATGTATCTACCATTGACAAAATATACAGCCGACTACCTATTTCTGAACAACACATTTTTAAACACGACTTACAACAGCCCATTATCTGTGTACAACACATTTTTGAACATGACTGTACATATACAGAGTTTCAAAAGTAACGTACAATAAATAAAATCATTGAGAAAGAAATGCTTGGACAGATCGATTTTTATTTTTAAATTGCTATTTAGAGATGACATTTTCAACCCCTCAACCCCTAAGCACTAACAACCCCAATTTTATAAATTCAAAAAGCAAAGTACCTACTCCTTCTGATGCATAATTTGATACCTTTTTTGATATAATAAAAAAAAGTTATTCAAAATCGGTTTTGACCAGGGTAGGTGTGATTTAATTTAATTGTTCATTATTAATTGATTTAAATCAATTTATTTTAATCATGATTTAAATCAAATGATTTTTTAAAATAAATTTGATTTAAATCAAAATTGTTTTTTTGTTAAATTAATCATTGTTTTTGCACTGTTTGTGCATTCCAATTGTACAATTAAAGATGTACAATTAAAAATATAATGTAACTATAGAGTTGGATGCTTTAAAATAGATAATTGGAAGTAAGGAAAATAATTTTCTTTTCTTCCGTTTTTAGTCCACCAAATAGTGCAGATACGCCGGATTTTTGGTTAATCATCAATTCCTGTTCAAATTCAAGAATTTATTTAAAAAAATCATATGATTTGAATCGTGATGTAAATTAATTAATTTAAATCACATCTAAACTGGCAACAACCGATCAGATATATAAAAAAATCAATTAAATCATGATTTATTCTAACCCTGGCTTTGACTGAATAATTTTCACGGAATATTCTTCTAGAGTTGGGTGACATTGTGTGGATATTTGTAAAATTATTGTTACGTAATGGACATTTCATAAGATTACATTTTTTGTATTTTTGTTATAAGCATATTAGCAACCAGTAAATTTACTGATAACGAATCAAGTGAAATATCTGCTTGCAATATTTTCGTAATTGTATCTTTTTTCTTAAGACTCGGTCCTTTTCGAGTTCTTCTATTGAACCGTTAATGACGTTGAAATAATGATTTTTGATCATTTTTCAAATCAAAATAAGAAAACTGATTTTTCTCTTATTTATACAGATCTAATACAGAAATCGAGGAAATAAAGGCTGGAGACCTTTCATGAAAATTTTCGAAATAGAAAGTTTGCGGAAATATCCATTTTCTATAGTCCGCCCAATTTCAGTGGTTTTTCAGTGGTGTCTGTCTGTGCACTCTCTACAGCCTCTAAACTGATCATTTTGACAAATCATATTCAAGCTTTTAAGAAAAATTGGGAGGTTCCAGAGATTTTTAAATGAAATCCACCAACCGGAAATGGTAGTTTATTGGATTTCGTTTTTTGTAAATACTTTAATGTTTAAATCTAAGGTTTCTAATCAGGTTTAAGGAAAAAACATTACAGTGCAAATGTGTTTAAAATTAAAATTGAAACATTTTTTCCAAAATTTAACTTTTTAACAACTCGCTTTATTATTCAGATATTTGTGTGACTTCTGATCAGCCGATGATTAACGAAATGTCAAATGTGACAAATATCCTCTATTTTTAATTATATGTAAATTATTCATTATGGCTGCCACCTTCGTTCTAATATTAATTAATTCGCGTTCTAATTTTATTAACGATAATAAAATTTTGCTATTAATTTAGTTTATTTCAAATAAAATTACGATGTTCATTCAATTCTTTAGGTAGGTACCGATGATATATTAGATATTTGGCCCTATTCTGTACATATTTTAAAGCGACGTTAGCTACATTTTGACCGTTGCTAGGAAATACATATTTGAGAAACTCAGGGCCTGATTGGCTAAAAAGTGATTTTAACCGCGCTGTTAACTAACAACGCTATTAAAATATGCAGGGTGTCCAAGATAAGGATCAACAGCATGAGGATCTCGGAAACCGTAAAAGTTATAAAGGCGGTTAAATTACAAAATAGTTGCGTAATTTGGTGGTCAGTTATATTCTGTTTAGAAACCCAGACAAGTCCGCTTACTTCCGAAGATATTCGACAAAATCCGAAATTTTTCGATATCGTTTTTATGTTTTTCTGAAGTTATTTGAAAAGGTATAAAAACACAAACGGCACTTTCTCATTGCCACATTTTTAGCTTTACAAGATAGCATTTATAAATTTTCAGTTCAACGTTTCGTTTCGAAGAACTTTATACAACTTTCTTTTTTTTTATATGGCCCGAAAATAAAGTACACCCTGTATTAAATAGCATTTCCTATTACGAATTCAATGATTTATATTATAGTATGGTTTCTCATGTTTTTATTCAGATAAAAGGCTTGTTAATACTTTGCGAACATTTTGATGTAGTAGGCGTTGAAATGCGCTACGAAGACAAAATTTATCACCTAATTTTAAGATTTTAAGATAATTAACTGAATAGAACAATTGTCATAATACCACAGTAATAAAACAATAAGTGTGGTTCTAAATAGCTATAATGTTTCAATGTTTAACAACTATTCTTATTAAATTATTTTTAGTTACTATTTTGGTACTTATTCTGAGTGAAAATTAGATAATAATTTTGTTTTTCGTCATCATTTCAACGCCTACTACAAGAACATGTTCGAAATGTATTAACGAGCTTTTTTCTAAATAAAAACTTGAGAAACCATACTGTGATGTACATAGTGGAATTCTTAATACTAAATGGTATCTAATATAGGGTGTACATTGTTTACGGGCCATATAAAAAAAATAAGTTGATGATGATTTCTTCGAAACGAAACATTGTACTAAAAATCAGTAGACGCTGTCTTATAGACCTAAAAATGTGGCAATAAGAAAGTGCCTTTGGTTTTCTTATATCTTTTCAAATAACTTCAGAAAAAAAATAAAAAGAAATCGCAAGATTTAGGATTTTGTCGAAAATCTCTGGAAGTAAGCGGAAATTTCTGGTTTTCTCAACTTAAGTAACTTTTTTGTAATTTAATGGCGTTTGTAACTTTTACGGTTTCCGAGATCCCCATGCTGTTGATCCTTATCTTGGACACCCTGTATACAGACTTGGGCCAAATAAGGCAATTGCTGATCATGCAATTTAACGGTGGTACAAAATACATATAAAGTATTTTGTTTCTAAAAACGAAGAGTCTACGTTTGGATTTACCATTGTACATAAGTACATGCATTGTAATATAGTACTTCGTCGTAATGCCATCATCTAACACCACAAATATCATATAAATATAATGAAGGTGTTGGTTTTGAAGAATCAGACCGGCGTTATAATTTGCGGCTAATAAGAAAGGTAAACAGAGATTAGGGTCTGGTTGATTTGTAGTTTCTAAATGAGTACACGTGTCTCCATAAATATATTTTCTTATATACCCAGAGCTCAAGCACCGAGGCTGGCTGGTGACGGGATGATGGATCACACATGCATTTCTTGCGACAAATTTCATTCGGGGCACATGTTTCCGTAATATTAATGCTCGAGAGCGGAGGTGTAGTTAATTTGAGCTGTGTGTTGCCTTGCTCTTGAAATTAATAAAAATCGATGTATGTATATTACTTTGAAGTAAATAAATGTATTTTTTGTATCAATATATGCATGTATCATTGAGAAATTTATCAGATTAAATTTTGTATATGTAAAATTGTGAAATGTTCTGAAATATAGGGCTGTCCAATTTTACCTTCCTTTGTTCTTCCCCTAAGATGAGTTCAGCTTTAATTTTTAATAATTTTATCACATTAGAGACAATCCATAGTATAATAGTTTAGTACTACTACATTGTTTCCACTAAAATTTCGAAAAATTAGGATAATTAAATTGCATTTGTATAATATATTGCATATTAAAATTTTATCAAACCAAGAAAATAAAAGTTTTCAATTTTTCATAATTATATATTTAGAAAACTCGAAGAAAACAATGCAGATAAAATAGTTTTCATTTTGATTTTACTATTTGTTCTATTTTTTTTTAACTTTTCAATAATCACTCTTTATGGTCAATAGAAATAAATCATTTATGAACACAAAATCAAAAATTATTGAACATTCAGGTTCATATAAATAGAATTACGCTTCAGTATAAATAATAATTTTATTAATTTGATTCGATTTTAAGAAAATAAGGATTTTTAAATAATTTAAATAATTGGAGACTAATCAAGGAATGAGACTATTCTAGAAGTTCCTGTGACTCAAATTTATAAATTCGATAATTTAATTTTTATCAATTAATTCGTATTAAATGGTGATGCCGACATGAGATTTTTTTCGACGGTATTGACGGGGAGGATGATAATAATGATTCACTCGTTTTTAAACCATTGCTCGTCTGTATGTATATTATCAGCACTCTTCATTTAATATAGAGATGATTTTAATTAATCTGACTCAAATATATTGCAGCCAACGAAGAATATTATAAGTAGTAAACTGGAGCGTTAACTTTTTAAAAGTATTCGCAACCGAGGATTAGCGAAATCCCAATCCGAGTTTGAATTAAATCCTCACTTATATTGTGTCGGCGAAATTGCCGAATGAGGGCAACGAATTGAATGCGGGTATTTATAGGAAACAAATCCCGAATAAAAGCGGCGTCCCGTGTATGTGTGCGGCTTTCCGATATAACTAATCCTTTCAAACTAACCGAAACCAGTCCGAAACATAATAGCCGTATCGCTCGCTCTAAAACAAATTTCGCATGCGACTCCGTCTCCCCATCTAGTCGTAACTTTATGGCGGACTGATTTTAATAACAATTTCACATGTACGCACGAATGATGGAACATCGTATATGTAATGTACTTAAGCAATGCATATTAATATATACGGTTCGGGTGGCAAAACCCGGGCCGCTGCGAGAGAGAAGTTGTGCAAATTCCAGGGCGCACAAATGAACTCAGCCGTGCTCGGCTTTTGCTAATTGTAATTTCTATGGAAGCTGCATTGCAAATAGAGAGAGAGTGGCATTAGCGCTCGGTGTTTATCTAAGAGGGGGATGTGTTTATTTAGAGCCCCGGGAATTAACCATCCAACCGCTATTCGATCTCCCAGATAAAACCTCTTAATTCTACCCCAGACAGATCCTCTTTTTCTTATATAATATATATATATATATATATATATATATATATATATATATATATATATATATATATATATCTATATATATATATATATCTATATATATATATATATATATCTACATATATATCTATACATATACAAGGTGTTCCAAATTATAGGACCCGTATTGCCGTTTTGTCCCACAGATGGCAGTTAATATTCTGTACACATACAAATACAATAAAGTAACTAAGTTTGGCAACTTTGTACAAGTTAATATAAAATGTAGAAAGAGCAAAGATAATTTGTATTTTTTGTTTTCAAAGTCAAACGTTGTGTATTTATGTACTTATACTGTACAGTATACCTCTACAGTATAAGTATCTATACAGTGTGGAACATCGATAAGTTCGTTAATGTGTATGAGAGAGAAAAAATCTAAAAGGGAGATAGCGATATGAATTACTGCGCATATGAAAACTTTTTTTTCAGGTTTAAAAAAGTCTAATGGCGTTAGATCAGGGTCGGCCATTCCACTGGACCCCTTCTTCCTATCCATCTCCTGTATTGTAATTTCATTCATATTTACTTTTTTAACTTTAAGAGCGTCTTTCTTTAATTTTTTTCTTATGTAACATATTCAAAATGTTGTATGGTTGAAAACAGATTAAAAAAATATAGGTTGTCGTTAAAAAAAACATTACTGACGTTACAACTTTTAAAATTTTGTTTTTATAAATCTGAAAAAAAAAAATTCATATGCGCAGTAATTTATATCGCTATCTCCCTTTTAGGTTTTGTCTCTTTCATACACATTAACGGAGTTACCGAATTTATCCCCTACTTAATTTCCACACTGTATGTATGTTTTGGATAATTTCATAGATTTGGTTTAATTATCGTTTTCATTGTCAGGCGTAGTTGACATTAATGAAATCAGATATTTATTATATATTACATATAATATATACCGGCCTTTTTTTGTCTTTACTACACATAACATTCCCATGTGTAACTTAAAAAAAATCAACGCATATAGCGGCGTAGGTGTAGGCAACCAGTTAAATACTTTCGTCCACTGTCACCATTTTTGCATATACCGTTACACAGATAGGTTATGTTTTTAACAATAAAGGAATCACAATAATTTAGTTTTAAATGAAGAAATTAATTTATTCAAACAATTCTAACGGTAAACAAAACAACATAAAAGGTTAAGTGTGGTCGAATCCTGATGTCCCAGCAAGTTTTCAAAATGCCCTTCGTGTATTTCAAGGAAATACGCAAGGCTGGGTCTTGGAAGCAACGCAGAGTATTTGTAATGAATTGTGGGATTATGCAGTACGTATACGGTATACGGCTTTTTAGTTCATCCAAGAATATTTGCACGTTATTATAAATTTTACGAGATAAAACCAAACGTGTTTTAACAGAAGAGATGAAACTGAATATCCTATGTTGTGTACAGGAAAGGTCCATAGGATCTGCTTTTGGATGTAGCCAGACTGTTTGAAAGATCATACAGTTAGAATTTCTTCATTAAAACTGAATTTTTGCAATTTCTTTATACCTGTGGTTTATGTTACACCGTGAAATCTATGTACAACTGGTTGCCTGCACCTATACATACGGTTGACTTTTTTTTAAGTTCTGTAGATTTTTATATGAATTTGCTAACGAAATGGGGGGTTATTATCGGTTTAAATGTGGTTTAATAATTTGGAAAATTTTCATTAAAAATTTCACGGGGAGAACTTTTTACCTACATACAACGGCTTTTCAGTACCTACAGATTCATACAATTTTCTACTATAGGCCATATTTTTAACTATAGGCATGGGAGCTCGCCAAATTTTTCTTAGGGGGGTGGGGGCAAAACATAAAGTAATATTTGATTAGTTATATTTTAACTATTTAATTTATTCATTAATTAAGTTCATAAAATCATAAATTCAGAACAATATTTAATTCTTAAGTTTAGAATAAATATGTCGCGAATCGATATAAAGGCAAATTGATGTCATAATCAGTTTTTTCCGTGTAATTTACCGTTTACCATGAATTTACGGTCACATGGTAAACGGTAAATTTCACACCAGCGGTCTTTGCACCAGGGGCATTTACTTTTGGTAAACAATTTATCTGGTAACCAAGAAAATTTGGACAACACAACTATGTATTATCTACTGTCTACTATTGTCATTAATGTGATTTGTAAATGTCATCAGTAAAATTTTGAGCATTTGTAATATTAGCGCGTTTCCACCTATGTTAGTAACATATGTTGCTAACAAACCGACATTTAGCAGCCAGTACGAAAATCAAGATCACCAGTCTCGCCTTTCTTATTGGCTGGGAAATGTAAATTTGTTAGCAACACATGTCCCTTAGGCCCGTAACTTTTTGGTCTTGATACACAAATAACTCTAAGGCCCGTATCTATAGTCCGTACTTGAGCTTGAGTTCGACTCAAGTCGTATATTTGGTTGCGTTTGCTGCATAAACGTTTATAGAGAATACGCAACCAAATATACGACCTGAGTCGAACTGATGCTTAAGTACAGACTATAGACACGGCTCTAACATTGGTGTAAACACGCCGTGACTTAATTTTAAAAATTACACTAAAATATTCAAAAAATTATAAAAATTCTCAAAATCTGTAACCATTTTATACAAAAGACTAAAATCATGTACATTTTTATTGAAAATTTTACAAAAAAACCCATAAATGACAAAATAAGTAAAGAGAACATGAAAATTTTACAAAAACGTCTAAAATACTATAAGTTGCTAAAGTTATAGTTCAAAAGGTTGAAAATTTAAAAAGTTTCATTGGCGTTTATTTTCTAGAAATATCCCAATAATATGATTTAGCACAAACGTGCAAAAAATCCACTTTGGTAACTTCTTAGATCTTGAATAAGTGTATCACTTATACAATGAAAATTTCCCAGAAATGCCAAAAATGTAAATCTATTAATTAAAATCTACCGAAATTTTATATAAAATTTTACAAAGAAAACCCTTCTAATATTTTATAAATCTATAGTCATCAGACGTAAGAATCCGACGAAAATCTAAAAAAATATAGACGGGGTGTTGAATTGGTTAGGTGTACATAGGAATGTCACATTTGAAACCCACATTTATGAATTTTACTGCTTCCCTGATTATTTTAGAGAAAAGGTACAAGAGTAAACAAATGTTTATAAACCAGAAATCTACCTAATTTAATTTACATCAACTCTCGACTCTCGATATGCTACCGAAGAGAAAATGTGAAATAAAATGAGGATAAATACATGTCAAAATATCCATAGCCAACTGAACAACTGAAATACTTTTTTGTAGCAAATTAGCAAACCAATAGCTCTATGCGATAAAAAGTATATCATTCCATTAAAAAAGTGAAATAGGCTTACTTTAAGTGGGCACTTAACTAATGACATTTTTGAATGACTAATTGAAAAAATTTTCAGCTGCAACATGTATCAGTTAAAGATATATCGTTGATGTACAATTCGAGATAAATTTTCCGATTTTATCTGATTTGTAAGAGAAATTGAAGCCATTTTTCTTTATCGTCTTTTTAAGGTAAAATCTCGGAATTTAATTTACATCTCAGAAAGTAGAAAAGATAGGTGTACACACATTTCTAAAAAAAGATGTTTCAAACTAAACGGGAAGCCAGATCTATAATAATATACCGGGTGTACATTTCAAAACTAGCCAGTTTCAATAACTTTTGAATGCGAGGTAATTTGATAAAATAAAAAACACGTCATTGAATTTTGGAGGGGGAAGTTTAAAAACAACCTCAAATAAATTTTATGTATCACCCCCTCTACCCTAGCCACCCCCACTTTGAAATTTAGAATGGCACCAGACAATACCTCATTTTAAAGACCGCTGGTGTGGAATTTACCGTTTACCATGTTACCGTAAATTCATGGATTGAGACCCTGGGTTCTGCATTTCTGGAGTATGTTAATGCAGTTTTCCACTATTTCCCATTACTTGGAACCAATATTAGAAAGGTGCCCATAATGTATCTAAGTCGCGTTCAGTAACAAAAGGGTCATAAAAATGCAACACCCCCTAACTAGTAGTAGTTTAAAGCTTGTTCGAGTCACAAGAGTTATGTGTCAAAAAATGTGACACTAACCAACTACTTTGCAGGTGACAGAGCAGCAGTATTATTATTATTATTGCACTTATACACCTCTACATTAGAGTGCTTCAGAAATGTATGGAAAAAAATTGATTTCATTTATGTTGCTCTCAACCTCATACTTTGTGTCACTATACAGGGTGTTAGCTAAAAGTGTCCCGTAAATTTGGATGTGTTCATGTAAACATATAGGCTATATGTAAGGTGACCAGATCCTAACGATAGAAAAGCGGGACAGTGGGGGGTTGATTTTTAAATTAATTAACAAAGAACGCAAAATATACAGGGTGTCTTCTAAAAAACGCCGCTGGCCAATAACTCCATAACTCCCTAACTATTTATTACCCGATTTCAATAAAACAAAAACAAAATTAAATGTCTCCACATGTTCTACAAAGGGGCCCTAATTTTCTATTTTTTTTGCAGAATCAACTTTCATTTCAGCGATAGTCTGTAGATTTTGCAAAAAAAACAGGGCCCCTTTGTAGACATGTTGAACCATTTAGTTTTGTTTTCATTTTATTGAAATCGGCCAATAAATAAAGAAGTTATCGCTTGCGGCGTTTTTTTATTAGACACCCTGTATAATATTATATTACATTTTTTTTTACAACATGAAACATAATGTCAAATTTACAAATATAATAAATACGAGGCATGTTTTAAAGTACCGATTTGTATTTTGGCCGCTGCAGCGCCGCTACCAAATACAGATATTGGCGAAATATATAAGCTGATAACTTCAAAATAGCGAATAAAGATCACCCCAAAAAAAAACCCAATCTTTCAAAAGTCGGGACTTTTTTCAAACGTCGCGGGACGCGGGACAAATTTCTGAAAATCGGGACGTCTGGTCACCTTAGCTACATGGCGCTGAAAGCAGATATTCAATATTTTATGTTTTGGAGTAAAAATGGGAAGAAGAAAATAAAAAAAATTAAAAACTTTTGAAATTTTTGAAGCAACCAGCTGTACAATGCGCTACAAAAACTAGGACAACTCTTACCAGGTATTTTGGCATTATTTTATTGGATTGAACGGTGCTTCAAACAATTGTGACTGATAAATAAGACGTATTTCACGTTAGAACATATTAACTGTCCTATTTTTTTTTTCTGTTTAAAATCAGAGGTTTACACTATTAAGCTTAAGTGAAGTTAAACTATAATTTTAAGACACAAATTAGGCCGTAATAGTCCTAATATAAATTATCTTGTCGTTAACTAACTCAATGTAATAAGTTACACACAAATTAATATATCGCCACTTCAACTCGTATATTTAATAGAAAAACGTCACTTCCTTAACACATTTTACCATTTTGGAAGCAACTGACGAACCGGTAAACAATCTGTGAGAACTACTTCACTGTTCGTATTTGTTTGGATTAGTTGTCAACACGGCAAGCAGGAAGTCATGTGTTGTTTTTGTACGCTTTCTCGTCATTCATTTAAACGGGAATCGGCTCACAATCAATGTGGAATGTATTGAGTGTTTATTAATAAGTAACATAACGTAAGATGATAAAACCCAGACCATATGCAATGAAATTATTTATTGAGTAAATAACTCTCGTATCGTACCCCAATCAATTGATATAATATTCATAAAGACAAAATTCACAGGTGTGGTAATTTGCCATTTAGTGAAGGTAAATGGATATAGAAGCAGATATTGGCCGTTGTAACACAAACAAACTCCGAAACAAGAAAGTAAACAAACAAAAAATTTAATAACAAAGAAATAAACAAAGTTAAATAATAATCAAACACAAAATTAAATAACAAATCCATAATAAATAAGGAATAAATAAATAACCAATATATAAAGATCAACAAACAACAATAAATAAACAAATAAATACAGAGTGATTTATATCAGGAGGCGAAAAATGAAAATTCGTGTTCGAGATTGGATTTCAGGCAGAAAATGCGAAATAACTTTTTTTCCCATAGGTTTTTGTTTTAGAGACACAGAGTTCAATGTTTTGAAAGATACAAATTCATGTTTCACAAAAAAATAGTAGTAGCCCATATGAAAACTGACAGTAACTTCGTCGTACTGCGAAATGAAACGAATGAAGCAAGGATGTTGCCCGTGGTGTTCGAAAAGCCATCGCGAAAATGCTAATCTTTGTACTTCATCTCCTGGTTGTGATACATAGATACGCTGACAATGGTAAAGCTGGTTCGTAAAGCACTACATCAATTACTTCTTCTTCTCTTGCAGAGTTGTGTCTTTGATTTACACCACCAGTATGCCGATTACAGTAATGCATCGGAAAATACACGGCGAGATAGCTAACGTCTATTCCGGAATCTCCTTTGATATTCCCGATAACTTTCTAAAGCATTGCCATTGCAAAAGCCGTATAAGAGCAAATCCCAAAGTATGTGACAATTTTCAACAACTATTAAATCCGTATTTTTTTCTAAGCAATTTAGATGACTTACAATTTATTTTATGCACAAAAACTAATTAAGTTCGGAAAATTGCATGCCGAAAAATTGCAAAATTGCAGATATCTCCAAAACAAAGGGCGATCGGAAAAAAAAAGTATTTCGCATTTTTGGTTAAAATCCAATCTCGAACACGAACTTAATTTTTTCGCCTCTTGGTATAAATCACCTGTACATACAGAGTGGCCCACCTATCCTCGCTCGGACCATTGCTGAGACTAATGAAAATTGAGGAAAACATCTGATTGGAAGTTATTGGACACTTGATGTGCTAATTTTTGAAATTATGTTTCTAGTATACAGAGTGTACCATAAATGCACAAAATTTGATCTCTTTTTAAATGAATCACCCTGTATATTCTTTCAATTTTAGAATCTTCTTCATGTGGGCTTCACAAATCATTTTGATGTTTTGGGATCAGATGCAACGCTGCCAAGTAATTCACATTTTAATCAAATTTCAAATGAAAAATCATGAAAGTGGGAAAAAGTTCAAAAATACCTTATTATAAGATATCAATGAAATAATCTGAGTATGCAAGTAATGTGCCAAAACATACACAACATTTTGAGTCATGTAGAATACACAGGGTGTTCTGAAATAACGATACAATTTTGGTATTTTTTGAAATGGCTAAAACTTTTTTTTTCAAATGGAACAACCTGTATATAGCTTCATATTTTGAGTGCTCATCTAATGAGCTAATCAATGGTACCATAAGGACTGTAATCTAATAATACTTTTTAATAGGTAAATAACGATTTCAATTGGTTTTAGCCACTTAAAAATAGCAAAATTCACATTGCTTTGGTACTTGCATACGAAAATTCTTTTAATTATTGAAATGTTATATCCAAAAACTATATCTAACGCCATCTGGTGTTACCTTGTTGTACTATCAAATGTATTGGCAACATTGTATAGAAATAAAACCGGTTAGTCGTTGCTGAATACTCAACACGAGGTGTTTCTATTTTCTACAGGTTATGGGCCCAGCAATGCGAGTAAAATAGTAAGAAAAGAGAAATCGTGTTAGTCGCAAGAATGGCTGTAAGTTATGTGTCTAGTGTTCCGAAATTACTTGGTCGCGAGAATTATGAGGAATGGGCCTTTGGGGTAGAAAATTTCCTCGTGCTCGACGGACTTGCAAAGTGTATTCATGGGACAGAGACAGATGAAGAAAAAATTAACAAAGCTAAAGCTAAGTTAGTGCTGACGGTAGATGCAAAATTATATGTACATATAAAGGAAGCAAAAACCGCAAAAGAACTCTGGGATAAGGTAAAACAATTATACGCTAATTCAAGTTATGGGCGGAAGATCGGTCTACTTCGCTTGCTGATTTCCTCGCGATTGGAGGATTATGATTCAATGGAAAGTTACGTAAACCAAGTGATTGAGACTGCCCAAAAGTTAAATCACACAGGTTTTAAAGTAGACGACGAATGGACGGGCTCATTACTTTTGGCGGGATTACCCCAACGATTCGAACCGATGATAATGGCCATTGAGCATTCGGGAATCGAGATAAAGACGGATGCTATAAAAGCGAAGCTGTTGGACATGCAGTTCAACACGAACCAAAAAGGTGGCGCTTTTACCAGCAATAGTTCAAGACAGAAACCAAAATATGACAGGACAAACCAAAACAAAGTGAAGTTTGATACGTCAAACATTAAATGCTACAAATGCAAGAAGTTAGGTCATTTCAAGAATAAATGTCCGTCTAATACACAAATTGCTCATGAAAATGCAAAACAAAATGCATTTAATGCAGCGTTCTTCGGCGACAAGTTTAACAACAATGACTGGTACATTGATTCAGGTGCAAGTGCACATTTGTCGGCAAGAAAGGATTGGCTGAGAAACTTGCATGACAGTCCTGAAATCTCCGAAATAGTTATAGCGAATAAAGCCACGATGCCAGTGGCTGTAGCTGGTGAAACAGAAATCACTACCATGGTGGGCAATAAAACACATAAGGTAAAAATACAAGAGGTTTTGTATGTACCCGGCTTGACGACAAATTTGCTAAGTGTTAGTCAAATGACTAAGAAAGGTAATACTGTGCATTTTGGAAATGATTGTTGCAAAATATACAATAAACAGAATAAATTGATTGCAATAGCTGAGCTGGTTGACAACGTATATAAATTGCAAGCTCAGAAGCCAAATGCATGTTTATTAACTTCATCAGCAGTAAGCGACAGTGTGTGGCATCGCAGGTTTGGTCACTTAAACTACAGAGACTTGAAACTGATGAGAGATGGTGCCGTAGATGGCTTGGTGGCCAATGGTGAATTTAAAAACAAAGACATTTGCAAAGTATGTTGTGAGGGAAAGCAATCCCGATTACCTTTCAAGAATCAAGGCAAAAGAGCGAATTCAGATGTTTGGAACTAATACATGCGGATCTGTGCGGTCCGATGGAAACAACATCCATAGGTGGTTCAAAATATTTTTTAGTTTTTGAAGATGACCATAGCAGAATGACATATGTATATTTTTTGAAATTCAAGCATGAAGTTTTTGATTATTTTAAGGAGTTCAAAAGCCTTGTGGAAAACCAAAAATGTGCAACCATCAAAGTGCTGCGAACAGATAATGGTGGAGAATTCTGCAGCTCTGAATTCGAAAGTTTTCTCAAAAAAAATGGAATAGTACACCAAAAAACTAATCCATATACTCCTGAACAAAATAGAATGCTTGAGAGAATGAACAGAACATTAGTTGAAAAGGCCAGATGTCTATTATTTGAGGCAGACTTAAGTAAACTTTTTTGGGCAGAAGCCATAAACTGTGCTGTGCATCTAAGAAATAGATCTATAGCAAGTGGTTTAGGAAATAAAACCCCATATGAGATGTGGACAAACACAAAGCCAAATGTGAGTAATATCAGAGTTTTTGGTAGCAAGGTAATGGTCCACATAGCAAAGCAGAAGCGTGAAAAATGGGACAAAAAGGCCAAAGAGATGCTTCTAGTTGGCTATAGCGATACAGTGAAAGGATATAGGCTGTATGACCCAAGCACAAATGACATCATAACAAGTAGAGATGTTAGAGTTATAGAAACTTTCAAGGAGGACATCGAAGTCATGATTACTGAAGCTGATCAAGAGCGTTCAGATTCAGTGGGGATTGTTGAAGAGGAACATGAAGAAAGCATGGACGTTGTAGAACCCAGTTCTGAAGAAGAATATGAACCGCCGATTGAAGTGGAAATTCCAGATGAAGTCCGAAAATCGACGAGGGATGCAAAGAAGAAAAACTTTGAAGACTATGTGACATACATATGCTGCGAAAAACTACCCATCTTAGATGATCCTTTGACGGTACAAGAAGCACTATCTGCTCCAGATAGCGAGAAATGGAGACAGGCGATGTCGGAAGAGTTGAAGAATTTCGATGAAAATGAAGCATGGGACCTGGTAGATCCACCAAAGGAAGGCATCATAGTGCAATGTAAGTGGATATTCAAGAAAAAGTGTGACAGCAAAAATAGTGAAGTGCGATACAGAGCTCGTCTAGTGGCAAAAGGGTTCACACAAAAAGAAGGGATAGACTATAACGAAACTTTTGCTCCTGTTGTGAGACACTCAACTATGCGTCTGTTAATAGGATTAGCAGTAGAATTAGATCTAAAAATTTATCACTTAGATGTAACCACAGCGTTCCTAAATGGTTACTTACAAGAGACTGTGTATATGACACAACCAGAAGGTATTAAAAAACCTGATGTAACCAAAGTTTGTAAACTTAATAAGGCAATTTATGGTCTCAAGCAAGCATCCAGGGCTTGGAACAGTCGAATAAATGAAGTCCTATTAAATTTAGGTTATAAACGATCAAATGCAGAGCATTGTGTATACATTAATCGGAATAATGAATTAATGACAATAATTGCATTATACGTAGACGACTTTTTTATATTTTCAAACAATCTCAAAGGCACAAACTTGTTGAAAGAACAGTTAAGTTCAATTTTTAAGATTAGAGACCTTGATGAGGTCAAGCAAATCCTTGGTATGAGAGTGAGTCGAAACTTTAAAGAAGGATGTATTACATTAGATCAGGAAGATTATACAAATCAAATACTGAAAAGATTTAATATGTATGATTGTAAGAGTGTCAGTACTCCATTAGAATGTAACAATAATGTAGTAAGTAATGACATTAGTATTTGCGATAAAAACATACCTTATCAGAGACTCATAGGTAGTCTGATGTATTTATCAGTATTAACTCGACCAGATATTGCCTTTGCGGTAAGTTACCTGAGCCAATTTAACAATTGTTATACTCAAATACACTGGCAACAGGCAAAGAGAATATTAAAATATTTACAAGGCGCAAAGACTCTAGGTTTAGTGTTCAAAAAGGGAAAATTTGGAAGGTTTTGTAGATGCCGATTGGGCAAACGGTAAAGACCGAAGATGCTACACAGGATATGTGTTTAAATTATCAGGTTCTGCTATATCGTGGGAAAGCAAAAAACAAAAGACAGTAGCTCTTTCTAGCATGGAAGCAGAATACATGGCATTAACGGAGGCATCAAAGGAAGCAATTTACTTAAATAACTTGTTAACAGAATTGACCGGTACTGGAGATCAAATAACTTTGTATAATGATAGCCAAAGCGCTCAAAAATTGGCAGTTAATCCAGTACACCATGCCAGATCAAAACACATTGATATTAGACACCATTTTATTCGTGAAGCTATTTCAAATAACTATGTTAAGGTCAAATACCTTTGTACAGAAGAAATGTTGGCGGATGTATTAACTAAAGGTCTGACGACCACAAAACATGTTAAGATTAGAAAAGATTTAGGTTTAGTTTCTATGTAACGTTTTTGGATATAGTGGGGATATTGAAATGTTATATCCAAAAACTATATCTAACGCCATCTGGTGTTACCTTGTTGTACTATCAAATGTATTGGCAACATTGTATAGAAATAAAACCGGTTAGTCGTTGCTGAATACTCAACACGAGGTGTTTCTATTTTCTACATTAATGATCTCTTATAATAAGGTTTTGTTGAATTTTTTTCCACGTTCATGATTTTTCGTTAAATTTGATTCCACAACAACTCCATCTGATTTCAAAAAATAAAAATGATTTGTTAAGCCCACATAAAGCAGATTCTAAAAATGAAATAATATACACGGTGTTCAATTTACAAAAAAACAATTTTGTATCCCGAATTTACGGTACACTCTGTATACTCGAAAATAATTTTAAAAAGTAGCACATTCAGTGTCCAATAACTTCCAATCAGATATTTTCCTTAATTTTCATTAGCCTAGCAGCAATGGTCCGTGCGAGGATAGGTGGGTCACCCTGTGGCCCACTAGATAATTAAAAAAAAGCAAGCAACAAATAAATATAAACAATAAAAAAATGAAGCAACAAAGAAACACATACACAAACAATCAAAACAAAAACAAGTAGCAAACAAAAAAAAAACAATCATCTTACATATTTCAAGAATCAATAAATAAATACAATTAACAAACATGCCATAAACAGATTCCAACAAACGAATAGATATACGTGGCACACTCGTACAAACAACGAAACAACAAAGAGCAACAAACAAACCTAGCAACTTCAAGGCAAGTGACTTAATAATTAATACTTTTGTTTGTTAATAGCATTGATAAATTATTATTAATTTATAGAGTCAAAATTGATAGGTTTGATAGGTCGGTACATGGCGATTGTTGTAAGCCGTAATTAGCTATTGCATAAAAAATAGACCGTCTTTAAATAAACAAATGAAAACAATCAAAATATTAATAAAAACAGTAAATACGTAACAAAGAAATCTTTAAACAAACAAACAATTAACTAAAAAATCAACAAACTATAACAAAATACAACGCAAACAAATAACAAATAAACGATCAACAAACTTTAATTAAAAAAAAAAAAATTATAGAAAAATTTAATACAATTCTTAACATTTTTTCACACAAAAATGGATAACTTTACTGTCGATTTAGGCTCACTTTACTGATGATTTCAGAACAAAAAATTTTTATTACCAAATTCAAATTTGGAAGTATTATGAAACAAAATATTGTAATATTTAAATTTTTATCAATTATTTTGAATATATGACAGAAACAACGAGATACCAACTTAAGGAAAACATTTCAAGATAGTGAGAGTAACTTCCCCACACATCACCACACAGCATAACCGGCAATTACAAGGAAGCAAAATGCGACACCCGGAGAAGACGTTATTCGAATATAATATGATATGATAAATATAATTACCAATGTAAATTGCATATTGTAAGTCCTGAGGCAGAATGCCCAATTAATAAATATTTTATCTCTATATACCAGATGGGCCCATCCTATGGGCAAATTGGGCAATTTTCAAGGGCCGAAAACATTTTTGTTTTCTTGTATTGTTTATTATTTAATGCAATAAAAAAGATATAACCCGGTGTGACGGGGGGGCCAAATTCAAATTTGCCCAGGGCCCCATGAAGCCATTACGCGCCGCTTGTTACAGGTAATATTAAATTATAGGAAACTACATTTCATCGCACGCTAACGCTAATTTTTGTCGTTATTGCTTTACGTATTTACGTAGTAAAAACGACTGCCGCGGGATAGAGAGTGAATTCAGTTAATTCGGGGTCGTAAAATAAACCTCGCAAGGTTTTTTCCCGTCTCCTGACAATTAAAAAATAAAAACTATTTTATCTTGTGCGCTCTTAAGTTTTGGTATATCGGTCGGACGATCTTACAAAGAATGCTAAGCGATGTAGGCTGCTAGAGTTTAACACAATAGCTAACCGAATCATTTATGATTTCATGGAGAATATTAGTTGTTTGAGGTGAAAAATCGACTGTCGCGAAGCGGCACGAGAACGTCGCTTCGCCTCTGACATCATTTATTTTCCATCTCATGTTATCCGGCTGCCAATGTAGGCATCTTAAACTTTAACGAAGTTGCGTGATAGAGGAAGAGCTTGATTTAAGATTTTATAATGGCAACTAACCGCTTATACTCGAATGGACTACAGTGAGAAAGCAAGAGGAAGCTGCCGCCCAGATAAGTGTCTTATAATTTAGACCCACCTTAAGTAACTGAACATATTGTAAATTTGATGTTAAATGTCGAAAATATGAGTTTCGAATATGCAACTTCTTCTACAACAATCGCACACTATGCAAATATTATCGTAGTTTTTCTTTGGTGTGTAATCAACAAAGGAGTTTTATGAGCAGCTCATTCAAGTTAACTATAAACCACATGGAATGATTTTATATTGAAACGAAGTCATTAACGAGATTACGCGCCTATAAATTCCCGTCCACCTACCTCTGTACTATTCGTGATGTTTGTTGCAGCTGTAGTTCTCGAAACTTAGATAAAAACATTACATGCGTTTGTTTTATCGCACCGATACAACTCACACCACCACAGAGATCAAAAGGAATCAACTAGCGGTGCGGTCGGTGTTATCGTTAGGCCAAAGAAATGTGCAAGTTGGGCAGATCTGTGAAAAAACCGAGGCCAAATAGTAGATGGGCTGTTATAAACCGGCGAGAATAAAAAAAATCGTCGGGTCCCATATGACGCATACAATTTTAATGAGTACTGCAGGCAAAACACTACAATTTTATAGGTACATAATTAATTGTATTGCAGCCGTTGTTTATATGGCGATAAGAAAACATTAGTATCAACTAGTATAATTAAGCTAATACAGCAACTCTGTGTCAATTAAATACAGATTCACTTAGTTAACAAAAATCACAAAAGAATAAAAATATTAATATAATAATCTCACGGTGTGTGATATATTGATAAATTTGATGAAAACTACAGAATTCGTTGGCTTCCAGAAAACGGGGTTTATGTAGAAATTATAATAAATTTTAAGATTTGTTATGCATTCTGACGATGCGTATTTACTATTGAGTACATTTCATCAGAATATTCTTGCTGCTTTAGACAACTCATTACACAATGTTGTGAGCTAATGACCGCTGCCGTAGATATACCGGGTGTACCTAAATGATGTTATGTAATCACTTCAATTGAATTATGCCGCCTTTCAAATATGTATACCGGACTATTTGAGAACTGTCAGTGTCAACCATACCTGTCAACTGTCAGACAACATAATAACAGTAGTTTGTTAAAATTTACACATATCAGAAGAACACTTTTGTTGTTGAGGCTTACTTTCGTAATGGGCGATTTGAAAATGGAGAATGGATTTATTCAATTCTAGAGTGCATTCGGGAATTTCAATACAAGTTCCCTGACCACCAATTTGAATACTCGGTTTTGTCAATACATATTTCACGAATAGTGCATCGTTTTAGGGAAACTGTTAGTGTTCAGAAAGGGAATCCTCAGGCGGACCCTCAGTATCAGGAGGGGTTGTTGGAGATGTTCGTGAACGACTCGAACTAAGCCCTCAAAAGTCAATTCGTAAATTATCTATGCAAGCTGGAATTCCCTTGAGCACCTGCCATAGAATTGTGAGAAAGAGGTTGAATTTACACCTTTCTAGGGTCTCAGTGGTGCAAGAATTGTTGCCAGTGGATCCACAACGCCGATTGAGTTATTGCCGATGGTTTATGGAAAATTTAAATGACGATCGATTGCTCGATTTAACATTTTTCTGTGATAAGGCTTGGTTCCACCTATCAGGATATGTTAATTCACAAAACTATAGGTGCTGGCATGCTGAAAACCCTCATCTTTTTGTGGAAGCACCACTACATCCTCAGAAGGTTGGAATTTGGTTGGCTGTGTCTCGCCGTAGAATAATTGGGCCTATATTCTTTCATGACACAATAAACGGTGAAATATATTGGCAACAAATTTTCCAATCTTCATAGACCAATTAGATGATGAAGAATTGCAGAACGGATATTTCCAACAAGATGGTACAACAGCTCAAACAGCCAGAGCAATGTTAGCCTATCTGCAAGATTTTTCTATAATAGACTAATTAGTCAAGGACGACGCCACGCTCTCCAGATCTAACACCACTGGACTGCTCAATTTTTCTATATTTAAAAGATAGAGTTTTCGAAAGAAGACTGTATACGTTGGAAGAGTTAATGGCAGAATTCATAAATGTTTCCCGAAGCATTACTCCTCAAATGCTAATCAACATTTTCAACAATAAAAGAAAACTAGTGCAAATGTGTTTACAAGCAAATGGCACACAGTTTCAACATCTGCTTTGATTATATATTTTATTTATTAATTATGTTTTCTAAATCTTTACTTCTTTTTATGTTTCTGTTTATTAAATAATTTACTTTGATTACTTTAATAACTATATGTGATTGTTTTATTGTCTGCAAGTCCTCAATTTGCAATAGTAAAATATTTTGTAACATTGTCAGATTTAAAGCGGAGCCATTATTAGATTTGTCTCAGCTCGTTTATTTCATTAATTTCTGCATGATTTTCAGTTTACAGCTTGTCTGTGGCGTGGAGTAATCTGCCCCACTTGGGGATGTTGCCTGTGAGGACTTCATTTTCATGCATATCTGGTTATTTTATGTACACACAATTTAAGAATGCTCACGATTTTAAAAGTATGGTTATGTAAATAATGTACATTTAAACTCGTGGGCCCTTAATTAATTCTTCATTGTAGTATTTTAATGTGCTTCGAAGCCACAAATATTGCTGAAACTAATAATAATTTCGTATTTCAGCAGTAACATATGAAATTCCACAATAGAAATTAGAATAGCATGAAGATAACTTTTATTGCCATATTCATGTCTAATGAGTGTAAATGAAGTTGCCTATGTCAAAAATAGAACTATTTTTACATGGTGACCCCCTCCCGCCCGATTTTGGCGGGACAGTCCCGATTTTTAGAAATTAGTCCCGCGTCCCGCGACGTTTGAAAAAAGTCCCGACTTTTGAAAGATTGGGTTTTTTTTCGGGGTGATCTTTTATTCGCTATTTTGAAGTTATCAGCTTATATATTTCGCCAATATCTGTATTAGGTATACTCTGATTTTTCTAAACTGGCGTGCACGTCATCAATCAGCTGTGCGATGAGGTTTTTTCGTACCAACGTGATTTTTTTCGAGAATATGCATAACACTAGTTTAAGAATCGAAATTAATCTGAGAATCATTTGTTACATAACACTGATCACCGGTGGTTATAAATAGGTAATCGGTATATTAACCGCGCACACAATTTTCGCCTGCCAATCATGTAATAAATCATGTTATATTGGCAGCCACGATATTTTTTCAGCGACGATGCCACATCTTTTTCACTAACCATACTCTTACATGTGTGTATAACTAAACTTCTTTGACGTTTAACTTGTTACATTTGTTCAATTAATACAATGCATATTTTGCCATTATAGATGTTAATCCATAACCACAGGATTGATATCTGAATGAAAAACGGCACAGAAGTCGACGAGTTTGATACGAACCGCGCACTGTCGCACAAGATTGCACGGGCGGAACAGCTGATTGCAGCCATTTTTAAATACCCAGGACAGCTGGCAACCTTGTAAAATTGTGCCATCATTATTATGATTATTATTTTGATGACGTGCACGCCAGTTTAGAAAAATCAGAGTATAGCGGCGCTGCAGCGGCCAAAATACAAATCGGTACTTTAAAAACATGCCTCGTATTTATTATATTTGTAAATTTTACATTATGTTTCATGTTGTTAAAAAAAATTGTAATATAATATTATACAGGGTGTCTCCTAAAAAACGCCGCAAGCGATAACTCCTCTATTTATTGGCCGATTTCATTAAAATGAAAACAAAACTAAATGGCTCAACATGTCTACAAAGGAGCCTTATTTTTTTATTGCAAAATCTACAGACTATCGCTGAAATGAAAGTTGATTCTGCAAAAAAAATGGCCACTTTGTAGAACATGTGGGGACATTTCCTTTTCATTTTGTTTTATTGAAATCGGGCAATAAATAGTTAGGGAGTTATGGAGTTATTGGCCAGCGGCGTTTTTAATGAGACACCCTGTATATCTTGCGTTTTGCGTTCTTTGGTAATTAATTTAAAATCCCCCCACCCCCCCTCCCGCTGTCCCGCTTTTCTATCGTTAGTATCTGGTCACCTTAACCTTGTACCTCAACTAGAATCACATTTTTCTCAGGAAACTATACTAGTGTTGATTACACAAAAAAATTACGTAGCGTTATCAGTATTTCATGAGCGTGGAGATGATATCATCGTACACATAGATAACATTGGGTTTATAAAATCAGAAAATAAATTATATACAAATTATGTATCGCAATTTTATGCAATGTTATCGCACAGTGGTGCGGGTATTTGTCGGACACTATTGTCGTTAGCTTTTCTTCAAACTATTTATCATTCATTAAAATCAAGTTTATATCTTCACACTTCAAAGTTCAATAAACCAAACCAACTGTGTTAGATGTTAGAACATTATTGGTGAGAGCGGCAATAAGGTTCATACAATAAACTCAGTTCCTTCAATTTAATCATTAGATCCAGTTCAATTCAATTACAGTATGCGCCAGAATAAACATAAATTAAGTTTAGGCAACCAACCACACGCAATGCATCGTATTCAGTATGGTGCGTATGTTTAGTTTCCTAAACTTCAGTATTGTTTATTCTGGGGCATACTGTACATATTCGTTAATTACTTAGTATTTCAGATTTTTATTATTCACAATAATAGTAAAATAGTAAATGACAACTATGACAAACTGTATAGTAACACTGCTTTTATATTTGTGTATGACTATAACTATTTCTTTGTATCTATCTGTCTCTACATATAAGGCTAAATAAAGCTTATTATTATTATTATTCGCAATATCACAAAGGGAAACAATTTCAATCTATTGTTACTAACTAGAGTGCACTGTAGTTAATATGGACTCATAGTATTTAATTATACATAAAACCGCAGAAGTTATTACAACCATAAAACGATATCCCCTTCTATTAGGGGCAGCCCCTTCAAATGTTGGCTTCGACATTCATTACTTGTAACCTCATAAAGTTTTGAGTGTAGTTTACCTATAAATATTTCAAATGTGTGAACACGCAAAGTGCTGTTTCTATAGCTTTTCAAGTTCAAAATGAGACCAATCAATTTCATTTTGGCAACTAACAAATTCAAATTGAGAAAAATCAATTTCAAATTAGAAACAATCAAATTCAAATAGGGTTTTCCGCGATAGTTCAAAAACCTTGAAACTGAACTCTAGACACATTACAAAAATCATTGGCACTAATTTTTGTGTTGAGACAAATCGTTGTGATTAGCAAACACGATTTTAAAATTAACGGCGTTTGAAAAGGTCCCGAAAGACCGCCATGTTGCTGTGACGTCACTACGCACGTTGGCGCTCAGCTGTAGCTTTTTTGACAGCTGTCATGAGTCCAAACTCGTTTTTGACATCATATTCGGATTTAGGGGTATTGAGACTATTTTCCCAATTGAGAAACAATAAAAAAATAAAAATTGGATTACAAATTTCATTGACAGCTTAATTGACAGTTGTTATTTAGCGAAAAACACGTTAATATTTTTTTCGAAACTTTACTTGATTTGGGTTAAAATATAAAAAAAAACCTTACAAATTTTAATTCTCAAAAATAATTTCAAAAAGTAGCACATCAAGTGTCCAATAACTTTCAATCAGATGTTTTCCTCAATTTTCTTCAGTCTAGCAGCAATGGTCCGAGCGAGGATAGGTGGGCTACCCAGTATACACACACGGAGACATACTCGGGTTAGTTCAAAATGTAAATTTCACGAAGTTTACACGAAAAAATCTTTACTTATATGGAGATAGAGTAAATATTTGTTTTTTTTTCGCAAGTACATTGACAATCATTCGCATTTCAAAATTCATCACTGGGATACAATACTTATGATTGCCTTTTTAAATGACATGTTATTGATCGCGCGCATCAGGTTAAAGGCTCTATTTACATTATTCGCAAGCGATGAAGTGCCTACGCGAACTTTTCGCTTGTTGTCAATAGCAACGCGCGGTAAAGTGACGGTCCTCGGAAAACTCTTCATTAGCAAGCCGAAAGACCTACTTTATGTGTCAATTGTAGGAAATAGAAATTTATATTTGACAACAGTGTTAGGTTTGTTTAATGAATGTACTTAACAAGAAGGCCGTTTGGAATTTACGATTTATTGGAATAAATCTTCTCAAATGACAAATTCTCAGTCAAAATTTGACATCATAATATGCATTGTTGTCATGTTTAATTTTAACACATTTCACCACTTCACACCACTTCACAAACGAAATACAAATAGTTAAAATAAATTATAGTCAATACTTTGTATTGTAAATGTACCTATTTCCTATTGATAAAACATGCATGTTTATTAAGTTTTCTTTACAGTTCCTTATAATTTGCTATTGAAGATAACAACTTTAATTATACCGTACAAGAAAACTAAGCTGCACAGGACAGTGTTTTTTTGCACATTTATGTTCATTTTTCATGATAAAAAAGGTTACCTCAAGTGGCACTTTCGAGACATCCTGTGTATATAATTTATTGTTGTAAAACTTTCATAATTATTGCACTGCAACTGGCTTAATGTATACTTGAAAATGGACAACCGAGCACTTTTTTTGCATTTTGCGATTTTTTTTAAACGTGCGTGAATTGTATTTTATTTGTAATTTAAAGATTATTGAGAACTGCATACTATTTGTGGGACATAGCTAGATTAGATTGGAATTTAATATTTTGTGTTCGTCAAAAAGTAATTACGGTAATAATATGAAATTTTGAAATGACGTATTTGAAAATTAGAAAACAAAATCTAGATTTGAAATAATTTCAGAAAATAAAACTAGCAACTGAAAGTGGGTTTTTGCATTTATATTTTAGTATTGCTCAAAAATATGACAATTTATGATAAATAATCATTAATTCTGTTGGAAATAATTTTTCAAGTCTCTTGATTTACTTTATTTATTTTATAATATATAATTTAATTTAATCACGTACTGTTTTATGAAATTATTATGTATATAATTGCCCAGTCCAATTAGTAGGGAGCACTCATGTGGTGGTCACATTTTTAAAATTAAATTTCCTACTGATTAATTGACTTAATTACAGCGGTCTGAGTAAGCTCCATTTTATATGTAAAAAAAAACTTCGTATTAACACCTATAGTAGACTTATCTCCGTTACTCTTCTTCCGAGCGCCAGAAAATTAAATAAAGTGTGGTGGAAGTAAGAATAAAATAGTTACGACTTTGTCGTGCGGAATGGATTTATCCTTCCCTGGTCGAATGTTTATTCAGCCGCGCTGACTGCAGTATAGGAGCTATTCGAAATATGTGCTCACTGATAGCTTGCATCTTATATCTTACTGTCACTTCTGCAGCTTTCATTAACATCGTATTTCCATCCAGAGTAGGCACCGCTCAATGGCTAATAATAAAATTGTATAAAAAGGCGAATATTTGTGCACGGATTTGAGGGACAGGGCCAAGGCGACCTAACTAACTAGCCGCGGTACGGATTTTCACACCTTTGACCAACACAGGTGGCCGTCCACTCTGTGCATCCCTTAACAAAAGGGCCATCGTGTTATCTTAGGCTAGTTACCAGGAGGAGTTTGCCCTAAAATCTATTAAGCGGCCGCCACGTTCGTCTATCTTATTATTGCACTCTCAAGATGTTTACTTTAATTTCTAGTGTGCGTATTACTGCTCGAGAGCGCCGACATTGAACTCTCAACTAGCGTGACGGGAGGCTTGAATAAACACGATCAATATGGAATAGTATGGGCATTCATCGAATGAATGAACGGAAAATCAATTTTTGCAGAATATTTGACGGAACAAATCGAGGAGAACCGTTGCAGGTTTACAATGGCAAATGCGATTACATTATTTCATTTACAATGTACGCTCTTCATTCGACGGCTCAATGTAATTAGCCAATTGTTTTATTTACAGAAGTCAAATTAGACGTTCAGGATGTCCTGCTGTGCGTTCGTTCCGTTGACTGCAGATGCACCATGTCAGTGTCAATCTATTTAGACCTCCTGAAGGTATTCCACATCTAGCATTACATGGGGTATATTTGAAAAACGAGTAATTTGATCATTAGGCTTTTTCCACTTAATTTCACAACTGTTTAGCAAGAAAAACAAGGGGTTGGAAGATATTATTACGATCGCGAAGTATTGTATATTTCATATGTTTGCTTTACAATAAATATATTTACGTTACAAATGCACACTAATATAATATGCTTCAAAATCGCCTTCTATACAGAGTCCCCCATATAATATATTAGTGATTTTAATTAAAGAAAAAAAAATGTTTGCATTAAAGGAAACAGGAACGTTGATCATTTAGAGATTATTACGATCGCGAAATATAGTATATTTCATGTTTGCTTTACAATAAGTATATTTACGTTACAAATGCAATGCTTCAAAATCACCTTATATACAGAATGCCCCATAAACAGATTAGTGTTTTTATTAAAGAACAAAAAAAAAAGGTTTGCATTAAAGGAAGCACGAACGTTGATCATTTAAAGATTATTACGATCGCGAAATATAGTATATTTCATGTTTGCTTTACAATAAGTATATTTACGTTACAAATGCAATGCTTCAAAATCACTTTATATACAGAATGCCCCATAAACAGATTAGTGTTTTTATTAAAGAACAAAAAAAAAAGGTTTGCATTAAAGGAAGCACGAACGTTGATCATTTAAAGATTATTACGATCGCGAAATATAGTATATTTCATGTTTGCTTTACAATAAGTATATTTACGTTACAAATGCAATGCTTCAAAATCACCTTATATACAGAATGTCCCATAAACATATTAGTGATTTTTATTAAAGAACAAAAAAAAAGGTTTAAAGGAAACACGAACGTTGATCATTTAAGCCTACATACCTCTATGTATACATTACATGGCTAGTAAAACTAGTAAGAAGACTTGCTTCTAAACGAAAAATTTAAATATTCAAATAAAGCATTTATTTTTTGGCCACTTGCTATATTTTTCTATTTTTACACACACTTGGTGTGTGTGTGTGTGTGTGAGAGAGAGAGAGAGAGAGAGAGAGAGAGAGAGAGAGAGAGAGAATGTTTAATGACAATCTGATAAACTTATAGTGAATGAGAGTTAATAGTTGTAGAAAATGTTAATTACACGGTAGATGTAATTAAAATATATATATATTCACAGTAACTAATATTTGGGAATTAATTTGGCTAATCATATAAGCGATTATATTTTCTGGTCACGAAAGCTAAATTATTTGGTGACTACCAGTAGTTACTTGTCGGCAATGTGTAGTGTTTTTCAGAGAATCACACAAGTTGGTGTTAGCTATTCGTACAGACAGCTATTCAGGAATTCACTATCGCTATCACGCCCGAGCATCTACGAACGATCGGCGCACAATTTAAATAAATCGCTAAATACTATTAGTGATCAAGTAATTTGAGAGGTGTGGACGTTTATATTTAAAAAAACAAGTTCAATAAAGGTGTTTTCCTAATATTAGTGAATTTAACTTTAATAGAAATTTTAGTTTTCCTTACTTAATTGTGATTATTATTAGTAATATAATTCGGCTTATAACGGCATGAATACCCTTACTGAAATATAGAATTATATTATTATATTATACAGGGTGCCCCACGCTAATAGACCATTAAAGGTTTATGGAGTCCTCAGCTGAAACACTTTCAAGCTTCTATGACTTCCGGTTCTACCAGAAGTAGCCATAAACTTTTGTTTTTTTTAATGGAACACCATATAAGTATATTATAATGTATTTGGCTTCTCAATTTAATTTGAAATATCTTTTGTAGAGACGTATATGAATCCACCGATTTTACTTTCCGACATAAAAATTAAATTCCAAGATTTTACCTCAAAAAGACGTTATGAAAAATGGATTCAATTCCCCTTACAAATAAGATAAAAAACAGACAATTTATCTCAAATTGACCTAATAGGTACCTCTGTCTAGGCTATATACAGGGTGTCCAAGACAAGGATCAACAGAATGGGGATCTCGGAAACCGTAAAAGTTACAAAGGTGGCAAAATTACAAAAAAGTTGCGCAATTTAGTGGTTAGTAATATTCTGTTGAGAAAACTAGATATTTCCGCTTACTTCCGGAGATATTCGACAAAATCCAAAATTTTACGATACCCTTTTATGTTTTTCTGAAGTTATTAGAAAAAGTACAAAAGGCACTTTCTCATTGCCACTTTTTTAGCTCTAACAGCGTTTATAAATTTTTAGTACAACGTTTCGTTTCGAAGAAACCATCATCAACTTTATGTTTTTATATATATATATATATATATATATATATATATATATATATATATATATATATATATATATATATATATATATATATATATTATCATTACACCTTCTACCTATTAGTGTAGGTGTTTTTCTTTACATTTCTCATTTTCTTGTTTCCATTAGTTTTCTATAAATTTGTTCCATTTCTTTCGGTCGTTTTGTTTGTTTTTTATATGGTCCGTAAATAAAGTACACCAGTAGTGGGGCAACACCGATACGAACGCAATTCCCCCATAAGAAATACATGGGCCGATTTCTCGCTATTTTCCGCCATTTTGTTTTTGTACAACAGGCTGCCTATGGGCCAAGATGACTTGTGACGTGTATGTGGGGTTGCCTATGTGTAGTTTTGGAACCGCACCAATTTTGAATTATGCTGAGCTGGTTACGTGGTCATTGACTTTCAATTTTGAAAAGCGCGTGAGTTTTATTTAATTATTAATTATTATTATTATTTAATTTAACGACCAACGGGTTATCATTATTATTAACAAAAGCATTTTTAGGATCGAACCGCGCCCACGCTACATCTGAATTTGTTTACAAGCCGTCGAGTAGGAGGCTGACATTTGTACAACGGGGGGGGGGGGGGGGGGGCTGGGATATTGCCCATGGATATTCGTATGCGGGGCCTCCCTGCTACCGGTAAGCACGGGGCGCCCCCTCCCCCCACATTACTCTCGGGCCCCGGAGAAAAACGTGTCGGCTGTTTCCAAAAGCCGCGTCGCCACAAGGAAGGAACCCATCTAACGAGCGATACATGTACTATAAAACGAGAATACCAACTGTCATACCAACTTAAATCTTTCATAATCCCTGTGATTTGATAATATACGGGTACCGATTGAGAAATAAATTTCGTGTCAATATACGAGGAAGTAAAATATTAAATCGTATGCGAGTGTAAATTCAAGATGGAGTCCGGCGTAACATGTACAGGAGGATCGGGGTAACAACGTGTACTGAGAGTTCAAAAATAAATTAAATATTATATTAAGGTAAACGGGTAAAACGTACATAGTTTAATTGTTTTTCTCGATAAGTATGGAATAGATGTCGGGGTTGTGTACAATAAAATAATATTAACTCTAGTTGACACTATAATGTTTAAAAAGCCATTTAGTTATTAATTCATTTGTTAATGCCTGGCGAAAAGGTGTAGGCGTTTTTATCAACTAAAAATTGTAAGTCTGGCGATAAAACTTCTGCGGTTTTATTTAAACAAGGATGTGTATATTTTCACACACATCAGCATTAATTAACTACGAGCGATCACCGGCAGATGCCCAGTATGCATGACACACCCGACAAACAAGCCATGATGAACCAAATAAGAAGAGGAAAGTGGAGGAACACCTAGCACCTATTTTAAAAACACATATTTGGCTTGGTACAGAGACTTAGAGTAGATGTGACGATGATCTACAGATACCTGTAATTTCCGTATCAGTCGTGTGTCACAAAGGCCACAACAGATGGCGCTCCAAACGTCAAATTCAAACTTACGATAACGCCGTGAACCAAGGTGCGCACTCACGTCGCTACATCCCTAACAAAAGCCTCCGCAAGGTTCGGCTCCTCCTATCTCCGCAATCCCCTCCCCGCCAACGGCTCGCCATTATTATTAGTATGGCACGAATTAATTTTAATTACGAAATGTGTCAATTTAGCGCTAATTAATTTGAATTATCTGAATCATCGTATGTTGTCGGTGGTTATCGTCATCGGTGTCGCGCGAGTTTTGAATTATTTGATTATTATATATTAATTACATTAAATATTTTTACTGAATTAGAGTCCATTCATTTTCGGTATGTAGCGGGGGCGCGGTTCGATCCTAAAAATGCTTTTGTTAATAATAATGATAACCCGTTGGTCGTTAAATTAAATAATAATAATAATTAATAATTAAATAAAACTCACGCGCTTTTCAAAATTGAAAGTCAATGACCACGTAACCAACTCAGCATAATTCAAAATTGGTGCGGTTCCAAAACTACACATAGGCAACCCCACATACACGTCACAAGTCATCTTGGCCCATAGGCAGCCCGTTGTACAAAAACAAAATGGCGGAAAGTAGCGAGAAATCGGCCCATGTATTTCTTATGGGGGAATTGCGTTCGTATCGGTGTTGCCCCACTACTTACACCCTGTATTAAATAGCATTTCCTATTACGAATTCAACGAATTATATCATGACTTGATATACTTATATTATATCATGAGAAATCAACATGATTTCTCATGTTTTCAGAAAAAAACTTGTTAATACATTTCAAACATTTTGGTGTAGTAGGCGTCGAAATGAGCGACGAAGACAAAGTTTATCACCTAATTTTATTATTTTAATATAATTAAATTAACAGAATAATTCTGATAATACAACAGTTAAACAATAATAAGTGTGGTTCTGAATAACTACAATGTTTCAATGTTTAACAACTATTCGTGCTAAATTGTTTTTAGTTACTGTTTCGGTACCTATTCTGGGTTGAAATTAGGTAATACTTGTTTTCGCCGTCATTAAATGAATAGAAGGATTATCATACCACAGAAAAAAAAAGTGGCTAAAAATGTGGCAATGAGAAAGTGCCTTTGTATTTCGTATACCTTTTCAAATAACTTTAGAAAATCGAATATATCCGGAAGTAAGCGGAAATTTCTGGTTTTCTCAAAAGAATATTACTGACCACTAAATTGCGCAACTTTTTTTTTGTAAATGAAAAGACTTTGTAACTTCAAATAACTTAATCCTTATCTTGGAAACCATGTTTAGGTACCTGATAGGTAAAAAAGATGGTAAAAAGGTACCAGATAGGGTGTGCACACATTTCTACAAAATATGTTTCAAATAAAACGGGGAATCCTGAAACATAATAATATATAGGGTGTTCTATTTAAAAAACAAAAGTTGACGGCTACTTCCGGTAAAACCGGAAGTGATAGAAGGTTGAAAGTATTTCACCTGAGGAGAACGGAATCAGCCATGTTTGGATGAATTTTTTCAATTTTTTATTTTATCGGGAACCCCATACACGTTTAATGGTCCATTAGCGTGAGACACCCTGTAGATAAATACAAGATATTCAGATATTGAACCAGACACTTAGGGCCTCTTTAGAAAAATTGAGACAAAACTGGAAACATAAGAGGTATATAAACCCAGGTATTATACAAATTCTTATAATTTGTAATCTTTTTTGGCTCGTGATTTAGTGATAGTACTTTACGTAAAATTTTATTTTTAAAATCATTATCGTGACAAGTTAATTGGGTTGGTTTAATGGGCAATGTGTCTGCTAGTAAGTTTTGTTAGTAAGTAAAACACAGTTACATGGATTCAGTGAGATTTATTCAGTTTGAAAGATTATGCGAGCGACAGGTAAATAAAATACAGTTTTATCATCCAAATTGGACGTTATTTATTTAATTATCTTGTATGCAAGCGACAGGTAAATAAAATTTATTTTTATCATTCAAATTGGACGTTATTTATTTAATTTACTTTATTTAAAATTTTGCAAATATTTTATTTAATAACTATTTAATCCTTATTTATATTTTCTGACCTTAAATGTTTGACTTTATTTTGTAAAATCGGTTATTGTTAATAATTAATATTGGAATTAAAAAGTGAGATTACCGACTTCATGTACCAAATTATTTTCAAATTTTGACGAGAAGTTCCTTTAATACATGTCATCACTGCATAGAAAATGTTAGCATTTGTGGCTACCCATGAATTTCATCGCCACCTTGTGGATAGGAACAAATCACATGAATGAATTCATGCAATAACCTATCTTCAAATTGTGCAGATAAGTTATCGCATATCATCATCGCATGATATTAATAGCATTTGTGTCTACTATTAACTTCAGCCACATGATCCGTCAGAACTTTATGAGGTAATGTTATTTAAATAAAATGGATCACGGTTTAGTTTTATCAGGTTTAATTCTACTCCTACACACGTCTATACATACGTATATTCATTCATATGATTGATTCAGTTAGAAATGCTGAGATTGCTTAAATATCGGAGCGCTGAACAATTTTATTTACGAAATTACGTTGACCCAGAATATCTTTATATTATCTATATTGAGATATTTATATAACCAATATGTATAAGGTGTACCAGATAGATTTTAGTAAACAAACTTGATTCCATATATCAGTATTGCATTGTTTCGAAGTAGGAAAGGGAAGAAATTTACAATATTCTGCTATCATACGAAAATATCTTCAGGACAAGGTATGAAATGTTGTTAAGCTAAACTACCCTGATACAACGATAGAAATCTACATTACCACCTTCATTAAATTCGTTCCACCCACAAACGCAATCGCGATGTAATGTCACTAGATAGGTATTATCATTAGTATCGAAATTGATTTTAGAATTGGTTAATAGAAGCTGTTATGACCGCCAATACCTTCTCCCCTGAGTCGATAAGATGTTTTAGTTATGTTTATAATCAACGGACACATACGATTATCAAATGTTTTGCGACAAGGGAAAGGAATGAAATTTACAATATTCTACTGTCATATGAAAATATTGCCAGGACAAGATATGAAATGTAGTTAAGCTCAACTACGCTGATATAGATACAGATACATAGAAACGTACATTTCTACCTCAATTAATTTATTTCCACCCACAAACACCATCGCGAGTATTCACTAGATAGGTGTTATCGTTAGTATGGAAATCGACTTTAGAATTGGTTAATGAGGTGTACATTTGATTTCGTTGTTCGTATAATTACCTGGGAGATTAATGCTCAAGCTCTTGAGACTTCGTCGAGCAGAGTAACGTTCTGAACTGTGGGTTATTTCTAACTGATCTGAGTAAATGCCGAACCTCTGAATTTATAGCTTCTCTCCATCCATATTCTACCACCCTGGTTCCTATTTTTGCGTGTTTGTGCACCATCCAAGGTCGCCACGCCGGTGGCGAACTAAGCGCCCCCGTTATCTCACATTGGCAGATTTACGGGAATTTGGACATGTAGTTTCAAATTCGAGTTGACTAGTTTATGTGTTCCTATTAATATATGTCCTCTTTCTCTCAATTGTCCGTGTCCCAAAATGCGTGGGGTCGCATGCCTACCCGTGCTCTCTCGAACCTTTATGTATGCATTTTTGTATTGTACGTTTTAATTATAGAAATTAATATTAAATATGGATCAAGTCCTTACAACTGGAATAATGTGTTAGCAGAGCTTTAAAACCATGTGCCTACATAGTGAAAACCAACGAGCACGGGATAGCAAAAACATAAGATCCGAGAAAATGATAAATTTTATATTAGTTAGTCTGCGATGGAAATACAGTTAGCTTGGTGAAATGTGATAAAAACGTATGGAAGGATTTATTGGTAGTGGCCAGCATAACATTTTTAACCGAATATCCCTCGAACATTGATTAATAACTTATAATTTTGCACAGTTTCCGAAATCACGTTGCTTGTTAACAGGCGGCGTGCCATGAGTTTTTGGGGACTCGTTGGCGGAGTCCCTTTACTTTATATTTACAGGTATTTTGCCCCGATGTCTTACGTTTTAGGACTAGAATTTCAATAGTCATTTCATTTGTCGAATAAATAAAGGTGGCAATTTTTTTTTTTAATTTTACAAAATTTTGTTTCATATCTTTGATATGTATTAAGATTCATATACAAGGTGTCCAGAATTGAGTAGGCTGCCATGGATATCTTTCTAATTATTAAAGATAGTGATTCAGTTAATTGGGCAATGTTTGAGTGACTTATGCCGTTGAGAAACTTTCAAATATTTTTTTTTCTTTTTTTTTTTCGAGATTTGGATATTATTTTATATTATTTTTTTCTTACTAAAAAACTGAAAATCGCAATTTTATTTCAAGTCAAACATTTTGGAAATCATAAAAATTATGCAGAAATGTTTCAGACTTAAGTACATTAGTTGATTAAACACACTTAAAAATGATGTCAAGTCAATATAAAGTACAATATGGTGCTTTCCGAGATATCAAAAAGAAAGATACCCATAGTAGCCTACTCAGTTTTGGCCACTCTGTATACGCCTCTGCAAATAATCAGCGATAATTTTCTTTATCTAATTGTTTGGTCTCAAATGCTACGTCTTTCTCAGCAATAATATAATTTTATTAAGACCTGATATTATGTAATTGTCGAAAAACTATTTTTAATTTTTAATTCATACCCTGAATCTGAAACACGAAACGTTGTACGCCTCATATCTAAAGCGGATTTTATTGTCAAAACGATGCATTCGTTTGAAGTCCCTTTTTTAAAAGTGATATCTTGTGACGTACGTGCAAAGTATTGGATTCGTGAAAATTTTGAATTTCAAGGGAAATATCGTTTAGTGATCTCCGAGATTATTAAGACCATGTACGACAAAAATGTCAGTATATGGAATATAATAATTTTGTTGTGCACAGCATAAGTCATAAACTCATTAAGATAATTGGATGAAATTTTAGAATTATGATTTTTAAAACACCGTCTAAATTTGAAGGAGTTTTAGAAAACAATCGACCCGGAAGAGGATGTTTTCTCGTATAAAAAATGTTTGAACAATATTATACAGGGTAAATTTAAATCTTTAAATATTGTCTTGCCTAATTATTTTCGAGAAAAACTGTAATGAACTCTTTTGTAGGGCAAAAAATACTGCGACAATTTATGGTATTTCTTTTTATTTTTTATTATCCATTATCCAACGTTTGATTTCTGATAAAATTGTTATTAAAAATAATTTCAAAAATAATTTATATTTATGAATGAATATATGAATATAAGGAGGCCATCATGTGCTACCCATTATAATATACCTACATTGGAGTTTTTATGACAATTTCCATGATTTACCAAAAAGGTACCAAATCATGGAAATTTCAAAATAAGATTTTTTTTTTAATTTAAAAAAAAATTATTACAAAAATAACCCGGTCTTGGGCTCTCTAATTAACTTTTAACAATTTAACAGTACACGGGATCGCCTGTCACAGGTTCGTTCTAAAGGAACGGCACTTTGATATTAGATAATCTTAATCGCTCAAAAATTCTCCGGCTCGTTCGAATCTACGACCATTACAAGAGTTGCCTCTTGTGCGCTAACCTATCTGCCGATCGGCTACTACAAATCTAAATCAGTAATATTCCATAATTGATAAATTTATTTATAGTGCCCAGAAAACTGCATATGCATAGATCTACTTAAATTATGATATAAATCAGCTGCGCCGCGTAGACATTGTTTAATAAATAAATAGATCCGGTTATGATATATTTACGCATTGAGTATTTTATATTTGGAACAGTGAGGGCGCATCGGGATGGACCATATCGACTTTCTGACAGTTTTTAAAGAGTTTGTTTCTGCTATTTCCTGTACAAATACACAATCTGTCAAGAGTTCACCACAATAATCATGCGCATTGTTTACTCTGCGTATTTGTATATTTACATGGGCAATACTATTTTGTTACTTTTTCGTGAAAACGCTGAGTAAATATTTTCGCCTCGGACCTCCTACGCCGATCGTCTATCAAGTATATTGATGTGCAATTAGGTAAAAGTGTAATCAACATGCCGCTCGCACAGTCAGTGTGGTCGGATTTTTCAGGAAGTGATCGCTGACTCAGGGCGAAGATTGAGCGTGAAGATCGGAATTGGGAACGATGCTTTTACGCTCTTGGATTTATCATTTTACAGTCGATTCCGCTTAATTGTGACACATCTCGCCTACGGTATTTTGGTCCAATTAAGCGGTTGCCCCCATTAAGCGAATTTCACATACCTACTATTTTCTTCGCCTATCGCAACATTTTTGCAAGTTTCGTAAAAATATGGAAGATATATCGCGGCCCGGCCCATAAATAATAAAAATGTATTGTTTTCTACTTATATTTTAATATATTCAAAATGCAATAATGAAAAAAAAAAACACAAGTCTACAACATTTCTTTGGGGCTTTTAAAATTCAAAACTTCAGATATACCACGAAGTCAATGAACAATATTGTATTGTTTTTATAATTAAAAAGCAAACATTATGAATAGCGCCAAATTTCAAAAATTTCAAGTTTGTGTGAATATCAATAAGATTCAATACCTGAATCACGTCTGAAAGATCAACAAGTGAAAACGATTAAAAAATAAATAAATATTCCAGAAAAAACACTCAAAAAAAACTTCAGAAATAGACACCAAAACTGTCATCGGACATTAATGAATTTCATTGAGTTTAAGGGAAGACTGTTTTATTGGGTGTGACTTAAATTTTGAAATTTTGATGGTTTTGGTGAAGGGTTTAGGAAATTAAAAATTTTAGAAATGCAAAAAAGTCATTGAACATTAATAAATTTTCTTCAAATTGTGTTTGTAATTGGAACGCAAACACTATGAATGGTGCCATTTTGTGCATATTAATATGATTCAATAAATAACTCGTCTGAAATATTGAAAATCGGAAACGATTCAAAATTATATAAATATTCCAGAAAAACACTCCACAAAGCTTCAAAAACGCCAAAAATATCATTAGGACATTAATTGAGTTTTAGATAAGATTGTTTTATTGTGTGTGACTTGAATATTAAAATTTTGGTGGTTTGGACGGAGGATCTTAGAAATTTACAATTTCAGAAATACCAAAAAAGTCATTGAACATTTATGAATTGTCTTGAGACTTGTAATTGAAAAGCAAACATTATGAATGGTGCCAAATTTATACAAATTCATCATTCTGTAATCTCAATATGATAACTTAAAACTTAATTGAATCTCCTGTGAAACATCAAAAAGTGAAAACGATTGAAAAATATACTGAGAGCGCATAAAGTATTAAGACCTGGTTTTATTTTTTCCCCTGTATAATTTTTTTAATAATGCTTCAACAGGTCAAAATGATTTTTTTCAAACAAATATTTTGAGACCATTTTCATTTTTCCATCTCTCTCCGTTTTGAAGTTATGACGTCAGAGCCATTTTTTTTAAATGACAACGTATATTTTTTATTATTGATTTTGATAGTACTTTTTATTATGTTTTCAACAACATGACATTTTCAATATGTAACATTTGAAAAAAATTGAGAAAAAGTGCGTTAAAGTAAAACTATTAAATTATTACTTCAATGTGCAAAATGCATCTAGTTATTCAAAACAAGGACAGTTAAAACAAAATTAGGAAAACAGGCTTGGATTTTAAATTTTAAGCCAAACATGTATAGAACCCAATAAAATTGTAAACAATTTTACTTCATTTTATATACAGCATGCCCTGAATTTTAATATACTTTAATGATAATTTCAATCATAAACTGTTTTTAATGCAAAGAAATTCTGAAAGAATTTGAATCATTCATGCAGATTTCAGAAAATATGAATAAAAATTTCTATATCGTTTCCCTTCTCATATTCAGAATACATTTTTATACAATTTTCAAATTGTATACTTGCACGAGGAAGTCACCACATTTTATACAGAAAAATCAACAAAATCAACCAATAATTTTCAAACTTTGGTTTCACGAAAATTTCACAACAAAAATATCAAAGAAGGTTCTATACGGCTGTAAGAAAAAAAAAACTTGAAAATTTGTTTCAAATTATTGATAATGGCATACGAAATTAATGTCATGGATATTCTAAAAGCTTACAAATTTAAATTATGAATATCTTTTGTTAATAAGTATCAGTGTAGTTTGAAATTTCCCAGGGCATATACATAATTTAATGAAAATTTCAATTACAATGTTTTTTGTTTTTATAATGATTTTAAAAGCAGACAAACTTTTCATGAAAATTCTGAAATCATTTAAAACAAGTCATGAAGACTACAAGAAGTATGCATTAAAATTTCTATGTCGCTTTCCTTTTCCCATTATTTACAATATTATTTTTTACAGTTATCATTTTTCAAATCATGTACTTGTACGTAGCATGTAGCATAGGTAGTAGCATGTAAGTACATGACATGTGAACACAAAAATTAATTTTCAGTCCAAAATTCTCAAACTATATAAAAGTTTCATAAAAATTCCAGAAAAATCACGGAAATTCGAATAGTATATAAAGAAATCATGGAAATTGTACAGTATTAAACATATTTCCAGAAATCTAATCTGAAAAATTATGGAAATCCAAATGTATAAAGATAGCAAAATTCTTATGTTTAAACAAGGCAAGTAAATAGTACGGTGTTAAAAATAATTCTGGAGGAATATTAAAACATCATAAAAATTGGAATAGTAGTTAAAAAATAATAAAAAATCTTGTGTATTAAAAAAAAGGCATAACAAAAAAATCGGGGAAATTCTACTGTCTTAAATAACTTTTAAGGGGGCATATCTGAAAAAATCAGCGTATAAAGAAGTCGTGTATATTTTACGGTATTCAGAAGAATCTTGATGGTATATCAGAAAAATCAAAGAAATTGGAATAGGATGCCAAGAAATTGAAAATCATGAAAATTCAAGAGCATTAAAAAAATCCTAAGGTATAACCGAAAAGTGCGGAAATTCTAGAGTATTAAATACATTTTCAGAAAGCAAATGTGAATGTACGAATCATGGAAATTCGCATGCCAACCGTCTTTAATTCTTCAAACGCTTTTGACAGAAAACAGTCAATTCAGAAGAAAATCAGCCTGATGAGAATGACATGGTTGTTATGCCGGATAATGAAGACGATGTATTAAGAATTTAGTTTCGTTCATTTTTGCTGATTCTGAAGTGATTCCTACATTTATTACTTTCTCTGGTATTTTTTTAAATTTCAACCCCAAATTTCCAGAGCCTTAACTTATTGGTATTTGTACCATTAATATAGAGATGCAAAACTAGACATTTGTAGTTCACACAGATGCATATGAAGTGGTTTGCAAGCCTCGGCTGCATAACTGGACATATGTAATTTTTTAAACAAATATCTTTTTAGTAATAAATCAGACATTTCTGAATAAAGCATCTACTTTATTAAAGTACTAAACAGAAAATTTCTGAAAACCAAAACTGCAAGTTGATTGGTTAGCTTTTAATGTCTTGGTAGGTAGGATTTTTGCGTTTTACTCAAAACGCAAAAAGCCTGCTTTTGCATGTATACGCTTCATTTGGTGTACGGTTCAATTTGAAAAACGGCCCCGTTTGTATACGGCCCAGGTGAAATTCGTCACATTGTCCACATGGCTAGTCTGCCCCTGTGTATGACTACTTCAACTGGGCCGACTGAGTAATTTACACTTTACATTGTATACCAATTGACCACGGGTGATCTGAAATTTTGGGCTGCTGTTATGGGACCATATATGTACCCGTGTATGTATGTAGGGTAAAAACTTCAAACCTAACAAACCTAAGACCTGAGATTAGAAAGTTTCCGTATAAATATAGCAAAAAAGGACTTGCCTACAGTATAACAAAAAAAACAGGATTGTTACGTAAAAATTTGATATCGTTCTACTTCTATTGATTATCCATTATATTCGAGAAATTGATTAAATTAATCTGTAAAAAAATTATACAGGATATGTACAAAAAATAAATTTGGTAAAATTGTAAAAAATGTATTTGGAAACATTTGTCCATCAGTTTAAAACAAATGGCATCTATTATTTATTAATTCGGCTTGAGAAAAAATATGTGAGACAATGTTTGTACAATAGAAGTATTATACAATACACCCAACATCCCATAAGAATCCGCCAATCCGCCAATCGCCAATTTCAAATACACCCTGCTTACATTTGTAATTCACATACCCATATAACGAAATTCTGTAGTGTAGTAGATGATTGAGTGCAGAGGAAAAAACCCTCAATTCCTTTGTGTGTGCTAATCCAGCCTTCTCAATAAAAGCCACGAAGGAGTAGGTACTTTAAAACACTTGTTCTTATCCCTAATTTGGGGGACTGTCACTTACCACCCATACATCGTTTGTTTTCAATTGATATGAATGCATTAGTTACGTACACAAACTGATTCACTATAAATACTCACTGCCACTCCTAATAATTGATAATATAAGTTTCTTTTTTCTTTTCTTTTATAATTTTCAAAGCAGTTTACGAAATTATCTGGGAATATAAAATATGTAACCGTTTTCAATCTTACTTCATTTTACTGCATGCGATTCTTTTTTCATAAACTTTTCAATCTTTCAACGGAAATAGCCGCTTTGAAGACCCTGAGTCATTCTCAAATAATACCTAATATGTACTATTAAGAGGCATTGCACTACCATTAAAAAATATGGGAACATATTTTTCATATGAATAAATATATACTGTTAGAAATAAATGTTGATAGACATTTACAGAGAAAATTAATATTATTCGTTTATCGACCTATTGTTTTCTTTTATAACAATTTAATTATTATCATTATAATTGCACCACCAATAATGTGATAATCATCAGATTTTTTTAATGTAACAATTATACTTAACTTATTAAATGTAATATTTGAATTTATTAAATATTGTTATAATAATAAATATTTACACTTCTAAGTAAAACATAGGTAACACATACGAGTTGAAAAGTTCAAAATATGTTTCTAACAAATACACTTCAATGCACGTATTTTACATATTACAACTCCGATCGACGTTAATCGCATTCATTTATGTCGCTTATGTGGAACACCGAAGAGCAAACAATGGGGCTTGTGTGAGTTTTCCCGTTTCGAATAATATGCCTCGTGTTGGCTGTTCACGTATACACATTAGCATATGTGGCGAAATAACACTCAACCATATGCCAGAAGCAACATTCGCACTAGGGTGGAATAATAATTGCGTCGCTGTAACTTCTTCACGCCTCCGATTTTTATAAACGACTGGATTTGTTATTCCATCGAGAAAATTTAGAATTTTTATGTTGATACTTATAATTCAAGGAAATATCTCATGAGATGGAAATATGCCGATTGAATACAAAATGATATAACACGATTTGTGGAGAAATGTGGAAATTCGCATAACCATAGATGGCAACATAAAAGTATGAGTAATAGATGTCATGGGGTAATTATTAAATTCATAAATGATATATTAAAGAATGTGTGCTTATTTTGTATGTATTCAATATTGCCATAATCTATTGTTGATGCAATAATTACAAATATATTACAAATGTTCTTTATTACATAATCAAATTATTAAATCACATCCATTATTGAATGAAAAAAATGATAATTAGAGAAACTTTTTTTTCAATTCCTATCCAAAAATAAAAATAATTTTTAACAACACAAAGCCGAATTCTCTAATATGTTCAACATTTTGTAAACTTAGTAGTTAGAATAATACTGAGTATAATATGAAGATTTGAATATAAAACTGATATTAATTGTAACAAGCTTGCAAACGGCTGGTTAAATTCTAATTTAACAAACGTGCGTTACAAGTGCATATACAACGAAACTAATATTCAGGGATCAAAGAAATTCATAAAAAAATTGTACAATTTCTTTAATTGGATTTTTATTAAAATATTCTACCTAGTGTTTCACACTGACTGACACTGTAATAATAAAAATCTACGTTGTTTGTCAATAAAAAAAACTTCTAGAACATTTCAAAGGATGGGTCTCTATATTTCTAGAGATGATTTCTATGTAAATCTTGATTTCCTAGAATGCCTTAGAAATACTCGAGGAAAGATTATCTGCTATATTAATGCTGTACAAAATAATAAGCCAGATATTTGTTTAACTGTCTTGTTGTTTACAAAAAAAATCGAAGTCTATTAACCTGGCGCTTTCGCCAGGAAACAGAGATATATTTCTCATCTGAAAATGTTGACCTTATTAATAAAGCTATTTTCGTTAAAAGGGGCTCGTGTGAAATGCGATCAAAAACTCTAGGGCTAGTCATAAGTTTCAGGCACATACGATTTCCCTAAATTACGCAGCCTGAAGTTTTGTGCTGTTTTTGGAACATTATAATAATGAATCTTAATTTTATTCCCATGTTTTTGATTATTTTACCTCGAATTAATGCCAAAACTCGGCACAAATCCTAAATACATTACACTTTTCAACTCCCTGAATCGGCCATATAGCCCTTCGTGATTTGATTTCAGGTGAACTACCGAAATCATTGGCCTCACCTATTATGGTTAAATTCTTATAATGTTCATACAAAATATGATACATACTCTTGGAGATACAGAACAATTTGACTACTGCCTTTGGCGAAAGTAATCAGTTAAGACTCGGCCTTAATTTTGTTATTAATACTGATTGTGTAGTTTAAATCAAAATAAGATATATCAACAGTTTCTATTATCTCATCTCGCAGATGAGGTGTGTTGCAAATGAAATTAAGAAGGTTTTTGACGTCCAAGGATACATAGGCGTTCAACAAATGTAATTCCGAATGAGGTTCATTTAAAGGCGCATTAAATAAATTACTTTTCTTATTGCAGTGACACGTTCGTTTGCGACAACAAAAGAATGAACAACATGGCGTCCGCACCAATGGGAATGAAGACCGAACAATGCCAGGGCAGTGCCAGAGGCCCCAATGTTCCACTTCGGCCACTTCACGCGGCAGCCTGCGTCAATATTATTATAGCGCCCCTCGTCCCCACAGAACATCATTGTCCAGTTTACCCACCACCGACGTTCATAAAGAATAGAAACTCCCTTGCATATCGACAGCTTTTCATTCACCGAGCACTTTTCGCTCACAATGGAACACGTTTCGTGGATAATTGCGTTCATTTACATCGCGGACGCCCAAGACGCGCATCAAAATTTAAATGTTGTAATTACCATATAAAATATAGTTTTATTCAAGTGTAGCTATTGTATGTACATTATTTAATTATTTTAGTATCGAAGATGTGTACGAATATTTATATGTTAAACTTGAGGTGATTAAGTCTGATCATTCAACTCGTAGTTTTTAGCCACAAGCCACTCATGAATAAATTATTTAAATTTATTATTCTTTCATAATTTATCTTTTTCTATAAATGTTACATTGTGAAAAATGATTGGTGTCCTCCCCAGTTACAGCGGAAGTCACGCTTATAAAGTTAGAACACCAATTGCAAATATGAATTTGTTCGGAAGTCACTATTAGAAGGTTGCTTTCAAGTTTGTTTTAGAATATGATAGATTTATTTATGTTCTCCTTTTCCATTTAGTTAATATTATATTGAGCAAAATAATTTGGTATCTTCCCCAGGTACAACGGAAGTCACGTTTAGAAAGTTCAGATACCAATTGCAAATATGAATTTTCGCAGTTCCATCGGAAGTCACGAATCACGATTAGAAGGTTACATTCAAATTGGTTTGATTATTATCAATGAATTTATTGAAAAGGGTTTTAAATATGATTCAAAATTATTTCTATTTATTATTATTTCATAATTTATCTTTTTCTATCAATTTTATATTGAGCAAAATAATTAGATATCTTCCGAAGGTCCAATTGAAGTCACGTTTAGAAAGTTCCGATACCAATTGCAAATATGTATTTTCCCAGTTCCATCGGAAGTCACGATTAAAAGGTTGCATTCAAATTTGTTTTAGAATATGATAGATTTATTTATGTTACCCTTTTCGTTTATATTGAGCTCTGGTGTCTTCCCCAGTTCTAACGGAAGTCACGTTTAGAAAGATCAGATACCAATTGCAAATATGAACTTTCCCAGTTCTATCGCAAATCATGATTTAAAAGCTCTATTCAAATTTGTTTTATTATTATTAATGGATTTATTGAAATGGGTTTTATTTATAATTCCCAATTGTTAATTTATTTTTCTTTCATATATTAATTTATTCATGTTATGTCCTCTGCTTTTCATGCATTGATTACTTTGAACATAGTAAATGCTCCCATTCAATTCTAGTATATGCGGACATTGTGGAGACAAGAAAACAAGTGTTGCCAAAAACATCTATTCATAGCAAACAGGCAAATGAGTTTGACACTTTCTTTAGAGATATTGCACCTAAGATGCTTAGTATGAATCCATCTGTCAAAGCGTATGTAACCCATATTACTTATAGAGAAATGTTTAAAGCAAGCTGCTCTCACAGATATATTTAGCAATTCGTTTGAAACAGGAACTTATCCTGACAAACTGATATACGCAATTATTTTAGCTATATTTAAAAAAGGGGATCCCGAAAAATTAGAAAACTATAGACCTATAAGCTATTAGAGCTAAATATAATATTATAAATATATAATTAGCACTCTTCAAAAATTCTCGAATCTTTGATATACAAGAGATTGCCAAATTTCTTCAATTCTAACAATTTCCTTAGCAACTCACAACATGTCTTTGTTGCTGTTAAGGGGATAGATAGTGCTTTATTTCAATATATACAAGGAACAGTATCTGTACTTGATGGCGAAAAGGTAGTTTGCGGAATTCTCCTGGACTTATCGAGAGCATTCGACACAATCTATTTCGAAATACCAGCTATTAAACTTGAACGATATGGCGTTGAATTTTTCATGAATGTATGTTTGTATGTACAGGGTAGGCCATTTTATTTAATCCACGCAAATCACTCCGAAGCTATGCTCGATAGCAAAAATATACTCAAAAAACGTTATATGCCTACAAGGGGGACATCTGATGATAACCTAGAATTTGACCTTGAACTTGAATTTCAAGGTCATTTTTAGGCCAACTTGAACATTTTAAATGGTAACCCTAGTTTTCATTTTTTTTTAAATATTTTAGAAAAATATTAAAGAAACGTTCAAAGGATATTTCCGGCTATCAACGTAATAAAACCGTAATATGGCAAGCCGATGACAATAATAAACAATAAACAATAAAGGAATTTATAAGGTTTTTACTACCACTAGGGGCTGCAAGGGAGACATCTGATGATAACCTAGAATGTGACCTTGAACTTGAATTTCAAGGTCATTTCAAGGCCAACTTGAAAATTTTAAATGGTAACCCTAGTTTTCTTTTTTTTAGAAAATATTAAAGAAAAGTTTACTCAGCGACTAACCCAAACCTTAAAATTTCACTTTCAAAGGATATTTCCGGCTATCAACGTAATAAAACCGCAATATGGCAAGCCGATGACAATAATAAACAATAAAGGAATTTAGAAAGTTTTTACTACTACTAAGAAAATTAAAAAATATGCTCAACGTCATTTACATTTTGCTAGATATATGAATACATTCGACGCTGAAAGTCCTGGCGGTTCGGATTCCATCAATCATATTTTTCTGGTCTTTTTAAAATAAATTTTACGTTATATATTTTTTTAATAACAGTTAAAAAAACCTTTTTTTGGAAAAAACTTGTGTATCCTTTATCCATATATGGCTTTATTTTGTTGGTAGCCGGAAATACTGCTTATTTTCCTTTAAAAGTAAACTTTTGAAGTTTTGAATTTGAAGTCATTTAGTAAACTCTTCTTTAATTTATTTATCGAAAATTTTCTTATGTAAGGTATTGAAATTTTAACGCAGCCGTACTAATATGATGTGATGACCCTCTTTCAAAATAAAAATTCAAAAAGTAGTGTTACTATTTAAAATTTCCAAGTTGGCCTTGAAATGACCTTGAAATTCAACTTCAAGGTCTAAGTCAGTTTGCGTTGATTGATTAAAATGTCCCACCCTGTATAATGGGACCACTTACTTGTGGATACAGTAAGTCAAAGAACTGCATTAGATGATAATTAAATGATTATTATAAGTTAAGACTTTTATGACAAAATTTAGATTGAAAAATGTTTTGAAAAAATCGTAAACCAGAAGTGAATGTTAAGATTTATGGTATTATTGTATCAACAATTTTAAATAAATGATATTTAAAACTGTTTCCATATGTTAAAAATATTCCAATACGAATTCATTCAATTCATAATCGTAAAGCACTAAAATTTATACATTATTATACAATATATAGGGTGTCGCAGTTATCGTGCTCATGGGGGTCTCGTAAATCGTATCTCGTAAAGTCTTTCCCGCCCGCTGATGAGTTTTTATCGCCCAGTGACGCATTTTATTTATATAACCGTAGTACATAGAGACCCTGTTAAATAAATGGGCTCCCCTACATGTCGGGTCTTAAACGCGGACCTCAAAATTGTCCGCGGGTGTAAATTTATTTCTCTCGGCCCCGGTGTCTATAGCCCAGGGCGGCAAAATCCAGGGGCTGCAAATTTTTGAAAAATATAAAGGCACACAGTGACATAAAAAATAAATATACAAATAAATAAATAAATAAATGAAGAACGAAAAAGGGCAAATACAAGAAGTGAAGCATCTAACTGTACCTCCTTCAACTTCAAAGATTAGAAACGACTTTTTTATCAACACTATGTTGAGATATGTTATCTCGATTTAACGTATAAAGTAATAAGCTACAATAGTCTGAGATCGATTATCAACCGTATCAGTATACAATGTATAAGAACAAAATTTAACATTTGCGAGCACTCATGAAAGCGAAAGTAACTTGGTATGAAGATGAAACGAACAGAAAAAAAATGAAAAATCCAGATAGTAAGATGAAACCAGAACAAGAGATGTAGAATTGATTGTTAGAGAAAATTTCAGAATCAATCAAGAGTATTAAAATTCTTTAAAAGTTGAAAGTCCAAAAAGCACTTTGACATTGTGTGCAAAGCTTCAGTAGGTAGGTACCCATAGAAATTTCACTTTAAATTCTATGAACATTTTATCTAGCATTTAGTCGTAAATGTTGCTTCGAAAATTAACTTCAGCAATTGAACAAGTGTCATCACACCTCAAAATCATCATACAACAAGAATGATTGTAATGTTCTTGGACGTTTTCGCTTTCTTGGCGCTGTTTTATCTCTAACATTTAACTGCAGTTCGAACTAAAAAAAGTTTGTGTATTATTTCTCATATTAAGGTTAATAAATTCTATTATTTAAATAATAAGTTTTAGGACGTACAATTATTACTTAAACTATAAAATTTATTTATTTTTATATAATTTATCAAAGTGTTGTTCATTTCCCCCCAGTGTTTCAAAGGTTACAACTAAAGTTTTAATACCAAGAGAAGCTTGTTCTAAAAATAGTCCCGAAACCATTTATGTACTTTGGAAGCTTCTTTTGTTTTATACATCCTGCTGAATACGGATAATAATAATAAATGTTTAGGTAAATTCAAAATTGACCACCTCCTTGCTGGTTCAATTGTCAGTAACAATAGGTGTTTGATGACAAAGAAACCAAGAAAGCGGAGGAGACAAACATTAGAAAGCTGACTCGACTCGAGCGGGGAGGGACTCAAGCGCCCCCTTCAGAGAGGGCGCTCTGAAACAGTCTAGTTAGCCCCTAGGCGGCAGAAGTATAAATCCACCACTGTTCGGCCCTAGATAACTGTTTCAATTTTACGTTTTAACTCGTTTTATCCAACTTTTATTGAAATTGTATTTTGACATTATTACTTTTTGATTTTTTTGACACTTTTTTGAGCATAATTCAAATATGTCTATAATATTGACTCAAACTTTCTTAATTCAATCGTGAGCCATATTGGGCTATGACATTTTCAGAATGAGCATTCAAAATTCCAGTTTCATTGGTGGGTTTATTACAATAGTTGCGAAAGTTGTAACAATAAATCACATTTATAAACAACACAAATATCTGTATAAACAAACAATGAAATGTTTGTTTATACAAAACAACAATGAAAATTGAACATGAAAAACAACAAAATTTCGACCTTTCAATATAAAAATACTTAACCAACATTAAAAAATGTCTGTTAAATTCTCAAATATTAGATATACAGGGTGTCTATAAATTGGCGGAAGAACTACACCTGGTGTAGTTGGTCATAAAATTTTGAGTAAAAAATCTTGATACCAAAATGTTGTACCATGCGTCCTGAGTCTGCATGAGGTCCTCAAAGTTTTTAACATCAAGTCGTTTATCGGCAGCGGTGAATTTTGCTATGAACATGTCAATGTCAAATTTTGACACTTAGAATCATGGCGCCCGCAGTAACGGGCCAGGGGCACTTGCACAATGCGGAAAATGATATAAAAATTTAACTGACTATGATATTGATTTGCCTTTATATCGATTCCCGACATACATCTTCTGAACTTATATTTAAAAATTGTTCTGAATTTATTATACTTAATAATTGAATAAATTAAATATTGTCAAATATCACTTTATGTTTTGCATAATAGCATGATATTGAGCACGATAACTGGGACACCCTGCATAATAAAATCTGTACCTAAGAATTATACCTAAAAGTTGTCATTATGAAAAATTTCCTTTTGAAATTTGAATTTCACGTTACCATGAATATAATTTGGTTTGCCATCATCATTAAAACAATTTGTAAGTCGTCACAGTGTTTTTTTTAATATGTTCTCTAAAATAGACTATTCTTTAAAATTCAAAATTTACTGAAATTTACAAGAACGACTCGTTAACAGGCCAAATCCTTCAATGAGTCTGTGTAGTTTTAATCGTCTTCTTTCTAGCTGTGTAAGAACAAATGTGATACCTATGCGAATGTACTGTTTTTATTTATAACGTTGAATACTGTGATCCATATGTACGTATACATTTAAATAAACAATATCTTCTATCTAATTCACGGCAGCGTTCACAATTTGAATGCAAAAATTTACCTTTAAAGTTAAACTATGCTTTAAGGATCTACTTGGACTTGAACCGAATATTCGTCATCAACTAAAACTAAAAAAACTGAAAATAGTAACTTTTATCTTAAGTCAAATATTTTGGAAATTATAAAAGAAAACAAAAGTTACTTGAGTTGATTAAACATACTTAAAAATTATGTCATAATAAAATTCAATATAGCGGTTTTCGAGGTAATATTATGAAAAATACCCATGGTAGCCTAGTCAATTTGGGACATCCTGTATATAATATTTCTTCAGAAGAACCGTAGCTGTAGGTCCAATGTAGAGCATAAATACGTCCAAACATTAGTACCACATATAAATAAAACTAAATCTATAGGATAGATAGATCCCCACTGGCAGTGGTAATGAGCCATAGCAGCAGCAGTAGGCTCGCGTTAAATAGCCCAAGAAACCATTTCAACTGGCTTCGGGGGGCTATACAACTATACAAGTACGTAATAATGAACGAATATGATAAGTAAGTACTCATGAAATTAGTTATATGTTATGTACACGATCAGATTTTTTACTTTCATGTGCAAGTATTAAGATCCTTGAAAGGGGATCGTTTATTTTGTTTAAAATAATTGTTTAAATTAAAAAAAATATGGCCTCGTAATGGTATAAATTAAGAAGCAAAAAATAAGTTATAACCTGCTCATTAATGTAGATAAGTAGAACATGCAAAAAATATCACTTACCCTCCAATGAATTGTCCATTTATGTTACGTTTCTCTTAAAATTAATATTTTCAAATACACGAACTAGATATAAGTGATTACTAAATACTAGACGCATCATAGAAATGTGTATCAGATTTTTCGGCAAGTGACTAAAAATTATCCGTTGTTTTCAATTCTTAGAAAGGTTGTTTTTGTAATCACCACCATTGGGTCCATCTAATGGATATTTATCCAACTTGTCCGACAGAATAGTGCAGGTCAGAACCAAAAATAAATGACATTAATTATGTCAAAAGCATAACCTTTAACCAAAATATAAAAGATGTAAAAAATTCAGATAAACATGAATAGACAACTTAACAAATTACAAATTACATTTAAATGTATATTAAAAAGCGTTCGTAATTACAAACACGTCAGAAGTATTACAAACCATGGCAGCCCCCTTGTCTCAGAAGCCAACATTTCACATAACTCGAGAGTATTACATGTACCAAATAATAAGGTAATAACTACTTGTTGTTCTAATTACTTAACAATAGGTTACTACTGCCCATGTCTAATCACTGTTGCTTAGAGCGATCTACTACACCTGATAATTTTACTTCTAAGGATCCATATTCTGTTGTTTTTACGTACCTGTATATTTTAATAGTACAAAGGAGCGGCCTTGTGTACTCGGCGTTATGGACCACAGAGAAATTGTTATACATAAAAGTGGTTCGCAATTATCTTCCACATAACCTAAAACTATTTTTAAATATTTAAGGTGATTCCCGACATGTCTTTAATCGAACTTTATTTCTAGGTATTCAGTCAAATACGTAGGGAGTATTCAGGCGTCTGCAACTTGTTAAGGCGGTCTGGTTTAAATGACATTAACTCCTTGCCCAAATATCTGGGCTGCCGTGGGTTCCATTCGACGTCTCGTTGCACTCAGAAACCCTCCCCAGATCCAAATGACCCCAAGAAACCTAACAAAGATGATGATGAAGATAACAAAATATCGTCGTTACTCGCCAAGGCATTTCTGTGGATGCTCTCGGCTTATATGGTGATTGCTATAATATCATTAATGTTTCCAAGCAGTAATCAACCAGAAGTGAGTATTAACACATCTAATTTATATTGGGCGCATACTAATTTTTGGCAAATTATAAGCGATTGTCCAAAAATAGAATAAATATGTGTATTGACAGTAATAAACTAAAACACTTATATTGTATATTAAATTTTAAAATCAACAGAAAATAAATTTATCACGAATGATGAGTCTGTGAGCAGATTTATGTATCCATTGTTATATTGCAATAAATTAAACATGCTGATAACCTTTTTGATTGCTTGAATGCATTGAATGAAGATATTATTGGCCTTATTGATTTTGGCGGGTAAATTGAACAATTTTAACATTGTCTGGGCGAGAATCTTACCCATTACTGTCAATTAAAAGTTGGACATATACCTCTCCTCAACACTTGGGATTAATGTATTATATTGTATGTACCATTTATTGTCAGACTAGCACCACCTTCCAGTTAGACTCAGTAGTACTATTATGAGCCGTCACATTAATACCTATTAAATGTAAGTTAGAAACGCTCGCAAGGTTTTATTCCATTTTCAGGTTGTGAGGTATGTTTCTTGGAATGAATTTTTGTACCAAATGCTTGCAAAGGGTGAAGTGGAGGAAATTATTGTTAGACCTGACGTTGAAATCGTAACTATAATACTACAAGATGGTGCGATTATTAAAGGCAAAAAGGTATGCATTTATGTTACAATTTTTTTTTTTTTTTATAATACTTTACTGATTTTTGCAGGTTGACCACAAAACATTTCACATGAACGTAGTAGATATTCACAGATTCGAAGATAAATTAAGAGAGGCGGAACGTAGGCTCGGCATACGCGATGGAGTTCCTGTTGTTTTTGAGCGTGGAGGTGACACTGCGGGAAAGCTGTTGATTTCATTAATTATTGTTGGAATATTGGTTTCAATTCTTGCTAGAAGTAGAAGTATTCGTCCGCCTCTAAGCATGGACAGTTTTGTAATATCAATTTTAACATTGAAAACTGCACGACTTACATATATATAATTTCAGACACAAATGGGCAGAGCAAAGTTTACATTAGTTGACCCACTAACTGGCCCCGGAAAAGGGGTCCGCTTTGCCGATGTGGCCGGCTTAAGAGAAGCGAAACAAGAAGTCATGGAGTTTGTGGATTATTTGAAACGTCCCGAACACTACAAGCTGCTTGGAGCAAAGGTGCCTAGAGGCGCCCTCTTGCTCGGTCCCCCAGGTTGTGGGAAGACTTTATTGGCAAAAGCAGTCGCTACCGAAGCAAACGTTCCGTTTTTATCCATGGCTGGTTCGGAATTTATTGAAATGATCGGCGGGTTAGGAGCTGCACGAGTAAGGTATTATCAATTTAATGGTTTCATATGAGTTATATGCTTACAAAGTGTATAGGGATTTGTTTAAAGAGGCACGAAAGAGGGCTCCATGCATCATTTACATTGATGAAATAGATGCCGTCGGTCGCAAGAGAAGTGGAGAGAGCGGTGGTAGCCCCACTGGGGGTACAGGTGAAAGCGAGCAAACATTAAATCAGCTTCTAGTGGAGATGGATGGAATGTCATCCAAGGAAAACATTATTATGTTAGCATCTACAAATAGGGGCGATATTTTGGACAGGGTACGTGTCATTCGAACGATTTGCACAAGTTTTACGTATAATATTTATAATTTTATAGGCACTTTTACGACCTGGAAGATTTGATAGACATATCTTAATCGATCTCCCTGATCTAGAAGAGCGAAAACAGATCTTCGAGCAACATCTTAAATGTATAGCTTTGGAGCACTCGCCCAGTCACTATTCCCACAACCTGGCATATCTTACACCTGGATTCAGTGGAGCTGATATTGCAAACGTATGCAATGAATCGGCCTTGCATGCAGCGAGATTAAAGAAAACACAAGTAACCAAAAACGATCTAGAATATGCTGTTGAAAGATTAGTTGGTAATTATGCTTAGAAAAATATTTTATTCGTGATTCTCAAATGAGAGTTTGAGAAGCCGACGTGTTTTTGCTATTAAAATTATATGTGCAACATTTGAGATATCATCCGACGATGTTAAATAGGACCATGCAGATCCCATATGGGCACAACCTCACTTACTCTTAATTACTCTTACCTCACTTATTAAATATGATATTTTGACAACTGTGCTTATTGCAACTGTACTGTATTGCAACTGTACAATTATTGAATAACTGAGGTCCAGAGATAGAGATGGTTTGAGTAAACGAGGTTTAACTAGTATAAAAGTGCTTGAATTCATTTAAGGTTATTGTTTGAGGTCATAACGATGGGTAAAAGCACAAACATTGCATATATATCCAAAACACATATTTTTTTAGTTCTGGACATGATTTGTATCTGTGCTCTTGTGCTTGTGTCTTTTGCCGCAATTCACTGATTTCAATGCTACATAAGCACTAAACTTAAATCACTACACATATAATGTTTATGCAACAACTAGCTTCCTCACCACAACACTGGCAACACTGTTGCAGAAGCGAAATTAATAAAAAAATCGACAAGACTTGTGCTTTTACCCATAGACCTGCTTACTAAAATGTATGCAAACAAACGTTAGATTGATACCAGTATCCTAGTGACAATCATGGAACTGAATCTGTGTGCAGGTAAAGATTTAAATATTTCAAATTTTAGGAGGTACGGAGAAACGGAATCATGCCATGTCACATGATACAAAACGAGTTGTTGCTTACCACGAATCTGGTCACGCCTTAGTTGGTTGGATGTTAAAGCACACCGACGCTCTACTAAAAGTCACAATAGTTCCGAGGACTAATTTGGCACTTGGATTTGCCCAGTACGTTCCTAGTGACCAAAAATTGTACTCCAAGGAAGAAGTATGGTAAAAGCATGTTTTGGTTAAGAACAAGTTTTTTAAGAGTTTTATTTTAGTTATTCGAAAGAATGTGTATGACACTTGGTGGCAGAGTTGCCGAATCTTTAACGTTTAATAAAATCACGACGGGTGCTCAGAATGATTTGGAGAAGGTCACAAAAATGGCGTATGCACAAATAAAAGAGTTTGGCATGAACGAAACAGTTGGCCTTTTATGTTTCCCCGAGCAAGAAACGAAAGAACTAGGAAGGAGACCTTACAGCAAGCGATTGGCCTCAATAATTGACGGGGAAGCAAGGAAATTAATAATGGAAGCTTATAAAAAAACTGAGCAAGTTCTAATAGCCCATAAGGATAAATTAGAATTGGTAATTATAAAGACCTTCAATGGCGAACTCGCTATACGAACGAGGGAGTTATAATATTTTTAATACCTCAGCGGAACAGTGCTATATATCACCTGTAATCTGAATGAAAAACAAATTACCAAAATAATGTCACATCGTATATTATTGCAGTATGTCAATTTATCTGTCGGTGTCACATAAAACTTCATGATTTTCGCACATCAAGAATACATGTATGTACGTTTGATAACTAAATATAACCAATACAAATAAAAATTCCAGTGGGGTATTAAAGATTTAATTTATATACTATATAATATATGTACAGTATACACATTAATTGTTACAATTCATGTGAATAATGAATTGTCACCGATTTATGGTTTAATATAAGAAAGTAATAAAAGTTTCTTGTTATACAATTTAAAAAAATCATATAAATGCCCCTGGGTCAAACTGTAATCAAGGTGTGAAGCATCTATACACATAATAAATTAATCTGTCATCTAACTAACTCTTAAGATTTATTATACAGGGTGTTATATAGGGTGCATATTTAGGGTTAAATAAAAATAAGTTAATCTGATAACTAATCCAAAATTTTGAATAGGTATCTGTAATATCGATCAATTGCCATGTCATTACTGTCCATATCATCAGTCGAGTTTCAAGATTTATAATAAGTCAGTGATATTTGTAGGTCTTACTTAGAATTGATGCAACTACTTCACAATTGAAACTCGTTTTGTAAATTAATCCAGGGTATAATTAGTAAATATATTAAATTGTTTTAAACTGACAGCTGTCATCTTTGAAATAATTAAAAATTCGTAGTTGCCAGAGTTCTGTTTTTTACTTTTTTCTACAGAAAAATAATTGCCACCTGGTAGATGGAAATGGCGAATTGGCTGGTTTAATTTGAAACTTGCTGTATACAGCACAAATTGGTTTATATAGGTTAGATTACAGTGGTCAAGTCTTTAAAACGAATGTGGCCAGTCTGTCGCCGACAAGGTACTACTTTGGATTAAAATGAATGTATTTTGCAGCTCGCCGAGACGTTGCTGAAAAATGAAACATTAAATTATGATGATGTCGAAAGGTTAATTGGTCCTCCTCCATTTGGGAAGAAAAGACTGATCGAACCTGCAGAATTCGAGGAGTCCGTGCGCACAAAGCCCGATTCAAACAAATCGGACGATGTTGCCTCAACAAAAGTGTAGTAAAGTCAGAATAGTCATTTGCATTAGTGATAAGTGAATAATGTTAATAGTAATGTAAATACATTTTTACAAATATAATATACAAGTCGAACATGTATCAGATTAGGAATTACATAGGTATTTTGATACCATTTCATCAATGACGAAAGAAGGATGTCACCAGCCAATTAATCAGACACTGTTAACATACTGAGAAATTTCATTTCTGGTTTTCTTAGTCATCCCGATGAGAGCTGGCAATGACACTTTTTCAAACAAAAAATCTCGTTTTCTATGTTCGTTCGTATGCTTAAGGTAAGAGAGTGGTAATGTAATAGAGTAAAATGAAATAATATGAAACGTATGTCGAATTCCTGTAATATGGAGCGATGAATCATACGTCAGTTCTAAACGGGACTACTACAGCATCAAAATACTTCGTTCTACTTGCTATAAGCATAAACCTAACCAACAAGATGTTGTTTTGTTCTTTAAATATTTTTCAATTCTAAAAAAATAAGTGTATTCTTTTGACTAAATTAAAATGGCTATTTTATTATCGATTTTTAAAAAAATCCATATTTCCTAGCATAAAATACAATGTGTAATTATCATTTATTTTTTATAATAATGTATGATTTAGTCTCGATTATGTTCACATAAAAATTTCAGATAAGTTTATGTTATTTTCCACTTGGGAAATATTTTACTGTTTTTACTGTAAATATGGATTACCCTGAACAACCCGTATTTATGCTAGAATATTAACGTTATTTCTCTGCTCCAAGCGTAACACGTTCATTTTAAAACATACAGAGCGTTCAAGAAAGTGGTGTCAACTTTTACACTAATAACTTTTACACTGTGTAAGACACATATAAAGTGTTAGCAACACTGCTGAAATGTTATCCTAGGATACAAGCAAATAATTTAACTAAATATTTTCAAATGTCTCCTTTTGTTAATATTTCGTTGGAACTAGTTGGAAAAGTTGACACCACTTTCTTGCACACTCTGTATTAAAACATAAAATAATGGAATAATAAAAGTCATTGAATAAGTTATTATTAAATTTATAAGTCATTTATTTATATTTTCATGATAATTCTCCACATTAACGTAGTATTTCAGTACAAATCTCTTGCTATACATTTTCAATGAAGAATATTTTCTTACTTATTTAAAGGTTTTTTGTTTTCATCCTGCTCTTTATCCTGAAATAAATTGATAAATTTGTGGTAGGATTTATCTTATTTATACATACACTCAGTTCCTCGCACTCTTCAAACTTTAGGAGAACCTTTTTTGACACCTTCTTTGGCAAAACTGTTGTTTGCACAGGATGTTTAGCTTGAGGTGTGTCGCCCTTACTTTTTACTACAACGAACGAGTCAACAAATTGGCGCAACAACTCTTGGATTTGTTCAGCCTCCTTGTTATGTGTATTTTGACTTTCTTCGACGATTAATTGTAAACTTTTAATAGTGTCAGAAAAATTTGAAGTTACTGCGCTAAATTTGATGCGATTTTCTTCGCAGTAACTTGTTACATCTCCATAATATATTTCGTTCGCCTGCTTCAATACCTAGAAATAATTGTTATTTTAATACATTGAAACTTATATCTTTTTGATTGAATACATTTTGTTCTTCGGTGACAGTTCTAATGATGTCTTTTACTTCCTTGTGGTGGATTTGATGTTGTAATTTGCTCTTGTTGGAATAATTTTTAATCATGGGAATTATATCTGAATATTTGCCAATACTAGTTTTCAACTCATCAGCTAAAGATGACATACATCCAAGGTTCTTCTTCTGAATTTGAACCATTTGAATTACATTTTCATGCATGTTTCGAAATTCTTCTGTGACAATTTCATCTGTTTCAGCACACTTCATCGATGCACTATTTAAACCTTCTATAAACACTTTGCTAAGGCGATTTTCTTTTTCTATAATTAGTGAGAGATTTGCGTTGTGCGAATTTACTGTACTTGTGGCATCATTAAAACTATGTGCCAATTCGTTATGGAAGTCGTCTAGTTGATCTTTTATAAAACCTTGTAATCGGTCCAATTTTGTAGTGAAACTCTAAAATTAAACAAATAAACCACAATAATCATAAAAAATGCATGTTCTTACCTCTTTTAAGTCATTCAGCGACCCTTGTACAGATTTGCTCGAATTTTTAGACAGTATTATTTGATTTTTGGCATCGTCATAAAGAATTGTACTTGTTTTTAATATTTGAGTAATATTGTCATCAATGGAACTGATGGAATGATTAATATTTGCAGACATGAACTGGTGCTGAAAATAATAAACAAGTCAAATCAATTGCACAACTATGAATTCATAATATGTACCTGAGACTTGATCGTTTTTAAATCAGTGCCAAGTAAAGACCTCGTATTAGCGAAAGAGTTTTCTATTGCTGCAACATTTTTCTGTACTTCTAAAGAAACATTTTGTTGAATTGCATTTACATCAGTAATCATATTAGACACATTTTGCACATTTGTACCAACACCCTTTTTTATGACCGATTCAATACGTGATATAAAATCATTTGACAAAAACGAAAGTTTTTCAATCTCATCATTAGTATGTTTAATAACTGGTGTAATCCTCCCCACCAGAGTTTTACTTGCATCAACCGTTGTATGCGCAACATTCTGAAGTCCTTCAAATTGACATTCAACAGATTTTATAGATTCTTCAAATTGATTGCTCATAGAATTCCACATAATTTCACATTTGTTTATAAGTTGCTTTGAGGCATTTTCATTAGTGTCTATTACGCTGTAGAGATTCTTAACTTTGGAACGAAGTAATTGGTGATCTTGCAAATAGGAATCTAAGGCAGATGACAATGCTGTTGTGTGTTGCCAAAGAATTGTCTGGGCCTCGTCATATTTGTCAATAAGTTCTTGATGAATTCTTCGCTCTTTACGAAGCTTTTTTAAGTAATCTTTAGACAATTTCAATGACTGTGTTGCCTCAGTTAATTCATTTTGTGTACCAGTATATAATTCTTCCAATTCCTCGCGCACCCGTTCCAGTTCTTTAACACGTCCTTCAAATAGGGCACATTCCTCAACGCTTTTTAGCAATTCATCCTTTCTATTCGCAGATTGTCTAATCATGTAATCATACTTTTCTAGGTTCACATATATGCCGTCGCGTGATCTTGCTGCTTGCACATCTTTTTTCAGTCGATCAATTTCTTCCAGATATTTTTGTATGACTACACTTTTCAATTTTCTTTCATTTACTTCTGGTCGGTTGGTAATATTTCTAGCTCTAAATGCATAATCGAGTGTGTTCAAAGTTTCTTCTAAATTACTTGAAGCTGGAGACACTGTAGCAATAATTGATGTTATAGTTGTTCCTCCAAGACTGTCTTGAAGAATTCTTGTTAGTTTTGATTCTCTATAAGGGATATGTGGACTTTTCTCGACAAGTGCTTTAATTACCCTCCCTAACGTAAGAAGTGACTGATTTATGCTTCCAGCCTCTCTCGCCCTTTTTTCTACAGCTCCAGATTTCGAAATATTTTCACTGCCTGCTAGATCTACCAGGTACAGCTTCCCTGATTTAATGATTTCTTCACATTCTGATGTAATCTCTTTGCTATGTACAGTAATTGAAAACACTGCATGGCTGCGGCTTGACTGCACATTCAATGCCGTCAGAGCAGTTGATCTTTTTTCAGACCCTTTACGCAAAATATCATACACCTGATTTTTGTCATAGACAGTCACTTCTTCTAAACCATGCACCTGTACTGTGCCTTTATTCTTTGGGTCTTCATAAATCCTGTAATATAAAATTAAAAGTATTCAAATGTGTGTTAAAATTAAAAGTGTTTTCGGTAATTAATCATGAGAGATTGAACTCACTTTAAACCTTTTTCTTCAGGAGATAATAAATCGATTAATATTTCGTTATAGAGTTCTAAATACGAAACCCTTACAGTATACTCAAAATCCTTATTCTTTGATAGCTCTTCAAACAGATTATCTAAAGTCCTAGGAATTATCCCAGCGTCAGAGTCCTGAAAACTCATATATAATCATTTGAAATACATGTTTAGTGGTCAAATCAAACCTCTTCATAACTTGCTTCCGGTGAAGTTGGCTCTCCAATCATGGTGTGGGTCTTTCCTGATCCTGTTTGACCATAAGCGAACACTGTGCAGTTGTACCCCTGCATGACTTCCTCAATTATTGGGATCACTATGGTTTTATATATATCACACTGCTTCGATTTCATGCCAAACACTTTATCAAACGTGAACGTTTTGTCTCCATTTGCTTGATGCACTATAATGTCTTCATCTTTTACATCCATGCAACTTCTTTCAATCTCTTGCTTGTTGAATGGCCTATAAAAATAAAAAAGTAAAACATGTATTAATATATCTACTAATGGGTGCGCTGGAACCTACCCAGAGATAACAAAAAAATACATATAAGTGACCAGTGCAAACGATAGCACTAAACATCTCGTCCACTTAGAATAAAAAATATGCTTTTAAAAGTAGTTATAGTATTTTGGTAAATAAAAATGATATATTTGAGATCAATTAGAATCTAAAAAGAATTGCTTCATGAAAATCCTTGAATTCCATATTACTGATCTAAAGTTTGTTGTAACAGTCATAATTTCCTTCTACCGTCTTTAATTTATGACTGATCCCTGCTTAAAGCTTGAGAACTTCTGCAGCAGGATCACCTAATATATTATTTCTTTTGATCTATTTACTTCAGACAAATGAGGTGGTAGTTTGAAAATTGATTACGTTTATCATTTGTTTATTGGTATCATTATCAAATGTATTAAATAAATATTTATAACGATATATACCGTGTATTAACTAGCAAACCTGGCCATAGGGAATAACATTGTGTTGTACGTTTTCTGAAATGACTTTTTATATTGATTCATTATACCTACATTTCTACAGAATATGTGAAAGTAGATGTTCATAGTTAACTACAACCACAAAAATTAAAATGCATTAAAATGTTGAAAGGTTCAATAATAAAATTGATTGCATAAATACCAGAACTTAAATTGTACAGTCATGCTCACATAAATCTAGTACAAACAAATTGACATTGCTATATAAAATTGCTATTGTAACCTAATTTCTTGTACTAGATTTATGTGAGCATGACTGTACATGGTAAAACAATAAAACAAGGCGAACACTACTACTTTGGTAGTAGTTTGCCCGAAACAATTTTTTGGTGATCAGTTGAATAACAGACCGATACCTTCTAAAACGATAATTGCAAATTATGTATGAATATTATAAACTTTTAACATTAATAAAAATTGAAATACCTAGATAAATACTAAGGCCCGGTTTTACAAGAGAGGCAACAAGCTCCGAACAGTACTGTTATAGGGACCAAATTTGTGTAGACGTATTACATTCGGAATAAGCCCGGAAACTTACATTGTCGGAATAAGCCCGGAAACAACTAGTTCCACAGAACATAATTGTTCGCGGGTTCCCAAAAAGCATTACATCTGGAACAAATATGTTGCGAGCTGTCATTTGTTAATTTGATCGATGGTGATGGATTTTTTTAATTTGCTGATCTATCATTTGTGGCATGATCATGAGCTTTCTACAGAAATATTGACACACATGAAATTTCTGTATATAATTTGCAGTTGTCGTTTTAAAAGGGATTATTCTGTTATTAAATTGAACAGCAAACAAATGTTTTATTTTGCGTAAACTAGTAAAGTTAAATTGTAAAAAGCTTTCACCAGGAAAACTCTCCGCATTTGTATACATTTTATTTTCTACAGTCACAAATTACTAAATATTTAATGAAACAATATTAAAAGTCACACCTTCATCTAATCGATAGTAGTATCGCCATCACAATTTTGAATATTCAGTCTTGCTTATGTAATAAAGGATATTTTAATCTTAATGATAAGTATCGTTAGATGCGTTTTAGTTTTATCTTTCTTTTTATACCATTATTTTCCCTGTAGGTTAAAGCATTGAGCAGAAATTTCAGAAAGCTTTCAATACAATGTTATTATCTATGGCCAGGTTTACTGTTAACACACAGTATGAATATTGCAATTTAATTCATTTTGTTAAGATGTTCATTTATTATATTTATATGCTGTAGTCAACATAGGTCCAGTATTTCCAAGTAGGGTTAATAGTATGGCCTGCGATGATATTTGCAGCTAATCAAACATTGTCTCAAAGTTTATAAACAATGCTTGTTTACAAGAAACTTTTCTATAAATACCTGATTCTGGCAAAGGCATGCATGTGCTTTTTTTCCTTCTGGTTTGAACCCATTGTTGTAGCAGAATTTTATTTACACTTCTTCAACTAGTTTATTCGGGCTTTTGGAATTCTTGCAGCAATTATATCAAGTTTAACTAAAACCAGAGGCGGTTTGAACCAATGTTACAATAATTGGCAACTTTAAAACCTGCACAGAGTGCTATAACCAACTACGATAACATCAATGGTAAACTATTTTCAAACTGTAACGGTCACGGTTCTGACAGTTGACAAAAACATTCTTTCAATCGCCAAAAGCGCCTCCAATGCTTTCCTGCTTAACTAAATATGGGATGAAGTTATACATTTAGTCACTAGATGGCAACGTTCCACTAAAATATAGTAATGCTGGTAGCCTATGTAGCCTTCATAGACAAAAATTTGTACACAACACTTTTTAAATATTCCACCTATGTATATATCGAAACGATGGAATTTTCGATAGAATTTTCAGAAAGTAAGTTAATTTTAAAAGTATTAATAGACATAGATTTAAAAGTATCCCTTAAATTAAAAAAAAAGTGAGCTTAGTTTACGTTGTGAGTAAATCACACCTCTTAAAATACATAAACTGCATACCTAAAATTATAAACTACATAGTTATTTCAAAAACCAAAAATATCGGTAATATTTAATAAATATTGTATTTATTGCTGGCATTTCGGGCCCACATCGGGCTCACTGTGTTTGAACCCGAGGATAGGGCGAACAGGGTTATAAAATTTAATCTGAATTTTCAAATTCTACTGCAGTTAATCAAATTTAATTCTAGATGTTAACATAAATCGTCAGAATGCAAAGGAAATTTGATGATTTTACCTTACATTTACAAATTTTTGAATGATTTAAACATAAAATATCAACAGAAGTAGTGAGAAGCAAACGCCAGTCAATTCGTGTATTGAATCAATACATTATCCTTAAAATTCATATAATATGTATTGTAAAAAAAAATAAAATTTGGTCGAAAGTTAACTGAAATTTTATGAAAACTTGTCATATTCCAGACGATTTATAGATTTTTTTAACATGTGAAATTTTGTTGCAGGTTACAAATTCCATCTGTAATTTTATCAGAAACTGTCAAATTCCATTATCCTTTGTCACCGTCCAATGATTGCAATAAAAATTATAAAATTTAATCTGATTTCTGATTGCAGTTATCAAATATGATCTTAAAGGTTAACATAACTCATCAGAATGCAACGGAAATTTGATGAAGTTATCTGAATTTGAATTTGACCCGAATTTGTGAATTTCAAGTCACAAATTCCGGATTTAGGTATTGCGAGACTCCTAAGAACTAAATTTTGCAACAAAAAAAAGTTTAACACAAAAAAAATCTAAAAAATACACCTATTATTACGAGCATATCTTTATACATTATAAATATAAATACATATGCGACAAAGAAAAAAAAATGCAAAGTTGAAAATACATATTGTATATTTCCGGCTCCCCCGATGGGTGGGGGGTCCAAAGCTACTGCTCATTTTGCTTATACGTACATTTGGCCCTACCTGCGAGCATTTACACTGATGTTACACAAAATAAGCATAATAATTAAATTTTCGCACACAGGTTAAAAGTACAGTCCCAACTCAGGTTGCAAAATCTATAATATTCCTATAAGAAATGTAAATCTTGAAATTATGAATAACTCAGTATTTTTAATAAATTTAAAATTACTGAATTTAGGCATTTTGATAATCGGGAAATTTTTAGTAGTATTTATTAGGGATATTATCCCCCAACTGACTATCGATCAACAAGTCTTTAATTATATTTTTATTATCTTAAAAATGCAACTTTTCTAATTAATCGTAATCAAATACACTTGGAACTTGTGAATGTTTTTAAAATCGTGAAAGTTATATATTTTTAATTGTATTTTGTATTTAGTTAATCAATGGCACTGGCCAATCCTAGTACGTAAATGCCCTTCGTGGCGCCAATGTCGTAATGTAAATCGCCTATAGCACCAGACTAGATCTTTCAAAGTTTACTTTTTACACGATTTTCAGTGTGAAAAGTAATCACTTTTTGAGAAATCGTAGATAATAGTGTATTTGCATCAAGAGATGAAAATACCAATTTTTCGAAAGTGGACGAGCCGCGCCAGTGGCGAGTGGGGTAAGGTGACGAAGAAAAAAACCTATTTCATCTCGAGTAGGAAATGTAATTTTTTCTACGATATTGCAGTTTATAAAATATTAGATATTAGAGAACTTTCAAGTATAATGGAATTCAAAACGAACTGTCACAATGCAAATTACTGAAATTCTTGTTTGCAAAGTCGTTTCAATAGCAATAAATGCATTCTTTCCGTTAAATTTTACATTTTAATTTTCATCTCTTGATGCGGAAAAATGCGAAAAAAAATCACTTTCCTATATCAGCTGTGGAAAAATTGCTATTTTCACATACAGAGTGTCAATTTGAAAACTTGCCATCGACTTTTTTCATAGAACACATGATTATTTTTAAAATTACTCAAAACCGTTTGGGTGGTACGAAGGGGCAACCAAAATGGCGAAGTATTGTCAACCCCCTACCCACCCTTTAAGCTGCAGCCACCACCATCTAAAAAAGTTAAATGGCACCCCCCTACTTGTGATACATCGTTGAAAAGCTCTTGAAAAATGCTTTCCAGTCATTATTAATACAATATGATTTGGTGAAGTAGTTTCGTAAATATGTGTAAATAAAGTGCAACAGTGTTCAATTAATTAAATTCAAATAACATGTAAGTAAATGTTGGAAATGGTTTCGATTGTTTTCTAAACAAAAATATATCCTGCTTTCAAACTCCTCGCGAACTTATTGAAGGTTTGTCTAGTAATAGCTTGACATTCCTGTGTTATTCTTTCTCGTAATTGTTATGACATGGCACAAACATGGCATAGTTTGTGTCCAATGCGACACTCCATCTATTACTTTAGGATTCAACTATGTTTTGAAATACAGCTTTATTAACAATTTATGAATGAATGCTTACTTCCATTTTAATATTGACCTGAGTTTAATATATTATTATATTTATTTTTATAATTTTTACTTTTTGAATTTATGACCATTGCAATAAATACTGATCAGAACTTATCCTAATAGATTTGATTTATACTTAATTACCCATGATTAATATGATCTTTTCTACCCTGTTTACCAAGATGTTACCGAAGTTATTCTTTTAATTTTTATACATATTCCCTGAAGAGTATCATTCTAGTCATTTTTCTTTATTTATTTCGGTTATTGACATTTCATTTCAATAATTCATTATATTAATTGATAATACCTTTATTAAGTTCATTTTATCTTTCCCACTAAAGATAAAGATTCCCATACGCCGCCGAGTATTTAATAACATTTTGTAGTAACATATTTAATATGAAATCTGCCCAATCCTACCTAAATCTACACAAATCTGCGACATTTTTAACACATACTGTCTGGACAAAATCGTTAATTTTCCTACGCGTGGTTAAAATGTATTGGACAATGTGTTCACTAATATTACATATTCTCATTTCATTGTATACCCGGTCAAGTCAGGAATATCCGACAACACGGGAATTGGATTGGAGATCCTCGTGCAGCCTCCATTGACTGACAAGGACTGCAGTAAAATCCAGCGACCAATTACTAAACGTGGTATTTTCCACTTATTTCAACTACTATCCAATACCAACAGGGGTCATATCCTTGACTTGACTGACTGTAATAATAAATACACTGCTTTCCATGGGCTGTTCGCCATTTTCACAACGCTTTTCCTGCAAAAAAAAGCACCAATTAAGGTGCTTTCAGCAGAATTGTGAATTTTAATAAATTTATGAAAACACAACAATTCTGCGACAATATTGCGTAGATACTATGCAACAAATTATTGTGAAAAACGCTTTTCCTGCAAAAAAAAGCACAAATTAAGGTGCTTTCAGCAGAATTGTGAATTTTAATAAATTTATGAAAACACAATTTATGCAACAAATTATTGTGAAAATTGGGATAGACTTTTTCTAAGCCACAAAGTATGATTGTAGCAAATTTATTTGACATTTTACTGATGGTTCTTCTGTAAAAAATATGTGCAATACCTAGAAAATGTTGAAATTGTATTATGTTTATTATTTAATTAGGCAAATATAAGAAGATGTCTTTGAAATGTAAATACTACAAATCATACTATACATCTTCCCGAAGCTGACATATTTTTAATATCTGTTTACTTTGTAAGACAGAGTCTCAACGATTCCGTACATAATGCTTGTTTTGTACCAAATTTGCCGTGCGGTCGAGCGCTAGCAGGCTTGGAATTAATTTCTTTTACACTCTATATATTGTTTCTTTGGACATACTGTATATATATATATATATATATATATATATATATATATATATATATATATATATATATATATATATATTATTTATTTGCGGCGCCATCTTGGATTTATTTATTTCACACCCTGTATATTGTTTCTTTGGACATACTGTATTTATTATTTTTTTGCGGCGCCATCTTGGATTTCATTTTTTACACCCTGTATATTGTTTCTTTGGACATACTGTACATGTTATTTCCTTGCGGCGCCATCTTCGATTTAATTTTTTACACCCTGCATATTGGTTCTTTGGACATCATTTTTTTTTAAATAATCGAGTTACCCACGCTAGTAAATTTGGTTGCATATAATTGAATATTAGCTTAGGATTGATCCTAGCCGGTGTAATTTTTCACCAATCTAGTAATTAATGTTTGGCGAAGAGGCACGCGCAAAATTTGAGATTTTTGTATACAGGGTGAGTTTTTTTTTCATTTTAAGCATTGGGATCTCGGAAACCATAAGACATAGAGATTCGGTTAAATGAGGAAAGAGTTGTCATTTTAAGAGCTTATGCAAGATGCTTCTGATTTTTGAAAAAAAAAACAGTTTTTCAGTTACATCACGCACTTTAATTATTTTTAAATGGCAGACATAGTTGGCTTTGACATTTTTATAACGAACTCTTTTTCTCTTTATAGCGATACAAGGTTTGCTATACTTACTTTAATAAATAAAAGCCATCTTCGAAAATTAACTTTATGAAAATTATTACTTACTTTGACAAATAAACATGATACATGACTATTTGTACTATTGAGAGTAGCAAACACAGAGTTTGCCATTGAAAACTTTTTTTCCCCTTTTACTACAAGAATTCTATTATTTTTTCTATTCTAATTATAGTTAATTATATTATATTAAATTCAAATTATACAACGAAAATGGCCCCATCTCATTTATTTATGAAAGTAAGTATAGCAAATCTTATATCGCTATAAAGAGAAAAAATTGTCCTTTTTAAAAATCGAAAAGCCAACTATGGTTGCCATTTAAAAAAAATGTATTTTAAATCAAAAAACAAAAGCATATGTTCTTTCCCAATGCTTAAAATGAAAAAAAAAACTCACCCTGTATACAGGGTGTTAATACTAAGTTGTAACACCCGAAAATGGCAGTTAGAACTCGTTGAAGCAAACAACTTTTCTTTGTTAAAATTTTTGAATTGGAGCCCAAGTTCATAGTTATTGGCGTTCTTTTGTTTTTCGAAAAATCATCATTACTCCCTTATTTTAAGAAATATTTAAAAGATACAAAAACGTTCAGCATGCGCTATCGGTTCTCTAAAACATTTGTATTTACAATTATTTTCTATTTTATCAAATAACAAAATGGCGACCGAACAAAAATTTCGAAACAAGATATTTTGAAAATCATTCGATTGATTTTTGAAAATAAAACATATATGAAATCCTTAAACTATATTATAACATTTGTCTGAAACATTTTTTTCGATCTGTCTAAAAAAGTTATTCAAATTAAATTACAAGATAAATTTTAACAAACTGCAACAATCATTTCAAACAAAGTAGGCTAACCTTAAGTTAGAAAATTCAATAAGTTGAGGCACGTGTTTTTTAGTTTGTACGTTCAAATTTAAATACTTTTTGATCTTGTTCTTCAGAAATTTCTGCTTAATCTTGAAACGTTTATCATTTGTGTGCGTATTTTGCATAATTTGTGAATCAGAATTCATAATTATCAAAACAGATAAATGTTTTAAGATAGTTCAAGGATTTTATAAACGTTTTATTTTCAAAAATCGATCGATTGGTTTTCAAAATATCTTGCTTAGAAATTTTTGATCGGTCGCCATTTTGTTATTTGATAAAATAGAAAATAATTGTAAATATAAATGTTTTAGAGAACCGAAAGCGCATGTTGAACGTTTTTGTATTTTATATATATATTCCTTAAAATAAGGGAGTAATGACGATTTTTCAAAAAAACAAAAGAACGCCAATAACATTGAACTTGGGCTCCAATTTAAAATTTTGACCGAAGAAAAGTTGTTTCTTTCAATGAGTTCTAACTGCCATTTTCGGGTGTTAAAACTTAGTATAACACCCTGTATACAATACTTTGGCAGTGTAATTGCTATTGACTAGAATTATAAAACATTGCAACTTTTGCCTCTTTCGTTCTCATTCCTTTAAGTTTTTTTAAATTTATTTTAATTTAAATTTTCCCTATTTGCGATTGTAATTTTATTTCTAAAACTTGTACAATTTATTTTTTATTTTATTATTTCGTTTTTGTTTTTGAATAACCCAAACTATATCGTTTAAAATTAATATAAGTATGTAGTCACCTTTCTTTGTATACAGTGTTTATTAAGCTGTTGTTAAAAATACGTTTCACGCACTAATCGGAATCAGAGCTCTTATGATTTTTTATTTTTTTACAACATGCGTTACTTTATTTTTTACAACATTCGTTGTAAAAAAAAAGCTTTGCGATATCTGCAACAATTTGTCGCATGACATTTGACATTTACGCAGAATAGCTTCGGGGTAGACTGTAGATTATATGATTATATCCATGTGGATTATAAGTTATGAACCGTACAGTGACTTTATAGACACAGTGGCGACAATGCCCTAGTCGCCGCCATGTTCAGGCAAAATATTGGCGGGACATTCAAATGATATATGACTTGACATCGACGATTATCATAATTCAAAATGAATCCACAGTTAGGAGTTGCAGTAACGCAGAATCGACAAATTAGTTGGTGAAATGACTCTATCAATACAAAAAAAATACTTGTCGTAGTCTACATGCAAAATAATTCTGTCCGAATGCCCTCGGCCAGTAATAAATATTTATAATTTTTCATTTTCGGGTTGATGAAAAATTAGTTCGTAATTATCACTATCCTAAAACATAACTACTGATAATTTCTAATAGTTTAAAAGGCCAGTTCGTTGATAAAACAGCAAAAAAATATTATAGTAGATATCAAGATTTCAAATTTATTTTGAAACTATACTTACATAGTGCATGGTGTTTTATTGTGCAATAATTTTAATTGTTGATTATTAATTTCACATGTTATTTTAAAAAAATAAACATAAATGTTTTAAAAGTATTTATTACAAACTAGGTACAGAAAAGTTTTATACCAAAAAAAACATGAGATTTGCCTCACTTTCTCATCGATTTGCTATCACATACATTCATAACACTATCAATCTTCTTTCCTGCAATTTTTAACGGAAACGTTAAAAATCGCGTAAAAATTTTGTTTTGTAAATTGAGACACTGCAATATATGGTTGTTGGGGACTAATTTGAATTTGTTGAGGAGAAATTGTCTAATATTTGCATTTTGCGTTTATATTACAACATTATAATAATGTCGCAAGTAGTTAGGCAACACCGATTCTACTTCACTTCTCGCAAAAACATTGCGAAAAATTGGCGCTTTAAATTCGCGGATTAATCAATTACCGCGGGCAGTGTGTAATCTGATCTTCATTAGGAGCGGAAGTCATTACTCAAATTCCCAGACATAATAAATATGTCAATGTTAAGATAAGGGGCGGATGCTATAACACATCTGGTGCGCAGATGTCTGGCGGTAATGGGCGCAGAGTGATTTATGGGTGACAGATAAGCCCTCGCCCAGCGGTTGGCGCGAATGAATTTATTTGAATATGGAGGCGCGCGAGTTTTATTTATTAATTATTATTTATTATAATTTTTAATAATTATTATTATTTATTATTAATTATTATTATTGTTATTATTATTAACCAAAGCATTTTTACCTAATAAAAATTTACAAGTCGGCCAAGAATCGAACCCAGGTCAGCCGCGTGACAGACAAGAACGTTACCAAATGCGCCAATTACCTTAACTGATAGAGACGGCGGGAAGCGTCGATATATAACAAACGTTTAAATTACATGAGAATATCTCATTGCATCAATCGTTTGATTTATTTAAGTTGCATTAAGTCTGCAATAATCAAGGGTTTTTAGCAGTTTTGGGCAGGTATCAACCTCTTCTAAATTAACAACGTTAGCCGTTATCACACGAATTAAAAACAGACATAATACTTATAAGCCACATAAGCAATGAAAATTATCAACATATTACTCTCTACCGTCTTTTGACATAATACATGTATATACAAATATAACAATAACAGAATCCCCTACTTGCCAACTGAATTAAAAAAAAAAATTATACACAAAAACAACAATACCCACGCATATTCAACCTAATTAAATTAACTTTAGAATAAAACTTTTTTGTGTATTCAACAACAACTTCTATAAAATGAACGCCTATGGGCTCATCACTAAGCGGAACATCTCCCAATTACATTATCTACTGTTATGGATAAAATAATAAGAAAAGCAGAGAGAAAAACAAAACCACTAGTATTTGTGATAAATAGAAAAGAGTGAAAAAATATATACTCGAGAATTTAAAAATATGGAATGAAATGATGCATGAAGCAGGTATAAATATGAACAAGCAAAAACCAAAATTGCGGGCATGTCAAATGAAGAAGAAATGATAAATATATACATAGAAAGAGCAAATATACAACAGATTTAATACTTTCATTATTTAGGACCAACTTTTGAAGAATAAGGAAGATAGGAAATAAACATAAACCACAGAAAGGAGAAGGCAGGCAACCTACATCACGCAATACACTTGGCGGAAAGGAGGTGTCAATAGAAAAAAAAAAAAACAAGATATATAAAACCATATATCGGCTCACTCTGACATATGGATGCGAGACACGGGTATTCAACCAAAGATAAAAAAAAAGTAAAGCCCTGGAGATCGCGACAAGGTGAAAGGGATAACAAGAAGAGGCATGATTAGAAACGACAATATAAGAACGGAATTGAGCACAGAACAGCCTCGACAGTCGTCAGCATCAGGGCGTAGGCCACTTCAAGCGAGAGAAATGAATTTTAAACACCCAACAACAACGCCCCTCTTACCAACATAAATATACAAACAATCTTACCAACATAAAAATGGAGGCGTGCTAACGTGCTGATAACAAATAAATACCGATAGATTAAACATCGTCTAATTTCTATTGAAAAGTTTGTAAGCGGTTACAACATACTCTGTAAATTATACAAGTAGTTAATTATTTATTGAACTCTGGTATTGTTATCACATGTTAAATATCTCTTATTTTAAATTAAGCACAACACAATCAAATCAGCCCTTTTTAAAACAAACAAAAAAAAAAAAAAATATATATAAGAGCGAAAAATTCGATAACAGATTCCACAAACGCAGCACCTGATCAAAACACAAATGAGTATTGAGTAACCATACACACACCGCGGTATGTTCCGACTTTTGATTAACATTTGCCGTAACATAACCTCAAAATCGTTTTACATTAGTTTTCAACCAAATGATTTTCAGTGTTGCCATGTGTAAATTACAGTGTTGGCGATTTGTTATTTTATTAATCAACCGAGTATAAATTAAATTGATTACGCCTGTTCATATCTAATAAATTATACTATCGTAACATAACTTTATTTTAAATTAATTAACCCTGAGCCGTGCATCAAGTGTGAGTGCGATGGACACCCAGCCAATGTCAGCATCAAACGAGGACAGCGCACCTATAAACAGCAAGGAACCTAAAAAAAAAAAAAAAAAAAAAAAAAAAAAAAAAAAAAAAAAAAAAACGCCCCAGACGCCGACCGCGGAAAAACATCGAATAAGAAATTAAAAACCACACCAAATCTAACAGAGACACAGGCATCACACGCACAGCCCTCTAAAGCACACACACAAGCGCCCACAGAACACAGGAGAGACCACAGCCACCAAATGAATTCAACTCCTACAAACACAACTATGAAATAAGAACGGATGCCACCATCACACGCATACAACTTGCACGCTTATGGGAAACACACATGCCCAACAACAAGGACATTATCATACAACTGATAAACAACAACCTCACTCTTAAAACAAGCAAAAGAGAATCCAAAAATAAACTCCAGGAACTGATGGACAAGCACCTCATCAAAACATCCCGAACCCAACAACAACTAACTACCACACCGAACACACAACGCACATACACCGAATCATACACCATAATCCTCTGGAGTTGAAAACGAAATCCCAGACGAAGATATTGGCAAATAACTCACTAACAATAAATACCCTTATAGATACTGCAAACGCATCAAAGCAAGAGCAACAGACATATCAACAACGATGATAAGAATTATAACTGGAGACATCGACTCATTCGAAAGAATGACATATGACGGAGGACTGTATTACCTAAATAGGTTCTACAGATTCGTACCAAGCTCCCCACCCAAACCAATACCACAAGCATGCAGCAAGTGCTCCGCATACGATCACACAACCGAGGAATGCAGGAAAGGAAAAACATACACCAAGTGTCAAGGGGGCGCATGACGCAACTAAATGCGGTTCGCCACAGCCACAGAAATATGATGCCCGCAACGCCGAGGCCCATGCAGGGTGGTCACCCAGATGCCCAAAGAGACCGACAACACTCATAGAAGGCAACCCCAGCATAAGGATAAAAAAAAAAAAACATAAATAAAAAAATCTACAGATATACCAAACTCAACCACTCATAACAATAGAAGCCCTAACCCACTGACTATACCCGACCATGTCATTATCACACACACACACCCATACACACATGCCATAAACAACACACAGAACACTAACAGAGAAGAGATTCTCAAAAGCTCCGCAAACGCTTTATAATTGACTATGTCATTGAGACACAGGCTGTACTTTCCGGCAACAGAATGTATATAATCATGTGCGACAAACAAGCATCAGATAGCATACCACCGACAGAACCCTCAAATCATACCACACAAGCCACCATGCATGTACAGAACGATCGACCAACCATCATATACGCAAACATCAGCTGCCCCAGTAACAAACGGACGCCAATAAATAATTATATAGAGAATAGCAACATTCAAGGTTGCCTTCTTTTCGTAGAAACAAAGACCAAAACCGACACAAACGTGACATACAAGAACTGGGAAATCACACAAAAACAAGGACACATCAACATCAACGCACGAGGAGGGATAGGTATCCTCCACACCGCACGTAGAGCCAACCCGCCAGTACCGAACAACCCACAAAATGATCGCCTCTACTTTACGATCCCATTTGACAATGACAAACTTCACATCTTTCTGATATACATTCAACCACACACACACACCAATCGAACAGAACATCGCCATAAAAGCAGCTCATGAATAGATATTCGATTATCATTAGTGACTTTAATCTAAACCCCAAGAAGAGACGTCAACTACAAACGTTCATAAATAACTCTGACTTCAGAAGACAATACACGCACAACCAACACTCATCATGCCCAACAATAATGACACAATCCCAGGTATACTACATGCATACTGACAATCTAACAAATAATATAACATACATCGAAGTAGCACAAGACCGTTGCTCAGATAACTTGGCTATTAAATTTACATTTCAACTAGACCGACCACGAACTGCCGAAACAATCAAGACAAAATTCAGTCTCAAACTCACAAATACAAAAGCAGTAAATACATTCATGCCGACATACCTGAACGAAATCGAAAGAAAAGACATAGAACTACATCACCTAACGGAATTTTAGACAAAACTCACTAGCTCTATAATAAAACATAGCCACTAAACAAAACGAAACATTTTACAAACACAAAGTACCTAAGTACATACTTACACTAATCAAGTACGAGTGACAAACGTGCTGAAAATACACTCTGACAGGAGGCAGAAACACAAATACAATAATGAATAGACTAAACAAAACAATACAGACAATGACATGGCAATAAAAGGCACATACATGGTTCGAAGTATGCAAAGAAATTGAGAGAGACCGAGGAACAACCTATTGGACTAAAATTAAACGGCAGACAAAATACAAAAAGACGTCACATACAGCTACACTCCAACAAGATATTAAAAAAAAAAAAAAATACGACAGGCGAACATATGGCATACGCCTGCGCAAACCACTTCACATCTGCTTTCACCCCCATCGACGACCCTACATATAACAACGATAACTCCACAAACGTGAACGACTGGTACGATAGACATTGTAACCAAAACACAGCGGGATAGGTATCCACCACACAGCACGTAGAGCCAACCCGCCAGTACCGAACAACCCACAAAATGATTGCCTCTACTTTACGATTCCATTTGACAATGACAAACTTCACATCGTTCTGATATACATTTCAACCACACTCACCAATCGAACAGAACACCGCCATAAAAGCACCCCATGAATAGATTTTCGATTATCATTGGTGACTTTAACCTACACCCCTAGAAGAGACGTCAACTACAAACGTTCATAAATAACTATGACTTCAGAAGACAATACACGCACAACCAACACTCATCATGCCCAACAATAATGACACCATCCCAGATATACTACATACATACCGACAATCTAACAAATAATATAAGAGGCATCGAAGGAACACCAGACCTTTGCTCAGATCACTTGGCTGTTAAATTTACATTTCAACTAGACCGACCACGAACTGCCGAAACAATCAAGACAAAATTCATTCTCAAGCTCTCAAATACAAAAGTAGTAAATACATTCATGCTGACATACCTGAACGAAATCGAAAGAGAAGACATAGGACTACATCACCTAACGGAATTTTAGACAAAACTCACTAGCTCTATAATAAAACATAGCCCCTAAACAAAACGAAACATTTTACAAACACAGACTACCTAAGTACATACTTACACTAATCAAGTACAAGTGACAAACGTGCTGAAAATACGCTCTGACAGGAGGCAGAAACATAAAAACAATAATGAATAGACTAAACAAAACCATACAGACAATGACACGGCAATAAAAGCCACATAAATGGCTCGAAGTATACAAAGAAATTGAGAGAGACCGAGGAACAACCTATTGGACTAACATTAAACGACAGACAAAATACAAAAATACATCACGTACACCTACACTCCTACAAGATATTAAAAAGACATACGACAGACGAACATAAGGCATACGCAAACCACTCCACATCTGCTTTCACCCCCATCGGCGACCCTACATATAACAACGATAACTCCACAAACGTGAACGACTGGTACGACAGACATCATAACCAAAACACAGACAATAAGGAACCACCAAACATAACAGAAGACGAATACTATGACATACTAGATACAGGTAAAACACCGCCCCGGACAAGATCTTACCACAAAACAACTTCTTCGAAGCCTATCATACGAAATACATAAATACATAATATCTATTATTTCATGATAAAATAGCGTAATATTTAAACAGACTTAAATCATACTACTTGCGGATTAAAATATTCCTAAAATGTAGTCACGTGTGAGACGCTCTGTTACACATGTGAGACGCTGTGTTACACATGTGAGACGCTGTGAGACAGCTATAAGACACCTCTGAGACAGCTGTGAGACACCTCAGAGACAGCTGTGAGACACCTGTGAGACGGCTGTGAGACACCTGTGAGATACCTGTGAGACACCTGTTGGTGGTGGTGGTGCTGTTGCTGGTGTGGAGGTGGTGGTGGTGCTATTGCTGGTGTGGAGGCGGTGGCGATGCTGTTGCTGGTGTGGAGGTGGTGCTGGTGATGGTGCTGGTGATGGTGGTGATGGTGGTGCCGGTGTGGAGGTATTTTTTATTTATTATCTTGTACTTTTGACATGTTGTATGTATATTTAAATACTATTGTACATATTTTTAAGGATTTTTCTTTATTTAATATGTTGTCCTCTCTATGCACTATGGAGGGGGTGAATAAAATAAAGTTTTTTTACATTGTATTATTATTTTTATTACCATATAAAATATTCATTACATAGTTGTACAATACTTTAACATTTCTATATTACAAGCTACATTCCGATAGTATAACGGATATTACCACATAAAATATCCATTACATACTCGTGACGGAGGGGCAGAGGGGCTGGTGGTGTTGCTGATGGCGGAGGGGCTCCGGGAGGGGCGTAGGGGCCGGTATATGTTGGTTGGGGCGGCGGGTGGTGGGGCTTCGGGAGGGGCGGAGGGGCTGGTGAGGCTTCGGGAGGGGCGGACGGGCGGGTGATGTTGGTGGTAGCGGAGGGGCTTCAGGAGGGGCTGGCGATGTTGATGGAGGTGAAGGGGCTTCGGGTGGGTACGGCGGTGCTTCAGGAGGGTACAGAGGTGCTTCGGGAGGGTCCACATACTAGCATAAAAATTAGGCCTAATTTTTATGCTAGTATGTGGACCCTCCCGAAGCACCTCTGTACCCTCCTGAAGCACCGCCGTACCCACCCGAAGCCCCTTCACCTCCATCAACATCGCCAGCCCCTCCTGAAGCCCCTCCGCTACCACCAACATCACCCGCCCGTCCGCCCCTCCCGAAGCCTCACCAGCCCCTCCGCCCCTCCCGAAGCCCCACCACCCGCCGCCCCAACCAACATATACCGGCCCCTACGCCCCTCCCGGAGCCCCTCCGCCATCAGCAACACCACCAGCCCCTCTGCCCCTCCGTCACGAGTATGTAATGGATATTTTATGTGGTAATATCCGTTATACTATCGGAATGTAGCTTGTAATATAGAAATGTTAAAGTATTGTACAACTATGTAATGAATATTTTATATGGTAATAAAAATAATAATACAATGTAAAAAAACTTTATTTTATTCACCCCCTCCATAGTGCATAGAGAGGACAACATATTAAATAAAGAAAAAGCCTTAAAAATATGTACAATAGTATTTAAATATACATACAACATGTCAAAAGTACAAGATAATAAATAAAAAATACCTCCACACCGGCACCACCATCACCACCATCACCAGCACCATCACCAGCACCACCTCCACACCAGCAACAGCATCGCCACCGCCTCCACACCAGCAATAGCACCACCACCACCTCCACACCAGCAACAGCACCACCACCACCAACAGGTGTCTCACAGGTATCTCACAGGTGTCTCACAGCCGTCTCACAGGTGTCTCACAGCTGTCTCTGAGGTGTCTCACAGCTGTCTCAGAGGTGTCTTATAGCTGTCTCACAGCGTCTCACATGTGTAACACAGCGTCTCACATGTGTAACAGAGCGTCTCACACGTGACTACATTTTAGGAATATTTTAATCCGCAAGTAGTATGATTTAAGTCTGTTTAAATATTACGCTATTTTATCATGAAATAATAGATATTATGTATTTATGTATTTCGTATGATAGGCTTCGAAGAAGTTGTTTTGTGGTAAGATCTTGTCCGGGGCGGTGTTTTACCTGTATCTAGTATGTCATAGTATTCGTCTTCTGTTATGTTTGGTGGTTCCTTATTGTCTGTGTTTTGGTTATGATGTCTGTCGTACCAGTCGTTCACGTTTGTGGAGTTATCGTTGTTATATGTAGGGTCGCCGATGGGGGTGAAAGCAGATGTGGAGTGGTTTGCGTATGCCTTATGTTCGTCTGTCGTATGTCTTTTTAATATCTTGTAGGAGTGTAGGTGTACGTGATGTATTTTTGTATTTTGTCTGTCGTTTAATGTTAGTCCAATAGGTTGTTCCTCGGTCTCTCTCAATTTCTTTGTATACTTCGAGCCATTTATGTGGCTTTTATTGCCGTGTCATTGTCTGTATGGTTTTGTTTAGTCTATTCATTATTGTTTTTATGTTTCTGCCTCCTGTCAGAGCGTATTTTCAGCACGTTTGTCACTTGTACTTGATTAGTGTAAGTATGTACTTAGGTAGTCTGTGTTTGTAAAATGTTTCGTTTTGTTTAGGGGCTATGTTTTATTATAGAGCTAGTGAGTTTTGTCTAAAATTCCGTTAGGTGATGTAGTCCTATGTCTTCTCTTTCGATTTCGTTCAGGTATGTCAGCATGAATGTATTTACTACTTTTGTATTTGAGAGCTTGAGAATGAATTTTGTCTTGATTGTTTCGGCAGTTCGTGGTCGGTCTAGTTGAAATGTAAATTTAACAGCCAAGTGATCTGAGCAAAGGTCTGGTGTTCCTTCGATGCCTCTTATATTATTTGTTAGATTGTCGGTATGTATGTAGTATATCTGGGATGGTGTCATTATTGTTGGGCATGATGAGTGTTGGTTGTGCGTGTATTGTCTTCTGAAGTCATAGTTATTTATGAACGTTTGTAGTTGACGTCTCTTCTAGGGGTGTAGGTTAAAGTCACCAATGATAATCGAAAATCTATTCATGGGGTGCTTTTATGGCGGTGTTCTGTTCGATTGGTGAGTGTGGTTGAAATGTATATCAGAACGATGTGAAGTTTGTCATTGTCAAATGGAATCGTAAAGTAGAGGCAATCATTTTGTGGGTTGTTCGGTACTGGCGGGTTGGCTCTACGTGCTGTGTGGTGGATACCTATCCCGCTGTGTTTTGGTTACAATGTCTATCGTACCAGTCGTTCACGTTTGTGGAGTTATCGTTGTTATATGTAGGGTCGTCGATGGGGGTGAAAGCAGATGTGAAGTGGTTTGCGCAGGCGTATGCCATATGTTCGCCTGTCGTATTTTTTTTTTTTTTTAATATCTTGTTGGAGTGTAGCTGTATGTGACGTCTTTTTGTATTTTGTCTGCCGTTTAATTTTAGTCCAATAGGTTGTTCCTCGGTCTCTCTCAATTTCTTTGCATACTTCGAACCATGTATGTGCCTTTTATTGCCATGTCATTGTCTGTATTGTTTTGTTTAGTCTATTCATTATTGTATTTGTGTTTCTGCCTCCTGTCAGAGTGTATTTTCAGCACGTTTGTCACTCGTACTTGATTAGTGTAAGTATGTACTTAGGTACTTTGTGTTTGTAAAATGTTTCGTTTTGTTTAGTGGCTATGTTTTATTATAGAGCTAGTGAGTTTTGTCTAAAATTCCGTTAGGTGATGTAGTTCTATGTCTTTTCTTTCGATTTCGTTCAGGTATGTCGGCATGAATGTATTTACTGCTTTTGTATTTGTGAGTTTGAGACTGAATTTTGTCTTGATTGTTTCGGCAGTTCGTGGTCGGTCTAGTTGAAATGTAAATTTAATAGCCAAGTTATCTGAGCAACGGTCTTGTGCTACTTCGATGTATGTTATATTATTTGTTAGATTGTCAGTATGCATGTAGTATACCTGGGATTGTGTCATTATTGTTGGGCATGATGAGTGTTGGTTGTGCGTGTATTGTCTTCTGAAGTCAGAGTTATTTATGAACGTTTGTAGTTGACGTCTCTTCTTGGGGTTTAGATTAAAGTCACTAATGATAATCGAATATCTATTCATGAGCTGCTTTTATGGCGATGTTCTGTTCGATTGGTGTGTGTGTGTGGTTGAATGTATATCAGAAAGATGTGAAGTTTGTCATTGTCAAATGGGATCGTAAAGTAGAGGCGATCATTTTGTGGGTTGTTCGGTACTGGCGGGTTGGCTCTACGTGCGGTGTGGAGGATACCTATCCCTCCTCGTGCGTTGATGTTGATGTGTCCTTGTTTTTGTGTGATTTCCCAGTTCTTGTATGTCACGTTTGTGTCGGTTTTGGTCTTTGTTTCTACGAAAAGAAGGCAACCTTGAATGTTGCTATTCTCTATATAATTATTTATTGGCGTCCGTTTGTTACTGGGGCAGCTGATGTTTGCGTATATGATGGTTGGTCGATCGTTCTGTACATGCATGGTGGCTTGTGTGGTATGATTTGAGGGTTCTGTCGGTGGTATGCTATCTGATGCTTGTTTGTCGCACATGATTATATACATTCTGTTGCCGGAAAGTACAGCCTGTGTCTCAATGACATAGTCAATTATAAAGCGTTTGCGGAGCTTTTGAGAATCTCTTCTCTGTTAGTGTTCTGTGTGTTGTTTATGGCATGTGTGTATGGGTGTGTGTGTGTGTGATAATGACATGGTCGGGTATAGTCAGTGGGTTAGGGCTTCTATTGTTATGAGTGGTTGAGTTTGGTATATCTGTAGATTTTTTTATTTATGTTTTTTTTTTTTTATCCTTATGCTGGGGTTGCCTTCTATGAGTGTTGTCGGTCTCTTTGGGCATCTGGGTGACCACCCTGCATGGGCCTCGGCGTTGCGGGCATCATATTTCTGTGGCTGTGGCGAACCGCATTTAGTTGCGTCATGCGCCCCCTTGACACTTGGTGTATGTTTTTCCTTTCCTGCATTCCTCGGTTGTGTGATCGTATGCGGAGCACTTGCTGCATGCTTGTGGTATTGGTTTGGGTGGGGAGCTTGGTACGAATCTGTAGAACCTATTTAGGTAATACAGTCCTCCGTCAAATGTCATTCTTTCGAATGAGTCGATGTCTCCAGTTATAATTCTTATCATCGATGTTGATATGTCTGTTGCTCTTGCTTTGATGCGTTTGCAGTATCTATAAGGGTATTTATTGTTAGTGAGTTATTTGCCAATATCTTCGTCTGGGATTTCGTTTTCAACTCCAGAGGATTATGGTGTATGATTCGGTGTATGTGCGTTGTGTGTTCGGTGTGGTAGTTAGTTGTTGTTGGGTTCGGGATGTTTTGATGAGGTGCTTGTCCATCAGTTCCTGGAGTTTATTTTTGGATTCTCTTTTGCTTGTTTTAAGAGTGAGGTTGTTGTTTATCAGTTGTATGATAATGTCCTTGTTGTTGGGCATGTGTGTTTCCCATAAGCGTGCAAGTTGTATGCGTGTGATGGTGGCATCCGTTCTTATTTCATAGTTGTGTTTGTAGGAGTTGAATTCATTTGGTGGCTGTGGTCTCTCCTGTGTTCTGTGGGCGCTTGTGTGTGTGCTTTAGAGGGCTGTGCGTGTGATGCCTGTGTCTCTGTTAGATTTGGTGTGGTTTTTAATTTCTTATTCGATGTTTTTCCGCGGTCGGCGTCTGGGGCGTTTTTTTTTTTTTTTTTTTTTTTTTAGGTTCCTTGCTGTTTATAGGTGCGCTGTCCTCGTTTGATGCTGACATTGGCTGGGTGTCCATCGCACTCACACTTGATGCACGGCTCAGGGTTAATTAATTTAAAATAAAGTTATGTTACGATAGTATAATTTATTAGATATGAACAGGCGTAATCAATTTAATTTATACTCGGTTGATTAATAAAATAACAAATCGCCAACACTGTAATTTACACATGGCAACACTGAAAATCATTTGGTTGAAAACTAATGTAAAACGATTTTGAGGTTATGTTACGGCAAATGTTAATCAAAAGTCGGAACATACCGCGGTGTGTGTATGGTTACTCAATACTCATTTGTGTTTTGATCAGGTGCTGCGTTTGTGGAATCTGTTATCGAATTTTTCGCTCTTATATATATTTTTTTTTTTTTGTTTGTTTTAAAAAGGGCTGATTTGATTGTGTTGTGCTTAATTTAAAATAAGAGATATTTAACATGTGATAACAATACCAGAGTTCAATAAATAATTAACTACTTGTATAATTTACAGAGTATGTTGTAACCGCTTACAAACTTTTCAATAGAAATTAGACGATGTTTAATCTATCGGTATTTATTTGTTATCAGCACGTTAGCACGCCTCCATTTTTATGTTGGTAAGATTGTTTGTATATTTATGTTGGTAAGAGGGGCGTTGTTGTTGGGTGTTTAAAATTCATTTCTCTCGCTTGAAGTGGCCTACGCCCTGATGCTGACGACTGTCGAGGCTGTTCTGTGCTCAATTCCGTTCTTATATTGTCGTTTCTAATCATGCCTCTTCTTGTTATCCCTTTCACCTTGTCGCGATCTCCAGGGCTTTACTTTTTTTTTTATCTTTGGTTGAATACCCGTGTCTCGCATCCATATGTCAGAGTGAGCCGATATATGGTTTTATATAGCTTGTTTTTTTTTTTTTCTATTGACACCTCCTTTCCGCCAAGTGTATTGCGTGATGTAGGTTGCCTGCCTTCTCCTTTCTGTGGTTTATGTTTATTTCCTATCTTCCTTATTCTTCAAAAGTTGGTCCTAAATAATGAAAGTATTAAATCTGTTGTATATTTGCTCTTTCTATGTATATATTTATCATTTCTTCTTCATTTGACATGCCCGCAATTTTGGTTTTTGCTTGTTCATATTTATACCTGCTTCATGCATCATTTCATTCCATATTTTTAAATTCTCGAGTATATATTTTTTCACTCTTTTCTATTTATCACAAATACTAGTGGTTTTGTTTTTCTCTCTGCTTTTCTTATTATTTTATCCATAACAGTAGATAATGTAATTGGGAGATGTTCCGCTTAGTGATGAGCCCATAGGCGTTCATTTTATAGAAGTTGTTGTTGAATACACAAAAAAGTTTTATTCTAAAGTTAATTTAATTAGGTTGAATATGCGTGGGTATTGTTGTTTTTGTGTATAATTTTTTTTTTTAATTCAGTTGGCAAGTAGGGGATTCTGTTATTGTTATATTTGTATATACATGTATTATGTCAAAAGACGGTAGAGAGTAATATGTTGATAATTTTCATTGCTTATGTGGCTTATAAGTATTATGTCTGTTTTTAATTCGTGTGATAACGGCTAACGTTGTTAATTTAGAAGAGGTTGATACCTGCCCAAAACTGCTAAAAACCCTTGATTATTGCAGACTTAATGCAACTTAAATAAATCAAACGATTGATGCAATGAGATATTCTCATGTAATTTAAACGTTTGTTATATATCGACGCTTCCCGCCGTCTCTATCAGTTAAGGTAATTGGCGCATTTGGTAACGTTCTTGTCTGTCACGCGGCTGACCTGGGTTCGATTCTTGGCCGACTTGTAAATTTTTATTAGGTAAAAATGCTTTGGTTAATAATAATAACAATAATAATAATTAATAATAAATAATAATAATTATTAAAAATTATAATAAATAATAATTAATAAATAAAACTCGCGCGCCTCCATATTCAAATAAATTCATTCGCGCCAACCGCTGGGCGAGGGCTTATCTGTCACCCATAAATCACTCTGCGCCCATTACCGCCAGACATCTGCGCACCAGATGTGTTATAGCATCCGCCCCTTATCTTAACATTGACATATTTATTATGTCTGGGAATTTGAGTAATGACTTCCGCTCCTAATGAAGATCAGATTACACACTGCCCGCGGTAATTGATTAATCCGCGAATTTAAAGCGCCAATTTTTCGCAATGTTTTTGCGAGAAGTGAAGTAGAATCGGTGTTGCCTAACTACTGTCGCAATATTGTTTCCATTTGTTTAAACATTGCAAATGTATCATAATTACAATAAAATAATGCATTTTTTATAACACTTAAGTGTTACTAATTGTACAGGGTGGCCCAATTTGGACGTTTCTATAGGAGATCTCGGAAACTAGAAGAGATAGAGAAAATCGGATGGCGTATCCTCGATCTCTTCTTTCAAGACAAACTCAATGATGAAAATAAAAATAGGCTATCGTCTTAGTAGTGGGGCAACACCGATACGGGGCCAATTTCCCCATAAGAAATACATGGGCCGATTTCTCGCTACTTTCCGCCATTTTGTTTTTGTACAACGGGTTGCCTATACAAGAGGGGCGACCGCCCTCGAATTGAGCGGGATATGCAATGGGTCGCCTGCCCCCGGCGCAGGCGCCCATCGCTGCCGCAAAGCCACCATGTTGCAGGCCCCCCTGCACAAAGCCCCCTCCACAAGGCTCCCAGGTCGTAAGCCTCGTCCCCAGATCGTAGGGCCCTCCAGATCCCCAAGTCGTAAGGCCCCCTTCGCAAGGCCCTCATGTCCCCAGTCCCCAGACTTTGAGGTTATGTTTATGGTTTGAGGTTATGATTTGTACAACGCGTTGCCCCAGGGGTGAGGGGTTCGTATGTGGGACCCTGCTATCGCCAAGCACGGGGCACGCCCCCCGCAAGTCCTACATCCATACGCAAGCACCCTGCGAACGCCGACTTGAGGTCGCGCGCTGGAGTGTGATGTGCCCATGGATATTCGTATGCGGAGCCCCACTGCTACCGGTAAGCACGGGGCGCCCCACCCCCCCACATTACTCTCGGGCCGCGGAGAAAAACATGTCGGCTGTTTCCAAAAGCCGCGTCGCCGCAAGGAAGGAACCCATCTAACGAGCGATAGCCGAGAGATAACCGATGATAACCGAGAATACCAACTGTCATACCAACTTAAATCTTTCATAAGCCCTGTGATTTGATAATCTACGGGTACCGATTGAGAAATAAATTTCGTGTCAATATACGAGGCCGTAAAATATTAAATCGTATGCGAGTGTAAATTCAAGATGGAGTCCGGCGTAACATGTACAGGAGGATCGGGGTAACAACGTGTACCGAGAGTTCAAAAATAAATTAAATATTATATTAAGGTAAACGGGTAAAACGTACATAGTCTAATTGTTTTTCTCGATAAGTATGGAATAGATGTCGGGGGTGTGTAAGATAATAAAATAATATTAACTCTAGGTGACACTATAATGTTTAAAAATCCATTTAGTTATTAATTCATTTGTTAATGCCTGGCGAAAAGGTGTAGGCGTTTTTATCAACTAAAAATTGTAAGTCTGGCGATAAAACTTCTGCGGTTTTATTTAAACAAGGATGTGTATATTTTCCCACACATAGGTAAATATCAGCATTAATTAACTACGAGCGATCACCGGCAGATGCCCAGTATGCATGACACACCCGACAAACAAGCCATGATGAACCAAATAAGAAGAGGAAAGTGGAGGAACACCTAGCACCTATTTTAAAAACACATATTTGGCTTGGTACAGAGACTTAGAGTAGATGTGACGATGATCTACAGATACCTGTAATTTCCGTATCAGTCGTGTGTCACAAAGGCCACAACAGATGGCGCTCCAAACGTCAAATTCAAACTTACGATAACGCCGTGAACCAAGGTGCGCACTCACGTCGCTACATCCCTAACAAAAGCCTCCGCAAGGTTCGGCTCCTCCTATCTCCGCAATCCCCTCCCCGCCAACGGCTCGCCATTATTATTAGTATGGCACGAATTAATTTTAATTACGAAATGTGTCAATTTAGCGCTAATTAATTTGAATTATCTGAATCATCGTATGTTGTCGGTGGTTGTCGTCATCGGTGTGGCGCGAGTTTTGAATTATTTGATTATTATATATTAATTACATTAAATATTTTTACTGAATTAGAGTCCATTCATTTTCGGTGTGTTTACAAAGCGAGAGATTAGCGCAGTGCGTCAACTGATAAGAACCGTTTTAAACGTTTGTGTTAAATAAATATTCTTACAACGGAAGAGTGGAAGAGCAACGAATGGCACACAAATGTGTATTTTTTATCAACTAAAAATTGTCCTTTTTCAAACAAACAAAAATAATAAGAGGGAAAATTTAGATAACAGGTTCTACAAACGCAACAATTGGTCGCATCACAAATGAGTATTGAGTAACCATAAACATACGACGGTATGTTCAGACTCTTGATTGACATTTGCCGTAAACCTCAAAATCGTTTTACATTAGTTATCAACCAAATGATTTTCAGTGTTGCCATGTGTAAATTACAGTGTTGGCGATTTGTTATTTTATCAATCAACCGAGTATAAATTAAATTGATTACGCCTGTTCATATCTAATAAATTATACTATCGTAACATAACTTTATTTTAAATTAATTAACCCTGAGCCGTGCATCAAGTGTGAGTGCGGTGGACACCCAGCCAATGTCAGCATCAAACGAGGCCAGCGCACCTATAAACAGCAAGGAACCTAAAAAAACGCCCCAGACGCCCACCGCGGAAAAACATCGAAACGAGTAAGAAATTAAAAACCACACCAAATCTAACAGACACAGGCATCTGAAATACCCACATACAAAACCGCACTCACGCACGCACACACACAGCCCTCTAAAGCACACACACAAGCGCACACAGAACACAGGCGAGACACAGCCACCAAATGAATTCAATTCCTACAAACACAACTATGAAATACGAACGAATGCCACCATCACACGCATACAACTTGCACGCTTATGGGAAACACACATGCCCAACAACAAGGACATTATCATACAACTGATAAACAACAACTTCACTCTTAAAACAAACAATAAAGAATCTAAAAATAGACTCCAGGAACTGATGGGCAAGCATCTCATCAAAACAGTCCGAACCCAACAACAGCTAACTATCACACCGAACACACAACGCACATACACCGAATCACACTACATAATCCTCTGGAGTTGAAAAGGAAACCCCTGACGAAGATATTGGCAAACAACTCACTAACAAGTAATACACTTATAGATACTGCAAACGCAACATAGCAAGAGCAACAGACATACCAACATCGATGATAAGAATTATAACTGGAGACATCGACTCGTTCGAAAGAATGACACATGACGGAGGACTGTATTACCTAAATAGGTTCTACAGGTTCATACCAAGCTCCCCACCCAAACCAATACCACAAGCATGCAGCAAGTGCTCCACATACGATCACACAACCGAGGAATGCAGGAAAGGAAAAACATTCACCAAGTATCAAGGGGGTACATGACGCAACTAAATGCGATTCGCCACAGCCACCGAAATATGATGCCTGCAACGCAGAGGACCACGCAGCGTGGTCACCCAGATGCCCAAAGAGACCGACAACACTCATAGAAGGCAACCCCAACATAATTATCAAAAACATAAATAAAAAATCTACTCATAACAATAGAATCCATAACCCACTGACTATACACGACCATATCATTATCACATACACACATGACATATACAACACACAGAACACACAGAGAAGATATTCTCAAAAAGCTCCGCAAACGCTTTATAATTGACTATGACATTGACACACAGGCTGTATTTCCCGGTAACAGAATGTATACAATCATGTTCGACAAACAAGCACCAGATAGGGTACCCCCGACAGAACCCTCAAATCATACCACACAAGCCATTATGCATGCACAGAACGACCGACTGACCTTCATATACGCAAACATCAACTGCTACAGTAAGAAACGGACATAATAAATAACTACATAGAGAATAACAACATTCAAGGTTGCCTTTTCGTAGAAACACAGACCAAAACTGGGAAATCATACAAACATAAGGACACATCAACATCAATGCACGCGGAGGATCCCTGGTATAGTCGAAATCACGAGAGATGTCTCATGACTCATTCTAAATGAATTTTAAATGCAGGAATAAATGCAAAATCGGTGTCGCTATATTACCCTAAACCGCTGAAGTAAAGTCAGAGAGTAAATATCCGATACGTCTGCTGTACGTTTTAAATGAAACCCGTGAAAACGTATGTCTTCGTTAATTCATTGAATCTGTCAGTGTCACTGTTAACCTAACATATATTTCGTGTTTACATACTTGTTATGTACACATAACCTACACAGCGAAATTATAGCATTGGAGATTTAACATTAAACATATGGCTGACCGCGTGCGTATAAGTGTAGACACACGTTCAAGAAAATTTTAACCATACACTCCAAATGTATGAGTCATGAGACACCTCTCGTGATTACGAGTATACAGGTATCCTCCACACCACACGTAGAGCCAACCCGCCAGTACTGAACAACCCCACAAAATGATTGCCTCTACTTTACGATCCCATTTGACAATGACAAACTTCACATCTTTCTGATATACATTTAACCACACTCACCAATCGAGCAGATCATCGCCATAAAAGCACCCCTGAATAGATATTCGATTATCATTGGTGACTTTAATCTAAACCCCTAGAAGAGACGTCAACTACAAACGTTCATAAATAACTCTGACTTCAGAAGACAATACACACACACAACCAACACTCATCATGCCCAACAATAATGACACCACCCCAGATATACTACATACATACTGACAATCTAACAAATAATATAAAAGACATCGAAGTAACACCAGACCTTTGCTCAGATCACTTGGCTGTTAAATTTACATTTAAACTACACCGACCACCAACTGCCGAAACAATCAAGACAAAAATCAATCTCAAACTCACAAATACAAAGGCAGTACATACATTCATGCTGACATACTTGAACGAAATCGAAAGAGAAGACATAGAACTACATCACCTAACGGAATTTCAGACAAAACTCACCAGCTCTATAATAAAACATAGCCCCCAAACAAACGGAACATTTTACAAACACAGACTACCTAAGTACATAGTTATACTAATCAAGTACAAGTGACAAACGTGCAGAAAATACACTCTGACAGGGGGCAGAAACACAAAAACAATAATGAATAGACTAAACAAAACCATACAGACAATGACACGGCAATAAAAGTCACATACTAATGTATGAAATAAAGTTACGCACTTTTTAAAAAAATTCAAAATTGTTTTTTATTGTTCACGACAATTGTTTCGCCACAGTGTGGCGAAACAATTGTCGTGAACAATAAAAAACAATTTTGAAAAAAAATTTTTTTTAAAAGTGCGTAACTTTATTTCATACATTAGTAATTATGAATTTTCAACAAATAAAAGCCACATCGATCAACCTAAAAGTCACATAAATGGCTCGAAGTATACAAAGAAATTGAGAGAGACCGAGGAACAATCTATTGGACTAACATTAAACGACAGACAAAATACAAAAAGACGTCACGTACACCTACACTCCTACAATATATTAAAAAAAAACATACGACAGACGAACATATGGCATACGCCTTCGCAAACCACTTCACATCTGCTTTCACCCCCATCGGCGACCCTACATATAACACCGATAACTCCACAAACGTGAACGACTGGTACGACAGACATTTTAACCAAAACATAGACAATAAGGAACCGCCAAACATAACAGAAGACGAATACTATGACATACTAGATACAGGTAAAAACACCGCCCCGGACAAGATCTTACCACAAAACACCTTCTTCGAAGCCTATCATACGAAATACATAAACACATAATATCTATTATTTCATGATAAAATAGCTTAATATTTAAATAGACTTAAATCATACTAGTAGCTGATTAAAATATTCTTAAAATGTAGTCACGGGTGCGACGCTGTGATACACATGTGAGACGCTGTGAGACAGCTGTAAGACACCTCTGAGACAGCTGTGAGACACCTGTGAGATACCCGTGAGACACCTGTTGGTGCTGGATGTGCTGTTGCTGGTGTGGAGGTGCTGGTGGTTCTGTTGCTGGTGTGGAGGTGGTGGTGGTGCTGTTGCTGGTGTGGAGGTGGTGCTGGTGATGGTGGTGCTGGTGTGGAGGTGTTTTTATTTATTATCATGTATAATTTTTAAGATTTTATTTATTATCTTGCATTTTTGACATATTGTATGTATATTTAAATATTATTGTACATATTTTTTATGATTTTTTCTTTATTTAATATGTTGTCCTCTCTATGCACTATGGAGGGGGTGAATAAAATAAAGTTGCTTACATTGTATTATTATTTTTTATTACCATATAAAATATTCATTTCATAGTTGTACAGTACTTTAACATTTCTATACTACAAGCTACATTCTGATAGTATAACGGGTATACTATCTTGCGGATGAGACTCTTGCTCACCACCACCTTTTAACGCGGTGTGAGAGGTTTGGTACGATGAAGGTCGTCAAGCAGCAACAATCGCTAGAGGTGATCAATATGGATCAATGGACAGGGGTGCTGGATTCGAGCCGAGCTTCACTAGACACAGCAAGTTGCTACCCAATACAATCAGGGCGCTAGTATGTGGACCCCCCAAAGCCCCTCCGCACCCTCCCGAAGCCCCACCGTACCCACCTCGAAACCCTCCGCCCCTCCACCTACACAACCAGCCCCTCCGCACCCTCCCGAAGCCCCGCCGTACCCACCCCGAAACCCTCCGCCCCTCCACCTACACAACCAGCCCCTCCGCCCCTCCTGAAGCCCCTCCGCTACCACCAACATCGCCGGCCCCTCCGCCCCTCCGGTAGCCCCACCAGCCCCTCCGCCACTCCTGTAGCCCCACCAGCCCCTCCCGAAGCCCCACCGCCCCGCCCCCCCTCCGCTACCACAAACATCACCAGCCCCTCCACCCCTCCCGAAGCCCCATTGCCCCGCCGCCGCCACCAGCACCACCAGCCCCTCTCCCCTCCGTCACGAGAATATAATGGATATTTTATATGGTAATACCCGTTATACTATCATGTTCACGATCATGTCTATGTTTTGGTTAAAATGTCTGTCGTACAAGTCGTTCACGTTTGTGGAGTTATCGGTGTTATATGTAGGGTCGCCGATGGGGGTGAAAGCAGATGTGAAGTGGTTTGCGAAGGCGTATGCCATATGTTCGTCTGTCGTATGTTTTTTTTAAATATATTGTAGGAGTGTAGGTGTACGTGACGTCTTTTTGTATTTTGTCTGTCGTTTAATGTTAGTCCAATAGATTGTTCCTCGGTCTCTCTCAATTTCTTTGTATACTTCGAGCCATTTATGTGACTTTTAGGTTGATCGATGTGGCTTTTATTTGTTGAAAATTCATAATTACTAATGTATGAAATAAAGTTACGCACTTTTAAAAAAAATTTTTTTTCAAAATTGTTTTTTATTGTTCACGACAATTGTTTCGCCACACTGTGGCTTCTTCAGGTGAAGAAATGATAATTTCTTCACCTGAAGAAGCCACAGTGTGGCGAAACAATTGTCGTGAACAATAAAAAACAATTTTGAATTTTTTTAAAAAGTGCGTAACTTTATTTCATACATTAGTATGTGACTTTTATTGCCGTGTCATTGTCTGTATGGTTTTGTTTAGTCTATTCATTATTGTTTTTGTGTTTCTGCCCCCTGTCAGAGTGTATTTTCTGCACGTTTGTCACTTGTACTTGATTAGTATAACTATGTACTTAGGTAGTCTGTGTTTGTAAAATGTTCCGTTTGTTTGGGGGCTATGTTTTATTATAGAGCTGGTGAGTTTTGTCTGAAATTCCGTTAGGTGATGTAGTTCTATGTCTTCTCTTTCGATTTCGTTCAAGTATGTCAGCATGAATGTATTTACTGCCTTTGTATTTGTGAGTTTGAGATTGATTTTTGTCTTGATTGTTTCGGCAGTTGGTGGTCGGTGTAGTTTAAATGTAAATTTAACAGCCAAGTGATCTGAGCAAAGGTCTGGTGTTACTTCGATGTCTTTTATATTATTTGTTAGATTGTCAGTATGTATGTAGTATATCTGGGGTGGTGTCATTATTGTTGGGCATGATGAGTGTTGGTTGTGTGTGTGTATTGTCTTCTGAAGTCAGAGTTATTTATGAACGTTTGTAGTTGACGTCTCTTCTAGGGGTTTAGATTAAAGTCACCAATGATAATCGAATATCTATTCAGGGGTGCTTTTATGGCGATGATCTGCTCGATTGGTGAGTGTGGTTAAATGTATATCAGAAAGATGTGAAGTTTGTCATTGTCAAATGGGATCGTAAAGTAGAGGCAATCATTTTGTAGGGTTGTTCAGTACTGGCGGGTTGGCTCTACGTGTGGTGTGGAGGATACCTGTATACTCGTAATCACGAGAGGTGTCTCATGACTCATACATTTGGAGTGTATGGTTAAAATTTTCTTGAACTTATGTCTACATTTATACGCACGCGGTCAGCCATATGTTTAATGTCAAATCTCCAATGCTATAATTTCGCTGTGTAGGTTATGTGTACATAACAAGTATGTAAACACGAAATATATGTTAGGTTAACAGTGACACTGACAGATTCAATGAATTAACGAAGACATACGTTTTCACGGGTTTCATTTAAAACGTACAGCAGACGTATCGGATATTTACTCTCTCAGTTTACTTCAGCGGTTTAGGGTAATATAGCGACACCGATTTTGCATTTATTCCTGTATTTAAAATTCATTTAGAATGAGTCATGAGACATCTCTCCTGATTTCGACTATACCAGGGATCCTCCGCGTGCATTGATGTTGATGTGTCCTTATGTTTGTATGATTTCCCAGTTGTGGTCTTTGTTTCTACGAAAAGGCAACCTTGAATGTTGTTATTCTCTATGTAGTTATTTATTATGTCCGTTTCTTACTGTAGCAGTTGATGTTTGCGTATATGAAGGTCAGTCGGTCGTTCTGTGCATGCATAATAGCTTGTGTGGTATGATTTGAGGGTTCTGTCGGGGGTACCCTATCTGGTGCTTGTTTGTCGAACATGATTGTATACATTCTGTTACCGGGAAATACAGCCTGTGTGTCAATGTCATAGTCAATTATAAAGCGTTTGCGGAGCTTTTTGAGAATCTCTTCTCTGTTAGTGTTCTGTGTGTTGTATATGTCATGTGTGTATGTGATAATGATATGGTCGTGTATAGTCAGTGGGTTATGGATTCTATTGTTATGAGTAGATTTTTTATTTATGTTTTTGATAATTATGTTGGGGTTGCCTTCTATGAGTGTTGTCGGTCTCTTTGGGCATCTGGGTGACCACGCTGCGTGGTCCTCTGCGTTGCAGGCATCATATTTCGGTGGCTGTGGCGAATCGCATTTAGTTGCGTCATGTACCCCCTTGATACTTGGTGAATGTTTTTCCTTTCCTGCATTCCTCGGTTGTGTGATCGTATGTGGAGCACTTGCTGCATGCTTGTGGTATTGGTTTGGGTGGGGAGCTTGGTATGAACCTGTAGAACCTATTTAGGTAATACAGTCCTCCGTCATGTGTCATTCTTTCGAACGAGTCGATGTCTCCAGTTATAATTCTTATCATCGATGTTGGTATGTCTGTTGCTCTTGCTATGATGCGTTTGCAGTATCTATAAGTGTATTTCTTGTTAGTGAGTTTGCCAATATCTTCGTCGTCTGGGGTTTCCTTTTCAACTCCAGAGGATTATGTAGTGTGATTCGGTGTATGTGCGTTGTGTGTTCGGTGTGATAGTTAGCTGTTGTTGGGTTCGGACTGTTTTGATGAGATGCTTGCCCATCAGTTCCTGGAGTCTATTTTTAGATTCTTTATTGTTTGTTTTAAGAGTGAAGTTGTTGTTTATCAGTTGTATGATAATGTCCTTGTTGTTGGGCATGTGTGTTTCCCATAAGCGTGCAAGTTGTATGCGTGTGATGGTGGCATTCGTTCGTATTTCATAGTTGTGTTTGTAGGAATTGAATTCATTTGGTGGCTGTGATCTCGCCTGTGTTCTGTGTGCGCTTGTGTGTGTGCTTTAGAGGGCTGTGTGTGTGCGTGCGTGAGTGCGGTTTTGTATGTGGGTATTTCAGATGCCTGTGTCTATTAGATTTGGTGTGGTTTTTAATCTCTGCTTTGATCTCTGCTGGGCTGGCGCGTGGCGCTCGGCGCCGTCATCGGGGCGGCGCGGGTTGTGGCGCTCGGCGCCGTCATCGTGGCGGCGCGGGTTGTGGCGTTCGACGTAATGGGACTCAGCGTCGGAGTCGGACATCGTGGTCGCAGAGGCAAGACCCTGGTGGCGGCGCGACCGTCGGCTTAGCGGCCCCGGGTGGCCCGCAATGTTACGCACGGCTACAGGGCGGGAGAGGCGCACTATTTACACGGGCACTGAACGGATTGTGCGTGGGGGCGGCAGCTCGTCTGTGGAAGAAGCACACGGTCACCACGCGCGAACGTGGCGAGAATTATGTTTTGCGCTCTGGGCAAAAAAAAAACAACGCAGTGTCGCGGCTCGGCGCACTGGAAGAAAAGTTTGGGCGCAAACCCAAAGTCACAGCGGAGTTCTGGGGCCGCGCTCAGTCTAACACCCGAAGAAAAAAAAACAAAAACACAACAAATCGCAGCGCCCTGTTGAAACCACATGTCGTGTTCTAGCGCGTGTTCTAACGATAAGCGCACACACAAAAAAAAGTACTTAGTGTTTTAATATCACACGGGGTCGGCGGCGGCCCCGGGAGACCTCGCGTTACTTGAATCGTCTCTGGCGGTTCACCAGGTCTAGCAAAAGACGTGCTGGGTCATTCGGCCCCGAGGTGGGCGCCACTTATCATCGGGGGGGGGGGTCTTCGTAGGCGGGCAGCGCGACCTCGCGCTTTGTGACGCGAAGTGTTAATTACCCCCGAGATTGGCCCGGAACATAACTAGCTCAGTTTTTCCGGAGAGCGCACGGTTTACTTATCTGCTAGCGGCTAGCGGCTGGGACCTTCTGCAGGAGGAGACGACAATGGGGCCTCCGGGAGCGGCACGACGTCGGCAACACTATGTAGCACTTTGGATTGCGAGGGGGGTGGGGGGGAATATAAAGTCGGGGTTGCACGTTCTTAGTTTAATTAAAATCGATAACAACAATAAGAAAGCTAAATTAATAAATGAGTAAATGACAATAACAAACAGAAGAGGAAATGAAGTAAAATAAGATCAGGAGTGAGGTGCGGAACGGATCGCGCATGTGTTGATGTGTGGGTGTGTGTGTGTGGGTGTCTCGGAAGACGTGGTGACGAACTCTTCGCGGTTGTCGCTGGAGCGGTGAGTGAACTGATGATCTGACTTCTACTGTGATTAAGAACCGACTTGTCCCGCGATCGGGAGTGGACTGTGTCTCGTGGTAGAGACCCGACTTGTCCCGCGATCGGGAATGGACTGACTGTCTTTTCGGGGGATGTTTCCTCCCTCGCGCACCTTCAACTTAGAGGCAGCGCATGCGTATTTTGTGTGTTGTGATGTAAGAAGGGGAGGCGGGCTAACATTTTGGATGAAGGCGCATGTCGACGGGGATTAACTTATTTTGGAAAAATAAATGAATAGACGCGAGTTTAAATGAGATTCGGATGATGTTAAATAAGTAATGGTTAACTATGTGATTAAATGCGGCGAGTGAATGAAACGATGGGTCTTATGAAGTCACAGGCATGAAATACGGTTTTCCCTGATCGTGCTAAATTGGGGGTGCCATTGTCAGCGGTCCTTCGCCGACAAAGCGCATTAGGGGGCCGGGTATTCCCAAGGTAACAACCGGGATTACGACGAGTGCTGACGATGGGTTTTCCCTGAAATCGGCAGAAAAACCAGTGAGAGGTAATTAGGGTAGGCCATGCCGGTGACAAGGTTCCTTGCTGTTTATAGGTGCGCTGCCCTCGTTTGATGCTGACATTGGCTGGGTGTCCACCGCACTCACACTTGATGCACGGCTCAGGGTTAATTAATTTAAAATAAAGTTATGTTACGATAGTATAATTTATTAGATATGAACAGGCGTAATCAGTTTAATTTATACTCGGTTGATTGATAAAATAACAAATAGCGAACACTGTAATTTACACATGGCAACACTGAAAATCATTTGGTTGAAAACTAATGAAAAACGATTTTGAGGTTATGTTACGGCAAATGTCAATCAAGAGTCTGAACATACCGTCGTATGTTTATGGTTACTCAATACTCATTTGTGATGCGACCAATTGTTGCGTTTGTAGAACCTGTTATCAAAATTTTCCCTCTTATTATTTTTGTTTGTTTGAAAAAGGACAATTTTTAGTTGATAAAAAATGCACATTTGTGTGCCATTCGTTGCTCTTCCACTCTTCCGTTGTAAGAATATTTATTTAACACAAACGTTTAAAACGGTTCTTATCAGTTGACGCACTGCGCTAATCTCTCGCTTTGTAAACACACCGAAAATGAATGGACTCTAATACAGTAAAAATATTTAATGTAATTAATATATAATAATCAAATAATTCAAAACTCGCGCCACACCGATGACGACAACCACCGACAACATACGATGATTCAGATAATTCAAATTAATTAGCGCTAAATTGACACATTTCGCAATTAAAATTAATTCGTGCCATACTAATAATAATGGCGAGCCGTTGGCGGGGAGGGGATTGCGGAGATAGGAGGAGCCGAACCTTGCGGAGGCTTTTGTTAGGGATGTAGCGACGTGAGTGCGCACCTTGGTTCACGGCGTTATCGTAAGTTTGAATTTGATGTTTGGAGCGCCATCTGTTGTAGCCTTTGTGACACACGACTGATACGGAAATTACAGGTATCTGTAGATCATCGTCACATCTACTCTAAGTCTCTGTACCAAGCCAAATATGTGTTTTTAAAATAGGTGCTAGGTGTTCCTCCACTTTCCTCTTCTTATTTGGTTCATCATGGCTTGTTTGTCGGGTGTGTCATGCATACTGGGCATCTGCCGGTGATCGCTCGTAGTTAATTAATGCTGATATTTACCTATGTGTGTGAAAATATACACATCCTTGTTTAAATAAAACCGCAGAAGTTTTATCGCCAGACTTACAATTTTTAGTTGATAAAAACGCCTACACCTTTTCGCCAGGCATTAACAAATGAATTAATAACTAAATGGATTTTTAAACATTATAGTGTCACCTAGAGTTAATATTATTTTATTATCTTACACACCCCCGACATCTATTCCATACTTATCGAGAAAAACAATTAGACTATGTACGTTTTACCCGTTTACCTTAATATAATATTTAATTTATTTTTGAACTCTCGGTACACGTTGTTACCCCGATCCTCCTGTACATGTTACGCCGGACTCCATCTTGAATTTACACTCGCATACTATTTAATATTTTACGGCCTCGTATATTGACACGAAATTTATTTCTCAATCGGTACCCGTATATTATCAAATCACAGGGCTTATGAAAGATTTAAGTTGGTATGACAGTTGGTATTCTCGGTTATCATCGGTTATCTCTCGGCTATCGCTCGTTAGATGGGTTCCTTCCTTGCGGCGACGCGGCTTTTGGAAACAGCCGACACGTTTTTCTCCGCGGCCCGAGAGTAATGTGGGGGGGTGGGGCGCCCCGTGCTTACCGGTAGCAGTGGGGCTCCGCATACGAATATCCATGGGCACATCACACTCCAGCGCGCGACCTCAAGTCGGCGTTCGCAGGGTGCTTGCGTATGGATGTAGGACTTGCGGGGGGCGTGCCCCGTGCTTGGCGATAGCAGGGTCCCACATACGAACCCCTCACCCCTGGGGCAACGCGTTGTACAAATCATAACCTCAAACCATAAACATAACCTCAAAGTCTGGGGACTGGGGACATGAGGGCCTTGCGAAGGGGGCCTTACGACTTGGGGATCTGGAGGGCCCTACGATCTGGGGACGAGGCTTACGACCTGGGAGCCTTGTGGAGGGGGCTTTGTGCAGGGGGCCCTGCAACATGGGGGCTTTGCGGCAGCGATGGGCGCCTGCGACGGGGGCAGGCAACCCATTGCATATCCCGCTCAATTCGAGGGCGGTCGCCCCTCTTGTATAGGCAACCCGTTGTACAAAAACATAATGGCGGAAAGTAGCGAGAAATCGGCCCATGTATTTCTTATGGGGAAATTGGCCCCGTATCGGTGTTGCCCCACTACTCGTCTTTTCTTTTGAAGTTATGGCCAAAAACTCGTTATATTCCATTTTCGATTTTTATCAATATTTCATTTATTTATCTTTTAATTGAGATACGAGTTTCAAGTTCCTTAGGCACTTTTTTACGCTGAATTAAATGAGTTTCGCAGAATTTGGATATCTTTGTTAATTACTAAGATACAATACATAGCTTTGTTTTTTTAAATGGAAGTCGTAGCTGGCTTTGGTCTCAATAAATGGGTTATTTTTTTCTCTTTTCGATGTATCACATGTAGATGTTATAAATGCATTTTTGTTGAAATCTATTACAATTCTATCAAAACGTCATATGTTCTCTTATTGGGTATAGTAGGCTTGTTTTGTTTAAATTGTTTGATTGTCTAGCTAACACATTTGACGTGATCTTTATATTTCGAAGTGTTTAACAATGCCGGTCGAAAATTATGAAATATTTGATATGTTAGATGCCTTATTCAAAGCAATAACAAATCACTAATTGACTTACAAACACATTTTAATCACTATCCGGAAAGAAAACAACCAGATAAATTAATATTTCAAAGACTAAAAGAAAATTTTATCAACCACGGATCGTTCAAGTAGCCAAGATCAAGGTCTTACAATATTGTAGAAACTGCTAATAATGCAATTTCAGCTGTAATAGTAAATCCAGAAATTTCCAGCCGGCTTAGTGAGGATGAATCCGAAATTTCGAAAAATCGATCACTTCGAATTTTGAAGAAATATAAATTTAGACCATACATTATTTGAAAAAGACACCATTTGAACAAAAAAGATATAGAGCGACAAATTATATAAAATGAGAAATGTAATATAAATAATTTACGACAACATTTTATAGATTATATAAATTCAATTTCAAATATTCACATCCATAATGCTTACAGAAGTGTTATTAAAAGATGAAACATATGCATTTTGAGTAATGGACATCAATTTCAACATTTATTGTAATTTAAATATTGTGTCTATGATTTTCAATGCTTCATTGAAGGGTTTTCGTTTTAATCTTTGAAAAATTAATTTATTGGGTTGTCTGCCTTTTAGATGATAGAGCTTGTAATGTTCCCAAGGCAATAAGATAATTGTTATTTATTTAATAAACATTATTGTATTCACATGGTATTTTGTAATTTACAGATGGCAAATGTGTGCATTTTCAATAAATAATTTTACTCTAAACAATACAAGTCTACTACCAGTCTACTATGCCCAATAAGAGAACATATGACGTGTTGACACAATTTTAATAGATATCAACAAAAATGCAATTATAACATTTACATGTGATACATCATTGAAAAGAGAAAAAAGAACCTATTTATTAAGGCCAAAGCCAACTACGATCTGTATTTAAAATGACACAACATTGTATTGTATCTTGTTTATTAACGAATATATTAAAATTCTGTAAAACTTATTCAATTCACGGTAAAAAAGTACCTAAAGAATGTGTAACTCTTATTTTAATAAAATGAGAAATATATGAAATATTGATAAAAATCGAAAATGGAAAATAATGAGTGTTTTAACATAACTTCAAAACAAAAGACGATAGCTTCTTATTGTTTTCACCATTGAGTTGGTCTTGAAAAAAGAGATCGAGGATACGCTATCCGATTTTCTCTATCTCTTCTAGTTACCAAGATCCCCTATAGAAACATCCAAATTGGGCCACCCAATTACACCTACATAAATGGCCTAGGCCACCCATATGTAGCTCTAGTAAAAGTTTTGGATCTTACCGATTTAATACATAAATTACAAACTTTTGAACACCGTTGTATACTTGTAATTAAGTAACCACTTATATTGTATAAATAATTAATTTCACTGTTATTGAAAGATACATCTTTTAAGATAAAGTTGGATGGTATAACAACAGTAGAAGAAATCTGTGAGATCGGATTGCTACATATTGTATCCAAAAAACCTGATAAAAATTTACAGTCATCCTTCTCATAACTTCCTTTCGAAGTGTCTTTAAGATATTGCGAAACGCATATAAGTTTTAAATTGTGTTTAAATTGTAAAGCTGTTGGAATTCTTTGCTGTGCAAACAACAATTTGCCTGAATATTGCGGACCAATCAAAACTGTGACCACAGTTGTCGCCACTATCCCTATAGCACTGCAATGAGCCGCTCCCTTAGCCTTCATCTAAGAGAATCGACTCAAACTAATATGTGATATAAGCTAATAACTTGACTAATAAGCTTGATATAAGGAAAGTACGACCGGTTGCAACTAATTTTCAATAATATATTGAACATTTGTTGTCTTATATTGAAAGACACCCACCATTATATCATTTTTCAGACGCAGAAAAATGTATCAGCTACCACATGTGTAACCTCAGCAAAAATACACATGTCATAAGATAGATGGGTAGGTAAATGTATGCGCAATTTGAATTATTATGTAAATCTCTCTTTATTTGCAATTTGTATTATTATGCCCATAAGCGAACCATAAGTCATATATTGAAAAAAAAATACAATATTATATCCATTTTCAGAATAGTCATGACGCAGATAACCCAATCAGCTACTACATGTGTAAATCTCATCAAAACTGCACATGTCATAAGAAAGATGAGTTTTTAAGTAATTGTATATTGTACCGTGCGGTTCGCGAACGGTTCGGCTCGCACATCTATACGCACGATGTGCGTATAGAAAGGATGTAGTCCATCATTTACAAACAAACTCATTTAAATCGAAATCTTCCAAAATTCGACTAGAGGGATTTTAAAATTTGTAACTGTACAAATATCGAAATTTAGAAAAGGAGTTCAATTTTTAAAAATTGAGAAAGCATATCATGTTACAAGTTAAAATTTCAAAAAATCGCCAGTTTCCGTGCGAGAAAAACGGTTTGAATCCCAGTGCCCCGTTACACATTGGGCGATTTTTATCGCGGCGATAAATTTACCGTCGCCGCGTTTGCGTTAGTGGCGCGAAGAACAAATGGGAGCTTACACATTGGGCGGTAAAAAAACCGCGCGGTAGATTTGCCGTTGGCGGTTGAAATACAGCCGCGCATTGCCAGTGGAACTGGCGATATTTTTACCGCCGTCACCTAGCAGCAGGGGCGGATGGGACCAGCAAAATCGGCGCAGGAAATACAGTTACCGGCGCCATTTATGAAGTGCCGACAAAAATTTAAAAAACTAATTATTATTAGTGTGAAGTGTCAATTTGTTGAGGTTATAACAAAACTAAATACAAGCGTCTGCAAATTTATTCTACAATAAAAAAACCTAAATGTTTTTTGTTAACACAACTGAATAGTAAATTTTAAAACTTAAATAAGAAAAAAATAACAATATAATATTCCTATTTTAAAACAATCACTTTTTTGAGAGAAGAGAACTGGATTTTCCTAGCTCTTTAATAATTCCTTCATTATTTACTGAATTTCAAATCTCTTTCTTACAACTCAATAGCATAAAAGCCTCAAGACGAGTATCGGATAGCGTCGATCTTAATCTATTTGTTACATACTTTAGGTTAGAGAAATATCTTTCACATTAAACTTGCGATATCGGAAGTGTTAAAAAATACTTATACGCTAGTACTAAGGTGGGGTACACTTCCCTAAATAAATTATATTTACAAATGACATAATAACAACAACTAGCACAGTTCTTGCAACTTAAACATGATCCTAATTCTAAATTTGTTTCCAACACTTGCTTCACCGAGTCTTCTATATATTCTTCCACACCGTCCATCTCTAGTTCAAGATTTAGGTCTACTATTTAACACATATTTTGTTTTAGTAGGTCCGAATTTTCAATAAAAGTGTCTAGTTCTTCTTTTAAATTTGGTAATGTAATATTAGAATCATTTTTTTGTAATTTATTATTTAAAGTTTCTAAACAATTTCTTGGAATATTTCCTTTAATTAAATTAAAATTATGTGGATCTAGCACAGATAAATCTTTACAAACATCAAAGTTTTTTTGAAATCGGTTTATCATGGACTCTAGTGTGATATCCATTATTACATAATATGATTATGAAACATAAATGTTTCAATTCTACAGTTATCAAGCTCATCGTATGGTGTTTCTTCTCCACGTTTTTCTCCAGGCATAAGCTTTTTTTTTCTTCATAGTTTGAGCGATGATGTATCAACTATCATTTCAGAATTATGTTGTTCTAGTTTTTCTTCAGCCCATACTACGAATTCGTCTGCGCGATGTTTTACTGATAGGAAATTTCTTTGAAACTCCTTTAATTGCATTATTGCACTTTGCGCGATCTGTGTACCGTTCAAAAGATCTAGTCCTGGTGTTTGTAAATATTTTGATAGCGGTCCCGTAATGCTGAATATTTTTAAAAATATATTAGCTCTTAAAATGACTTTTGCCATAGCTCTCACATTACTATTCATCTCGTAGGTTTCGGCTATTGTCTTTAAAGCCAATAAAACTTCTACATACAAAGCGGATTCGATGTTACCGTATTTACAGAATATTTTTGAAAGTGCCATTTCTTTAGCCCACCATCGAGTTTCTCCATGATTTGTGGCTTTTTCTTCTTGTGGTCGTTAACATAATTTTAGATCCAAACATCCATCCGTTGATAGGATTCCTTAAAAAATACTGCGACTTTATTTATGAGTGAGAAGACGGATGAAGCTTTAATGCTACACTGCATTAAACCGCAAGTAACTAAATTTAAAATGTGACTGAACACCAGATACGCTCACTGTTTTCCTTCTTCATCATTGCCACTAAACCTTTATATGATCCCTGCATGTTGACTGCTCCATCAGTTGAATCAGCATACATTGGGAGATTGGTATTTTATCTTATTCCAGTTCCTTTTCAATTAATTCATGATTACCAGCTCTCGTTGAATTATGACAACTGACAAAGGAGAGCAACCTTTCTTTTGTCTGCTACATATTTAATAATTATCGAGCAGTGGTTTGTTGTGGACACGTCCTGAGTTGTGTCTACTGCTATTGAATAAATTCCGACAGTGCTTATTTCTTTTGCCATTATTTTTTTTTTCATTTTGTCAATAATAAGATTAATAATTTTATTAACTGTAGTCTTGGACAGAAATGAAACAAATGCTCCAGATCTATTTTTAATATTTAAACTATATTGTCGTTTACTCTCAAAAATAGCTCTAGCTAAATGGTCTTTCAAAATTATATCATATTTAGCAAGCAATAGTAAAATTTCTAAAAAGTTGCCGTGGTTCAAATTTTCGTTGTCTAGTAGCACGATTCAAACTCTTTGCCCCAATAACTTAAGCCTCGGCTTCCAAGAAGTTTAATAATATTTATTCTTCTATCAATGATTTGTCTATTTGTCATAACATTTTTCTCTTTAAGTTTTGTCTGTTGAGACCATAATAATTTAATAATTCTAGAATTATTTTCAAACAAAAAGTAAGGATTACAACATTTTGTATGTAGTTGTGATACATGGTTTTCTTCAATGTGTTGATATATATGTTTGAAATCGGATATTCCATTGATAAACACACTTTTGCAGATTTATTACCAAGAGCTAAACATGCCGTACAAAATAATGTATTGTGCGTCTTACTAAAACTGAGTCACTGCCGTGGGGTTTTGTTTTTTTATTAGAAATACCTTTTAACAATTAAAATTGTCCAATCACGAATACAGTATCAGCTGTGGATAAAAACGAAATAAACGAAAACGAAAAAAAAAGATCGGACTACTGCACCGACGCCTCACGACTATTTCCGACCGGCGCACCGGGAAATTTCCCGGCTTCCCGCCGGCCCCATCCGCCCCTGCCTAGCAGTGGCGCATGTGAGCAAATTGGCCTTTACGTACTCAGCGGATTTTTAGCCGCTTGCACGTGTATTTAATGTTAAAATTATTACAGTGAAATCAGTTTGAAAATCGCAACATGAGCGAGGTAGTGATTGACAACGATCTCCTCATTTCGTTGGTAGAAGCGAGACCCGTTTTATGGGATAAAACATTAGGTATTTTTAAAGATCGAGACGCTACCAGGAATGCTTGGAAAGAGGTGTGTCATGAAATTAAAAATGATTTTGATGAATTGGAAGATGAAGAAAAAAATGCCTTTGGTAAGTACACTTTTGCCAATTTATTTTACTACATTGTTTCAAATCAGATTATTTACATTGTTGCAATTTTATAGACATATTTTTATGTTTAATGTTATACAATTGTTAGCCTTATATCTTAGACATTTGCAAAGGAACACTTCCAACACTGGACGAAAAATATTTGCATAGGACGTTTCCGACATTATTTGCGTTCAGACCTCCCCGTGTTGTTGTTTCTCCTTGCATATCTTCAAGCCCTGTAATTGACATTGCATCCTCGACCAAATACCCGTCTCTGTCTCTAACATAATTGTGAAGGATAACACATGCTTTTACCAATATCTGTTGCAAAATCGGGTTGAACATTGAGAGGCCTGTGGAATATTCGCCAATTGTTTCCAAATGCACACTCTATGTATCTTCTTGCTCTGTACAATCGATAATTGAAGATTCTTTTGTCAACAGTTAAGTGAGTTCCTCCATAAGGTCTAAGTAAATATTTGTGCAGCCCAGAGCTACATTACCTATCAAAAAATAAGGTACCTTTGGACTTTCAGTACCAGCTAGACACTTCTCATCAGGCAAATTTTGTGAATTACTTTCCATTGATCTCCATAATTGAGTTTGTTTAAAAATTGAAGAGTCACAATCTTTCCCATAACTTCCAATATTGACGTAAATAAAACGGTATTTTGAATCCGCAATGCCCATTAGCACTATTGAATTGAATTCTTTGCAATAAATACATGGAACTACTTTTATTCGGTGAAACCAAACAAACGTGCTTGCCGTCTACTGCTCCAATGCAATGAGGAAAGTTTGCTGCTGATTCAAATCCACTTACTATTGATTCCCAGACGTTTTTTGTGACTGGTTGTATACATTCTTGTTTCATACTACCCATACTGCTTGACAAACATCTTTTACAATCTTTCTTATAGTTGAGATTCCTAGTGTCTAGGAGTAATGAAGATCGGTAAAAGTGCACCCACTGGCCAAATACCTGAAAAAATACGTACATAAGTTTTTTTTTATATTAATGTTCAAGGTTAGTTTTAAGTCCTTTCACATGGCTATTGACTACATATTATTCAATTTTATTATTATTTGGTTGTACTTTATTTTTAGGTAAAGAAGTATTGAAAAGATGGAAGAATTTAAGAAACGCATTCGCCAAAGCGGGTAAGAAGAGCAAAGAAAGTAAAGCCAGTGGTTCTAAAGCCACAAAAAACGAAAGTAATTATTCCACGAGGAACTGCAATTAAAAAAAAAATTCAACGGGAGACAGAAGACAGCTTCAACGATGGCAACGAAAATAATGAAGGGCCTATTGTCAGCGAAGAAATGGATAAAACCTCAGTTTCTAAATCCCCAGCAAAATCAAGGCAAAAGAAAAAACTTGACGAAATTGATTTAAAAATCTTAGAGGTATTAGATAAACCCCAAGAACCACCAAATAGCCAAATGTCATTTTTTCAAAGTCTGATGCCACACGTACAAGATTTTACTGACAATGAAATGCTTGAATTTCAAATAGGCGTTCTTCAAGTGATTTCGTATATTAAAAACAACTATTTTTATCGAAGCCTACTTCATTCCACCGACATCAATCTTATCCACACCCAGAAGCGTCATCAACATATTTGAGCTCACTAAGTATGACTCAGCAGCCTCTAATTTCTCAAAACACATCGTTTCCTCCAGACCAGACTTCAATGACAAACGTAATGGCCAGTCCAACTTCAATATCTACTCAACCTGCTCAACTACAGTCAAACAACAAATTAATACCAATGCAGTCTACCAGTGCTCAACAAAAAAAAAATGGACAGAAATTCTACTGCACGACATTATGAAAACTTTTTACAGCATAGCAATGACGAATGCAGTGAGAGAAGCTTTTCAGTAAACTCTGCCTCTTCGTCATTGACTTATGATTTTGCTTAATACCTATTAAAAAATTTAAGAAACTATTATAATCTAATTACTAAGGTTTAAATAAAAAATGTTAAAGGTTGGTTGTCTGTTTCAACTAAGTAAAATAAAATGTTTATTCATTGTATGAAAACTACTTACCCCAACGTGATAGCCAGCATTTCCACAGGTTGAATACAATTCCTCAACTGGGTATTTCTCCTTTGGATGTTATCCTTGAGCTTCCCAAGCAGTTCGTCAAATGACAAATCTGACATCCGAAAGTAATTAAAAAACTTGTTGTCATCATTTCTTAAATCTTCAAATAAAATATTAAAAGCTCAAAACTCTGATCTCTTTTGGTTGATTTGATAGATCCAAATAAAGCGATTTTTTCGTTTCCTGTTCCTCCGGCGACGGAATAGCCATAAAGCGAGAACTTTTGACCGGTTCTTCAAATATAACTTTATATATTCTAACCACGATGACCAACTGATAGAACACGAAACCAATTAAATTTACTTATCATATGAAAAATAACGTGAAAGTTAAGTGGACAAGAGCAAAGTCATATCCTTGTTGCGGCAGCACTTATACCGCTAATAAGCTGCGATAGTTTTACCGCTGAATGTGTAAACACGTAAAATTCTGTAGGCGGCGACGGTAAATTTACCGCCGCGATAAAAATCGCCCAATGTGTAACGGAAGATTGTAATATATTTACATGGAATTATTTGAACAGCATTGGATAGCCGCCAAATGACATATGTCAAGCCAGAAAGTACGTTTGTTTTATTTATATGTTCACATATCAAACGTCCTTCCACTCTTAAGTGTCTAACAAATTCAAGTAAGCTTTGGACTAGCTAGTTTATTTTTCACATCTATCATCATCAGTAATCATTAAAGCCTTTAATGAAAACACTACAAAATCTCAATGGGGGCTCATAGGATTGCTATTTTGCACAAAGATCAAAAATAACAGTCTTAGGTAGGACATTCAGTGATAAAGTAGCGAATAGTCATCTGACTGACAAATAGATGCGTTTTGTAGGTGCAAGTGAACTTGTGCGTATGTCTATTCCTGCGGATCGTCAGTCATTTTCTTGTATCGCCAGTAAACACCGTTTTACCCATTTTATAATGTACAAAATTATTGCATGTCTTGTTCAGAAATTATGGATTTCATTTATCTTTAGATAAGATGTTCGTGGTCCAAGACATTATCGTCGTACTCATGAAGTAAGATTTTTATATTTCTGAGTATGCAAGACATATTAATAAAAACTGGTATAAAAAAAACAAAATTACTCAAGTTCTTTCTATATGAACATGAAAAGTATAATTTTTTCTTACCTGTATTCGTAAGTTTCTTATCAAAAAGAGAAAAATTAAAACATATGTAGACATATTTCATTCATTTCGCTTAAAATGTTACTTACTGGGTTTTACCTATAAACCGACGATATGTTACACGATATTTCTATATCAATTAGTTTAATAAACATAAAATTTCGCTCTATTTTTCCAAATGTAATCATATTTAAATATTTGGTTTCGGAAATCCGAAATGTATTGATTTTTGCAATTTTAATATGCAATAATATTTATTGACCTCTATCAAGGTCTGGCAGATAAGTGTTTTTCTAAAAATATCTCTCGCTGAGTTGATGTCATTAGATTAATCTAAATTAATCATCCAGCGTCGAGAGCTGTAATTACTGCATGTGAAATAATATGACAAACGTACAGACGAAACTAAAATATAATAACGCTGGATTCGTGCAACGTTACACAATTGTATCACCAAAATCATTGTCAGTTGTGTCTTTTAATTAATAACGCTTTAATTATAGATGTGATTGGTTCGGTAAACTTTTGAAAATAGTAGAAATGCTCCCCGTTACTAAATCTAAAAGCAAAGCAACGTTGGTGGTCTCCGAGGCACATTCCTGGCATTTCATAGAACTACTTACCACAGGTACTCTGGCAATAGTAACAGGGGTGCCCTTACCTGTTCGGACATCGCATTATCGTTTCATTCATAGAACCCAGCGGTTGAAGATTTTCGAGGAGTTAGTCACTAAATATTTTCTTAATTTGCTCTAACCTTTAGCGCGCAATATAATGATTCGCTCTTACGCAATATATTTAAATTCAGCATAAATATGCGAATAAGGTAAAATATGCATCGGTAATGCGTTGTACAGTACTGAAGTTTGAAGATTGACGCCGTTTATGTATTCAACATAATAATTTTCGCTGATCACGAAGAAAGTTTTTTTAATGTCCAAATGATTCACGTAAATCTCTAAGGTAGGACCGGTTTTCCAGACACTTCCGAGGGTAGAAATAATGTCCACTAAAATTTTTGTCTTTGAAATTGCCGCTAGTGTTGATAGAAGTGGGGAGCAAATCAGTAGCAAAACAAGTTTGTAGAGGCGACGGCACGATGCTCGATACTGCAAAGTTTCTTCAAATATTTTGGTTTAGTGGTCTCTAAACGGACAGCGTGTGATATAAATTGTCAGAAAACATTAATTAGACTGGTAAGAAATTATTTACTCGTCTAATCAAGCGGATGCAGCGCTGGGAATTTATTTCTCAGGGACGTGCAGCATTTAAATTTGCCCCCAGGCAAACGAAATAAATAAGCGGTTTTGCATTTTTCATATATTCCGTATATTTCATTTCGAGTTAAAAACGCTCAGATTATTTCTTTTGCAGATTCTTTTCGCAGAAATGGTACGATGGACGTTTTTTATGCCCTGTTTATTAGGATTATTCGCGATCCTGCAGGAAGCCCACACTTGCAATGAAGCTGTCTGTGGTTCAATTGTAAGCAAATGTTTGCTTACACAATCGTGTAAATGTGATTTTCAAAAAGACTGTAGCTGCTGCAAAGATTGTGCTTATTGCCTTAGTTATTTATACAATGAGTGCTGTTCTTGTGTAGGTAGGTAGTCTAAATTAATTACATCCTGCGGTTTTACACCGACTAAACTGACTCATTCCATTATTTAATTTTAATTTTAACATTTTTCCTACTCCCAAGAAATAAATAATTTACCAACTTGCAGATATGTGCCCAAAACCAAATGACACGAGAAGTGCATTAAGTAAACAATCTCAAGTTGAAGAGTTTCCATTGAAGATTGTAGATTTGTTTAAAGTGTTAACGGAGGTTCCTGACACCCAAAATAGATGGACCACTGTTGTGTTTCCTGTAGATTTTAACATTCTCCTGGCTCCAAAAAATGATATTAAGTATCAGTTACGTAAGTTAATCAACAAAACAATTTTTATTTTTATCAAAATATAGGTGCATGTTGATAATATCTTTAATATATCAAATAAATCCTATAAGTGATTCTAAAAGAACTAATTTATTCAATCATCAATCAAAATGTTTTCCATTTTTTGATCCTTGAATGAAGACATGTTTCATAAGAATCAATCTGTGTTTATCATCAATCAAACAGCCAGTTTTAGAATTTTTGACCTTTCAAAAATCTTTAATATGTGTGTCTGCCCTAACAAACACACTGCAAAATGGTCACACAATAACAGAATTCGTAATCATAGAGCTTAGTACTTTTTAAATCTGCATTGCTATAGTAAATAATGTCGCATATATTTTACGCTGCAGGATATAACAAAAACTAATAAGAAATGATATGGGAATAAGATCACATTTGATCGAAGTATGGGTATTAGCACTGTCCTAATAAAATTATGAATTGGGAATGGAAATAGTGCATAATTTTTTCGGTTCGTATCAAACTCATTGGTGCGAACCTTCCCATGTATTTGGTATTTAATATTGGTGAAATGTCAGGTGATATCCCTTGGTACTTTTATAATCACTTTAGACTATTTTGTCGCTCTTCTTAATTAATTATTTATAAGTAACGTGCATATTTAATGTATATAAATTGACGTTTTTTTTATATTGCCTTTATCAATTTTAGAAAGCGTTGAACAGGAAGTCGTCCCCATTAAGCCAAACATCACGACGTTAAACTGCACTGTTGCTTTCATGTCAAATTGCATGAGCTGTGACAAATGTCGACAAAGCTGTAGTTCCATGGGTGCATCCAGTATGAGGTGGTTCCACGATGGCTGTTGCGAATGTGTCGGGGAACATTGTATAAATTACGGTATTAACGAGAGCCGGTGAGTTGAAAGCAATTGAATTTTTGTTCACCTTCGAAAACAAAAAACTTGTACGTTATGTAAAATAAGGACAATTTCAATGCGCACTATATAAAATAAAGTGTGCCTTAATATCAATTATTTGTGCACAATTAATACAATAAACATTAAGCATTAAATAAATACAGGGTGTCTACAAAAGAATGATCTTATTTTGAAAAATCATAGTGTGGAAAATACGCAAGGTAGACAATCCACCCTTGTCTAAAACAAGTCTATAAAAAAAACGCATCTCCGTGACTTGATTCCTATTCATAAAATTCAAATTGAATGTCATTAAGCTGTCTGTCATGTCAAAAATATGGCAAAACTGATGACTTGCTCCGGAAAACTGGCAGCGTAGATCAACAAAAGGGAAGCTGCCGGCCCATAGCGCGTATGCAGAAAGTCATTGCTGAAGTGCAAGAGTGCACATAAATGCACATGTTGGTTCATTAAATGAACCAACAAAATCATCGCGGTGACTTAGACAAGAGGTTAGTTTATCACTTGGCACTTGCCAAAAAATTGGAAATCTGAAACAAGTCACGGACATACGTTTGAATTACCACAGCCACTCCAATGGATTTTTTTTTATGAACATATGGCATTTGATTACACCAAACATGCTTCTAGAGTCTAGAAACAAATTTGAAGGTTCTCCCAGCATTCAAACATGTCTCTAGGGACACATAGCGGAAAGCAAAAAAATCTCTCATACCTGCTCTTCGTAAAGGGTAGGTAGAGCGATCAACTGCTTTACATACTTACATCGTTATGATTTTTAACAATATTGACATTTTTTTGTAGGCACCCTATTTTTTGTACATCTATTTCAAATATAAAATATGATTTTCAGCAATATTTTATTTGTAATGCAAGCTAAAACCAATAATATATAGTAAATTTTGGTGTCGTGTTGGCAATTCATTTATCTTGCTAATTTGGCAACACTAATTGTCTTTTACAATCGTCTCAAAGAAGCAAAAGCCACATTTCGCCGAAACAAGCAGAACTTTCAAATATTCGTGTAGTGAACTAGACTAAATTCCACAATCCAATACCACAATGGAAACATTTGTGAAAAACAGTTTTTCAAGTTTACAATGCGCTATTAAAGAGAGTATTATATAGTCCTGCACCTGGAAACCCTAAGGAAACAATGCCCACCTTAATTTATTACGTTTTACCTTCTTCATGCACAAAAATGCGAAGTAAAACCGAGACTAACGACAAATGCAAGTAACTTCCTAGTTAATCTTGTCCTAACTATATGGATTTTTAATTACCAATTCCTTCCAAATTATAGAACTTTAAATAGTCATACTTGATGACATTTCTTATTGCAGGTGTTTGAAATGTTCAAGAGATGGACTTGATGACGATCTTGATACGATTCAAGACGAGGAAAAGGATTATGGAGAGGATACCGATTACGATTATGAAATAGAGGACGATAATTAAGGGTCATCCCGGTTTCTCTGCAATGCTTTCTGAGCAAAGCATTGTTTGGACGAAACATAACAATTTTATTACGGAGCGTTAAAAATCTCCTTTTTACTTTGAGCTTAAGTTTTTAGAGATCTGATGTTTGAATTTGTATAGATTTTGTATAAATTTTATTTGATAAGTGGCAATACTCTCTTAGAAGTAGGTGTACAAATTTACTCGGTATAATGTAATTATTTTTAAGATTTGTATTTGCTTTTTATAAATAGGGTAAGAAATTAAAACTGGACAGTATTAGACAATACAGATTATATTTTAAAATACCAATATATATATGCATATATATAACATTTATAATTAATAAATAAAATATAAAATCGTACATTGTACAATTTTAGACAGAATTTACTCATTTCATTTAAAGAAATTCGCTTGTGCCAGACAAACGAATAGTTTAGTAACATTATGACTAGACTAAGAGCTCTATTCAGTGGTGGCCGCTGGGCATTACTAGGCAAGATCGCAAGAATCGCTGAAGTTCGTGTTAGTGAATATAATTGATTGGAAATTACACAGTTTGTCAATGACATAAAACGGCATAAAACTTAGTGAAATGTGAGTGTGTTTTCTGCAATTACACATTCAATTAAATTCAAGAAGCCAAAAGTGTGTGAACACCTTTTGTAACGGCAACCAGTGGCATCCATGTAAACTGTCTTTTCTAATTCCAACAAGCGACCGAAAGTATGCGATTATTACAAACGGCCATAGTAATAGTAGCACTAGTATACTTGCAAACTCCCTTCCTAGTAGCAGCCAACGGCCACGCAATTTGATCATTCCACATTACAGTTTGTAATTACCACAAAAAATATCTCTGTTCATGTATGAATATATCCAGACAACAATTCCGACCCACATATGAAATGAGTGACGACAAGAGTATATGTAGGCCTGCCTTACATATTTTATAACTACAGGTATGTATAAAATTATTGAAAATTTATTCTGTTGGCCCCTCAGCAATGATTTGATAATGGAAAGTGCTTTGAGTATTAGTTGCAATGTTGCACTAGCACTAAATTTTCTATTAATGAAATTCTTGGAAACCATTTTTCCTGAGCATCAAAATTTCCAGGTGTAGATCGCCACTGGGTAATAGTAATTAGCTGGAGCAGAAGAAATACAGGGAACCCAACAAAAACTGGTTACTTTTTTCACATTTTTATTGTTATCCTGATCCAGTTATCCAGTAACTCTAACTGAGAAGGACCTAGCACGTGGTGTGCGCACAAAACCCAATTAGCACGGACGAGTTCATTCTTACTAAACAGGGGAGGTTGGTTATCAGCGGTTCAGTGTTTAAGTTTTCAATGAAATGTTGTCGTATAAAACTTTTGACCGGAACGCCATAATTTTACACAGTTAAACTCGCAAAATTATTGCCAAGGTTATGAAAATGTTTATGGCGTTTATTTGATTTGAAAATTCACTTTACATGATACACCACTGTATCGAGTGATTCTGATTATAATTTTTTTCTATGCCCCTAGTTGTTCCGAGGTTCCGCAGCTAAGCTCTGACCACAGGTCCAGGTCCTTCTCAGTTTGCGGCAACTCTACAAATAATATCGTGGAACATTGCTATGATGCTATTAAATTTCTTCTCATTTATAATTTACAATAAAAATGCTGTTAACTATTTTTCGAGTTTTAAGTCAGTATATGTAAAAATAATGCTTATTTTGGCACGCCCTGAACTATTTTTCGAGTTTTAAGTCTGTAGATGTAAAAATAATGCTTATTTTGGCACGCCCTGTATAATGTTATTCCATAAATTACCATCATACAAGGTGACTAAATATAAAATACGTTTTAAAAAACACAAACTTTATGTCTTAAATTATAGAGTTGTCGCAAACTGTGCAGACGAGTTCATTCGCACAAAATAGGGAAGATTGACTATCAGCTGTTGAGTCCGCTGTTCCGCGCATTCTTGTGTTCACATTGTCGCACGTCGTTCATTAAAATGTCTTATATTAAACATTCGGCTGCAAGCATAAAACATTCGGTCATAACATTTATCGAGTGATTCTGATTCTCATATTCAGTGCGCCCCTGGTTCGTCCGATGCTGCGCAGCTAAGCTCCACCCACATGTCCTTTTCAATTTGCGACAACTCTTAACAAAGTTTATCAACAGCTCTGGAACATATTATTTCTTTCTTTTGTATAAAAATTACAAGCTATGTCAACATCCGGTTCAACATCTTAAAAATTGTAACCACGAATTTCATAAACCGAAGAATTTTACAACTTATACTAAACCTAGTCTGTTTCATGTAACTAGTAGGACTTTATATAAAATCATTTGAATTCTTACACATTGTAAAAGTGAGAATGATATGTTTTAATTTTTGCAGTATATGGAGTAAGGAGGATTGATGTTATTATCATCATTAGATGTCTGGAAAATACTTTTAATATCGACTGCGGTTGGTTGCAGCAGCATCTAGCATATTCTTACATTAAACAGACTAGAGGCTAAGTGAAATAACAAATATTAAAATAGGGTAGTACAGTTTTAAATAACAATATTATACATTTTAGATATTAACTGAAATATGTGTCACAATAGATACATGCATAGGAATTATGTTTTCACACTGACTTAGCCCATATAAAAAGTGAAAATATTACTCATGAATATATGATTGTCACAACATATAATATTTGACATATAATACTGGTGTTAAATATATGAATATAAAAATAAGGCGCCATAGATTTTAAAAAACATCGATTTCAGTCGTTTTAATGATATGATCAGCGTACGGGGAGATATATAATTATCGGTAGAAAATAATTTAACACAGAGAGTACATTGAGTTTTATTTTGCTTACCTGAATATACGACGAGTTACTTTTTTGTTAGTGATTAAGTGGGCTTTGGAAACAGCGACTTTCCACCTTGATCGGTCGGTGTGTCTTCGGTATCGCTGTCATCTTGCGGTTCTTGAGATTCTGGCAGTCTTATAAAAGGCAAGTGTTCATTGCCGCTCCACATGGAGTATAGATTTGTATGTAAGCGCATAGCATCCTAAAGCAAAATAAGAAACATATACTAAGTTGAAGGTTTTCATTCATTTTTTCATTTCATTCGTAATTGCGACAATGAGATGAGTGGTTATGATGTTTCCACATTATTTTGTACAGTTGGGCGTCAGTATTTTATAAGTAGGCTGTAGCGCTTTCAGTACATAAAGTATATTTACCCCACCACCACTGAGGCTCTCTGAGCCCCGTTCTGAAGATCCTGTAGTGGATCTGCTATGTATTGAAAGACATGAAGAAGAATCGGTTGATGAACTACTTTTTCTTGATGTTAATGGAAGACCAGGAGGAAATATATCATAATGTTCAGTAACGGACATCCCGCTGGAATGAGGCACGTCGATGGATTGCCATCCACCCCTTAACATAATGGAAAATAAAACAATTATTTCTAGTTTAAATTCAGGTTTTACCAGAAAAACTGGGCAAGTAAAAATTCCATAATGGGCAATTAATAAATTATGATTATCTGGTAAAAGTTTTTACAGTATAACTAGAGGAAAAGGTTTTTTCTAAATTTTTGTTTTCCCTATTATCAAACATTACATTTTTTCTAGTAATGCTTTTTTTATAACAAAAACATTTCTGAATAGAGTATTTTAATCTTGACGACACAGTTTGAACCAGGTATATTGCAGAAATATATTCATCCATTTTTGCCAGTTATTATACAACTCATAAAATTAAATTTGGAAGCTACCCACTCAATGCAAATGGTTAAGAATTCTTCTTCTTTTCTTCTTTTTAGCAGAAATGTGTTTGTACTCTGAAATATTCTGAACAATTAAAAACCTCTTGCCAAGTTCAAACAACCCTGAATGTAATAAAAACATTAAAAAATTGTTATTTTTGTTTCATAATATGAAATAATCATGACTAGTGTAAAACATCAAACTTATTTGATATTCGTGTATAAAGTATCTTTATCATAGTTATAAATCACCTTTGTAATGGTCCAGGATATCGCTTGTGTATTCGATCTTCATGACTCTCTCCCCAAACAGATTGTAAGCTTGGGCCCTGCATTTGACTGTATATACTATGGGGTATCACACATCTCATTGGTCTGCATGATAAGAGTTGAATGGCTTCAGACAATCCTTCCCCACTTGTTATTGTACCAGCTTGAGGAACACTTTCTATAAAACATTATTTTTGCACTACTAGTCAAAAATCATTATTTCATGTATGAACCATTTTTATAACTGGAGGTTTTAAATTGTACTTTTTCTCCTTAGGTAAAAAAGGTAGATAATAGTAGATAATAAATAATGAAAGCGCGATACAAAAGATCCTCGGTAATAATAGCATACTTCACAACCTCGGTGTATAATATACTAGTAATGAATGTAGCAATAAGTAAAGTTAGACATATACAGTAGAAATCACGAGAGGTGGCTCATGATTCATTCCAAAGAAATGTTTTTCGAAGATCCAGCAATGCTGAATTAGCACTATCGCACTAAAACGCTTAATAAAATGACACAGTATATGTATCATACATGTGCTATACAATTCAAATGAAACCCGTCGAAACGTATGTCTTCATTTATTCAATTTATTCTGTCAGTGCCAAAGTTATACAGGGTTTTAAAAAAAAGAGAGTAACAATAACAAAAGTCTTGATAAACATGGGTCCTGCATGTCTTGCAAGTAACGGTTTCGGAGATATGGAAGATTATTCTTATTTACCTCCTTTTTTTATTATCCCAAAACTTGCATTTTCTTACTATAGTTTGCTGACGTTTTGTGAAATAAACATTCAGTATTTGACAGTTGTTGTTAGTGCACAAGTTTTCATTGCTATGGCTGTTTACTCGAATGCAGAATTAGCCGACATGCATTTCATGTATGATCGTGCTAATGGAATTGCCATTGAAGCGCGACGTCTTTATGTAGAAACTTATCCAAATCGCCAGATTCCTTCACATTGTATGTTTGGAAGAATTCGCCAGAAACTGTGTGACACCGGTTCACTTCGCAAACAGTTCTACCTTTCCAGCACTTTGAACATCTTCTGTAACTCTGTTTTTTGTTATTGCTAGAAGCTCCCTTTGTTTGTTTGCACATAATCAATAAGTAATAAATAGTTGCAAATAGGCAAATACATGTTTCAAACAAGAATAATCTTCCATATCTCTGAAACCGTTACTTTGAGGACCTAAGTTTATCAAGACTTTTTTTTTTATTGTGGTCCATACTAACAGTTTTTTAACACCCTGTATAGATAACCTAATATTTACCCTGGAAAGCCCTTGGAAAGTATCTAAAATGTATAGCGCCCATTTATGTCTAAATTTTTATAAAGTAGCCTCTGTGCTCTTAAAAAATATCCTAATGCCAATGCTTTGGTACGGTACTGCTGAGTATGAAATTTTTAATATTTATGTACACAAGAAGCCACTGAACTAATTAATGACCTAAACATACGTACATGAAAATTTGAATCATATATTCCAAAGCGCTGAATCATGAGCCACCTCTCGTGATTTCTACTATAATAGAGCAAAGAGTAAATAAATATTTGAAAGTTTCATTACTTTTCTGTACTCTATTTCACAAATCTGTGAATTTTAAATATCTTTGTACGCCACCTAGCATTGTGTCGTTTGATGCCAATTTATTATAACTAGGAAGTATATAGGGAGTAACACTATTTCTAAAATGTGAGGTTTTTTGAAAATGCTACAAGTGGTCGTTGGTACACCATGCAAGTATGTAAGTAGCATTTTATATAACCGTCACTGATTTTGACAAATGCCAACATAAAAACCATTTTCGCTCCACTAACTCAATAACTTTGTTGCCTGGTCTGTACCAAAAACCAAATAACGCACCTGGTGTTGTACTTCTGCTTCGTTCTTGAGAGGTTCCAGCAGGAACAGCAAGTTTCGAAGGCAAATATCTTTGCTGCCAGGGGGCCTCCACTCTGCCGCAATCCCAAGGCATCGACCACCTCCTCATGGTCCCGTCGCTGCTTTCGCCCGACACTTCGCCGGCTGCAGCCTCGGACCACCTTCTTTGGCCGCTCAGAGGGAATAAAGGAAAGTGAAGCGGCGATCTGGAGCCTCTGCCGGGAAACGGTGACTTCATGGTGTGCAGCTGCCCCGGATTCGGGAACGGGCCCCGGATGGTTTCAATTAGGCCTGGCAAAGTGTGGATCGGACTGGGCCCTCTGACTTCGTGGAACGGGGAGGACCCTCTCTCCGGATTCATGGGGCTCTGCTGACGTGGGAATTCCTGGGATTTTGGTATGTCGGGGCCTTTGGGGCTGTCAAGTAAGCCCCGGTCGAGCAAATGTGGACTGGACATCTGAGATCTAGACTCGTGGGTGTACAGTCTGGCGAAACACTGTTGTAAGTTGGCCATGCTGCACTCTGGATCGTGCAGGCCTCCAGCCATGGTTTGACATGAAGGGCACATAGCCATAGCCCCTAAACATTCACATCCCGCTATGGAGAACTGATATTGTAAATTAATGAATGTCAAAAGATTTTCTGTGATGATTTGTTGATTATGATCTTGCTGTCGTTGGGCATCCACTTCCGTGAACGTTTCACCGATGCAGAGGTCTTGCATGGCTGCAGCTATGTGTGTTTTAACGGTGTGACTTGCAACGACCGTGGATTTAGTCAATTCATCCCAGCTAGCTAAATTCTGAGCAGCCAACGAAATATTTTGGGCCTGAGCTAAATTACTTAATGACTGCGATAACCGCAATCCTGCAGAACACAAACTGTTTAAAATCTGAAAATATGTAAGAAAGAAATAGCTATTTAATTGCAACGTGGTTATTTATACCTGTAGATAACAAATCCAGCTATTTAAACAATCAGTTGCAGCTACTTTTAAAGCGTTCGGGCTTGGCGGTTGTGGTGGTTCATCAATTTTCTTATCTCTCACGTCCATTGGATGTTCCGATAAATCCAATCCACTCGTACTAGGTTGTGGTGTTTGGCCTTCGCTTCTAAAAGTATTATTACTTAGAGCACACAGATAATAAGTTACAATGATAAGTTACAATAAGTTAATGAGTTACTGCTCGAAAATGTCACATTTTCAATTAAAACTTGTTATTATCATTTAAGTGCACTATACAGTACACTTAGCTGAATTTATAGATTTAATAAATATTGTATGACTGATGTAACTTACTGTTCCATTCTTGATTCTGTTGATTTTATATAAGGTCATAATTATTTATCGATAATTAAAATAGTAATGATTAAAATCAAACGTTCTAAATACCACATTTTGCAGGCAGTGGACATGTTTACATTAATGGAAAGTTAATTTGCTTTTCCATTCATCTAATTAACAAAAACAGTAGAAAACATAAACCAACAATTTCACAGCCGTACGTCAATGTCAATGTCATATTTAAATCGCCGTTGGAGAAGATTCCTATTTTTAAACCATAGACGAATATAATCCTCGATCAACTAGTATATTCAAATACAAGTTACAGAGGCGAGTGGCCGAACGGAAGAGTGTTGGAAAAGCCTTCTGTAACGAGTTTTTGATACGATTTTCTGTTTCCCGTGTATTCGTATTATACAAAGAGTGAGTTTTTTTATTTCGCTTAACATAAGCTAAAAGTCCTATGTTCAGTTTTAGAAAATACATACAAGTCAATCTTAATAGAGCACTTATGCAACCAAACTTACATATTGCAGTGAAATTGTTTGATGGCATACCTTCAATTAATTTTTGGGTTATTTATTTGAAAGCATCGAGTGTTTTAACGGACGAATGCTAGAATTGACTTATTAACGAGTCTTTTATAATAATTTTTACTATTTTAGATAAAATAAATATGTATTGGCTATAAATAATTCACAGTTTTATTAGTTATTTAATTTCAGTTGGTGACACTCAGTTCACATTTGTTTAATTTTAAGTTTCAATTATTCGATGTGAAATGAGTGTCACCAACTCAAATTAAATAACTAATAAAACTATGAATTATTTATAGAAAATTCATTTTTATTTCATTTAAAAAAAAGTCTGAAATTGTAAAAAATAGTCCAATCCTACATCCAGATTCAATTCCCTCCACGGGTTTCGAAACAACGTGGCGGCTTCGGTCCAAATGTCGCCACTGTCTCTTCACTTTACGGTTACGCATGCGCCCTTTCATGTCAGGCGTTCCAAGTGCACGCGGACTGGTTTCGGACGGATCGTGTACTGTAGTCCAGCGTTCCAAGTGATCTTCGGACTAGTTTCGGACGCATCAGAACAGTCCGCGCCTCAGACCGTGGACACATTTTTGGACCTTTAAACGTGTTTAAACCAACATCCGCACAAGCGCAGTAATCACGCGAAGCAAGTTACACGTGGATGATAGTGCTTTAAAAGCTGATATGACTGTATTTTTATGGTTTGCTGGTAACGAAGCGACATCATTCAGAGCAGTTGCTGATCGCTTTAATATAAGCCAAAGCTCGTTAAGCAGACTAATTAAAAAAATTACTTATTTCATAAGTAATATCTCCCAAGAAGGGAGAGTTACCGGCAAATATCGGTTCGAAATCTGCCGCTCATCCCCTCTTTCAATCGTCAGAAATCCGTCAGTAAAATTTCTGATCCAGTCCAAAATCGCGCCTGCGCAACGTAACTATCCGAAACTGTCCACAGTCCGTCCGCGGACCGTCCGGGACTGTTACTTGGAATGAACCTAGTGACTTAATAGATACAGTGGTGACAATTGACATAAACCGCCATGTCTTAACTGAAGTACTATTAAGCTAGCGCTGTACTAATACCACCTGCACAACTTGGATTGCAGATGGAATTGGCGGTTGGCGGTACTGTGTGGCGCGCTTCATTTTTATTGTGAACGATTTTGTTAAACGTCTATTCGTTGCTTAAGACTGCCGTCCCATTTCTGTAATAATATGTTATTCCGCATGTGGCGCTAAATCCGCGCACTCCTTCCATACAATTCTGCTACTAATACCCCTACACTACTACACAGATATATTACACAGATATTTCCCCGCCGAGAGACCTCGCGTGCGACGATGCATCATCGGTCCCACTCCCGGAGTCCCAGTCGGCATATTTTTTCCATCGTTTTTTTTGCGGCTACCAGCAAAGCTGAGCGAATACATTTATTCGAGACGGCATACAATGATATTGTACATTTGTGTCGGTTTACCTAGGAAAGTCGAGAGGCTGCCGATGTATTGCAATTTTACTTATTATATTAATTGTAGTTAATTTTTTTACAGTATTTTGACAGAAAATATATATCAATATTATTCTTATCTTATTATAATTTCCATCAATAAAATATAAAATATAAAAAATATTTATTTAACAAATTCTTACTGTAAAATATTGAATACAATTTAATAGTTTCTATAAAATTTTATGAGGGTATAATAATTTATAAATACGCAGTTATAAAATATCTCGTATTATCAGAGTACAATAGTAGTCAGATACATTTTTTATATAACAATATTTTGACATAATTTAAACAATTTTATTGTTCGCTATACGTATCGTAATATTGGGTATAAAAGAAGAATAGTTATTTATGATATAAGTGTTAAAATCGCTTTTAACACACATATACAATATGTTTTCTAAACACACCTTTAAAAGCACAATAAAGTTCTTTAAAAATATTGACATTTCGTTCAGCCTGTTGTCAAACTTGTCAAACAAGAAATCATCATTATGAATTCTAATATTGAAGAAAGTCAACTACCGAAAGAAATTGAAGAAGGTGCTATCAGGGCGACTTTAAATTTGTTGCACCTACTCAACTCTGTTTTGTTAATTCTTATTTTTGATTAAATAAATGTCATTTTGACAGATTATTACTTACTTACTTTTAACACTAGCATTAAAAGTCGAGCACTTTTAACACGATTGTGGCATTTCTCTATAATATTGCATTTTTAATTGAAGTATGCCGTGTTAAAAGTTCAACTTTTAATAGTGTTTGTAGAAAAAAAAAACTTTTTCTACGACCTAGAACTATATAAAATAATAAATTTAATTACATATTATTTTATCTCCACAAATTAATTGTTAAATCAATTTTGAACCGATCAAATTTTAAATTAACGAATTTGTTGCGAAAACAAAGTTTTCAAACTTACTATCTCTAACAATTGAAGAATCCGGATTATTTATTGATATAGAATATGGATTTCTGGGTGCTGGTCCCAAAGGTACTAATTGATCATTTTTATTTCAAAATATATTTACACCAATATATTTTTTAAGATTAATAAACGAGGGCAATAGCATACTGGAAATTAAATGTACATACAAATATTGTCTGGAAATATTTGAAGGAAAGATCAGGCTAAAGAGAAATCATAATTATTACTATCAATTGTCAATCAATATGTATTATATAAATATATATATTTTTTACATTATACAAATTTCAGATGCAAGGCCAATTGAATCGTTCATTTCAGAAACTGGTCAACAGACATTTTTATGGATTTTCAGTTTTTTTGCGGAATCGCCTATTGTCAGGGAATATTTTTAGTTCATCTTCAACTGCCATTCCGTTTTATGGGATATAATTTACAATGAATATCGCGTTTAGTGCAGAAACCTGTCAAGCGACATCACAGTAAATTTAAAGTTCTGCAGTAAAAGTCCTGTGGTATTTTGTATAATACTAATACCATGGTAACAAATACCGTTGGTTTACCATTACTTACCATTGCTATTATTTTTATTAATAGCATTTTTATTATTTCTACCCGTATTGTCACAATTATCCGAATCGTTTGAGCCGGAAAGATAATAAATATACAGTCTATTCTATTAAAAGCGCTCAAAACTATAGCGACTTCAATTGTTATGTAACTATCAGTAAACATATACATCGTGATTAGAATAATAGGTAAGAACTGGACAACTTTGTTAGTATTCATTTTAAAGGAAAATGATGTTAGGCAAAAAAGCCTACACTATCTCAAATAAATAATAGCTTACTTAGTATTTGCGCAATAGTTTTGCGATTGATGATTTTGTCAGGATGGTTTACATTACATTCATTAGCTGCTTCTCTGCATGTTCTGTAATAATTCCCTACAATAAGAACAATTTCAACCTTTTCTGGGTTAGTTAAATGCAAATGACACTAGTGACAAACATATTACAAAACGAAAAATTAAACAGGGAAACCAGATAACGTGATTTATAAATTTTATTAGAAGTGTGAAATGCAGATCACACAAGGGACAGATAAAACAACGCCTAGAAAATAATAAGAGACTGTACATTATATCTACAATTTTAGAACACAATTAAGCACTTTAAAAGAAAATTCATTCAATAGTAGTTAGGCAACACCGATTCCAACGCAGGTCAGGTTAGTTTTCGATTAATTTAATCCGCGGTTTTTATTGGCGGATTAATCAATTACCGCGGGCAGTAACAATGGGTTGATTGCGGATATCGCGAGTTATTTAATCACAATTGCAGGATAACAATGGAATAATTGCAGATGCATTACATTAATTACAGATGCATTACTGCAATTACAGGTTCTTTAATTGCAGGTTAATTGACGATCCGCAAATTTAATTGGCAGTCTAATCACCGCGAGCAGTAACAATAGATTGATTGCGAGTAATTTAATCACAATTGCAGGATAACAATGAAATAATTACATCAATTGTAGGTACTTTAACTACAGGCTAATTGGCGATCTGCGAATTTAATTGGCAGTCTAATCACCGCGGATCAAATTGATATCATAGTTCGCGGGACCGAGGGCCACCACACAGCCGCCGCCCCCGCGCCGCCCCCAGACCACCCCCCATGGGGTCGTGCGGCGCGCTACATTTTAAGAATATAAAGGGCGGGGCTGCTTCGTGAGGGGAGGAGGGGCTGGTGGAGGGTACGGAATGGCTGGTTGTGTTGGTGGAGGAGCGGAGGGGCTTCGGGACGGTACGGAGGATATATATATATATATATATATATATATATATATATAGAGAGAGAGAGAGACTGGCACAGTGGCTGTCACAGCCATCAGCATGTATAAGTGTAATAGATGTGAGTCTTCTTTCCGGTGGTCCGGTGGCTGCGTGGATTGAAAAGACACAAGACTACTAATTCTGCCAGATTATTGAAGTGTTTGCACTGTGAGAGAACATTTACAAGAAGCGATAATCTCAAACGGCATGAAACTAAACATCAAACAAATGCCACGATGAGACAACCTAAGACCGAAAATAATGCTTTGAATGGATCAGGGAGAACCTGTTATGACCAGCAAACGTTAAAAGGAGGTGGTGAGCTAGAGTCTCATCCGCGGTGTGAGAGGTTTGGTACGATGAAGGTCGTCAAGCAGCAACAATCGCTCGAGGTGATCAATATGGATCAATGGACAGGGGTGCTGGATTCGAGCCGAGCTTCACTAGGCACAGCAAATTGCTACCCAATACAATCAGTTCGCTAGTATGCGGACCCTCCCGAAGCCCCTCCGTACACTCCACCAGCCCCTCCGCCACTCCCGAAGCCCCACCGCTCCTCCACCAACACAACCAGCCCTTCCGTACCCTCCACCAGCCCCTCCTCCCCTCACGAAGCACCCCCGCCCTTTATATTCTTAAGATGTAGTAACGTGTGAGACGCTGTGATTCACATGTGAGACGATGTGAGACAGCTGTAAGACACCTCTGAGACAGCTGTGAGACACCTGTGAGACAGCTGTGAGACAGCTGTGAGACACCTGTGAGATACCCGTGACACACCAGTTGGTGGTGGTATATATATATATATATATCCTCCGTACCGTCCCGAAGCCCCTCCGCTCCTCCACCAACACAACCAGCCTTTCCGCCCCTCCGCTCCTCCCGAAGCCCCTCCGCCCCTCCGCAGCTTGTAGTTATAGGAATGTTGTAGTTCTGTACGAGTATGTAATGGATATTTTATATGGTAATAAAAAATAATAATACAATGTAAAAAACTTTATTTTATTCACCCCATCCATAGTGCATAGAGAGAACATCATATTAAATAAAGAAAAATCATCAAAAAATATGTACATACAATAAATAAATATACAAGATAATAAATAAACCATAATAAATAAAAACATAACAAATATACAAGATAATGAATAAAACTGTAAAAATATACACACACACACATATACATATTAAAAACTACACTAAATGTCCATGACCGCTAGCGAATAATGTCCCCAGGGCAGCGTCTAGTGGGATCCTGGCAGAAGATGACGCTTATCATTGCGTGGACTGAGACTGATTTTCTTCTGCCTGATGGTGAACACCTGGTGGTTGAAGGATCGGATAGAGCTCTGCTCGTGCACCATCTCGACACCATTGTTGAGGCAGGTCAGGTAGTCAGCAAAGGATATGTGTTCCTTGACAACATACCCTTTGATGCCCTTGGCCTTCTTGGTGTCCGCAGATGATGTCACTCGGCACGCATACATCTTTGCCCGGAGTCCTACAAACTGTGACGTACCTGAAGGGCAGTCGGCGCGTTAGGCCGTGGAGCGAGTGGAGGGTCCCTTCGAAGTAGTGACGAGGGCCAGGCTCTCGGTGTCAGAGAGTGGGGGGGTTAAAAAAAGGCTCCACGTAATTTTACCTCGTTGCTACTTCGTCGCAAAGGGTGGCTCCACCCTACCTGCGTGGGTGGACGACAGACAGTCAGCGAAGTTCAGAAATCACGAACTGTCACAACGCTGACCGTTTGGCGCCAACACCACCAGATTTAAATCTCGCAGTGAGAATAGAAAATTGTAACTGAACTGAATGAGAAAACGCGGGGGGAACAAAAAATAACAGGTGTGAGTTTGTAGTGTAATATCGGCGTTTATTCACACACACAAACGACGGACACCGTGTCTGCGCTCCTGAAAACAAATACCTCCGAACGCCACCCTTTCGCGCAGGGTTTACTCTATTCGGCCGAATATAATAAGCTCCTAATCGCGCGATTGAAAGGGCCGACGGAGCGACCTCTTCTCTTACACAAGCGCAAGCACGTACGACACGAAACACGTAAACGCAACTCTTACACAAAAGAATAAACGATCTGGCTCAATTGAGCACACAAAAAAAATTATATCAATATATTGGGATCTGGCCTGTGTTTCCTGGTGGTCTCGCTGGCGACTCGCTACGGCTCCGGGAGGGCGACGGCTTGCGTCGTAGACGCCTGGTGCTCGAATCGCGGCCTCCAGCCAAGAATGTTCTGGTCGAGCTGCTTAGCCCGTAGCTAAACGCCTACAAAGCACATGGCCTTAGTCAAAATGGCCGGACACGTGGCTTCAAGAAACGGAAAAGAAATAACTACTTACTCAGGTGTTATGAGCGTTTTAGTTCTCTGCCCCGTACTCGGTGCCTCAATCCCCTCAAGGGTGGTTAGCTGAGAACCGTTGATTATTCCCGTAAACCGGATGGTGATACCCTTATCTTCAACGGTCCTTCTGGCACGGTCTGTACTGGACACGAGTCAATTGAGTTCTGCTCATGGCGGCGTCTCGCCGGCGAATTTAAAAATCGCTCACAGGGGAAACGCGTCACCACAACAAAAAAAATGCGAGCACGGTTGTCTACCGTGCAGGTCTATACGCCAATTAATTATTAAAGTGCAGTTTCTGCCAACGCTATTTCTGGACCGTTACAAAACTCCTCCATGATGCGGCCTGTAATAGAGAAATAGCACATTAGATTCAAGCATATCGATTTCAACACTCAATTACTTACCGCAATTCTCATCCTTCATTAGGCCCGGGATCTTTTTATTTGCTTGCGGTATGCCATAGGGATTGTCGGGGCTATAATCGGAGGTATCGAATCTGCTGATATCCATCCTGATGTCCTGATAGATATCAGCAGTCCTGATGTCATATATCAGAGAATCGGTGTCCGTATAGCAGAGGGTACAGTCCTTACCGTATTTATTCTTCATATACGAGTAGTGAAACTCGTACAGAGCGGTTTTGGAGATGTCTAATATAGCCATCCCCACGTAAATAGGCTTATCGAAGAAGACCTCCGTCTTCAATAGCTCGATTAGCACCAGGTCATCCTCGATGATACTGGTGCTGTGGAAATTCGGCTTTGATATCAGCGACTCTGCCGCATATCTCCCATGCCACTTGTGTACGAGCTTCATTACTCGTCGGTTCCGGACATTCTCCATGGTCTTCCCGAATACGGCGTTGCTCATGAGTTTGAAGAAATTCTTTTCAAACTCATTTCGAGAGTTTCGCCGGAGCTCTGCATTCAGGTCAATGTACTTTCTTAACCATGGAGACTGCTTAAACTGTATCACCCTATGTATTTTCGATACAATCAGGCCCTCTGCTACATACTGTTTGCGATTCCTGTAGTGAATTATATAATTACGCTTGCCCTCTAGCGTGGCAAGCATCTTATCCTGCTTCGAACCGGGAGCCCTGCCTTTCGATGGCGCCATAGGGAGGTCACTATGGCGGTCGTGAATATGCATCGGGTAGTCCAGATCGACCTCCAAGACATATCCTGTAGGGGTTTCGTCTGGGAGGTTGAAGTTAAAAGAGGAGACATCACCCTCTACCCACTTCAGCTCTCCTGCAGGCAGGTGCTGCAACATTGCCCAAGCATACATGGCATTAATATCATAGTACATGAGGTAGTTATTCGGTGAAGCTGAATCATGGCCACTCATGTAGTGATTGTTTGCTCGGGCATGCCGTTTCGAGCATTGGGTGAGTCCTCCTCGAATACCTCGTTCGAAGAACATCAAAACATCAACATATCCACGTCGCCAATCATGTCAAGCTGGACCCCCGTGTTCTTCAGCATGACGTCCCAGCTCAATGACGGTGCGGTCATGTAGTGGGCTGGATCGAGGTGGTAATTATTCAGGCAGACATCCCTGAAGGCCTCGAAGACATCAGCCAAGAGTAGCACATCAGTCTTAAGGTATAGATCGCTATACTCGCCCAGCGTGGTGATGCTGAATTCCCGCCATACTTTCTGAGCGTGCGCATAATCCTCGCTGCTGATCTCGGAGTCAGTCAGCTGACTCCGGAAGGATTCTCGGCTCGGGAGGTCAGTCTCGTCAAGATTGACCCAACTCTGTACGTACTCGTAGGGGAATACACCCTTACGGGTGAGCAGGTCAATCTTCTCGTCGTTGTGCAGCGGGAATTGGCTGTGCACTATCTTCTTGACTTCGAGGTAGGAGCTCAACTTATCCAGGGATGATGCCATGAATCTACAGGAATCTATAAACTTGTATTTGATGTCTGTCCCTGCCATGCTCTTAAAGAACGAGATGAACTTTTCTGTGTTGTTGGGGATCAGCGTCACCCTGCCCTCTAATCCTCTCGCGACATCCCGGATTAGAAAATGCGAATCATAGCCGCTGAAGTTGTGGAATACCACTGGGACGGTGCGTGAATCCTGGAACTCCAGATTACATTCGTTGTGAGCGGCTCCTCTGAATGCTCCGGTCAGATGGTCATGATCACGCACACGGTCCTGTCCCAGCGGCTTTTCACATATGTGGCAGGATGACGCCTGGCGAAACTTGCACTCTTGTTCGGCAGTCAGCACGTTCATCGGCAGGGGACATTTGAACACCGTCTCGACATCCTCGGCAAACTGCTTTAGCTCGGCGATGAACCAGGCAGCACAGTTTTCGCCCCTATAGCTCCGATAGCAAGAAAGAGCATCATCGTAGGAGCACTTAACGTAATAACCAACGCTATACGCCTCGTGCTCCTGATACTTTTCTCCTGCAAAACAAGATTATTATTAGTATTTTATATTATTAGCACGATTGGAATATTTCTTACCTGTGCTGCCAAATATGATTGCCGTAGACTTTAAGATGCTCTCAAAGTCCGCATATACAATGAAAGGGCACCGCTCCTTATTTTTAAACGCCTTAAAGGCGATCTTCCCTCCCGGGGAAAGGTTCACCTTAAAGGCGTTCATCTTCTCACAGTCCTTGATATGGGCCGCCAGCTTGTCCGGAGTACGAAAGTAATGCAGACATCGGTCGCAGAAGAACTTATGCTTGCCCTCTTTGCTCAGCTGGGATGAGAGCAGCCTGGAGAGGTTTTTTACCCACACATAATGGTACCGGACGGGCACGGCGTTTGTATCATCGTCTTCATCATCGGCCTCATCAACGTATTCATCCTGAATAAGCAGGAGATTTACGTGTCTATCACGCTTATCCCGGGTGAGACGCGACGGGCTAACTGTAAATTTGCCTCTATTCTTAGTCAAGATGTATACGTTTATTGATAGAGAATTCTGCCGCTCGAATTTCTCTATCTGAGGCCTTTGCATGGGCATGGTGATCCCCTCCAGGTTCAGGACGCTCTCATACCGTGGATAGGACGACATCCTCTCGGTATCTCTGGGGGCAGGATGTAGCGCTGAGGTGACCGCCCAAGCGAAGCAAGCCTCATCGCTGTTTCGTACATTGACGCAGGAATTTTTCAATTTTATCTGCGGCGGCAGCTCAATGTACGAGGATCCCAGCAGCGGCGTATACTTGTTGGTGTTCACATTGAGGCTTACCACGCTTGCAAGGGCCCAGCCAGACTCACGCTCCTGTAATAAACATAGATATATTAGAAAATATTAAATTAACTTTAGCGGGGGTGTACAAACCTGAAATTCTTCCAGCTGCTCCAATAGCGGTACCATGACCTGGAGCATGAACCACTCGGCCAAGTCCGTATCCAAATCAATCACCACATTCTTGGTGTTGAAGTGTTTGTACTCCCAGATCTCCTCACCGCCCGCCATCTTGGTGAACTCTCCGCAGAATGCGGTGTTGATTTTTATGAACGGTTCCTTGGCCAGAGCGTTCCGGGTCCTCGTCGCAACCCTGGGGCCGCAATCCACCAGGAAGTTGATGGGGTCTTTGTGAGTCCGGTTTAGGTACGCCCCCGTACGGATCCTCCCAGCGAACGCCGACTTGAGGTCCACATAATCTATGGCAGCGGGGAGTCTCGCTCCTCCACCTCCTCGGATGAGCCTCGCCTTGAGCTGCGTCCGCCTACGCTGCATCTTGGCGATGGCGCTAGTCAAGCCGTTGAGGAGGCCGAGAGTTCCGTTGGAGGTCCCTTTCAGCTGTGTGACAGCTAAATTTAGGGCCGCTAGGTTTCTGCGAATTGCCCCCAGCCAGCTCTCGATGATGCGGGGGTCCCGAACATCCTGCCTGCAGAAGTCGTCCACACCTCTTACAAGAGTGTTTGCTGTCTCCATAATAGACATTTCTTAAAATAATAATAATAATCATTTTATCGCGTGCATACATTTAACTTTGATATAACATACTTGGATTAGCTGCGGCGTTCGTGAAAATTAGCGATGTGATTTGTGGGCACTTTCACAAATGAGTTACTATTTCGCGATTAACAGTTGATGATTCCTATTTGAACAGGAATGATGGGATTGGTGTTTCATGATAATTCTTTCGTTGAATACATTTTCTGTCAACAGGTTTGACATTTCAAATGATCGAGTTGCAGGCGCGTGTAATGTTAGTTGCATAACTGGTTGCAATTGATACTGTCGTTTTAAAACTGAACATAGCCTATGTTCAGAAATAAAAAAAACGCGCGGTATATATATATACATCCCGCTATCATTTGGGCATCCTTTCATAAACGCGTTTTTTCGCGTCCACATGAAGCGAGACGATTAGTGATATATACTTCGAAGTATATTAGCTTATCGATAGTGCATAATAACGGGATCACTATAAAAACATTGAGTGCACAAAATAATACTTTCATTCTCCTATCAGTATGAACTCCTTTCATGGTGATATCAATTTGGCATCCGATATATACATTTTACTTTCACTTCAATATCATTGTGGCTTCCTCCGTATATATTTATGTACTTTTTCCATTACTTTCTGCGTCCAGCAATGTTGCCGTTATTCTCGATGGTAATGAATCGAACGTGGGTCGCAATAGTGATTTTAAATAAGAAGCGGGCAGTCGTGATGATAATTTTCTTATATCGTGAAGTATAAAAGTGTATGCAAAATGAATATTTTGCAAAACTAATAATAAATTGCTACGTTTGTAGTGATCCCTATTTAATTATATCTAGTGGTATAAACATAGTATTTGATTATTATTTTAATACAGATATGAATTAACACGTAGTAAAGGTGGTAGCCATCTTATTTATTGATTACGCAGTATGAAGGTGAATTACATTAGATTAATTTGTTCTCCTAAATAATTATTATCGAAAAAAATACAGAATGCCTCTGATTGTGAAATAGGGAAGCTCATTTTGCACCATATTCTTAGATAACATAGCATCATCAAAGAGCTAGTTGGAAATAGTATCACGATCCCACAAATGTTTATAATTGTGTTGACTACCTAGGTACTCTATAATAACATTTAATACCATTCAATTAAATCCGAGTTAAATGCGTAAATCGTGTGACGTACCTGAAGGGCAATCAGCGCGTTAGGCCGTGGAGCGAGTGGAGGGTCCCTTCGAAGTAGTGACGAGGGCCAGGCTCTCGGTGTCAGAGAGTGGGGGGGGTTAAAAAAAGGCTCCACGTAATTTTAACCTCGTTGCTACTTCGTCGCAAAGGGTGGCTCCACCCTACCTGCGTGGGTGGACGGCAGACAGTCAGCGAAGTTCAGAAATCACGAACTGTCACAACGCTGACCATTTGGCGCCAACACCACCAGATTTAAATCTCGCAGTGAGAATAAAAAAACTGAAACTGAAATAACTGCCCGATCGAGAAAACGTGGGGGGAACAAAAAATAACAGGTGTGAGTTTGTAGTGTAATATCGGCGTTTATTCACACACAAACGACGGACACCGTGTCCGCGCTCCTGAAATAAATACCTCCGAACGCCACCCTTTCGCGCAGGGTTCACTCTATTCGGCCGAATATAGTAAGCTCCTAATCGCGCGATTCAAAGGGCCGACGGAGCGACCTTTCTCTTACACAAGCGCAAGACACGTACGGCACGAAACACGTAACGCAACTTATACACAAAAGAATAAACGATATGGAATTAAATAACGGTCTGGCTCAATTGAGCACACACAAAATTAGGTATCAATATATATATTGGAATCTGGCCTGTGTTCCTGGTGGTCTCGCTGGCGACTGGCTACAGCTCCGGGAGGGCGACGGTTCGCGTCGTAGACGCCTGGTGCTCGATTCGCGGCCTCCAGCCAAAAGTGGTTTGGCCGAGCTGCTTAGCCCGTAACGAAACGCCTGCAAAGCACATGGCCTTAGTAACAATGGCCGGACACGTGGCTTCACGAAAAGGAAAAGAAATATCGGCCTTAACTACTTACTCAGGTGTTATGAGCGTTTTAGTCCTCTGCCCTGTACTTGGTGCCTCAATCCCCTCAAGGGTGGTTAACTGAGTCCCCGTTGATTATCCCGTAAACCGGATGGTGGTACACCTTATCTCAACGGTTCTTCTGGCACGGTCTGTACTGGACACGAGTCAGCTGAGTTCTGCTTCTATGGCGGCGCCTCGCCGGCGAATTTTAAAAATCGCCCACAGGGGAAACGCGTCACCACAACAAAAAAAAGCGAGCACGGTTGTCTACAGTGCAGGTCTATACGCCAATTAATTATTAAAATGTAGTTTCTGCCAAAGACGTTTTCGGACCGTTACAATCGTAAAAAGAATGTTAAACACTGAGTAAAATTTTCGATTGAGTTTTTTTTTTTGTAACACGTATTTATTGGTTGCTATTGACGACGAGCGTTCTGTAGTTTTTATAGCGCCGCGAGCGAAAAAGTTTCAGTCCTCGATAAACGTTAACTTTTCGTTGTTAGTGGCGAGCAATAAAGCCTACTTTATTTAGTGATTATTCTTATAAAATTTGAGCAATTTTTGAGGTCAAATCAAAGAAGAGTAGATGCTACAAAGGTAGAATGACATTTTCATATTTTTATTTTATGAGGAATCCAACAGGAATTCTGATAGTTTACATAACTTATAATATAAAGAAATATCAAAGAATTCAGAATTGGAATATGATCATTGCAAATTTAGCTACACATAATTAATATTGATATTCAGGATTTGGTGTATTTATTTTGAATAAATGCCTTTATTTTAAGTCAATTTTTGTTTTTTAATAATTCTGGATTCCATTATTTTCATATTAATAGTTCACATTCAGCACGTTTGGGCGGTCGGTGATTTTTTATGTGATCAGCAAAAAACTTTATGACGACATTTTTCTGCTCCTCGGTCCAAGGAGTTAATATTCTTGTTTTTTTTCATTTTTTTAATCCTCGTTTCTTGTATGGTTTTCATTTTTCTTGCTGGTATCATTTCGAAGATCGCATCTTCTACTTCAGTTTCTACAGATATAGTAGCATCGTTGCAGAAAGGTGTTATATCTTCAGTGCCGTCCAAGTCTTCGCCATCACTTTCCTCGGCGGACAAAAGATCTTCATTTAGATTAAGATTTATTTTATTTTATTATGTTGAAGATTATGTTTATGTCATCATTTAGTATATTATATAAAACAATAAGTATATACATAATATACACAATACGAATACAATTATGTAGAAATGTTAAATTTCATTGTAAGTACTGACAGTTTAAAATACATAATACACATTAAATGCAAATTAGAAAACGTAACGTATGTCTAAAAAATTTTCAGAAAAATAAACGAAAAGAGAAATATCGAGATTATTAGTCAAAGTTTATTATTACATTTTAAGTGTAATAGTACCTACGTTACTCTTATATTATTATTATTAATAATTAGCATGACAGATAAAGGTTCATTTTCTTATATTTGACGTAACTTGGTTTTTGCACCGTCCATCAAGCTTTGCACCGTAGCACTATGACTTCCCGGATTTTACGAAATATCCTGCGTCTTAGTAATTCATTTTAATTTTCCAACCCCCATCATAAACCTTTCTGCTCAATAGAGACCATAAGACCATAATTATTGAAAGAGTTTCGCTGATGCACATTTCTAGGGTTGTCTATTTTGGGAACAAAATTGATTTCTCGTCGTTCTTCAAGTTCAGGTACTATGATACGTTGCTAGCTCAGAACAAAATGTCATTTGGTCATTGATATGATAAAAAATTTGTTTCGTGAAGCATCGTTTATTATCTGCATTGATAGCTTCACCGTGAATATGGCGAACATTCGGCTGGGAAACACTCAGATAAGGCACATGACACCAAGATTTTGTCCAAACTTGAGTTTTCCTTTGAACTTGCATCTGAAGCTTCGTGTCCATTATCAGTATACAAATTATACTCAATTGAGACCCCACAGTTAGAAAGCCAGAAATAGTTTTCATATTCAATAGCGATAACTTTGCCAGAAAATAGATACGTCTTAAAGCATTCCAACGTCTGGGATTTTTTTCTCGTTAATTAAGACCACTTGTAGAGAGGGTTCTGCTAGCACTTGAATGTGAAACATGGAATCTTCGAGATTATATTAATTTTTATATCATAGGTAACTGAAAAGTTGTGGAAATTAATTTTGATAGTTTGACAAAAGGCAGCTATAAATCAGAATATTTTGAATTTAATTTGTTAAATATTGCATATTTGTGTATCAATGCTAAAATAGTGAATATTTTTGTAAGTAATTAAGTACGCCAAATTGATGTTTTTTTCACAGGTCTACGGAAAAAAAAATATTTTTCATCGTTTCACTGTCTTTTCACTGTCGTTTCTAGAATTTAAATTATTCGATATAAAATAATTTCAACCTGTGAACGAGAATAATAAATAATGAAGGTAGTATAACATACATATAATTTATTACTACTTACAGGTGACATTATTTGTCATATGTATGCAATAATCGGACGAAAATGCTATAAATATATAAACATTTTTAAGTGCAATTGCTGAAATATGTCAATTTTTATGTCAATTTTCATGATGCCATGCTCGAGTAATCGTAGGCGATTTCTTGCATATTATATTTTGTAGTCATTAATAGTTATTAAAATCAATGTTTTAAAAATAAGTATTTACCCAAATAAACTAAATGTTTTTATAACATGTGATACACACAAATACAATGTTTTATTACAATGCTTATTACGTTTTACTCAATTTGAATGAATTTTGTATTAAAAAAATACTATAAACAAAACTACTCTGTGAGTGATAAAATATACTCATTTTCTTCTTGCAACTCGTGAAAAAAAATGTGGCATTGTCAACAGTGTGAACCGCAATTTTTTGTATTTCATTTTTCATTTTACTAATGGTTTATCAGCAAAAAAATAAAATGAAGTATGTGTAAAAAGAGTAAAACATCGGTGGGATTCTATTTTATTCACCATAAAAGGGGACGATATTTTAGAATGAATACTACAAATTTGTAGTGGACAGTTTTCACTAAAGTGTCATATTTTTTTAAGCGATTGATTTTCAAAGGTAAAGCTCTGATACTTGTATCCGAATCATACATTTTAGGCTAATTTTGCAGTGCGCGCAAGCGGTCGAACTCCTCTGACAGCGATAATACACACGAGAGCATAGTTGCCAATTCTTCGGATGCCGGATTGCGTGCGCCATACAAGTTGAATATACAAGTGTATAATATTAGAGCGAAGGTGGCGCCTCTGGTGTAATTTTTCTCAACTACAGCTTTCAAATTGGCATCATTTTGGCGTCCAAGCGAATATTTGATATAACGTTCCCGTGATCACGTAGATACGGAAAATCGAAAAAACATGGAAACAATTTGGCGTCCGTATATCGGACGCCGGATTACGCGGGGACGCCGAAATTATGGTAAATCGACAATGTACGGACGCCGAAATGATAGCGGGATGTATATATATATATATATATATATTTCAGATGGAATAATATTATTAAGATAATATTATTAGAATTATTAGGAAATTATTAGATTGAATAAAAAATATATAAATACTTCTGCTGATATTTGAATCGATAAAGATTTTGCAATCATAGGCCAAATTAATGAAAATATAAGCAAGCAACAATTTGTGTCAGAACTAGAAATTTTGAAGAAGAAGTGGGAAAATCAGGATAGCGGGGAAATTCCATCGACTGCACTAATTGCTCTTGAACATTGTCCATGCTATATACATACATATATACATATATATATATATATATATATATATATATATATATATCAATACCTTTTTACGAATTTTGGCCACCTTACCCATTTCTGTTGCTTCATTAGAGAAAAGTTCTTCGGCTTTGCAACGTTTAAAATCTCCGACAAGATCTACAATGTGCGAAGATAGGCTAGTAGTACTGGCATTACTACATTTCCACAGAGACATATATATATATATATATATATTAATGTAGAAAATATATATATATATATATATATATATATATATATATATATATATATATATATATATATATATATTAATGTAGAAAATATTATAAATAGATTTGCTACTACGGGAGTCAAACGTAATTTGGAATTTATTGTCTAAAACTTGGTTATTTACTTTTATGTGTTTATTATGTGATAGTAATTGAGATTAAAACATGGTTGAAAAATAATAGTTTTTTTATTTCAATTTATTGCCCCTTATTTATTTAAGTTTAGAGGGAAAGGTGGTTAGGCAAAAAAATCTGCATTATCTCAAATGAATAACATTTTTTTTTTTAAACTGAAAAAAATAAAAATAATAAATTGAATGAACTTTCTTTTAAAGTGCTTAATTATGTTCTAAAATTGTAGATATAATGTACAGTTTCTTATTATTTTCTATGCGTTGTTTTATCTGTCCCCTGTGTGATATGCATTTCACACTTCTAATAAAATTTATAAATCACGTTATCTGGTTTGCCTGTTTATTTTTTTGTTTAGTAATATCATTGATTATAATATCCGTATCATGACCGAGCCTTAATTGAACAATTTGAATTGTCCGTAACACTAATTCCGGGGTTCTTGCTCTTGTCGAGGTGGAAACGTGTTTGACGTTTATTTTAAAGTGAAATATTCAATGTAGACCAAAGAATATACTAAAGAAAGAAAGGGCATGAGTGTGTTTATCGGATGTACCGTCTCAGCTGCGCCCACTACAGTGCCGACCGTTAACTAATTGGGTTCGGAACTTGGATAGGGGTAAATATCTGTACTACAGTTCTGAATTGTGTTGAAATTAATATTCATTATCAAATTAGTAACTTGTTTAAAAAATTAAAAGACTATTTTTTTAAACAATTTACTAATTTCGTAAACCACTTTTTTGTTTGGGGAGGATAGAAATAGTGCAAGTGTATACACAATTAATTTATTTGCACAGATTGTACACAATACAATTATAATACAAATTACATCTAATTACAAAACATAAACAATACTTGACTACAATATGAATAGACTAATACCAACAATCCTTTTAAAGTAACACATGTTTCGATATTTATATCTCACCAGTACGGCTTTACCTTAATATAATTCTAAGTTGACACAATAAATTTAAAAAAAAATAAACAAATGTAAACCAACACACTGAACATTGAATATGACTAATTTAATAACAATATTATAATGGAAATGGAAAAACTTTATCTATTGCTGCACATACTTTTACCTTCCCTATATAACATCAAAACACAATTGTACAAATCAGACTAACTAATTGCAATTTCAATACATGTGTCAATTCACAGTAGGTTAGTTAATTTTTTAACAGACTCTACATACATATTTTTTTCCGTTGGCCTAATAGAATTTGTCGATTCACACCAATTCGTTTCAAAATTCCAGGCTGCGTTGATCGTCTTATTTTAACTATAGGACTATCTGCAAAAAATGAAACAATAAAATTATATACACACTCAAATACATTATGCTACCAAATAACTACATATGTTACACAAGACATTGTTATTTCCTAGAAGAGGGACAATTGATAACATTGTTATCATTAAAGTTATATTTTGCTGAATTCAATAGCTGGTATTCGGCGATGAGGCTCAGGTGAGACAATTCCAAGTGGTGGTGTTGTATCGCGCAATAGTGAAACAGGCTGTGGAGCTATGCTAGAAGTATTTTCCGTTTGCATATGGATATTGTGTAGTGACGATAAATTTTAGGAACCATATTTCAATTTAGAGATTTCCTCTCAGGCGTTGCATATTGACAGGTCTCAAAACGAGCATCGCAAACACGATAATGTATGAGAGTATTATGACCATTTCCAATTAAATGTGGATTTTTGGCTATTTCGACCCATTTCGACATTCATTGAAGATTACTCGGGAAGAAATGCAAACGTATGTTTCGATCAGAAATGTTTCATCCACAACCAAGAATCGCACATTTTTTGTTAATTGGGAATTGCGAATTCATCTGAATAACAAAAACATTTTATATCGCAAGTTATTTATTAAAATATGTATGCCATAATACATTTACTACCACTCAATAATAGTTATTTAAGCATTAAGGGAGGTAAGTATTGTTTACCAGTCGAGGACAAGTTTGCGCCCTAGCGACAGCGAGGGCTGGCAATAAAGTCCGAGACAGGTCAAAACCTACCTCTCGAATTGCTTATAACTGTTTTTCCACTCCTGAAGTTGGTCTAATTGATTGTGTTTGATTAATTTATTTGCGCAACTTGAACAAAATATCCGTGCGGCTTTGGTTGCTAAGACTATTTATCAAACAAAGTGTGAGTGTCAGAAATTGCATTCGTTCAGTTGTAAAATGAATTCCAATGAAAATAAACAAGAAATGGCTATTGAAGAGGCTGCAGATGCTGCCTGTTCCTTCATACTGTAGGAGAAGTCGAATGGGCGTTATCAAAATTCGTATAAGTGTTTTAATGAGTGGTGACAGAGAAAGAATGCTACAGAAAACTTTTTACTTACTTCCCTGAGGGAGGTAAGTATTTACTTACCTCCCGTTGTTCATAGTAACCAAAGCTTTATCGGTAAGTGGGGCTTACTTCCATCAAATCAATGTTACAACAATGTACTTACCATGTAGGGAGTGGAAAAATATTATTATTAGTATTATTAGGAAATACACAAAGTTGTTCAGAACGCCAATGGTCAAATTAATCGCCAAATTGCCAAATTTATGTACCAATTTTAACTACATACTACAGTGCACCCCTGGCATTTCTCTCAATTGCATTAATGGTTCGAACTTTCCGAGTGTTTTCTAGTCACCGACGGATGTTGAAACACAAATTAAACTACTCCGTTGATGTTTCAATAGTTGTTTATTTAAGTATGAACTGGATGATACAATATATCTGGTGCAGTGTTGGAATGTTACTTATAGTTTTGAAAGATTACACTTTAGTGTCCGAAGATTGAATGTAACTAAGGTTGAGTTAGACTGTGTAGTGTTGAACGATTAAAACATAACGGTTCGTTTGGAAGATTGAATATGACTCTCGATTATATTTTCGGATCCCTCAGCCCTGGGTTTGACAAACTGCCATTAGGGCAGACCAGAACCTTGAACGCATTAGCGAACAAACAAGTTAATTATTAATTGAGTAGTGGATTGATGATGTCATAAATAAAACACTAGGTTGATTTAGATTAACGGATTTATTGATAATAACTGGAACAATTGTTTCGCCATATCATTATTAACGAGCCTCATGAAACCACTTTGTGCCGAAACAATTGTTGGTTATTAGCAATTTATCTGTGAAACTCAACAACCTAGTATTTTATTTACCAATTCTACAAATTTACAGGTAGCGAATGTAGTTTTATACTTACGATTAATAATTATAAGAGCAGGTAAGTTCAATAATAGCTTTGAAAAGCTTCGAAACAATGTGTTAGCAATGGCGTCTGTTCGCAAAATTCTCTGACAATGGCGTGTGATGTGATCAGGCGTGATTGACGATCTCACGTGACTCATATGCGCATGCGCGTCAGTGTCACTACGTCACTAACATTATAGGTGTGAAAATGTTATGGAACCCGTGGGGACATCAGTCCACACGTGTGACAATCCTCCGGCACTCATGGTGACATCTATAAACTAAACTGGGGACCTTTACGAGGGGACCGGGGGTCCCATATGCTTGGCAACCGCCTGATGTAGACAAACAACAGCAACGGCAGTTGTTATAGATAAAAAGGTGATACGATTTTCACAATATAATGTGATTTATTGATATTTGAAATAAAATAATGATACAGACGAGACTTACAGTATGAAGTAATAGTATATTACGTAACGAGAGTTGTAAGAAGCATATTACGCACTTAGAGAAATTTTATGTACAGAGTCGCGCAGCGGCGATGTCTTATAGTAGACTGTTATAGTAAATTTGTCTGCAATTGCGCAGTCGTAATTATGAACAATTTTGAACAAATTGATACATTTTTTTTTGTCAGATGCTCATGGCAATATTTAATATTGACCATCATATGACTACTTTGACAATTAAAAACTAAATGTCACAATGTTGCCAATGCTCATACAAATAATTTCCCTAGTGACCTTCATTACATAACACAGTTACGTTATAACTGTTATACTATAACGTTATAACGTTTAGACATTCTCATAATGTCTCGTAATTCCCACTGTTACAAGTAACTTACCGGACTTGTAACGTAAAATACTATGACTGGATCACATTCTAAGGTCAGATGCAGTTATGTCATAAATATATCTAACATTGAAATGCGATGCTGTCAAGATTGATACGCAATATGCAATACATCTGACCTACCTATTTTCGTTTTTTCTTCATAACTCTGATATAAAACAATTTTTATTTACAATAACACCCGTAACATAAGTTTTGGGATTTTTTTTGTAGGCTTTACATAACATAGTAAAACCATTACGACTGGTCAACTATGGAGATACATGATGCTAGGGTCTTGTCAATTTGTTTGACATTTCACATTTTCGCCTGACCTTTGCGCAATGGTGTATAAAGTAGATATTCCAAAGTCCATCTACAACTTAGTTGGACGGCTGCCAAAACTAAATATAGTGAACATTTTTGGTGAGAAAATATTTCGAAAAAAATCGGATGGCGTATCCTCGATCTCTTTTTTTAAGACCATCTCAATGGTGAAAACAAAAATTGGCTATCGTCTTTCGTTTTGAAGTTATGGCCAAATACTCATTATTTTCCATTTTCGATTTTTATCAATATTTCATTTATTTCTCATTTTATTAAAATAAGAATTACATGTTCTTGAGGCACTTTTTTACGGTGAATTGAATAAGTTTAACAGAATTTTAATATATTCGTTAATAAACAAGATACAATACAAAGTTGTGTTTTTTTAAATACAAGTCGTAGTTGGCTTTGGCCTTAATAAATAGGCTATTTTTTTCTCTTTTCAATGATATATCACATGTGAATGTTATAATTGCATTTTTGTTAAAATCTATTAAAATTGTGTCAACACGTCATATATTCTCTTATTGGGCATCTGGTAGTAGGCTTGTATGGTTTGGAGTAAATTTATTTATTGAAAATGCACAAATTTACCATCTGTAAATTACAAAATACCTTGTGAATACAATATTGTATATGTTAGAAAGGTTTATTAAATAAATAACAATTATCTTATTTCCTAGGGAATATTACAGGCTCTATCATCTAAAAGGCAGACAACCCAATAAATTGATTTTTCCAAGATTAAAAAAAAAACCTTCAATGAAGCATTGAAAAGCATAGACACAATATTTAAATTACAATAAATGTTCCAATTGATATCCATTATTCAAAATGCATATATTGTATCTTTTAATAACACTTCTGTAAGCAATATGAATGTGAACATTTGAAATTGAATTTATACAATCTATAAAATGTTGTCGTAAATTATTAATATCATCATTTCTCATTTTATATCATTTATGGTTCTATATCTTGGTCGTTCAAATGGTGTCTTTTTCAAATAATGTATGGTCTAAATTTTATATTTTTTCAAAATTCTAAGTGCTCGATTCTTCGAAATTCCGGATTAATCCTCAATATGCCGGCTGGAAATTGCTGGATGCACTATTACATCTAAAATTACATTAGTAGCAGTTTCTTCGGGGTCTACTATATAGTAAGACCTTGATTTTGGCTACTTGAAAGATCCGTGGTTGATAAGATTTTCTTTTAGTGTTTGAAATATTGATTTATCCGGTTGTTTTATTTCCGGATAGCGATTAAAATATGTTTCTATGTCAATTAGTGATTTGTTATTGCTTTGAATAAAGCACCTAACATATCAAATATTTCATAATTTTCGTACGACATTGTTAAACACTTCGAAATATAAAGATCACGTCGAATGTGTTAGCTTTGACGTATGACGTTTTGAAAGAATTTTAATAGATTTCAACAAAAATGAAGTTATAACATCCACAGGTGATACATTATCGACAAGAGAAAAAAATAACCTATTTATTAAGACCAAAGCCAACTACAACTTCTATTTAAAAAAACACAACTTTGTATTGTTTCTTGGTTATTAACGAAGATATCAAAATTCTGTAAAACTCATTCAATTCACCGTAGAAAAGTGCCTCAAGAACATGCAACTCGTATCTTAAAAAAATGACAAATAAAAAAGAAATAAATGAAATATTGATAAAAATCGAAAATGGAAAATAATGAGTTTTTGGCCATAACTTGAAAACAAAAGATGATAGCCAATTTTTGTTTTCGCCATTGAGTTGGTCTTGTAAAAAGAGATAGAGGATACGCAATCCGATTTTCTCTATCTCTTCTAGTTACCGAGATCCCCTATAGAAACATCCAAATTGGGTCACCCTGTACATTGGATAATTTGGGAATGTGAAGAGGTAATTCCATGTATAAAACTATCAAAAATAGGCCGTCCTCGGCAGTTAACAGAACAAGTCAATAGACTAACCGTGCAATCCAAAAACACCATGTGTCGACGTATTAAAGCCGGGCAACAACCAGAAGTTCTGGCAAATTGTGCGGCTGTACATTTGGGACATTTCTTACGTTTTCTATATTTTAGGTCTTTCTTGCGAAATATCGACAAATTGTAGCAATCGAAACATAGAACCGATGGGCAAGTTTACCTGTGGACATACCAATGGTGATTTTGGATTGGATCACGGTTAGTTAATTGACCCGAAGTTCTGTTAACTACTGTGTATGGTCTGTTTTTGGTAGGTTTAGACATGAAATTCTATCTTCGCATTCCCGAATTGTCCGATATATAGTATTTTTGGAAAAAAATTGTGCCCACAAGAAATGTTCCCTATATTTAGTTTTTAGCAGCCGTTAGTTTTAGATGGACTTTCGAATATCTACCTTATATAAGGTGACCAGGGGGGAGGGGGGGAGTGTTAAACAGAACGCAAAACGCAAAATATATGATATTATTCAGTTTAAGGTTTTTTCCATAAATCAGTTATGTATTTAAGGTTGTTATATTTATTTACTGGTAAAAATTCCTTAACACCCTACGGGTATACTAAGGATCTGATTATAATAATAATAACTCCCTGGTCAAAAAATATTTTTATTTCATTTTATTATTTATTTTATTTATTTCGCCTGACTAGTTCGATTTTTTAAAACAACCATCAGCAGAGTCATGATATATATATTTTGATATGTAAACATCTTGATCCTGTTTTTATGATAAATATTTGTTATTAATTTGAATTTTACTATAACTATGAACTAATAACAAATATTTATCATAAAAATAAGATCAGGATATATACATATCAAAATACATATCATGCCTCTGATTATGGTATTTTAAAAAACCGAAAATAGTCAGGCGAAATGAAATAAATAATTAATAAAATAAAATAAAAATATTTTATTTACCAGTAAGTACCAAATAATAATATAACAACCTTAAATATAATATTATATTAAATATATTTTTTTAATTAACTTTAAGGTTTTATCCATTGATTGTCATTACCTCCCGCTTTTCTTTCCATTCATTAAATTCGGAAAAGACTTTTTCATAATGTTCACAGGGCTTCGCATGCAATAATTAGACAGTTGACTATTCAGCTTCCTGAAAGATTACCTCAGGAACAAAATCGGTTTCTTGCATTTTTCACCAACTTAACAAGTTTTCACAAATTGAGTCGATAAACAATCGAAACTAAAAAGCAACCATTCAACACCTCCCAATATTTTTTTAATTAATTTCAATTATTTTAACGTTACAGCCGCTGTCAGAGTGAAATAACAAATCATTTTGATGAAATATGATTCTAAATGACTGTCATTGTGGATAAAACGTTCTATTGTATTCGGGTTTTAGTTTTTTTTTAAACATTGCGGGACGCGGGATAACTTTCTAATAATCGGGACTGTCCCGCCAAAATCGGGACGTCTGGTCACCTTAACTTTATATGCCATTTGCAAAGGTCAGGCGAAAATGTGAAATTTCAAACAAATTGACAAGAGCCCTAGCATCATGCTTCTCCATAGTTGACCAGACTTAATGGTTTTACTATGCCACGTAAAGCATTAAATTTTTTTTCCAAAACTTATGTAACAGGTGTTATTAGGACACTTTTCACATTCTACAATTTGTGCCATAGGCTTCTGAGGTAATATCAAATTGTGATAAAGCTGTAAGTTCAGTTCACTGTCGACATATATTACGTATGCCTCGATTGCTTGAACACCGTTTGTAAATTCATGTACAGCTGAATTTAAAAAAAAAACGGGAAATCAAATTTCTCCCAACGTAAATTTAGTTTTAAGTATTTGATAGGTGCTGTCTACTTGACAGTACCTATCAATTTTTTTTATCAAAATCATTTTTATTTAGATATATGGGTAATAACTAATAAACGTAATAATTGTTAATATCACCCATTATGGTATTATGTAGGTCCGACTGTCTCTGCATCATTTTGTTGCAGAGTATTAAGAAATATAATTTGTTCAAACTTAACTGATTTATTTAGAAACTGATAAACCGTTAAATAATTCTAACCTATTTCTAAAAACCATTTACAAACTATAACAAAAGTGGAAAATGAATGTGTAATTGTGTTTGACATTTTCCGTTTTTTTTTTTAATTCAGCTGTATGTATTTGTTTTATCGTTCATTTTGGAATCAAGTTTACATTTTTTTTAAATACAGGGTATAGGGTTGTATGTAGGTGTGCCAATTTTGTTAAATTAGAGTAGGTGAATAATTTTTCTACAAAAATGCATTTGTTTTGCCTACTTGTGGTAATACTTGTTATAGCTATAACTGTTTTATTTGTAAAAATAAACTTAATAAACCTTATAGCGCAAATAGTCATCAGAACGATTTTTAGATGGACTCATAAACGTTTTTGTATTTAAAAAAGCAATAATATTTCCAAAATTACATGTATAGGAATTAAAACCAATACATGATAAAAAGTGTTCCAATGAAAATCGCATATTTCAGTTTTGTCGCAGTGTCGTGTAAACCATCAACTGTTGTATTACTTATACCATCTATACAAGTACTTCTTGAGGTGCTGAATATCTCACTACCTATGTTTGATCGTCTACGAGATCCTAATGCATACGTTCCGTACTTCAAACACCCTACGAAATGGTCTGAACATAAAGACACAAAATTAGTACTGTTTAGAACTGTATGTAACCGTTGGAAGACTAGACCACTGAACGATTGCTTTCTAGTTTTTATTTTATTTTAATCAAAAACCTAAGAAAGTAGGAGCTCGAGGTGCGATGCTATTTTCTGATGCTGCCGCAGAATGTAAAATTTCAAGAGATGTTAAAACCTGTCAAAGGGTCAAACGAAGTGAATAACTTGCTGAAATTTCCATTTATTGAATTAAATTGCACGTAATTATAAAAAAGTACGTACTTATTCCACAAGGCACATACTGCAATAGTTGAAATTGAGTTTCTGAGTGATTACATTGTATTAAAGAGATTCACATTTGTAAATGTCTTCAGGGGTCTAAAACAGTTGTAATTTAGCAATTACAGGTCTGACCGTTAGTCCTCAATGCGTAACACACACATACCCACACACTACATATATGACGTAGCACAGTTTACGGTGGGGACCTCACGACTCACCTGTCTACCTCAAGAATACAAATTGTTCCCAGAGTTAGCATTCAAGAAGCCGAAGACTTTCATTCCAGTACAGACCGCGAACGCGCGCGTATTACCGCTCTGCTCTACGGAACGGTTATTCAGTGTGATGGCCTAATGGATTCATCGGTTTGCAGGTGGTTTCGAAAGTGATTTTGTGAATTGTATGTGTTGTAACTATGCTGCCTAGGAAATGTGCGCCAAATAACCAGTGGCTCTGTGTTTTTGTGATAGTTTTCATTGGATTTTTTCGCTGTGTCCGCTCACAAGGTAAGGCCCGATATTCACTTCTTCGGGTTTAAATGCTGCAAAAAAAGTTACCTTTGGCGTCAAATTTAACATTCCCTTTTTCATAATACTGGCAAGTTGAATTGCAATCGCCATCGAAAATGAAACTCACCGCAAACCTTGAATGGTTAACCTCGCCCGCTCGATATATTTAAAAATAAAAAGTACCGCCTCAGGCTTTTACAATTTCATTTCTGGTTTGAACTTGTAGGTGAATAATATTCACTACTATAGGTATTACATATAGCGCATATAGTAAATTATAATAATCAACAAATTGGTTTATAATTCACAAAACAGCAAAATTTGGCACCTTTATAACTAAACCATAAATATTTTTTTGTTATGGAATTTGTTTGTATTTAGAAGCCTATCTGAAAAATAAACAGCAGGTATAAAATTCTAGTGTGTTTAATAATCATGTGTACTTATCCTTCTTTGGACCAGATCGTAGTCTCAAGTTATCTTTGGTTTTGCTATTGGGTAATATGTATTAAAAACAAAGCGATAGATAGCTTGTGTAAAGGCACCGAATAAATGATAAAAACGAACTAAGCCAAGTACACAAAAAAGTATAACTTTTGGTTAAAAAACATAAATTTTAAAGTAAAATATAGGGGCTATATTTTAAAGCGTTTAAATTACCTAACATTAATACACGAAATCATACAAATAACTTCCAAATATTGAAATTCAGAAGATTACACTTTTTAGTTAAAAATTAAAAAAAAATTAAGTTTACCAATCAATATTTCTTGGGTGAAACCAAAAACCAGTGCAATTTCAACTTTTTCTGAAAAATAAGAAATTAGCACAAAGTATTAGCCAGTAGTTGTTCTTTCAGTTGATAAAACCTAATTGCAGATTTATTTGATATTTCTGTAAAAACATTCTGAGAAATTGTGTATTCGCGTATGATGTATGTGTAAAATTACAACGTTCAAATGCTCAACTGCAAAATTTACAATACATTTTTGGAGCTACACAATTTTCTGGTTTCACCGACGATTTGTCGTTTGAACTTTTATATGTAAGTATAAAAAGTGTTGCTTGTCATAGAAATTCTTAGTTAAATACCAACTAAAAATGTCAAGGTGTTACATATACAAAATTCCATACAACAACATGAAATGGACGTTCAGGAAATGTAAGTACATTTCAGGTCTATTTTTTTAAGGTTTCGAGGATTCTTAGTCTAAGATTCCTCGAAATCTTCGGCAGTTAACAGTTATTGAAATATTCGCAATAATCTATCCACTTCAGCTGGTTAATATCAGCCAAATATTCAGTAGTAAAAATATTAAGGATAGCATGCACGAGGGGTATATCGAGGACTATTTCCCGACAAAAATTTCATGCGAAATAGGAATTTCACGATATGAATAATGAATTACCAGAAATAATTACTTGTGTCAGTGGAACCACTACTTATAGCAATTGCACTTTCAATAATAACTATAATTATTATGGTACCAATTGTAATTTAAATCAATAATTGTATTTCGATAACAATAGCCCAAATGTTTTTAAAATATAAAAAATATTCACTTAATGCACCATGAAAATACCCGGGTATTTTCATGCTGCATCAAATACTCGGTGGTATTCGTTCGTTGCTAGGTGATTTCTGGAATACATATTACTATCATTAGTTACAATCTCGTTGAAATTTTTGGAGGCAAATAGTCAAAGAAAATTTCAGAAAAAAATCAGCTCAAAAGCTTAAACATGAACATTAGTTAAGTAGAGAGGGCATAGCCTGATAGACAGACAGGATTCACTTCGAAAACCATGTTTTCTGACTCTCTGAAACCTGAAAACGAGTATTGTGGAAATACACATAAACCTCAATTTCAAAAAAATTCATGATAGGTACCTACCTACAAACCTACCTTATTTTACTAGTTTCCGAATTAAAAAGAAATCTCCAGTATTTTACTCCAGTATTTCCAGTAATCTCTAGTATTTTACTCCATTTCATTAAACTTTCTGAGAATATGATATGGAAGTTCTGAAAATTTGACTAATTTCGAATTTAAAAAAAAAAACTCCAGTATTCTACTCCGGTATTTCCAGTAATCTCCAGTATTTTACTTCATTTCATTAAACTTTCTGAGAATATGATATGGAAGTTCTGAAAATTTTACTAATTTCGGAATTATTAACACTAAGGCTTCGGGTACGATACCAGCGGTGAGCGGAAAACTTAAAGCGTCAAGTTTGCCCAGCACGTTTGCGTTCAAAACGTGAACAGAACGTTTATTTTATCGCTCTGCCGCTCGCAGCAGCCGCTCACCGCCCGTATTGTACCCGAGGCCTAAGATTCCACGAAGTACTCGACAATTGCATTTATAGACTTTTATAACAAAAATGCGTATGAATGTAAACGATTGAACGTTTAACTCCGTTGCTTTAATTATATTTTCAAATTCATAATATTTTCGAAAACTATTAATTGTAATATCAAATATTGATATCCATATATTAAGATGTTATATTATGTAGACCTATTAATTTTAACTAAAAATACATGATTTATGCAAAAATAGACTAGAAAGTATATAAAAAAAAATTGTAATAGAAAATTTAAAATGAAATAAAAATTTCATTATCTAATTTTAAAATTAATTATTCATTGTGTTATTATCAATTATTTATTCTATTGTTGACGATTATCAAATTCAAGTTATAAATATTATCATTAAAACATCGAAATGTTTTATAATAAATATTATTTATCATGGAAATTTTCGTTCATGCAAAAATTTTCTACACATTGAAATAACATTTTTAGAATCTTGAAAAATTCATCCAAATTTAATAATGTATACTTACTCTAAAATTGAAAAGATTATAAGATTGGTTACAGGTAGAATATTGAACACACTAACAATAACTGCTTTGTGATTATACAACAATAGCTGAGGGTGATTTTTTAAAAAGTTCCGGATGTCACAGAAAAAAAGGGCAAAATTAAAAACTTCTGAACGCATTAATTTTTATTTTGAGGGGGACATGTTTTGACGTACCTACTGTTTGTTGACATGTGTGCCATTTTACTCCACCCTCCCCAACAAAAAAAAAGTGTGCAGATGTATTTCTTCCATAAAGACCTTTCAAATGGGGTATCACAAGATGGGTAATCCCATTTGAAATTTTGAACAGGTGCTTATAGAGGTGGGGAGGGGGAAACTGATACACATGTATTGTTTTGGCATTTACCTTTTTTTTATTTTTTCCAAAACAAATCGACAATTTTTTTTCATTGCGCCACTAGAATAGGTTATGTTTAAGCTTAAAATGAGCAAAAATCGATCGACGTGTTTTTTTTGTTTTATCAAGTTTGCATTCAAAAGTTATTGAGACTGGCTGGTTTTGAAATATACACCCGGTATGTACAAAGTGGCGGATTTCTCATTGTCCAGCTTATATCTGTTGAAATATTATAGATACAAAAATAGTTTTAGAAGAGACTGGTCACACGTAACCCGGTCTCCAACATGGCTCAAAAGCGTATATTTTAGACCTAGCCGGTAAAGTGATTATTTTCTAGGCTGAAAGAAGAAATGGACAGGAGAGCGAAAAATGACTTGACCATTCTTGGTTTACATATTATTCTTCATCCTAGACAAAATGATATCCAAAATTGTGCAAAAGGAACTACACCATGGGCTAGCACCTCATCGATATCCTACACGATAAATAAGCTAAAATCACGTGTTTGCTATATCTAGTTACGTTTTTAGCATTACACCAATCCATAAATATTATTTTTAATTGAAGCGCGTATTTTTTCCTCGACTTCGCAGGTATCAAATTTATCGAAAACTTCCTGAGATTTTTCGTTGATTTCAGGTGGAACCTGAAAGTATTACTTCAAATCAGATATGATACTATAATTAAATAAACAGAGCACTAATCCAGGTTAATATTTTAACATTGACGGAGCTGTCAAGAATATCAACAAAAAAATAATTGGCGAATGTTTTGCCGGGCTAGCCTTACAACGTATACTTACATGCCTCTATGGAGATGGTAAAATTATATTTTCTTATTATGTAGGATGAAAAATAAATATAATTTCCATAGCTTACCCATTTTCCGGACAAATGTCTATCTTTGTTTTTATTTAATGGAATACCCTGTATACTAGGTGTTCAAGATAAGGACAAGATAAGGATAAGATAAGGCCATATAAAAATATAAAGTTGATGATGATTTCGATGATATAAACGTTGTCTTCTAGAGCAAAAAAAGTGGCAATGAGAAAGTGCCTTTTGTTTTTTTATACCTTTTCAAATTATTTCAGCAAAACATAAAAACGATATCGCAAAATTTCGGATTTTGTCGAATATCTCCGGAAGTAAGCGGAATTTCCTGGTTTTCTCAATAGAATATTACTGACCACTAAATTGCGCAACTTTTTTTCTAATTTAACTGCTTTTATTACTATTACGGTTTCCGAGATCCCCATGCTGTTGATCCTTATCTTGGACACCCTGTATACAGGCAGAGTTTTTTCATTTTAAGCATTTCGATCTCGAAAACCATAAAACATAGAGATTCGGTTAAATGAGGAAAGAGTTGTAATTTTAAGACCTCATGCAAGATATGCTTTTGTTTTTTGAAAAAATAAACATAGTTTTTCAGATGTAACACAAACTTTAAATACCACTTTAAATAGCAGTAATAGTTGGCTTAGACATTTTTAAACAGGACAAAAGCATATCTTGCATAAGCTCTTAAAACGACAACTCTTGCCTCATTTATCCGAATCTCTATCTCTTATGGTTTCCGAGATCCCAATGCTTAAAATGAAAAAAAGCTCACCCTGTATTTTACAGAATCAGATTCTAAAATAAATTACCTTTACAATGATGCATCACAAGTAAAATTTTTCTTCTAAATTATGCTCATTATTTTAAAATGCTGAATTATCATACTCGGCTGTGGTATTATTTTGTTTATCTATGACTTATAAATAATACATTCATTACGTACGTAATTATGGTAATATAATGTACTTTATTATACAACAGGGGCTGTATAACGATTTCATTATACGACAGAGGTTGTATTGCAATCCCTTCATAACAATTGGTTTCTTATTGACAAAAATTTGTTTATAAGAATGGTTTTATTTATCGTCATAGATAAAACGACGTATTTGACTCGCACATAATAGCTATAAATCACTCGGGTGATTATACACTCGCCTCCGGCTCGTGTATAATATTCGTTTTCGAAAAGTATAGACTACATTATATGCTCTTAATATGCTTATAAATAATATACTATTATTGAAAATATCTGTTAAATCTGTTTACATCAGCAAATACTTGTCAAATCAGATATAAATAAGTGTTTATTAGTGTAATTGTCCTTAGTTAATTAATATAAATTAATAATGAATACCTACATAAATAACGAAAAAGATGATGAGCTGGGTTGTTTTATACTAATATAATAATTTGCAAACTGGCAGTAAATTATAAAAATACACTTATAATAAACGCACCGTAACTACCAGTATAAGTTTTGAATTGATATTATTGTTAACAATTAGCATAAAAGTTATAATAATAAATACACGTAGCTGCCAACAATAATTGTTTATTAATAAAATTGTTAATAGTTAGTTGATATAAAAGCAAAGTGAACAATTTGCACTAACTGCAATTGATTATTATCTACTTGAGCCTTGATTACTGTTATCGAAAATTACCGTTTGCAACCAAAAGGATGTGATTACAAATTATAATTCGGTTGATTAATATACAGCGTATTGCATTACAATTAATAATACGTCTAACAGCTAATTAGCGAAAGATTCAAAATTTCAGAAAACAGAAACCTTGATTTATTGTTGAAATGCATTAGAAACTTTTCAATTAGTCGCATATCTGACCAAACATTTATCTATAATATCTGATCTATGCAATTACCTCTATGTTTCTTATTCTTACGCTGCTAGTCCACTGATTTAGGAGCGAATTTAATCTCCAAAGATGCGTTGTATCTACATTAAGTGTCATCATGGCAAAAATAATTCAAATATATCTAATAAGCAAGTATAACTCATATCAATAAATTAATTATATTTGGACGTTACTTTTTGAAAGTCCATATGGATTACTTCAGTAATATTTTTGTAGCACTTTCAAATATTTATTTATTTTATATTTTCTACTGCAATGTTTCGCCACACTGTGGCTTCTTCAGGCGAATAATCTTGATTTACGGTTAATTTTTTACTGTTGGCATTTCTGTCATATATCATCAGTTCGAGGAAGAGTTTAATTCATACGGCCAATAAAGGACAATAACTAAATCTTTTGGAAAATGCAGAAATTAATAAAAGGAAAAACACTTATTGAATGATCAAACAGATTTTTCGTCGTCATCGTTGCTGGACATTTCCTAAATTCAAAATCATCCTTAAATATTTCAATAAAATATTGGTTGGCGTTTAAATATATCACAGAAATGCCAACATTAAAAAAATACCCATAAATAAAGATTCTTCACCTGAAGAAGCCACAGTGTGGCGAAATATTATAGTGGGTAATCTAAAATAATTAAATATTTGAAAGTGATACGAAAATATTATTAAAGTAATATTTTATTTCAATTGAACTTTGAAGAGTGAACATTTTAGAGACATGCTGTACATGGATGCATACAATTAGTTTAGTATTTATATCTTTGGCAGTACTCTGATGAATTTCTGTGGTACTTTTTATCTATGTAAATCACGCTATTAGTCATTTCTCATACTAGTAATACATGTAACCAATATGCCTAATTACATCGCGCTAAAATCAATATGCGGTCCAAATCCTTGTGTTTAATAATGTAATGTAATAAGGAAAGTTAGATATTTTTATTCACGTGACATCTTAATAATTTACTTCCGCTCGAAACATTTATAAATATCGAGTTAATGTTCATCCAACATGTGCAGGTGAAATAATGCAAACAGGAACTTCGCAAGGCTGGCGAAAAAGTTGGGCCAGACGCTTTTAATGAGGACAAAAGCATAGTCTCTACCGTGACTGAATTTCGTTCCGAACAGATGGGTACTTGAATTGGTGTCTACTAGAACATCCCATAAGAATACGTTTCTGTTCATAACTTCATTTACCACTAATCACATGCGTACAAATTGCGAAACGAATAATAAACTTTTACTTATTAAAATAACAATGTTAACAGGTGCATCATGATTCAATTCGGCAAAATTATATAGTACATAGTAGCAAACCATAATTTGATTGCTCTGTTAAACAAATTTTTCCAATGGAATATGTTGTACCTAAATATAATAGAGACTTTCTCTGTAGTAAAATGTATAAATATATTCTCAAGATAATCTGTCTCATAATTGCAAACTATAGCTTGTAGTCATCAATTCTAATTGATTAAGCTAATTTAGGTGTCTAAATCTTCTGTGAAGTCAATTTGCACTCATAATTGCAAATGGTAGATTATAATTAGTCTGCAAGTCATATAAATTTATGTGACCTCCCCTAATATATGTGGTGTTCATTGTAATAGGGGCGTAAATTAATTTTTTTAAATTTTATTTTTTTGCGCAAATTATTCGGATTTTTTTTTATATCTGTCCATATAAAAGTGAATCTTGCACTATAATTTCTTTAGATGGCGTTACTTTTTCACACAGTGAACTTAAATGTCTAAATTATTCATTATAATAGTGAAGTAAGTCACAACTTAGCATAATAGTGAAGTACAGAAGAATACGGCAGAGTTTAGTGATGCGGGGTATGAATATCAGCCTACAACTAAAGAAATCTCTACAGAATCAGACATGTCAATGTGTCAATTATTTAAAAAAAATATATTTCATTGCATATTTACATATTTTGATTCATACTCTATGGCTGCATTAAACATTAGGTAAATACTAGTTTTAACGTTCTGCTCTGCATTTTCAGATATATGTAACATTGAAATTAATCAATTAATGAAGACGATGGGCAGTTATTAAAAGGAAGTTGTTACATAATGGTGATGAAGAGTATTTTACAGAAAAAGGGAAATATGCGTGGATTTTTTTCCGAAAATTTTGATTGAGAGTGTCCGAAAAAATGTATTATGTTATCTACAGGCAGTGAAAGAAAAGTGGTATTTGAAACATTCTGGAATTTAAAAAATTTCAATTTGCAAAATTCATATTTATATGCATTAGTACAAAAAACAACAGTAAACCGAAAACGCCCGAAAGATCTCATGGTGGAAACAATATTTCGTTAAAGTATTTTATAAAGTCCAGTAAGAAGACACAATCTGTGTGTAAGAAATATTATCTCAAGACGTTTCAAATAATCGATGGAAGATTATATCGAATACTTTCTAAAAATGATGTCTCACAAGCCAAAGATAAACGGGGATAAACGGATAAACTAGTTCGCGAAAATTTATTAATTCCGATGATATTGAACACATTCAAAGTTTTCCAGCCTATCATAGCCATTATACATGAACAAATTTTCTTAATAGAAAGAATTTTAATCCTGGTTTGACTGGTACTGTATGTAAGATGTACGATTTGTATAAAGAAAAATGCGAAACTGAAATGACTGAACCCAAGAAACTAAAATATTATATTGAAATATTCAATACTAAGTTTAACCTCCATTTTTAGACACCACGACAAGACCTCTGCAAGACTTGCGATGACTTTAATTTGAAAATACAGGGAGCAGATAATGTAAACGCTAAGAAGGATCTTGAGACGCAAAGAAAGTTGCATCAACGAAAAGCAGATTCTGCAAGAGATAACCTTCAAAATGATTCTAAGAAAATAAATGAAGCTTACGTATTGACTTTTGACCTGCAAAAAGCTTTAATCCAAAATTAACCACCTCAGTGGCATACCATAAAAGAAACCTTTATTTATATTATCTGGGAATAAATTGTTTCAATAATAATACGGGATACGGGATTTATGTTTGGGGCGAAATTGAAGGCGGAAGGGGATCTTAAGATATTGCGTCTTGTCTTGTTAAGCATTTAAAGACTAATGCGTCAACACAAAAACACATTATTATGTATTCAGATTCATGTCCTGGACAAAATCGCAACATTAAAACAAGCATCTCTCTTCTGAAGCTCGTACAAGACCTTGAGACTAGTATTGACACTTTAGACCACAAGTTCTTGGTATATGGATACTCGTATCTTCCCAATGATGGGGAATTTGGAGTAATCTAGCCCAGATCAATGGATTAATATGTTAAGAACGGCCAAATAAAAGGAACCCAATTTTATTGTTTCCCAAATGAATCAAACTCAATTTTTAAGAATTGGTACTTTAGAAAAATCCATTACAAACAGAAAACAGGCTACTTGTGGTTATGAGTCTAATTGGCTAAACATTAGATGGCTGAGGTTTCAAAGCGATCATCCTTTACAATTTAAATTTAAAGAATCATTAAACCCAAATATATCGTTTTACGAAGTGGATATAAGTAAAGAGAAACAACGGCGACCAATAAACAATTTGAACCAAATTCAGCAGGATCCACTGTATCTATCAAGAAGACCTATCACTATAGCAAAGAAGAAAGATATGCTTGATCTTCTACCTTATACCGTAGATTCCACCAATTTATCACGGGAACTATAAAAACCTTCCAGTTGATATACCAACCCGTTTAAGCACATCTAATACCGATGATCGTACTTTCGATGCGGAAATTACTTATGATTAAAGAGCAACAGTCACTAAAACAGTGAAGTAACTCCATAAAAAAAAAGTTATATACGATATTTATTACAAATATTGATCTCAATAACTCATTTGTAATGTTTTTATAATCTTGAATCTTTCATAAATAATAAAACTTTAGTTATCAATAAAAACTAGTTTCATTTTTTTTTTCTATAGATGATTTTGAAAAACTCTTAATATTCCAACATGCAATTAGATGGAGATAAGTCACTTTAACAATAAACCACACATATGTAAAAATATATTAATACATTAACAAATTGAGATTAATTTGATTAACAAAATGATTGATATCCATGGTAATACGGCGCAATAATATTCGTAAATGGCGATATATTTACATTTATGTGAAATTCTTCATCTCGTGATATTTGGAACGCATCTTAAAATAGTATGGTTTCACGATACGTTTCTGAACGATGAACAATATTGTATATAATTTGAACACACAGTAGTGGAAAATTATCAACCAAAATTCTCACGCATCTCGTTCTTGTGAAGAAATATGGAAAGACTTCTTTGTACGAGAAACTAGTGCAGCAACTTTCAGTAACAGATTCCAAACTATATTATAAATTTAATTTATAATTCGCTTCCTTAAAAGTGATCTCTAAGAAACCGTAATACTCTACATATTTTAGTCATGATTTTAAATTAACTAATTGATTGATAGAGTTAGAATAGAAAATATTCGAAATTGTACATTATATCCAACGATCTCAAAAGTTGATTTTATAATAGTTTAATAATTTATACAGTGTGTCTTAGTGAACTACCAGACATAGAAAAATTAACATTATAAAATTATATAGGGATCAACTATTGCCATGAGCTATATATTCTTTCTGAGTGGTCAAAACAAAATATTTAAAACAAACAGAATTTTACTTATAGTCAAATAATTTCCATATTACATAATTCTTTAAAGAAATATTGATAATTAAATGGAGGTATTGACCTGTATCCAGTCAGCAAATTCTAAGAATATCAGCAGTCTGGCAGTAATGTAAATTTAAGTAATTCAACTACCTGCGGTTTCATATGTGACAATCACATATTTAAACACAACAGTGGTTGATCCTTACATAATTCACCAATGTTAATTTTGCTATATCTGGTAGTCATTAAGACACACTGTATAAAGACTGCTGAATATGGAAGCATCGAAAGATATACAATATGTTCATAAAAAAAGTCCATCAGGGGTGGCCGTGGAAACATAAACGTATGTCCGTGACTTGATTCACATTTATAAAATTCAAATCGAATGTCATTGAGCTGTCTGTCAATGTCAAAAATATGGCAAAACTGTCGACTTGTTCCGGAAAACTGGCAGCGTAGATCGAAATAAGGCAAGCTGCCCGCTCACAGCGCGTACCCAGGAAGTAGTTACTGATGTGTAAAGCACGGACAAATATGCACGAAAAAAGACGAAAATATGCGCATAATATATGCACGCAAAATTAAAGAAATATGCACCAACATTTCAAATATATGCCAATATATGCAAATATATTTAATACAAATCACGTTTAAAAATTAAAAATACTCTAATTTGTTTATCATTCAACTATTAAATTAAAAATATTAATTATTAAATATTTTTCCAAATTTTCCATACTGAAAGAGCGCAAAGATGTTTTTGTACGAAGAAACACTTCTTTCCACATCAACGGAAGTTATTGGAGCAAATTTAAAACATGCAACTATTGAAGGATCCATTTCAACAGGTAGATTTTCGTCAAATTCCCCTTTCATAATATTTGACATTATTTTTAGTATCTGAAAACCTTATTTTTTTAGTAATACTTGTTTAAGCTTTTCTTTAATACGATTGCCAGGCCCACCAGCCACCTCTTTCAATTTGTCACTTAAATGTTTCACAAGATCTATTGATATATTTAGAGACAAGCCTTGTTCTTCTATTTTTTTTTAAGTATTGCAAATTATATTAAAACTCGTTTTATGAAAGCCAATTCTTGTGGATCATTAAAATATGTTTTGCAATCCTTAATAGATATCGAATCGTTGGAAAAAGTGAGAACCAAATCCTTAATGTCCAAAAAATGGTTAGCGTAGATGACAGCAGCATCAATCCATCAACCCATCTTGTGATAATTGGCTGTGGTGGCAATGTCACATTTGGTAATGTGTGTCGATACACATGTACTCTTAATGTAGCTTTGATAAATATCTATTTTACGTTGTTAACAATATTATTTACCATTGGAAAATGAATTCGAACTTCTTCCGCGACTCTATTGACTCCATGGGCTAAGCAGGTAGTGTGAATAAGGTTTTTATAAAATATTTTCAAATGTTGTCCAGCTTTCACCATGTATAATGCTGCGTCTGAAAGCATTAGCAACACTTTTTCTTCTGGCACTATATCAGGCAAATAAAATTTAGCCAATCCTTCATGTACGAATCTAGATATCGTGGCATTGTTTGTTTTGTCAAGTTCTTTTGTACTAATTAAATACGAGTTGCCTGGTTTTTTCTCGTTTAAACTCCCAATTAATAAATTTGCGATGTAACGTCCACAGCTGTCCGACGGTTCGTCGACAATGAAGTATATGTAGCTATTTCCAATAATTGTTGTTATTGTAAGCATTGTAGTAGTGAGATACAAATTGTATCTCTGTACAATTCATCAACATATTTTTTCCTTAAATAGCTCTCGTCTGGTATTTCAATTTTACAATATTTTTGCAAGAACATCTTCAAATTTGAGTTATTCAGTTTGCTAAACGGAATAGTGGCAGATATTACAGCATGAAATAATTCAAAATTAAAAACGCCCTTCTCTTTCATTTTCGAGCTTGAACTTAAGCTTTCATGTAGCGTTTGTTGTTTTTTGATGTTTGGTTTTTGACATTATTTTCGTGAAAACTTGTTTTAATGTGTTGTATTATTTGAATTTTTTTCACATGGAATCTGATGTAACATGGAAATAAAAAATCAAATGTCTTCAAACTACACAACGGCACAGTAGAAAAATAAAAATTACGGTTTTACTGCAGGGCCTACAAAATACAACACCATTCTCCAAAATTAGATGTTTATAATCTCTAATCCATTGAGATACGATTCCCTTGTCCTTTACTTTCGGCATTATACACACAATTTTAATATTACCACACACAATCGCTGTAATGTTCCCATTATTATTAACTAAATGTATAAATATGTCTCTCTATTCTTAAATTACAATATGCAGTCTCTTCATATTATCTCCGAATTTCTTAGATTAACTTCCGTTCAAAGTTATCACCGCGCGACGCTCAGTCTAGCTTTTGTGTATTGATGTTATTTACACTTTAAGTTGATGCAAAATATGTAATTTAGATAGACAGAGATATTTCAATATCAGAGCGAACCTTGAATATTCTTTGTTCTTGAATGCGTTCAAAGTTCGTTCTGGCCCTACTCCAGTGAGTTACAACCGAGGGTTCGAAACTTGTAACCGATGTGGAGAAAATCAGTTACTAAGGAACCACGACACAGTACATAATCAAACACGTCAGAGTACATAGACAATAACGCGACAGTACATAATCAACCACGCTAGAGTTCTTAAAAACGCCACAGTTCCTAATCCATCAAGTTTGTGTAATTCGTGTTATTCGGTTCTTCATTTCTGGACAGTTAATTGTGTCCACTAATAAATAAATAAACAGTAAAAGTAAAAACCAGTGTTTAAAACTCCTACAAACAACCCGTTTATTACAAAATTGGCGCAGTCGGTAGGATTTGTGATAATTGCCGTGGAAAATAAATCGGTTCACAAAAGAAAAGAAATAAACGGAAAGGAATTATTCCCTGGTTTTTAAGGCTGTCCTTAATTAAATGCAGAAAACGTGAGCGATGTATTTGTGTAAATATCTACCAGGAGTGTAAAAAAAAAACCGCCAAGACGAGAACAAGACGTGCAGGTTCCCGATCTACCACAGACGAGGACAAGACGTGCAGTTTCCCGATCTACCACAGACGAGGACAAGACGTGCAGTTTCCCGATCTACCACAGACGAGGACAAGACGTGCAGTTTCCCGATCTACCACAGACGAGGACAAGACGTGCAGCTTCCCGTTCCACCGCAGAGGAGGTCATTTTCATCTCTGAAGAATCACCGGATGGACAAGATGAACCTCATAATATTTTTTATGTAAGTCGAATTTTCTTACTAAAGGAACCAACATTTTTATTTAACTTCCATTATAAATTGAACACTCGTTTTTATTTACGTTACAAAATGGCAGTTGACTTGACTATGTTAAATTTTGCATTTAACATTTTAACTGACACTAAATTTGATAATTCAAAATCATCTAATCATAATAATTTGGAAGATTTTATAAACCAATGTAATGATGCAATTAATTTAGTCCCGGACGAGCAGAAACCGCAATTATTAATTGCCATAAAAAATAAAATTCTAGGCGAAGCAGGTCGTAGTACAAGAAGTAGACACATTGACACTTGGGATGTTCTAAAACGATTTTTACGCGAAAATTTTTCAATTAAAATGACTTACAGTGCTGTATTAGCAGAATTAAATGTGTGTACTCAAAAACTAACCGAAACAGTTTCCGATTTCGGCACACGCGTAGAAAAATGTCGTCAAAATTTAATTTTAACCTTACCCAGAAATGTAACACAAGAGGCAAAAGAAGCACAAATTGAAATGGTCAATGCACAAGTCCTTAGTGTATTCACCAGTGGCTTAAAAGGTCAAATAAATCTAATTGTGAGAGCAATGAGGCCTGAAACACTCGAAGAAGCCATAACACTTGCAATTAATGAAGAACAAATGACTAAACCGACTAATGACCTCCCTAGTACATCAAAGTTTTGTCACATTTGCAACAAAAATTCTCATTTCACATCAAATTGTAGATTCAATTCACTTAATAATACGTCTAATCAACCACCCCGCGAAATTCATAATGCCCAACATAGTGATCAAAGGAATCAACAAATTAAATGCAATTACTGCAAAAACATGGGACATTCTATAAACGAATGCCGAAAAAGGGAAAATCTAAATTTTCGACAAAATCAATTTAATCAAAATTATCCAAATACATCTAATCAAAAGTTTTCAAATAGAAATGTTCCAAATTATAATTTCCAAACAACATCCAGCCGTAATAATTATCAAAATCAAAATGTACAAAATACAAATTCAAGCAGCTCTTATCAAAACGATCGAAATATTAATTTCCAAAACTCACGAAATTCCAATATTTCAAATCAAGCGCACCAATCCAACACGAGAAACCAAAATTCACGTAACAACCAAAATATGTCAATGATTCATTCAGGAATTGCAAACGTTCGCCAGGTTAGAACTATAAAATCTAAGCATTATCGTAATAATACTACTAATATCGGTGATAATGCTACAAGAGTCAATAATTTAGAATGTAAAATTGAAGCGATGTATAATGAAATTAGAAACTTAAGATCCGAAATTAATCAAAACCAAATAAATTTTCAAAATCAGTTCCAACAATTTAAATCAGATCAAAAACTTTTAACAAACGAAATTGTATCACGTATATATCATGAAATTCAAGTCAATTTAAGCGAACAATATAATAACTTCAATCAAAAATTTAATCAACAGCAAGAAATTCTAAAAACAATTGCCGATAATTATTCTAAACTAGAAACGGATATGGCTCCAATTCAAGTCAATACTAAAGCTGATACTTTCAATAATAGTGATAAATTGCCTCAAAATTTGGAACAATACAAAGATACAAATTCACAATTAGAAAACACAATTCCTGATGAGATAACATGTAAAAATAAAAAAATTCAATCTTTTCAAGGATATCAAAATACCAAATTCAAACCTAAAGTAGCTAATATTTCCGAAAAAAATAATCGAACACTATTAGACGAAACACATTTTAATAATGACGAAATTGTAAATACTAATTCTATCAAGTACTCTAATAATATATGTGCCAACTTTGAAGTGCATCAATCAGGCGATGTGTATTCCAATCCTGTATCATTATTTGAAGCCTTTTTTATTACGGAATAATTCGAATTTTACTGAAAACTAATTTTAATGACTGATGAATTAAGCCAGCAATACTCTACTCTTATAAACGCTATATTGTTTGCAAAATCTGATATTCTTCATCCTTTTATTTTAAGTCCTGAACAATATATCACAGAACTTACTTCCACTTTACAACTTTTGCCCATTTCAACTTCATATGCTCTCCCTTTGACTGTCGAGAACTCAGTTCACTTATTACAGGTAGCTTCCCTCGTAGTCTACTACAGTGACAACAAGCTTATTTTCATTATTTCAAATCCACTAATCTCCCAAATTACATATAAATTTTATAAAATAACACCACATCCAACTTCTTATGATGATTCATCTTTTATTTTCATTCAGCCAACTTCAAACTACATTGCAATATCTTTAGATAAATTAACCTATAGTAGTTTCAACGATTTAAGTCATTGTCACAAAATACCCGACAAATATATATGTTACCTACATCAACCTCTTAGATCAAATGTGTTACAAGCAAATTGCGAATCTTATATGATATTGCACTCAAACATCTCAGAAAGTTGTGACACAAGAATAGTTAAGCTCATGTCAGAATATTGGCAGAAATTAGAATCCACAAATTCTTGGCTTTATTTAGCCCCAAAAGCAAAATCTGTTACGCTCTCATGCAAAAATTCTACTAGCATCGACATACATATTATGAATTCAGGTGTTTTAACCTTACTTCCAAACTGTAAAGTATATACGGGTACTAATACAATAACTTCCTCTAATAATAATTTTGAAAGTATGTTGACTTTTGTAATACCCCCTTACAACATTCTAAATGATGGTTGTTGCGATAAAATAAAAAAATTAAATATTAGTCATCTTGTTCCGATTCCGACAACTCATGTTGATTCGAGAAATCTAATTACTGCTAGTCATAAATTGGATGATATAGTACAAATATCAAAAAATATCTCAAACAACTCTCAATTGTTAAATGTCTCTCCTTCCTATTTGACATATCTCATTTCAATTATAATATTAATGTACATATTATTTAAAGTTTACAAAATAATTATTGGTTGCCGAAACCGTATCCAACATGTTGTTCACAGACCACACCAACCTGCAATGCCTATGAATCGAATCGGTGACGCTAATATAGATCCAAATGTGGACATAACTCTAAATGAAATAGAGGCTCCAGTCGAAGTTAGACGTAGTCAAAGACTTGTTGCCAGATACCGTAACGATTAATTTTAAACAAATAATGGTTCCTATTAATAGTAAGATTTTTCGATTGTTTTCAAATAACTAATTTTGTCTTTACCTTACATACCCTTTCTACGTATTCTTTATCTTTTATATTATTTTGAATTGTCCTTCTTTTTCAGATATTTTAAATTATGTTATGTATAAAAAAAAAATATTATCATTCCTCGTTATCCTTTATGTTTATATTATTTTGTATTGTCCTTCTTTTTCAGATATTTTATATTATGTTATATTTAGGTATTGTGATTGTGTGTATATATCTACATAATCTATATAAATAATTTTTTTTTTCAATAAGGAGAGGAGGATGTAATGTTCCCATTATTATTAACTAAATGTATAAATATGTCTCTCTATTCTTAAATTACAATATGAAGTCTCTTCATATTATCTCCGAATTTCTTAGATTAACTTCCGTTCAAAGTTATCACCGCGCGACGCTCAGTCTAGCTTTTGTGTATTGATGTTATTTACACTTTAAGTTGATGCAAAATATGTAATTTAGATAGACAGAGATATTTCAATATCAGAGCGAACCTTGAATATTCTTTGTTCTTGAATGCGTTCAAAGTTCGTTCTGGCCCTACTCCAGTGAGTTACAACCGAGGGTTCGAAACTTGTAACCGATGTGGAGAAAATCAGTTACTAAGGAACCACGACACAGTACATAATCAAACACGTCAGAGTACATAGACAATAACGCGACAGTACATAATCAACCACGCTAGAGTTCTTAAAAACGCCACAGTTCCTAATCCATCAAGTTTGTGTAATTCGTGTTATTCGGTTCTTCATTTCTGGACAGTTAATTGTGTCCACAAATAAATAAATAAACAGTAAAAGTAAAAACCAGTGTTTAAAACTCCTACAAACAACCCGTTTATTACATCGCACTCGGTTTATGCTATGTAGGCACTGAACGACGGAGCGATCAACTATTTGCTGACAACACAAAATGAATAGTGAACATGATAAGTGGGGTAATCCCCGAAATAATAATATTGTATTCGATTATTAATAATTTTCATACTATTTTCATACTATTTGAATGAATTTGAATTTTCACTGCATACTAAATTTTAGGTACTTTGTTAAAAACTTATAATTTTTTTAGTAAAAAAAAATTTTCGGTCACAAATATCCAATTATATGACCAATTATGCAATTTTTTATAAAATATGCATTGAATACATAAAATATGCATTATATTAAAAAAAAAAGGTTAATTCGCTGTTTCTTTATGATTCGTGTAGATCTATTGAAATTTCCGTAGTCATATTATAAATTCAGGATATGCATTTTGCATATAGTCCGTGCTTTACTGATGTGTAAGACGCATGGTAAACGAACCAACAAAATCATTGCGGCAACTTAGACGAGACGATAGTTTATCACTTTAAACTTGGAAAATTTTGATAACTTTGTAAATTTTATAAAAAAATATTGTAGAAGTATTTATATTTTAGAAAAGAAGAGAAAATATATAAAAATTAAGTTTGAAGTAAAGTAACAAGCGTAAAATTAAAGTTTGAACCCGTAACTTATGATTTTATGCATCACATTTACAGTTATCATATTGTTGAATATTTTTTTGTATTCTATAACATTAATGATTATATGAAGTTCTCTAATATCGGTGTCTTGACTTGATAACTCCTATTTCCGCATCGTGGAAAATAATTCGGTGTTCAGATTACAGGAAAGCATAAGGGACTTTGGGAAATATTAAGACGGATTAGGGATTCAAGATGATAAGATGTCAATCTAAAGCTATAGATGAGTAATAAGTTTAAAGTTTTGAAATTGTTTATAACCAATTTTCTCAAAATTACTAAATCTGAGTTATCAAAAAAATAAAACCATAATATATCAAGAACAGACTATAATGATAATATTTTTTATATAAAGAGTCATAATTTATTCAATAACAGTATTGAATGTAGAGAAAGTCAAGGGCACCCACGTATTTTTTTTAAATATCTTATTCTGAATTCTGACGCTGTTCTCATGTAATAACATAAATAATTTCATGATCGATTATTATAAATAGTGACTGCAGTTTTATATTGTTGATATTTACAATAACTTTTTATTACTATAAATATTTGAAAGCCTTCTTGCCAAGCAGCTCTTTTATGCCGAGAAAAGTAGTGACATCATTGAATAACCATTTATAACTGTCAATGTGTTTTTCAATAATTCCTTACGTAGGCAATGCTCATCTTGAACTTCTATAAAATATACAGAAGGTGCATTACGAATTGTTGAAAACTAATTAAGATACTGAAGTATTTTCCACCTCGGGCATAAGAGTTTATGGCTCATCTCGTGTTATAGCGATCGCCTATGGCTCTGGTTTTACTTGTCACGCCGTGAACTATAACCGCCTTAATATGTCCTTGATACACAAATAACTTAAATTTCCACGAAAAGACATGTTTCTTAAAATCCACTTTCAAATAACTGAAAATAAATATGTTGTCGTTTACTTTCAACTGCTTGCCTGTATACACATACACATACACACACACACACACACACACAGTTAATTATTACTTTACACACCACTTCATGATACTAAAGGATCTATTTTATACTTTCGAACTATATTGCACTTACACTTAAAACATTGCACATTCATATATGCAAAGGAAACACTTACTTAACCCAAGAAGTAGAAATCTGGTGAAGCTACATTCGCCATAAAATCGATTTCTCTTTCAATATTAATGCACTTCTGAGTACTCTAACTCTACATTTTTATATTTTTATATAAGAACGGCTAAGATCCTGATAATAAATCGAGTTTTATAGGGGCGATGTTGTAAAATAAGTAAAACGGTAGGAATACCACCATGTATTTTGTTGCACTGCACCCTTAGGCCCGTATCTATAGTCTGTTCTTGAGCACGAGTTCGACTCTCAAGTGGTATAGTTGCGTATATTTGGCTACGTTTGGTGCATAAACGTTTATAGAAAATAAGCAACCAAATATACGACTTGAGTGAAACTCATGATCTACAAGTAGTGCAGACTATAGATTGCATAATTGCATACCCAAAAACAATTCTACATAATTTTGCACTCATATATTACACATAGAAATATTTCAATAATGTATGCATAAGTAACCGACACAGTAATGAAAACAATCCATTCCAAATGTGGGCATATCGAAGAATATTGAAAGTTAGCTGGGTAGATAAAATTACTAATATATATATATATATCTGTATTGATGCTATCAACAATAAGTTTTACACAGGTCATACATATTTCGGATTGAATACAAAATAAAAATCAGTACATAAAAGCAAAAGTATAAAATCCACTGCATATATATAAAATAATCATCTTATATATATATATATATATATATATATATATATATATATATATATATATATATATATATATATATATATATATATATATATATATATATCTTTATTGATGCTATCAACAATAAGTTTTACACAGGTCATACATATTTCGGATTGAATACAAAATAAAAATCAGTACATAAAAGCAAAAGTATAAAATCCACTGCACATATATAAAATAATCATCTTAAAAATTGTAAACAATATAAAATATAAAATATAAAATACGAGCCCTTGAGAATAAATGATAATACACAACGACAGTGATAATGTAGAGATCCTACAAAGACTAAATAAAGATAAGGAACTGGGAAACACCATCAAAAGCCTGAATAGAAATTAACTATGGTCTGCTACATCCAATTATATAAGGGAAGATAATGGGAAAGAGGACTGTTGGAAGAAGGACAACCTCATGGTTAAAAAAACTTAAGATCATAGTATGGGACGACAACGGCCCACTGCTTCGAGCTGCAGTTGATAAAGTGAAGATTGTCAATTTAATAGCCAGCATAATTGTCAACGATCGAATCGGTCAAGGGACTTAGAGAAGAAGATGAATAAGTATTTGAAAAGTTCAAGCATAATTGCACGGTCGATTGTAAATGTTGGGAATTTTTGTTATTGAATTTTGTTATTGTGGTACATATTTTCATATTGTGATTCAATGCAAGACTAGATTTAATGCACTTGCCAACCTTGAAATGCTGTTATACTAATGGGTAACCATTAGAATCAATAATTTTATGGTCGAAGTTGATAATGAAACTTGGTTATCATCGTATTTCAATATGCATTTGGTACATTATTAAATCAATTGCTAGTTCATTCATAGTTAATAAATGGTTGACAATACACTATAATAATAGATACTATATAATAATCACCATTCGAGATTTATTCTCGTCACAGTTAGCCGAGATATTTGATTCTCAAGGTGTATGCATGAATTTTCATTTTCACTATAATATAATTGAATGATAAGTCCTAGGATACGAGTAAACATGACCATAACAAGCGGGCGTAATAAGAGGGCGTAATTAATTCATTACGTTCTACAACAGTTTAAATACCGAATTATACCTATAATACAGTCACGAATTTTGCTGGCAACATTGTCGGTTGCCAATAATTATAACCACAAATTGACAATTATGCAACCTTCTTGTTTTCTTGACTAGTTATTTTGCATGTGTACCAACAAAAAAGTCGCCATAACACAGCCAACTTTGAAGAAAATTGATATTGTAACAATTTTATTTTGTAATAATTAATTAATAATAAGTAAAACAATTAGTTGGCATAAATAGCCTCGCTGTTTAGAGCTTAACCAATTGTCATAAAATAAACGATATTCCCATTTATGTCATTTTTTTACATAATCGAGTTATACACGCTAGTAAATTTTGTTGCATATACATTGAAACTTAGCATAGGATTGATCCCGTCGTTTTAAAACTGAACATACCCTATGTTGCAGACATGAAAAAATAATCATTTCAAATCGTTAAATTTGTATATCACTTCCAACTTCCATTAAATTTAGCAGTTGGTCACATCACTGAAAACCTTTTTTTTGCCCATGGAATTATGTACGTATATCGTACAGAATACATATACGATATTGTGTGTGGAATGCTTGTATCTGTTAATTTGCTGTGAACTAATTTACAATTATAGATTTCAAAGTGATCAATTTATGAGGAACACAAAAGCGCACAAGGCAAACATAAAAATTTGTTGCCATTGGAAATGACATTAACTATTTGCATATTTAAAGTTTAATTTTGCTGCAAGTGTTTCAAGCAACACCACTTATGTTATATAGAAGTAAAATGTCAAGGTTGTAGAAAATGCATAATCTCTGGCGACAAGCGACCGACCCACTACTACACAATTAATTATATTTGCGTATTCATTTAATTTTTCACAAATTTCTAAATAAATGGCTTTTGAGAAAATACAAAAACAAATCTTATTATTTTATACATTATAATATGAATTATAATATAAACTTTTTATATCTGAAACTTTTAAACAAAGCAGATTCAAATCACATTCCCAATATATTTTCATTTATTTAGATAATACAAATAGTTATTTTAGTTACAAGTACCTAAATTGAAGTTGTTTCGGGCGAATAGTCGTTGCTTTTTGTCGGACGAGGCGTAGCTTAGCGTAGGCGAGTCTGGCACCATTGTAACTACATTGTTTAACCATGACAACTTTTTGGGACAACCCCTAAAAGACTCATTTTAAGGACTTAAATAAGTAAAATGTAGCTTAGCGTAGGCGAGTCTGGCGCCATTGTAACTACATTGTTTAACTATGACAACTTTTTGGGACAACCCCGAAAAGACTCATTTTAAGGACTTAAATAAGTCAGTAAAATAACAATTTGTCGAGGGAGGATAACGATTTTTGTCTATTTTAGGGAGCATGACTCGGAATCGGATGACAATATTTCAAATTCCTAAAGAACACAAAATTTCCGAAACTTCCAATCTCAAATATTTCAAGGATTGTAGAAATCACCCCAAAACTTAAGTCAACTAAATAAAAATCCTCTAAACCTTGAATGACATATTCATAAAAGCAGTGAGTCAAATAGAAATTTATTTCGTTCCGGTTTGCGGTTACGGTCCGGGTAAATTATTTTAGCTCCGGTTTCGATTTTGGTTCTCCTGAAAATTTCGGTTCAGTTCCTGTTCGGTTCCGGCTTAACTTCTGTGCGGTTCCGGTTTCGTCTCAAATAACAACTCTAAAATGTCGTTCAAAAACAGTTTGCCACCAGAAAATTTTTTTTTACAAAATGTGTACTCTTATCAAAAATTATTAAAAATAAACTACTCTAATTAAACATTATTTTTTGTTGCAAACTGAAATTAATCATTATTAATTTCGCTCCGGTTACGATTTCAGTGTTTTATTTTTAGAATTTTCCGTTCCGGTTACGGTTTCAGTTCAGGTTGGAATTACGATTCATTTTGGTTTTCGATTTCGATTCGGTTCCGGTTCAAGTCACTCAAAATAATTATACACATACAGCTAAATAAAAAAACAGAACGGGAATTGTTAATAATAAATGCCTCGTCCTTTATCCACTTTTGTTATAGCTTCAAAAGTGTGTTTAGAAATAGGTTAGAATTATTTCACGGTATGTAAGTTTATAAATACATGAGTTAAGTTTGATCAAATTAATTTCTTAATACTCTGCAACAAAGCGATGCTGAAACAGTAGGGAATACATAATACAATAATTGGTGATATTAATAATTATTACGTTGTTAATTGATACCCATGTATCTAATTAAAACCGATGTTGATTATTTCTTGATAAGTACTGTCAAGTAGACAATAAAAAATTAGGACAGGTTTTTTGCCTGGTGTGAATTTTGGTTTAGCTGAAGATGTCAAAAAATTATGCAACTTGTCTGATAGACCATCAATTTTCAATTTCTCAATTATTCTTGCTTTATTAAAAGTACAAACTTGAGGGGCTATTCCAAAATGTGGTTTTTTAATAAGTAACATGTATTTATGTCACAATGGCAATAATATGTTACTTGATTTTTCTTTGCAGCGAGACGAATGACTTGATTACACAGCTTAAATTTTAGACAAATTCACTATAAGACTTGTCCCACTTTTTTTGCCGCGACTGTACGTGATCCTTAAATAAAAATATATTGAGAAACTGAAGATACTTGACAGTATCAAGACAATAAAAAAAATACACGGTACGAATTACTGGTGAATTGCAAAAAAAAAACTTAGTAAAGTTAATAAGAAAATTGTAGAAATTTGATAACATATAGCTTCGCATAATTAGCAAAAACTTCATACCTAAAACAAATCATGAATATTATGAAATATTTCAACAATTCCTAAACAAGTGCCTAAAGTACCTAAAAATTACCTAAAAATTGATGAATTGAAAACAAAATTCTCAAAGTTTTGATTTACCCAGTACGAATTGAAGTCTCCGAAATTTGGGAATATATAAACAGATCGCATAAAATAATAGATTGAATAATAAACAAATTTCAAAACAACAATCAAAATATTAAGAAAATTTACAAACAAAATGTTTAATCAAAAACTGTGCAGAAATCGAAACGTCTTATAAGAGGATTTACAAAAAGTACACATATTTTATAACAGAAATGATAACAAAATATCATAAAAATTATTAAATTTTCCATTATTTCCTATCAAATTTTTAATTCACAAATATAAATTTGAATAAAACTTCAAGGTTTTAATTACTTGAAAGTATTCAATAAAAGAAAAAAGAATTCAAGAAAAACAATAAATCTTTGAAAACTATATAAGAGAATGTAGAAAGTTTAATTTTGTTTTTGTTTTGTTTCTTCATAAATCGGAGTTTTCTTCTAAGCAATTAGTAACAGATTTTTGTAATTTATTCCATCTTGAAGATTTTCCTTTCAAGAGGTAAGGTTTAATTAATTGTCATTTATTTCGAAGATCAAATGAATTGCAAATGAAGTTGTCTTCCCAATGCATGAATCTAAAGTATGACTTAAGACAATAAAAATGCACATAAGTTTTCCGGACTTTGTGATAATCTAAGACAACTAGTAAAAAAAAAACATAAAAAACACTTACTAAGTTTATCTCTCATTATGTAAATATAAGTAAAACAATCACGTATAATGGAATATAAATATTAAAAAAATAGTTTTCATCCCTTTGTGAAATACTAAATGTGCAAGTCTAACAAGACTGAGTATAAGTGCATTGTATGTCTTAAAGATAAAAAAGGGAATTAAGTTGTCCTCTCTTTGTGCAAATCTAAGTGTATACAATTTATTATGCACAAATAAGCACGCAGTTTCTATTTAGAAACTTATCGAAGAACAAGCCGTGTAGAATAACAATACGTGTAGTTTACCTTTCTCTGTTACCTGCTTTCACTGCAACAACATTGAAGCTAAAATGCTGCTGTGAATATAAAACAAATTAATAATGCTTGCGATGTCACCCGATTATTATTTTTAATACGCGTGGGAGAGTGTAATTAAGTAAATTTTAAATGAGCATTTTATTGTCTACAAAATTATAAGTACTATTACATTAATATTAATTACTATTATAATCATAAAATTCATTAATGTTTATGGGAGCTTCGAGCCACTTTAAATTTTTTTTCGTGATTTTCATTTTCGTTTTATAACTGTAACGGTTCGCACCCAGGTATTATACAAATTTTCATAATTTGTAATTGTTATTTGGCTTGTGATTTAGTGATAGTACTTTACGTTAAGTTTGATTTTTTAAATCATTATCGTGACAACTTAATTGGGTTCATTTAATGGGTAATGTCTCTGTTAGTAATTTTTGATAGTAAGTGAAACACATATATGTGGATTCAGTGAGATGTATCCATTTTGAAAGATTATGCAAGAGACAGATAAATAAAATACAGTTTTATCATTCGAATTGGACATTATTTATTTAATTATGTGTTATGCAAGCGACAGGTAAATAAAATACAGTATTATCATTCAAATTGGATGTTATTTGTTTAATTTACTTTATTCAAAATTTTGCAAATATTTTATTTAATAATTATTAAATTTCAATTTATATTTTCTGACTTTTAATGGTTGACTTTAGTAAAATTGGTTGTCGTTAATAATCAATATTGGAATTACAAAGTGAGATTACCGACTTCATGTACAAAATTATTTTCAAATTTTGACGAGAAGTTCCTTTAATACATGTCATCACTGCATAGAAATTTGTTAGCATTTGTGGCTACCAATGAATTTCAACGCCACCTTGAGGATAGGTACAAATCATATGAATTAATTCATGCAATAACCCTACTTCAAATTGTGCAGATAAATTATCGCATGTCATCATCGCATGATATTAATAGCATTTGTGTCTACTATTAATCTCAGCCACATGAACCGTCAGCACTTTATGATGTAATTTAATTAATAAAGAGTATAACTTAGTCGTATTCGGCGTGTCATTTTACATACTTTAGAATCTTGAGATTTGTGTTCATTTTTCAGAAAATTTAATTTATCTCCCATACTACCAAGTTTTGAGGCAAAATATAAGGCTTGAAAGATATATAATATAAGACGCTGAAATCAACTAAGTAAAAAAATATAGCATATGCCATTTTAAAATTTAAGTTCTAGCCCTTCAATATTTACCAAAATTAATGTGTCACAGCAAGGTGATGCCACATTGCAAATAAACGGTCCTCAAAAAGATACCTCAATCAGTTGCTTAGACACAGGCAAAGTCCCAACCTGATATCGCAAAAACCAAGTGCCTTGCGATTTTTTGAATAAGTGCCGGCAAACTCATAAAAAAAAAAAATCTTCTGAACAGTTAGAGCGAATTTCAAAGACAAACCGGATATATAAAGCCTAGAAAGGGGCAAATTTAAATATGCATAGTTAGCCAGGGGGTTCCATTAAAAAATAACACAACTTTGACACTTTTAGGGGTTTTGAAACACCCTGTGTTAATATGAAATTAATTTTAACCATAACAGTAGCCATTAACAGTAACCATACTAGAACCCCTTATATCCCAAAAGTGAAACTTTTTGAAACTCATGTATTTTGGCCACAATATTCCGTGCCGTATAGCGTGAATAACCCTGTATCATTTTTAGGCTCCCCTTCTATTGAATATATTTAGGAATACTATATATTTCACAACTTTTTTATGACTTGTACGCTATTTCATTAAATAGGTCATCGATATAATTTTAATTGCAAACCTCATTTTTTCCATTACGTCATGCAATAGAGAACTTTCTTTTCGAAATATTATGGTGTAAACTGAAACAGGTTACAATCTTTATTAAAACATTTTTATTTCATGATAGGTACATTTCCACTTGCACACCCTGTAGAGCAGCTGCAATAAAATATGCCAAGTAAATCGATTGAGTAAGCTGTCATTTAAAAATAATTTAATTTAATGTTAACGTAATAGTATATTATGATACAAGTGCATAAGAGCGCCTATCAAGCATGCTCGCCGGGTTTAAGAGCACGACGCGAAGTAGAATGCTTTTAACGGCGCAGTGCTTGAAAGGCCCTTATGCACATGTGTCATATGTTGCTTTTTATTATACTGCACCACAATGTGGAAATAAAGTGAAAACAAGAGACATTTAGACTCATTTTCCAAGGTAGGTACGCGTGGATCTCATTTGTTTCATCAATGTCATCTGCTAGTTTCTAGTAATATTCATCTAGTTTTCAAATAACCAATAATAAGGAGTATAAAGCTTCTGGTTTCTGGTTTTTGGATTTCCAGCAATAGCAATAGTAAGAGGACATTTAATATTTCTTGCAATAAAAAATAGTACTCCCTGACGTTTATTGTCGATCAACGTTGGTAAATAAATATGTTATTACTATATACGCAACTTTAAAACACGCCGTGTTAGAAAGACGGATTTTCGCGCGCTTCTTAGTTCGACAATCAAAGATTATGATGCAGGTATGATAACAATACTTTTAATTTGTTATATAATTTTTACAAATTAAATTATTTGTAGGCAACAGGTTACTCAATCGATTTCATTTAAAAAGCGAGATCCCATCCCACTAGTGAGCCTCTTGTAAAAATCAGCTTAAGTGTGTAGATCGTTCAAATCAGCAGTTATATCCAATTGTCTCATTAGTCAGTATAATTGATACTTGTCGGTTAAGAGTAATTTTGTATGAGTTAATTAGCCTTTAAATATAAACGTAGTACATTCGCATTCTTATAAGAAGTAGTTTCGAGAAAGTTTTGCATCTGGTTTAATATTCTTGAATGCATGGGATGAGCACAGAAATATTACTATTGTGTGCACTAAGTGTAGAAATGAATTGGAGGTATTGACATACCTTTACAAATAATCTTATAATCACATTTAATGTGATTTATCATAGCATAGGCAGCCATCAACACCAGAAATATTTTACACACAATAGAAGTATACTTATAGGGAAAATATTGCGGTCCTGAAAACTTTCGTGATTTCAATGATAATATCTGTTTTGAGGTCCCTAAGTCTGTTAAGACTTAAGACGAAAAAGTCACGTGCTGCACATGTTTCTTATATTCTGTCTATACACTATTGATTGTGCTAATTTAAATTTAAATGGTTAAATATTAAGACACTTATCTTCGCTATTTTCATTAGTATACAGGAAACGTGCGAACAGATGCATTTACTTGACTCGTTGTATTTAATTAAATCCTTCACTCGCTCAAGGGAATATTTCATATAAATCATTACTCATTAAATTTAATGTTTATTTGAAATAAGTATTGCTACTAAATCACTTTCTCTCTCATCCTTTCTCTGAATTATGTTTGAACACGTAGTTGTCCACATTAGGATGGATTTCCTTCCCATCAAAGATTATTATTGTATGTTCATTTATCTAAATGTTGTGTGAGAGAATTCCCCTTTGGAGAATTCTGGACAAATCATGTAAACACAAAAGATTTTCTGAAAAACTTATTTGGAAAGATGACAAACATTTTATTTTTGTTTCCTGGTTATTTCTAATGAAGATACAAAATACGTTCACTGAGGATTTGATATGATTTGTTTAATATGAAAATATTAAACCGGATTAGCACCTTTGCCAACTTAATTGGCCAGAAATATATTTTCGCTTAGATTTTTCGTTTAGTTGCCAAATCTAATAAAAGCGCTTTGTGGTAAAATATGGTATAATATTTGAAATTATTTTTTTATGGACGTTGGTCAATTATTTTATACGACTGGAGATGTGGTGAAGTATCAAACTTTCAGCAATGGTGATGCTCCTAAAGAATAGAAGAAAACGAAAAACATGGAGGCACAGGATTTGTTCTACAAAAATAAATAAATAAGACACGAAAAAGTTGTTTTAATTTTTTTTAGTGATTAGGTAATTCAAATATGGCAAGGAATTCCAAAAAAAGCCTTTAATAAAATTAAAACAATAGTAAAAAAAAGGTTAGTTCTGAAGAAAACAATAAAAATCAACAAAATAGTAGTAATTAAATATTTAAAAATTCCCATATCTACTGCGATTCTAATTATTTAATCTGAAAATTTTAAGCATATAAATTTTGTGATTTCAATTTGTTTTTTAAAGGTTATTGTATGCATAATTTTGTATTTTAGAAACATAAACCTTTGAAATGTTTGTAATTGACTCAAAACACATACAACTTTAATGCTGATTCATAGATTTCTTACATTACACAGTGACAATGCATTCGCTATGGGCATTTTCAATGTGCATTAAACGCTGTTGAAAATGCCCATAGCGATAGCATTGACGCAGCGTAGCTTGCATTGCGTAAGAAATTTATGAATCAGCATTTAACATTATTAGCGCTAAATTTCTACTTTGCTATTCATATGTAATATGGATACCTTAAAACTGCTCCTACTTCCACAAAAAATATCTATTCTTATATTAATTATTTTAATATAATTATGTTACATTAATTATACTGTGATGGTTTGAAAAACTAACTCAAACAGTAAATTATGGATTTCACATAGTTATACACAAACAACAATAGTTCTTTCGACCAACGATTATTTTAGTAATTATCTGTTGGAATGAGGATGTGTGATAATTAATATTCTGTGGGTTTGCCACTATATTCGCAGCTGATTTAATTAGTCAGTGCATATAGTTTTTTTCTATTACTTATAAATAATTTATGAATTTACTTCATGCTAAAAATGGTCCAGTACCACATTATGTCTCTATTGTATATGATTGTATGATGTCTCTATTTATGTATATCTAGAAAGTATTTAAATTATATTTATAACCTAATTTATCTCTCTTATACTCATATTAAGAGCGATCTTAAGAAAACTCTTAGAGCAAAATTATTTAATATTTTGGTGAAAAAATGACCGAGACGAATGTAGAAATATTTGCCACCAGTCGAAATCGGTTGCAAAAACAAAATTTAAATAGAATGTCCGCGTATCAATTTCTATTAATTCATACTTAGTTAATATTAAAAATTGCACATTTCACCTGAAACTAAGTAAATACTTTAAATTAAATTTTAGTGAATAAAACATATTTTTTTAATTTACTTACAAGTAGTTACAAGTAACAGCGGAAAAATTGTAATGCTGGTACTAGTAGTAGTAAATGTTTTAATTTTTCTAAATTTAATTACATGTAGTTAACAATAAAAGATGTCAAAAAGTGCACTACGCAAGATACGATACAATGTAATTAGTTCTGAATGTATAATTTTGCTATTAGAGAAGAAAATGTGGAAATGGGTTTATTACATCGTTTATATATGGACGTTTGCAATAACGATTTTGAATTCTTAACTATTTTTCAGAAAGCGACGATTTTTCATTTGCTTCATTATTCTTGGAAATGCTAACAATCAGGAATAATTAAAAATGATTTAAAAGTTGTCTATATTGCTATTAAAATATTTTAATATATGTTCCATTTCTGTTGATGGTTTAGTAGACTTAGCAGTTTTCTTTTTGTAAAGTCTGTGGCGATGTAAAATTGCAAACATTATCGTAATAACTACAATAATAACTACTATATTTGGAATAATCGACAATAAACAGACATTGCGTGTAGTTTCATATATTTGTAGGAATTGTTTACGGTATGTAATAAATATATCTAAGAATGTATTAAGATATTCATCATGCTCTGGCTTAATTCTGTTAATTTTTTTGACAAATTCGAGTTTTCATATCCATTTTCACCATTTTTCATGTATATTTTATCAATGAATGCAAAATCTTTACATGCGATACTATGGAGAGTAAAATCACTCCATGCCGAGCCACGCTGTAATTTTATATTCATAGTCCTTGCTGTCTTTATATTTTTTGATATCAAAGAACATTTAAAATGATTATTATGAATGTATAATTGCTTTAAATAAGAAACCATTGATTTTGATGGATTCTATATTATTATTGCTAGGTTCTAAGCTTACCAGGTTTGGATTACTAGTAAATGTATACTCTGATATTGCTTGGATATTATTGTGGCTCAAATTTAAGTACCCGTGTGTATACTGTTAATTTTATATACCGCCCGTTTTTTTTTATCGCTGCACATAGGCTATGTTCAGTTTTAAAACGACAGTATCAAATACAAATTATCAAAAGCTAAAATTCAATAGTTATGCAATCAAAATTACAAGCCGCGTTACAAGAACTCTGCCATTTCAAATGTAAAAACTGTTGACAGAAAATGTATTCAACGCTAGAAAGTGTTTAAATAGGGGAATGATACCGAGCTGGCTGGTATACGGATTGTGCGAGATTATTTTCAATGCATTTCTGCGATACCAATCTCATCAATCCCGTTCAATCAACATCATCAACCGTTAATCGGAAGATATTGGTTCTTCTTTGGCATAACATAATACATGAAACATTATTTCTTCAGTTGAAATATGGCATCTCCTATTTCTTTTATGATGACTAATAGCGACGCATAATGTACCTAGTATTAATTTTTGCGATTATATTAGACATTGTTTGGATTGATTGGATTCGTCTGTCAGGATAATGCACTCAAAATCCGTATACTATTGCCAGCTCGGTACCATTTCAATTTCAATATTTGAGTACTTTCTTGCGTTGAATAAATTTTCTCAAAACAGAGTTGATATTTGAAATGATCCATGTACACGCATTAGTAAATTTGGTTGCATAACCGTTGCATTTTGGCAACGCATTTGGTACTGTCGTTTTAAAACTAAACATAGTCTATGTTCAGAGATAAAAAAGCGTGCTGTATATATATAAGATATAATTTATTGAAACATTTACATATTTGCTGTTGTATGTACATTATTAAATTGTAAAAGAAGGTCTTGCTGCACTGCTTCAAATGGCCATCAGCCGCAGCCTTTCAGCCTGGATATCTTCATATGGAGTTGTTAACGTTGTGTTATAGGCGTGATAGACGATTACAAAGAGGAGGGGTAGGGGATTTCTCTTTGGGGTTTAGAGGGCCTTTATTGTGGATTAATGGGTCTAGATTCTGGAAGGGAGATTTTGACATAAATTCATCCTGTCAATTTTATTTGTTGAATTATCTAGTTCGGTTAATATACTTTAATACTCAAATAATTCCTTTGAAATATCTTTGATATCATTATTTTTTAAATATAACTAAAGTAATTTATTAGTTCTCCCCAATACCTGTTGATCTATTGTACAGTCATGTCACATAAATCTAGTACAAGAAATTAGGTAATCATGCCAATTTGATATAGTAATGTAAATTGTCTACTACATTTACATTTTTGTTTTTTACATCTTGTACTAGATTTATATGAGCATGACTGTACATATGTTGTTGTAACCTAAATTTAAGTAAGCCAGTGACAATAATGCGAAAAATGTGTCTTTAGTTAAATACTTTATGCTATTCGATTATAAGTTTAAATAGTTTAGTTTGATTAATTTAAAAAAAAAGGAATGATCAGTAAGATTTATGTTTGAAGATTTAGTGTTTGAAGAAAACATTTACCTACTTATACCTCAATCTCTGGTGAAAAATTAAAACAAAGCTAAATAGTTAAATAATTAAAGTTTCAAATATGTAGTACTAGAGGTTCTTGAAAACAAATCCATTTGTGCTAAGCAATGCAAGACTTTTATATATCCATAACATAAACTTTTTAATATGATAAAGTCCATTTAGATTTAATTGAACAGGACAGTATACACGCATTTAGAACTGCTGTAATGGAAATATTCAAATCAGTTATTGTGTATTATGATGCTTTATGATATGAAAGTCTAGTGTCATATTCATAATAATCAATTGTTTCATAAAAAACTCGACGATTGACATGCAAAGGTATAGGTTTCAAGTAAAATAAACGTAAAATGAATAATTAATAGTTAGTCATTAAGATCAAATAATTATTTCTTCTCTAAATTTTAGTAAAGGTAATTAAATAACGCCAAGAAATTGAATTGTTTCAGAAGAAAGTTCCATTTTTGTACACTGCTAATTCGTAGCTGCAATATTTCGCACCCCGGTGAGAACAGTATCACAACTCAAAAACTGCCCTTTTTGAGATTATGTTATGGGCAGTTGTCAGTTTTCTTTTAAGCTAGTTCATTATTCATCATTGCAAGAATAGTCATAGTCAAGAACTGATTTACAGATTTGTAATATTCTTCCATAGTATATAATAACATTTACCGCAATAGATGGTTATCTGAAATTTAAAAGAAGCTTATACAATGCAATATAAGTTTGCAAGACGATTTTATTTTTTCGTTATTTCTGCATTTTTGAGTTATGTCACTTGCAGGGGTGCGATTTGTTAATTTATATTTACTCTTTAATTTATTATTTCAAAATAGTCGAGAAAATGCCGATGCAAAAAACTTCTCAGTTGTTATTTATTTATAAATTCAATCACATAATCTAGAAAGCTACATACATACCTTGTAATTGTGCCTTTTTTTGGGTAGCTTACTATACTTTGGTATATAATTTATACTAATTATATAAATCGAAGTGATTCTTTGTACAATGTCCATGTTAACGGAGTGGAATATAAAATAAAAATATAGTTGTAACTTCCCATGCATTTTATTGCCCACCGACAATTTATCTGTAATGGGATTAACTGCAGGAAGCTTACTGATAAGTGATAATTCAATGATTATGTTACTTTTAATTGTTAATACATTGTTTTTAATAATGTTGGTATGAAAATGAGTATTATTACTTAAGACAATATTAGTGATATAATACTTAAAGGAATACACATCGCCAGAGCATATTTAGCATATCTAGTTGAAAGCGTATCTAATGCTACTTATTGTTTCTTTGATATCAGTAAAATTTCAGCTAATAAATAATGTTTAGTTAATACCAATATAAAATTGAGTCTTTATAGACAGGGGGTAATTTGTATCAGTAACATTTTGTGAAGGGTAAGCAACCATAAGTACACAAATAAATATTATATTTTATTACATTATATGATAATATTTATTACAATATAATATTTTATTATTTATACAGAAAATACATCGTAACATAAGCCACTAATATACCTATACAAATTATCTTTATTCATTAACAATTATGGCGTCAATCAATTGCAAGATAAATAGTACATACGTACTAATTTTTCCAACCTCGTTAAGAACAATGTTTTGTTACATACAGAGAGTTTTTTTATCGTGCAACATAGAGTTATTCATTTCAATAGTTATACCTTTCTGTCACATTGACAGCAATGCATCGAAGCGTCGTTTTTTAATATGCAGCATACAAGTATTTCTCTGCGAGGAAAGTATTACACTTCATAAACAATGTATACAACTGAACAAATAACTCAGTTATACAAATGGATAATACTTGCCTCATAGAGAATTAATTTTATTTGTATGTTGCATTAAAAAAGCAAAACGCTTTGATACATTGCTGCCATTGTGACAGCAGTGTGTAACTAAAAATGATTAACCCTATATTGCACGATAAAAAAACTCTCTGTAGATACAGCGGTCGAATTGAACTATGAAAATATTTGTTTTATAAAAATTATTTTAATATAAGGTTAATTTTAGGAGCGCCAGCGCTGTCGAACTGCGTGAAATTACTATTCGTTTTATACTTTTTGCCAGTGCACAATAGGGGTAAAAACGACGAAAATTTTGCTTTTGGCGGGGTTTTATTTTATAAAATTGATTCCATTTCGTTTGACTGATTATCTGTGTTATCTTTCATCATGTACAAACATTTCCCTTTAAATAGCGAAATACTATATACAATTAGAAATATTAATATTAGACCTATTATCATTATTAATATATTTAGGGTATTGGAGAATGACAACTTATTACTTATTACCTCGTAAAGCTTAACATCACTTTTGTCACTATCTTTCTCATATGATGTAAGCCTATTTAATGTGTGCAGTAAATCTTCATCGTCTATTTTAACTGTTTGATTTCTTTGGATCAATTCTTTAAAAACTTTTGTGATATTTAAGTCTCTGAAGTAATTAGCTTCACTACTATTTTGCCTAGAAAATATATAGTCAAAGTCGTCGCATACTATCCCACGAATACTTTCTTCACTCTTTGCAGTGCCATGAACTAAATTTATTTTCTGAGCTTTGCAGTTCAGGATGATATTTGCTAATGTAGAACATTTGAAATAATTGCCTTGTATATCCAATTGAGTTAAGTGTGGAACGAGTTTTGTTGCATCAAAGTTATGTAGTCTATTATTACTAATGTCCAAAATCTGCAACGCTGGAGTATTGAAAATCGCAAATTCTGATATCACATCGATGGAGTTAAAGCTTATATTTAAATATTCTACTGATTGTAATCCTACAAATATGCCATTGCGCAAATTGCGTAATTTATTATTTGATATATCTAGGTGGTTTAAATAATTTAGCTGCCCAAAAAATCCGGGTGGTATATTTATGATATTATTATTATTTAAATATAATTTCAATAACAGAGTTGTATTATGAAATATGTAATGCTCTAGTTCTTTTATATTATTATATCCCAAATTTATGGAAATAAGCGTTGTCGTTATCGAAAATAAGCCATTTGCTAACGATTTTATATTGTTGTATTTCAAATTTATCGTAATTAATTTTTGTAATCCTCTAAAAAAGTTACCATTAATGAATGTTATGTTATTATTGGATATATTAAGGTGTTGTAAATTATCAGTTGAAATAAATATATCTCCAAATAATGTTGAAATATTATTAAATGATAAATCAAGATAAGTTAAAGCAGTCAAGTTGGTAAAAGTACCATTTTGTAAAGTAATTATATTATTCGATGATAAATTTACAGAAATTAATTGATTTAAATTAACGAACGTATCTGTTGTTAATAGTGTTAAATTATTCCCTATGAGTATTAAATTTTCTAAACCAGGAATCGCTATTAATGCGCCAGCTTCAATTCGATTGACATAACAATTTTCAATAATAAATGTCTGTATTGTTTCGTGGATTATAAATGTAGATGATGTTAATTCAGAAATAAAGCTGGAGTAAACTTTTACCTCCGTAATTTTAGAAGTAATATCATCCCTTGGCATATCGCTATAACTATAATCGGGTTCAATCGTGAAATTCGATGGCTCATAAATCAGTTTGTAAGAACACATACATCGTAGGGCGATTAGCCTTCTTACTCCCCAACCTGTTTGTTCGTCCTTCCAATCAGTAGTTGTAGAACATTCTGATTTTATGCGTACTATTAATATCAAGAATGCTGCTATTTCAATGATTTTATAATTCCATATAATGCACCTGAAATAGAAAATAATATTAAAGTTCGATAAAACGTAATCTTACATAATAGATTGTAGTAGTGGACTAGGTAAGGTTTAAATGGTTTAAAATATGTTTTTCTTCAAACGTCATAAAAGTGACACCTTTAGTGACTCGATTCACAATCTTAAAGTTTTACTTCGTCTCCTAGTCAGTAAAAGTTTCACTTTTACTGACTAGGCAGTAAAAGTAAATTTGACAACATGATTGGATAATTTGTAATAAGAACGCCCTACGAGGGCGGGTTTAATATTGCACATACATATGGTGCGCATACATGATGAACAAAACAAAAAATTCAAACAAAACACAAATTTATTTATTGTTAAAATGTAAATTAAAGGTACAATTTGATATTTAAGCCCCTTGAAAACTGATTGCGCTGGCAGCAACAGCAGCACTTACAGCACCGCTGTCGCCAACCATTTTGCTGCTACCATAGATATTTTCTACTTTTGATGTCTTACTATCTTATTATTTTTACGTGTAGCAAAGATCCCAAGTCTTGAATATCTGTCGTGTTCATTTTTACGAGTTCATCGCAACGGCATGCCCCTGATATGCCAAATATCAAAATAATCTGAAAATACGATTTAGGGTTTAATTTTGTATTTGTTTATTATTCTAAGAACTCACCTTTGTCGCCAAGTATTTCTCGTTAGGAGCATCGGATAAGAACTTGTCGAACTGTTCCTTTGTCAGCACTCTTGCCTTTTTGGGTGTATAACCCTCATTTTGTTTTTTTTAAATATGCACGTAGTTTTAAATATTTGGTAATATCTACACCATTTCTAATATTTAATAACGATTTTACCATGGAATACTGAGACCACATAGTGGAACTTTTTACTTTCTTCTTAGCCATTTCCGAAAAATATGCGAGTAAAACATTTTCACTATAATTGCTTACATTTTTCTCGGCGCACCACTTAATAAATTTTTTGTAGGCCACTTCATAGATGGTACTGGACTTAGTGGGCAATAATTTCTCTGTTGCAGCCCTTGCCGATTCTAAAATATCTGGCGGTGTACATTGAAACATGTCTTCGTCCATTTTATACACTTTAATGTCAAATAATGAATTAAACAAAACCATAGCAACGCTCTGCATAGCATGCTTCTTTGGGAATTAAAACTATACGTATTCGGACAATTAAAAATATTAATTCCATTATCTTTTTAACTATTTTCGACGTTTGAAGAAAAAATTACATGTTTTATTCGGAGTAGAAGTAACTTTTTGTGGCTCGTCTGTAGTTGCCTGCCTCGCTCCGCTCGGCAGCCAATACCTACAGACTCGCCACAAAAAGTGTCACTTCTACTCCTAATAAAACAATATACTATTTTATTTATTTGTATTTGTAATGAGTTCCGGTATGAAATATGTCACCTGAAATTTAAAAATGGCTTGGAAAGATCTTAGTTATCAAATTTCTAGAAACAGTAATTTTTTACCTTCATTAAGTTTGTAAATATTACTTTTATATTTAATATAATATTATAATTTATATTATAATATAAGTTAATATGCAATGTTTCAATGCAGAAATACATATATGTAAATGTAACTAATTTCTTTTAACTGAACATTTGTAGGAACAATAACCAATAACAGGATATCCGTGGACTATTTCAAATTTGTATAAGAAATTTCAGTTGTACTATATGTTAAAAAACAACTCCATCTGGGGCAGCTGTGAAATTTTAACGTATGTCCATGACTTGTTTCAGATTTTCAATTTTCTGACAAGTGCCAAGTGATAAACTGACCTCTTGTCTAAATCGCGGCAATGATTTTCGGGCCGCGTTGTTGCACATCATCAATGACTTCATGCGTAGGCGCTGTGCGAGGGCGCTTCCTTTTTTCAATCTACACTGCCACTTTTCCGGAATAAGTCGACAGTTTTGCCATATCGACATTGACAGATGCTCCTTGACATTCGATTTGTCTTTTATGAATGTGAATCAAGTCATAGACATACGTTTAAGTTTCCATAGCCGCCCCTGATGGACTTTTTTCTGAACATATGGTACAAGGTTTGTCCAATAAGTATCTGGACTGATTCTTTCCTGCCAATGGGAAATGGTGGAGGACGGTCTCTATGGGCGGTATCAGTGGTGGGGAATGTAACTTAAGCTAGGACAACCGGCTCAGTTGACTTCGAGCCTTTGGATTGTGTAGATCGCGGGCGTGTTAATAACTACAAAGAAAACCATAACCGATGGTAAGGAGCTAAGAAAGCCTGCTTTAAATAGTAGACTCTCGTGCCAAGGGTCGCAGATGTTAAAATTCTCTAACACTAACGTGCTTTTCCTTGGAGGGAAATTGAATCAGGCGATCCATTGTACTGTTAAGTTGTACGTGCACGTTAAAGAACCCGACATGGATGAAGCGAAATTCATAAAGGCAAAATTTCCAAGTGTGGTGGATCGCTCCTTGGCGACGGTATTTAGCCATAGTAGCAGAAATGGGCTGTTCTTAATCTTTTTTGCAGCGAGAATACTACTAAAGTAGCTGCAACAATATCCAAAACTGCAAGGCCAAAAATTAAAATTATTAGAGAATCCTGGCCTTGTAGTTTTTGTGCATATGGTTCTCTCATACTACATTATATTATGATTGGTTTTAAGCCCTACAAATTGTACATTTGGGAACTAACTCCTGACGTACTGGACTGATGAGATCTGCAAGGCCGAAACCGGTCTTCAGTTGTTCGCGAAGATAATATTCAAATGTACAAATATTGAAAATTATAATAAAATTACATTTATAGTTGTTTGTATGTATTCATTGAATTGCACAATGACTCACTTGAACTCAATGTTTACCTTAATATTATTAAATTATATTGTAAATAATTGTAATGATTTAAAACTTTAGAATCATGAAATGAAAAATGTAATGGTACTTAATTATTATTATTATCTGCAGAATTACTACAAAAAATTAATATCTAATAAAAATAAATTTAAAATGGATGTAATAATATTCAGGTTTTTTTTCAATTTATGACATTATTACATATTTGTGGAGGGGTGGAAGCATAAGAATACGAATAAATATTATATTTTATTTACTTAAGTATACTTTACAATACAATCAGCTAAAACACTAATAATTAACTCTAATAATTAATAATTAACACTATTAAAAATTAACACTATGTTATAGGAATTTATACATAATGAATATTTATACAAAGGAATGTTATGGAATTAATTGAATACATGGTATATCCTACTTAATAGCTTGGATAGCAAATTAAAAAGAGAAACATATCTTTATAAGTTTCTTAGGGAAAACTAGTATACTTCAGATCACAAGTCATGAAAAGTACATATTTTATAACCATCTAACTTAACCATACTACAAACTCCAGTTTTCGTTTGTGTTTCATTACTATACGTCACTCGTATATATTTGAAGTAATAAATTATAGTAATAATAAGTATTATTCAAACTATGAATACTGTCATGAATTCTTTCTCGGTAATTATTTATAATTTATAAAAGTCTGCAAGTGACATAAGATTTTCCGGCTTCTCTATATGACTCCCTAGACCCGTTTTCTCTTCGGGTTGCCGGGTCGGTATAGTCGGGATAAATTATTTGTACTCTTCTGACGAACTGATTTGAGATAAAAAGATAAAAGGACATTCAAGAAATACGTTTTATTTTTATAAAATGTGTTCCACTTCCTTTAATTGAAGATCTATTTGACATTTCTTATAAAAAAAAATAATTTTGAATAGTGAAAGTATGTATAAAACTAGGAATATTACACTAATTGTCATTATTGATATACATACGGCATTTAATAATAATAATTTATCATTTACAGCTCCATAAAGTATAAGATTTCCCTTTTCACTATCTTTCTGATTTCCAATAATTTGATTTAATGTGTTTGATAAATTTTCGTTATCTATCTTTATGGTTTGATTCGTTTGGCCCAATTCTTGCAAAATTTTAGAAATATTGTAATCCGTGAAATAATTAATACTCATACTATTATTTGAATTTATTTTTTGTGTAGAAGAAGTAGTAAATATATTATCAAACTCATCACATGCTATACCATGAATACTTATTTCGCTTTTTGCAGATCCCCGGACTAAATTTATATTACGTGCTCTTACTTGTTCAATTATTTTTACTAATGTGGAACATTTGAAATTATTGTCTTGAATATCCAAATGCGATAAATGTCTACCAAACTGCATAAAATCCAGATTTTTCAGCCCATTATTACTTAGGTCTAAATTTTTTAATATTGGGGTATTATAAAATCCAAGTTCTGATGACACCTGTATGCTATTACAGCTAAGATTTATATATTCTAACGAGTTCAGTCCAACGAATATGCCAATGTGCAAATTGCTTAATTTATTTTTTGATAAATCCAGGTGATTCAGAGTATTTAGATGTCCGAAACGTCCCGTTGGAATATCTTTAATATTGTTGTCATTCAAAAATAACTCCATTAGTTTAGTTGTTTTATTAAATGTATTCAAATCTATTTCAGTTATATTATTATGTCCCAAATTTATAGAAATTAGTGATGTATTATCTGAAAATGTGCTATTTGATATAGATTTGATGTTATTGTAAGCCAAATTTAGAATATTTAATTTATGTAGTCCAGTAAACATGTTGCTGGTAATTAATATTAAGTTATTATTGGATATATTAAGATATTGCAAATTATATGTTGAGACAAATGTATTTCCAACTAAAGCTGTAATTCTGTTATTTGCTAAATCGACATTAGTAATTGCAGGCAAGTTAGCAAAAGTTCCATTTTCTAAACTAATGATATTATTTGATGTTATATTTAATAAAATTAATTGACCCAAGTTGGCAAATGTGCCAGTTTTCAAATGTGTTAAATTATTTCCTGTAATTACTATTTTTTGTAAATCGGGCGTAGTTATTAGTGATCCAGCTTCCATACTATTAACGTTACATTTTTCAATAGTCAGTGTCTTTAATTCTCCATCCACTTTAAATGTAGATGCCTTTATTTCAGGAATGAAGCTGGAATTAAACTGTGCTTCAATATGTCTGGGAACTGATCCGGTCACTAAATATGGATCAGGAACGTTATAATCAGGCATAATTTGGAAATTTGATGGTTTATATATCATTGTGTAGGTGCATAGACTATTAAATTGTTCGATTTGATAATTGTTTCCTCTATGGTATCCTGAATAATGATTTTGATCTGGCTTCGCTGTATACGATGTAATACATTTTGATCTAGCGTAAACTATTAAAATCGAGAACGTTGCTATAACTACGATTTTGTAATTCCATATGTAATACCTGTAATAAATAAATGTATTAAATTAAGATAAAATGAATATGTAAACATTGAATATTATTATTAAAATATATTATTATAATAAATAAATTAGTCGCTTATATTTATGAATCAGCATTATAAAAGAGTAGTATAGTATGTATTATTTATATACAGTGTGAAAATAAAGAATTGGGGACGTTCCATCCCCGGTTGGTTCGTCCAGGACTGTTCGTCCAGCGGATGGTTCGTCTAGTATACGGTTCGTCCAGCGGACGGTTCGTCCAGCAAAAGGTATATATTTAGTTAAACTTTGTAAAAAGATTATAATTTTATTAAAATTCTTTGATATAGAATTAATACATTCGCATCTATTTATATTTGTAATGGCTAATACAGAACTGGTGGCTTTTCACTAAAATTCTTTGAAATGGTAAATGGTATTAGTATATCCTAGAGCAATTGCACTCCTTGATAATAAATAAATGATATTTTATTCAAATTATTTATTTCTTCAAATATTTGTAGCGTAAATAATAAAGTTTTAATTATTTTTTAATAGAAAAGTCTTTTTTTCGAACATTTGTAGCGTAAATAATAGTTTAAATGAAAATAAATTAAATAAAGTTTTTTGGACGAATCATATACGGGATCAATCATCCACTGGACAATAGTCCGGGGACGAAGAATCCTGGTCGAACTGTCAAAGGACGAATGGTCCGGATACCAAAATAAAAACGTATAAATTAGATCTCTTCGTTAAAATAAATTTTCTGAAACAGTCTGGAAGGGGTACATCGATTGTAATTAATTAATATATTATATTATAGTATATTATAGTATATTATAGTATATTTAACAACAAGTGAAAGTCATTGTTTATAGCACTAGTCCAAATTTAAAATATGAGCCGCGAAGTTTCGAATGTTTTAACGGACGAGTGCTACAATTGACTTATTCGCGAGTTTTCTATACTATTTTTATAATTTGCGCCCATTTTTATATTAAATAAGTATGTATTTTCTGAAAATAATTCATAGCTTTAATTGTTCTTTAATTTCAGTTGGTAACACTCATTTGACATTTGTTTAATTCAAAGTTAAAATTACTTTATTGACATTTCTACATATAACTTACATTTCATTACATTATACACTTCACTTTTGCTAGTGCCTATCCAGGTTGATATACGTTAAACTGAGACTTTACTACTAAGAAAAATTTACTTTTGGCGGCTCCATTTACAGCGCCCGTGAAAACAGGCATTGCCAATGATGGTCTAATTGTCATTGTCTCAGAAAATCCTTCGTTGCAGATAACATATAACCATCACTAATATTTCACATAGCAAATGTAATACACTAAATTTTACTGTAACATTTTCACTCAACATTCATTCATTCAACAACATGTCAAACATGTGACTATCCTTCGTGTTTCCTGCAGAGAATAATCCGGTTGCGGAAAATTTAAAATCCTCAGTTTTGATTGGGCATTTTTCGGGCCAGTTCATATCACACAAGTTTCGATGATAGGTGGTAAATAATTTGTATTAAAAAGGGTCTATAAACTTATATTTTGGGAAGGGACGCCAAACATGAGTATACATATAAAGATTATATTTTATTAAATGTAAAAAAATACTATTCAATACATGCAGCTAATACACCAACATAAGTTATAAGGTAACAATAATTAATGAACAATAGTAGGAATGTTATAAAGTTAATGAATACAAGACTACATTTCACACCACAAAATAATAACTGGCGCCTTATAAGAATTCTTTGCGAAAAAACTATTTTTTTATACTAATGCCTAAATATTTCCAAATATATACGAACTAATACATAACATTACAATATTATAATATGGTTCCATATTTTCATTACTTCAATATGGTTTTTCTGTCTACTAAATATTTTAGATATTTACATATTGACTACGATATTCTCGTTATAATATCTATAAATATTCTCGCTAACGATAATATGTTAGCCCTTAGCATTAGATCCAGTCCTACAGTTTAAGGTAGGAGCGATTAACCGGTTGATAACAAGAATTTTCAATTCTTCAGGTGCCACTTAGCGCTAACCAGCAATTAGGCCTTCATTTTGAGAGGTCCACAGAATGCTCGGCTGATATGTAATGACCCTCGGTGTAGAAAGAGAATACGCTTCTACAACTAAACCTAATAATATTCGCTTTAGGTGTAGTTTGTGAAGTTTATTTAGATTTTGATGCAAAGGGTTATTTATATTTATTTCGTGTTTTAGTTTGTTTCGTTCTAATGCTGATTTTATTACAACAATGTTAATGTTTTAGGTTTCACTATTTCCCCATTTCATTTTTTCACATATTTTGAGGCGATTTCATGGTCTGTGAGCGATTGCGAACGATGTACCCACTAACTAGCAACTAAATCGTCGAGCTTACACATTTGAGGGTGTTCGTGACTAACTGTCAGGCGATGTTTTAACTTTTAGATTAGATTTTTAGATTAGTTTGAATTAGTTGATCCACATCAAATTGTTAAATTTTCAATATCTCGTATCCATGGATAAAGTGCAGTAAAACTAAAAGTGCAATCGTACCCTTTCTCTGAAAATCAGGCGATTTACTAACTGAGCACCCGCCTACTAGTAGCCGGTTAAATACGCCGCTGTAGGATCACGTAGTTGTATTTAATTTTGATAAATGTTTCAATTATCGGAATATTGAAGTGCACTAAATGTTATTGACAAGGTCCTGCAGCCATCAACATTATTCGGTAAGCGAGAACCATTTTGGCGCGTCTGTAATTATTGGATACTTTAATTCTGAAATTGATTCTAGCTCTAATACTGCTATGAGAATACGGATGTGAATGTGTAGAATTAAAGTACATACTATAATATCGTTTACAATATAAAAACTAGCTAAGAAGAATAATAATAATAGTATATAAAGAGAGCAAAGTCTCTTTATGAGGTCGTTAGGGAATTAATAGTATATCTTAGATCAAAAGTAACGAAAATATAGTTTTACCGAAATAACAAGTTCCAGTTTTAGTTATAATTTTACTAGTTTACTTCGCTTATTCATATAAATGAAATAAAATAGATATACGTCAGATATACTATTTTTTACACAGAAAATATTTTTTATATCATGTGGTTTGTATAACTGTACATAATTATTATCAAACAATAATTTACTCTTCATTGCTTAACAAAATGGTACTAAAATGTATTATTTGTAACCAAATCGTTATAAAATTGATAATTGGTTATTATCATGTACACTGGTGGCCATAAATAATTTCGTCAGAATTTGCAAAAAAATTTTTATGAAGAAACATAGGTTTGCGGACCTACAAAATTATATGCCATTAGTAACAAATATTTAAAATACATCTCACTTTAATATGGCTTGTCATATCACAGATATCCAAAGGGCGCAAATTGCTATACTCCGTCGAGAGCTGGCAATGACTCATCGCTTCATATTGCCGGAATTCGATATACGTTTCATATTTCATTTAGCTCTATTATAAAAAAATATTATAAAAAACGCGATTCCTTGTTCGAAAAAGCATGAATCATTATCAGCTCTCGCTGGGTGACAAAATCAAATCAATATCGAAAGCGGGCCCTGCCTTCTAATGTAGTTGCGGAATAATTTTAAAAAACTGTTCAGCGAATTTAAGGTCTTATCTGTTAACTTCTAACTGAGAACGAATTACACTAACAAAATATTACAAAACACGTAAGAACGCAGTGACGTGAGAAGCGATATGTTTATAGGCCACCAGTCACATGTGACAAAGTCAATATTTTGATTAATGATTTGCAATTAATAAAAGTTTGCAAGTAATCTTAGATATTGCAACTTTTTCATACGACAACTAAAGACTTTTTTCTCATTGGGCTGCCCGATCAGTGCAGTCCGGAGAAACGATTTGTAATTGTTAAACTTTGATTTGAGAAAACATATTTGTTGTATTTTTATAAAATTGGTTCTATTTCCTTTGATTGAAAATCTATTGCACATCTCTTCTTAGATAAGCATTTAAGTTTGAATTGTAAAAATGTGTATAAAACGAGCAATAAAACACATATTATCAATATTGATATACATACAGTGTTTAAAAATAAAAATTTATCGTTTATGCTATCATTAAATTTAAATTTACTTATTTCACTTTCTTTCTGATGTGAAATAAGTTTATTTAATGTGTTTGTCAAGTTTTGATTAAACATCTGAATGGATTGGTTTCTTTGGTCTAATTTTTCTTGCAAAATTTTAGAACCATTGTATAGGTAGTCTCTGAAGTAATTGTTACTCATACTATTATTTGAATATATATTTTTCGTAGATGAAGAAGTAGTAAATATATCATCAAACGCGTCGCATGCTATACCATGGATACTTATTTCAATTTTCGCAGACCCATGGACTAAATTTATTTCATGTGATCTAACTTTTTGTACAATCTTTGCTAATGTGGAACATTTGAAATGATTGCCTTGTATATCTAATTGCGTTAAATGACTAACAAGCTGCAGTATATCCAGAGTTTCCAGGCAATTATTACTTAGGTCTAAAGTTTTTAATACTGGGGTATTATAAAATCCAAGATCTGATAACACCTTTATGCTATTACAACTAAGATTTAAATATTCTAATGAGTTCAATCCATCAAATACGCTCATGTGCAAGTTGCGTAATTTATTTTTTGATAGATCAAGGTAGTTCAAAGTATTAAGATGCCAGAAAAATCTCGTTGGAATATTTTTAATATTGTTGTCATTTAAAAACAATTCCAGTAGTCTAGTTGTATTATTAAATATATTAAAATCTATTTCAGTTATATTATTGTGTCCCAAATTCATAGAAATTAGTGATGTATTTTCTGAAAATGTGCTATTTGCTACAGATTTGATTTTGTTGTATTCCAAATTTAGGATATTTAATTTATGTAGACCTGTAAAGATGTTGTTGGTAATTAATATTAACTTATTATTAGATATATTAAGATATTGTAAATTATATGTTGTGATAAATGTATTTTCAACTAAAACTGTAATACTGTTATTTGCTAAATCGATATTAGCAATAGCAGGCAAGTTAGTAAAAGTTCCATTTTCCAAACTGATAATATTATTTGATGATATATTTATAAAAATTAATTGACTCAAGTTGGCAAATGTGTCAGTTTTCAAACGTGTTAAATTATTTCCTGTAATCATTATTTTCTGTAAATCGGGCATAGTTATTAGTGATCCAGCTTCAATACTATTTACATCACAGGTTTCAATAGTTAGTATCTCCAAGATTCCATGGACTTTAAACGTAGATGGTGTTATTTCAGGAATGAAGCTGGAACCAAACTGTGCTATAATATGCATGGGAACTGATTTAGGCACATCGTATAAATCAGAAACGTTATAATCAGGCTTTATTACAAAATTTGATGGTTTGTGAATCGTTGTGTAGATGCATGTACTATTAAATTGTGTTATTTGAGCTCTAGAGTCTGAACCATCATAATAATTATAATAATCATCATCATAATTTCTTTCCACTTCCTTCGAATCATACGTAGTAATACACTTTGATTTTGCGCAACTTATAAAAATTAAGAACGCTGCTATAAGTATGATTTTGTAATTCCAGATGTAACCCCTGTAATAAATAAATACATTAAATTCTGATAAAATGAATATGTAAACATTGAAAATTATTATTAAAAGATATTATTATTATTATGATACTCTATTATATTTACTTAACAATGAATAGTAGATGATAAAGAGATATTATTGTTAAACATTATTTATAATAATAATATATTTATAATATTTAAAACAATATAATGTAAATTTAAAGCAGGCAATGTACACCCGGTAAAACACATATGTCAAATCTAGCCAGTCTCAATAACTTTGGAATGCAAGTTAATTTAATTTAAAAAAAAAACACATCGATAGATGTTTCGAGGGGAAAGATTATAAACAAATACTAAATACTTTGAAATTTCAAATGGCATCTCCTACCTTGCTATGCCTCATTTTAGGTTGTGTAGGATGAAAAATAATGTGTAAGCCACGGACGGTAAACTGATTTTCCAGGCTTTAAGAAGTGCCCAGGCTCGCTAAACCTTGCCTATCCATTTCTTCTTTCAGCCGGGAAAATTATCACTTCACCGACTAGCTCTAAAATATACTATTTCCTTTACACTACTAGAAAATAGAATTTTACCATCTCCATAGAGACGAGAAAGTATACGTTTGTAAGGCTAGCGCTGTAAAACATTCGTAAATTATTTTATTATTGATATTATTGACAGCTCCGTCAATTTCAAAATATGAACTTGGATTAGATCTCTGTTTATTTAGTTATAGCATTATATCTGATTTGAATTAATACTTTATTAAGTATCATGGATTTTGTGGTCCTAAATTGCCAAGGAGAGATGGAGTACGCCGTCTGAAATCAACGTCAAAGCTCACGAAGTTTCGATGAATTCGTTAATTGCGAAGTCGAGGGAAAAATACGAGGATCAGTATAAAATATTTATTATGATGAAAAATAATGTATAACCACGGACGGTAAAGTGATTTTTCAGGCTTCAAGAAGTGTCTTGGTTCGCAAAGGTACAAAGGTATATTGTGTGGTTAGTACAGGAAGGGATATATTCCCGGCCGATGCGGCAATTGATGTCCGAACCAACAGGCGACGACAGCAAGCTGAAAGGCCGGGAAGGCACTTCATATACCAACCGCATATACTATTTTTTCTCCCATCGCAATATTTTTGCAAGTTTCGTAAAAATATGGAAGATCTAAGATGAAAATATTTGCTGTAGACTTCCAGGAATAATTAATTTCCGGCGGAGGCCAGGAATATAATATTCCGGTACTATTACTTCTCCGTTACATAGCAACTGTCAGCACTAAAGGAATCATTCATATTCTGGAGTGCGTGTAGCCTAGGAAACGACTGATTCTAAGGGCGATGTGAGAAAATATTCTGTATTTTAAATTCGACAACAGCTAGTGCCGAAAGTATGCTATAGGCTATTAGAAAATTTGTACAAGAATTAGTTTTTTTTTTGACAATTCCTTGGGTTGCCGCATTAGACTAAAGATTTAATCATATAGGTGGATAGATAACTTACACGAATCAGCACTTGTAACTCATTTTACTGGTCAAATTTTGTTTAGATATTTGAAATATGCATGTCTTACATGTCTGAAGCATAAAATAAAACTTAATAGTCGTGTTCTTTAATCGAATTTGCTTAGGGAACCTCAGTTAATCTTATTAATCTTAGAATGGTTGGAAAATGTAAGCTTCTTTTATTTTGCTCTGCTTACTTTTACTTAGCAAACTAACCCTCCCCCCTCCCATGCGGAGCGTTTTTGCGGGGGCATCAGTTCGGAAGTAAGCAGATAAGAAGCTGTCAAACGTGTGATTCAATAGTTACCATTGTAAACAGACGTTTAAGCCTATCCTACAAAACAGAGCGCCTTGATTGGTCGTTCTTTTATTATTCACTGGGATCTGATCTGCTCATATCTGCTCAGCTGTCTAAGGAGGTGGGCTATACGATACTAGAACACGACGAAGGTAATAATTTGGCAAGAGGATCACTCAAGATTAGAAGAAAAAAGGCAACATTAGAAAAAGCAATACAACAAGAGAAAAATATCAAAGAACGGCCTATTAGAAGCATCTACGAACTTCTTCAACTTATTTTTGAAGGCAAAATCCAGGGGAAACGATCAGTCGGAAGGCGGCAGAACTCGTGGCTGAAAGATTTACGTCGATGGTTCGGTTGCACATCAATTGAAATCTTCCGTGCAGCAGTGTCTAAAACAATGATGGCTATTTGGATCACCAACCTTCGAAGGGAGATGGTGTGAGAAGAAGAAGAAGACGTTGTTGGGATAAAACATAAAAGTTTACCCAGATAAAGGTAGATGACAGGTTTCATAGGAGAGAGGTGGACGTAAAACATGTGATGATTCTTCTTTAACCTAGACATACACAACCAACCTTAGGTTACACATAGCTGACGCCGACATTCTGTGTTTACCGCGAGGAATGCTTTTAGATTTTCATACCATAGCCGTTGTGTGTTGATAAACTCAGCCAAATAAACCATGGCACTACGGCACGTGATACGTGTGCCACGTGACACACGTGTCCAATATAAAAATAGTCCCCCTATGGTCTTAAGACTTAAGGTTAATTTTCGGAATGGCGAACAACTGTTTATGCAATACGTTCATATATTTGCGCCGATTCGCAGCGGTTTGACGTCACCACTAACACGGTCCATTAGACAGACTATAGTGACTTTTTATTACTTAATAGTGTTACGTAATAATTGATTTACTAGCCATGAAGTCCGTTTGTAATGGACAAATTACTTATGTAGGAATAGAAAAATGTTATTAATCACTAATTAATATTAATAATAACCAATAATTATAATAATGTTTTATAAATTAAAAATTATGTTTAGTATTTCAATTGTATTTTAATTCTTTAATTTTGCTTTTCAAATTTTAATTAATTGCTCGTTTATATTCTTAAGTGAAGCAAAAACTTGATAAAATACAATATAAAAATTAAATTGTTTGTTAATTCAAGAATGCTCTTAAGATAGCATTTTTCGGTATGAAAATCTGGACGAAAACCCCATCATTTTGTTAAAGACATTGTTTTTTTTTTCGACATATTTTTCGGCAGAAAAAATAAAAAAGGAATAGGTTAATTAATTTATTAATTTTCAAATTTAAATTTAACAATAAATTACTTACTTGCCATTAATATTAAAGGTACAATTACTACAATTTTGAAATATAACGGGGTGACTTAGATTATTCACCCCTATAGCTGAATTATTAATATTTTCTGCCGCCCTCAATGAACTGCACTGTGCTATATTAGTGACATTCGATGCTTCTGTTAAACAGAGTTGTGTCTCTTGTGCTGCTTTCCAGGATCCAGAATTTTACGAGCAGTATCTAGTTTATTATTCAGAGAATCATCTATGTATCCCTCAGCGACATTATATGACCGCCATCCTCCATGACGTTTCAAGGCCGTTAAATCGCCCCCAGCATCCAGCAATAATGCACGACGAGTACACATTTTAACTCGTCTTCACTCGACATTTTAAAATGATTTTATTTTTTTCGTTATTGATCGAACGTCACATTCACAACGGAATAAAAATTTCACGCCAATTTGATTAATTTAATTTTTTTTTAAATATTTTGTAGTTTGTAAAGATGTTGCAATCAAATAAAAAATGATGTATGATATATGGACGACGAACATATTTCGGACTCATTGCTGTTGCTGGACGAGGCTACTTCGTTTTTCGTACTTATAACATAAAATACTATTCTTGAATTTTATAAAATTATGATAAAAAAATTGTTAACTTTAGCGGATTAAGTTAACTTCCGTTACTTTATTTTTGAATTATAGGATTATGGTTAACGGAACTAAAAATCACGTTAAAGGATTCTATAATTAACGAAATTATTTTTTTGTTTAACAGTGAACATCACTGCCAATCCTCCAGAAAGGTCAGTGAAAAATAAACTAGTTAGTACAAATTGCATTTATGAAATACTCCTAATCGTTACTGGTCAATAATATTGTCAGTTATATTGTCAATTATACAGGTTCCAACATCTGCCATATTTTTCGAGATATAACATCACTGGCATTTTTTAAAGTGGAAATTGGAAGTTGGAAATCAAAGTACGTCACTGAATAGAATTTAAAAAAAACTACAAACATGTATTTTAAGAGTATGTAATACATACAAAAGTTTAGCTAGAAATCCAACTTCCAACACATTTGCCCAACCCGGTATATTAAGACTTGTTCTGAAGCGAACAAATGTGTACTGAGAGAAATGAGAAATAAATGGTTTTGTTAAATACGAAAATTGTACTTCATATTTAAATTTGACATATCATTATTTTCATATTTGAAATATCTACTACACTCAGATGCAAAAAAAACGGGTCATTGGGTCATTGTTTGCAAAAGAACCATTTTTTTTTAAATTTTGATGTTGGTATAGTCCTTAGAATAAATTTTTTAGTGTTTTACAATCACAGAGACCGTCAGGATGTAGAAAGAAGCATTTAATGAACATTAATAAGCGAAAACGATAATGTACGTATACACGAATAAAATGCATTTCTGCAAAATAAACTTAACAGAGAATAATAAATAAAAATGATAGTTAATCGAAAACAAACAAATCAAAACCCAGTAGCCACCTTGATCCTCTATCTGCATAACGCCGATTGAGCAATAGGTAGTGAAGAATGCATACCTTTAAATGCTATTTTCGCTTATTAAATAAACTGATAAGTATCATATGTTGTTTTCTTCTACATCCTGATGGTCTCTTTGATTGTAAAACACTAAAACTTTCATTCTAAGGACTATACCAACATCAAAATTAAAAAAAAAAGGGTTTTTGTAAACAATGACCCAATGACCCGTTTTTTTTTGCATCTGAGTGTATAAATTTAATCAAGCGTAAACGTTAAAAGTTAAAAACAACTTACCATATATTATGAGCCATAGTATAACAAAGTTTTCACTACTTATATTATAATTCGTAATGAAACTAGATTCCGTTTAATGTTTTAATTACGTTTGATGCAATTAACGGTAGAAATGTTATTACAAAATCTAAATGACTATGAAGTCGGTAGTGGATCTACTCCCTGCAACGATTCTGCATGAATATGCAGAAATGCACAGAGCGTTTAGATATAGTCACAGTCTGCTTCTAGGAAATACATCTTATCATTTGAGTGATTATTCGATTTATTTATGAGGTTCGTCATTTTCGTGTTCAACCTATATTATGAAATTAAATCTGCTATTTATTCTAAATCATATACATGAAAAATATTGTAATAAAAGTAAAAGAAAACCAAATTTCATTGCGCTTTGATTTATGGTGCAAATTACAGTAAAATATATTTTTTATCTATTTTAGCCCAACATGATTAATAATTAATAGTTATTTGTATGTTATATAAAGAATAGTGGCAGATGACATAGTTTTGTCTATGGCGATGGTAATTGACATTAGCAGCCGAAATAGGTCCTCGTTAAATAGACAATAATATACAGAGTGCTTGATTTTTCAGTTTCCAGCTTATATCTGCAAAATTGTCAAAGATAAAAAAGTTTAATAAGTTTTCGTAAGAAAATATGACTGCTCCAAAATAGCGCAGTGTAATTGTCCCTACTTGAATAAGAAAAAATAATAATGAATACAAAAATAATGAAAAAAAAGCAAAAAGTAAAGTTTTGCAATAAAAATCAACCACCCTGTATATAATATTCAAAAGATTTCAATTTGTGCATCACCGCATTGTGTGTGATGTGTGCTAGATAGTCCACTCAAATTAGACTTTTTTGGCCGAAATAATTTATATTGTTTTGAAATTTGGCATTCTTTCTCTTAAGTACCTACTCTAAAATCGGATATCCGTCGAGTTTCCCCTCCTTTACTCCCCTTATAAAAGTATAGCTTTTGTGGCCAACCGTGTAACATAATTTGTTCAAAATTTTGTTCCCACCAACTTTACCCCCATATATTTTTTTAGGCGGTGCACCGTTTACGAGATAATTGCGAAAAATAACACTAGTTCGCCGTTTATTGGGTGCTTTTTCAATATTAAGGGATATTCGTTCTAGTGTGCTCAAGATGTACCAAATTTCAAAACTATATAATTATTTTTCGCCAAAACGGCTTTTTGGGGCTAATATGACTGGAGTAAGAGTAGTGTTCTTGAACCCTAATTTCCTGCAGCCAAATGCATGATCTGAGAGCAGATCGCAAAAAATAGTAATAATAATATTATATGAACCGTATACAGAGTGAGTCAATATTTACTCCCCAGACCTCGGATACGTGTACTATAATAACTAATAATAAAAACAAATCAGAATCCTAAAATCTCGAACGCGAGGCTATTTTCAGTTAAAATTGAAATAAAGAAAACACCAATTTGAGACTGAAATGCAATCAACTTGGCCAGATTTACTTGACTTTGAGGTTATTATGTTTATTTGACTTTTGATACTGAAAACGTGGAAAGCTTCAGAAGTTTTTCAAATTTTAAAATTTTAAACTTAAATTTAAATTTTCAATTTAATTTTACCTGAAAACGACCTCGAATTCGACATTTTAGTAGGTATTCTTAATTTTCTTTTTTTTATTGTATCACACATATCTGAGGGCTGGAGAGTGCTTATTGACTCACCCTGTATATTATATAAATATTATATACTTACACAAAATCAAAATAAATATTAGACAATTATTAATTTCAATAATGTTGTACCAATTGTAAATATCAATTGTATAAACTATCATGGTGTAGTTATACTGTGGGCCATATCTATATGTTACTAAAACTATAAGCACCGTATTTAGAACAAATACCTAATTGAAATGTATTTGCTGGCCGTTAAAATGGTTTCCTGGGCCGGATGCGGCTCGCAGACCGCCAGTTTGAGACCACTGTGCAGGAGCACTATGGCTGTAAATGTTATTCACTCCATGTAAATCTGATTCACTTCCGATAAAATATTTAGAATAATCCGATAACTTTCACTACAATGAAATTAGTGGTTTGCACCATTAATTACTACACTGAGAACGTGAGGATGTTGTATCAATATCTGTATGCAATAACTATGCAATCATAATTTAGTCGATATACTTTCAACACGTCGGTTGGTCGGTAATTTAATATTCATGTGGGCAATTAATCAAACGTGTTCACAATTGAAACCTGTTAGGATACATGTGTTACTGCAATGCTATGTATTAATATTTGCGTAGTGTGTAGAGATACTTAATATTCTTCGCACGTTCTGATCTAACGTTATACACATAAACAGGACCGTCCTTTGGATTTTGAGATTTTGAGGCCCCGGGCCTAAATATGAAGTAGATAAAAAAGTGAAAAAAGAAATATTCTTTTTAATTTGTATTACAAGAAGTAGCTCAGTCTGGGGCCCCGAGCGTACGCCCGGTTGACCGACCTTAGGGACGCAAGTGCACATAAATATTAAAAAAATCTCTAACCAATGGCTATTAGTCATAGCAATTTAAATAGGCTGTAATAAACAAACCTGTATGAATTAATAGAGCAATAAATAGTCTTGCAATAATGACAATGATATTACGAATTTTCTTCATCAGTGTTAGTTACCTAGCCTAGCTCAACCTAATCTCACAGATCCTAACATAATCTAACCTAGAAGAATACAAAAGGTATGCGCAAATTCCAATTTTTAAATCATATACTCAATGCAAATAGCCACATCCTATATATTATCATAACAATTACAACATTATTAATGCATATGTTTTGTCATTATTGGCATGCATGGTGTATGTTACATAATAACGAAGTCATATAAAATCGGCCAGTGTTCACTTAATTATTGCCAGTAAAGGAAATTCTCGAACGAATAAGTAGAAACTAGAATTGTTGAGCACTGTTAGCGGTGGCGTTTTTGTTCCTATGCATCAACACGATAGTAGTTAATATTCTTGTTGTTATACCACTTTTTGCGACAGTTAACCTCCGTTACTGTCACACCCATTTCTCAACGCCGTCCATTTAAATGCACTGTTTTAATTATACTTACTGACACACATTTAAAAACAATACCGTCATTCAAGAACAGCGCAAATAATCATATTAAAACTCTACTCATTATCAGCCGTCAATATTTGGGTTATGGATTTCGCTTTCGCACGAGGTAATTATTTTATTTCACGAGGAGAAAGTATTTGCTATACGCGAGGATTTCCGCTGGAAATGAAGGTATCGTATGTTTATATTTGTGATTTGTACGTACGTCGATTTCTATTGAATTAACGAAATTTCACATTTGAGGAAGTTGTGGAAAAGTGTAACAAAGTATATGTATCGACGATCGGATTAGGTGTTTTACATGCAAACTCACTTACGTCCTATACTTTCTACTGTACATATACGCAAAATAAATTTTAGGGTGTCATTATCGATTTCCACTGCTTTCTCCTTGTATCGACTTACAATGTCAACAGGGAAATAAACGACACATTATGCATTTTATGCTTCATTTTATAATTATGTAAAAACAGCTTTAATTTGAAGTTACTTTCAGGCATATTATTCAATATTTTCGCTGTGTAGCTTATTTTACAGAGACGAAATCAAATTAAAGTCTATATGAAATCAAGCATGAATAGATTGCCGAATTTGTAATTCTATAAGTTAATGCAGATATTATCGTTATTGCGAAATAATGTTAATACATGTTTTATCCAGCAAAAGTTAGAATTCAAGAGCGAAACATGTTGCGCAATGTAATAAAACAAGTGATGACCTTAATCAAAACATATTGTCAAATGAAGAAGAACTATGCACCATTTTTGGGCAAACTATAGTGGTTCTAGAGTTATAGACAAATTCAAATATCTGGAATCTATGTCGATTTTCTAAAATTTCGATCGATGTTTCTAATTACTCAAAATTTATAGTTGCATTTTTTTCCTAAAAGTTCTGAAATCTGGCAACCTAAATATCTTCTTATGTGCTTAAATAATAAAAAAAAATCATTTAATTAAATATTTGGCCTTTTTTTTCCAAATTGCTCAAATTTAGAACGATAATTTTAAAATTCACAAGAATTTTATTATATTTGTGTAAATCTTTTTAAACCTTCATAAAAAGTAACTTTCTTCTTGATTGGTGTGCACATTTTCTGAAAAACGATATTAGTTCTAAGATTATAATCAAATTTTGAATTTTATTGATTTTTCTGAAATTTTAAGATGAAATTTCATTGTGAACCAAAATTTCTAAAACTGTGTAAAGTTCTTTTGATTCTATTATAATTTTTAATTTTTGCAATTTCATAAATTTTGATTTATTTCGATTTAATTTATTAAATTAAACGTTAAACAGTTTTTCAAATTATTATAAGAAAATTTTGAATTGAATTGAATATTCTAATTTTTGTTATCAAAATTTTGATTATTGTCATAATTGTATTTGATATTATAAAAATGCAATGAAAGTCTACGTACTTTAGGTTGAAATGTACATTTATGCGTATACATATTGTTATATCATCCCAATTATAAATGTAAATTACAAACAGTGCGGATGCGTGGCATATTGTTTAAAAGCAACTCGCTAGACGGTGTTTTTGTTTTGTTTTAAATTACAAATTGTAGTGCAGTAACTTTCTATTTATGTGTATGATAATTTGTTACACACCAAAAGCGTGCGTTTAAACGCAACGAAATTATAAACAATGTCCGCGACAGTCGGAACCCTGAATTATATAACATCTGCGTCGGTACGGTGAACATGAGGTAAATAAGAGTCACACGTCTGTGTAAAATGTGTACAAAGACCAAAGAGTTCCCGTCATTATACAATATTAGCTCCTCTAATAATTTTATTGTATGTATAGGTAGGTACGCGTGTTTTGTTATGGGGTCGTTATGCAATACGCTGCAAGACTTAATCGTAATTTTCACGATCGTTCTGCATTGGAAATTGAATTGTAATGATTTCGTTATGGTAATGGATTCAGTTGAATAACTGAGACCAATTATACACTTCGGGAATTATTCAGAACTTATAAAGCAGCTTTCAATCTTTTTCTTTATTGCAATCGCTCCAATTCATTAAAATAGTTATTGTTAATAGACAGCTGTACAAGTTAAATTGTACCCGTTGTTACTTCTTCTGCAAGTGCCTATTCGTTCCGGATGTTGGCTATCATATTGGCTATCTTTACTTTATTCACAGCTGCCCGGAAGAGGCCTGTGGTTGTCGTGGAGAACCAACTCCTCAAGTTTTTAAGCCACGAGATTTGTCTTCTCCCAATGTTTCTTTTTCCTTCAACTTTGCCTTGTAGTATGCACTGAAGGAGTCCGTATCTACTAGAGTTGCGCATGATGTGTCCCAGGTATTATAGTTTCCTGGTTTTAATCGTGGTCAGGATATCTGTCCTTTTGTCTGTTCTTCTTAGTATTTCGGCATTGGTAATACGGTCTTTCCATGATGTTGTTAATATCTTTCTGTAGAGCCACATTTCATATGCTTCTAGATTTTTTGTGTTAGCAAGCGTCAGCGTCCAAGCTTCCATTCCATAAAATAACACAGAGAATACATAGCAGCGTAAGAGTCTCATTTTTGTGTCTATAGTTAGATCACGACTTTTAAAGGCTGTGGCCATTTTAATGAATATAATTCTGCTGTTTTTAATCCTGCTTTTTATATCCTATGTCTGGTCCCATTGCTCATTAATAACAGTGCCTAGATATACATATTTTTTAACTCTTTCGATGTCCCTGCTCCAGCTCCAGTTGCTGTTGGTGGTGTTGTGGTATGTTCTTACTTATGTTCTTACTTATGATCATGAATTTGGTCTTGTCCAGGTTGATATCTAGTCTATATCTGTGACTAGTGCTTATTAAGCTATTCACTATTAGTTGTAAGTCTTCTATGTTGTCAGCAACGATAATGTTATCATCTGCGTATCTGATGTTGTTTATACGTTTTCCGTTTAAAGAAATTCCTTCTTGTGTATTTACTAGGGCTTCCCGAAATATGACTTCAGAATAGATGTTAAATAGCAGAGGAGACAGTACACATCCCTGCCTCACACCGCGTAGAATTTTTATTCTTTCTGTGCTATCGTCTCCGATTCTTACGCTTGCCGTTTGGTTCCAGTATAGGTTTGTAGTTATTTTGAGGTCTTTGTCGTCTATTCTTGTGTTTTCCAGCATTTGTATCAGTTTTTGGTGTTGGAATCTGTCAAAGGACTTTTTGTAATCAACGACACACACATATACATCACAATTCATGTCTCTGCATCTCTGTACTTATACTTGCACACTAAAGAAAGTTCCCCTTGTCCCGACTGCGTCTCTAAATCCAAATTGTGTGGGTCCCAGTTGTCCTTCTACTTTATTGTATATTCTTTTATGTATAATTTTTAGAAAAACTTTCAATAGGTGGCTCATTAGGCCTATTGTTCTATATTCATCGCATCTTTTTACCGATGCCTTTTTTGGAAGTGTTGTGTCACGAATTGTGATTCCAACCACTGTTGTGGTATTACACCTGTGTTGTAGATATTATTAAGGGTGTCGGTTAGCCATTAATTCCTTCATCGTCTAGTAGTTTCAAAAATTCAGCGTGGAATCCGTCTGGTCCTGGACTTTTACCGTCTTTAACTTGTTTTATGGCATTTCGTACTTCGTCTTTCAGAATGCTTGGGCCTGTTTCTGGCTGTATATGATGAAATTCTGGCCTTTCGTCTTGGAATAGTTGTTCGATATATGTTTTCCATGTGTTCTTTATTGCGTTTTTGTCTATTAGTATGTTGCCACCGTTGTCAACGAGTTTGCTCACTTTTTTTCTTTTGTTTGTAAGTTAAAAATATCATGTTTGATCTGCAGCGCTTCTAACTCTGCACACTTTTGTTTCGTTTCCTCTTCTTTTGCTTCTCTTATCTGTTGTCTAATTATTTTGTGTGTTCTATTATACTGTATGTTATCTGTGTTTTTGAAGCCTTTTCTCCTTTCCATTAATTGCAGAATGTCATCTGTCATCCAGGATTTTCGTGTACTGCCTTTTTCTGGTTTTTAGGTTTCTCTTAATCTTTTCTACTTCTGCATTTACTCTTTTCATCTCATCTTCTGTGCATGTGGTATAGTTTGTTGCTACAAATATGTATGTTAGTTCTTTCTCTACGTGAGCTTTTGTGGTGGTCTCCTTTAGCTTACGAATGTCGAATCTTGTGTTGGTAGTTATTTTCTTTTCTACTTTTTTCATTCGGAGTCTCAATCGTCCCACGACTGGGTTGTAGGTTGTAGTTGGGTTGGGTTGGGTTGTCGGAATTTATGTCTGCTCCTGGGTATGTTTTTACAGAGGTAAAGCTCTTTCTGTATCTATGTCCTACAAGAATGTAATCGATTTGATTTCTAACTATCATTTCAGGAGTGTGCGCAGGTGATGTCCAGGTGTAAAGCCGCCTGGGTGGAAGTTCGAAGAAGGTATTTAGTACAGTTAGCTTGTGTTCGGATGCAAATATGCTTAATAGTTCTCCTCTTTCATTTCGTTCGCCTAATCCGTGTGGCCCTATATGTTCTCCAGATTTACCTTTGCCCACTTTTGCATTAAAATCTCTCATTGTTATTGTGATGTCATGTTTATTGAGTTTCCTAAGTACCTCTTAGATCTTGATTTTATTCTTTCCATCTCCTTTATGGCATTCTGAACCTTTCCTGCTTGGGCCATCGATCTTACGTTCCACGTACCTATCTTAACAATGGTTTTGTCCTTGTTGTTACAATAATATCTATATTATAGATCGCACATGTAATATTATATACAGACAGCTCATAAAGTATTAAGACCTGGCTTTATTTATTCCCCCATATAAATTTTTGAAACATGCTTCAACACGTCAAAATGATTTTTTTCAAACAAATATTTTGAGACCATTTTCATTTTTCCATCTCTCTCTGTTTTGAAGTTATGACGTCGGACCCATTTTATTTATGACAACCTATATTTTTTATTATTGGGTTTAATAAAACTTTTTATTATGTTTTCAACAACATGACATTTTGAATTTGTAACATTTGAAAAAAATGGAGAAAAAGTGCGTTAAAGTAAAACTATTAAATTATTATTTCAATGTGCAGAATGCATATAGTTACCATTCAAAACAACGTCAGTTAAAACAAAATTAGGAAAACAGGCTCGGATTTTAAATATTGGAATAAAACAAAATTGATTAACCTGAAAAACAATCTAGTACAATTATGTGAAACAAATTATTACCTACTCACAGTCAGATTGACGTTTCGTTCGATTCATCGTGTCACAACTTAATTTCAAAATCGTTTGACGTTTTTTGGAGGCACAAAGAATTGAAATTCTTATGATTAGAGGTTGTGGTGATAGAATACGTACCTATGAAGAAGTCTGCATTTATATTAATAATAAATATCTGCTTCAAGAACCTCTTCCTAAGACGTATGTTAGTGCAATAATAAGAAAGTATGAGCAGTTGGGGCATATTAGAGATCGCCCGAAAAGTGGACGACCGTCAGTTCCGGAAGATGTTAAGCTAAACGTGCTGTTAGAGTTGCAAGAAAACCCTCATATTCCCAGAGAGGGGTTGCGGCAAATAGTGAGCTTTCACAAACATCTGTTTTGAAATTTTTGAAACGGCAGAAATAGCATCCTTACAAAGTAAATTTAGTCCACGAACTGAACCAAGATTAGTTTGATCGTAGGGTTCAGTTTTGCGAACAAATGATAAATCTCTGTAACGTCTATGAAGGGTTTGCTACCAGAATTTTATTTAGTGATGAAGCAACTTTTTATTTGAAAGGAACGGTGAATAAACGAAACTGTCGCTATTGGTCCGAGCGCAACCTTCAGTGGATGATGGAAGCTCATACCCAATTTCCGGAAAACTTAAACGTTTGGGCAGGAATAGTAAGTGATATTATTATTGGGGGCTCGTTGACAGGCCAAACATATTCGGAGCTATTAAGAGATGACCTCGTTCCAGCTTTGGCGGTTCTATTCCCAAATCAACACGATCCCGACATTCCACATGAAGACTTATGGTTCCAACAAGATGGGGCTTCACCTCATTATAGCCGAATGGTACGCGACTATCTCAACGAAGTCTTCCTCGGCAGGTGGATTGGCAGAAGGGGTTTTGTTGAATGGCCAGCGCGTTCCCCTGATTTGAGCTCTTTATATTTTTTCTTATGGGGTTACATCAAAAGTAAAGTATACTTTAATCGGCCAAGCACAATTGAACAATTGCAAGAACGGATCCAAGTCGAAATGAGACAAATACAGCCAGAAGTTCTCCTCAATGTCTGTGCGGCAAAAAAAAGGTCAACAATTTGAACATCTAATTTGATTTTTTCCCTAACCAATATTGTTTCGTTATTTTAATTATTTTTGTGACTTCATATTATTTTTAAACTTATCTTAAAACAAGTCATTAGTATTTTTTTCTCGATAAAAATTTCTTTTGGTTTTCCTATTCTTATTTTTGTAATTGATAATACAGTAGTAAGAATAAATTTTCAGGGTGATCAATTTTGTTTTATTCCAATATTTAAAATCCAAGCCTGTTTTCCTAATTTTGTTTTAACTGATGTTGTTTTGAATGGTAACTAGATGCATTCTGCACATTGAAATAATAATTTAATAGTTTTATTTTAACGCATTTTTTCTCAATTTTTTCAAATGTTACGTATTGAAAATGTCATGTTGTTGAAAACATAATAAAAAGTACTATCAAAATCAATTATAAAAAATAAAGGTTGTCCTTTTATAAAAATTGCTCTGACGTCATAACTTCAAAACGGAGAGAGATGGAAAATTGAAAATTGTCTCAAAATATTTGTTTGAAAAAAAAATTATTTTGACTTGAAGCGTTTTTCGAAAATTTATACAGGGGAAAAATTGAACCCAGGTCTTAATACTTTATGCGCTCTCTGTATTTAAAAAAAAGCGTACATATCAAATACTAATCGATTACTATGTAAACTAAATTCATTACAGATATGTATTAATTTATAATACTATTACCACTATTATAGCATTTTAGTGATAAAAGTTAATTGTTGCTCATATTTAATACACGAAAACAGGCATGAGGAAAAGTACTCAAGTCTAGTTTCAGAATGCTATGTTATCTGTCTACACAAATGCCCGCATCAAATTCATTGAACTAGGCAATACACGTGAGTTTAACATAAATTATACAGTTATGTGAAACAAGAGACGTTTTTATGTTTGCTCTTCAATTCGCGTGCTCCCGCTAACCCATTTACTTTTTTTCGGTATGCCGGTCTCGATTCACAGTGATTCATGGAATACGTACTTGCTAATTACGCGAATACACGCCTTGAATCGGTAACGAATTAAGATCAATGCTCCCGTATACGTAGTCGGACATAAATCCGTTAAGATGAGATACAGTTCATCGGCGGTAGTAAATATGTAACACTTTGTAAAAGTTTGCAGAAGCTTCCCAGGACTACAAAATCTGGCGCTACTGAATACCATTTGCTAATCACAACCGATAAAAAATCACAATATTTGGGTTAACCAGTTGTACCATTATCATCAGTTGTTGTTCAGAACTCCGGTACTCTTTAGGTCATCGCCTTTATCTCTTCTATAATATTCCCAAACTTCCCCCCTCCCCCCCAAATGATGTTTCAGATGTCATACAATTTCTCTTGATCTGATAACAAGTCCAGTCTTGCTTATCAAAGTTATCATTGTAGCATTGTCTTTCACAATGGTCTTTTCTGTTAGCCATTGGACTTTAGATTATTCGTTCTATTCTTTATTGGAATCGTATCAGCTTCGATTTGTCAAAGTTTGTCATAGAGCTAATACATCATCTCGTATTTTCTCTTAGCTGCGAATTATAAGCTGTTTCATTTATTTATTTATTTATTTCAAATATGACATCTTGCATTTATGTGTTATTTCGTTTTGCTTAGCAGGGTATCAAAAATCTAACCTAGGATCTTGTTGGAGAAAAACTTAAATTGTATTTTACGCGAATCATAAAACTATGAATGCCTGTTTTTGCTCTAAAATAATGTATTCTCTGTTCTGTCATTTTGCTATTTTGTGCACAACAAATCTAATGTATGTATTATTTGTTTCAGATTTAAAATGCGGCCATCCGGCTGTGCCCGTCAATTCCAGAGTTAAGCTTAGTTCGGATAGCTTGTCTTCTGGAACGACGGCTACGTATACATGTGACGATGGGTACGAGACGTTTGGAAACACAATCTTGTCATGCTCTTCAAAAGGACAATGGAATGGAGAGCTTCCTTTCTGTGGTAAGTATACAGTTAAGATAAAAAAATTATAATATAAATATAAAATATAATCACAAAAGAAATAAAACAACTTTCTGTGATTTTACCACAATTTCTTTATTAATATGGCGTGATCAGAATAATGGGTAATAAAGGGGACACTTTTTTAGTATGCATTTTAGAGGAAAATATTGTTAGCCAAAAAAAGCCCTGCATTATCTCAAATTAATAATAGCATTTTTTAAACTGAAAATATTATAAATTAAAAGTAGAATGATTTTTTTAAGTGCTTAATTAAGTTATTGCTTAGTAAGCATAATATTTCTAATGCTTATTAAGTAATTGATGATATAATGCACATTTTGTTATTATCTTCTACGGGATGTTCACAATTCAAATGAAATTTATAAATCGCGTTTTCTGTTTTTCCAGTTTGATTTTTCGTTTTGTAATATTTTTGTCACTTATGTGGCATATTCACTGGTAAATCGAAGTTATTGAATATAGAAATGTTCTTATTCTGCGCAATAATTACAGAACGTGCAGAGAAGCAGCAAATGAATCTAATGTAAATCATCCTGATAAAATATTCAGTCACAAAACTGTTGCTCAAGTACCTACTAAGTACACAATGCTCGCCATTTTTTTTATTTCAAACTAAAGGCGTATTTTAAATCATCCCAATTATTACTAAACCGAACTACAAGTTTTATTAGCTATTGAAGCAAATTAGAAAATTTCAATAAGACAAATTTGCCGGAATTTAGGTTTCGCTTATGGCAATGTTCAACGTGTCTTGAAAAAATATAACTATAAACCATACAAAACAAAATTTATACATACAATATTAGAAAGTATTCGGGATTTACGTTTGGAATTTAGCGGATAGTTTATTGGAAAACCTGTAAAAAAACCGAAACTAGTGAAGTTACGTTTACTACTAATGGAGTAGTTTTTTGCCAAAATTCAAGACACTGGAGTAGAGAGAACCCTCATTGGATAATTGAGTATCAAAATTAATATTCAGAGAAAGTCAATGTTCAGACTAATGGAGAATTGTCTTATTGGCCCTTGTTATTTTGAAGATAATATTAATAGTATGGCATACTTACAGTTTTTACTAAAAGAATATGACGTCATTCTGGCCAAAATTTTAGTGGGGTACTTTATGTTGAAAGTATTACTTGACCTGCCCATGATAACAAGGTGCACTATGATTCTCCAGTTAGATGGAGCACGTGTGCATTTTTCATTTATAATAAGGGAATGGCTTAATAATAACTTTCCAAGCAAATGGATTGTCCGTTGTTTATATTACGATTTAACGATAGTGAAATGGCTAGCAAGATCACCAGAGATAACCACACTTGACTACTTCTTGCGGGGTTCTTAAAAAAAAGTGTATGCCACTCGTACACAACTAAGAAATGAGCTGATAGAAAGTATACGTATTTAATGTCCGAATATAATACCCGAAATTATAGAAAATGCTGCATAATGAATTACCAGGCACACTGAAATGTGTATCCAGGGAACTGGGATATCTATAAAAGTATAATTTTTTGCATGTTATGAAATTTGTAAACTAATTGTAGTTTACAATTAGATCTATTAATTTTTTTCAATTTTTCAGCTCTTAAAAAAATCTATTTCTATAGATTCTATTAGATATATACTATAGATCTATTTTTTCAGTGTTCAAAAATGCTATTATTAATTAGAGATAAAGCATAACTTTTTATCCCTAACAACCTTTTGCAATGAAATGCATACCAAAAAAGTTTCCCCTTTGTTACCCATTATTCTGACCACGATGTAGATATACCGGATGTCCCAGGAGAAAGGTAGCACCCCAAAAATATACGAAAATATTGCTTTTGCTTCACGAAATCGCTGAAACACGTCAAGATTCAATTGAAGGGGGACAACTTTTGACAGTCAAATGATTTTCATTCGTTTAACCACTAGGGGAGGTAGGGGAGGTAAACCATTTTTTTTTAAATATTAGAATGGGGGTCGAGTGATAGCTCAGTTGAAAGCTAACTTAATTTATAATACAACGGTGTATCAATCTTAAAAATCTGTCGATTAGTTTTCAAATAACATTTTTTTTAAATTTGAGCACAAGTGCAAAATAAATATGACAATCCTGCAACAAATCTTGTAGCTCACATTTTAAATCAAAATAATCCCCATAAATATGTCAGAATGCTTTCAAATGGAATGAATCATCTTAGTACTGTCAAACTGAAAATTTCGTACTCTGTACATTTGTTGCTGGATACATGTTTGTTGCTGAAATGAATGTTTATTTTGTACTTTGCTTAATTAAAAAAAAATCTTGAAAACTAATCGACAGATAAAACTTAATATACCGTTGTATTGCAAATTAGGGAAGCTTTCAAATAAGCTATCACTCGACTCCCACTTCAATTAAAAAAAAGGTTTACCTCCCCTGCGGCCAGGAGGTTAAATAATTGAAGATCATTTGCCTGTCAAAAGTTGAAGTGAATTAATACACGAAGTGTGTCAGCGATTTTGTGGAAAAAAATTCGTAGTTATTTAGGGTGTTAATTTTCTCCTCGGACATCCTGTATGTAGACATTCAAAATCATACCTATATATTGAATCATTCATATAGTGAACCAAATTGGTAAAAACATTTAATGTTAATCCCAGTTAATTGTTCTATTTCTTTGATTAAAATGGACAACTACGAAGTGAAGGTCAAAACCTTCCCGATTATTAAAACATTATATTAAGTTACAAAAGAACTGCGGATTCTGGAGATCCCAATGTCATTAAAAACTGAAAACACACTAATTGAGAATGAAAATGCAACACACCTACCTAGGATTACCTATATAGCAAAGACAGTGTCAGTTTCCATTTTCTTTCTTTTTTATTTCTTTGATTCTTGATTTTCTCGGACCCTGATTCAGTTCCAAAAAGATCCACTAAGACCTATTTGTACAATCGTGGATTCTGTTTGACCATGGTTGAGTCACTTAGGATACAGTTGGTGACTATAAAAATATAATGTTTTCGAAATTTATCCACGATTGTACAAGTGGTACTAAGTCCTATTTGTATAAAAGCGAGTTTGTGGTTATATTGTGTGTATGTTATGTTGACTCTTAAGCCTAGTTGTACGATCGTGGATCAACCTTGACCATGGTTCAGTTACCTAGGATAGAATTGTTAATACAATGGTATCGTTAGAAACTGAGCCATCATCAAGGATGATCCATGATCGTACAACTGGGTTTAAGTCAAGAGTTGATCAAGGATCAACGTCTCTTTTGTTGTATATAAGTTAGGGCACGTATACTGCATTTAAGAGCTAAAAGAAATCATCGTCATTAGTTAAGTTTTCATTTCTTTTAAAATAAATACGCGATGTAGAAAACTCAATGAGGTTAGGATCACGTTGACATTCGAGTTTAAGCAGAGTTAACCTACCGATTTCTTTGAGTCAAATGAGGCGAGCATTGCCAAGTATTGATCCAGGTTAATACAACACACATTTTGCTATATCGCTGAGTTAACCCTGATCTGAAGTTTATCTCGCTTTAGGTATCTGTTATAATAGAACTTGAAAACTGGTATGGTTTTCAAGAAACACCTTGTGGGTGAGTTTGTACATGCATTATTAACTATTAATAACTTTTTTTTTCTTTCAGGTACAAATATAGCTTTTAGGAAGCCTGCGAACCAATCGACTTCGGTTCGCGGGGGAAATGCGCTGAACGCCAACGACGGCGACAAAAACACTGATCATGATGGCAAGCGCTGCACCGAAACGCAGAAGGAGGTGAGCCCATGGTGGCACGTGGACCTCCTCAGGCCGTACCCAATTAAGGTCGTGCGTGTGACGACAAGAGGGTGCTGTGGACATCAACCACTCCAAGATCTCGAAATCAGAGTTGGGAACAGCAGCTCCGACTTGCAGAGGAACCCGTTATGTGCATGGTTTCCGGGAACTATAGGCAAGTTGTAATTTATTAGCATCAAAACAATAATGTCTAACAAAAATAAATTGAAAGTTCACTTTCTAATTATACCTATATCGCAGCGGATTTTTTTGCGTTTCCTAATGAATTGTATTTTGAACGGACTGAAGCAAAATGTGGGGTCTATGTAGGATGGCAGGAAATTAAATATCGCTATCGGATATCAACTCTGTAATGCAATCAGATGCGTTACACTTAGGTACATGTAATGAATACACACCTTTTTTGATGCAGGAAGAAGTCAGTAATACTGTGAGTAATTAGGTTCATATTAAATAAATTAACCTAGATAAATAAGCCAATAAATTAACGCTTCGGCAATTTTTAGATTTGCAACAAATATGTGTAACAGCCCAATCGGATCATTATGGAGGCATTTTCCTTGAGTTTCAAAATGATGTAAATTTAACTCGGACCCAAATCCATGAATAATATCCGTTTTCTACTATAGCCGAAGGTGTTCGCCTGCTTTACATGGGAACAGCGTGGATGTGAAAGCCCGTCGTGTGCGTTTTTCTTAAACAATTGCGAATGCTAATTAAATGAAATTTTATACGTCTAATCTTGCGGCTGCGCGGCTTAAAAGTGAAAATTCTTGTTTATGTGGGAACGCCGAGGAACGCAACGCTACTAATTCAACACCATCGTCACTGTAATAATTAATAAATGTTGTCTCCTATCTAGTTAATATTTACCGTGATTTACCGTCAAGTTCATGTAAAATGTAAGTTGCAGAAGTAAATTTAAAAAAATATATATTAACAAAAAATTGCATCAATTTAAAGATGGCACATTTATATACACAATAATAAGTCACATTGGAATACCCACGTAATACAGTAGTCATAATTAATGAGAACTTAATAATACCAATATGAAATTATTCGACTGCTTAATTGTTCATGGGGTATTCACTATATTTATTTATCTGCACCTTCAACTAAGACCTTACTACAAATCTAATTATACAGGGTGGAAACTTTAACTGGAATAAAATTCATAACTTCGATATAGGCGATTTTTGCAAAAAATCCCGAAACACGCTAAGTATTGTTTTTTCTTGCCCTCATTTCTATGTATATGCTGCTTGTTTATCTGTTCCCGGAAGAGCCCAGCCACCTCCGACTTTTTTTTTTCAAATGGAAAGGTATGTCAAGTGACACCTCGTTTGAAAGGTCTCTTCGCAAGTAATACAACACACTATTTATTTCTTGAATATTTACAAAGCCCACGTGATAAAAAAAAGAAAACCACTTTTACGTTGAACATGTTTCGGCGTAAAGTTGTATGTTTTTGACATGTGTTTTGATGCTATGGAACTGCGTTGCTTAGTTACTAGTGATAATAATAGTCACCAAAGCAGTCACATACGCTCGTCAAGTTGTCGAAGTGATTTCTAAAATGCCGTATTTAACCGAAAATCTCCGAATCGAGATTCTGATGATGATCGGTTATGGTAACAGAAGACGAAGTCAGCTTGAGGTTGCTCAGTTATTTCGAGAAGAGCATCCGGATTTATCACCCATTAGCCAAAGTACCATAAGCAAAATTGAGACACAATACAACAATTTGGGTCATGTCAGGGTTGTGCCCAGACAGCGAAATCCCACTGTTCAAGCAGATACCAGGCTAAACGTATTATGAACTCTTCAAGAAAATCCAGTGACTCCAGCCAGGCAACTGGCCCGTGACAACGAGATTAGTCATACTACTGTCATGAAAATTCTTAGATCAGCCAAGCTGCATCTTTACAAGATGCAGGCACTCCAAGAATTAACGGAGGATGACCCGGACCGCCGAATCGAATTTTGCGAGCAAATGATGAACATGATCGACAATAACCAGATTTCATTAGCATCAATTCTTTTTTCCGACGAAAGTACTTTTACCTTACATGGTGACGTTAATCATCAAAATTGTCGTTATTGGGCTGATCATAACCCTCATTGGATGCGAGAAACTCATACTCAGTTCCCGCAAAAAGTCAATGTATGGGCTGGAATAATAGGTGATCAGATTGTAGGACCAGTATTCTTCGATGGTAATCTTAATGGAGCAACATATCTTACGTTTCTTCAAGACGACCTCATGCCAGCGTTAGCCACTTTATTTCCAAATCCATTAGAACCAGATTTACCTGATGAACGAATATGGTATCAACAGGACGGAGCTCCACCCCATTATGCTGTGATCGTTCGTAGATATTTAGACGAAGTTTTTCCCAATAGATGGATTGGAAGAAGAGGTCACATTGAATGGCCGGCGAGATCTCCGGATCTTAGTCCCCTTGACTTTTTTTTGTGGGGATATCTCAAGAGTAATATCTATGTAACCAAACCAAACGACATTGAGGACCTTAAGCAACGTATTAGGCATGAAATACGGCAAGTCACACCAGAAATGTTACAAAACATTAGAGATGCATGTTATCATCGATTTGCACTTTGCCAAGAAAGAAACGGTGCCTATTTTGAACATTTGTTGCATTAAATAGTATTCAAGTTATAAAAGTGTTTTTTTATCACGTGGGATTTGTAAATATTCAAGAAATAAATAGTGTGTTGTATTACTTGCGCAGAGACCTTTCAAACGAGGTGTCAGTTGACATACCTTTCCATTTCAAAAAAAAAAGTCAGTGGTGGCTGCGCTCTTCCGGGAACAGATAAACAAGCAGCATATACATAGAAATGAGGGCAAGAAAAAACAATACTTAGCGTGTTTCGGGATTTTTTGCAAAAATCGCCTATATCGAAGTTATGAATTTTATTCCAGTTAAAGTTTCCACCCTGTATAGTAATAATTCATTCAAAATATTTAAATGAAAAGCTGTGGTTGAAATAAAGTAACGTAGATTTATTTTAGTTAGTGTTACGCACCGCAAGATTAATAGAAATGTGCCAATTATATTCGGCCTCTGGACACCTTAATTGACCTTACTGAACTCATCAGCTCATTCTTTGCTTTCTCTAAATAATAAAAGGGAAAGCATTTTATATCAATAAATCGAAGTCTTAATCATTCAAAATAACGCATACAGGGCGTCCCACGCTATTGTACCAATAAAAATTGAAAAAAAAACATCCTATCATGGCTGATTACATTCTCCTCAGGTGAAATACTTTCAACCTTCTATCACTTCCGGTTCTACCGGAAGTAGCTATCAACTTTTGTTTTTTAAATAGAACACCCTATATATTGTTATGTTTTCGGCTTCTCCGTTTAATTTAAAACATCTTCTGTACATATACAGGGTATCGTAAATAGAGTGGGATTGCATGGGTATCTTTCTTATTCTTGAAGCTAGAGATCTGGTTATCTGAATATAGGCAATATTGTGCAGTTTTATATGCTGGTTCAAATTATGATGATAAATTTTCAAAAGTCGGAGCAGTTTAGAAGCTATTCCCAAAAAACGCGATTTTCTAAAAACTCCGACATATTTATAATTATTAAAGATGCGGAAAAAAGTTAAAAATGAAAGTTACTTGGTTCGATTGCACAAACTTGAGAATCAAATCAAAACCAAAGTCAAGAAGGCGGTTTAAGAGATATTAATACCAACTTTCTTATTTTAAATAGCCGCCATATTTGATTTTTATACGTCTAAATATACTTTACTTTCCTCTTTTCAACGATGTATAATAACCTATGTCAAAATGAAAAATATGAGAAATATTAATTATTCCAATTTTTATTTTATTTTTTTAAATTATTTTTAAAACAAATGTAAAAAAAATGTAATACAACTAAGTAGTAAAATAACAATAAATTATAAAAAATGCTCCAAAATTCTTTAGCCAAAAACAATTGACAACGGTAAATGTTCGCTAATCTGAACATTTCAACTCGGCAAAAAGAAAATCAAATTAACGTATCTAAACCTTGAGCATCAACAATTTTAAAAAACACAAGTTTTAAAAATTGCATATTTCTCATACTTTACAAGCAAATGATAACATCCTTAGATTTACATTTTGCAGAAAGTTAACCAACAAAATTACGTAATATATTGATTTTATAAATACAAATTTATGGATTCCTTCTTTTCTAATTGTGGATTATTTAATCATCATAACGAACACTATGGGACTCAGGATAGTCCACACAGAGTGATTCCATGGCAAATGCAAGTACGGTTCTGCTTTAATGTATTTTGCGACATATTGGGAACTGATTTACATGGTGCTATAATATTTCTAAGTGCACAACGTCATTTGGAAATTCTTCAAACAACCTTATAAGATTTATTGGATGATTTACCTTTGGCACAAAATATTCAAATATAGTACCAGTAAGATGGCGCCCCTCCACTCAATTCTAGAGATGTTATTACTTATTTAAATGGCCCTTTTAATAACAAACTAATAGCGAGTAATACAACTGTTCAGTGGTTAGCAACATCTGCATACTTGGCGCCTCTTGAGTTTTATTTGTAGGGTACTTAAAAAAACAAAATTTATGGAAGTAACTTCAATTTTAATAATGTAGGTAAACTTCGTGAAGCAATGATAGAGGCAATAAAAGGCGTTATTCGCAACACATTGCGATAAGTAACTGGCAATATTCTAAAACGCTGTCAATTGTGTTTAGCTTACTTTTGGTCGTTTAGCCAATAACAGTCAGCATTTTGAGCATGTTTTATATTTTATTGTTATTTTACTACTTAGTGGTATTAAGTTTTTGTATTTGTTTTGCATTTGTTTTAAAAATAATTTACAGACTAAAAATAAAAATTGGAACAATTGATATATCCCATATTTTTTATTTTAACATAGGTTGTTATACATCGTTGAAAAGAGAAAAAAAAAGTTGATTAGGCCGAGTAAACATCCAATAAGGCGGCCATTTAAAATAAGAAAGTTGCTATTTATATCTCGGAAGTTTGTGCGATCGAACCAAGTAACTTTTATTTTCAACTTATTTCCGCTTCTTTAGTAATTATGGAAATATCGTAGATTTTTGAAAGTCGCAATTTTTAGTTTTTTTAGAATAATTTCTATATTGCTCAGACTTTTGAAAACTTTTCAATATAATCTGAACCAGTATATAAAACTGCATGACATTGTCTTTTTAACCGGATCTCTAGCTTTCAAAATAATAAAGCTACCCATTCTGGATTTGGTTCGGATATATGCACCCCTACCATTTTTCTTTCTGAGATAAAAATTTAATTCTAAAATTTTGAAGACATAAAAACGTTATGAAAAATGGCGAAACCTGTGCGCAGGACATTTTTTTTACGGTTTGTGTTTATCTTTTATGATAGTAAAAGTCTACTTAAAGCTAATGTGGTAGTTTCGGGTCACCCTGTATTCAGGGTGTCCAAGATAAGGATCGATAGCATGGGGATCTCGGAAACCATAAAAGTTACAAAACAGGTTAAATTACAAAAAAAATATGCGCAATTTAGTGGTCAGTAATATTCTGTTGAGAACATCAGAAATTTCTGCGTACTTCCGGAGATATTCGACAAAATCCGAAATCTGGCGATTTCGTTATTATTTTTTTCTGAAGTTATTTGAAAAAGTATAGAAAAACAAAAAGCACCATCTCATTGCCCCAGTTTTAGCTCTATAAGACAACGTTTACAAATTTTGAGTACAATGTTTCGTTTCGAAGAAACTATCATTAACATAATTTTTTTATAAGCCCCTAAAAAAGTACAATCTGTATTAGATAGCATCTCCTATTACGAATTTAACAATTTATATCATAGTATGTTTTTATTCAGAAGAAGGCTTGTTAATACATTTAGAACATTTTCTTATAGTAGGCGTTGAAATGATGACGAAGAATTTTTTTATTATCTAATTTTAACTGAGAATAGGTACCAAAATTGTACCTAAAAATAGTTTAGGAAGAATATTTGTTAAACATTAAAATATTATAGTTATTTAGAACCACACTTATTATTTTTTTACTGTGATATGAGAACGGTTCTGTTCAATTAATGGCGACGAAGACCAAGATTTTTACCTAATTTTAATCCAGAATAGTTACCTAAAGAGTTACTAAAAATAATTTAGTAAGAATAGTTGTTAAACACTGAAACATTATACATAGTTATTTAGAACCACAATTATTATTTTTTTACTGTGGTTTAGAATTATTCTGTTCATTTGATGGCGACGAAGACGACCACTATTACCTAATTTTAACCCAGAATACGTACCAAAATAGTAACTAAAAACAATTTAGCAAGAATAGTTGTTAAACATTGAAACATTGATTATAATTATTGAGATCCATAGTTACTATTTTTTTACTGTTGTATGAGAATTGTTCTGTTTATTTAATTACCTTAAAATCTTAAAATTAGGTCATAATGTTGTCTTTGTCGCTCATTTCAACGCCTATTACACCAAAATGTTCGAAATGTGTTAACAAGGCGTTCTTTGTGAATAAAAACATAAGAAACCATACTCTAATATAAATCGTTGAATTCATAATAGAAAATGCTATTTAATACAGGGTGTACACTATTTACGGGCCATATAAAAATATAAAGTTGATGAATATTTATAAACGCTATCTTGTAGAGCTAAAAAAAGTGGCATTCAGAAAGTTTCTTTGGTTTTTTTATGTCTCTTCAAATAACTTCCGAAAAACCTAAAATTGATATTGCAAAATTTCTGATTCTGTTGAATATCTCCGGAAGTAAGCGGGATTTTTTGGTATTCTTAACGGAATATTACTGAACACTATATTGTAGTTTTTTTTTAAATTCAATCGTCTTTGTAACTTTTACGGTTTCCGGGATCCCCATGCTGTTGATCCTTATCTTGAACACCCTGTATAGTAAGGCAGATGAAGTACTTAATTCTGAGTATGAAGCTTCCGCAGTATTCGATTCATTTTCTATGAATATGTACAGTACGGAAGTATTGCAACAAAATTCCTACCAACACAGACACGTCGACCTCAATTTTCAAAAAGCCATATTTGTCTGCTATTGACTTATTATAATAAAAAAATTGTTTTACGGTAGTGGCGTTATAAATATATATTTTTTAATGTCTACGTACCCTTTGTGACACCTCACAGGGAAGCTTATTGACGTTTGAGTTCAGTAGGGCACTTAAAACAATTTCTACGTGAATTTGTAAAAATTAACAAAAAAAGGAACTTTCCTTAAAGTTTGAAACAATATTTGTCAAGTTAGGAATTTTAAGATTTTGTCATGTTTATTGCATTCATTTTTCTGTGCATCAAAAATACGACTGTGAAGTGGTGAATAGAAATTCTAATGCTGAAGGGATGTTAATCCAGAAGTAGAACCCAACATGAAGTTTGCGAGTGCTTTGGAAAATATATCCAGAACAAGAACAGATTAGAATAGTCATTTAAAAGTTTGAGGTCTATTGTCAGTAGTTAATAACCCAAGAGCATTGATAATTACGAATTCATTTTATCACAGTTACCGGAAGCACATTGCATGGCAACAGAGGCCATAAAGCAATGTGCTTGAGGAAATTGTGATAAAATTATTTAGCATTTATCATTTATCAATGCTTGAGTGATAATCGGTTAGAAATCTTTTTGCGATTGAAGCCTCGTTCTGTTCACCGAAATTTGGTTTATGTAACCTAGCTATTCATTATACACGGTGGTTCGTCGGGAAGCGCACCATAGGGATTTACTTGTAAAAATTTAAATATTTAAATATTGTCTTCCCTAATTATTTTAGAGAAAAAAAATGTAATGAACTCTTTTGTAGCGCTAAAATTACTGCGTCATTTTATGCTACTACTTTTTATTTTCCATTATCTATAACCTAAAAAATCGACGAGTTGGTACAAGTACTCGTTGGATGAATTATGAAGTGGATTGTCGGGGTGGTATTTTGGTAAAGGTATGAAACTACGATCTTAAAATAAGGTCATAAATGTTGTCTTCATCGCTCCTTTCAACGTCTACTCAGTAGGCATAACATACAAGGTTTCGGCAACTTGTATGTTGGTTTTAGTAGGGTTTTTGGTGTTAGCTAGGAGGATTGATCCGTAATCGAGCAAGGGCCGACAGATCCCTAAGATAAATCACTATGGTGCGCTTCCCGACGCACCACCCTGTAGACCGTAAATGGCTAAAAATCAACCGATTTTTTTTAGAGATATATTGCTGTTATGAGATGAAAAAAAGTAAATAAAATTACCTACATTTTGCTGCAAAGAAAATATGAATACGACCATTTCGACAGTAGATATCACAGTTTGAAAATTTTCTGTGATTTTGACTAAAATTGATATTTTAGCAATAAGTAGTAGATTTTATCCGCAAAAATTTATACAGTTATTTTTAAGCAATATGAGCTACCTACACCTAAAATTGTGTTTAATTCGATTGAGATTTGGGCAAAATAGTGGCAATTGATTTTTTTCCGAAACAAACGTGTGTATGTATAAATACGTATTGACATTGTATTTATACATGTATTGACATTGTATATATTACAGGAGGGAGGGTGAATATAAATCCGCAAAATTTTAACTGGAGTTTCTTTGAACATTGACAATAAAATGGTACCGTTGTACCTTAGCTACTGATTGTAGTCGGTTTTTAAAGCAAAAAAAAACTCCAAAAAGGGTCAATTTTGCTTTTTTGTGAAAAAGAGGTTGCGATATATTTTTTTAAACTCAGCGTTTTCTTACTTTAGCAATCAAGTTCCACGTGTCTCGTTGCTTTTACCAAAATTTTCCAACATCGCCTAAAATTGACTTCAGGTTGACTCCACTAAATGAGAATTCAACACACATATTTAAGATCCAATCAAAACAGAGATTTTGTATAGTGATAGTCTTTCGTGGTAGTTTTGACGAGGTTCAAAATAAATAGGCTATTAATTTTTACTGCAACTCTCTATCATAACCAACCAATAAATAAATGTTACATTTTTTTAAACAAAGCTAATTCTGTCAGTTCAGTGAAAAAATATTTCGTTCAGTGTAAATATAATTTCGTTATCATAGCAACTCGTTAAATTTAAGTCAAAATATAATCGGCAATGTTCAAGCCACTTTTTATATTACTTCTGATAGTTTCGTATGGGTAGTTATCAGTAGTAATAACCCTAGGACATCGATAACTACGAAATCATTTTATTACAGCTTTAAGGAAATGTTTCCAAGCAATGTGCTTGCAGTACTGAAAAAAATATAAGTTATTTAGAGCCCTCGTGCCTCGGGCCCCCAAATAACCCTCGGACCTCCAAATAACCCTCGGGCATCGATGCCCGAAGGTTATTTTGTTAGATTTTTTTTTGCGATTGAAGCCTCATCTGACATAGTCAACATGACATTTTAATATTTTAATTTAAATATTAGCACTGTGAAACTTTTTGCAACCTAGCAACGTCAACATTGACGTGAAAACTATCCTGGGGTAGTTATCATATACAAGGTGGAAACCTTAACAGGAATAAATTCGGTATTTATGATTTTGTTTCTTTGTCAACTGTTAAATACTGAATGTTTATTTCACAAAACATCAGCCAACTATGATATGAAAATGAAAGTCGTAGCAAAATAAAAAAAAGAAGTAAAATAGAATAATCTTCCATATTTCCGAAACCGTTACTTTAAGCACTCATCTTTCTTAAGACTTTTTTATTTGTTGTAGTTCATTCCACTACCCCCTTAAATATTTTACATTGTTTTTTTAACACCCTGTATACTTAAATATACTGCAGCATTATTTGTCCTAATTTTGCCGCACGTCCGGACCTTACAAATGAGTGCAAATAGATTTTAGAAAGTATCGAGGCCAGTCATATAATGCTGCCAATATGTCTGGCCAATACAACGGTATACAAGAAATAATATTGAAGATTAACAAGTATGCTAGGTATATTCCATGTGCTGGACATTCCCTGAATCTTGTTGGCATAGCAGCAGTTGACTTTTTTGGAATGAATTGTTTAAGAAATATACAATTTCTTTTCTTCATCTACACACAGATGGGCAATACTATTGTCTTCAAAGATTATTCTAAAGTTCCAAAGTCTTTGTCAAAGACTAGATGGGAAGCACATTCAATGGCCACAAGTGCAATACTTGATAGTTATGATGGAATAATTTCTGCATTGCCAATTGCCATCCCATTTTTCAAGCCATTGTGTATGGCTTGAAATCAAGCCATACACATTTTGAATAAAATGGAGAGTTTGCATTTTTGATAATGTTACATTTGTGGAGTTACTTGCTGGATGAATTTCACAAGACGAGTCAGTCACTGCAAGACCCCCAAATTAGTCTAGATGTATGTAGGAAATTGTATGCTTTACTTTCGGATTTTGTGAATTACCATAAAAGCAGATATAGAAGAAGGTATAGAAAAGAAGGCATAGAAAAGAAAGATTATGCTTTAGAGAACCTTGAGCCAAGAGACAAGTTCGGAATCAAAACATGTATACCTGTGATGGATACATAGAGTAAAGTCTGGTATAAAGGGCCTCTGCATACAATGGTGCTGTACTGATTCATTCTTAATAAAATTAGGACCTATAAGAGAAGAGATTCGCAAAGGAGTTAGTGCTTTATGGCAACCATATCGTGAAGATGTGTGTGAAGAAAGATGATGCTTTAGAGAACCTTGAGCCAAGAGACAAGTTCGGAATCAAAACATGTATACCTGTGATGGATACATAGAGTAAAGTCTGGTATAGAGGGCCTCTGCATACAATGGTGCTGTACTGATTCATTCTTAATAAAATTAGGACCTATAAGAGAAGAGATTCGCAAAGGAGTTAGTGCTTTATGGCAACCATATCGTGAAGATGTGGAGATGAATCTTGTAAAAGAAGTCAAGCATAGTCTGACACATCAGGATCTGTATAGAGTAATATTTAACGATCTTGTCCAACCAGCGTTCCCTAATATAGAAGCAATTTTAAGATTTTTTTCTTAGTACGATGGTTGCAAATTGCTCTGGAGAAAGATCTTTTTCTGAGCTGAAGAGGATAAAAAATGAATTTAGAACAACATTGACTCAAGATAAATTATGTTCCCTCAGTCTCATGTGCACAGAAAGTCACAAACTAAGCAGTTTATCATTTGATGATGTCATCAGTAACTTTGCTCTGGCAAAGGCAAGAAAGAAAATATTTTAGTTTAATATAATTCCTTAATCGTTATAACATGTTTCAAGAGATTAGATAATAAGCTTTTATAAATTGTGCCTTTTAAAAGAACTTTGGTTTCTTTTTACCAGATTTTGCATTTTTAAGTATGTCTCTAAATTACGTGGATATGGCTTAACCAGAGATTACTGGGATCAAAAAAGACGATTTAACACAACTTATCTATATACAAATGCGTACGGTTTAGCCAGTATTCAGCTTCAAAGTTAATTTTAAAAAACAAAATTTGCTTATAAAAAGAGAACGTTTACATTGATTTGTATGTTGTTTGGTATGATACTTTATACGGGTTTAACTCATATTTTGACATAGTATTGTTATTATCAGTAGACCGTTTGTGTATAGAACAAGTGGCCCGACCTTAATACATTCATATTTTTTAATGACAAAAGCAAATAAATTAAAAAAAAAATCAATCGGACCCAGGCATTCATTATTAAGTTGCAAATTGTCTAAAAGTATAGTTCGACATCACCGGACAGCACTGGACTCATGAGACTCACAAGGTCGAAACCGGTCCCCAGTTATCCTGTTGAGAGGATGCCCGACTGTATAATATTTTATTTTATTATTTTATCTTTTTTTTTGTTCTAAAATACCGCCTAATATTTAAACCGCTTGCTGAGAAAGACAATAAAAATAATTCATCAAGTTATATTATATTTCTATGCTCTAAGAAACAAGTCAATTACGACTAAATTAATTGTATCCTTCGTGACACCAACTGTATGTTCAGTGGCAATTATATATTGTACAATATATAGAGATCTCTACAGATGCCGCAAATACGAGGAAGATTCTGCATAAGTAACTTTCACCTCATCCAGCAGTTTGTTACAACATTATCATGATGTAAAGGTTGTGGGTTCAATTCTGAAATGTACTACAGTTTAATTATTTGTTCAGTAGTTATTTTTTACGCACAATTGTTATTATTGCAAATGTGACTTACTAGTATTATTTTATAGATTCTCTACTGTTCATTTATTTATTTTATTTGACCTAGTGAAGTACACGATGAATATACCTAATAGTTATTTGTATACCAAGACCAAATCGTTCTTTAACGTACCGATAGAAGAAATGTCGCCGAGGCCGCATTGCGGCCGAGGCAGGACTCGAGGATGTTAAGGATTTTGGGGCAAGTTATACACATCACTTTCTATGAAACCAAACATTTATAATTATAAAAAGTTATTGTTTTTAAATAAATAGTTTTCATGGGTTATTTTACTGTGCACAAAATACCTGGCATCGCTATGAAAATGAAGTAAATACAACAATTTTGTGACAGTGAAACTTCGCTTTATGTCAGTTTTTATGCCAAGAACAGCCACTATTACTCTTATGCCCGTTGCTAACCAAAACGGCCGCGAAATTAGATTTTGCGGACTGTTTTGCGTATGCGAAATGTACACTTCCCGTCCGGTTGCACAAAAACTATTTTATTACGTCTGTAAACATTTATACTAAAATCAGCTTAGATATTTATAAATTTATTGTCAATGGTAAGTTGAAAATATATTTATTGCAATTGAACTGATATAAGTACACACTTTTTTAATTTAATTTTAAGCTTTAAGTTTTAAGTTAAATTTAATTTTTGCATCATAATTATATATTTTTGTTATATTATAAAATCTTAGATAAATTATAAACTAATTGTTTTGGGGACTCTGATCAAAGTTCATGCAATTTTATTAAAAAAATACTACATACTTATAACATACTAAGTTATAAGTACTTATAAGTACTTATACTTATAGTACTTTTATATACTTTATAAGTATATAAAATATACTTATATATTTTGTGTAATATATGGTGACAAAAATATTGTCACCAACGTTTGGTTAGCATCTAATGCCATACAGCTTAGCGGTAGAGCTTAATCTTGGATGATAATAATTTTTGCTCGCACGGTATTATATCAAGTGAATAATATAATTAGTCACTGCGATTACCTTTTGATAGGTTTAAACAATGATCGCATAGATGCATCCTCATGAATAATACAGTGAACCTTCATTGTTTTAGAAAGTAAAAGTATGCACTCAATACTACAAATAATATTTATTTGCGATTTTTTTGCAACACTCGTCCTTCTGTTCTAATACAATCGTATGGTGTTGTTCTATAATGCCTTATTAATTGCGCACATACCACAATAGACAATTACTGATTTACTCGTTGGAATATTATTGAAAGTGATGACATAATTCCTTTATTTTGCCCTAATATTAGAGTGTTGTCTCATCTTATGGGATGTTGGTTGAATTGTTTAATAGGAGGATCTTTGGCCTCTTATAGTTTTCTGATTTTTGTTGAATCATTAAAGATTTAAGAGCGTACTCCGTAAAGTAACTTGAACGAAAAACAAATCTTATATACTTATGCATGATGCTACAAAGTTTTTGTATAAATGTTTTGTTTAATAATTAATTTACAAATAATAGTTATAATAAAATAAACTTAAATAGTAATTTATATAATTATGGTTTAAAATTTTTATATTCTATAGGGATTATTTTATTTAAAACATGAGCTGTATCTCTGGAGCAGCCGTTGTTATTAAAATAAAGGCTCACAATTTCATAATGCTCTTCAAAGGAATCTTAATCTTAGTACTGTCAAATTGACAGTTTCGTACTCTGTACTTTTGTTGATGGATAGATTTTTGTTGCTAGAATGTCACGTTTTTTTATATTATACAGGGCGGGGGGGGTAAACCATTGGTGTTTCCATTTTCCCGGGACACCCTGTATATTGAATTTGTACAAATCATCTTTGCTATAAATGTTCATACAATTATTACCACAATGTTTCTTTTATTCACACCGAATTGTTAATAGTAATATAGTTAATAGTAATAAATTGTCATTTGGGTAGTAAGTTAAATATACACCTTGTACCTACTCGGTAACCTTAGTAATTGTTTTAATTACATTTTACAATGTCCACGTGCAAGAGTTGCCACACACTGGAGATAAAGAAGCAGCGAATGTGCATTAAAACTTATGAAAAAAAGGATGTAAAATCTGAGATAAAGCTAATTAACAAGCGAGCTTACGACAACAGCGTGCACTTCGCGAAGGAAACGCCTTCAGCGTCGAGAGAAAAAATGGTAACAAAGAAATGGGACGACAGTTACACAATAAGTGGTGGTTTGTATTTGCTGGATGTATCGATGCGTTCATTTTCGCTCAACTTAACTCATAAATTAACTGGTCACTATTATTTCGTGATTTCTAGTGAAATTGTTCGACCGTGCTCACTTGATTTGAGAAATTTATGTAAGTACTACGACGAAAGTTTTTTTATTACATTTTACATTACCCAGATACTGAATATCTCGATAATATCAGAAAATTGATCATTGTTAGTCCTCAGATTGCAACAATTTGTATCGTTTGAACATTTTTATAATATAATCCCAGTCTAGGATTTCTAAACCAACCTTTCGATAATAGTTCAAGGAGTACTCGATAAAATTTAAACTTAACAAAAGAAATGAACAAAATTAATGATAACAAATTATGATTTAACAAAAATAGTTATTTATTATTTTCGTTCTCAAAGAAAATAACTTCCAAGTTTCTTCACTCAGTACATCAGTGTAATTTCGTGCAGCAATAAAATATTTAACTTGAATTTGTAATTTCAGGCATAATTTGTATAACATGACACTTTTGACCTAAAAACGACATTTTGAAAAATCGCTTAATTGTTGGTATTTTCCCCGATCACAGAATTAATTTACCTATATTTGCTTTAAAATTTTTTTCCAATTTTTAAAAATCTGTGCCATTATTTATTTACGAGCTCATATTGGGATATTGGAAACGTCCACTTCTTATGCTCAAGGTTTAGCTCAAGGCTTAATGCTTTTAGGCCCAATATAATTCTAAAGATAAAAACTATCAATTGAACTGATCGACTATAAGTTTGCATAATGTATGGAAATATAACAAAAACAAAAACACAGAAATTATTCTTTCTAATGTATGTTGTCTCACTCATGTCATTACATAGACATAAAATTACTAGATGCCTTGTTGGAGATAAGAATTCTCCCATATATTGTTTTTACTTCACTGATGCGATTTGAAAACGAAGATCTCAAAATTAATACGTTTTAGTTTAGGTTTTAGGTGAAAGAGAACAAGCTGGATTATCGAATTTTCATCTCAAGAATTGTTGTTAAATAATTAAACAAATAATGTATAAAACAATTTATTAAAAAAATGTTGCAATATTTTAGAGTTCTCAAATGAAATCTCTCTATTATTGAAATACAATTTATCAAATAATAGTATTTTACATTATAATCTGGGTAAGAGGGTTTTTACTGGCGATATAAGGGAATGACTGACGAGCCGCAGGCGAGTCTGTCACCTTGTAGAACCATTACCCGGCGTATAATATTTTATTTGTTAAACACGCGTAAATAGTTAAATTAAGATAATAACATGAAAGTATAAAATATATCATCTGGCAGTGTCAAAATTTTCATAAACACAATATTATAATTTCAATCATAATTGCACTTTTATATTTAAATCAGCAAAGTTGAAACAAACATACCATATAATCATAATTGAAAATTAACCAGCTTAAAATAATAAAAACATGACAAGGGAGAGTATACAGGGTGTCCTAAATAGAGTAGGATTGCATGGGTATCTTTCTTATACTTATAGCTAGAGATCTGGTTAAATGGGCAATATTGTGCAGTTTTATAAAAGTGCAGTTTGTATGTCTTTTTTAAAAAGACGTATAAAAATCAAATATGGCGGCCATTTAAAATAAGAAAGTTGCTAATAATATCTCGGAAACCGTCACATTCACTTTTGTTTTGACTTGATTCTCAAGTTTGTGCTATCGAACCAAATAACTTTGATTTTAAACTTTTTTCCGCATCTTTAATAATTATGAATATATCAGGGTTTTATTAGAAAATTGCGATTTTTAGTTTTTTAGAATCATTTCTGAACTGGTCGGACTTTTGAAAAATTTTCAACACAATTTGAACCAGCATACATAACTGCATAACATGGCCCATTTAACCACATCTTTAGCTTTCAATGTAAGAAAGATACCCATGCAATCCTACTCTATTTAGGATACCCTGTATACTTGACACGGGACAAGTAAAATTTTTACACTGGCTGGCTGGTTACCTTACTAGGTAACTGTATAGGCTGGTTAAAGTAATATTTACCCGTGTGAAATAAATAAAGGAGTTTTTTATTAATCATAAAAAATAACTTAGTTCAGAAATTAGTGGATATCAAAATTATATCTCTTGATTTCTGGTTTCCTCGTTTATAAACGGGAACTTTCCCTTAATTATTGAATTTTCAGAATTATTATTCTAATTTACAATAACTTTAGGAATATTAATTTCCATTTCTTCCTACTTCAAAGAAAATAAATTTATCCTAGTTAAGGTTGTGTTCTCATCTTAAGATATTCGACAACATGATTGATAGAACATTTCTTTGAAATATTTATATATTTTGTCAACATCAACTTATCTCACTCTCAAATCAACTCAAAACTAATTATGTAAGTAGGTAGTTATTATAATTCAAAATTTTCAAAGAAACACGGATTCCAACTCAACAGGCTGTATTAGAAAAGTAATATCCAAAGAATTCTTGTTAAATAATTTTGAAAAATTACGTTTTTGATTAATTCACAAGTAAAATTTTTATACTGGCAGGCTGGTTACCTTACTAGGTAACTGTATCGGATGGTTAAAGCGATATTTACCCGTCTGAAACAAATAATAGAGTTTTTCATTGTTCATAATAAATAACTTAGTTCAGAAATTTGTGGATATCAAAATTAAATTTGATTTCTATTTCTCCGTTTATAAAGATACACCTTTCATTTACTTTTGTCTAACCCATTTCTTCTTAATTATTGAATTTTCACAAATATTATTCTAATTTATTATAACTTTAGGAATATTAATTTCCATTTCTTCCTATTTCAAAGAAAATAAATTTATCCTAGTTAAGGTTGTGTTCTCATCTTAAGATATTCGACAACATGATTGATAAAACATCAACTTATCTCATTCTCAACTCAACTTTAAACTAATTATGTAAGTAGGTAGTTATTATAATTTAAAATTTTCAAATAAACACGGATTCTAACTCAACAGGCTATATTCGAAAAGTAAAATCCAAAGAATTCTTGTTAAATAATTTTGAAAAATTACGATTTTGATTAATTCCAAAATTTAGGAAATATGAATAGGAAATATCTACATTATTAAGTTATACTTGGCAAGGCATGTCAGAGAATTCTTGGATACAGGCCTTTTTGGAAAATTCTCGAGGGGTTAGTCACCACACAAAAATAATCTCGCTACAATTCGTAAAAATATTGCAAAATTTCGGAGATCGCCATAATTGAGATTTGCAATATTTAATCTAAAAACAACATAATTCATTTGTTTGATTCAAAATTTTGAAAGAAAATAGAATGTCTAATTTGTCTGCTTAGGAAGACAAACAAATAGAAACTTTTAATCGCTGCGATAATAGTGTATGGTTTTCTTTTATTGATAGCGCCGACAGTTACATAAATAACCCATGGCTATAATAGTATTCACAACTGTGGTGTACATACGTTTTACAACATTACAATAATTTAAAATATATACTATAACTCATGTATGTTTTGCAATATGTTAAATGTAGTTAATTTTGTAGCTGTATCTGCTAGATACGAAATACAAAGATTAATTAATTAATAAATTAAAATGAAGTATTTAAATACAATAAACAACTGACAATACTGTGCATACAACAAACATTACATTAATAAAAAATTGACATTGACGTTTTTACCGATGTAGTGAAAATTAGTACTGAACAAGAAATGAGTATACCTGAAATGCGAGAGATAGCACAAAAGGTATGTGATAACTTTTGTTCGCTGCTTAATTCCTGACCGTTCCTGCTTTCTTTGTGAACTTCAGCTTCTGGAGTGAAGGGAACGGCTAAAACCTCGTATAACGGCTAATTGTACCTGTATCATGCAAGTATTGCAAAAATACTCCTCGAAAGACGATAACTTGACCAGCTACATACGCGGTTAGAACGTTCAAAATGTCCAACATAAGGTCCTACGGACCACGCATCTGGTTTAATAAACGTATTCAATTCATTGCGGATTTGGGAGACAGGAATGATGCACTTTTCTCCCTAATACAAATAGCTATTGTATTCCTTCCTAACCTATCGATCACAATTTTTAAATTAAAGATAATTCCCGAATCTTTCCGAAAAATGTTGAGAACCCCAGATGTACTGTTGTATGTCCAAAACTTTCCGATATCTTAGAATTTATGACTGCAATATTTATTTGTACATGCGAAATAATTATTTTTGTTTTTATTTTCAGATGAAGGCGTGACGAAAACGTTCACGTGTGCCCGTTCCCTTGTCGGCCAGTACGTGTTTCTGCAACTGGTGGGAGTGGAGGGATCCCTGTCGCTTTGCGAGGTGGAGGTTTTTACCACAGATGGTGAGTCTGCGTTGCGTGAAAATGATTCGCTTTAATCCGCAACCTTAGAGCTGTTAGCTTAATTGGACGTTCCTAATTGAACGGAGTTCTCTGGATAACCGTTTGGAATATCTTATATAATGGCGGAAAAAATGTGCACCTGACCTTCGCTTTGGTAATTTCGCCGCGGGCATTGTATGCAAAGTTCGGTATCAACAATACGAAACTCTATCCTGTCACCGTTGCGTCAGGTGGGTTTGGAAACCATCCACCGTGTCTGCGTAATTTATTTGGTCTGGCGTTATAAGATTGCATTTTTTGATATGGCTGGGTTTTGGTTTAAAGTGAGTCAGTCTCACTTTCAGTTTATAACCCATAACTAATTGCGTTTGCTTTAATTTTACAAATCATCGCAGCTGCAAGGAACGTTAATAACATTTCACGTTTACCATTGCAAATGCAATCGCCAGTAGGTTCTAGGTATGTTCGCTTTATGCCTTTTGCGACCATATATTGCACCGCAACAATAATTTTCCGCGAGCACAATTCTACAGGGGATCGTCTGCTTTAGTTCCCCTCCAAAGGAACGTCAGTTTTAACTGGTTTATTTCTCGGGGTTCGAACCTATAACACTTGGCGTGAGAGGCATGTACGTCAACCTTTCGGTTAGCGTCGGCTTCAGCTGGATTTAAGTACACGAATATTCTCGCGCTGAACTGTTTAGCAGCGAACAAAAATTTGAAAACATGACTGCTGATTTTCATCATACTCCTGACAACTCTATTATTTATGTGCAAATAGTATTTTTAATAAATTATTTAAGTATAAGTCGCTATAGCTCTGCACAGAACTGTTTATTGGTAAATTGCTTCTTGAATATATTATTGCTAGTTGCCAAGTAATTCTTGAATTTATTTTCACGGCATGTACATTTCATATAACGAAGCATCTAAAGAAATATTGTCGGTGTGAACTAATTCTACAGTGATTGTGCTTTACAAATAGAATTGTTAGTATTCCTCGGATTGTGGACATTTCCAAATAAATATAAATTTTATAAATTATACAATATACAATAGCTTAATATAGACTCGATGAAAATGGTGAATTGTGGCTGCTACGGAATAGCTACAACGAATTGTTAAGGTTCTATTTCATGGACAGCATAAAAGCTTCGAGAAAAAGTATTTGCATTTTGAATATACTTGTAGGCGAAAGATAAATCATACTTTTTATAAAATAGTTTGAATATACGAAGTAACATCCTTGCAGTAAACTGTCTCAAAATTTAGGACTTTAAAAATAACACGAATTGTGTAAAAATATTATTAAATATATTGATATAAATATTAAAATATGTAAATAAATATGTATTTAATAGAGATTAAATACGGGTATTAATATCGTCGTGACAAAAGGATGCCTGCGCCAAAATTTCAGCACACTATTGTCGTTGAAAATGAAAATGCTTGGAAATTTTGGACTAACTAACTTTGGAATGACTCTGCTGGCGATCTATAAATAGTTATACAGGGTTGAGTTTTTTTTTTCATTTTAAGCATTGGGATCTCGGAAACCATAAGACGTAGAGATTCGGTTAAATGAGGAAAGAGTTGTCGTTTTAAGAGCTTGTGAAAGATATGCTTTTGTTCAATTATAATACAAACTTTAATTTTTTTAAATGGCAGTCATAGTTGGCTGACACATATTAAAAAACACACATTTTTCTCTTTATAGCGATACAAGGTTTGCTATACTTACTTTGATAAATTAAGGCCATCTTCGAAAATTAACTTCACGAAAATTATTACTTACTTTGACAAATAAACACGATACAGGACAATTTGTATTATTGAGAGTAGCAAAAAGAGAGTTTGCCATAGAAAACCGATATAGCCATAGTTTGCCTTTTACTACGAGAATTCCATTAATTTTTCTATTGTAATTATACTCGCTAATCAATTCTATTTAAATTATACAACGAAATTTCCTGCATCTCATTTTTTTATGAAAGTAAGTATAGCAGACCTTATATCGTTATAAAGAGAAATAAATGTCCTTTTAAAAATGTCAAAGCCAACTATTACTGACATTAAAAAAAAGTTTGTATTATAACTCAAAAACTATGTTTTTTCAAAATACAAAATAATATCTTGCATATGCTCTTATAATGATAACTTTTTCCTTATTTAACCAGATCTCTATGTTTTATGGTTTCAGAGATCCCAATGCTTTAAATTAAAAAAAATAATCACCCTGTATAAATGATTTAAATAAAGGCGGGAAATTCATTCCTCGACGGTGAACTGTTTTGTGTCGACTTCTGAATCAATGCAGCATAATAGCTCCGCAGGTATAAATATTTTGTGGCGAATTATAATTTTCGATAAATTCATCATAATTAATTCACCGCCGTAAATTTGACCAATTTATCAATTCACCGTCGCACAGTGGTGGATTTTGCACGTTTAGGTGGACAAAAATATTTTGTTATAAAAATGGATTTAAAATAATGGTTAGATAACGGGAAACTTATTGAAAAAATCTAGGCATTAAGGGTTGTTTTGTTTAGGGGGTTGAAAATGAAATTTGGTTTATACAACTTATACCACTCGTGTTATTAGTGATTGTCGCAAATTCATTCTCTTTTTCGGAACAAATTATGTTGCTTTAAGGAAACCACACTAAAAATATTTATTTGTACTGAATTTGTAAATCCTTCAAAAAAAGTTCAAATGTTCCTTCTAACCAAGCTTCATTGGTTTTAAGAAATACTGCTTCTTTTCTATGGGCTTTCCATCATTATTCTTTCATTGATGTTTTAAAATACGCAAAACTTTGTTCTAAAGTGCTTACATTATCTGGTGTGCAATCATAACAGACAACAGGTAATTTTCCAGATATTTAAGTTTTTCGTCCAAATAGGCAAATCTTGCTGTTGCATTTGGTCATAAAGATATTTACGTCTCACTATTTTTATCCAGGTATCCGGGTATTTGAAACAAATGTTGATTTGTTTTTATTGTGATATGATCTATAAAAAATATACTATAATTTGGTCATCCGCAGATATCCGCACCCAAATTGTATGTCAAATTAGCCTAAGTATATGAAGTATACAATACAATAATAAGAATTACCCGAGAGGAGGCGATAATATAAGAAAATGTCTTATAAACATAAAAATTTAGTAATACTTTCATGAGAAATCAACCTTTTTCTAAAAATCTTACTAATGATATAAATTGACGTTAAAATCGTTTAAATACATCGAGAAATATTGATTCTTACCTGGATTATTCGAATCCATCACAATCACTTCAAAAGATTAGGTGGACAACACACAATTTTTATTTGTTTACAGGTTTACATTGATAGCGCTGAGAACATTCAAATGTACTTCGTGAAATAACCAACTTTCAACTACTTACGCGCGTGCGCACGGTGAAAGGTTCGAGAGTGCGGATGGTAAATTATTATTACAGGCTATTCCTATGGCTCTGGGAATTTTTGGGGATTTTTAACTTCACTTTTGAAATTTGATTTTTGACCGGCTAATTATTTATAATCAACGTACGTGCGCCGTCAATTTGACCAATTTATCAATTCACCGTCGTCAGTTCAAATTGCCATCAATTCACCGTCGCACAGTGGTCGGAATTTCCAAAAAATGGGATTTAATCTATGGAACCTTCCAAAAATCTCAAAATCTTGTTTGTAGGTGTATTTTGGACTTAGAAATAAGATTCTGAGATAATGTTTGAGAAATTCTAAAAATTCTAAATGGCCGATCAAATATGGCGCACAAAAATCTAAAATTCATGTACAATTTGAATTCAATTTGAATACAAGGTTTTGAGATTTTTGAAAGGTTCCTTACAATAAATCCCTTTTTTTTGGAAATTCCGACCACTGTGCGTCGTCAGTTCCACGCTCCATAAATTCACCGCCCTCAATTCGTCGCGCCATCAATTCACCGCCGTCAATTCATCGCGCCAACAATGCACCGCTTCACATTCAAAAATTTATCATACAATATAAAATAAAATGGTGATATTGAAGTCGAATGTAATTTTCATTCTTTCCATCTTTGGTTTGTTTATCTGCTGAAATGTTATTATGGAGCAGCCAATAACAAATTAAAGATTTCATTTTATCTAGCGGATAGCTGCTGACTGGAAGATGAAAATATGGCCCCATTTCTAAAATCCTCGAGTTATATTAACTCAAGATGTTGTTATAGTTACGATTATTATAATAATGGAATCTATTATACCGGTGCCGCTGGGATTTTTTTGGTTAAGTTAGGTTAAGTACTATAAAAATGCGCAAGTAACTAATTATGACAAAATAATTAACACTAGTAGTTTTATAAGGGATCTTTATCACCTTTTCCGAAGTTTTTTGCAAGAAAAACTTCGTTGTTTATTTTCTAAAAAATACTATTGTAGAACAAAGACAATAGATACAAAAAAAAGTCAATTGCCGGAACGATGAATTGATGGCGTGGTGGACTGAAGGCTGTGAATTGATGGCGCGGTGAACTGATTGCGCGATGAAGTGGTATATGTTAAATTTATGAATGTAAATCGTCAAATTGGCGATGAATTGACGGCGGTGAATTTTCCAAAATCCATATCTGCGGTGAACAAAACGGTTCAGCTGGCTAGCCATGTATGGAAATCTTTGTAGATAATCCGCAAATTTGCGTCTAATTTTATTTTTAGTTATGCGTCGTAATATCTACACATGGAACTGTTTATTGGCTCATTATACGTACCTTTAGAATGCGTTGGTGGTCTGTCCCGTATTTTGGATGTCCTGTACATTTTTTTTTCTTGTAAATTAAGTACCTGTAGCCAATGTGGCCATGTTAAGGTAGTTTATTATTTTTAATAAAGAATACAGGATATTTTCAAATCCGAAGTGACTAAAGATAACAATTCATATTTGAATCGTTTATTTCAGAAATTGGTCAAGTGCAACTTTTCAAATTATTGGGAACCAAAGAAAAACATTATATCCTTGATATTTAAGCAGATTTTCGCCTGAAAAAATGTCTAGTGTTAATTAACATTTTCCCGAAGTTGATGAAGTTGATGAAGTTGATGAAGTGAAAAAATTTTGAAAATATTGCAGTTGAATTTTTTGTCGTATTATGATTTTTAACAAACAAGGCACTATTATAAACTATATACTTTATTTGAGCACAGAATAAAACACAAAATTTTCCGTGTTTTCATTAAAATACGATGAAGAATTTTAAACTAATTTTCTCATTTGTTATACAGTATGTCCCCGGATTGAGTTTACAAGAGATAATGTTTCTTAATTTTTCTTTCCCTCGAGTAAAAATGTTATAGGAATTATAATTTCTGCTTGGTCTGAAACTACCAGTTGAGTTATTGAAACTTTGATTTATTCATACAGGGTGTTGGCAAAATCATTTTTTTTAAATCTTATTTTGACACTTATTTATTTACTATTTGCAAAAAGAATTTAAAATTACATCTAACAACATTATAGAAAAATGTAATAATTCAAACAATCCCCCAAATGCAGAAATAAATACTGAAAATTAAAAAGAATCGCCTACGTGAGGCATTTGCATCGATAACTATTGAAGAAATACAAAACAGTTTTCAGGAGTACCACACCGGGCTTGAACTGTGAGAAAAATGGTGGGGGATGGTTTAAATGATGTTATTTTTGTAAAGTGTCAAAAAAAGTTATGTAGCAAACACCCTGTATAAATAAATCAATGTTTTAATTATTGAAATGGTAGTTTCAGACCAAGCAGGAATTTTAATTCCTATAATATTTTTAGTTAAAAGTAGAAATTTAAAAAAAATCCTCTTGTAAACTCAATCCGGGGACATACTGTATATACCAAACTACTAAGCACTGGTAAGTAATGGTAAACCAATGGCAATTGTTACCATGGTATTAGTATAATACAAAATACCACAGGACTTTTACTGCAGAAACACGCTATATTGTACATTATATCCCATAGAACGGAATGGCAGTTGAAGTTATATTTCAGAAAAATTTGCCTTGACAATAGGAGATACTGATTCTGCAAAAAAAGAAAAATCCATAAAAATGTCTGTTGACCAGTTTCTGAAATAAACGATTCATTTGGGAATGCTTGACTTGAAAAGTCACTATGCTACATCTAAATCATAATCGTGGCTTGAAAAGGCACTATGCTACATCTAAATCATAATTTAGATATGATTAAAAAAATCATCAATTGGTCGTATTGCCAACATAGTGTTGGCAATATGGCCAGGTACAAAATAATTGCATTTTTAATCACAACTTGATACTCTTATACTCTATTGAATACAAATTAGATATCAAAAAGATCGAAAGCTAGAAATATAGAAATAATTAGTAAAATAGATTTCACAACCATAATTATTCATTATTAATTTCTTAACAAAGAACTACACACCAACCGAACTATTCACAATCTGGGCATAATAAACATTTGATTATGTATTTGTTTGTAATTCCAGTGTATATCTTTATGGATATAGTCCTGGCATGTGTTACATAGTCACATATCAGTTTGCCTCTTTTATATCCTTTAGTAATTTTAGTTTTTTGTCTTACAATTTTAGATGTTATTACACATAGTATTTTAGAAGTGTTTCGCAGCGAAAAATATAATTTGTTAAAACTAGAGCTCTACTATTTAAAAAGCAATATTTCTAAGCTTCTTAGCTTTGGTTACTGTTTTCTTTGGAGTTATTAACATATTGGCAAAATATGTGTTATTATTGGTATCATCTTGCGGTTCTTCTTCTTTTTCTTCGGAATTTAAGTTATCGCTTGAATCATCATGTAAAATGAAACGGCAATCTGAATCACTGCTGCTGTGACCTGAGGTGACAGCTCGCCATTTACTTTGTAGTACTGATGTTGCACGACTGTCATGCGAAAATGTTTCTTCTCGGGATGTTGAAGGTTTTTCATAAATTTCATGGTGTTGAACGCCGTCTTGTCGCTGATCTTGATTTGTAATGTTACTCTGAGCAAATGCTATCTCTGGATTTGTTTCAGGTTTAAACAGATAAATTCCAGTAGCCCTTAAGGCCGATTTTATGTTTGAAGGTCATATTTTTATCCCAAACAGCTGAAAATAGTTCTTCAAAGCGTAAGTTGCTAACTGACATATTATCGGGATACTTTGCAAAATATTTAATAACATATTGTAGCAACATAAACCAAGAAAAATTTACTCATAAAAAACACACGTCGAGTAATATGGCCATAAATATAATATGACCATGGCCATATTACTCTACACGAGAGTAGGCCATATTGCTCTACATAAATATTACCATCGTTTTCATAAAAATATATTACACTGCATCAAACTAATCAAACAAGTTCACTACAACGTACTCTAACCACCCATTTTATGTTATTATTATGTTTTCAAATTTAAGAATACTTACTTGGTTCCTGGTATATTAATACTTTAATATCGTCGTATTTTTATAATATGGAGAACACAAAAGACTCTTAGTTAAAAAATGTGCCTGTCAACCGCGTTGCCCACATTATTTTTAGAAGATGTCCACTACCTTATGGACTTTTATTTAGATGCCTGTTACATTATCTAGCCGAATTTCAAGAAAGTTACAGATATATAGACAGATGGCCATATTGGCTGCAGTTATCTTACTTTAATATGAAGCAAAGTATCACCGCGGTGAACAGTTTAGTAGCTAATTTTATACTAAAAAATGTTGCTAGTAATAGCCTGCAATTAGTTATTTGTACAAATTTTGAATTATAATATCACCCCCGTAAACTGCTTGATATTGAAATACAAATGTGGATTTTCTGTAAAATTGTGCATTGAAAATATAAGTGGTAGTTTAACTTATTTATGAATTTCATACATTTTGGATGTATCGTCGCGTTGAATTGTTTGGTGAATAATTTCCTTTGAATTGTCGTAGGTTTCGGATTTATTCTATACGGTCAGTATAGAAATTTATCGATTTGTTTGCAAATTTGACGGCATAATATCGTCGTGGTCACTTGGTCGTGAATTGTACTTTTTACCGAACTTTGGCACCAAAGGACTCATGGCAGTGATTGAAGACGTCCGTAGGCTTCTGCACTGGCATTGGCAACGAACTGTGCTTGCATTCAAACGTTCGCAACGAAATGTTGAAGAATCATGACGGTGTCTAAAAATAAAATACGATAGATTGCTGCGCTTGCCATTGTGAAATTTTTACGATGAAAAGTTCACATCGAAATGTCGAAGACTCATGACCGTGAAGAGCAAACAAACGAACTCTGCATAAATTTACTTACGACTTAGAAACTACATACAACAATTCGGTGCTGCTGAATATGTGGCTAAACCATTCATTGCGACTATTAACATAGCTGTTTAATAATCCTGCATATAAATTATAGATTGAAATATAAGATTGAAGATATCCAGAATAGACTACAACTTGTGATAGACAGAACTCAAATACTTGTGTTTTGGAGCACATTTTGCCGTCAAATATTTAATCGTAACACCCCATGATTAAATGATTTATAAAATAATTACAACTGTACATGGCGATATATTGCTTCCAATAATAAATTTCCAAACTAGAATTATTAAGGCGCGAACTTTAAAAATTGAAAGTGTGCGAGTAATCTAGAAAATGAATGTGTCCTTTCACGTGTTTATGTGCCTGCATGTTATACAAGGATAGTCCATTGCTCAACTATCCTCGATTATTTTACGTGCCATGATAAATTGTTGATCTTTTTGAGGCAAAGCGTGTTTTTTTACGCTGACCTCGTATTACAATGCGCAAAATTTAAGCAACCTTAAGAATACACAGTGCATTTTTTCACAGTTTAATCGCATCCACAATTCCACATGATGACACCTTTGTATATTTTTGTTTTGTAAATTTGTGCCACTATGATGAAAACATAGAAGATTAATAAATTATACTAGCTTGTAAGTATACCACTTTGTAATGTGGATGATAAAATAATATATATATATATATATATATATATATATATATATATATATATATATATATATATATATATATATATATACACTGCTCAACATTTGAACTGGTACACTTATATAAAATGCAGTCAAATAAAAAATTAAAAAAATTAAAAAAATATGCGTTTGGCATAACTTCCTATATGATCAGGGCTGTATTTCGGAATACAAACAAATGCCTATTGAATAACATTTGCGAAACAATTGTTGTTTATCTGTCATCAGTGCAATTACTGAGCTCGCGAACGTTAATACTTAATCAAGTTTTAAGAGAATTTTTGCGAATATCTCGATTAAGTTTTAATTCATAGTGGTTGACTGCATTTTAAAGATGCCATTAAGGCGTTTAAGTATTGAAGAGATGAGCCAAGCTATGGGAATGCTTATGACTGGTGCATCGCTAAGAACTGTTGCTGCTTATTTCAATGTAAGCCACAATATGATCAGAAGAGTTCGAATGCGTTTTAATGATATTGGATCTGTCGAACATAGGCACGGCGCAGGGCGAAATCGCTGTACAACAGTCAGGGAGGACCGGTTTATTACGATTCAGCCTCGAAGGAATAGATTTTCTACTGCAAGAACACTCCAAAGTCAGTTATTGAATGCAACAGGTACTCAAGTATTCACTCAAACAGTAAGAAGAAGGCTCCATGCGGTAAATTTAAGGTCCAGATCTTCTAAAAAATGTCCATAGTTGACCAGAGCCCACAAAAGAAGAAGGCTAGAGTGGGCACACCAACATGCAAATTGGAGTGTTGAAGATTGGTGTTGTTGTTTAATCAGTGACGAGACCAGAATGCGTCTCCATAGCCCAGATGGAAGAGTGAAAGTTTGGAAAAGCAGAGGAGAATGCTATATTGAGAACCACGTGACTTACCATCAAGCTTATAGAGGCGGTTCAATTACCGTTTTTGGAGGTATTTCTGCGACTCGTCGTACTGAATTGGTTATGCTTGGAAATGCTACAATGAATAGTGTCAGGTATCTTAATGAGGTATTAGAACCTGTAGGTTGCCGTTTGCCAATGAAATAGGCGATGGTTTCGTGTTTGTTGATGATAATGCGCGTCCTCATAGAAGAAGGCAAATCAATGCATTTTTTTATGAGAACAATATTACGCACATGGATTGGATAGCGAACTCTCCAGATCTTAATCCTATAGAGAACGTATGGGATTACCTGAAAAGGTTGATAAGGTCACGACGAGTTGATCCAAACAATCACCATCAGCTCCGAACTGCTGTTTTGGAAGAATGGCTAAATATTCCACAGTATTACATTCGGGAGTTGATTTCCAGCATGCCAAGACGTTGCCAAGAGGTCATAAGAGCTGGAGGAGGTCCCACGCAATATTAATCTTTAAGTGTTTGGTTATCATTTCTTTCCAGAGCATACTTTTCTGTAATACTAAAATGAAGATTTTGTTACTTTTTCTATTAAATCAGTTGAAATTCGTTACGTAAGTTAGTATTTTAATTATTTTCCCTAATAGTGTTTCCAGAACCATATACTATCAATTAAGAAAGAAGGTGTTGTTCAAAATGTAGTAAATTGTTTGTTATATATGTTCTTGTAAGTGTACCAGTTCAAATGTTGAGCAGTGTATATATATATATATATATATATATATATATATATATATATATATATATATATATTGACACGCAGTAAGTTTACTTGTACATATAAAATTAACAATTAGACCAAGTAATTAAACCCACATATCGTTAAAGTTAAAGAGGTACGAATAATGGCTGATTTAAGATTATAGGAACGTTCTATACACCATACGTATATGTATAGTATAAAATGTGCCTACTGAAAAGTGACCTTATTGGACTTGGTGACTTTTGCCAGAACACCGATGATATGTGTATGGGCTTCGATTGTCTGAGAGGGAGTGAAAAACGTGTAATTTGCTCCGAATATGATTGTTCTGTAATATAATTCTAAGAAATCTTCTATGACAAGAACAAATAAAAAAAATAATATACAGGGTATTGCCATATTTAAAAATTCCAAGAAACTCTATATTAGTACATGTATACACAATATATGGAAGCAATATGGACATACATATCTCAATAAATATTCTCCAAATGGAACTTCATAATCAGTAACCATTCACCATAGCATAAAACTCATCTTTGAATACAAGTTTAGTTTCTGATTTCTAAATATTAACCATCAACAGATTCACTATTGCAATACACACAGAAAAAATATACGCTCGATGATTGGTGATACGTATGTTAATTGAACTTGTTGTGATGTTTTGTTGCTTTTGTTGTGATTTACATTTTGTATGCGATTAGCGGAGATTTAAGACACAAATAAATGTGAAAATAAGTATAAGTCTATACGTGTCGATGCTTTCATATATTCAATATAACGGTTGTCCTTGCGTGACCGTCGGATAATAACATAAAACTTGAATTATGTTGCGGTAGGCGTCTGCAAAGTATACTGGATCAGACCTTGCACGCTATGTTTAAATGGCCAAGAATGAATAATATATTCAATATTCGCTTTAAGTTCTGTTACCATTTTGTATTGGCAAGAATAATTCAAGGGAATTTATATAATTATATCATATACAGTATAGGTAATAGAGTGAAGTATACAGAGAGCACATAAAGTATTAACACCTCTCTTTATTTTCTCCCTTGTATAAATTTTCGAAAAACGCTTCAACAGGTCAAAATGATTTTTTTTAAACAAATATTTTGAGACCATTTTCAATTTTCCATCTCTCTCCGTTTTGAAGTTATGAAGTCAGAGCCATTTTTTTTAAATGACAACCTATATTTTTTATTATTGATTTTGATAGTACTTTTTATTATGTTTTCAACAACGTGACATGTTCAATATGTAACATTTGAAAAAAATAGAGAACAAGTGCGTGAAAGTAAAACTATTAAATTATTATTTTCATGTTCAGAATGCATCTATTTACCATTCAAAACAACGTCAGTTAAAACAAAATTAAGAAAACAGGCTTGGATTTTAAATATTGGAATAAAACAAAATTGATTAACCTGAAAAACCTTCTTATTACAATATCATCAATTACAAAAATAAGAACAGAAAAACAAAAAGAAATTTTTATCGAGAAAAAATACTAATGATTTGTTTTAAGATAAGTTTTAAAATAATATGAAGTCACACAAATAATTTAAATAACTAAAAAATATTGGTTAGGGGAAAAAATGTTGCAATCAAATTGAGTATCTATTGAGTACAGAATTTATGATGAATGCATTTATTGATGATTGGTTAACTTTTTAAATAATTAAAAAAACAGTAAACTTGAATGATTGAAGCAATAATTTAATTATTGTAATATATGAATTAGGCAACGTTGTTAGAAATATGACACTAAATTTTATTTTTCACTGCCAGATCATTTTTGTTGGGGTTCATGTGTAAAACTTTATTAAATAAAACCACAGCCTTCCGAGTTAAAAATAAAAAGGGAACAGACTATACAGGGTGTTAAAAAAAGAGTGAAAAGATAAAAAAATATTTAAGGGGGTAGTAGTATGAAAAACTTAAAAAAAAACCTGAACATGTTTTTTATCATAGTTGGCTTATGTTTTGTGAAATAAACATTCAGTATTTGACAATTGTTGTTAGTGCACAAGTTTTCATTGTTATGACTGTTTACTCTAATGCAGAATTAGCCGACATGAATTTCATGTTTGCCTCGATGTCATGTCTTGAGGAGATGCATCTAAATATTAATCAAAAGTGCCTACAAATCCGAGCCAATGAGGGTGTTTTCTAAAACGAAGTTTTAGAAAGAGTTCGAATATCCTTCAGACAAAGATGTCGTGCCTGCTTAGAAATATAAGGAGGGAACATCTTCTGTAACTCTGTTCCTTGTTTTTGCTAGAAGCTCCCTTTGTTTGTTTGTACATAATAAGTAATAAATAATTGCAAATAGGCAAATAAATGTTTCAAACAAGAATAATCATCCATATCTCCGAAACCTTTACTTTGAGGACCCATGTTTATCAAGACTTTTTTTTTATTGTGGTTTATACTACTACCCCCTTAAATATTTTACACTATTTTTTTAACACATTGTGTATGGTCTATGGCATGGAATTTAGTAGCAAAAGATCGTGGATCATTCAATTACTCCTATTCCACACGGTTATTTTAAATTTCAGATATATTATATTACTCATTCGAATAATAAATTTTAATCAGTTGTTTATTTGATGAATGCATGTTTAGGGCATACAATAATTTCCTTACATATTCATATCGAATTGTTATTTATTTATGTTTTGAATATACGCTACTGTGCATTTCCTGGCAATTTTTGCCTGGCGATGATTCATTAATTGGATCGAAACCAGTTGCAAATATAAATATAACAATTAAGGAAGTACATCTGTATTCACCACATTAATAACTTAAAACATACTTAACCTTTAATTTCATTGGAAATATTACTCGGATGTTAAACTAAGTATTTTAAGTTTTAATAATGAGTGTTAATATAAATTAATAGAGATGTTACAGCATCAGTGTAAAATAGAGCTGTTACAGCAACAGTGTAAAATTTACTGACTGCACAATAATCAATTGGCTGCGAAATTGAAGCGGTGCTCATCACTCGGGTTATTGGACTCTTGGCTGCGCAATTACTACGATTTGCTCCGATTTAAAAGCCTGTTAACCATAAAAAAATGTTTCTCAATAATTAAGTAAAAGCGTTGTAAAAGCTTATCGAATATAATTTTGCCGATTTTACTCTTCCGCTTCCTATAACTTAACTCGATGTAATTAAATGGGGAGAACATTTTACTTTTATTGTAAGTTCTTCTACAATCTTGCGGAAGCACAACTGAAATTGTAACGATACAGGTTGGCCAGGTTACTGGTCTAACAATAATGTGGGTGTGTAAAGTCCGTCGCCGAAATATGATATATTAGATATATGTACCAAGGTTACTTCAAGGTAACAGTATTAGCGTAATTGTATCCATTTGTATGAAATGTCACAATCTTTGCATCGTAGCGAGGTAAACCTACACACTCTTGCAGTTATACCAAGGCGATAACCATTGTATCTTTCGGCTTTTTTCAGCTAGGCTAACTGACTAATACAATTTATATATTTTCGGACTATTTTCAGTGTGCATTCTATAGTTTTTTTCTATCAGTGCTCTGCAGCTGTACGGTCAAGTGGTGTAAAAATAAGACAATTTTGAAAACGTTTCATTTTTCAGCATTTTAATTTACGAAATACTTGATTAAAAAATATGCATCATGTGTATATTTGTGTAAGGAATAATACTATAAAAAAAATACTGTGTGTCATTTTTACCTGCTTCTGGGGTAATAATGAAACATGTGTAATGCTTCTTCATTATCACCATTAACCCAAAATAATACAGGATACGACGAGATTAATCGACGAATCGTCCCATATTATTTCCAGGCAATGCCTAACTAATTTACTCAAAATAAAACATGACAAGTTGAGATCCGATCTCGAACAAAATCAATATTTATTTCGCAGTAATACCAATACTCTTAGTTGATTGAATTCAAATTAATTCAATATTACTATTAATTCAATTTAATATAACTAACAACATTCGATGCTCACAATTTTTAGTACATACCAAAATAGTTATGCAGAGACGTTGTTCGATTGAAATTTGGGCAGCAACTCCCGATAAATACTTAATTCATGCTTTTTATAACCTCACCTACTCCCTACTTTTTGATTTTCATCTACTTTTAGTATAACGCCTTCTCGTTCTTCCCTGGAATGTAAGCCGATTTCCACGCGCCCTACAGACTAAACATACTTGACTTTTTAACCCCCCATATCGCTCCGATGCTTGATCTCGTCGTTTTAAATACGTTTAAAATATTTAACTTAATTTCATATTCCATTCCCCATATTATAACTGCAGTTGCATTCTATGTTTTATCAACCTCAATTCGTTAATTAATTTTTTTAGTAGAATATTTAACTGTACCGACTCTTAGGTTCCTACACATGTTTGGACAAAAATGAGACATATGTTTTTAGGTGAACAAGTAAGCTCATTTCTTATTTATTATTACTGGGGTTATTATTACAAATTAAAAATTAATTAATTAAAATACTAATACAAATAATGTGACTTAGTTTACATAATATTTTTCGAAATTTATTCCAAATACCACCTGTTGGGGACTCTAGAAGTCCCTCCGTGAAGCATTGGAGCAGGTAATTTCATGACAAAATCTTACCTAGCTAATTCGAATTTTTCGGGCACTTTTGGAAACATCAATTTATCGCCTTTTCGACGTAAATACGATACAGCAAGCTCGCTTCCGTCTACCGTTTCTACATGTGCAACGTATTGTTGCAGCTTCTTCTTGGTGTGAAATTTAACCAAAATAAAGTCTCCAATTTTACTCTTCCACTTCCTATAACTTAACTCGATGTAATTAAATAGGGAGAACATTTTACTTTTAATGCAAGTTGTTCTACAATCTTGCAGAAGCACAACTGGAAATTGTAACGATACAGGTTGGCCAGGTTACTGGTCTAACAATAATGTGAGTGTGTGTTTGGATGAAGAACAAATATCTTCATCCAAAAAATTATCTTCCATTACTAGATCTTCTAATGTTACATTTTTGAGATCACTCTCATCGATATAAACAACATCTCCGGTTTCACTTTCTGACGAGGAATCGATAGTTACTTTTACTTTTTTTCTTAGTGCTTTTTTCTCTATTTGTGGAGCTTATTTTTCTTTAATTCGATTTAGTTATTCTAAACTCCTCAGTACAGCACAATTAGAATCTATTTTACGTCTTCGCTTTATTTCACACTTTGTTTTATTGATTTTGTTAGGTAAAATATTTTCAAATGAAGTAGACGCAATGGAAATATTATGTTTTGATGTATTTTCACTGCTCTCATCTTCGTTAATATTATATTCAGTTTCTTCATTTTCTTTGTTATCATCGTTCTTCATTATTTTTCCCCTCTTCTTCGTGTTGATCTAACTAATCAAAAAATATCAAGTGGATTTGTGTTTTTGTCTACTACATTGTATTTTTGTAATTTGACTTCATTTAATCTTCCCTTTGAATATTTTTCCCTATTACAAGGGAATATTCCAGTGTATTCAAATGACTTTGTTATAGTTGCTTCTATGATTCCTTCATTCCATAATGCACAAATCATATCTGCAACCTCACTTTTTGTGAGGTTTCTCTGATTTAAACGCTGCCATCGATAAGCATCTAGTTCCATTTCAGCTTGAGTGGTCCAAAGCAACACTTGTCCAAATGTTACAAAATATCCGTGGTATGTGGTGGTAGTTTAAATAAGATGATTTCATTTTTTATAGCATATTCAATAGTGCCTCTGGCTAGGTGTGACACGTGACTATCCATTAAAATCAAGAGCGGCCTTTGTGGAACCTTTTCACAAAATTTAATGAACCAACTATTGAAGACAGCAGTTGTCATCCAGCCTTTGTATGACACAGCATAGCAAGTATCTTTTAAATCATTTGTACCTTTCCATGTGCTCCATAGATTTTGCCCTTGATATATTATTAGGGGTGGTAGTAATATCCCACTCGCCGAAATGCACGCCATGGTAGTTATATTTTCTTTTCCTGAACCCTCGATGGATCTGTAAACTTTTTGACCTACCGCAGCAACGCCTTTCACTCTTCCGGGGTCCAAATTGAAACTTGTTTCATCTAAGTTAAATATATGTGATGGTTTGTCTTATAAACTTATCTGGTTTATTGTTTCTTCAAGTCATAAAACCATATATAATAAAGGGGTCGCTAGTAGCTGTTCTTGTGCACTTTTCTTGCTCCATTTTTTTCTGGCTCAGTCGGTTCCTCTTGCAAAACATGCGGAACCAATCGTCTCCGGGTTTGCCACCTTTAAACACGGTTGTTAAATTATTTTCGTTAACGTAGGTTAGAACAACCGACTTGATTTCTTCTTTGGAAAGAGCAAACTCCCACTTAGCAAAGACTGTAATTTTTTTGTTAAATAGGTTTCTTGTTCTTTCGATAATGCTTGTTTTCGGCCACGTTTTAAAGCATTTTTATTGTTGAGAATTCGACTTAATTTTGATTTATCTATTCGAAATCTTTTTGCAGCCATTCTTAATGATAGCCTACCCTGCTTTATTGAGGTAAGCGCCTTTTGCAAATCGTCGTCAGTATAATACTTCGCCTTTTTTACATAATTTCTAGGCATTTTGGTCTTCTCCACCCTGGTAAGAACAAACAATTAAGTTAATAACTATGTCTCAAACCCACGTGTCGTCTTATATTTACCCCAAAAGCCGTCTCAAATTTGACCCACAAAACCAACACGTGTTCGCTACTTTGCATTCAACTGTACACTAATACATGATATGGTAAAATGGTCGTTAGAAATATGCCATCACAAAGCGATATTATCCGAGAGCGCCCGATGACCCAATACCGCATGACAACAAAGGTTTGACGCTTCATTTTAAAAGAGTTTAGGATGTAAAATACAATATTGGGTTTAATGAAAAATAAATGACCGTATCATTTTTACCAAAAATTTGGTATGTCTCATTTTTACACCACTTGACGCTACCAAAACTTTTATCAGCCAAATCAACAAAATCTTATAGAGCCATAACAATCTTATTGTTAAATACAAAATTGAGTGCTTTCAGTGCTTTCCAGCTATATCAAAACATTTTTTGTTTCTTATATCGTTTATCAGCCAGACCAACAAAATCTTACGGACACCAACCAGTTACATATAAAAATTGATGGTGAAAGATATTCCATTACTCCCCACACGACTAGCTCTTGACGGGCGACAAATTGGGATTAATCAGTTTCACGGTAATTAAATTCTCATATAAACCAAGATGTTTAGTCACGTAACGGCAAACGCCCTATGGTTGGATTCGCTTAACCCAGAGGTTCCCAACCTTTTTTTGCCTACCGCCCCCCATTCAGAAATAAAATCTCACTTAAAATCAATATAGGTTTCCCACCTCTTCAAAGAGCATTTCAAGAGCGCCCCTCTTGGTGAACTATATTATACTACGTATATATTTAAAAACAAGGACGCATTTAAAATCAAGTCACCGCGATCTACTATTGACAATCGGCTCCGGTTTTGTTATTAGTAGATTGGATACTACACTAAATCCTCTTTCGGCTAAATACGATGATGGAAATGCTAGAAAAAACTTCTTTGCTGCACCCCGTAAGGTCGGATATAAAATTGGAATTTGTCTTTGAAGCCAAAATGCTAGGTAGCCATGCTTCAATTTTAGTTTTAATTCTTCGTTTGTTGACAATTCTATGAGCTGCTCCTGCAAAAATACTTCTGCTGTTTCAATGTTTGTGCAAGGTTCCAAGACCCAGTCCGGAATTATCATGTTGAGGATATCTTGAAATCTATTAAAAAAATATTCTTTAAGGGTTTCTAAATGCTGACAATAAAGCAAAATGTCATCATCACTTGTTTTCACCCAGAAAACATTTTGAAACTGATGGAATTGTCTCCGGCCCAAATTTAATTTGTATAATGCAAGTTTTGACACGAATGCCGAAATTATTGCCTTAGCTTTAATTACATTCAAATCATCTCCTTGTAGCCGCAGATTGGTTTCGTCTAATTTATTAAATAAATCTGTTAAATACGCTATATCATTTTTAAATTTCAATAAATTTTCTTTTAAGGAATCAACTTTATTTTCGGGAAACGTTATAACTGAGTCAAACAGTTCATAAAATCTTTGCAGACAACTACCCTTTGACAACCATCGAACTTCTGTGTGTAATAGTAAACGATTAAAGTCCTGGTCGTTTTCATCACAAAGCTTTGTAAACAATCTATCGTTAAGAGAATTGCTTCTAATTCTATTAACCCCGGTAATTACGTACTGCAGCGAGCAATGAAGGCGATCACTAAGGTTTTTTGCAACTAAATGTTGTCTGTGAATCACACAATACATGGCGACTACATTTGGTACAGCTTTTTTTAAATATGCAATGAACACGCGGTATCGTCCAACCATTACCGGAGCACCATCAGTAGCAACGGACCCTATATTATTCAGAAGGATATCTTTTTCTTTAAAATATGGTTCCAAAACGTCCTATACAGATTTTCCTTTAGTATCAGTTTCTAATTTTTTTGCGAATAATAGTTCTTGACAAATGTTCTCATCTCTTATGAAGCGAACGTACGATAGAAGTAATGCCTCATTGTTAGGCAATGTAGACTCATCGAGCTGTATAGAAAATTCGGTCGTCTTCAAAAATTCTGTTAGAGAACTTTCCACATCCTCGGACATTTCGTCGATTCGTCTCTGTACAGAATTATTGCTCAAGGGGATTTTTTTAATAATATCTGAAGGTGGCTTGTGAAGTACAGTACGAAGAACTTCACTCACAGCTGGCAGTATTAATTCTTCTCCAATAGTGTGCGGTTTTCCCAATTTAGCAATAAGCAACGAAATATTGTAAGATGCACGTAACCCATCATTGTCTTGTTTTGATGCTGCTGAAAACATACCGGCTAAAGTTGGACGTCTCGAATGTTGATTTTTGAGCATTTGAAAATAAGATAAATTTTTATCTTTTATGGCAGGATGTATTTTGCTCAAATGTTCTTGTAATCGTGAAGGTTTCATGGCTTCATTTGAGAAAACTTTCTGGCAAATCAGGCACACTGGCAATGTCTTGTTTGTGGGTGACTCAATAATACCATATTTTAAATATTCGACATTGTATTGTCTACATTTTTTCTTTGATTCCGACATATATTTAAAATAAAATAAGAAAAATAATAACAAGAAGTTGTTGTTAGCGCAGAACCAACCAATTTAAAAACAAAATTAATAATTTAAAGTTAGTTAAAATTTCTTGCGGGCATCATCATACACTACTTGGGTCTACATAGCCCAATATGCAGAGTGTCCCAAGATATAAGTATTTACACGGGTATTTATTATACACGTGTAATCACGCGTGTATTTATTTTACAAGTGTCATTATAATTACACGTGTATTTATTCTACACGTGTAAATATAATTTAACGTGTATTTATTTTGCACCTGTAATTATGTAATTACATGTGTAATTATAATAATCTCGGTTTTTTCATTCAGTAATTTATTTTATTCTTTGGAAAATAAATATGTACATGAACTTAAGACATCGTAAGATTCTGATGTAACTAAATAAGTTACTAAGTAACTAAAAAAGTAACAAAATTACCCTCAGTAGAAAAACAACGCTGAATTCGCGCGGCGATCAAAATATGGATTTATTCTTACAATAAAGAACGATTATGGTTCAAAAATATTAACATATCGACGTTTTCTCGAAGCAGTGAACAACGCTTCGCTGTTACACGTGTAATTATACGTGTAAATAATTACACGTGTAATTATACGTGTAACTAATTACACGTGTAATTATGTAGTACGTACACGTGTACATGTGACCCGTATACCCGTGTATTTGAATACAAATATAAAATCTGCGGCTCTACAAAAAATGTACGTTAGAGAATTGTAAAAGCAATTTTCAAATTTTGTATATATATATATTTTGCATTTATAATTTAATAATAATATCTTGCCGTATGTATGTCATAATTAATATATTTTACCGCTTAGAACAAAAATCTTTCCTGAACTATCAATTTCCTATTGACTTAAAATCCAAAATGTGGGTTCCATTTTTTTTTAAACCAAGGATCAGGGCTTAATTTCAAAACATGAAATAATCATTCCTATAGTTTTGGTTAATGTATCTTTAAAAAAATATTATAACATCTATCCGAAGACACGTTGTATATTACAGGCTATTAAAAATTAAAACAGATTATATGAAACTAAAAATATTAAATATTTGGAACTATATTTACATAAATTGCAGCCCATCAAATATAACAATAGATAATATGTAAGTACTTACCCCTATTCCAACAGTTATTTCACCTACGATATATTATTAATTACAGGGTCCACTTAATATGAATAGTACTTTATTTACAATAATGATCACAATATGACAATTAATTACAGTTTAAAAACAAATATACTTGACTCGTTGCGTGTCAGTCAGGAAGTCAGAATGCAGGCCGGAGCGTCCCCGATCCGGCACCCTGCACGCCAAACCGGGCAAGCGGGGTAATCCCCAGGCTCTCGAAGTGGGCCGATGTACAGATATCGGTCAGTACGAGGAATCCCATGTTGATTCGGTGGAGCCAACATTAAATTGTTCTTTTGAATGTGATCCGTAGATTTTAGGTTTACACTCTTGCTCTGACGGAACTCCGTTTTTGGTCAAGGGGCGGCGGCTGGTCCTCAACGCCCCCTAAATATACCTTGGGCCAGAAACGCCCCCCTAAATCCCTTCAGCGCTCACCGGGGGGCGGTACCGCCCGCGTTGGGAATCACTGGCTTAACCCCTTAAGTTGTCTTTAAGGATGGCCTTTCTGCGACCTCAACCAAAGCGTGATAAACTAATCGCGTGTATCGTGAAAATTTACCAATACGAAGCCATGCAGCTGGATGAAGCTATATCATATTTTGGTCTAGTATTTTTTAGCTAAACAAATTTTATTATTATACTGGGCAAGAATCGCAGCTAGGGCTACATTTTAAAAGCCCAAAGGCACCAAGCCTGTAATTTTTTTGTGCCGTTTTTATCTATACCTATATTTTTCATGATACTTTCGTGCAGAATTTTCTAGCTATACCTACTACATTGCTCTATTTCTTTTTGCAGAGTTTTCCATTGACCGCTGCGCTCCTCGTTCAGCGCCAGAGGATGCACAGCTGGCCGCCTTCGCCAGGACGTGCTACGAGTTCGGCGTTGGCAAGGGAGGCTCGTTCGCAGAAGCCAGAGCTTACTGCCAAAGCCACAACGGCGATTTGGTCCACTCCATGTCGCTTGGCCAGACCTCGTTCCTCTATGCCGAGCTGGAGAGGAGGAAGCCCACGCTGAAGACACAGCTGGTGTGGATTGGCGCACAAAAGGAACCGGGCCTCACGTCGAGAACGTGGAAATGGGTTAATGGTAAGATGATATATGACTCGAGATTTTTCAAGATTGATAATGTGATGCGTGTAACGCGATAGATGCATTAGGTGCGCCGTGAGGTTGTCTCGAAACCGCACCGGGTGTTTTTATGGAACTTTTCCTCGGGTATTGCCTTATTTACGAAGCAAGTGAAAGTATTTGTTATTAACCATTAAATAATCATTAGAGCGTCTCGGAGTAGATTTCAGTGCGTTTTGATACTAATGAGAATATCACGGTGTTAATCAATTTAGCCTACCCGATTAAGGAACCCTTCCTGTGATTTCAAACAGTTATCAAAGCATCAAATATAAGCTTTAAAATTCCACTGCATTATTTGTACTATTTAACACCAGTAACTGTTGAATTCACAACTTCATCATAGCAAAATATATATGTTTCACATCCATCATTGTTGCCAAAGGATTCAACGAAGTCAAAAGTCAAAACATTTATAAAATTATATCTAATATCATATACAGACTGTCAATTTGAATAGTTGCCATCGACCTTTTTCATAGAACACATAATTATTTTTGAAATTACTCAAAACCGATTGGGTGCTCCGAAGGGGGAACCAAATGTAGGCAGTGTCGACCCCCCACCCGCCCTCTAGCCCACGGCCACCTCCATCTAAAAATAAAAAGTGGCACCCCCCTACTTGTGTTACATCGTTGGAAAGCTCTTGAAAGTTTCTAGTCATTATTAATACACTATGATTTGGGCAACTAGTTTTGGAGATAAGTGCAAATAAAGTGCAAAAGTGTTCATCTAATTAAATTCAAATAACATGTTAAAGTAAATGTTGAAAATGATTTTCTTCTTTTCTAAATAAAAATATGGTCTACTTTCAAACTCCTCGCGAACTTTCTAAAAGGTTTGTCTAGTAATAGCTCGACATTATTGTGCTATTCTTTCTCGTAATTGTTCAATAGTATCTGGTTGCGTTTTATAAAGTACATACTTTATGTGACCCCATAAAAATACCTAGAGGTTAGATCCTGCCTCCTGTTAGATCTGATGATCTAAGAGGCCATTTGATAGGCCCTCTTCTTCCAATCCATTGATTTGGATAGTGACGCTCTAACCGTGCTCTAACTGTAAGTACATAGTGAGGAGGTGCACTATCTTGTTGAAAATGTAATGTATGTTTGGTAAGCCCATAATTTCCATGTTCATCTGTTTGGTTTTCAACCTCCTGAAGTACGAGAGGATCAATAAATTCATCCAGCAAATTAGCATAAATTTCGATGTTCAAATTTTCATTAATTTCTTTAGCGATTTTTTTTTATGGGGTAACTTGAAATCTGTAGTTTATGAAACATACATGAAAAATGAACCGGATACTATTGAACAATTACGATAAAGAATAACACAAGAATGTTGAGCTATTACTAGACAAACCTTCAAAAAGTTTGCGAAGAGTTTGAAAGCAGGCTATATTTTTGTTTAGAAAACAATAGAAGCCAACATTTAGTTTAACATGTAATTTGAATTTAATAAATTGAACACTTTTTCACATATTTCGATTATAGGAAAAACAATTTTTGAGGAGATTTAAAAGTTTTCTATTTCTACTCTTCAATTATGCCAATAAACACTTTTGCAGCATTTAGAGAGTTGCAAATTTGACATTTCGAATAAATTTTCTGCAATTTGGGAAACTATTCTTCGATATTTTGTGTTTTTTTTGTTATTAATCTTTTATGATGTAGAAGCCGCCTTAGATGTAGAAAGCACTTACTTAGAGTTAATGTTTTACCACTTACATTTACCAATTCTACTCCTCGATTATAATAAAATCAACTGTTGAGGATATTTAGTTTTCCAGTTCTACTCTTGAATTATGCTAAAATCAACTTTTGTACCAAAAACAACGTTTTGCTATGATTTTTGTAAATTACGAATTATGAAAAATAAAACACCTTTGGTAGCACTTGAAGCATTTACCAATTCTACTCCTCGATTTCAACAAAAACAGGTTTTATGGCACTTATGACACTATGCCATTATTATAACACTAAGGCATACAGTTTTGCATTTCAACTTCTCAATTTTATCAAAATCAACTTTTCTAGCAGCTGCAGAATTTTCTACTTCTACAACTGGCAGTAGTCCACTTATGTGGCGATATCAATTTCAATTTAAATGTTTGTTGCACTTTTAGTTTTCCATTTCTACTACTAAATTATGACAAAATACACTTTTATGGAATGTGCAACATTTATCTATTCTATTCCTTATTTATTACAGTAAGTAACAAGTTTGTGGCAATTCAGGAATTTTCTTCTTCAGTTTCTTTACTTTACTGAAACCAATTTTTATCTCACTTGCACCATTGTTTTCCATTGTAGTACTGAATTAATAATTAATAAATAAAGACATAACTTATTTCTTTCAAAAACATTTCTTTAGAACTGTTAAGAAACGTTATCTGTAAATTTTTTTATCTTATATCCGATTCTGTGAAATATACAGGGTGTTCCATTTAAAGAACAAACGTGAAATATATTTCCGGAAAATATAGCCTACATATAATTAAAAAAAATATTGCGCCATTTTGTTGGATTGAGTACGACAAATTCATTAAGAAACGTGTATTTTTACCAGTTTCGCAGATCTAAGCTGGACAAGAAAAATCAACCACTCTGTATACGGCATTCGGTATTCTGTTGTGAATGCTATTATAGCCTCAGGTCTTGTGTACATATTAATACATTTTTTGACACTGACTGATGTTTTCCATTATAGAACTAGTACAATAAAGTACCACTTTATGGATTCTAAAGTATGTCATATACTGTGTAATTATATTGCAGTTTAACATAAACAGTGATTCATAAAAATATAAGCCGCGGTTTAACGGTAGTTTATTACGAGTAACCCTTTGTAAAACATCGCTAAACCACGGTTTACATTTTTATGAATAACGCTGAAAGTATTTATTATTTAGGAAACTTTCAGTAGTAGCAGCAACATATAATCGATTCTCTATCATTTCTTGAAGAAGACGGACTTCGTTTGTGCAAACGGGGGAATCAGTTCACAAGGAATTTCTACTACTGGGACAGGTACAAAATAAATCTTATTGAAGAAGATCATTATATTCCCCAATTAAAAAAAAGCTGTCGTTTTTGTCTTTATATCATCTTATGGTACGTTTTGTGTGGCTTTGGCTGAAGTAAAGACATGCTAAAGTTGGATCGTTTTTCCGATAAGAAGTCACTTATTTTGCCCATGATCGTAATTTTTGAGTAATCAAAAGATATCTTATAAAGTATGACCGTAATTTCAAGTTCATAATATAATTTTAGAAATTGTATCGTATATACTTAATTTTATTAGGATGTTACAAAAAAAAATATATGGGAAATTCTCTTGAAACTATTAAACCGGACGTTTTAACAAGTATTAGAGTTTATACTCTCTTAGAACTATTAGAACCTCAACACCCAACATGGGTAAAATATGCTATCGATGAAGAAAGAAAGAATAACTATTAGAAGTATTTTAATAAGAAGGCAGCAATTTTCTATATCTCAGTAGAACTACTTTCGCTATGGTTCAACAAAATTAGGATATGTTTTAGCTTTCCAGTTAATTAAAAGTTTTATCAACCAAACTTTACAGTTGAACATACCAAGAAATCTAAAGATAATTCCCTTATATGGTAAAATAAAACAAAGAAATCTAAGAATTCCGATAATTGTAGAGCAAGAATATTACTTTTTTTATGTTACCAATTCAATTCAAAATTTAGTATATTTTTATCTTGTCTGATAAGAACAGTGCTATGAATAGTGATTATGCAACCATATTCCTATAAATGAAACCTAAAGCGAATATTCAAAATAAACAAATTCTGGTTAATAGCTGAAATTTAAGTGCGGAATAATTTTTATTTCTATTTCCTCATTGGAAGACGGATTAAAATGTTTGTTCTTTCTTCTTTCTTTCTTAATCTTTCCCTCTTTTGCCCTTTGTGGTGTTGTGTTTTGGTTTTGTGTTTTGGTTTTGGTGTTGAGGTGTAATTCGATATTTTATAGAATTTTATCCATTCTTTTCTGTTGCCTGTTAGTTACTTTGCTTGCTTCCAAATCTTCGAATTTTTCTGCAGCGTTTTGCTTATTGTACCGTTCCATGTTTCCTGTGGTCTTCCTCTTCCTCTCTTACCGTTTGCTCTTGCCTCCCACACTTGTTTAACTTGCCTCTCTTCACTCAGTCTGTTTATGTGCCCGAACCATTTTAATTGTCCCTCTTCTATTTTCTTCATTATCGATGTGGTTCCCAACCTCTCCCTTATTTCTACATTCGCATTCTGTCCTTTCTTCTCACTCCATCCACTCTCCTTAAGTACTTCATTTCAGTCGCATGTATTTTAGATTTTTGTTTTGTGTCAATGACCCACGTCTCACTCCCGTATGTCAGTATTGGTGCAAAGATTGTTCTGAAAACTGTCATCTTCGTATTTTTTGATATTTCTTTCTTGTTTATGAACGCTCTTCTTAGTGCACTATACAATCTCCCTGTTGTTTTTACTCTATTGTTGATGTCCTTTTCATATTTTCCTTGAATTGTTCCTCTTCTATTTTCTTTATTATCGATGTGGTTCCCAACCTCTCCCTTATTTCTACATTGCGCAGTCTGTCCTTCCTTGTTACACCTTCCACTCTCCTTAAGTACTTCATTTCAGTCGCTGGTATTTTAAATTTTTGTCTTGTGTCAATGACCCACGTCTCACTCCCGTATGTCAGTATTGGTGCAAAGATTGTTCTGAAAACTGTCATCTTCGAATTTTTGATATTTCTTTCTTGTTTATGAACGCTCTTCTTAGTGCACTATACAGTCTCCCTGTTGTTTTTACTCTGTTGTTGATGTCCTTTTCATATTTTTCTTGACTGTCTATTATTGTTCCTAGATTCTTGAATTTCTTGCACCTGTTCTATCTGTTCTCCGCTTATTCGTATGTTGGTTATTTTGTTCGCCTTTGTTATCACCATCACTTTTTTCTCTATTTATCTTCAGATTCCTTTTATTTAGAGCCTCCTTCCATATTTCCACATTCTCTTTCTCGTTTTTTTCTGTTTCTGCGAATATAACTATATCAACTGCAAATGCTCACTCTTTTATTTCTATATTCCTCATATTCCTGTATCCTATGTATATTCCTTTGGTTCTCAGTCTTAGTTCTTTTATTATATCGTCCATTATTGATATGAATAACAGTGGGCTTAGTATTCCTCCCTGTCTCACTCCTTGGTTTGTCCTGAATTCTTCTGTCTGTCTGTTTCTGGTTCTTATGTAGTTTCTCGTTTCTTTGTATAATGACTGACGCTGTGCAAAGCGCCGAAACACTGCCCTTTTTTCCTCTAGTCCCTTCCATATTTCCTCCCGTGGTATACTGTCAAAAGCCTTTTCTAGATCTGTGAAACATAGGTATCCTTCTTTGTTATACTCTCGAATGTCTTCAGTTATCTGTTTTATCGTAAAGATTTCGACCCGCACACTGTGTCCTGGTCTGAACCCGCTCTGGGAGTCATGTAGTTGGTGTTTTATTCTTTTCCTTAGCTTCGTCTCAAGAATTCTCTCGTATACTTTACCCGGTTCACTGAGAAGTGATATGCCTCTGTAGTTGTTACATTGTCTGCTGTCTCGCTTCTTATACACTGGTATTATAACTGCTACTTCCCAGTCGTTCGGGATTCTTTTGTGTTTCCATGCCAGTTTGCAGATCTCTAGTAGCCGTTGTTGTCCTTTCTTTCCCATATATTTTATTTTCTCGGGTGTAATAGCATCATGGCCTGCTGCCGTTCCCAGCTTTATACTGCCTATAGCTTTTAGTAATTCTGCCTCTGCTATTGTTTCCTCCTCTCCTGACTGGCTTTTACACCCCTCTTCTTTTTCGTTTCCTTGTTTGGGTTCTTCCGTCTTTCCATCCTCTCCTTCAAGCAGCTCCTTGCAGTGTTCTTTCCACCTGTACATGACTGCCTCTTCTTCTGTCAGTCCTACTCCGTTTTTACTCTTCAATTGCTTTTGCTGTTTTTTTTCTCTGTTCTGAGATTTTTTTAATCTTTAAGAAAAGTTTCTGGTTCGCTCTGCTATCTTCTTCCATCTTCTCTCCAAACTCCTCCCAGGCTTTTGTTTTGGCACTTTGTATTTCTTCTTTAGCCTTTTTTCTCTGTTTCTTGTATCTCTCGTAGTCCTTTTCTGTTCCTGTCTGCAGGTACTGTTTCTATATTATGTTCTTCCTTGTTACTTCCTCCTTTACCTTCTTGTTCCACCACTTGCTTCCTCCCTGCTGCTACCTATGTTGTCCGCACGCTACTTTCACTGCTGTTCTTATCGTTTTTTTGAACTTCTCCCATATTAATTCAACCTCTGTTTCTTTATTATCAGTCGCCTCTTCGAATCCTCTTTCTACTAGTCTTTGGTATTCTTTCCGTACCTCCTACTTTTTTAGCTCGTGAGTTTTGACAGTTATTCTCCGTTTGTTTTTCACCTCTTTACTTTGTATTGCCCTATATTTTCGTATTTCCGTTATTGTGGTGGTCAGTAGATAATAATCGCTTCCTATTTCCGCTCCTCTTCTCACTCGTCTATAACCTTTTTGCTGCTCTCCTTTTCTATCAGTATATAATCTATTATTGACTTTTCTATTCTACTTCTCATCTCTCTCGTATAATTGTGGATTTCTTTGTGCCTAAATCTAGTAATTACAATCGCCATGTTGTTTATTAGACAGAAATCTAGCATTATTTTCCCATTGCTGTTTTTTGCGTTTTTTTCCGTCTTATTACCCGTCCTACTGTTAAAATCTCCTGCCTATTGACTATTGACTGTCCTTTAGTTACCTCTACAGTTTGCTGTAATTCTTCCCAAAATTTGTTGTTAGGTTCTTTGCTGTTGTCTTCATTCGGGCCGTATATTATTACGATCCCCATTCTTCCTTCCGGTTTATTTTCCATTTCTATCACCATGATTTTTTCTGTAATGTATTTACATTCTTTAACTTCTTTTGCTTTTTCTTCGATCAGTATATTACCACTACTGCACTTGCGTTTTCGGTTTTACTCACTCCTCAATAGTATAGTATATATCCTCCCTCTAATACTGTCGTACCTTGTCCTTACTTTTTTGTTTCAGTTAACGCGAGTATCTGCAGGTTTGCTTTCTCCATTTCCTTTGTGAGTTTCTCTTTCCTCTTATTTCTCTTATATTCCATGTACCAAATTTATATCTATCTTTTTTCTCAAAATTCCCTTTTTTTGTTCCTTGTCTGTGTCCTGTTTCTTGGCTGTTGTCGTCTTCGTATGGGCCTTCGTCTTCTTAATTAGTTTTTTGTCCTATTCTGAATCTCGGTGACCTCTAATCCCTCTTTGCGGTGGTTCCATTTATATGTTTTATCATTTATATTTAATTTTTGGTATCCAATCTTTACTCTATTCCCTTTCGTCCTCTCTGCTCTTGTAATGCTTCTAATCTCTCTCTGTATTTTTCTTTCTGTAGCTGTCAGTTTATGGTCAATGCATATTTTGTCTTGCTCAGCTTATTGCTCGTTGCTTTCATGGTCTCCTCTTTATTTTTCCATGTTTAGATCTCCACTACCACGATATCTGCTGTCGTGCTCTTGTTTATCACCCGGGCCTTCTTTATTTTGGGCACTACCTGTAGCATTTTGCTTATAAAATCTTCTACTCCTGCTTTTTCTTCGTTTTCTTTCACTTTTAGTCCCTTTATCCCATATTATTTTTCTTTTTCCCTTTTTCGATTCTGTCCATTCTTCCCTCCATCTTTTCCATTCTTTCTTTCAGTTGTGCCCGCTCTTTTTTGTACCTTTCTGTAATAAACATTTCAGCTATTAACATCTAAATGAGATGAGTGAGTGATCCCTTGCCTAATCCCAAACTGATATTTTATTGCCTCATGGCGAGCACTTTCCAGGCATGATTATATACCATCTGATTATCATGTGAAATGTAATAACATAACAGCGTGCATATAACTAAGTACAAAGTGTAACACAAAGATTACACAAAATGTGTTGGTAGTACATTAAAGTGCAGCATTCCCATATCGCGTCTCTTTCATTAACTAATCAGTTCATCTCTATGCCGCGCATCTTTGATATGTATATTATTCTTAGACAACCTCGGCAATTAATTGCAGAACCGTCACCATGAGTTTTCACCGTTACATTATGATGTATTTACGGTATGTGCTTAGAAGACACTAGATAATTTGTTGGCTAAATAATAATCCAGATTTACTTTAAAACAATAACATTGTTTTATTTGGTAAAGTTTCTGGCTTAAAATGATATTATAAACACGCTATTATTACATTACAAAAAGTGTAATTTCGTTAAGTACCGTTTCATAACGTACTCAATTTAATTAATTTCACTGTAATGTGTAGAATTACGTGGTAATTTATATTTAAAAAAATGTTGAATGCATCGTACGTGTGTGAATTTTCAAAATTTTCATTGATGCACAAGGCTGGTCCTTCACCCATAATTAGCGACGTTCTTAGACAATGGCGCCAAACTGAATAATTGGCGTGCACGAATACTGTGATTTGGTCAGGATTTCGCAACGATTGCGTTAGCCGGGATGGTTTCATGGTACAATTGGAGCAGGTTTGTTGCAGTACCATTGTTTCATCGATTCCATGAATCGCGGATTGATTGCGGAATCCGCATTTAGTGTATGAAATTCTTCGCTCGTGTTTCCAAGAGATCGTTTAGATTCTGATTCCGCTCGTGGATGTTACAAATTTATGTTTTTTGCACTGTAAGCTAGCACGCAATATATACAGTTGTTTCTGTAATCGCTTTTAGCTTGTTTCATTAATTATGCTGTTTTCGAAAAGACAAGTATAAATTCAGTCTTTATATTTTTTTTTTCGAAAAATCTCGAGGAGATCCATTGAAATTCCACTTTTTGACATACTTCGTTTTCAAAATTTTCAGGTCTTTTTCTTAGATGTTGCGACATCATGTATTTTTTTAAGTAGTAGTAACCCCATTTGTTCTGACTGAATTCGAGAGAGCTCATTTATCGTAATAAGTAATGTATCTTTTAAGATTGAAAAATAATACAAGTTTTGTAAGTATCCTAACTTGTAACTTGTAACTGTTTTTAATTAGAATGTCTGCAGTATAACAATATTTATATAAAAAAGTCATGGTAATTACGCTCCTCTTACGAATGAAATATATGTTCTAATTTCCATACTTCCTACGTTCGTTCAATTATAACATACAAGTGGTAATGTTGAAACATATTACTAAGTGGGCAGTGCTAGGTCAATGACTAAGGAAGTGAAGATGGAGAAAATCAAACGCAAATTATTTAAAAATCATATTATAATGAAAGTGGGAGAAAGAAAAAAATGTAGGCTCATGGAAGGAAAATGCTCACTAAACAGTATTAAATCATAGTATATAGTGTTTAAAATTCTAATTTAATGCACTGAATATCAATAAAGTAGTAAACATTTTTTTATTGATATTTTGTATTCAATCAGTTGTGTTTTTCATTAATTAGAATAAATTACTTCCTGTAGTCTTTGATGTTTAGAGAGGCTAACCCAAACTATTCTATTATTAATTATTACGTTGCGCTCCCTCAGTGGGAGTTGTTTGGTATTTGATCTCGAGCACCTTGCGAAGGCGGGCATTTGCAATGTTATTTAAATGTCTCGCTGCAATAGCTTGGAGTGATGTTTCTGTAGCAGCATAATACCTGTACTATTAGTATTGCGTTATAATTTTAAACGTTCGGAAAAGGTTTCAATACCTCATTCACAAATGAATCAAACCTTCTACTTTCGTAATAAGGAATATGTAAAATGAATAACTCAAATGTTAGTGTTTTAATGGTAACTGTTGACAAAATCTGGTGAAAAATGATCATAATACGTGAATATATTTATTAATAGTATACGATTCCGAGTATTGTAATGATTTGATATACATAGGAATTTAACATGTAAAACCACATTTGTTCATTTTCCTGCCTCCCCGATTATTTTAGAGAAAAAGTATATGTATACCAAACCGATCCAACACCCATTTAACATAATAAGGAACTGAAGGAAAAAAAATAATCACCCGAAGGATTAATGGTTATACTCAGTCCCATGGGATTTACGCTATTTGAATCACAAGGGATTAAAATTACCTTTTTAATCGCTGGTGATTAACGTGGCCTGCTTAATGCCAAGAGATTAAAATTGCCTTTTTAATCGTCAGGCATTAAAGGGTTACTTTAGCCCCTATAAAGAGGGTTTAAATACGGACTTTTAGTTCCGGGTGTGTAAAATTTATTATTTTGAGTATGTATTACATACTTTTTATGTAGGTATAATTTTAATTCGTCACAACAGTCATTCGGCAATACTATTATTGCAACTATCATAAAATTTTCACAGCTTTTTCCAAGTCCTTTCTGACGTTTGTTCAACTTCATGCATGCAACTTGACAAAAAACAAAATACCACATCCTAGTCTGAGAATGAATCTGCATTTATACCTATTAGCGACTTTTTCTCGAAATTTAATTTGCATGACCGTGAAAAGGCTGCGTGTTTCCACAAATCTCAAATCATACGTGAAGTGTAAAAGCTCCGTGAATAAATTGAAACTAACTAAGTTAATGAGCTATCAAGAAGGTGACGAAAATATTTAGTTTTTCTTCTGAACAGATTCGCATAAACCTAATTTACTCACCAAAATAATTATAAACCCACTTACTTTTGGCAAAGCGTCCTCCTACATGCAATGATTCTAATAAGGAGAAGAGCACTAGGTAATGATCAACATCAAGATTTTCATAATAGGAAGTTCATTGACATTGCCCTCATGTCTGATCATAATTTTCTGATGAAAAGTAATAAATAATAAATATATGTAGGTTTATTGTGAACTTAATTTTCAGAAATAAAATAGAGAGATAAAAAAACTGTAGTTTTCTGAAAACTTTTACACGTCTTACCTATTTTACATTATGCAAATCCCATCGTGGTTGTTAAAATTAAAATAAATATGAAATTAAAATTTTAAAGTCTATATACAGAGTGTCCAAAACGTTTGGAAACTCCCCAAATAGAAGCATTGTGTGAAAATCAGCGCCAAAAATCACCACCAGACCGATAGTCTGTGGGTGACGAGAACGTTGAAGCTAGTTAGCCAGCCTAGATACTTAAAAATACGTTACCTAATGAGTTAATGACATCACCACTACTACAGAATTTAGCGATTATACATTAAATAAATATATCACTAGTGCGATAAATAATGTGTAACAAACCTTAAATGACTAGCGTTTTAGGATTACATTCATTGCATATCCAACTCCATCTACTATAAGGTAGCAAAAGTTTATATTTCTATGTTGGTATTACAGGTTGTCACATGCCATAATTTGAATATAACGCTATATTTCTGGGGACTACCGCATTTTTTCTATCTGAAGTTGGATGTAAAATATAATATATTGTTACTTTTCAGAGCCGCCATTGCCATGTTCAAGTTGCTACTGGTAATTAAACTGATAACTTTTATATAGGTGGTTTAAGTTTATGTTTGACTGATCAAGTTAGGTTACCTTTTTTTTGAATAAATAGTTTATTTTCAATACAAAAATTTCGTTTTGCATGTATGTTTTTTTGAATAAATAGTTTATTTTCAATACAAATATTTCATTTTGTATGTATGTTTTTTTTGAATAAATAGTTTATTTTCAATACAAATATTTTGTTTTGTATGTATGCTGGTGCAACCCCACAATTAAAAAAAAACAAGTTAGCAAAAAAATCTACATTCAAAGTGATGTATCCACGAAAAATCTAACACTTGTGTGAAACTCACATAAAAGTCTGACATTGCTTTAAAATAAAAGTAAAAATAAACGCTACTTACATCCACATAACCAGAAACAATGCAAAATTTTGTTACACGGTGCTATTAACCGGTACTCAGAATTATAGAAAATGATAAAAGTATACACCAAAAAACTTTGTTAAAATAAATAATAAAATTCTACATATATGGCAAAATTGAGTAAATACACAATAAATGTTTATCATCTTGTCTTAGTTAGTTTCAGGAATCATCCAATTTAATTGTTGAAATACAAGCAATCCAATATTATGAGGTATTTCAAAATAAAGTTTTTTCTGTATTTCAAAGTGGCACATTAAAAACATTTAAAGTCTTCATTAATAAATAAAATATATCTACGTTCAAAAATTAATTACAAAATGCGAATACCAAGAAGTTTATACGACAAATTTCATTCATATACGATGTCAATTAGACATAGCAAATACAATTTTTGACAATTATAAAAGCAGTTTAAAGTAAGCTGGGAAACGTTACTTGATAATTCTGTTAGATATAAAAAATGCATGATAATTGAACAACTTCACATACAGGTTTCATAAACTAATAGCAAAATTTTATATTTAGAATCCTTGAATCACCCCCTAACTTTTAAATTATCTGTAATACAAATGAAAATAAAAACATTTTACATTTTATTGTTGATTTAAGATATTACGTAATTAACTTAGCTATTAATAGCAATTCCGAATTCCGAAAATATGGCAAACGTTATACGCCAATACATATATTGTTTCCATGATTTATTACATACGGATGATTTATCTCCATTATTCTTAAATTCCAAAGCCCATATTTGTAAAACGTAGGCGAAATGGCGTTTTCCTTAATGAAGAAGCAGGAAATCATTTATGATGGAATTAGTTGTCGGTTACTGTTTAATAGCATCATAAATGATCATCATAATTGAGGATTACATGCTAATAGTTGTAATTAGTGCACTTAATAATAACATTAGTTATTCATTCACATAAAAATGTTACGATATTACCGCAGTAATTGTTTTATTTAAAATTAATAAAAATGTATCACGCAGTAAACCACCATTAAAAATCTTTGGCCGAAGCAAGTAAGCACGTAACAACTCACTGTTCTAATAACATATATCAAGAAAGTGTATTTCCAGAGGTAATATAATAAGTGGTGTTCTCATTATCGATAATAATTTTATAAATACTACGAATTTTAACTCCAATGAAGAAAATGCACTGAGCCCAAAGGGCGAGGTGCATTTTCCAAAGCTTGGGGTTTAGATGAGTGGTATTTTTAAAATCATTATCGATTTTTGACAACACCACGAATTATATTTAGGAAGGGAAATATAATGAATTGATTGGGTCATCCAGTAAAGTAGAATAAAGAAGAAGCTAAATATACAGTTTAAATACCTATATTTATTTAGATCACTTCATCTTTCAAACAGCAAACCACAATTGGATGTAGTTATGCATAAAAGAACCAAGCCACATTTTGTAATCATTGCATTAATTGCATTAATTAAGAGCACCATGTACAGTGGCGCGTTATCCTATGAGCAAATTGGGCATTTACCAAAGGCCCCCAATGTCAGAAGGCCCTGGGGAAATGCCCAATTTGCCCATAGGCTAACCCGCCACTGTACATGGTGCTCTTAATACAATAATTACAAAATGTGATTGGTTCTTCTTATGCATAACTACATCCAATTATGTACGTACTTGTACTAGGCACACACTGAGATTTCAAGTTATGTTTTTATTAGCGGCCGACATATTTTTTGCATATTTTTTGTTTCCTGTTATATTAAATAAAAAGCTAAACTAAAATTATTGTAAAACCGATTAGGCGGTGTTTGGCTTACGAAGTCACTCTTCTTAGTTGGGCACTTATGCCATTTTAGGTACTTATGTTTATATAACTTATTATTTACTACAAAATTTTATTATTAATACCAACATTTTATCAAAATTAAAATTAAATTATAGAATGCTTAGCCACATTGCGAATTTTCATTTAATTAGAGCGAGAGTATATCTTGAACTTCCACGTATTAGAAAATGTTCTGCGGACGACCATAAAATGGTACCACATTCAATTTTCACCTAAATCTCTCCGAACTGACCGGCCTGTTCGCCAGCTTTAAATTAGTATGTACTAAGAAACTGGGTACTAAAGAGATAATTTGTGTATTCACATTTAGTTAAAATATACTGCTTCGCATTAAGGCCTGAAAGTAAAACACGAAGAAAGTGAACACACAAGTTTTACACAAGAACAGTTTTATTGCGTAATCAAAACGAGTGCACGAATATTTTAAAGTGTATAAGTGAATGAGCTTGATACGAATACATAAATATTAAAAATATGTTTTGTAATATACACAAACAATTCTCCCAAAAATGTATTAATAACAATTGAAGAAAAAAAAAAACGCAACTTGTTAGATACACGAAATCGTCGCGACGATAGCAATAATAATGCCTTCACGACTGAAAAAAGTCACTCAAGGCTCGTCACATTTAACATGTACACGTGAGTCGGTTGACCCCATTTACATCTTGAGACGTGTTTATATTTGGGCCAGTGCGGTTTAAAGTTTCAGGTACTCATGAGGTACTCATAAAAACCGCCATTAAATTATACAGGATGTCAAAAGAACGCCCCACGAAATGCTCGACAAAGTTAATTTGAACCGAGAAAAACAAAGAAAAGGCACCATCACACGATATTGCACACGGCCACTGACGGTGTGTTGTGTGCGCTGCCGCAACTTGGAGAGAAATAATGATATCAAGATTATACCCGATCGAAGAATCGTGATTCCGACCCACTTTCTACCACGCTGTTCGTACTGACATTTTAATTTTTATTGCCAATATACCACCATCCACGGTTTCGTTTAGAAGAATTTAGAAATTCTAGAAGCATGCGTACACCCACGTTTTCCATACACATTGCTTCTATTGAGGAAACTATTTCGCACGCATAATAAGCAGCAATGGGAACATTCGATGAATATCATCAATGATAATTATTAAACACAAAACCTTATTATTAATAATACGGGTAATTAATTCTTTATATATTTTTAGGAGGAAAGCCTCATGGAGTGAATGAATTCTAGAGTATTGGTTGTCCAGGGCAACATGAAAATTAGTGAACTCACGTATAAAATTGTTTTTATTTTATTGTTTGCATCATTATTCGTACTCAATAATTTTCGATAACAACCAAGAAATCATTTTCAGCACTCAGTGGAGTCAATCTCAAACCTCAGAGGAGGTTTTTTCGTACCAGCATGATTGTTTTCGAGAATATGCATAGCATTAGTTTAAGAATCGAAATTAATCTGAGGATCATTTGTTACATAACACTGATCACCGGTGGGTACAAATAGGTAATCGGTGTATTAACCGCGGACACAATTATCGTCTACCAATCATGTAATAAATCATGATATGTTGGCGGCCGTGATATTATTTCGGCGACGATGCCACCTCTTTTTCACTAACACATGCTCATACATGTGTCTATAACCAAACTTCTTCGACGTTTAACATGTTACATTTGATCGATTATTACAATGCATATTTTGCCATTGTAGATGTTAAACCATAACCACAAGATTGATATCTGTATGATAAACGGCAGAGATGTCGACGAATTTTATACGAACCGCGCACTGTCGCACAAGATTGCATGGACGCAACAGCTGATTGCAGCCATTTTTAAATACCCAGGACAGCTGGCAACCTTGTAAAATTGTGCCATCCTTATTATGATTATTATTTTGATGACGTGAACGCCAGTTTAGAAAAATCAGACTATACTAGTTCCGTGGCTCAATTTTTTTATTTTTTTCAAAATGAATTTTCGATAAAAAAATTATAAATTCAAAGTTTATAATCAGCCTGAAGAGTTACACAAGAGGTAGTATTGATAATACATACAGGGTGGAGCGTCGGAAAGCGTACCGTAGGAATTTACATTAAAAATTTAAATCTTTAAATATTGTCTTTCGTAATTATTTTAGAGAAAAACTGTTATGAACTCTGTTGTAGAGCAAAAAATACTGCGTCAAATTATGCTATTACTTTTTATTTTCCATTATCCATAACCTAAGAATTCGACGACATAAAAGTATCACTTTTAAAAAATCAGGGTGCCTGGAAATTAAAAAGCAACTAAATTGCGTTTTACATCTATAAGTAATATTTTATAACCTTAAATTTTACAGTTACATTATTACAAGTTTGTTATGTAAGTAATACTTATACTGTGTTTTTAAAATCAATATATAAATAAACCATAATTTACTGACTATAAAATATAAGGTTATATCACTGACACATGTAAAACGCATTTTCGTTGCTTTAATTTTCAATTCACCTATCATTTTTTTAAAAGTGTAACTTCCATTTCGTCGATTTTTTAGGTTATGGATATTAAAAAATAAATAAGCTTGAATTGACGCAGTATTTTTTGCTCTGCGAAAGAGTTCATTATAGTTTTTCTCTAAAATAATTAGGGAAGACAATATTTAAAGATATCAAACTTTATATGCAAATCCCTATGGTGCATTGTCCGATGCACCACCCGGTATAAGAAACAGACATCTTCTCAATGAGTGTAATTTTGCACTAATGCTCTTTACTGGCGATGCTCTCAACGTAATAAGAATAAATAAACTAATGCACCACCCGGTATAAGAAACAGACATCTTCTCAATGAGTGTAATTTTGCACTAATGCTCTTCACTGGCGATGCTCGCAACGTAATAAGAATAAATAAACTAGTGTAATTATTTAATTCTACTAATTGTAAGTAGTATTTCATATAGATCTGCAACTAAGGTTTCGTCACCGGAAACACAATTTGTGATTAATTCTGTAATGTACAGACATTATAAATTGGTTCTGCGACTGTGACCTTTTGATTTAAAATATCACCAGCATCTGTAGATGGCAACATTTAGGATTGTGCTGAACGGTTAATCATTAATAGATTTACAGAATTGCTTAAGCCGTGTATTTGCGGTTAGGCTACGTTCTCACAATTATCTTCGTACCAATTTCGATTCGAAGATGAATTATCTTAATTGCAACACTAACACTGGCATTGAATATTTTAAAATTGCAACAAATAAATTGATTTGTAAATGTATGTAATAATTTAGAAAGCCAATACCCGAACTCGTATCACCAATAAGTATGCATCTAAATTAATTCTTCTTATTTAAGTGCCGTGAGTAATTTTAAGCATTGGCAACACCTATATCGATAATTCTCCGAATCTCTCCCGATCTTGGGTGGAATGCAGCAGTACCTCTATATCACATCTATATCCGTCCACTGTCGAAGGATTCTCAGCAGGATAGCTTCTTACGGCCAATTACCATCTATCTTTCCATTAAGGAGCAGGCGTAGCAGGTTATATTTTGAGCCTCGTACTATGTGCCCCAGGTACTCTAGTAGTCTTCTTTTTGATTATGGACATAAGAGTGTGCTTTCGTGGCCAATTCTCATCAGAATTTCATTATTTTTCACTCTTTCGGTCCATGGTATTTTAAGGACCCTTCTATATAGTTTATTTCGAATGATTCGATAAGGTTGATCTTTGCCTGTCCATACTTGCCCATCGTTGGACACTGAGGCCAGGTACCCCCTTATACTTTTATCTAGGTGATTATGTAAGACTAGTGGTTTTAATTTTACAAATGCTGATATAGCTACTTCTTCTGTTCCACTGTATTGCAATTATGTTGCACTTACTTTCTTCTTCTGGATACATCTTCTGGATTGATTTGAAATGAATTACTTATTACAAAACTGCTCGTACATTTGACGTCTTATCTTAATTTGAATATAAATCGATTGATGATATTTGAGGATGGAAATTTACAAAGATACCAAGAACATTTCTAAATTATCCTATGTTATTTTGCGTAAAAGATTATAAATTGTTTTACAAATACGTATCACGCTTTGATTAGTCATGAGAGCTAACAAGTTAAATTGTTAAAATTCAACTTGAGGTATTTTGTAGATTGTGTATGCGTAATTGCATAAGCACTTATTTGGGCTGATTCTGCCTGCAATGTTGGCAACTAATACTGCAGGGTCTCAACGGCAGCGTGTCGTTTGGTCGACGATGTTCATCACTTTTGTCGAAACTGAACTCAAACTTAAGGTATCAAAAATTAGCGTTGTGCCGAGTCGAATAATCCTATGACTCGAGAAATTACGACTCGTAAATATTCCAACTCGAATGATTATTCGAGTTGGCCAACCCGAGTCAGCACCTGTGTTAGTTTACTTGATTTCCTGAAGTCGCGTGCCGCAGCTGGCCGCAGCTATTCATTCGTTCAGAGTGGGCTAACAATTGTTACTGACAATGAATTAAATGAAATGCAACAACAAATGGGTCTTCCACAGTTAAAATTGAAGCAAGATGTTCCAACAAGATGGAACTCTGCATTAATCATGATTCAAAGATTAATGGATACTCGATCACCATTATCGGCTACATTGGGTTTATTAGAATCGCCACCACAAAACTTATGAGTGGACAATTATAACAGATTGCATTAGTCTTTTAAAACCTTTGGAAAAAATGACGAACGAACTGTCAGGAGAAATGTATACTACGTTGTCCCGTGTCATTCCATTAGTTAGAGGTTTAAAAAGTGCAATACGAAATATAATATTAGTAACACAAACAGGCAAGAGTCTACAATCAAAATTGTTAGATGTACTTGACAGGCGGTTAGGACATTTCGAAACGAATAGTATTGTAGCAAAATCTTGTTTTCTTGATCCACGATTCAAAAAAATGGGATTTAGCATTGAAGGTAACGCATAAAGTGCCATTCAGTCGGTTATAGATGAGTTAATTCAAACGACTGAAACTGAACCAATTGGTGAGATCCAAAATCTGGCTCCTGCCCCCCGAATTCAGAAAATGTTGAATCCGATGATGAATTATGGGAAAACTTCAATATGGCAATGGGTGAGAATGTTTCTTCAACTGCTCCAGTTTCGGAATATGTCGTAGCCGTGAAACAATACTAAGATCTTCCACTACTGGACAGAAAACATAATCCGAAGATTTTTGAAAACAGCATCAAAATTTCTTTTCAGATTTATATAAAATGACCATCAAATACATATGCATTCCTGCTACTTCAGTTCCGTCTGAGAGAGTTTTCTCAAAAGACGGACAATTAACAAATCAAGACAGAAATAGACTTCACCCGAAGAAACTTGACCAAATATTGTTCCTTAATAGTCGATTGCGTGATTCTAATTCAGTTATTTCCTAAATAGTAGTAGCGAAAAGTAAGAATTATTATTTTTTGTTATATTTATTTTGAATTGTTTTCATTAACTCTTAATTATTACTTTTATGTTATAAGAATTTGTATTTTCGTTTCCTTATATAGATATGTAGACCATTCATTATTATAGAGTTTTTATATTTGTGTTATATATTTTTTATATTGTTGCCTTAAACGTTATCTAATATATTGTGTTATGAATAATACAATTAAATTTTGTTAAGAATTAACAAATGCCGTTTTTAATTTGAGTCGACTACATTATGCTTCTATTAAAATATATTCAAGTCAAGTTCATTGGATCGCCGACCACTCACGATAGAACACGAGCCAACTCGAGTTGCCGCTCTTAATGTCTCGAGTTATTTGAATACATGTACCGGGTGTTCCAACAAGAGCGCCGGATTTTGATTAGCCGCCATTTTGTTAATACGAGTTGTACGGTGTTTTTCTTGACAGTTGTCACGTACAGACCACGCGATTTAAGAATATGGAGAAGTATTCAAACCAACAACGTTTAAATATTGTAAAAACACATAACAAAAATGGTGAAAGTTTTGCGAAAATAGTTCGCCAATTACGTCAAGTTTTCGGTCGCAATAATGCTCCAAATGAATCGACAGTGAGGCGTTTAATTACAAAATTCGACACCAAATTTACGCTGATGGATCAGAAGATCATTGTTCGTCGTCATCCTTGTCGGTCACTCGAAAATATAGCCACAGTAAGAAAATCTGTGGCCGAGAATCCAGGAAGTTCCATTCGGCATCGTGGTCAAGAATTAAACATTTCCAGAAGCACTATGCAACGAATTTTGGTAAAGGATCTGCATTTGCACGCTTACAAGGTTCAATTAGTGCAAAAAAACAAGCTAAGGGACTATGTGCAGCGCCGTGAATTTGCTGATTGTGTGTTGAAACAACATCAAATTAATGCGGATTTTTCGAACAAAATCAGTTTTTCAGATGAGGCACATTTTCTGCATCGGTTCTGAACACCGATTGACTTTTTTCTTTGGGGCTATGTGAAAGAAAATGTGTATGCGAATAAGCCTGAAACAGTTGAACATCTTAGAGAAGAAATACGGCGCGTTATTGGTGAAATACAGCAACATTTATACGAAAACGTTATTCAAAATTTCAACAAAAGAATAACCCTGTGCCAGAGGTTTCGTGGTGGCCATTTGCCTGATGTTGTATTTCACGTTTAATCGGAACTATTTTTCTTTATGTTGAAATAAAAATGTTTGCTTAATTCAAAAATAAATGTGTTTTTCTTTAAAATTAAATCCGGCGCTCTTGTTGGGACACCCTTTATAACTCGAGATGAGCGAATACATTTATTCGAGTCGGCGCAACGCTAATCAAAATTTATGTCTTCTCCATAATGCAAATGGCACTTAAACATCTTTAAAAATTTCTATCGTCAATTCAATGTTGTTTTCTATTATATCGTTTTGTAACTGGTGAGGTCTACATCAAAAGACTACTCACACAGTATTAGAGTATACAGGTTAGTAGACGAGTTACATTGTAGAGCTTCTGGAATCTAAATATCTCAGTTGACTTGTCCTCATAAGGTTGCGGATAAGTTTTTGCTGGAGTTTACAATAAAAACTTTCTGCCAAATGCGTTTCAAATATCTTTGTGAGTATCTTACATTGGTCGATAACTATTGATGATGGAAAGACCGACATTTTATCAGTGGAGGCACGTTTGATTGATTTATCAATTTATGAATGTCTGATAGTAATTATAGTTATTGTTTTCGTATTCAAGGTGAGAGAGTGTTTTGTATTTGACAGCCACCGTTTAGCTCTATTTTGTACAATAATTTTGTGTTTCATTAAAGGTTAGCACACATGTATAGACACTATTAATGATATATTAATGAAAGGATCATATTAGAGCGAACTTGGAATTAGAAAATTCTCGTTAACCACAGTCCCTTTCACATAACTGAATTGTAACGATGTTATTGCTCTTATTTTCACTACAAGAAGCCGTATTTATGAAATCGGCCGCTCAACTCATTTACAGATTTAACTTTCACCTTGAGACATATTTGCCAGTAAAAAAGACCTTATGAAACGATCTAAGTAAATAAGTAAACTGAATGCTATTGAAATCGTATTTATTTTAAACAAACCTTCGAAATTTGCACATATGAATTAATGTACTTGATTTAAATATCTACATTAATTTTCTAAAGTGCAAAATGGCTTATAAAGAACATGAATGCTTTATTCAAAGTAATAACAATCAGGAATATATTTCAATCGATATCCAAAAATGTGTGTATTTCATTTGTGTGCAATGTGCGTAGTACATACAAAACCATCTAGACGCCACTACTCGGCTTTAAAAATGATTTGTATTAACGTGAATATTGATATATCAACATTTTTTATCTGAAAATATGGGCTTATAATAAGCTCCAAAAATAATAAAAACATTTAAAGCATTTAAAGCATTTAAATGAATTATCAAGCTATTGTCGGGCAATATTACCCAATATTGTACCGTACTCACTCAAAGCACCATTAAGCAAGCATTGTTTTGCTTGTTAATTGACATAATTAGAAAATACAGTGCAATCTGTTAAATGGCCTATGCCAGCTATGAAATCGTACGTTAAAGCATAGCAAACCGTTAAATTACCAATTAGCTCATTAAATTAATTAGTTGTTACGTGCACCTGAGATTATTAATCTGAAATTGAAATAATTTAATAATGAGCAAATTGTAATTATGTTTTTTTTTCAGGTGATATGGTGGTCCGTCCAGCATGGGGCAAGGATCAGCCAAATAATTACAACGGTGAACAGAATTGTGTAGTCTTGGATGGAGGACGTGGCTGGTTGTGGAATGATGTAGGATGCAACTTGGATTATTTACACTGGATTTGCCAACACAGTAAGTGGGATCGTTATATTATTATATATTCAAATGCGCTCACTGAGAGCAGCTGTAAAGTTCAAGCTGTTATTATACATATTATAAACACATGTGTATAAATCTTTGAAGAATTTAACCTGCCAAACACAATGGTAAATTTTTCACATAGTGCGAGTTTCTATGGCCTTTTTGAAGCGGTTTTTAATATGATTATGTGAGCTTGACTTATGTCATAGGTATATTTAAGAACATTTATATCTGCAGTGTATTAAAACGTAGAATAACGCGCCTATTAACACGGTCATTAATTTGTTACCATATATAATACGGCATGTATATTGTCGAGTTACCTTCACATTCGTTTAGATCGGTTGTGTAAGAAACGCGATTAATTTCTGCATATTCAATGTCAGTATAATTTTCTTACTTTACTTTAAGTGCCGACGTTTATCCTACTTCTAGAAAATGTTTTAGCATTAATTTTAATCAATTCACCATGTGTTGCTTCTGCATTCCATATGGTGCTCTTTTATAGATTATACGTTGAAACCGTAAATTTACGATAAATGTCGTTAATCTAATTCCATTGCAAACTAACTGCTGTATTTATATCACACATATTCTTTTTATATAGCTGTCTTCTATAATTATTGCAGAAGCGACCTAGAAATTAATTAATCTGTCACCACATTAACACCTCATGTTTTAAATCTGAATTTATTTAGGATCTAAACTGCCTATTAAACATCCAAGTTCAAGTGAAATTCATATTTGAAGTTTTAAATCTGAATTCATTTCGGACTGTGTATGTTTAAATGTGGGAAATAACCCGCAAATAGAGCACTAAATTATAATTTAAAAAATTCAATAATTGTAATCGTGCCATTCTTTAAATCCCCTGATAAAGTTGTGTATAATAATCTGATGGTTTAAGTTTCCCACAAGCAAATTAGAACCTGTTGGCAATGCAGTTTCTAATCTACTTGTAGGTATGTTAATCTGATAGATAATTTAGTTCAAATTTTAGAAATAATAGCCTTCATTTACATGCATGGCTATTACAAGTGAATATAAAAAGTAACAAAGAAAGGCAGGATGAAAACCCTAGCAGTGCCAAGTGCTCACGATGCGCATACTATCTCAAATTACTGTGAATTAAATTTCGCTTTAAATTTTGATACATTTGCACAAGAAAATTAATATCTAAGGGTATAAAAAACCAAAAATATATATTCTAGGATTCATTTTTCATTCCGACAAATTTGATTAATTAAAATAACGCGCCCTTTAAAACAAACGCCTATTTCTGCTGCTACGGCTAATTACCGCCAAATTTCAGCTATTTGCGACTTATCATGATATTTGAAACATCCAAATAAATCGGTACATATTTTTTGTCCTATCAGACAAGTGAATATGGAAATGGTATTTCAGATATGCTAGAGATGTTCAACTCGTTAAAGAATTCAAATATTATAATCAGTTTTAGGAAAATAGGATAAGGATTTTATAATCAAATTTCCAGTGATGGTCAGAAAAAAATATTTTTGCATGTACGTATATGATAAATGATAAACCACCTAAAACGTTAACCATTAGTTAATTAATTCATCATTAATTAATTAATTACCAAGTGCATTGATATCACAAGCAGTCATCTTGGCATAAATTAGTTTAATTATGTTTCCGCTTCGTAATTTTTCATCAACTGTTTTAATTTAATGAATACAAAAATATTGGACAGTATTAGTCGCGTTGAATCTATCCTTGGCAAAGTATCGGTGTACATTAAATCTCGTGTTAAAAAGTAGCAAACATGAACATGAAGAAAACGTGTAACTTACATTTCTTATTATGCTACTTACAGACTCATCGTTCGTGTTTCTTAAGATTAACTCCAGGTAATACTATGTTTGTTGGTTTTAGATTAACAATTCAAAAGGCGCATTATGGGTACCGATGAATTTTAGGTTTCTACGAAATAATACATTCTCAATAACCATTGTTGTAATGGTTATGTGACCATGTAATAAAAGTACTAAATTCTTAAATACATACTACTTTTATATGTACCAAATCTAGATTTGAAAAATATATGGAGTCGCATATAAAGACTATTTCTAATTTTACCATTTAAATACATACTACTTTTAAATTTAAGGTAGAGGTGGCATGAAAGGGGCACTTTTCTTTTAGAGAGTCAATTATAACACTTCAACTATTTTACTACTGAAAGAAAATATAACGGTAATTTTTTTTATTCGTAGTTGTATATTTTTTTATTTAAAAAAGTATTGAAAGACTAGACTGTATTGAAAGGTACACAATAATTCATGAAAGGGACAGTGCGTAATTACAAAGAAAATCATCTTGTACCTACTGGTATTTTACATTACACATACTAAATAACTAGTATACGTACATGTAACACGCTAAGTACGTGTACTGTTAAGTTTCATACTTTAAAATCACATTTTTAAAATTATTTGCAAATTGGTCTATATTTTTTTTTCTTAAAGATAATTCAATGAAATTAACACTTGCATATATGTTGTATGTGTAAGTGATTCAGAACGAAGTTCACTCAGAGTTTCAGAGTTTTCATCATCTATCAAGTCAAAATCCGTATTTGATATAACCGTCCCTTTTATAACCGTTTACTGTGTCCCTTTCATAAATATCACACACAAATTAAAAACATAACTTCTAAAGCTATCATTTTAGGTAAAAGGTACTGATTTTTCGTTCTCCAATAATTGAATATACGACTAGTTATATACAATGACAAACAGTTCAAGAAACCATTTACAACATTTCACAAAACGTTTGGAAAGAATTACAAAAATTTTACTTTGGAGCACGAATAAAATCACAATCATAATTCCGCCATCTATAAAATGACAGAAGCTTGTAGTTAGGTTGAAATGGGTGTGCATTGGTGTATCCACACAACATAAATACTTTTGTTTCAGGGAGACTTGTAATTATAGCGTAATTTGAATTATCCCTTTCAATACGTGTCCCTTTCATGCCACCTCTCCCCTACCAAATATAGATTTGAAAAATATTTGGAGAAGCATATAAAGACTATTTCTAATTTTATCATGTTTGAGTAATCGATTTTAATTGCAAATTTGGAACCAAAAATGAAGATAACTTAACGTTTTATTAAAACTGGAAACTTTTACTTCCTTGTACATTACAAAATATTTAATAAATAATGCTATTTTAATTTTGTTAATATTGTATTAATATTGTTGATAATATGTATTATCATACAATACATATTAATTACAATGACTATAGTGTCGACGTTATCTGCTAGTCATAATCAAATTTATGTGTTAAAATTGCATTAATTATCTACAACGTTTTAATGTATTGAAATTTTGAGGTTGCGTGGTTCAAAATTTTGTGACGATTATACCAAAATCTAGTTTGAAAAATATTTGGACAAACACACGTGGATATCTACTTTTACATGTTCTTGCTGTTTTTTTTTGTAACATTGCAAAATTTTTAACGTTAATTTAACCAAAAGTGAAAAGTTTACAGTCAAAGAACGCATAAGTTAAATGAATCAAATTTTTAAATTCATTTTTATTTAACAACATCGGGATTTGAAACGGTTAAAAAAATCAACGACCCGAGATGGGTGTATTTACCCTTTTAATATTTTTGAATTTTGTCTTTTAGTTTAGATTCAGACGAATAAATTGTCCATTTTTACCGCTATGACTGATACTGCATTCAGATGGCACACATCTTTCATTAGAGTTCATGCCACGAAGTAGCATCGAATATAATATTACCGTTTCTAAAAAATACGATTCGTGAAAACACTATATCAAATTAAACTAATTACATGGCAAATAGTGGCATTTAACGCAAAGAGTGTATTTAAAAATAATTAACTAAGCTCAAGGCTGAGTTTCAATACCCTTTATAATTTAAGACGACGAAAATGTAAGGACACTCAGTGGACACTTTCACTACTATAAATCTATTTATATTTATGGCCACACAGTAGGATTATAATTGCTTTTCACGTATATTTTATCGTTGTATACTTTCTAAAATATATTTTATTGAAAAATGTGCAACTCGTTAAGATAAAGATTATTTGACAAATTTGTTTTGGCAATAAAGCTCATGTTATTTAAAAGTGTATCTTATTTGCATTAATTGGAAGCTGGAGGACAGAGTAAGTGAGATTTTTTAAATAAGCCCTGATCATTAACATAGTCATTAACATAGTTATCATCGTTATCATTAACATCATTAACTTAACATAGTCAACATCATTAACATAAACATTAGTTTCGATAATTTCTGCATAAAATTATCATTACCTTCTTTGCAAAATGGTAAATGTTAAAGTTAAGGTAAGAGTTAAAATACCTATTTAGCTATTTTATTGCTTGAAAGTTCTAAAACAAAATTCAGATAAAATTTGATTTGAAGTATTTAATCCTATAATTGACTTTTGAATTGGAGCTTCTCAAACATAACACACAATACATATATCTAATAATATAACAGGATGCTGCGATGTGATTTTGCAATTTTGCATGTGGAAACCAAATAATGTTCTCCTCATACTTCTTCACATACAAAACTAGTTCACCAAATCATATTGTATTAATAATGACTGGAAAGCATTTTTCAAGACCTTTCCAACGATGTATCACAAGTAGGGGGGTGCCATTTTTTTTTTAGATGGGGGTGGCCGTGGCTTATATTGTGGGGGGTCGACACACCTACGCAATTTTGGTTCTCCCTTTGAACCACCCAAACTGTTTTGAGTCATTTTAAAAATAATCATGTGTTCTATCTATGAAAAAAGTCGATGGCAAGTTTTCAAATTGACACCCTGTATATCATCACATATATTTTTGTCGTAATCATCACAGATACTTATAATCATCAGAGATGGACACCTACTTCTAAATCAGATAGAATAACAAAATATTAATTTAATCGTAGTAGATAATTTACCGTTATGCAATTATTCGATTTATTACTTATAACATGTTTGCATAAATAAAGTTAAGATAAAATAGAGCACAAAACTGTATTTTCATCACTTAATTATGAAACGGGATTAATGCATCTGCCGAGAGTGTGTCTATGGCATTAAATTAACGACCCGTAATAGCATGTCCTCACAATAACAATAAAATCGGAGGTCTCAATTTGCATTGCGTACACATTTGCATGTTCCATTTTTCGACATATTTAGAATTCTCGCGCTTCCAGCAGCGGTTAATTATTAAATATTCATCTAAAAACTACACCGCAATCGGAATCCAGTTCAGTTATAAAACAAAAAGAGAGAATTACGGCAGGGAACATTTTTCTAGTACCGAAAGAAAATAGAGCACGAACGAGCGGTACAATTCAGAGAAAACAGAAACCGTAACAATCTATCTGATGCATTGATCACGTTCGCTTCGATCAAATACCACGTGCCATTGTATTCAAGTACTAACCCAAAGAATAGGTCAACTTAACCGCACCGATAAATGTTTTATAATTTTTACGTACACACGGTGGCGTTGCGTAACGTTTCTTCGAGTGGCGAATTTAACATCAGTTGCCACAGTCCAGGAAATTGTTACCCAGCTACTTCTGTAGATGTTTATATTTTTTTAAATTATATAATAATTGCAATGGATAGACATTTGCACATGTTACATTATGTTTGTACATCAATTTTCAATTCCATTATGTCTGATAATTGCACGCACTTGCAACAATTTAAAGCGGTGGGGAACACGCAAAATATTAATCGAGCTTGACCACTTCTGCAATGCATAACTTACTCAGAAGCATAACATCACTTCCGCCATCCTGCAAACCTGAATGGTTTCTAGAGGAACTTCACAACTTTTTGATCTTATAATTGATGAACAAACTTTTGTCTAATATTTTTAATATTTTTAACTATTAATTGTAATAATTGCGTGTATTTTAATAATGTATGATAATTTAGTGTATTCTGTAGCAATTAGAAGTAGGTAATCAGGTGTACTGCGCAACCTGATTGTCTCATAATACAATATTACATATTATTAATTACGGTAATTGCGAAACATTAATTGCAGGACCATAACGACAAAAACTGTTTATTGATCGGAAATTATTTCATATATTGTCACATCAGCTAATGTGTGTCGATTGCCAATAATGACGATAAGGTGATATTAAAGTCTTGCTTAAAAATCGGAACATTAAATAATAATTACTAAATATTAACCGTACATCCTGTATATGTCTTTCCTGCAGTTATGTGTGTACTGCTTATTTGGGTAACATACATTTTGTCACTTTCACACGTACCGTTATTTATTAATCGAAACCATATGCGCCTATTACTAGCTATCGAATTAACATATTATATAAGTGATCAGATATTAGTCCTCTGTTATTTAATGACACTGTCACTCTGATAATTTAGTGACACAATTTGCAATATTTTGCATTAACTGTTAACGGTAAGGAGTAACACATTAATAAATTCAAAATCATTCGTAAATTTCTAATTCAATTCAATTGTATGGAATAATTTATCACTATTTCTACGACATTATTTATTTTATCTATAACTCATAAATAATACATTTATTATGTACGTAACTATAGCAACATAATGTACTTCATAATACAACAGGGGTTGTATTATGAAATACAACAGGGGTTGTATTATGACATCATAATACAAGATGATGCGGCCTTTTCAATTGAACTATGATTAAAGCTTTTCACACCTCTTTATTTATAACCCCATGCAAGCTCATTTATATATGTATATTTGATTGCTAACAATTTGTTTCTTGTTGACAAAAATGTTGTTGATAAGAATTGTTTTGTTCTGTATTATTTATCTCGCACACAATGGCTATAATTCAGTCGGATGTTAGATTATATAATCGCCTTCGGCTCGTGCGTAAATTTTCGATGCCACCTGACAATGTGATATAAAATATATAACGAATATGTTGGTAAAAGCCTTATTCACAAAAATTTAAACCGCGATTTAACCTTTAGATGGGTTAAGTAAACATTGTAAGCCTTTGATAAAACACATCAAACTGCGGTTTAAGTTTGTATGCACAGATACATAATAATTAGACTATTATTGCCAGATTCACCTGAACATACACATCTCATTATTGCCCGCAGGCTCTATTATTGCCCGGCAATAATAATTTTTTGTGCTAATATTACTGAACCGATTTCAATAAACTTTTATGGGTATGTAGGCATCTACGAAGGGCCCCCAAATAAGTAACAAAAAATATACCATGCAATATAAAAATATACATCATGATGATGTCACACTTTTTTAGAACACCCTGTATAATCAAAAATATCTTCCTAAAATATACCCCAGAATGCAAGTAAAGTCTGCAAAATATCAAAATCCTAACTCAATTAGTAACTGAGCTATCTGAGCTATAGAAGACGGGAGGTGAAATGACGGACCCTGTATATAGGTGAAACAAAAACAATGGAGAGAATTCGAAGAAAACTTGGAAAAGGACAGTAAAACCAATCCAAAATTATTATAAGTACTAAAAACATAAGAACCAAGAAGATAGAGAACACGATTAATTAATATAGAAAATCGGAGAGATAAGAATAGATGAAAAATGAAAAAAAGGATAATAGAGAGATGAATACTTAAAAAAGAACTGCTAAACTGAAAATACAGGAAATAATAAAATAATGAGAACAAACAAACGGAGAGGTTGGTGAAGAAGAAAAAAACAATGAGACAGAGGAATTGAAAGAGGCAAGAAAAACAATACAAAAGGAAAGTCAAGATAGAATAATAAAATTACGCAGAAACAGAAGAAACTAACAACGGAAATACATAAACACTATGCTAATCTGGAAGTAATTAAACACAAATAAAAACGGAATCGACATGAATAATCCAACAAGAATTGTCGAAGAAAATATAAATCTACAATGTAAAAAATATCTGGTAGGAAAAGCAATAAGAAAAACGATAATACTTAATAATGAAAAGATAATTAAACTAAGAAATAAGAAAGAAAACTTATAAATAGAAATTATAACAAAGAAATAATAAATATTAATACAAATACTAATAAACAATTCACACCAACACAACAAAAAAATAACAAACCTCTCTAATATCACATTTAATAATGAAGAAGTAAAATTACGTAATAAAGGACACAAATACGAATTACTACTACTCTACTAACAATAGAACTAGACCTAGCAATAAATTATCACCCGCAGAAGGAAAAATTAAAGCAGTATGCATAAAAATAATTGAACAAGAAGAACAGAATAAAATCAATAATAAAATCCAATTCCAAATAATAAACATTTTTTTAAAATTTAATCAACTGCCATTTTACCTTGCGGTGTTGGCCTTAACCACTACGAAAAGGACATTAAAACCAATCCAAAATTATTTTAAGTACTAAAAACGTAAGAACCAAGAAGAAAGAGAACACGACCAAATAATACAGAAAAACGGAGAGATAATAATAGACGAACAACGGATAATAGACAGATAAATACTTTAAAAAAGAACTAGTAAACATAAAATATAGAAAATAATAAAATAATGGGAAAGAATAAACAAACGGGGAGGTTGATGAAGAAGAAAAAACAATGAGACAGAGGAATTGAAAGAGGCAAGAAAAACTCTAAAGAAGGGAAAATCAACATAGAATAATAAAATTAAACAGAAACAGAAGAAACTAACAATGGAAATACATAAACACTATCCTAATTTGGAACTAATAAAAACACAAATCAAAAACGGAATCGACATGAATAATCTAACAAGAATTATTGAAGAAAATATAAATCTACAATGTAAAAAAACATCTCAAAGAAAAAGAAATAAGAAAAACAACAAGATAGTTAAACTCGCAAAGGAAAAAGAAAACATATAAATAGAAATTATAGCAAAGAAATAATAAATATTAATACAAATACTAATAAACAATTCACACCAACACACCCAAAAAAATAACAAACATCTCTAATATCACATTTAATAATGAAGAATTACAATTACTTAATCAAGGACACAAATACGAATTACTACTACTCTACTTACAATAGAACTAGACGTAGCAATAAATTATCACCCACAAAAGAAAAATTAAAGCAGAATGCATAAAAATAATCGAACAAGAAGAACAGAATAAAATCGATAATAAAACCCAATTCCAAATAATGAAGAAAAATCAATTCTTAACAACATATTTTTTTGATTTTAATCAATTTACCTTGCGGAGTTGGCCTTAACCCTTTCAGGCCCGAATAATTTTTTTATGGAAAATTTCATAATGCGACCACCATTGATAACCACTGGGCCGCAAAGAATTGACTATAATATTGATGGTATCCTGACATGACTACCTGTCCTCAAAGGGTTAACAACATAAAAGACAAAATTAGGAAAAATAATTTAATTGTAGTCACTGTAGACAAAAATGCATATTTAGTAATGGTAAACAAAACAACATATATAAATTAAATAGAAAACTTCATAAACAATATCAATTTCACATTACTATAAAAAAAAATCTTTCACAATCAAAACAAAAAACAATTATAAAAAACACACAAACTACTTTACAGAATTACACTCAAATAACAAATAACCCTAACAACTTAAAATCAACGAATCCAACTACATCTAAATTATATGGATAACCTAAACTACATAAAAAATAAATGCCAATCGGACCAATTATTACAGCAATTAGCTCGCCAACACATAAAATAGCTAAAATCAAAATCAACATTATTAACTACATTATTCAATACATAACATAAACATAGAATTAAAAAAAGAATAGAACTTATAAATCACACAAACAATTCAATATTGCACAAAGAAGTTACAGTTACAATTCTAGCTTCTTTTGACATAATACATTTATATACAAATATATCTATAACAGAATCACTTACTTACTCAAACAACAACTTCACACTACACCGCTTTCCACAAGCGGAACATTAGCAAACATTTTTCTAGATCACACATTATTATAAATGACACAAACCTTTTTTAAGAAAGATATAAAATGTTATTGAAAATATGTTTAGCTGATATTATAATTTGGTTACACAAACAATCACAGATTTACATGATTACACTACACAAAAACATATCTAAAATTTAAAAAAAAACAAAACAGAATTGTTTGGCAACGTTGCATCTAATCTCAAAAAATAAAAGTGATTTGTGAAGCTCACATGAAACAGATTATAAAAATGAAAGAATATACAGGGTGATCCATTTAAAAAAAGAGACCAAATTTGAGCGAGGATAAGTGGGCCACCCAGTATAATATTATGGAAAATATATTTAGACGATATTTTAATAATTTGGTCAAATAATAATAAACACATAATTACAGATTTACATAATTACACTACACAAAAACACAAGTTACACATTACACAGAAATAGAACAAAATATCAAATTATCTAAAATAAATAAACAAAACAGAATTCAATTTATTCAGAAAACCAACAAATATAGCCATCATCATACCAGCAAATTATGTTCATCACATAGCACACAAACGCTAAAGATAAAACTGAAACATCTGATAAAAATTATATACACACTAACTTGCAAAGATTGTGGAGCAAAATATATAGGAGAAACTGGTAGAGCCATAAGAATTAGAATAAAAGAACACCGTGCTTCAAAAATATTTCAAATTTTGGATAATACTTACACTACCACAATCACACTTTCGACCATAGCACATATATAAAACTCGTACATAACGCAGACAAATGTCTAAAACAAACACTATTAGAAGCCTACAAAATTGATAAAACGTTAAATAATGGTGGTGAGTAGTGACCAATTGGGACGGTATTGGGAGGGTATCGGGAAGGTATGCGAGGGTATGTGAGGGTATCGTCGGGGTATCGTCAGGAAATTGCCGCGCTTCGGTCGTGGGGGAAAGTTGCTTCCCCCGAGAGCAACTATATACTAATTTGTGCTCCAATTGCACAAATAGCTATTTCGTTTCATACCATGACCCCAGTAGTAAAATTTCATTGTAATTTAAGGTAAAAAAGTTTATAGTACAAACTATAAAAAAGCAGAAAATATATTGCCTACTACAGCAGTCACATAATCGATTGTAATGTCTATTTGTTTCAGCAATGACAAAAAAATATCATTTCAATATTTTCTGATGTTAAATTATGTCGTTTCTCTGAAAATACATATTTGTAACTAGAGATTGAATAATGTACATTGATCGCTCAATTCAAGTAGTAGGGTTTAATTTATCGGATTATTTGACGAACCCAGCGAAATTGGATTTTTTGGTATACGATTTATTGTTTTAATTAAGTTTTGTCGCACCAAAGTGGAAATTTTACAAATACATATAAATCCCGGTTATCATATTAGACATAAAAATTGCAAAATTAAAGCTCTTCACTCCACACTGTACTACTACTGTATACGAGTAGTAGGAGTATATAAAAAAAACATTTTCTCTGGTATCTCAATTATTTTTATACTTATTCTCGTATCCTCCATACTCCTTAACAGTGCGGTTATTGGAGTGGAATTTTGTTTCCCCTTTAACTCGACACGTACCTACCCTATATTTAATTAATTAGCTAATAAAACTAATTAACAATTATAAAATATATTATTAAAATATTAAAGTCGGAAGCTAATTTACATATCTCTAGGCGATTTAATGAATGAGGAAGCAGATTCGGCAATTTAATTAAGAATCCTTTCAAATCTCATACTTGCATCCTGAACATACCTTTATAATTGGGGTGATAATATTCGCTTTTACTGCAAAGAATGACAAACATCCCAATCATATTAAGCAACCGTCAAATTAAAGCAATTAAACCTAATTATGGAAATATCTTAACCACGTGTTATTAGAGTAGCGAATTCGCGCGGAAAATCCCGCCTGCTGATTTATTAATTAATTATTCGAATCATTAATTAAGAATTCAACAATTGTTTTCTTTTAACGCACCAATCTTGTTACGAAATTAGTGGCATATTGTAGTCAAGAATAACAATCAGAAATGAAAATGCCTTACACACGTGTTTCACATTTTCCTTTTTCACAATGTTGGAACTATGGAGACAATGCATTTTCCAGCGTCTATTTTATTTGCACAATTGGAGCGAATATATTCCATGAGATCTTTCAACACTTTATTAGTTAAAGCGAGGCTGTGTAATATGCTATAGTTAGGACAGTAATTATTTCGCTTTTAATGACACCTCGTTAGTGGTTGTAGCTTAATGCTCAATCATCGTTACGTCTAATACACTATTGTAATACTAAAATGTATCGTTTTTGAACAACAAAATATGTTATTTCCTCTGTATATGTAGCCCAAAATCAATAATTTTATATCTAATTAATAACAATCTAAATAAGTAATCTCCGCTCAAAGTTAACCGGAGATTGGACCACCGAGTCCGAGCATGAAGGGCCCCTTGTTGGTGAAATCAACTACAACTAAAATATACTTAACTTCATGCTATCCGGTGGATGTCGCCTCGTTCATCATTTCAAACTCATACTATTACCTAAGTAATCCACCGGACTTGTAACGTAAAACAATATTTCATCCTCATGTGGTTATCTCTATACTAGCGGAAACAAATAACACTGGTCGAAAAATGTTCACGAATGTGTTGTCCCTTCCATTTAAATGCATTTTTCGAAAAGTATTTATTATGCTTATGTACTTCTTTTTAAATTTTGTACATCGTTTTTCCAATATTTACTTACAAAAACACGTTCTCAGTTAAAGATAGGTTAAAAAAGTGATACCAGTAACTGTCAAACTGAAATTTGAATCCAGTATTGCCATAAAACATAATCGGAATCGGTCTTTTATCGCGAAAAAAATTGGGTTACACATTTTGCAAAAAATTAAATATCTCAAAAATTGTCCTACATGTTTTTTTACGTTTCTGAAATCAGCAAAAAAATATTCTATCGGAATCAGCTATTTATGTCTAAGGGACAAAAAAAGGGACATGTCAAATTCTTCGAAAATTTGATCTTTTTAAAGTATATTCTTCGCAAAAATATCTTTGGAAACGATGTATAATATAAAAATGAAATAAATAATAAAATAAACTTTCAAATATTTCATTCAAATATTTTTTAATGAAATTTTGTATTACTTATTATAAAAATTGCAATAATTCTTCATTTAAAAATAATTATTAATACTTACTTGCACTAATACTGATCAATCTAAAATAGTGTCAATATTTAAACTGTTTAAACTGGAAATAAGAGCAGCTTATTGCAATGCCATACAAGATCTACATCTACGGCATTATTAAATTAAGAACATTGGAAAGCAGGGAATTATTTGCATAAAACAGCATAATTAAAATAGACTTTTCCAAAAGAAAGTGCATACTGTGAACAAGTAAATAGAAACTGAATGCACAAAAACTGGAGCAATTTATTCAAACAAGCAGCAATTTGGTTTATTGTTTAAGAAATGACCCAATTCAGAATATTATGTTTTTCTTCGGCAGTATTACAGAATGCAAGCACTAATATTAATACAGTTTTGAAACCGTTTTTGAATAAATAATCAAATTGTGAATAACATAATTGCACACCTCTTATAAAGGATACAAGGCACACTTTAGCTGCATATAGAAGTCATTGCATTTGCAAGTATTGGATATGTTATTTCATACTTGGAACGTAATACCGTTGCAACATATGTAACACCATAAATTATTTTAATTAATCAACTTGTATTAATTAATTTAAACCGTTGCGTATCTTAACTTAGTGTTAATTTATTATGTATGTTATATAGGATCGATATAATTTGTGAAATTACTTGTACTACTTGATTGTTGCTTTATATTAAGATGATGATATTATATAAAAATTGTTATTGGTTAAAAAACAGTATTACAATCATTAAACATAGCAGTTATTTAAAATTCGTCAACTTTTATTATTACTAATTATGTATTAAAACATTGTTAATGAATGCAGACCATATGCATAATATTCATAACAACTGTTTTTTAAACATGTCGGGCCACTTAACTTGGGTGTAACCCATCCCAGTTACTTTGCTTTTCATCGCATTGTATGCAAGATGAAATTGCATGCTTCTGCAATTCGAAGTAAAACAAAGTAGCCATCTAAACAATTTTTTTCGCCGAAATTTCACGAAAACAATACTTTTCAATGACAGTTTAGTAAAATGTTGCTTAAGGTAAGTGTAACAAATATACTTCACCACTTAGACCATTATTTAGTTTCTTTAAGGATTGCAGTGAAAGTAATGTTAGCGTGAACTTTTAATTTCGTAAAAATTAAAGTATTTGCATGCAGAAATAACCTGCTCCTTTCATATTCCTAACCCATTATTATACAATCCGCCTACGAATTCAAATCGTCTACTCGGATTTCTACAAATGCGAAATCGTTCAGTAATTACCTCGACCAAGCTCGACACCATGCAATCTTGGCAAAAAATATTAATTAATAAGGAATGATACGTGCAATTTCAGGTAGAAAAACGATACGCTCGAGGTACTGTTAAATATTCACCAGATGAAGTAATACGGCCTTATGGAAATTGCAATAACAATAGGATTTTCCATCGTTACGACTCATTCTGCGATAAATTATATAAATAAATAGTGTTTTAGAAATGCGGACGTTCTGCACGATGAGGTGTCTATTTATTAGCAGGTCGTCAGTTAAAGTGAACTTGGTTATATAGGTATTTAAAACAACATTAAGAGCGACTGGATTATGTTAAGTGCTGTGCTATTAGCTTGAACCGCCTTCATGTACCACCAGCTGAATAATTTGTGCAATTATTCCGGTTTACCACAATATTTTCCATTGATTTCCGTTATGTAAATAGTTTCATGGCCAAGATCACGTTTATAAATAATCAAATGTAACAGTAAATTAACACATTTTACTGTTAGATAGATTTAGAATTAAAACAAATAATCTGCTGATGATATAGACTCCGTATGGGATTTTATTGCAGTTATTTTATAGAAACAGTTTAACATTTTTATTCTAAATAATGCGTAGTCTTTACCGACGTCGTTACATTTTTAAAAGTACCATAGAGAACAAAATTTGAAATTGCTCCAGCCTTTCATGTTGGAAGTAAAAGTCAAAATATTTTATTTCTACAGAGAGTCTCATACAAACCATTCGTAAACCGTTTATGAGGTTTACGATATATAAATAATAATAAAAAAATTAATAAATAGAACACCCTAATTTGCTACGTTGTTGGCTTGCGCTTTCAATTTCAAGCGTGTTCTGTAGAAATTAATGTACACTTACTTTATTTTTGAGATACATTTTTACCTCAGAAAAAAAGTAAAATGGCTTGAAATTCCCTAAAACAAAATAGTCTTTTATCTCGTACACAGGGTGTCTAAGATAAGGATCAACAGCATGGTGATCCCGGAAACCGTAAAAGTTAAAAAGGCTGTGAAATTACCAAAAAGTGGCCCATTTAGTAGTTAGTAATATTCTGTTCAGAAAATCGGAAAATTCCGTTTATTTCCGGAGATATTTGACAAAATCCGAAATTTTGCGATTTTTTTAATGTTTTTCTGAAGTTATTTGAAAAGGTATAAAAAACAAAAGGCACTTTCTCATTACCACTTTTTTAGCTCTACAAGACAGCGTTTATAAATTTTCAGTACAACGTTTCGTTTCGAAGAAACCATCATCTACTTTATATTTTTATATGGCCGGTAAATAAAGTACACCCTGTATTAAATACCATTTCGTATTACGAATTATACGATTTATATCACAGAATGGTTTCTCATGTTTTTATTCAGAAAAAAAGGCTTGTTAATACATTTCGAAGATTTTGGTGTGGTAAGCGTTGAAATGAGCGATGAAGACAAATTTTATCACCTAATTTTAACATTTTATGATAATTAAATGAACAGAACAGTACTCATATTACTACAGTAAAAAAATAATAAGTATGGTTCTCAATAACTATATTTTTTCAATGATTAACATTATTCTTGATAAGTTGTTTTTACTTACTATTTTGGTACCTATTCTGGGTTAAAATTACTTTTTTTTTTCTTCGTCGTCATCATTTCAACGCCTGCTTCAAGAAAATGTTCGAAATGTTTTAACAAGCCTTTTTCTGAATAAAAAGATGATAAACCATACTCTGATATAAATAGTTAGATTATAATAGTTAGAATAGTTAATAGTAGAATTCGTAATAGGAAATACTATCTAATGCTGGATCACAGATACATTGTTTACGGGCCATATAAAAAACAAAGTTGATAATAGTTTCTTCGAAAGAAAACGTTGTACTGAAAATTTGTAAAAGCTCTCTTGCAAAGCTATAAAAGTGGCAACGAGAAAGTGCCTTTAGTTTTCTTATACCTTAAAAAGTAAAAACGAAATCGCAAGATTTTGGATTTTATCGAATATCTCGGAAAGTAAACGGACATTTCTGGTTTTCTCACAAGAATATTACTGACCACTAAATTGCGCAACTTTTTTGTAATTTAACCGCCTTTGAAACTTTTACGGTTTCCAAGATCCCCATGCTGTTAAACGTTATCTTGGACACCCTGTATATTCAGTGCGTTTTACTGAATATATCTTCAATATTTATTTAACTATTGATCCCATATTGGGCCTTTCCTATGATTTTATTTAATAAATCAATATCTTTTAGTCATTTTTTTAATCTAAAATAGAAATATTTTAACTATGTATCAAAATAACTTTCCTTTTTTATTTGGAAAAATTTGGTTCTGTACGATTAGGAATAATAAACATAACTGCACTAATCATATATTATGTCCAAAAAATGTATTAAGAAAAAGTTGTTTAGAATTGCCTCGAACCCTCCTTGGCATAATTGCCTTAAACTCTTGTTGACAAAATTGTTAAAACAATTTAAGGATATAAAAATGGCTGGTACTAATTACTGATCAAGTCGAAAATCTAACTTCTCGTTTATTTGACTTTTAGTGATAAGAGCAAGGTTTTCCATAGAATGACAAATTTGTTTGAATACTTTTGAAATTTGCCTATAATTATATGACGGTTTAAGATGCCCCAAGGGATTTAGAAACGCTTACGCAAGTTTCTAATCTTCTCGTAGTTTTGCCGGTGGATATATTATCCTCAACTGTGAAAACACTGGCCCTAAGAAGTACAGCATACAAGTTTGCTTTAAACATGTATTCATTTATTTATTACTTCTATTAAACCTTTTTTTAATGCATCCATTGTACGTACTTCTAATAAAAACGAAATCAAAAATAATTAATGTATGTATACAGGGTGTTATAAAAGAGTGTAAAATATTTAAGGGGTAGTAGTAAGAATCACAATAAAAATAAAGTCTTGATAAACATGGGTCCTCAAAGTAACGGTTTCAGAGATATAGAAGATAGTTTTTATTTACCTCCTTTGTTATTTTGCTAAAATTTACATTTTCGTATCATAGTTGGCTGATGTTTTGTGAAATAAACATTCAGTGTTTGACAGTTGTTGTTAGTGCACAAGTTTTTATTGCTATGGATGTTTACTCGAATAATGAAATCCAAACATACGATGTGAAATAAACTTTCGATTTGGATAAACTTCTAGATAAATACGTCGCGATTCTGTGTCAATTCCATTAGCATGACCATACATGAAATGCATGTCGGCCAATTCTGCACTAGAGTAAACATCCATTTATCTAGACTTTTTTTATTGTGGTTCATACTACTACCCCCTTAAATATTTTACACTCTTTTTTTAACACCCTGTATAATTAATCTATTTTTGGTAGTTAATTTTTCCACATTTGCTGAAAAATATTTTTTATGCGCATTAGTATGAAGTACTTAATTATAATTACCATGAATTTAAGTTGTTGATGGTTTAATGAAACATAATTGAAATCCTCGAAAAATCGTAGAACAATTTCAAATTAATTACGAATACTTAAATTTGTATTAAAATTCTCCTTAAAACTTTCTAGATTTAATCTAGATTTTCGATACTCTAAACAGCTTTTTATGCTTTAAGATCTAGCAGAGTTAAAAAAAGCATTTTTATGTACAATACTAATTATTAATTACAATGATTAATAATTATACTTTAGTGAAATTTAATATTCCGCCGAGCTCAATTTGACATACATCTAACGTAAAAATGTACTGCACTTTGTATTGCCAAAATAGAGCTATTACTGGCACCGTATCTCTTTGCAAACATATTGATTTAGTTGTACTTTATGAAAAAGTCATTGCTATAATATAATAGCATTTATCTATCCATATTTTGTTTGCAATGGGGTAAATACTCAATGAATGTTGTTGCAATTTTCAATTTTTACACAATAACCTTTCTGAATTTATGACCATTTTAATATTGACCTGATTTTTTATATAATTTAATTTATTTATATTCAATTTGTTATCTTTTCTGCATTTATTAAACTTTTAATATTGAAATTAAATAATATGAGTTTACTCGAATTGATTTTATTTATACTCATTACCCACGAATAATATTATATTTTCTACTCTGTTTGCAAGGATGTTATCGAAATTATACTTTTAATTTTTATACGAAACAGCAACGAAAATATATAAAACAATCTGCAGACCCATACTTGATTACGGGCCCGCTATACTGAAGAACGCCACAGACATTACAAAACGAAGAATTGACACAAGCGAACGTAAGACACTACGACTGATTACAAAGATCAGACATCCCAATAACCCACTCCACAATCCTACCAATATCTCCCTCTATGAGAAAACACAAATAACCACTATCAGGGAACGTCTAGGCAACCTAAACAATAAATTCAAAGACAAGACACTACCTGTACCATCACCGAAGACATGTGCATCACACGACAAACGAACAGACGACACCCATCCTCAACACTGTACGAATCATACCATACAGACTGACTCCATTCCACACACCATTCACTCACTAGCATTATATCATTATTACATCTAACCAGTAATCAACCCTAGTATACAATATTACGCTTTTTTTTTTCTTCCAACGAAAATTTCATTACTTTATATTATAATTACATTGTTTTACAAATAAATAGAATGTATAGGCGGAAAGACCGCAGGTCGATAGCCAATAAAATATTGTTACTACTACTACTCGTAGTAAAATATGTATCATACAATTCATTTTGTCTTTCCCACAAGCGCGTATGAAAGCTTGTATGACTTGTAACTTTCATTTAACTTTATTTACGATAACTCGAATAATATTATTTTTACTGATACTTGTGTCAACCTTAACATGTGATGCTAACGTGATGTTAGATTCGTCGCTCTGGATCCCGTTTATTTCTAAATTACTTCTATTTATTCCATTCCATTTCCCTTTTATTCCACCTAATTCCTCGTGTACTTCCCCTAATTATTGATTCCCTGAGATCCCCTTGAACAAGGAGCGGTCTACTCACATCTTATTAAAATCTAAACAATATCACGCTCATATAATAATTATAATTCCCACTTTTAGGACCTCAACCAAGACATCTCGTTTCAGTCTAACGATAATAAAAATATCTACTTTAAAGTATGCTAACTCTATTGTTACATTATAGTTTTACTTCTTCACATATTGGACTGCACAAACAGTGCAAAAGCAAACATTAATTAAAAAAATGAATCAATGATTTATTTAAAAAGATCATTTGATTTAAATCATGATTTAAATCATGATTTTCGAAAACGAGGTTACGATTCAATATGTAGTACTTTATGTAGTGATTTTGTTTTTACCAACATGAAGCACAGGTAGTGTTTCTTTACAAAAGCTGGACTATAAGTATAACTAATATTTAAAAATATATATATATATATAATATGTGCTAATTGTTGTGATCATTGGCACTGTAATTCCAAGTGGTCACCATACAGCCTCCTCGAATTTTAATCAATGGTTATACTCAGTTGTTTACTCTGGCCCTTTCAATATTTAAAATTTCTTGCGTTCATGCGCTTATGTTTACAGTATATGTATAATTTTAAGGCAAGGCATCTGAGAATGCGAAGAAAACTGGGAACAATGAAATTTCACAACCACAATTAACATCTCATTAATCATAATCTACCTCGAGGCGTTTCTGCGGTGATATGCCCAGATGCAGAAGCACACATTTCATTGTCCCTCCTAAATAACTAAATACATAGATTGCAGAACAATCAGATTCACATTAATGCTATAGAGAAACGAGTACACACAATAAAATTGAAATGTGTGAACTTCTTTTTTATATCACCATTTTAGCAATAGCCCGAAAGCTTCTTTTTTTCCCTGTTTCTTTGTGTGTACTAATATAGATAATTGTTTCTTGAGTGAGAATTAAAATGTATTCTTCTCGATAAAAAAAAAACCAAAATAATTGTGACCTGATTTACTAGGTATATTTGCACTTTATACCTAATAATCATAATAATAACCATAAATACCATAATGATTTGAAATATAATAAGTATATAAGTAAAAGTGTATTATAAGTTACTATAAGTATAATAAAAAAATGTTATATTGATCACATTAAGAATATTACAAAAATAAAATAAATAGTTTATAAGAAAATATGTATGTTATGTTATGTTATTTTGCAGTACTCAATAAGATTATATGTAATTTTCTATTAACGATTTGCAAATTAATAATTTATCAATTCATTGGATTTAATAAATAATCCTAGGTAATTTAGAAAAGTATAGTTTTGAAGAGTTATAGTTGATAATAATTTTCTCTGTTGCAAACTTTTAATATAAAATAAGTGTATGCCACTTCGTAACACGTAAGGTAATCTGTATTTGTCTGTGCAACAATATAATATATCGTAAATTTAAAAATTCAGATCAAACTTCACTCATTTTCAATCCCATTCAGTTACTTTACTTATTCAACTTTCTGCAGTTCATTTTAATTTTAATTATGTAGCCTTTGCTTTAAACATAAAAAAGTGCTTTTAGTACTGCTTTTAGTACAGATATACCACACATATATAGGTGGTCATTTCAAAACCTATTGCATATTGTATTGTATTTTGCGTAATTTTCTTTTTCTTCCTAGATAGAAGTTTGAGTTGTTTTATATACAATTAGATTGTGTTTATTTGGTACTTCAATAACGTACTTGTTGAGCATATCTTAGCTTTAAAGTTTCTTCAAGCTTCTTCAGGCAATTCAAAATTTTCCCTTTTTCTGTCTTCTGTAAAATTTGCTGATATGAATATAATGGCGTGAGGTGGAAAGACCGCAGGTCAATAGTCATTAAAGTGTTGTTTCTACTATTTGGTTTTGAATCACATGCCTTGAAATGTAAATATCTTTGGTGAAAATTCATTTTGCGAGGATTATTTCATATGTTATATAACAGTAGTACCAATGGTAGTACTTTAGATGGTAAGTGTTTTGTTGAAAAGGTTTATACGATAACTATTTAGTACTTTTTGAGATCGTAATTATTTATACATTATTTATAAAATGTTTATACGATAACTATTTAGTATTTTTTGAGATAATAATTATTTAGTTAGTTTGAGACGCGAAATATCCATCGAAGCAAAGAAATCCAAGGTGTTAAATTCCAAATGTACGTCCTTGATGCTTGCAGCACAATGTATGTAGGTACCTACTTACAATAGAATAGCTCGCAATCGTTTCTTCAGATTATGTTTTGAATGTTAGTTACTCTTGCTTATGTGTGCTGCTACTGGATGCGGTAAAACCTATTTGAACTAGAATAATTGCAAAACAAGTGTCTGCAAGAAACGATAATAAATTGTGGCGAGGTTGTAGTTTGTTGTTTTATAGAATATCAAAGTTACAACATATAAAATAATACGTGTATTATGTACTAATATACAGAATGTCCCAAAACCAATCATACTAGTAGTGGGGCAACAAGAGTTCGGGGCCATTTCCCCCATAAGAAATACTGGGTCGATTCTTCGCTACTTACTTCCGGTCGAGCGAGCCGTTGCGCCCCTCAGCCCCTCACGATATCCTCTTTTGCCCCTCCGCCCCATCGCCGCCCGCTCCTTAGTTCCTCACGATATCCTCTTTTCAACAGCTCATTTTCCATCATCAACACCACCTTGCTATTTAAAGCTGTTTAAAAGAGGATCTCGTAAAAGAGGGGCACAGGGGCAACAGAGGATATCCTGAGGGGCTGAGGGTCCCTCGCAGATATTAGGCAGCCCAACATACACGCAACGGCTCACTCAACCGGAAGTAAGTAGCGAAAAATCGGCCCTTGTATTTCTTATGGGGAAAATGGCCTCTTACTCTTGTTGCCCCACTACTCATACTACCACACATGACACTTTCTTAATGTGATCCTTAACAATTTTAGATATCAAAATAATTTAAGAAAAATTATATTTTATAATTTATTTTTATTCATCTCTATTTGTACTATCTATCAGCGGTCTTTGAGATATATTTGAACCATTTTCTATGTTTTGTTCATTGTCACTGTTTTAAATTGAGTATCTCTACAGAAAGTTATTTTGTTTACCAGTTTATCTATTTAATTAAGGAATTAAGTATGAAATGTTGATATATTTGAAATATATTTAAAAAAATATATTGACAATATTATTAATAATATTGATAATATTGAAATATATATATATATATATATATATATATATATATGTTTGAACATGTTCCGGGTCTTTGAACTTCCGTGTATTGTTTTGTGTGTCCTGAAAAGGACCTTTTTCACGACGTTTCGGCAAAATCGCATTTGCCATCTTCTGGTGGATTCTTCTCGAGTATTAGGAGAGAACTGAAGAGAGTTTATTGCTGTGTCCTTTTATACCTCCTTTCTGGCGCGGCTTCTGGTCATCGGGCCGGTTGTGTGTTGTTGGTTTACGTGATCAACGGGGGGCTTGGGTAGTCGGTGCGGATGAGATGGAGATCCATTCCTAGATCTACTAATAAGAAAACGAGAAGACGGATCCCTAGGCCACACCGTTTACCGGAAAGACACTCACACGAACCGTTATCTAAATGCAGCTTCACACCATCACCCAGCACAAATATACTCCGTCGCAAAAACCCTGATATCCCGTTCAAAAAGACTCGCGGACAAAGACAACGTAGACACTGAAATGGAAACTGTAAAAAATGCATTGTTTCAGAACGGGTTTTCTAGAAAATGCATCGATCAAATTTTAGCAAATAACAACAAAACTGCACAAACTAAAGAAAATATGACACACAAAGCCTTCCTCCCTTATGTAAAAGGTACAACAAACCGCATCGGAAAAATATTGCAACGAAACGACATAAAAACTATATTTACAACTACACAAAAGATCGGACAAATACTGAGGAATCCCAAGGACACAATACCTCTAGAGAACCAAGGTGTCTACAAAATTCCGTGTCAAGACTGCGACCAAACCTACATTGGCCAAACCAACAGACGAATGAGTGTACGCAAGGACGAGCACAAAAAAGCGGTGCAGCAAGGCGACTTGACATCTTCCCTTTTCCAGCACGTACACAACACAGGACACACCATCGATTTTGACAACACTCGATCAATAGCGAAAGCCGAAATATTTCCGTTGCGAATATTACGCGAGGCAATCGAAATTGAAAAACATCCGCACACCTTAAACAAACGTGACGACGCACAACGCCTGCCGAAAGCCTGGAAACATACCCTTGCAGGTAAAACACCGAAACCCGTGGACCCGGTCATTAGGCTTCCAAGAAGACCGACGCAACGGATTAACAACTCCTTGAATAGCTCATTAAGTCGGATTACGAAGCCTCCATCTCGTCCGCACCGACTACCCAAGCCCCCCGTTGATCACGTAAACCAACAACACACAACCGGCCCGATGACCAGAAGCCGCGCCAGAAAGGAGGTATAAAAGGACACAGCAATAAACTCTCTTCAGTTCTCTCCTAACACTCGAGAAGAATCCACCAGAAGATGGCAAATGCGATTTTGCCGAAACGTCGTGAAAAAGGTCCTTTTCAGGACACACAAAACAATACACGGAAGTTCAAAGACCCGGAACATGTTCAAACACATTTCGTCCGTGAAAACATACACATGAACATATATATATATATATATATATATATATATATATATATATATATATATATATATATATATATATATATATAGTTATTAAAGACACTCTTAGGGCTGAATACATGTATAGTTTCTTGAACACAAATGATATTGAAACTGTATAAATTATGTCTGCGTTAACCATGGCGTCAATAATGTATTCCACGCCAGATCAAGGTCTGTAGTGATAAATATCAATTATTTCATAGTTCTAACATGACTGTAATATGTTTCCAATAACTAGCAATTAAATTATCTTGTACATATAATAAAACAATTGCTTATTAACCGCCTCCACAAAATATTTTTACACAGAATAAATAAATTGCGGATTAACAAATATTTAATTAAATATCGTGTTTTTCTATATCAACAATCTATGAATATAATTTATTAAAATACAAACAATGCCTAACTTAAACAAGAACCGTCCTTGCTGGCCTATACAATCGAATCTGATAACAACACACACGAGTTTACAATCTCAAACAGAAATCGCGGATATTCACATTTATCCTTAATTATGCAAATCAGATTGCCGTCTGATTGCTACATTAATGCATCCCTGCGCATAAATTATGTGTTTGATATTTGCGCTATTCTGAAATCAGCCAATAATTAATTGCAAAGCCATTATTATATCGTCTGTATCTATGGAGTATCAACTAACGATCGCAGGATGGATAAAACATAAGAGGGGCGAGTTGAGTAAGGTTTATATGAATTATACTGACAGAAATACGCTTTTATCGAGTATCCGCCTTTTATAGCAATAGAAAATATTACATTAATAGAAAAAAATCGAAATGATTTTTGCGGAAATATCAGTTTTCGAGTTTGGAATTCAGATTATTTTAGAAGTCTGTGTTTATGTGTATATTTTCTACAGCATAGACTGCTCGACTTACCAACTTTAAAATTCATATTTAAGCTTTTAAAATAATTTTCTGTCGGTCAGTTATCGAAACATCTACCAGGTACAATTTGTATATCATTTTGTTTTCATGTATGTTATTCTTAACTAATCTTGTTAATTAATTACAGAACCATCATCATGCGGCAGCCCCGATAAACTACTGAACACTACGCTAGTAGGAACGAACCATTCAATTGGAGCTGTTATTAAGTATATGTGCCCAGAAGGTCATATGCTAGTTGGAGCAGGAAACCGATCCTGTGGAAAGGAAGGATTCTGGTCAGGAATGGCGCCAAGTTGCAAGTGTAAGTGCCTTTGAAACCTATAATTAACCAATAAATCTTATCTAAAGCTTATGTTTAAATTAACATTTACTCGATTAACGTCTCGCGCCAAAAATAATGAAAGCCGTTTGTTATGCTAATGATGCTAATAATACATTTGCTACAATAATTATAATGTCGGCATTTAGATATTGATTGTGGTGGACTTCCTAATTTGGACCATGGTACCGTGGCTTTGGAAAGCAAGCGGACTACATATGGAGCCAGCGCTAGATACACGTGCCATGAGAACTACACCCTCATAGGACACGAGAAGAGGATTTGTGGGGATCATGGAGTCTGGAACGATAAAACCCCAGAGTGCCTGCTAGATTGGTGTCCCAATCCTCCAGAAATTAATGGGGGAGTCGTCAGGGCTTCAGGGCACAGAGCTGGGGATACTGCAACGTACATTTGCCAAGCTGGTTATATATTATTCGGTCAAGGAGTGCTATCGTGCGGTTTGGGAGGCGATTGGTCAGGAAAGGCACCTTCTTGTAAATACGTGGATTGCGGTTCACCTCCAAACATTGACAATGGAAGATATAATCTTCTTAATGGATCGACGACCGTTGATAGTGTCATTGAGTATACTTGCGCCGATGATTACTGGCTTGATGGCCAGAGGATACAAAAATGCACCAGAGAAGGCAAATGGTCTGCTGACGCACCATCCTGTGAATGTAAATTAAATTTAGATATCTGTAATAAACACGCTTTTAAATTGCTTCTATTTGTAGTGATTATCTGCGAGGAGCCCGATGTTCCCTCAGGGTCCTATGTGGTCGGCTACGACTTCAACGTCCATTCCAACATAGAATACCATTGCGAGGCGGGTTACATTTTAAAAGGTGACCCAACTCGGATGTGTATGAAAGACGGAGAGTGGTCAGGGATTACGCCCACATGCGAATGTAAGTCAGAACACCCACCGGCTTTATCCACATATCTGTCACCTACCATTTATAGATATCGACTGCGGAAAAGTGCCGTCCATGCTTTACGGAATTGTGGAGTACACTAACAGCACCACTTATTTGGGAAGCGAAATTACTTACAGCTGCACGAAGAACCACGCGTTGGTTGGCGTGTCCAAGAGAACCTGCAAAGAAACCAAGCAGTGGAGCGACGGCTCGCCTAAATGCGAAGGTACTACATTTCTTCGTGATTCAGGCAGTTGTGAAAAAAAAAATATTGCAATGGAAGAAACTTTCACCTATTAATATTTATTTTCATATATTTTTTGAAATATTGTTTTTAAATTGCTACTTATAACCTTTGGGCACTATCCAGGCAATTTGTCGGCTAGATATTTATGTTTATTGGGTATTCTAAAGTGAAAGTAAATAAACTAGTGAGGTTGTATTTAGGGTAATAAGCCCGAGGCGGTATCAGTATCAGACAGTACATCCCGGTTAATTACTTAATTATTAATGGCAAGAAAGTATTTCATAAATATCCCTAGATGTTGTCACCTCTCTGGCCTCTGGCGCCAATATTGGTATGCTACTGTCACTTATTTTTCGTATATCAACATTTTAGCCAACTAAACAATATTTGTACTGATACTTTAGTTGTTCCAAGTTTTGCATGCATCAAATTTTATGTCCTCAGAAATAAGATGTCCAGAACCTATATTAGCAGAACACAGTATACTATCAGTAACTGGCAACGACAGAATGTACGGCAGGACCTTGATCAGAACTGCAGATACATCAAACGTGGGAGCGTCGTCTTACAAAATAGGAGCACTGGTAAAATACCGCTGCGAAAGAGGTTACAAAGTTATTGGTGAGCCGTTAAGCACATGTGAAGATACGGGCCAATGGAGCGGGGCAGTTCCGCAGTGCGTCTGTAAGAAAGCAGTGAAACTGAAATTGTGGCAAGAAATGAACTCCTTTTAATTTCAGATGTTGACTGTGGCAATCCTCCAAAAATGGACAATGGAAAAGTTACACTGGCTTCAAATGCCACATATTATGGAGCTTTGGCGCTTTATTCTTGTGATCTGAATTTCGAATTGGATGGCGTCTCAAGACGATTGTGCCTTGAAAATAGTACCTGGAGTTCCGATGCACCACTCTGCAAAGGTAAACCACAAGAAAAAAAAATGTGCCATGAAAACCAGACAGGTGTAACTCAGTTTTTTTGACTAATTTAAATAAGACATTTTTCACATAATACCGAAATCCCCTCACTGATGGAATTTGACCAATGAGAATGCATCCCAAAACCGCAGGAGCTATTTTGAGCCATATAGCCATAAACCATAAATTTATTCCTTTGGTCCCTTAAGTCCAGAAATATACAAGGGATGCTGTCCCCTTTTAACTGAGAGACATCACTCTTCTTTTCTACGGCTCCATTACATGAAAATTGCAATCAATTTACTGTTTATGTTTGATTGGTGGAGTCGAGTTGACTATTAGACTTCGATTCGACCAAATAGTTCAAACTTATTTTTAAGCGGGTCTCTTGAAATCCGGTATATATTTTTTGCATTCAACACCCAAATAATATGATAAATTTTACTCAAGATTTACATTTTAAAATCTAATTCTTTAATTCTAGAAATTCAATGCAAAGACCCAGACGTATTAGATGGAGTTAGCTTTTCGGTTAGCTCTCACAGTGTTGGCGGTGTAGCTCAATACTTCTGCCCAAGAGGACATAATATGCAAGGAAATAATACGAGGATGTGTATGAAGAGTGGATTATGGAGTATGCGAGCACCTAATTGCATATGTAACTAATAATAACTTGCCCCAAATGTGAACTAACAGCGTTTTATTTTAGCTGTTGATTGTAAACATCCGGGAACAATCGAAAACGGAAGGGTGATTGTTATGAATGGCACAACATATAATAGTGCTATAGAGTACCACTGCGTGCCTAAATATGAAAGGATTGGGCCATATCTCAGAAAATGCATGGAGAATGGAATATGGTCAGGAGAAGAGCCTAGATGTGAAGGTGAGTACATCACTAGTACACAGTATAGGATAAATATAATGGGTTCATTATTTCGAAGATGTTGAAAAGTAATTGAAGAATGAGTTTTGCTATAAGATGTTTTTGGGTACATGCATCGCCATCTATGGGCATCAGCGCTTAAGGTTGCTTTAATATGGTTTTAATTAAGGTTTGCTTCAATATTTGTAATTAATAATAAAGTCATCAACAATAATCCAGTAGACTGAGCTTTAAATTTGTGTTATTAAGATAAAGTCACGAATCAGCAAATATAACGCTAACTTGGAGCTAAGCATTTAATTCTGTTTTAACTCAACAAGTCCAGTGCCGAATATTTAGTTCGAAGCTCTATATTTAGCTAATAACTAGCGTTAGCTCTGTTTTGCTAATTAGGGCGAAGAATATTGATACAATTTCAAATGTATTTTTACCGAATTCTGAAAGAGTTACAACAATGTAATCAAATATTCGTATTTCCCTAATGCATCTGAAATTAATATATTTATTTTTAAAATAGACGACACTTGTATTGTATAAAAATTTAAGCAAATAGCAAATAGCAAATAGCAAATAGCAATAGCAAACATAACACTAATAATTGAAAAATACGTGAAAAGAATTGTAATATTCATACAAAAAAATTCGCAAAATCATTGCGCAAAATATGACATAATTTATAAACTGTTGAAAACCTTGCGAATTTTATCATCAAAATTAATACATGTCATACCATGTCGGAATGACAAATACCGATAGCGATTTACATGATCCCGAAACGTACTGTTTAGGCTCTTTAAAAAAATGTGCGTTGTAGCACGAAAAAAGGCGAATCTTTTGGGCCAATACAAACGCGAGCGACCAACCAGACGGCTGCGAAAAAAAGCTCTCCGAAAATTTCCCTTTATGTAAAATTGAAAACACGTCTCATTTCGAAAACCTGATGATGGGCGGCGCCCAAACTGTCTTCTCGGACGCGCTGTTTTATGTGATTAAAAAAAACCTTTTTTTTTAAATTGCATCCTACAACGTATTTGAGATGGCCCGGACCCTCCCAAGGGGGGCACAGCCCCCCCCCCCCGCCCCGCCCGCAGCTTCTCTCCGCCGCCGGGGTCTATTCTTTTTAGTTAAAATACGAAGAAAGTTTAAAAAAAAATTTGAAATATTCCCAAAGATTGTTAAAATTGCGACCGCTTATTGGTGCCCCCTGAAAGGGGTAAATTGGAGTGCACCCCCCTCTCCAACACATAGATCGCGCCCCTCTTGGCCCCTCCGTTCGGAGTCCAGACGCCCCCCCGCCCCATGTGGGTCAGGTTTGGCGCATACGAAGGACCGATCGTTGGTCTACTTCGCGGTAAAATTGGATTGGATTGATTTCTGTCAAACCGTTTGAAAGTTGTGGATTTATCTATACGGCCCATCGACGTGCCCGAAAAAACACGTATTTTTCGTAATTTTTCGACGCAGTTTTGAAAGGTCATTTTTGAAAATAATTTTCTGGCCCCAGCGGTAAAAATTCAAAAATTTGAATACAGCAGGCCTGCAAATTTTATCAGGCTATAATATGAAGAAGAAAAAAATTGACTCGATTGGTTCAAAACTGTGGCCGTTTATAGACCGCTAAATTTAGTACTTTTGCCGAAAAATGGCTGCTTCGATAATATTAGTATTTTTACAACAATCTTGCATTTTTCGTATCTGTTATTTTTGGCTAGCAAAACATTTTCAAACACGTTCAAAGTTACTGTACTAAAATAAATATACGATTAATTGACTAAGTGATGATTAATCAACTAAAATAAATAAACGATAGAATTTCTAAATAAATTGTAAAAAGTGTGATAGATTTTCAATAATATAAACATCAACATTTCGTAATGTAAAATAAAAATTAGAACGTTCTAACATTTAATTTCCAATTAGAGATAAGTTTTAAAATTGTATTCAACAACATAATCAAATGGATCAGTTTTGAGTGAGTAATAATGGATGCTTTCTACTGAGCTACTAACATTCTTAACTTGTGTAATACTGTTGTTCTGACACGAAATTATTATTATTATTATTATTATTATTATTATTAAAATGGAAGAAGAAATAAATGAAAGTAAGTCACAGAATTTCCATAAGTCTCGAAAAGCTGAGCAAATGTTATTAAAATTTAGACAAACATATTGCGCAGGGTTATAAATTATCAATAAATATTAAATTGCTCAGTGAAATTCATCGCCAAAATTCTTACAATATTTACGTGAGACATATTCACAATTTTTGTTTAGTATCAATTCAAATACCTTAAATAGCCAAGCGAATTACATTCTAAAATTCAAAAAACATTTGCTTAGAATGTTATATTAACTGTTCTGTAGCTGAACGAATTTCGATATCAAAATTCTATCAATTCTATCAATGTCATGATGATATCATTATTTCAAATATAAATGTCATTATCAAAATTTCGTCCTAAATGTTAATGTAGGATTTCAAAGTTTAAAAAATGTTTGAATTTGCATTATATATTTTTTATTTCAAAATATATGTAGATACAATTTTAATATTTTGCTTCGAGCTCCACTTTGAGAACACAGATGCAATAAATACAGTACCTATAGCGTTCCAATAATATAAAAAATCTAGAAAAACGATTTCTAGGTAATGAAATTTAAAATTGTATATTGAATATACAGGGTATCCAAGATAAGGATATGCTGTTGATCCTTATCTTGGATACCCTGTATATTTAAAAATATACAATTTTAAATTTCATTACCTAGAAATCGTTTTTCTAATATTCTGAATATTCTGTAATACCGTAAACACGCCTTTTTCTGAATAAAAACAAGAGAAACCGTACTGTAATATAATTCGTTGAATTCGTAATAGGAAATGCTATCTAATACAGGGTGTACATTTTATATGGCTTTTTACGGGCCATATAAAAAAATTAAGTTGATGATGGTTCGAAACGAAACGTAGTACTGAAAATTTGTAAACGCTATCTTGTAGAGCTACAAATGTGGCAATGAACCTTTTCAAATAACTTCAGAAAACAATAAAAACGAAATCGCAAAATTTCGGATTTTGTCGAATATCTCTGAAAGTAAGCGGAAATTTCTGGTTTTCTCAACAGAATATTACTGACCACTAAATTGCGCAACTTTTTTGTAATTTAACCGCCTTTGTAACTTTTACGGTTTCCGAGATCCCCATGCTGTTGACATTTATCTTGGACACCCTGTAGTATTCAAACACTAAATATAGGTACTTCAGAATATTCAGAATATTCCAAACATTGAATATTTCAGTTAGACCATTAGTTTAAAAAATGTGTCTACTAAATTTGTATTGTGAAAAGATAATCAAATGGATCATGAATTCAGTTAAGAAATATTGTTCTTTATGTCTTGTTCATACTAGTAGGCCTCCTCCCTAATCCTCCACATTTCTCATTGAAACGCGATATGGTGCCAGTTTACAAATTTAGTAAACACAATTTTAAAACATTACACTAAGTCAAAACAAACCAAAAATATTATATGAGTTGCAAGTTTCTATAAAGCTGCACAGATTGCATAGGATTGGTACAATTTTAAAATAAATGATATTAAAATTTTACAAAAAAATATCATATAGCTGAGCAAATTTTATTATTAAAATACTTAAACAAAATACGTAGGATTTTATAATTTAAAAAATATTGAATACATCAATGGCCCAATAAAGATCGATTATATATATTATATATATATTGAATATTATCAAATATTATTTTTGAGTTATCAAAAATTTCATGATTGAATAAGATAAAAAATATTGTAAATATATTGCGTATGTATGTACCAATGTCGCCATTACGTAGTATACAATAAAACTATTATATTATAAAACTATAATATACTATATACATAAATACATATTTAAACAAAATTTAAAGAATTTAAACATAATATCTAAAAGTTAACAAATATGTCGACTAAATATTGATTAAGTGATTGATTGATAACACAATGATTCGTCATAAATAAATCTTTCCAGTTAAAATATTCGTCCTGCATATGCAGTTCCTCGTCTTAATTTCATAACCAAAAAGTTAATATTTGCAACTGTCACTCAATGAAAACCTTTCTGAACAAAAAAAAGCCAAATTGAAAAATTTATTAAAACTATATTTGACTGGCCCAGAATTCGCATATTTATTATATTTGCTTTCTACCATACTACTAATTTTATTTGTTGTAGTTTCTACAGGAGAGCCACAAGACTCATCAAATTTGGGAACGAGCATTGGCATAGGAGCTGGCGTTGTCGTTTTCCTACTTTTATTACTAGGACTAATCTACTTAAAACTGTAAGTGCTATCATTATGGATAACCTAGAGCTAAAGTTAGTGTGAAAGTGTTTTAAACTCGCCATTGAAATCTTGCGAATTCTACGGAATTGCAGGGATTCGCTATTAAAATTGAGCAGTAGTTGGTTGTAAGTTGTGGATTTTCAAGTTTTTCACTTTCGGACGATATTCTTAGGTCCTGTTTTATACAGACTATATTGCGCATATTCTCTTGCGGTAGCTAGAAGATCAGTTAGATAGTTAAGCTTCCAGTTAACTCATTTGGCTAACTTTGATTAACTTTAATCGTTATTTAGTTTACGTGGCTATTATTGTATGTACGGAAATTAACCACAGGTTTAAGTTCATATTTGGTAAGAATGGATCACGAACGGTCATGAACGTTGTTCAGAGTTAATGTGCCACTTGTGTAATAACTATTAAATTATTTGTTTAGTTCCAAAACGAACTTATTTTCGTATATATGTATGATGTATGTGTATATTATGAAATTTTGTAACAAATTTTATACAAATTATTTGAATTTTAATGGTATACGTGGAGATCCGTTCTGATAGTTTATTTTTGTTGAAAGGGGCATTCTTGCACAATTAGGTTAATAACTATTCAATTGTGGTTAACATGGACTAGTTGAATAAATCAGATTGAGTACTCTCTGATGACGACCTCCCCGTAGAAACTAGTTCGTGTAAACCACAATTGCATAATTATTAACCTGTTGCTCAAGTTTATGCCTTTCAACGATATATTTTAATTTCAAAAATAATGTACGTGCGATTATATGCAGTTAATAAGCCACTTATGTGCTAATTATTACATTTTTAGGCGTAAAGCAACTCCTGTAAAAAATACTGAAAATGTAGAAGCCGCTGAAAGAAAGGAAGACAGGAGTGCGGCAGTTATGAGCTATTCCACGTTAAGCGACAGGAATGGCTATGGCAGTTCTCAATTTGGCTCGAATATTTATGAGAACATGCATGATGAAAACATGTATGACGCCCCATATGAAGAGACCAGCAGGGATAGTGGTACGTATGAACCAGAACCAATTGGAAGAAATGGTAATATGGTAACAATCAACGGAGTCTCCGTCCGGTAGATTCAGTGTAGCTAGATTTCTATTTAATGAAATTTTACTTCTTGATATATTTATTGTAAAGTATAAAAATACTCAGACTTAATACCAAACAATGCAGGTATTTTACCTAAAAGTGTAAATTGTTCAATGTATGTATTGTAAAATTTTTGTGATGTGTAGGCATATATTTTGTATTATAAGATCAAATTGTTGATCAGTTTTGATTGTACATAAACATAAAATTAATATTAATTAACTGTAATGTATATTATTGTACGTGTCCTGTAGAAATGTAAAATAAATGTTTTTTTTTTAATTTTATGCAATTTTGTTATAAAACAAATATTTTCATGTGCATCCTCATCAGACTTTGGAAATTTTCTTCACGAAAGTTCAACAGCACAATATAATGGACATGTGCAAATCACATCTTAAATTACTGAGGTAAAAAATATAAACAAGTTAATTTGTATTTCTTCTGAATGTGGCCGAAGCAGTATACGTATTGATAACCATATTATAATATGCTGTTGTGAAAAAATTATAAGGAATTTTTCAAAACTGATAATAGAAATACAGTTATTTAATATTTTTGTATTGAATCTTCTCTTAATTTCTATAAGTATGATAATGTTTAATAAACTCGTGTTAGTGTATTGGTCGACACCTGAAATAGTTTGTCATACAAATTGACTGCAATGGCATAGACTTGTGACTGTTGAACCTAAGTATGTAAAGCTTATTGGTACAATATCAGTGGTTGCTTCTCCAAAAATAAAAACAAGTGAAAAAATCACAAAATAAACCATCATGTTACTCGTGGGACTACAGACAAGATATGTTCTTTAAATACTCGGAAATGTTCACCATATATATCTGGGGAAAGTAAAAAAACTTAATGTGAGAAGCACACCTACAGAGATTTTTAATTATATGATCTTTAAAAAGTCTGTTAACATTTACATTATTTGTTAATTATATAAAACTGTCATCAAAACACCAAGTAATGATAACACAGAGATTTTTAATTATATGATCTTTAAAAAGTCTGTTAACATTTACATTATTTGTTAATTATATAAAACTGTCATCAAAACACCAAGTAATGATAACACAAATAATACACAATTTAAAACATTTCTCCTAGGGGCTGAACTGTCATCTGAGTTATCTGAAAACAAAATAATTATAAAAGTTACATTGCCATATTTAAATTGAATTAGAAGCAAAAACACTGTAATGACTATTTCCCTCTAAAAAAGTGTGCCAATCTAATGATTTTCAATTTAAACCAACTGTAAGCTGCTAAGAGAGAGTATATGAGAATACTCGAATATTTTCATTTTGAAAATATACCATCTAATACAAATGTTAGTAGTGTACAGTTAATATTCGAATATTTTCTACTTTTCATAAAATTGTATTTTGCTTAGGTGGATAAATCGAATAATTTAATAATTACGAAAATTACCTGAACATCCGGTGGTGTTCCCAAAGCATACATAACAGCATCAGCAATGGCACTTGGGCTCAGTTTAGGCATATTTGTTAGGAAAGCTGTCATCTTCTCATCAGCAGTGTTCAGCATTGGGGTATCCACAACTCCTGGATGAATGCTCTGTAAAAATTACAAAATTATCATCAATTTAACTTGTCACATTTACATATGAAACTTCACACTGACGGACCAATGAAATAACCCAAATTTTAAATTGGTGGCCAATTACAATCCACTTATAGTGACTATTGCACTTGTCACATTTACATATGAAACTTCACACTGACAGACCAATGACCAATTTTTCAAATTGTCTTCAAATAAATTCTTGTGACTTTTTAGTATTTGACATTTGACTTGTGACCTTTTCATAATATTTATTAAATATTTGTCAATATCAATACGACACGTGCAATAGTCATGCAATATATGTTTCGTGCATAGTTCCTTGCTCAGATAATACCCGCTATACTGGGTATTATCGGCAAGTCACTATGCACTTAACATATTACTATTGAAAATTGCATGAATTTCAAAAATGTATTAAATGGAACCGCTAGTTTGGGTGACAGGTTAAAACGCTTGCTTTAGCATACACAAAGATCTTCGTTCGAGGCCCAGTACACAGGTGGTAGTATATTTGTTTTGAGGAACTAGTGCTATTAGCGGCTGGGAGGTCATTAACAGCGCTCTAGAGATCGTGGGTTAATTTCTAGAGTAAGAAGCCCTAAGTCGATACACACTCTTACACAAATCATACGGTAGAAGGACCCATTGGTCGAAAGGCAGTTGGGGGTCAAATCCCTAACAAACACGTTTACTACTATGAACATTTTTGTTTAAATCACTTGATCTGGAATAAAATTAGACTACAAGCTGACTTGAAGTTGATTAGAATTTAAACGTTAGGTTTAGTTTAAGTTTAATGCAAACTGTTCATATTGAGTCGGGGAGTCTCAAAAGTATATTTTCTCTAAAATTTCGAATTCAACAATTTTCGCGTAAACAATACTTGCCCTATGGGAAATATAGAAAGAACCTATAGTCTTACCGTAATCTTGATCTTCAATGATGCCTCCCTCACCTCCGCCCTGAGCAACTCTGAAAGGCAAGCCGAAGCGTGCTTGGACGCGCCGTACATCTGAGTGCCTTGCATAATTCTATTGCCCACAATACTGTTGATATGCACCACGTGGCCATCTAATCCTTTGCCACGTATCATCTTCACAGTTTCCCTGGTGGCCATGGCCAAGCCCATGACGTTGGTGTCCATAATCTGTTTCCACGCATTACTATCACCATCAAGCAGAGTTGTTGGTTTCGTGACACCAGCGTTGTTGACAAGCACCTGGACTGGGCCTAGATTGGAGCCAATCCATTCGAAAGCGGACATAATATCTTCCTCGCTGGTGATGTCCGTTTTGATAGCGTGAAGTTTGCCAGGCTGGTCCTCAAGTTCCTTGGCGAGGTCCACGATCAGTTCCACGCGCCTCGCCAAACCAACAACCTGAAAACAAAAGATTCGTAACGGTGATACATTGTACTGCAGTTAATCGTACTTTTAATTGCGTTAAAATGTGTTCAAAACTCGAGCAATTTAAATTAATTTATAATACAAATATTGCATTGTTCTTAAATCATGAATTGTTTGACATTAACAAAATAAATTAGAACCATTATTGTTATTTCGTTCCAGAGTTTTTAATATCTATACATACTTTTAATTAAAATCAAATTGTTGGAAACCCTTTTAATATGTGTTATATCACCCAATTTATTAAAATGGTAAATCATAATATTTTCGTTCGGGCGTATAAGTACGGGCCGATGTCGTGTTTTGTTTATTAATTCAAGGCCAAGTTGCCTCTCTTAGACCCTTTCGAAGAGAATAGACGCATTTGCATCGCATTCAGTGAGTGATACCAGGCGAAGCGGGCCGTGACGAATTAATAGAATAGTTTCAGTAAAGATTATATTGTTAGTGTCCGTATGGATAAATTGAAGGTGAGTGATTGTGTGGTTGAGTTGAGTTGAGGTTGACCCATCGTTGTTCCATTGTCTCAGAAGATAACAAGGATGTTGGGTTGACCAATTATTACTCGGTGTCAACAAATATGCTGAGTCATTGTATGGTGGTGTAGAGTTGAACTTGGGTCAACAAGTATAGTGAATCATTGTATAGTTGTGGAGAGTTGAGCTCGGGTCAACAAGTATAGTGAGCCATTGTATGGTTGTGGAGAGTTGGACTCGGGTCAACAAGTATGGTGAATCATTGTCTAGTTGTGGAGAGTTGAACTCGGGTCAACAAGTATGGTGAGTCATTGTATTGTTGTGGAGAGTTGAGGTTGACCTATCGATAAACAATTTACCAAAGATAATTGTTTCACCGTAATTAATCAAGGATATCGGGTTGACCAATTAATACTCGGGTCAACCAATACAATTATCTCACTGAGTTGTAAACTCACGATCACTCTTCTAATTGTTACAGAATGACGGTCGTTGGAAGGAGCAAAAGAAGAGAGCGATTGCCATATTTTATTATACGATTATATAACCTTTTATATTTTTGTATCATTAGTTTGTATTAAATAAATAAGTTTCATTGATGCAGATCCCATTGTTTATTAATCGACATCTTGACAATACAAATAATTACCTATTATAAGAATAATACAGCAGAATTAGTATTGAAACTGTTTTTATGGATTAAAAATAATCAGTATTAAGCTAAAGGTAATTCGCCGGCCTAACAATATCTGAATTGGGTTAACAATATCAGAAGTGGCAAAAGTTCAGCTAACAATATCAGAAGTGGGATTGCTCCCAAGTGCTGAAAATTATTTAAAAAAAAAAAACATATCAAGATTAATGGCATTCGTTCTCTCTTCGTCTCCATACGATCACTCATTAGTTTTGTTTGTGTAGGAATATAACATAATATTTTAATGGGTGTTGAATTGATAATACTTATTGTGCAATTTGTTTAATTCTTTCAAAGTTAATAAAATAACTTCATGATATAAATGCAAAGCATTTACTCGACTGTTCGGCCGAGGAGTAAATATGTATTACTTACATTTTGATACTAGTACATAGTACATGTAAATGATTGATACCAAATGATAGTTGTGGTGGTATATTTACATTCGGCGAACAAATATGATACAGTAATACTATAAAATGGTTTTGTGTCTGTGTTATAAAGTGTTTCAGTTATTATTTATTGTGAACGGCGTAATAAAATAAATAAAGTATCGAATAACCAGACCCAGACAATTAAATATTGCCTGTGATAAGCGAAATTATAGGCATTACTAACACAGCCAAATGTTTAAGAAAAGACGGCGAAACAATTGTACAGGAGAATTTCTATAAATAAGTGAAATCTATAAACATGTGCAATATTAAGAACAAGTGCGGTTAAATATATTTAATTTATTTAGTTTGATCCATCATTGATTAACACAGTGTTAAATAAATAAATGCTTCGACTAGTTTATTGATTTCGGTTCACAAACTTCAGAACTGGAAATCGAAATAGATCAGTGCATTGCTCACCAGTCATTTATAAAAACTGCTAATAAGTTAACGTTTTTAAAACATCAGGTTCCAAGATGTGCTCTTCACATCGATAATACTTTGAAGTGCAAAGTTCTGAAGTGTGAGCAATATTTCCAAACATGACCTTCTCATTAAAGGTGGAAAGATAGTCGCCAGAGGTCACACTTGTTTGGAGTGTGAAGAAAATTTCAATCTTTTAGAGGAAAATCAGACGCCGTTGAAAGAAGTTGATGAAATACTAGATGTCAGTCTTGCTGCTAATGAAGATAAATAACGACTAGAATGAATTAATAAATATAGAAAATGCTTCGCTACATTCTTTGCAGAGATAGTTTGCAAAGGAAATACTAAAATGCCAATTACGTTAATTGAAAATAAGTCAATATTTTATCGTCCATACAAGATGGCTCACGTGGAAAGAGAATTGGTAAGAGGTATGATCTCTGAAATTTAAGAAACTGGAATCATTCGAGATTCAAATTCTCCCTACTCATATTCAGTGATCTTAGTTAATAAACCAAACAGGGACAAGCGTTTATGTATACATTATAGAAAACTTAAATATATTATTGACGATCAATACGATCAATTAAAAGTTTATAAAAACTACACTAGTTTGGATTTATTTTCTGAATATTATCAAGTAGACGTGGAAATGGAGGCAAAATAAGAAAACTACTTTTGTGAAAATTTGTAATGGCAAATACGAATTTAATCGTACGCCATTTGGCTTTTGTAATGCGCCAAGCGTATTTCAAAGATTAGTTAATCGAGTGTTGGGACCACTTCGGGGCACAGTCGCAATTACTTGCCTCGACAACATTTTATGTCCTGGCAAGACATATGAACAAGGATTGGAAAACCTGGAACAAGTGTTTAAAACATTACTTCAGAATAAATTAACTTTAAATCCCTGAAAATGCTATTTTATACGAACTACTGTCACCTACCTAGGATATGAAATATCTGAAGAAGGTGTAAGACCTGGTACAAATAAGACAAAGACAATAAGAATGTTTGCAACACCGACAACAAGGTACAATGTAGTACAGTTTACAATGTACGACAATTTCCGGGATTTACTGGATTTTTCAGACGGTTTGTGAAAAATGATTCAAGGATTGCCAAACATCTTAAGATGTCGCTGCACAAATCACAAGCATGGCAATGGAGTGCAGAACAAATACAGGAATGGAAGGTATGATCAGAAAGAACGTTAACAATAGAACTAAAAGACGAACTTACAAAACAAATCAGGACGATAATAGCAATACACGGTCCAAATGAAGGTGAAAAGGAAGAAATTAAGGAGACATTCTGGGAAGAACTAACAAAAGCTAACAAATACAAACACAAATACATTCTTTCAACATAAGGAAATACACCGTTACACTAGATAGATGCCGAGTAGAAACGAGAAATCGATAATAGTTTATATTGGAGTGGAAGAAAACAATATGAGCAAAATAACGGATGCAAGAGTAAGAAGAGGACCAGAAATAGGATCAGACCACTACCTGGTGATAGCAACTATAAGAGAGGACCCATTAGGAAAAGAGGTAAACCGGACGCAAAGGAAGAACAACATCGAATTCGAAGCAAGCCGTACATATAAACTACAAGAAGATGAAGTAATTCATCGTCCTGCAAATGTGGCACATGTAGATAAGCTAAGTAGAAACTCTATTGCCGAACAAAGTGATTGTGAAGAACACCAAATAGAAGTCGCCAATTGGATGTTAGCTTGTAAGTTAACAAACCGAAAACTACAAGTAATAACAAACGTTTTAAAAATGATTACGAAAGAAAAATCCACAAGGAATATAAGATGGCTGACGATCGTGTTTATAAAGTTGTGGATGGTAAACAACTTTGGGTTGTCTCGAGAAGTATGCGAAGGGAAATTGTAAGATGTAATCACGATAATTTAGGACATTTTTCTACGGATAAAACTATGCAGAAAATACTTGAAGTATACTGGTTCCCAGAAATGCGCAAGTATATTGTGAAATACATAGCATCGTGTGCGCGATGTCTGTATTTTAAAATACCTAAAGAAAAGCAGGAAGGTATGTTGCATCATATAGATAAAGTTTCCGTTCCTTTCCACACCATACATATGGATCACTTGGGCTCATTCAACCCAAGCAGTGGAAAGAAAGATATTCTGGCAGTGGTGGACGGTTTCACCAAATATTTAATTTTGTGTGCTACCAGAGATACAAGCACCAGTGAAAATGAAGAAGTTTAACTTTGTCACCAGTGAAGATGAATAAGTTTAACTGTGTCTGAACGAGGACGTTCTGAAAGGTCAGGAAGGCCGAATGTTATATCACCCAATTTATTAAAATGGTAAATCATAATATTTTCGTTCGGGCGTATAAGTACGGGCCGATGTCGTGTTTTGTTTATAAATTCAAGGCCAAGTTGCCTCTCTTAGACCCTTTCGAAGAGAATAGACGCATTTGCATCGCATTCAGTGAGTGATACCAGGCGAAGCGGGCCGTGACGAATTAATAGAATAGTTTCAGTAAAGATTATATTGTTAGTGTCCGTATGGATAAATTGAAGGTGAGTGATTGTGTGGTTGAGTTGAGTTGAGGTTGACCCATCGTTGTTCCATTGTCTCAGAAGATAACAAGGATGTTGGGTTGACCAATTATTACTCGGTGTCAACAAATATGCTGAGTCATTGTATGGTTGTGTAGAGTTGAACTTGGGTCAACAAGTATAGTGAATCATTGTATAGTTGTGGAGAGTTGAGCTCGGGTCAACAAGTATAGTGAGCCATTGTATGGTTGTGGAGAGTTGGACTCGGGTCAACAAGTATGGTGAATCATTGTCTAGTTGTGGAGAGTTGAACTCGGGTCAACAAGTATGGTGAGTCATTGTATTGTTGTGGAGAGTTGAGGTTGACCTATCGATAAACAATTTACCAAAGATAATTGTTTCACCGTAATTAATCAAGGATGTCGGGTTGACCAATTAATACTCGGGTCAACCAATACAATTGTTTCACTGAGTTGTAAACTCACGATCACTCTTCTAATTGTTACAGAATGACGGTCGTTGGAAGGAGCAAAAGAAGAGAGCGATTGCCATATTTTATTATACGATTATATAACCTTTTATATTTTTGTATCATTAGTTTGTATTAAATAAATAAGTTTCATTGATGCAGATCCCATTGTTTATTAATCGACATCTTGACAATACAAATAATTACCTATTATAAGAATAATACAGCAGAATTAGTATTGAAACTGTTTTTATGGATTAAAAATAATCAGTATTAAGCTAAAGGTAATTCGCCGGCCTAACAATATCTGAATTGGGTTAACAATATCAGAAGTGGGAAAAGTTCAGCTAACATATGTTTCCAGGAAAAAATATCAAATTTTCGCAAAATATTCATACTGCTCTAGAAATATGGTATAACACATACAGATTTTTTAATGATATGTAATATTCTCTTAAAATTTCATGCCTTTCAGGAAAAATCTAATTCTCGTAGAATTTTTTTAGAAACAATGCCTCATTGTGTTAGAATTTTAAATATATTATAAGGAAGATGGCCTAATTCACTTTTAATTGTTATACTTTTCTAGGAATATTGTCCTATTCTGACGGAATTTTTATGTTTTCTGGATACATTACCTATATCCTTCAAGAACTTTTGTTAATGTACAATCTTTATAGAATATAGGTTGTAAATCTGGGCACGTTGCACGTTGTCCAATACTCCTAAGAGTCTTCATTTTTATTTATTCGACCATCTAGGAATCGCATTGTCCTTTCCGGGAAATACCGAATTATCAACGAAATCAAAACAAGTCATTAGCCATCCTGTAACACCTATGGGGAAATTCAAACTTTATCACAAACTTGACAACTTTGACTGGTCTTTCGTGAATAATAGCATTTATAAAATTAATGATAAATTTGATTACCTTATCTTATGTCTACAGGAAATGATCAATACGTGTTTTCCGGAAAGGAGGAGTCAATGTCAAAATACATACTTTCTTATAGATAACTGGTTCAATAAGTCCCTAAAACAAATGCGTGATACGCTACATTTAATACATGATGCGTACTTCAATTCAAGTCAAATTCAATTACGTGTTAAAAGAATTGTGTAACGTATATCGTAAAAAATATAGAACGGCGTTAAGAAATGCCAGAGTGCTAAGTGTTGAGTCCTATTTGAAAAATAGCCAAAATATTGGTAAAGCCAGCTGGAATATCATAAACGATACTAGACATAACAAAGTATACAAGCAGATTTCTAGACTTTATCTTGCTCAGATTTTAATGCATTATTTGTGCATAGTTTTAATGAAATTTTAAGTCAGTTACCAACCGCCAAAACTGACCCTGTAGTCTTAATGTGTGGCAAAAGTATATTGCAAAATGTCACTAAATACGATACATACTTAAAGTTTAGTGAAGTTTCTTGCGTCACTGCGAGAGATACGATAAGTAAGCTGAAGAATACCAGTAGTAGGGATATCGTCGGAATGCAAACAGATATGCTAAAAACAAGTAGAGACTTAATATGTGGACCTTTAACGTCTTTGATAAATCAGTGTATGAGATTCGGAATTTTTCCTGATATCCTGAAGATTGCTAGAGTAGTCCCAATATTCAAGAAGGGCGATGTGAATGAACTAAATAATTACCGGCCAATATCCATCTTGCCCATAATTTCCAAAATACTAGAGCGAATACTATGTGACCAACTGACCAGCTATTTCGAGGTAAATTACTTATTTACAATCTCACAGTTTGGGTTTCGCAAGAACAAATCCACTACAGACGCCATTGCTCAATTTACAGATACACTCCACTCCACTGAAAAGGAGAATATCTGGGAGCTTTCTTCATAGATCTTAGCAAGGCATTTGACTCGGTTAACCATGAAATTCTCATTCGGAAATTATACGCCTATAATATTGTACCAGAAAGTGTAAGGCTTCTTATGTTATGCCTGAGCAATAGAAACCAATGTGTAAGTTTAAAAGGGGTGATGTCCAATGCCCTTAATATAGCCCAGGGTGTACCACTAGGTTCTATCATAGGACCTCTGATTTTTCTCATATATGTCAATGATGTACCTTAAAACATTGATGGTGGGTCAATTCTATTTGCAGATGACACAACTTTATTTTCACAAGCTCGCTCACTAAATGAAGCTCTATCCAAAAACATACTAGATATAAGTAAAACTAAGCTGTGGTTTAATAGCCACAGGTTATTACTGAATAAAGGAAAAACCGTGCGCTTGAACTTTAGCTTGCGCCCACTAGATGATAACGTAACGTCCACAACCTTTCTGGGAATAGTTATAGACTCAAAACTGAACTCAACAAAAATATCTTTGTCTTACGCAATCTGCATAACCGTGGCTCGCTTCCAATACTCCTGATGGCCTATCATGCACTGATTCAATCCCATGCATCATATGGTATCTTGCTTTGGGGTAACTCAGGTGGCGATCGATACAGGTGCATCAGTATCGTGATGAATGTAAGCACTTTTTCATCAAATATGGCTTATTGACGGTGCCAAGCATGTATATATTAAACTGTTTACTATATATCAAAGAAAATTCCTTAAAGCATACAACCCATGAAGATACACATAAACATGACACACGGCATAAGACAAACTACAGGTATGAAATAAAAAGGCTCGTAAAATCACAGAAAGATTATAGATATTTTGCGACGAAATTATATAACCATCTACCACCCAATATAAAGAAGTTGCTAACAGATTCTTTCAAACGCCAGCTAAAAGAATATCTAATCCGCTCTGCACTCTACTCAACCGATGAATTCTGTGCCGCAAAACTATCTATAGTGTAACAATACTGACTGTTATTATACATGTAGCAAAACTGCCTTATTCTGTAAACCTGACATATGTAAAAAATGTAAAGTTTTTTTCTAACATGCAAATAAATATTATTATTATTATTATTATTATTATTATTAGATAAGGCTGACTGACTGTTTACGCCGTCTCCACACAGTTAGCCAGGGCCAAGCTGGTATGTATGTGGGCAGAACCAATATTAGCAACAACAAAAGGTGGATAATTGGAGAGAAATGGGGGAAAATGGGGTTGAAGTTGTTTAGACAATTGTAAAATATTTCGAGTACTTTCTGTTACAAACAATACCAAATTCTCCAAGAATTTTGAATATTACTTAGAAACATTTCCGAATTCTCCTCAAATATTTTCGTTTTAATATTCACCTATTCTCCTACAATGTAGATAACTTAATTCTTATCCATATAGGCAATTTCAGAAAAATAAGTATGTCGGAGTAAAATTTCAGCCCGATATTTTATATGAACTCATGTATGCGATACTGAAACCTGTGTAAAACTAAACTCTGCGAATAAAATCTAAATCTAAAATGTATATATATATCACACAAAATAAATACTACTACTATTATACAATGTGTTTCACTTGAAATAGTAATACCTCAGTAACTTTTTTATTTTTCGATGGATTTTAAAAAACTTTTTTCAATACGTGGATTTAATGAAGCTTTATTGAATGGTTAAACTACATTTTAGCCTTAGTAAATAATTAGCCTACTGTTATAAATAATTAACGCAAAAAATTGAAAAGAACATATTAGAGATTTAAAAAAAAAAACGAAAATCCCAAGCTTGGTAGGCAAAGAAATAAAAATTTCACCTAAAAATATGTTTACTTGTTTAATTTTATTCTCACAAGATTGCCACGATTTATTAAAAATAAATAAACAATATGAGATCTGTCACATGAAACATCGCTAATTTGTCACACTCATAACAAACTCCTAAAATATTGTTGATGTTATTTTCTGGCTACTGAAAGGCTTACTATAAACGAAGAAGTGGACATTGTAAGACTTCATTTTTTTTGTTGGGGTGAGTTCATGAGTTCAACTTCATGAGTTTAGGGATTTCAGGTTATTATTAGGTTTCGATTATTTTTTTTTTCATTTTTTTTTTAATAGAAACCCTAATTTTTTTTTAAGGTTTTTGCGTAAATTTTTATCACTGTTGGCTAGCTATTTACTAAGACCAAAAAGTAGTTTACCCATTTAACAAAACTTCATAAACTCCACATGTTGAAAAAAATATTTTAAAATCCAACGAAAAATAAAAAAGATTCTGAGAACACACTGAATATGTTCTAAAATGGTCGTAGTGTATTTCACATCTTTTTACATCTTTTATGAATCTAAACTGGCTGAACAAAATTGATAGAATGATAAAAGTGAACTTTGTATTACATATTCCCATGGAAAATTAAACACAGGCTAATCGGCGTTTTAGGGGTGTATCTATAATCCGTACTTGAGCATAAGTTCGACTCAAGTCGTATATTTGGTTGCGTATTTTCTATAAGGATTTATGCACTAAACGCAACTAAATATACGACTTGAGTCGAACTCAAGCTCAAGTACGGACTATAGAAACGGGCCTTACAGTACTAGGGCCCGTATCTATTGTCCGTACTTGAGCATGAGTTCGACGCATTTTCGCTTAAATTTGGTTGCGTTTGGTGCATAAACTTTCATAGAGAATACGCAACCAAATATACGACTTCAGTCTAACTCATGCTCAAGTACGGACTATAGATACGTCCTAACTCTGCCAAATAGTGCTCAAGATGCCGAGAAGCCTTATTTTTAATATTCCCAACAAATTAAATACTTAAGTGCAGCCGAGTTAGGAGATTTACTAATAATACTTACAACCATTCCTGCTTCGACTAGTTTCCTCACCAGGACCGCTCCTATTCCAGAGCTTGCCCCTGTGACGACGGCTATTTTTCCTGACCACCTTTCCATTGTCGGTTATGAAGATACACTCGTTACACGAATATTGTCATTATTGGGATACAACCTGGAACTAATTGATAACAGCTCTTGAAAGATAAGTCGAAACTCAATATTTTATATTCAATATTAATTTGTTTTGTAAGATAAAACGCAAACCTCAAATAAACATTATGTAAACCGCCAGATAACGAGTTGCGTTTCAAGCATATTGAATAACCGCCCCTCGAGATCAAGGTCACACTAATTACAACAGATTTACAAACAGCATACACCGATGTAATAAACAGTCATTTAAATCATTAAAGAAAGTTTGTATAATATAGAGCTTTGTTGATGAAATGTGATTGAATATATTACTATCGACACCCGTCAAGCATTGTTTCTTTAATACAAAGTTGTTGAATGCTTTGATAGTAAAAATAATATTTTAAACCAATAAATGCATGAAGAAGTATCTACACTTACAAGATAATACAGAGTTCATACTCTGCAAAACAACTGAAAATCCCCGTTTCAACCTGGTGTGCATCTCAGTAGCATTCAAGTTGGATACGTTTCTTCACATATTAGGAACACTGGTTACAACAGCGGACGGTGAATGCAAACATTACAAAATCTGATGTGGACATCGTGTGAATTGATTGTGTTGTCGTTAGAGACCTATCATTTACTTTTTTAAACAAAAAGTATGCAGATTTCTTTTTATCTGTTACTTTTATTAAAATATTCTTCACGTATCAATTATAGTTTATGATGTATCCAAGAAACACAATTACTATCACTTTATTTATAGTTAAGTATGCTAAAGTAAAAAATACCTTACGCATTGGACATTTTTGAATCACATTATATTGTATAACATTGACAAGCTTACATAATACGGCAATGCAACATAAACCTCATTTACTTACCTGTCAACTACCACTATATCATAATAATCTCAGACATAACTACATTAAACTGCACAAGTTAATATTACAAAATTACTTCTCGCATAACGATGCAGAGGTTATGCCTCGATTAAAATTCTCCACAAAATGGACTGTTGAAAATGTTGGTGAGAATGCGCGCTTTATAAAAACCAAATCGGTGTCTGCTCTCAAGCCGAAGGTGGCCAAAAAGCATTAATATGGGGCAACTAAAAACGTGTATCACCAAAAAATGTTTAATTTAGGAAAGACGCAGCCGAGGCCTCTTCGAGAAAAACTTACCTGACCTTTAAAAATCCGTGTATCTATTATTTGGGTAGTCTAAGCATGTTCACAGACTATCGGCTATCGGCACTTGCCGGTAACAATTCTTCCACCATAGTACAATGGTGGTACAAGCCCAAGTACAAACTTGGGCTGCTCCGTAGTTGAGAAATTCTAGTAATTTAATTTAGAAGTAAGTATTTAATTAAAAAATCTCATAATGTCATCATTTTAGAACAAAATATAGAAACAAAATATAATTTATTTTTCATTTTAATTAACTTTACAAAGTCCATAATTATATTCTACAAAATCCTAAAGTATGAATTAGGCAATTTACAATTGTCCACTTTCTCAAAAACATTAATAGTAATTAATCTTCAGTACATATACAAAACTCAGTAAGTTGTAGATTGTAGATGATTTTTTTAATTTCCTATTGAATATTTTCAGACATTGTAAATTTATACAGGGTGTTTGTTACAGATGTTTCGTAAATTTGAATATCGAGTCAGCGATGGAAACCAAACAAAAGAGTTCGTACAAATATATGCGCCTAGATGGCGCTGCATGCAGATATTCAATACAGTGACTATATAAAGACAGTGTGAACATACAGAATCGGCGGCTATTTTCAGGACAAAGTTACATACAACGAATAAGAGGCAGGCCTAAATTTTGCATAAATTTAAATATTTCAGTTACTTTTTTAATTAAATTCAATCGAAATAAGCAAAATGTTTGTTACAAAATAGGATGAAATGATAACAAACTGGGCAATCATGGACTTATGCATCGAACGTGTCACCAGACGCACAAACATAAAACACCCTAAAAACACCCTACGCGAAATATTAAATGAGTAACTTTGGCATATCTAACACATATCACCCCCACCCATCACTCACCATTATATAATATACCTGCAATATCAAAACATATTTAAAACTATAAATACTTACGGCAGAAAGACCGGTTAGGTCGATAGCCGAATAAAGATCGATCTACTACTACTAGGATGAAATGAAATTAAAAAACTTTACAAAACACATTTAGATATTTGAGGATAATATATTTGAATACAGGGACAAATAATAACACTGAAAATAATCATAGATTTATTGATTCATATATGGGTTGACTGCAGTTTAAACAAAACATCTAGTATTCATTTTTTGAAACAATAAATAAAACATCAATTCTGGTGCTGAAAAGTAGATTTACTAGCATAGCACATCAAAAGATTAATTTTGTTCTTCGAAGCAATTTTCAATCTAAAAACCACAAATTTTCGAATAATTTTTTATTTTAATTGATGACAATTCAGAATTTCTAATGAATCCAGTACTTCCATTTCTTTAATATAAAATGATTTCAAATTAATAGTTTGACCGCTAACTACATCATAATATTTCCTAAATACATTTTCCATATCTATAAAAAACATGAAACATGCATCGTTACAGAAAAACATAGTATTTTTCATGTAACATTTTAATCGGGATAATCTAACAAATTTACATGATCTGAACCTTATTGAACCCACGTTAGAAATGCAATCATCACAAGTGCTGGAATTTTTATTTATACTAGAAACAGTATACCCACAAATGTTATACGTTATTTAAATTTAATGTTACAATAGGAATTTTCTCTGGAATTTCTACATTTTCACACACTGTTTTATGACCCACGTTAAAAGTATCCAAAAAATCATAGCCTTTCATAGCCACCATTTCACCTAGTTCATAGCTACCCTTTGAGACATCTTTCATGTATTGAGAGACGGTAATACGTTTTAGCGGTTATACTACCAATCTATAAAAAAGGAGACAAGACGGATTGCCAAAACTATAGAGGCATAACTCTCCTAAGTGTAGCGGGGAAAATATATGAAAGTGTACTTGAAACAAAATTAAGAAGTAAAATCACCAACCAAATTCTTGATTCGCAAAGTGGCTTCAGAAAGGGACATAGTGCCCAAGATCATATATTTACCCTAAACCAGGTTATTGAAAAAATACGAACCCAGAATAAAGAGGCCTACCTGGCCTTCATCGATCTAGAAACGGCCTTAGATAGAATACCCAGAAAGAGAGTGTGGGAAAGTCTACATAAAAGAGGGATTACACCGAAATTGATAACAGCTATCAAAAGTACCTATGTATACAAAAACCAGAAATTATACTAGGACAAATAACACCCAGTCAGAAGAGTTCACCACAAAAGAGGGACTGAGGCAGGGAGGAGTACTTAGCCCAATTCTCTTCATCTTTATAATGGAAGACATAACAAGGAAAGGCAGAGAGAAAACCAAAAAACTATCGATTGGGTATAAAAACATGAAAGAGGTACTGATTTCGGAATGTGCATTCGCTGACGACATAAGATTACTGGCACCAACGGAAAAAGAACTAGAGAAAAGTATTACAACATAGAAAGAAATCTTATCCCAGTACAACATGAAAATAAATGAAAAACAAAAAATAAAACAATAACAAAAATACTGGGGATAACACGAGAAGAAAAACAAATTAAGATCGAGATAGACAGCACAAGATTGGAACAAGTAGATGAATTCAAGCACCTGGGAGTCACAATAAATAGTAAAGGGAATAACGAAACGGACATAAATGAAAGAATAGATAAAGCCACAAAGTTGTATCATGCACTGAATAAAGCGTTTATTGGGAGAAAAGGAATGTCGACAAAAACAAAAATTCAGTGTTCAAGACAATATTCAAACCGATACTCATTTAAGCCAGCGAATCATGGGTATTAACAAATAAACAAAAAAGGAAGATCAAAAAATAGAGATGAAGTACCTGAGGAGAGTAAAAGGTATTACAATAATAGACAGAATAAGAAATAATGACACAAGAGCAGAACTAGGAGTAAACCCCGTACTACAAGAAGTTGAGAAAAATAAACTAAAATGGTTCGGACATATAACAAGAGTGACAGAGACCAGACAAGTTAAAAGAATATGGGAGTGTAAAATCAGACCAAAGAGAAATAGATGAGTGACTTTTCAATGGTTAGTAACACTTTCGCTATAATGATTATGTTGCTAGTTCCTGAGGTCTTTCGGAGGTCTACTGTCAAAATTTTGCACCAATCTGACAGATAGATTATGTTTTATACTTATTTGAAGAAAACTGTTTTCGTTGTTGTGTAAATATGGAAAAAAAAAAATTTCGACTGTTGATTAAACTTTATTTTCTACGTGAAAAAACAATTATAGAAACCGAGGAAAAGTTACGCAAATTTTATCCAGAATCTTCTCCGTCCCATGGAATGATTTGTAAGTGGTTTCTGCTTCTAAAAGTGGCCATATAAGCACAGTTGATACAGATCGTCCAAAACCATCATTTACTGTAACTACTCCAGAAATGGCTAATAAACTCTATGGCCTTGTAATTGGCAATCTTCGAATAAAAGTTCGTGAGGTAGCTAATGAAGTAGAGATGGTTGCCGCGTTTGCTTAATGGAGATCAAATGCGCGCTAGCATTAAGAATTCAGAGGAATGTTTGGCGTTTTCAACGTAATTCAAAGAATTGTTTTCGTCGATATGTCACAGTAGATGAAACTTGGATACATCATTATACTCCAGAAACAAGAATACAGTCAGAATAATGGATTTCTCCATGCGAACATGCTCCCAAAAAGGCAAAACACTTTTTCCGGCCAATATGGTCATGGCCACAGTTTTTTGGGATTCTAAAGGTGTAATCTTTATTAATTGTTTACAAAAAGGAAAAACGATAACTGGCCGGTATTATGCTGATTATGCTGACACGTTTTGATGCCGAACTTGAAAAACAACGACCGCATTTGATGAGGAAAAAAATGTTGTTCCATCACGAATTACTGCTATATCCGCCATATTCGCCAGATCTGGCTCCCAATGATATCTACTTATTTCCAAATTTAAAAAAAATGGCAGGTTGGAAAAAGATTTCAGGCAAATTAAGAGGTGATAACCGAGACAAATGCATAGTTTGAAGACATTCCGAAAGATTACTTTTTGGAAGGTTTAAAAAAACTGAAAACTCGCTGGGCTAAGTGTGTACAGTTGAAAGGGTGTTATGTTGAAAAATAAAATATAATTTTATCAGAAAAATAACGTTTTCATTAAAAAGTCACTCTTCCGTCAAACAGCCCTCGTATATATATAATATGTTATAGATTATTTTTAAATTGTACAGCAGTTGGTACAATATTTTTACTCGCCCTACACTGAACAGATTTTCAAGGCAATCCTGAGCAAACCTAGACGTTAATAGAAAAATGTAGCCCTTTTCATTTAAAAATAATTCCTGAATATTTAAAATGGATTGTGTGGATATTAAAATACCAGTTTGGGATGGTTTCTAGGCCCCATATTCGCCTACTTTAATCTCTCGCACGAGAAGCATACTTTCCTTTAAAACTCGATTTCTGTTTCATACGCGTCGTTGGCTAACATCGTGGCTAATTAATTTGTTAATTTTGGCATATTTAATATTTTTGAAATAGCTAGGAGCAAAATCTTCTTCGCTTAATTTGGGTGCCAGTTTAAAATTATATGTGCTTGAAAATCAACCAGCTCAGAGATGTGGTTTTTTTTTTTAATCTGGAAGAACTATAACTTTATTGGTCATTATCATGTTTATAATATTCTTAATTAGTCCCCGTCTATTTAAGAATATTAAAAATATGCTAATGACCAATGACCAGATTCGACCCAAAAAAAAAAAGTGTACCAAAATGTATATTTTTCCGAAATCATCAAAGGGATGGAGTATATAATGTTTAATGGTGGAATGACGACCTGCTACTATATTCCATATTTTCCACAAAGCCTGGTTGGAGGAACCCCTGGCGGATGTTACGCTAATCACTATTAGTCCTATATTTTCCGCTTTCAGAATTATTTCTGTTAAAATGTCAACGTATGATGACGCATTTGTGGAATTTCCTGTTAAATAATACGCCACTGATTGTTTTCAACGAGAACTTATACCACCTAACATAAATACTGGTCCCTGAGTTGCTACACCTGAATGACCTGGCTCATTTCCATAATATTCGTTCAATGAAGTATCATACATAGTTGATGGTGTGATAGCCATTTCGTCCATAATAATTACGCATTCTTTCACATAATCATTTTTAAAATTATCCACTTTGATTTGTAAAAATGAAAATACTTCATCTAAAAAACCTGCACCAAACGTTAACTTTTCCAATATTCTTCTCAATGTGCGCAGGGATGGAAGCGGAATTTTTTGATGAATCAACTCTTCATATCCATTATTTCCACATGAAAATTTTTATTGTAATGCTTTAGTCATAGTGGAATTTCACCATTTCATGAATCTCGAAGATTTTCGTTTCACTGCCTTTATTTGATCGCTATTTTAAACGGTACATAATAACATTCTGCTTCCATCAGTATTATTTTCTCGTCTTTAAAAATTACGTAATTGATTTATGTATTTCCTGTTTGATATCAGTAGCTTTTTGTACCATTATCCATACATCTTCAATTTTTCCTGTAAGTTTGTATAGTCCTTTTTCCCCGGAGAATCTAAAGATTCCATTGATTCATTGTTAGTATTCAACCCTGTTTGAACATGAATTTCGTGACTCTTTGAGGTGGTAGGCGAAGATAATTCAATCTCTTTATCAGGAATCAGTTGAGGTTTTTCTTTCGCAGTAATGTATCTTTCCTTGGGCGCTTTCCTGTTTGTGTGTGGCTTTGTAAAACTAAACAAAGTTGGAACAACATTCGCTTTCAGTTTTTTTGTTCAAACAAGAGTAGACTCTAGTTTTTTCCCACATGTCAGCTTCAAAATGGACCTACAATTGAAAAAAATGAATTTATTCTTTGTTCATAAACAATTTTGAATCCTGCAAAGTCACGAGTCACTCATTCACTGTTCACTTTTCAAATGCAAAGGTACACACATCCAAAGACATTTAACACTTGTTGATCTGCTCGTACCTACATGAAATTGTATGTTATGGTATGTTACATTGGTTCTGAAGAAGTTTTTTTTAAATCTCTTAAGTTACTTTTAGTCGAGTATGACTTCTGAAATATTTCCACCATTTGAATAGTACACGGGAATGATGATCAGGGTCCAATTTCGCTCGAGGACAGACGGATAATGCAATCTGATGGATTTTAGCACGAGCTGTCGTTTGGAATAAATATATTAATAGAAAAATAATCGGAGTGGACTCCACAAGCGTTTTTTATAATATCTATGTGCACCCCAAACAGTAGTTCTCGTTAAAGTCTATCACATTGCATCACCCGTTTGTTTTCGAGTGGGATTGGACCATGATCGTTATTCCCGTGTACTCTTCATTTATATTCTGTTTTACCTTAATTAAATTAAAAATAGATATAAGAATAATCATTTTTACCTCACATAGGACAGAACTATCATTTGGTTTCCATCCGTCTCGCTTCATTTTGATTGCCCAAGTTTTTTTTCTTGCAGAATTTCTCGGGAAATATTTCATAACGAAACCTTGATCCCCTCTGTTGGAACGTCCGAACTGCCTGGCATTTTGTTGAAATAACATTAGTTATAATTTACAATTTTGTTTTCTCAAGCGCAGTAAAGTAGAAGAAATATGCAGTAACATGAGCCGAAATCTACAGCATAAAACGTGATTTTTAGGTATAACATAATCAATTATATTATAATTAATGTAAATAATAAATTAATTACCTCTTTGATAATTGATCTGTAGAACATACAATTTGTAGAACAAAGCATTCCTAACCCTGCTTTCATCATATAATCGTTAATACTTACTTTATTCAAAATATAAATCACTTCTAGTTTAGCAAGTATAACACAATTGAGTACAGGTCTATTCTTAACAATATTACATACTATTCAAATTTAAAATTACCATAAAGTCAACCTTTTACATAAAATAACCAAGATGGCATTTTGTTGAAATCTAATAATAACACTGGATATAATTTACAATATTTTTTTTCTCTGAAATTGGAGTGAAGTAGAAGAAATAGGCAGTAACATGAAAAATCGACAGCATAAAACGTGATTTTTAGGTATAATCTCTTTGATAATCAATTTGTAGAAAATGCACAAAGCATTCCTAATCCAACTTTCATCTTATAAACGTTAATACTTATTTTATTCAAACTATAAATCACTTCTAGTTTAACTAGTATAACACAATTGGGTAAAAGTCTATTCTTAACAATATTACACACTATTCAAACTTAAAATCACCTTGAAGTCAACCTTTTACATAAAATAACCAAGATTGCACAAGGATCGCATGAAAACTACCAGAAATCTGGCCTGAAAATGGCGATTTATACCGCGTGAGTCTAACAACCAATGGTAAATTATACATCGTATGTCCACACTGTCTTTATAGAGTCACTGTAATATTCAACATTTGGTTTTAACCTTATTTTCATAGTTTATTTATATTATGGACTGAATTTGACATTTAAACATGACATGAAGTACTTATTAGCAAACAATTTTGATTACAGTAATTATTCATAGTAACCACCGTCGAAGTAACACATGTGCGCAGTTTGTTCAAAGTAGCAGCAGCATATCCAAATATATTAATTTGAAATCCAAATTAAACAAATGTGAAATGAGTTGTATCAACTTATATAGACAACTTTTAATAGAAAATACATACTTTTTTATATATAAAAAAGTTATAAAAATAGTATAAAAAACTCGTGAATAAGTCAATATTCAAGTCAATATAAGTCAATATATTATCAATTGATAATATTTTTACAAATCTAAGAATTGACTATAAAGTTAAAATCCTAAAGACGCATATATCTGATCATTACGGTCAAAGAATCTCATTTACGACCAACAATGTATCCGGCAAACTTAATAACCATTCCTATTACTACACGCGTAAGATATCTGAACCTAATCTGAATGATTTCAAAGCAAAACTTTTAGACCAGGACTGGGCATCTGTATACAACACGTCCGATCTCAATGCAAAATGGAAGACATTCTTAAATATTTTTCTATCACACTATAATGAATACTTTCCCAAATGTAAAATTAAATTAAAATTGAGGAGGAGTAGTGTATATTCGAATCCGGACCTGGAAGCTATAAAAAATGAGCTAGATATTTTAGATACTATCTCTAAGGTTGATGTTACCTATCTTGGACAATACAAACAGGTGAAGCGGAAGTATAACCAGCAACTAAAATTATGTAAAAGTTTGTATTACGAAAACAAAATTGAAAACGCCAAAAATGTTACAAAAACAACATGGGAAATTATCAAAACTTTGAAACCATCGAAACAGGAAACCCAACAAAATTGGACTGCAGACGACGCCACCAATTTTAACGAGTATTATATTGATTTAACAAAATCACCGGTAAATAACTTGCGCGGTAGCTCCAAAAATCTCAATCTAATTAATGATAATCCTTTTTCAATATATCTATTCCCTCCTACTGAGCAGGGGTCATTAAGCATTACAACTAACGTAAAAAATAAAAAGTCCGTAGGTATCGATGAGATATCAATGACTGTCATAAAAAAATGTATAACGGAAATCATAAATCCTCTGTGCCATATTTTAAAAGAATCATTTGAGGTTGGCATCTTTCCAAACCAAATGAAACATGCAATTATAAAACCTATTTTCAAGTCCGGCGATCCGTCAAAAACTGAAAAGTATAGGCCCATATCTTTATTGACAAATTTTCGAAACAGCCATAATAAATCGTATTATGGGCTTTTTAACTGCAAATAACACAATCCGCAAAACTCAGCATGGTTTCACAAAGGGTAAATCTATTGATACGGCAACTTTTGATTTTGTTAACAAACTAACTATTGCGTTGAATGACGGGGAGCTCCCACTAGCGATATTCCTGGATTTATATAAGGCTTTCGACTGCCTAGATCACGAAATCTTATTAAATAAACTATATAGATACGGAATAAGAGGACGCTGCTATGATCTAATACATTCTTATATTACTGGCAGAAGGCAAAAAGTTGTTTTGTGCAATGGCCTAAAAAATGTGGAATCACAATTTCTGGTATCAAATAGAGGAATCCCGCAAGGCAGCATAGCTGGCCCACTGCTGTTTGTAATATATTTAAACGATTTGGCTGACTCGATAAACAGTCCAGAAAAACATATAATTAATTATGCAGATGATACCACTTTATTAGTATCAAATAAAAGGTACGATTCGGTTGTAAATGAAGCCGGAAAAATCTTCACAGAAGTGAACTCCTGGCTTCTTGATAACAAATTATTCTTAAACAAAACAAAAACAAATTGTATCCTATTTAAAACCAGACAAAATAAATTGGAAATACCCGCAACAGTAACTTTGAGCGGCACTGCATATGTGTTTAAACAGGAAGCCAAATTTCTAGGTATCACTTTGGATGGAAACCTAAACTGGATGCGTCACATAGATTCAATACTTAAGAAATTGACAACTACCATATATTCCATGCGGGTAATGAAAAGTTATGTTCAACTTCTGTTAGCTGAACTTTTGCCACTTCTGATATTGTTAACCCAATTCAGATATTGTTAGGCCGGCGAATTACCTTTAGCTTAATTCTGATTATTTTTAATCCATAAAAACAGTTTCAATACTAATTCTGCTGTATTATACTTATAATAGGTAATTATTTGTATTGTCAAGTTGTCGATTAATATACAATGGGATCTACATCAATGAAACTTATTTATTTAATACAAACTAATGATACAAAAATATAAAAGGTTATATAATCGTATAATAAAATATGGCAATCGCTCTCTTCTTTTGCTCCTTCCAACGACCGTCATTCTGTAACAATTAGAAGAGTGATCGTGAGTTTACAACTCAGTGAGATAATTGTATTGGTTGACCCGAGTATTAATTGGTCAACCCGATATCCTTGATTAATTACGGTGAAACAATTATCTTTGGTAAATTGTTTATCGATAGGTCAACCTCAACTCTCCACAACAATACAATGACTCACCATACTTGTTGACCCGAGTTCAACTCTCCACAACTAGACAATGATTCACCATACTTGTTGACCCGAGTCCAACTCTCCACAACCATACAATGGCTCACTATACTTGTTGACCCGAGCTCAACTCTCCACAACTATACAATGACTCACTATACTTGTTGACCCAAGTTCAACTCTACACAACCATACAATGACTCAGTATATTTGCTGACACCGAGTAATAATTGGTCAACCCAACATCCTTGTTATCTTCTGAGACAATGGAACAACGATGGGTCAACCTCAACTCAACTCAACCACACAACCACTCACCTTCAATTTATCCATACGGACACTAAACAATAAAACTTTACTGAAACTATTCTATTAATTCGTCACGACTGCTCCGCCTGGTAAAACTCATTTAATGCGCTGCAAATGCGTCTGTTCTCTTCGAAAGGGTCTAAGAGAGGCAACTTGGCCTTGAATTTATAAACAACTGCGTCATCGGCCCGCTCGTATACGCCCGAACGAAAATATTATGATTTACCATTTTAACAAATTGGGTGATATAACATTCGGCCTTCCTGACCTTTCAGAACGTCCTCGTTCAGACACAGTTAAACTTATACATCTTCACTGGTGACAAAGTTAAACTTCTTCATTTTCACTGGTGCTTGTATCTCTGGTAGCAAACAAAATTAAATATTTGGTGAAACCGTCCACCACTGCCAGAATATCATTCTTTCCACTGCTTGGGTTGAATGAGCCCAAGTGATCCATATGTATGGTGTGGAAAGGAACGGAAACTTTATCTATATGATGCAACATACCTTCCTGCTTTCCTTTAGGTATTTTAAAATACAGACATCGCGCACACGATGCTATGTATTTCACAATATACTTGCGCATTTCTGGGAACCAGTATACTTCAAGTATTTTCTGCATAGTTTTATCCGTAGAAAAATGTCCTAAATTATCGTGATTACACCTTACAATTTCCCTTCGCATACTTCTCGAGACAACCCAAAGTTGTTTACCATCCACAACTTTATAAAGACGATCGTCAGCCATCTTATATTCCTTGTGGATTTTTCTTTCGTAATCATTTTTAAAACGTTTGTTATTACTTGTAGTTTTCGGTTTGTTAACTTACAAGCTAACATCCAATTGGCGACTTCTATTTGGTGTTCTTCACAAACACTTTGTTCGCCAATAGAGTTTCTACTTAGCTTATCTACATGTGCCACATCTTTGCAGGACGATGAATTACTTCATCTTCTTGTAGTTTATATGTACGGCTTACTTCGAATTCGATGTTGTTCTTCCTTTGCGTGCGGTTTACCTCTTTTCCTAATGGGTCCTCTCTTATAGTTGCTATCACCAGGTAGTGGTCTGATCCTATTTCTGGTCCTCTTCTTACTCTTGCATCCGTTATTTTGCTCATATTGTTTTCTTCCACTCAAATATAAACAATTATCGATTTCCCGTTTCTACTCGGCATTTATCTAGTGTAACAGTGTATTTCCTTATGTTGAAAGAATGTATTTGTGTTTGTATTTGTTAGCTTTTGTTAGTTCTTCCCAGAATGTCTCCTTAATTTCTTCCTTTTCACCTTCATTTGGACCGTGTATTGCTATTATCGTCCTGATTTGTTTTGTAAGTTCGTCTTTTAGTTCTATTGTTAACGTTCTTTCTGATCATACCTTCCATTCCTGTATTTGTTCTGCACTCCATTGCCATGCTTGTGATTTGTGCAGCAACATCTTAAGATGTTTGGCAATCCTTGAATCATTTTTCACAAACCGTCTGAAAAATCCAGTAAATCCCGGAAATTGTCGTTCATTGTAAACTGTACTACATTGTACATTGTTGTCGGTGTTGCAAACATTCTTATTGTCTTTGTCTTATTTGTACCGGGTCTTACACCTTCTTCAGATATTTCATATCCTAGGTAGGTGACAGCAGTTTGTATAAAATAGCGTTTTCAGGGATTTAAAGTTAATTCATTCTGAAGTAATGTTTTAAACACTTGTTCCAGGTTTTTCCAATCCTTGTTCATATGCCTTGCCAGGACATAAAATGTTGTCGAGGCAAGTAATTGCGACTGTGCCCCGAAGTGGTCCCAACACTCGATTAACTAATCTTTGAAATACGCTTGGCGCATTACAAAAGCCAAATGGCGTACGATTAAATTCGTATTTGCCATTACAAATTTTTACAAAAGTAGTTTTCTTATTTTGCCTCCATTTCCACTTCTACTTGATAATATTCAGAAAATAAATCCAAACTAGTGTAGTTTTTATAAACTTTTAATTGATCGATTTGATCGTCTATAATATATCAATAAGTTTTCTATAATGTATACATAAACGCTTGTCCCTGTTTGGTTTATTAACTAAGATCACTGAATATGAGTAGGGAGAATTTGAATCTCGAATGATTCCAGTTTCTTAAATTTCAGAGATCATACCTCTTACCAATTCTCTTTCCACGTGAGCCATCTTGTATGGACGATAAAATATTGACTTATTTTCAATTAACGTAATTGGCATTTTAGTATTTCCTTTGCAAACTATCTCTGCAAAGAATGTAGCGAAGCATTTTCTATATTTATTAAATTATTCTAGTCGTTATTTATCTTCATTAGCAGCAAGACTGACATCTAGTATTTCATCAACTTCTTTCAACGGCGTCTGATTTTCCTCTAAAAGATTGAAATTTTCTTCACACTCCAAACAAGTGTGACCTCTGGCGACTATCTTTCCACCTTTAATGAGAAGGTCATGTTTGGAAATATTGCTCACACTTCAGAACTTTGCACTTCAAAGTATTATCGATGTGAAGAGCACATCTTGGAACCTGATGTTTTAAAAACGTTAACTTATTAGCAGTTTTTATAAATGACTGGTGAGTAACGCACTGATCTATTTCGATTTCCAGTTTTTTTTTTTTTTTTCGATGTTTTTCTTTATTTGTTGCAATAAAGGTCACAAGTCATGTCATATTACAACAAATAAAAGGCGGGGGGTACTTCGTCCTCTTCTTCGTATCAGATGATCTGCTGGTCTCTGTACTAATGGTATGAGGGCGGTGATGCTTAGGATTCCAGGAGGATTTTTTCCTTTAATTGTTTCTTGAAGGTTGCTAGATTTAGGGCTTTGATTGGGTCATCTAACTGGTTGTATTGTTGTATTGCGATGCTTGTTATTCCTAGTTTGTGTTGTTGTTGCTTACAGGTGTAGGTTCTTATGTGCTGATTGTTTCTTGTATCGTGTGTATGTATCTCGTTGTTCGTTTTTAGAATGATGCTGCTGTATGTTTCTTCATGTTTTATTTTGTGTATTTGGAGTATATTGTTAAACCTTATGAGCTGTTTTATGTTTAGTTCGTTCTGAAGTTTGTGAACCGAAATCAATAAACTAGTCGAAGCATTTATTTATTTTACACTGTGTTAATCAATGATGGATCAAACTAAATAAATTAAATATATTTAACCGCACTTGTTCTTAATATTGCACATGTTTATAGATTTCACTTATTTATAGAAATTCTCCTTTACAATTGTTTCGCCGTCTTTTCTTAAACATTTGGCTGTGTTAGTAATGCCTATAATTTCGCTTATCACAGGCAATATTTAATTGTCTGGGTCTGGTTATTCGATACTTTATTTATTTTATTACGCCGTTCACAATAAATAATAACTGAAACACTTTATAACACAGACACAAAACCATTTTATAGTATTACTGTATCATATTTGTTCGCTGAATGTAAATATACCACCACAACTATCATTTGGTATCAATCATTTACATGTACTATGTACTAGTATAAAAATGTAAGTAATACATATTTACTCCTCGGCCGAACAGTCGAGTAAATGCTTTGCATTTATATCATGAAGTTATTTTATTAACTTTGAAAGAATTAAACAAATTGTACAATAAGCACTATCAATTCAACACCCATTAAAATATTATGTTATATTCCTACACAAACAAAACTAATGAGTGATCGTATAGAGACGAAGAGAGAACGAATGCCATTAATCTTGATATGTTTTTTTTTTTTTTTTTATAATTTTTATTTTTTTTTATTTTTAGAACAATCTTCCCATTGTTCATTAGGTACAGCACTTGGGAGCAATCCCACTTCTGATATTGTTAGCTGAACTTTTGCCACTTCTGATATTGTTAACCCAATTCAGATATTGTTAGGCCGGCGAATTACCTTTAGCTTAATTCTGATTATTTTTAATCCAAAAAAACAGTTTCAATACTAATTCTGCTGTATTATACTTATAATAGGTAATTATTTGTATTGTCAAGTTGTCGATTAATAAACAATGGGATCTACATCAATGAAACTTATTTATTTAATACAAACTAATGATACAAAAATATAAAAGGTTATATAATCGTATAATAAAATATGGCAATCGCTCTCTTCTTTTGCTCCTTCCAACGACCGTCATTCTGTAACAATTAGAAGAGTGATCGTGAGTTTACAACTCAGTGAGATAATTGTATTGGTTGACCCGAGTATTAATTGGTCAACCCGATATCCTTGATTAATTACGGTGAAACAATTATCTTTGGTAAATTGTTTATCGATAGGTCAACCTCAACTCTCCACAACAATACAATGACTCACCATACTTGTTGACCCGAGTTCAACTCTCCACAACTAGACAATGATTCACCATACTTGTTGACCCGAGTCCAACTCTCCACAACCATACAATGGCTCACTATACTTGTTGACCCGAGCTCAACTCTCCACAACTATACAATGACTCACTATACTTGTTGACCCAAGTTCAACTCTACACAACCATACAATGACTCAGTATATTTGCTGACACCGAGTAATAATTGGTCAACCCAACATCCTTGTTATCTTCTGAGACAATGGAACAACGATGGGTCAACCTCAACTCAACTCAACCACACAACCACTCACCTTCAATTTATCCATACGGACACTAAACAATAAAACTTTACTGAAACTATTCTATTAATTCGTCACGACTGCTCCGCCTGGTAAAACTCATTTAATGCGCTGCAAATGCGTCTGTTCTCTTCGAAAGGGTCTAAGAGAGGCAACTTGGCCTTGAATTTATAAACAACTGCGTCATCGGCCCGCTCGTATACGCCCGAACGAAAATATTATGATTTACCATTTTAACAAATTGGGTGATATAACACTTCACACTTTGAAAATCATTTACTATGCTAATTTTTATTCCATTATGCGCTATGGGATTATACTTTGGGGCCACTCCTCTTACGCAGATCATATTTTTAAAGCGCAAAAGGAGACAATGAGATTAGTGAATAATTTAAAATATAGGGAAAGCTGTAGAGGTGTCTTCAGGAGGAACCAAATATTAACATTCCCAGCAATTCACATACGCGAAAGCCTGATATTTAATTTCAAACACCGCCATTATTTTGAAAAATCTATCACACGACATGACTATAACACTCGGAATGTTAATGCATCATTTAAGTACCCTAAACATAAGCTTGTGATGTATGAGATGGGCCCATATTATGCATGTATTAAATTGTTTAATGTTCTGCCATTGTATTATCGACAAATGACATCATATAGAATGTTTGCAAGCGGAATTAAAGATATACTTCTCAATATGGAGCCGTACAGTGTAGATGAATACATGGCAGCGATGTCGCAATACTGATATTGTGTTTATTTATTTTATAGCCCTGTGATATTATATATTGTGTTGGTCATGATTGTATTAATGTATTGTATGCCTTGCATGATATGACCTTTAATTTTATGACGTTTCTCTTACTTCCACTGTGACTTTGTATTTTTTGTATGTTACTACAGTGCCTTTAAGAAATAAATGGAATTATTATTATTATTATAATTGTAGCACTCGTCTGTTAAAACATTCGTCGCTTGGCGGCTCATGTTTTAATTTTGAACTTTGCTGTAACCAATGACTTATTTTACTTGTTGTTTAATATACTATTATCTACTCTTTACTTCATGTTAAAATGCAATTATATGTTTAGACAATAAAAAATACTACCTTGTAACGGGTCAATTATGAATCCGGTCAGTTAAGACGAATTCTGTTTTAATTTTTATTTTCGCGCACGGACCGTCACCGTAGGCAATCGGTACGCACACGTTTTTTTTTATTAAAAACGTCGATGCGCTTCCGACATGCGTATAATTGTGATTCAGTCACGAGGTGCTGAGATCACGCAGAACATAGCTGAATCTCTCCGAGTGTGGAAGTGTCAGGAGGTACACGTTTTCTTTGGGCTTATCACCAACTGGTTTCCGGGATTTCAATGTGTACTCCATTAACCGTTCTGTAAGGGATTGATGACATCGGCACAAGGAAGAGCAGCAAGAATATGCTATACACGCTCAAAACACCAGAGTAAGTCATTAGAACCCTAGTATTTATGTAAAGACACATGTCCGGCCATTATTAATAAGGCCATGTGCTCTACAGGCGTTTTTTGGGGGTAGCGACTGAAACCACCCAGCAAGTCAGGTTCTTGGCTAGGGGCGACGACCACCCTGCCAGAGTTATCTGAAGACCGCAGCTAGTGGCGGCATCCAGTTTCGACAGCCACGTGGTGGATGAACAAGCCAGATCCATAATTTTCTTTTATTGTCTTTAATTTTTTTTATATATACGAGGGCTGTTTTACGGAAGAGTGACTTTTCAAAGGTTGGTAACACTTTCGTTATAATGATTATGTTGCTAGCTCCTGAGGTCTTTCGGAGGTCTACTGTCAAAATTTGGCACCAATCTGACAGATAGATTATGTTTTATACTTATTTGAAGGAAACTGTTTTCGTTGTTTTGTAAATATGTAAAAAAAAAAAATTCGAGTGTTGATTAAACATTATTTTCTACGTGAAAAAACAATTAAAGAAACCGAGGAAAAGTTACGTAAATATTATCCAGAATCTGCTCCGTCCCATGGAATGATTTGTAAGTGGTTTCTGCTTTTAAAAGTGGCCATATGAGCACGGTTGATGCAGATCGTCCGAAACCATCATTTACTGTGACTACTCCAGAAATGGTTAATAAACTCTATGGCCTTGTAATTGGCAATCGTCGAATAAAAGTTTGTGAGATAGCTAATGAAGTAAACATCTCAACCGAACGGGTATACAATATTTTGCATGAACATTTCAATAAGAAAAAGCTATCCGCGAGATGGTTGCCGCGTTTGCTTAATGGTGATCAAATGCGCGTTCGCATTAAGAATTCAAAAGAATGTTTGGCCGTTTTCAACGTAACTCAAAGGATTTTTTTCGTCGATATGTCGCAGTAGATGAAACTTGGATACATCATTATACTCCAGAAACAAGAATACAGTCTAAATACTGGATTTCTCCATGCGAATATGCTCCCAAAAAGGCAAACACACTTTTTTCGACCAATAAGGTCATGGCCACAGTGTTTTGGGATTCTAAAGGTGTAATCTTTATTAATTGTTTACAAAAAGGAAAAACCATAACTGGCCAGTATTATGCTGATTATGCAGACATGTATTGATGCCGAACTTGAAAAACAACGACCGCATTTGATGAAGAAAAAAAGTGTTGTTCCATCACGATAATGCGCCCTCTCATTCGTCTGCAATTGCTACAACTAAATTGACTGAATTGCATTACGAATTACTGCTTTATCCGCCTTATTCGCCAGATCTGGCTCCCAGTGATTTCTTCTTATTTCCAAATTTAAAAAAAATGGCTGTGTGGAAAAATATTTCAGGCAAATGAAGAGGAGATAACCGACACAAATGCATATTTTGAAGACTTTCCGAAAGATTACTTTTTGGAAGGTTTAAAAAAATTGTAAACTCGCCGGGCTAAGTGTGTACACTTGAAAGGGTGTTATGTTGACAAATAAAATATATTTTGAACAGAAAAATAACGTTTTCATTAAAAAGTCACTCTTCCGTCAAACAGCCCTCGTATATCATTTTCCTTTGTGTAACTTTGCGTTGCGTGTTTCGTGCCGAACGTGTTTTGCGCTTTTGTAAGAAAAAGGTGGCTCCGATTGTACTTCGCATCGCGCGATACGCGTACGCGGGATTCGGCCGAATCCAGTGAATGCGGCGCGGTAGATCTGCGAGAGAAGGTATTTTTTTCCAGGGAGCGCAGACACGGTGTCCCATCTTTTGTGTAAATAAACGCAGATATTTTACACCACAAAATTCACGCCTGTTATTTTTTTGTTCCCCCACGTTTTCTCAATCGGGCATTCTTTTCAGTTTAACTTCCTATTCTCATTGCGAGATTTAAATCTGGTGGTGTGGGCGCTAGATGGTCAGCCGTTGCGACAGTTCGTAATTTCTGAACTTCGCTGACTGTCTGCCGTCAACCCACGCAGATAGGGTGGAGCCCCCCTTTGTGACGAAGTAGTGGCGAGGTTAAAATTACGTGAAGCATTTTTTTAACCCGACACCGACAGCCTAGTCCTCGTCGCTGCTTCGAAGGGACCCTCCGCTCGCTCCGCGGCCTAACGCGCTGATAGCCCTTCAGGCACGTCACAACCTCTATTCCATAAATAATGAGCCATTTATCTATTTAATTTATTGACACTTGGTAATTTTTATTTATTTTTTTATATTCCTAATATACACCAAATTCTTAATAATATGCGCCATGGAAGTCAAAATATTTGACAGTTTAATCTGTCAAAAGCAACAATTAAAATTCGAATTTTTAAGCGAAAGTGTTTTAAAGCCGGAAGTTTCAAACGATGAGAAGACCAAATTTAATCAACAAGAAACGAAAAAGAAATGTTTAGCTTTTACTGAAACATCAGAAAAATTGATGGCCGAAATAGGGAGCGGTGATTTTGACAATTGAATAATTTACCAATAGCCCCAATTTGAATGTTCTCGATCTTGTTTTTTTTTCGTCTATTCAACCATTTCAACACCAGCATTCACCGCCCAATGTGGACGAATTAATAAGAGTTGTCGAAGAATCATTCGAAGCGCAGACTAGACATACATTAGAAAATGTGTTTTATAAGTTTACAAACAGTTAAGAAATCGATTATAGATTGTGGCGGTAACAATAATTATAAGCTTGAACATATTAGCAAGGCAAAGCTTCGTATGGAAAATCGCTTGCCTACTATTCGTTTATACTAACATTTTTTCTAAGTTATTTTGAAAAAATGTATAGTACTTATTAGAAACGAAAATGGCTCACTTATTTTGTGAAAAATAAACATCGGAAATGGCTCACATATTATGGAAAAAATAAAAATCGGTAATGGCTCACTTATTATGGAACAGAGGTAGTACTTGTTTGTTTCTTTCATGCTGCGACTTCTATGCCAACATCTATCGCTGTATTAGTTTCTGACGTTTATAATTATTTTATACTTTTTCAAAGAATGACATTCATTTAGCAGTCAACATAGTAAAACTTGAATAAAATTTTATATTATATACGACCATTGTCTTTTCGAGTGACATCAACGTTTCGGCTAACGCCTCGAGGTTAAATGCACTCTCTAAGATACGGTTCAATTTTATCGTCTTCTATAATAAATTTATAGATTATTAAATACAATTTAAGCAGATTCATACATTTCGCACGCGACGCAATGCTACGTTGTGACAATGTTATCTCTGTGGGCCTTTTAAACGCGCATTGAACGCAGTTAAAAATGCCCAAAGCCATAGCATTGTCACACTGTAGCGTTGCGTTCCGTAAGAAATCTATGAATCAGCATATACGCTTTACGATTTACGAATTGATTTGACATTTGTGACAAACGGCAGAACACATTTAATATCTTATATGTATATGTTAAGTATGCAACCCAATTAGCAGAAAATGCTACCCTGGTCTAATATTTCAAGTAGGTAAGGCAAACATTTTTTTTTTATTGGTTATGCACTATTTGTATTTATTATAATATGTAGGTAATCAAAATTGCAAGTGCGAGATGTACCTACAATAATAGACTAATTTAGTGACGATTTCAGCTTACCTTTTACCGATTTCTACATCATACATATGTACGTATGTATATGTAGTGTAATGTAATTTTATATGTTTTGTTAATTTGCCGTTTTGTGAACGGTTCTTTTTTTAATATGTATTTTTTAATTATATTATGTAATGACAATTGTAAGGCTGCAAAGCCATTAACATGAAATAAATTGAAGAAAAAAAATTACCTTACTGACGATTTCAGAAACATGTATTTTATTTGCAATTTAACATGTATCACGAAATGAACATGAACATGCATCACTCACAATTAGCAGTTTTATAATCGTATCTACTGACTATTCAAAATTCGTCTGAAATTTTGTGTACGTTTTGAATTGTTAAAACGTTGATTATACCATGAAAATATCATAAAATTATAGAAATAAACTGTTTGAAGTTTTGGGGTTCGAAATATTCAACAAAAATCTCTAAATATATTAAAATATTTTGGAACAAAAGTGAACAAATCAGGTTTTGGAACTAAATCCGAGCGATCAACAATTACTTAGATAAAGGAAGCCCTTGGGATGTTGGAAGTATGTCTGCTAGGGTACAAGACGACTGTTAAAATCTAGTGGCAGCAAATACAGGCCTGTATTTTGCAAGGACGCATATCCAAGTCCTTCTTCAAAATAAAATTTGTTGGCCGGTTTTATTGCACTGACAGTCATATCCGCCCCTTATCTGAATAATTGTTGATCGCCCGGTATATCAAATATATTTACAAAGCCCGAAGAAAGTTTTTTTTTTTAGATGTTTCGATGATGTTGCTGTTTTTCGATAATTACAAATGTTATATTAACATTAGGTTCTTTAGATTTTCTGATATTCTCAGTGAATATTTAGAATGTTTAAGATCTAGATCTAGAATAATTACTATTTCCTTCTATGATTTCCATGGACTTTTATGAACTCACAGATGTTTTTCAGAATTATTGTGGACTATTGTGGAATAAAAAATGTAATATTATATTAAGATTTAAGAAGGAGCTGCTGGGCAAAGAAAATAGTATCGAAGAAAAGGTCGAAGAACAACAAACGAATCAGCAGAAGAAAGTAAGAAAACAAAACCAAAAAGAAGAAGAAATAACGGAAGGAAAAATAACACCGAAAGAAATAAACAAACCACCGGGAATAGAGAACATCAAAAACGAACAACTAAAATACATGGGAAATGAGGGAACTGAGCAACTAACAAGACTATTAAACGAAGTTTGGAAGACAGAAAAAATACCCAAAGACTGGCAAACACCAGCGATAATAACGATATTGAATAAAGAAATAAAAAGGAATGTAGTAACTACAGAGGAATTTCCCTATTATGTGCGACAGAAAATATATTCCAGGACATACTGGAAAAAAGAATAAGACAAAAACTAGAAGGGAAACTGGATCCATCGCAGAGCGGATTCAGAAGAGAACATTGCGCAATACATCACGTATTCACAATCAGGAACTTAATAAATGAACTAAGAGAGCACCAGAAACAAATATACATAGAATGCATAGATCTAGAAAAATACATATATACCAAAACAGAGAACTGTATAAGAATGGGTAACATGAAGTTCAAGAATTTCACAACGAGCAACGGTCTAAGACAAGGAGGGACGTTAAGCCCATGCCTATTCATAATAGCTATAGATGCGGTAATGAAAAATATAAAAGAGAAAACAAAAAAAACACACAGTATACAGGAACCTTAAAGCAATGGAAATCACTGAGTGTATATTTGTAGACGATGTAGCATTAATAGCGAAAAACATTAAGGACCTAAAAGCAAAAAGATATGGAGCGAAGAACTTGCAAAAGCGGAACTCAAAATCAACACAGAAAAAAAACAAAATAATGAAAATAGGGGGAGGAAAAGAAACAGAAGAAATAACAATAAGCAACACTAAAGTAGAACAAACCGTACAAATTAAATACCTAGGGTAAATAATAGACAGCACAGAGGATCTCGAAGTGGAAATAAACAATAGACTGCAAGCAGCAACAAGAACTTTCCAGACAATCCACAAGATTATACTAAACAACAAGAATATATCGAGAAAAACTAACAATATACAAAGTAATACCATTATTATTATATTCATAATATATTATAATCAATGGTAATACTAATACCAGCACTAATATATGAATGCGAAACGTGGACGCTAAACAGGAGACAAAAAAATAAGATACAGACACTAGAAATTAAGTATCTTAGGAAAGTATACGGAGTAACCAGAAAAGACAGAATCAGAAACGTAGACATAAGAAGAGAACTAGAAATAACAGAACTAAACAAAATAATAGAAGACAGACAGCTGCAATGGTTGGAACACCTACACAGAAGAAAAGACACCAATCAAACAAAAATCATATGGCAAACAAAAACAACTGGAAAAAGAAAAGTGGGAAGACCGAAAAAAGAGTGGGACAAATATGTGGACAATATTATGGAAAGAAGAGGAATATCTAACACCAAGACAGAATCAGAAACGTAGACATAAGAAGAGAACTAGAAATAACAGAACTAAACAAAATAATAGAAGACACACAGCTGCAATGGTTGGAACACCTACACAGAAGAAAAGACACCAATCAAACAAAAATCATATGGCAAACAAAAATTACTGGAAAAAGAAAAGTGGGAAGACCGAAAAAAAGTGGGACAAATATGTCGACAATATTATGGAAAGAAGAGGAATATCTAACACCCAAATGAAGAAAAGCACAGGAAACAAGAAGATCCGGAACCTACTAGTAAAAGAAAATACAAGAAATTGAAAAACTACAATATTTTACACCCGAAAGGGTAGAAGAATTATGACTATAATAATAATAAAAATAATAAAAATTAAGATTTTCTGTTTTTCTCTTACCTTCAAACTATTTTATGTACTTGGATGTCTCCGAAAAATTTTAAAAATCACAAATTATAGGCCTTCCACTAATACAGTTTTGAACTTTTATCCAAAGGTACCTGCAATGAGAATAAAATGGGCGCTATTTACTTACCTACTTGTAGGAATATCTATCTGGTACAACTTTCAACTTTGGATTCAAATTATATACTTTTATAAAAAAGAAAAAAAGGTGTCTCTAAATTACGAGGACATGGCTTAACCACAGATTACTGGGATAAAAAAAAGACGATTTAACAAAATCTATATATCTATATATAAATGCGCTTGGTTTAGTCAGTATTTAGCTTCCAAGTTAATTAAACAAAAAACAAAATTTGCTTATAACTCTATACGGGTATAATTCATATTTTGACATAATATTGTTATTATCAGTAGACCGGTTGTGTACAAAACAAGGGTGGCCCAATATTAATACATTCATATTTTTTAATGACAAAGAAAATAACTTAAAAAAAGAATCAAATCGGATGCAGGCATTCATTATTAAGTTTTTTTGTATCTTTATAGTTTTATATATCTGTTACAGATTCGGCACAAAAAAATAAAATATGAGTGACTGCCCTACACTCGTTTGGAAACAGATGTAATCTAGTTGCCGAGTTGATTATGGTTTATTCAGGAAAATAGAGCTGAACATATACTTTTTAACCAGAAAGTTCTATTCACTGATGGTTTGTTTCCAAACGAGTGTAGCGCAGTTACTCATATTTTATTTTTGTGTGTGGAAACTGTAACAGATATCAAAAACTATAAAGATGCAAAAAACTTAATAATGAATGCCTGTGTCGGATTTGATTTTTTTTAAATTTATTTGCTTTGTCATTAAAACATATAAATGTATTAATGTTGGGCCTCACTTGTTTTATACACAACCGGTCTACTGATAATAACAATATTATGTCAAAATATGAGTTATACCCCTATAAAGTGTCATACCAAACAACATCCTAATCAATGTAAACGTTCTCTTTTTATAAGAAAATTTAGTTTCTTTTAAACAACTTTGAAGCTGAATACTGGCTAAACCAAACGCATATATACAGGGTCCTGCAACAGTGCGTCGGGCTCTGCTTAGTTAATTAGTTAAAAAGTTATTAGTTTAAAAATATTTATGCTGTAAAATTATTTTCAAATATACAGGGCGTCCCAATTTTGCGGAATAACAAAAACAAACATTTTCTTTAAATAGAACACCCTGTATTTATTCAAGATTTCTAATGACATTTTTCAACCTCTACATTGTTGTCTATTTAGTTTTGGATTATGTTACAGTGTTGCCAATTTACATTTTTTTTTCTCCTAATATCATGCATAAGCAGACTAACTTAAAAAAAATTGTAGCGACCTCGTTTTTTGAAGGTAAGAATAAGTTTTGGCAATATTTTTAGTGTGGTTAATAAGCAACATGTTGGTAATGAGCAACTTGAATTTAGTAATACAGGGTGTCCAGAAAAAAATGCCAAACTTTGCAAATTTCAGAGCGGTATAACTAAGGTGACCAGATCCTAACGATACAAAAGCGGGACAGCGTGGTGGGCCCAGGGGGGGGATTTTTAAATTAATTAACAAAGAACAAAAAAAAGGCAAAATATACAGGGAGTCTCCTAAGAAACGCCACTGGCCAATTACTCCATAACCCCATAACTATTTATTGCAAAAAAATTAGGGCTCTTTGTAGACATGTAAAGCCATTTAGTTTTGTTTTCGTTTTATTGAAATCAGCCAATAAATAAAGAAGTTATCGCTAGCGGCGTTTTTTAGCAGACGCCCTGTATAATATTATATTACTTTTTTTTTTAACAAGCTGAAATATAATGTCATATTTACAAATATAATAAATACGAGGCATGTTTTTAAAGTGCCGTTTTGAATTTTGGCCGCTGCAGCGCTGCTACCAAATACAGATATTGGCGAAATATATAAGCTGATAACTTCAAAATAGCGAATAAAAGATCATCCCAAAAAAAACCCAAATCTTTCAAAAGTCGGGACATTTTTGAAACGTCGCGGGACGCGGGACAAATTTCTAAAAATCGGGACTGTCCCGCCAAAATCGGGACGTCTGGTCACCTTAGGTATAACCCTTTCTTTTTAAACGGAATGTCCCATATTTTATGTCATTATTTGGTAGGTCTTTTTCTGCTCTTTAATTTGATGGTGCATATCTTAAGTCTTAAATTGAAATATTTATTTATAAAGTCCGTCCGACGAATATACAAGCTCTAGCTCGTAAAACTTCTAGAAAGTCGCTTGAGCTGCGAAGTGGCCATTCTGCTGAAGACCAGTCTGCTGAAATATGCACTTCGTGGTTTTTCGTGGAAAATGTAAAGAAAGGCGAGTATAAATTTTAAGACATGTATGTCATACAGGAGCTTAATTATTATAATCTATCATTTTAGTAATGTGCATTCAAACATGTTGATGGACATGGAGGACAGAGGTTGTGGGCGACGTATTCCAATAAAAATGAGATTATATATGATTATTATTATTTATGTGTAGGCATTTAGTATACGTTTATATGGGAGATTAATACAGGAGAAATTGTGATGTATTTTTGTTTTTTTTTTGTTTGTTATAATGTCATAGGCGAGGTCTTGGAAAAAGTATCTTCGCCTCGTTTGGTAAACTGTTTTCTCGCTTTAAAAATGTTACATTCATCACTCGTTACACGATATACTATTACCAATGTTGAAGATAGATCAATTGCATAGCATATCAGTATATCAGTGGATGTCGCAAAGTATCATTCGACATGTTTATGCGCATAGTAAAACATAGCACCAGACACTTTAACTTACTTGCAATACTTTTACTGCGATATTTCCATAAATTTATATATTCCATTTTGTAGTAGAACATCTACAAACAGCAGCATAATATTACAAATCTATTTTTGGCGTAGCTTAGTACCTGGAGATTATAAAAATCATTGTGGCATTTGAATAGTTTACATAGCCCTTTCAAAGGTCCACTGATAAAATCGCAGATAGGACAAATTCTTCAGTTGTGACCGTTTCAATGATTCTACCTGTTTTTGAAAGCAACCACGCCGCAAACGTCCCATGAATAATAATAAAAGTCAGGGTTGTATGTCCGGCGATGGACCTGTCAGATGGTATGCCCCACGGAACCCAAAAGAACACGAATCCTCAGGACTTGCCCCCAACCTAAATGGCATTCGTTCTTCGCATAGCGAGGAGGATGTATCGGAATTTTCACTCGCCGAACGCACGTGCAAATTAACAGTAAATAAATAATAGTAAATCGTTATTTGAGAAATGTGTGGTTATCACTGCTTGACATTTGTACTTGGTTACTCGGTCGTGTTAGTTATGTTAGTGGGTAAGTTGCTTTTAAATTGATGTGGTAATTGGAATATCTGAAAGTTTTGTAATTTTGTAGTACTCGTACAATTATAATTTTTCACATTTTGTTTTTAATTTCGTAAACTTGTTACGAAGTTATATTTACAGGCCATTAAAGTGGGAAAAACAAAAATTACGTAATTACAATAAAAATATGTTTAGTAAAGAAGTGTACAATTATTTCCTACTTGTAATGCAAATAATAATACATAAAATTAAAATTAAAATTACATTAAACAATTCTGTACTGCCTTAATTTTGTTAATTTTTTTATTTGAGATCGGTTTCCGTGTTTAAACCATCATCAGGCAAAACTAAAATAGATTTTAATATAAATATAATGTGCTATTTTTTATAAAATTTACATTTTCTTAATAAATTCAATTCACACAAACTACTAAAAATAAAAACATAATACATTACATTATCAATTACCTTAATTAGAGTAACGCTATATTAATCAAACAAACTATTTGCATTAACGTTGACCTTGATTGTTATCTCTTAATCGTTATTTTTTGCAGGTTTTAAAGTCTTTAATTAATAATTTAATAATTAGTAGTTTTAGTAATTTTTCAAATGTAGTAAAATCGAAAAAATGTAATTGTCTTGAAATGCTGTCAAGAGCAACCTGCCTTTCGTTGTATCACAGCTACTGAAACACCTTGGGTTACTAAATAAACTGAAGTTTATATACTGAAACATATCTTCTAGGTATTTTATTACCTAGTATATATGAGGACTAATAATATTAGTTGTATATTTTCTATACAAATTACTAGAAATTATTTCAAATTTATCTTTTTCCATCCTACAAAGACCGGAAAAATTACGAAATAAATTCCAACAAAGACAGGACAATAGGACAATACTGGACGAATTATATATTAAACGAAAAGACAAACAACAATACATCCGACAAAAACGCTTCATGAATCATATTTCACTTCATAACACTCTCTCATCTAAACAATAATTCATAAATTACAAATTAATGTAATGTTATGTACAGAGCGTTCAAGAAAGTGCTGTCAACTTTTCTAACTAATTGCAATAATATAATAACAAATAATTACATTTGAAAAAAAAATAGTTTAATTATTTGCTCGTATCTCAGGAAATAATTCAGCCACGTTACATCCGACAAAAACGCTTCATGAATCATATTTCACTTCATAACACTCTCTCATCTAAACAATAATTCATAAATTACAAATTAATGTAAAGTTATGTACAGAGCGTTCAAGAAAATGCTGTCAACTTTACTAACTAATTCCAATGATATAATAACAAATAATTACATTTGAAAAAAAATAGTTAAATTATTTGCTCGTATCTCAGGAAATATTTCAGCAACGTTAGAAAACATATTTGATTTGCATCTTAAACAGTGTCATCTATTAGTAACCAGTGCAATAGTTGACACCACTTTCTTGAACGCTCTGTAATATAATGTACAATTGTAATGTTAGGCAGGGCAGAAAGACCCCTTATGGGGTCGATAGCCCAATAAAGATCGATTATTATTTTATAATAATACATTGGATCTAGTTTTTAGTAGAAAATTACTTATTTAAAATTTACCATTGCAATGGGTTTTGAGAAATGTATGTTAAATAATTGGTTTTTAATTATCTTCCAACAATAATATGTAAAATTTGTTGGCTCTCTTTGGTAAATTTATTTCGAATACAACATAGAGAAGGCAAATTCCAGCCAAATGACAATTTTAATATGTTATTTTAATCCGATCAGTAACTATCACTATACCACGAGGGCTTCGAATGTACAACAATTTATAAGTGGAAGCATTAACTCACTACACCACATGTACTTAACAGAATATTATCATTATTATTTATAGTTTACTGCTTTAGTAATATATATTTCGTAACTTTATGGCTTACCATATTTACTGTAATGAGTTTAGCTTCAGACTTTTAATCTATAATCGTGGGTTCAATTCTCCCTCAGGACAATATTAAATTAATACTCTTGGACTTCTGGAGTATATATAAGAAATTGCGCAATATATGGGTCTGTTTTATGGCTATATCATGGCCAATTTCATACAATGTATAATATAAAAGTTATTCGCGTGAGAACAATTTAACGCTTTAAATTTACTTATATTTTAAACGTTCGGATAACTTTTCGAAATAGTATTTGTTGATGAGGGATCTACATATTATAATTTTGAAAATTGTTCAAGTCCATTCAAGTACAAAAATATTGTTTTAAAGTAACTGAAAATCAGAAACTCTGAATTATAATATTAAATGTATAATTCAATCAAGCCAAGAAAAATTATGCAAACATCTATAAGTTTATTAAAGTCCATGGAAGTCGTAAAAAAAATTAATGATTATCCTAAAAAGATTCGCAAGGATTCTAAATATTCAGTAAGAATATCAGAAAATTTACAGAAACTCATTACATGCAATTCCTAGACTCGTTCGTACAATTAAATTATTTTATGAATATACATTTCATGAATCTGAATCATTTGACAATATAATTTATCTAGCAAGAAACTACACCGCGTAATTCATGTTTATTGTCCAGACGAATTAAACTTATTTACGGTTGTGAAAAAAAAAATATTATAGAATTAGATACCTACGATATTAATCTACCAACTGGTGGTTTAAAATGTTCAATACCATTATAAACACTGCTAGAAAAAAATCAATTTTGAACCCAATGTTAATTTTAATTTTTTTATATAAAATAGATCAAAATGATCCTTTTAATTCATAGGACCCAAATTATGAAATCGGCGTTAATATATTTTTATTATATTTCTATTGTAAGTATATCAAATATTTAATTTATATTTCTATTATTTATGGTCTCCCATGAAGTAGAAAAGTCAAGTAGTTCGGATATTTATGACAACAATGGTCTTTACAGATGTAGAGAGGTGTAATTTATGACGTAAACCCTCGCCGCTCGGCAAACCAATGCTTAACAGTGCCGAAATAAAGATTTTAATACAGCGGCAAGCCAGGCTCGTAAAAATAGGGTGTTCTTGGGATAAGTGGTAATAATTTATCCTTTTGTGGAAATAATTTACACAAATTCAATAAATCATTTTATAGATTCCTTGCAAAATATTAAAATGCATTTATTTCAGAAACTCAACATGTTGGTTACTTTTAATTGAGCTAACAAATGTATCAATAGGCAACAATATTATCAGAGAAAAAATCGATACACAAAACTTTACAATTACTGAGAAAATGCGCAAAATGCGTTATAAAATTCGAAAAATTAATCTGAGGCGAAAATATCAAAGTTCAATAATATACAATTTTAGATATAAAGTACGACAAATTTATTTCTTTGGGAAGTCGTTATTTTTGCCCTGGACGATAAACTTGAATCACTCGGTATCGTGGGCAAGACAAAGTGACATAATCAAAATTTGACCAAATGGAGTTGCATTGACCAGGTACCATAAAAGTTCGTTGTATTTATCAGGAAAATGTTCTATCAAGGTAACTGGAATGTTAATAAAAACTTTGGAGAAACAAAAAATATTATTTTTTTAATTTATTATAAAGTCTTGAATTTCCAAATGCATTTATCTCGAAACTGTCTTCTTTGACTCGGTCACTTTTCTTGTCATAAGCCCACGACATAATAAAATTGAATCAACTAAATTAATACAATTTTTCTTATTAGTAAATCATAATAATGAATATAATAGATTGCATCCTCTAAAATAATCAAACAAGATGGATCGGTTTCCACTGCAGAGGATGTTTAGAGATGATTTATGGGCGTCACGGGGGTGCATCCCAATGACATCCCATCTGTCTAGTTTCTATTACCAAACCAAGCTGGCTGCAACCATTAACGTAACTTTGGACTACAAATCTTAGCAAAACTTCCCAAGTTTAGGCTCCGACTTTTAACATATTGATAAATACTTACTATTAAGACGAAATCATAGCTGTATTCTATAGCTTTATCTCAGGATAATATTTTTTTTTTCTCGTAAAGCTGTAAAATTAATTTTTGCGTATTGCAGTTCAATTTCGTAAATACACTAAATCGTTTCCCTTGACGTACGACTCAGTGTCAGCTGTATTGTAAAAAATAACCACAATACTGATTGAAACTGTTTAATTATAAAAAAAAAATGTTCACAATTTTTATTCTTATGAATGAATAGTTGTCCCTTTAATTTTGACAATAAATGAACGAAAAACAAAGCACAATTCCACAACTAGTACTGCTATGCATCGATTAACAAGTTGCTAGCAACCTTTACCTGCGCTGGAGGATCGTAAAAAAAGAGAACCCCCTTCTCTGCATGTGTCCCATAAAAAATATAATATGCTGTATAAATATTAATGATTACTGTCTCAGATTAATATATCTTGTGTTTGTATTCCAGATACGTTCGCTGTCGGACAGAAATCACAATGTGAGCTTGTAGCGGCCAAGGCGGCTCTAGAGAATCAAAATACCATTGTTAATACGACAGCGAAGAATTTAATTGGAACTTGGATATCCGAGGGATGAGATATTTAAAATTATTTTACAAACTTATTACAGCTTTGTGAATAATGAATAAATTTATACAGGGACACTTTTCGAAATAAATATATTGCTATGTTATTGTTAGGGTTTAATTATTTTAACAAAATAATAAAGATTTGCCCCACGTTGAGGGTGCCCAATGCTATGTTATAAACAATGCCCCACGTTCGGGTGTTTAAAATGTGCTGTCATACTAAGTCTATTAACTGCGTTGATTTATTATTGGGTTGATAATTAAGAATTATAAAATTGTTACTTACTTTTGTTGTTGTTGGGCGCCAATTTATAGTTTACAATTATAAATGAAATACTATGAATTTAATATTGTATAAGCGATTTACATCAAGGCGGCAGCGCAAAAGGAGGTGCAAACCTTTTTATATTTTGCCATTGTTGATGTTAAACCATAACCACAAGATTGATAACTGTATGATAAACGACAGAAGTCGACGAATTTGATACGATTCGCACACTTTAGCACAACAATGCACCGTTTGTAGTTTTAAGTATCCTTAGTTAAGTAAGTTTAAATTTTAAGGATCCTTAAAATTAACTTTGTGTTGCACCGTACAAGACATCAGATTCCTTAGTAAAGGAACCTTAGCGTTCAGCATTCTAGGGAATTTTAATAACTGCTATATTCACTCGGATGAAATCTAACACAAAACAGTTGTTAACGGTATGTTTTACCTCGATTCCTCTCTGTCTATAAAAACTTAGGTGGTCCAGATTGTTGAAATAATCCGTTTTCAAATAAACTAAACAAGGAAATCCGATGAATTTGGATTCCAGAATGTCACTATTATCTTGATTTTAAATGGTATTCAATACAGATGTACGAATGTAGAAGTAATTTATTTATATTAAAGTTTCAATTGAATTCAATCTAGTCACACAATTTGTTGTATTGCGTATCAAAAAACTTGAGCAGTAACGTGTACGTTATTTGACAGAATCACATTCGAATATCAAATGCATTTATGACATAACTCTATTTGACTTTCGAATGTGATGCTCCCAAGTAACGTATAAGTTGCTGCTAACGTTTTTTGATACGCAATACACCCGATTATCCTGTATCAAAATTTAACACAAACTAACCTGCACACACCAAATTGTTCACAATATTGCTTTAACAACAATTGCAATCATGGTCAAGGTATTCAACACTCGAATTGTAATTATAAGTTCGTTAGTTATCTTAAAATCAGTATAAAGGCTAATGTAGTTAAAAATAAGTAATATTTTGTACACATCCACTGCTCATAATACGTCAAACTGACAGTTTGTAACCCTTAAATAAGTTATTCCGCCGGAGTCGGGAGCTTAAAATGTAAGTGTCCTTACGGCGTTTAAGTAGCCTTAAGATGGCGGTGCAATGGTTTTTCGTCCGTTAAGGAACCTTAAAATTTTAAGTACCCTTAACGCATACGGTGCAATCGGGCATTAGTTGTATTACGTTTTTTTTTTTAAATTACATGTTTTAAAAATAATTAAAAAAATAAAAATAGAAATTATAATTATTAATATTTCCCATATGTTTCATTTTAACATAGGTTGCTGTATATCGTTGGAAAGAGGAAACGAAAGTCTATTTAGACGTATAAAAATCAAATATGGCGGCCATTTAAAATAAGAAAGTTAATAATGATATCTCGGAAACCGCCATCTTCATTTTTGTTTTGACTTGATTCTCAAGTTTGTGCGATCAAACCAAGTAACTTTTATTATAAACTTTTTCCGCATCTTTAATAATAATGAATATATCGGAGTTTTTAGAAAATCTCGATTTTTAGTTCTGTTAGAATAACTTCTAATCTGCTCCGACTTTTGAAAAATTTTCATCATAATCTGAACCAGCATATAAAACTGCACAATATTGCCTATTTAACCAGATCTCTAGCTATAAGAATAAGAAAGATACCCATGCAATCCTACTCTATTTAGGACACCCTGTATATGAATATCGAACATCTTTGTACGATGAGTTTGAATTTTCCAATGAATTTTATACATATTACTAACTCATTACAATTATTTTACGTTAATTGTGCCCTTAATTAATTATAATTCTAGCTATACAAGTTCTATTTTAGTACCTAAGTAATCCTATTAATATCTAAATACCCTAAATCTAATATATTCAGTATAATTATCTAGAAACAAAATCCTATCTAACATATACTATAAAATAACAAATTAAATCTATTAAATAACATCACAATATACTCGTGCTTATCACAATCTAATTTACTTTATCGTCGAACATAGTATTTGTTATCCTACAATTGACACATAAGTAGGTACTTTCTGCTAAACGTTGACATTTTTCGAAGACCGTCGCTTTGTCTCGTGTTGCTATTGACAACAAGCGAAAAGTTTTCGTTTAAACACTTTATCAATTGCGAATAATATAATTAGAGGCGTTTTTGCAAATTTAAAATCTTAATATTAGAATTAAAAGGGCTTCATAATTATTGTATCCTGCCATACGCATAATTAACGATTGTATTATGGAACAATAAATTGTAGGGAAAATGTTGTATTGCTATCGAGTTGGCCGCTATCAAGCAATAATGTATCACCATTCGCTCTTAATTCATAAATAACACATCGATTCATTTTACAAATATTACAACACATATCGGAACCTGTGTAGTAAAATAGTGTGAAGATAAAGAAAACACGTTATAAAACTAATAAAATTCATTATGACAGAGAATTTCCGTTTTAATAATATTTTAGATAAATGCTGCAAATGTAAATAAAAATTATAATTCTAAAAACTCAAAAAGAGAAAATTTCCAAAAAATACGACATGTTTTAAATGTATTTTTTAGTTATTAATTTCACCATATCAATTTCATCAATTTGAATCACCCTGTATATTACTTATATTCACAAATTAAAATAGGAGATAAAAAAATATTATTGATTGCCGAATATTTTAGTTTTCGTAAATTTATTCTCCATTATTTTAAAATGGAAGACCTATAAATCGTCGGACTTCGAAACGGCAAAGCCTCACCGCCGAATATGGCCTGAGCTTATCGTGGTCGGAATAAACAGGGATGTTTAACATTTTAAATACCGACCGACAAAAACGAACATAACATCTCCTGTCATCCGTTTGCACTACGCTTCCAATCAGTTAATTTACATAGGAATGCAATTTGGAGGCTATTTACGATTTTTGCTGCATTGTTTCAGATGCGAAATTAGACCAGGACCGGAATACGTTTTGAGACTGTATACGTTCAAATCGGACGGATCGTATCGTGTGATCCAGCATAGGTATTGGGATGATTCCTGTTCCAGTCCCAAATTTACGGTCATATCAAATGGCCTGATACGTTTGAAGAGGAATTCATTGTTGAGTCCAGACGGTGCCTCCGGGTTCATCAGGCCAACTCGAATTTCCATTATACCGCAAGATACACAAGCAGCGAAAGAATTGGAAACATTGGTAGCTACTGAATGTCCAGGTAATTAGTATTCATGACGAAAACTAATATCTACTGAATAATTAAAATTTGTGTATATAGCATAAAGTTTAAAGTAATAGTCCAGTCAAATAAGAATATGATGTGGGAATAATTTTTGGGCAAGCAAAAAATTATAATTTGATAGTTACAAAAACCAAGTTAATATAATATAATTAATTAATCAATACCTAAAGTTGTCTAAACTTTATATTTTAATTTAGAACAGAACTGGAATTCTTGGCAAAAATACAAGGAGCATTTGGTGTATGAATCAGGGGATCACTTAAACAACAACCCATATCATAACTCCTCTGGGTACCCAAACTTGTTATCCATAAACCTCCACAACTCAATCAATACTCAGCGCCACGTATCTCAAAGTTCTGGACATATAACATGCATGGGTTCACTTAAATGGGCATTCAATGAACTAAAATTGATGAAAATCCAACTCCGTCCCATTTTCGACTACAACTTCGGAAGTACGAAACAAAGAGTAGCACGTTATGAGCTACTATTAGGAGATATACATTCAAGAGAGGAACTGCGGGAACATTATGCTCCAACCTCGTTCCAAGTGCCTCTCTTGAAATTCATCGTAGAAGAAGGCGACGAGGTAAAAATCAACGGAAAAAATTACACAGTGAGGAATTCATGCAACATTTGTGCGACTCTTCATTCTAGGGACAAATCTCCTCCTCACCTCTTAGAAAAACCGCACCTGCCGCCCTACATATGGGGCGAATGGACGTCGGTACGTTGCGAGGTGCGCCCTATGGATTTATATTTGACTAGAAAATTTTCGTTCTACTCTGGGCACTCAGAGTGGATTGGCGAGCACAAATTTTACCAAGACCCATTTTGCACTGTGCCAAAATTTGTGGTTACAGCAGCAGGCTATTTTGTATTCACTAGCGAAAGTAAGGTAATTGAAGGTACTACTAATGTGGACTTTAAAATAAAGAGGGCTAGCTTAACTCTGTTCAGCAAAAGAATGGCTCATGAAATGAGATTGTACAACTCATGCGGCACAAAGTACTGGAAAGCAGGTGTTCCACAAGAACTAAGTTCCACTAATGGGTGTGTGCAGCTTGGCATTGTAATACCTTCGGTGCAATATGAAGTAATCAAGATTGAGATGGATTATGAAGGCTCGTGTTTATTGTTTTTGGGACAACCTGATACTGATAATGTTCCTAGATCGGGTGGTAGTAGACCGACGGCTTTTCAGGTGCCACTAATGAAGTGTGGTGATGTTGATAGGTATTCGCAAAGTCTAGGAGATATTTTAAACGATAATCCTTATATAGGCGAATTTTCTCAGAATAAATCAACTACTCTTTGTGTGCATTATTACTTAATAGTTACTCTTATTATTAGATGTAAATTTGTATAGATTATATTTTAAGTAAATATAAGTTTATGAATTATTAGATTAAGTAACATTAAGGGGACAATTTCCAGTGATTTATTAAGATATCAGTGTAAATATAGAGTACACGCGCATTATGTGATTTAGTTATAAATAATCTAGACTAGGCTAAATTTTCCGAGCATTCGTTTTTTTAGTATTTGTTAAGTGTAATATTTTAAGCGTGATTTACAATCATGCTATCTTGTTGCATGTGTGCAAATCAAAAATGCAAATAGAATATTGTTTTTAATAAACGCAAATGAATAGAAAACGTTATTACATTGTATATTTTTTATTATAATAATTTTGCAAAACTGTATCACGTATTAACTTCTAAGATTCATTAAATATTATTAAAAGAGTTATACGCCATATATGATAAATATTAATAATACTGTCTCATTTAGCAAATATGTGCCACCGTGTCAGCAATCCTTTGTTGTAACAAAGATTGTGATAATAACATTAATAATTCTGATGCGATTAATTTTCATGCCTTATCACAATTCAGTGTAACGCTGTTGCTCTCACGAATATCTTTACTTTTACGTTCCCAATAATATAAATAATATAATATAAAAATTTAAAATGGAGGTTATTAACATAACTCAAAGCTCAATTCGACAAATTCAAATGACATTTTCGTGGTACGATTATACATTTTTCTTATTAATGTTGGGAATGAGTGCAGCCATCGGTATATATTTTGGATTTTTTGGAACTAAACAATCGACTGCAGATGAGTACCTTTTGGGTGGAAAAGAAATGAAAGTGATTCCGATTGCTATATCGCTAACTGCAAGGTAAGTTGATAGAGATTGATTTATTTATTATCATATAAAAACTGTAATTGTCAATGCAAAAGCTGCTGTATGTAACATAATAGATAACTTATATTATTGAAGTTGCCGACTTGCCGAATGTAATATCAAAAGTTGACTCCAAAATTTACCATTTACGTGGAGGCGTAAAAACGAAAGTTTATTTCTTATTTCATGAAAATGGTTCTCTGATAGGTTTTATTTACATTCTCGAAAAATATAATAATTTAAATTGACAATGGCAAAATATTAAAATGTAAAATGGTTTAACAATATATAAGATTTTAGAATAAATTATGTATGCCGCAATTTTATTTCGTCTGAAATTCTGAAATTACGAATTACTAGAAATAATTTTAACAAACTAATGATAAATCTAAAATTAAGGCTCTTTTATCCACGACTGTACCATTGTCTACCCAAAATATCCATTTATGGCAAATAAAAACAAAAGTGTAATTAAAAGTCCATATTGACTTTGACCCATAAAAAAAACTTTGACTTTGGACAGGTTTTTATTTTTCAATTGTCATTTAGAGATGTAATTTTCAACACCCCCATCTCTCAGCAATTCAGCAACCCCAACTTTAAAAATTCTAAGAGCAAAGTACACCTTCTAATACCTTATTTGATAGATTTTTTTATGTTGAATACAATACAGAAAAGTCTTTCAAAATCAATTGATAAATACAGGGTGTCCCACGCTCAAGGACTATTAAAATTTATGGGGTTCCCGATAAGTTTTTTTTTTAAATCATCAAACATGGATGATATCGTTCTCCTCAAGTGAAATACTTTCAACCTTCTATCACTTCCGGTTCTACCGGAAGTAGCAATCAACTTTTGTTTTTTAAATGGAACACCCTATATATTATTATGTTTCTGGCTTATCCGTTTACCGCATAGCGAAATTACATAATGCAGAAATTTTTATTTTAGAATCATTTCAAAAACTACTTATTTAATATGTTTAATATTAAATGTTATGTTATTTTATATGTTTAATATTAATATGTGTGTTAAATACTTTTTGTAGTAAATTGGCATGCCAATTGCTCTATGAGATAAAAGTATGTCATTTCATTTAAAAAAAAAAAGAAATATATAGTGCCCACTTAAGTGGGCATTAACTAATGACTTATTTGAATGACTAAGTGTCAATATTTTCAGCTGCAAAATATATCAGTCGTAGAGGTACCTTTGAGGTACAATTCAAGATAAATTTTCCGTTGTTATCTTATTTATAAGAGAAAATGAAGCCACCATTTTCCTTACCTTTATTTTGAGGTGAAAATCTTGGAATTTAATTTTTATCTCAGAAAGTAAAAAAGATAGGTGTACAGACATCTCTACAAAATATGTTTTAAATTAAACGGGGAAGCCAGAAACATATTAATATATAGAATGTACCATTTAAAAATAAAAGTTGATGGCTAATTCCGGTAGAACCGGAAGTGATAGAAGATTAAAAGTATTTCACCTGCGGAGAACGGAATAAACTATGTTTGGAAGATTTTTTTCAATTTTATATCTTATCAGGAACGCCATAAACTTTTAATGGTCCATGAGCGTGGGACACCCTGTATAATGGATATATTTACCAAAATATATTCAAATAAAAAAGCCATTATCCCATCGAAAAATCACTTGAATCCATTCTGGAAGCTAGAAATACAAAGCTTCAATATGAATTTTCATGTCGGCAGTTAAGGCTGGCTGAGATGTATGTATAGAGAAGACCCAGGAAGACATAATTTCGAAACATTGTTTATATTTTCATTTACATAGCAAGACAAAGTATTCTAATTATGAAAATTGAATTTTTGAAATCGATATTTTCGTTTTTTGAGATTTTGGAAGTGGTATCTGTCTGTGAGTCTGATGGTCTGTGTGTAAATTTTGTAAAATACAGTGAATAATCAAATTAAACATTTAAATTTAAAACAGAAAAAAATGTCATAATTTTTAAGTTAAGATTCCAATAATAATACTAGAGAGCGAGCAAACATTATTTTCATCCACAAGGGCATTATGCTCTACTGCTAAGCTATATGGCCTTTAATATAAATATTTTGTACTTGAAATAACTATGAAATGATTTTTAAGGATAATTTTATAGAATGTATAACAGTAAATCAAAACCTTTTTAATGTGATATCTAATATCGATGTTTGTCCATAATTTGAATGACGCTAATATAAGCGAATTTTTTAAGAATAACATCAGTTAAGCTAGTTCTGTTTTTTGTCTTTGCCAATTTCAGCAAAAAATAAAAGTCTAATTGTGCAAATAATGAAAAATACAGCATGCATGTTGCAGTATATGAGAGTACTTGGCTTCACAAATGTATTTTTTGTTAAATTCTAGAATGGTATAATCTTTAAATACCCTTTAAGATCCGAATCCGGCTACAGGACTATCATTTTAATTCGGAATTCTTCGGGTATTGTTCAGGTAGAAGAACAAAATCTCATTGATTCAAATCTCATCATATCTTTTGGTTGCATTTGTATGATTAAGTTCTAAAGTCAGAAAAAGGAAGTCGGATCAACTAGGAATGCAAGATCTTCTAACCAACAACTGTCATCAAACTGTGGTTCGTATTTGCCTTTTAAATTCATAAAGCTTCACTTCGAGCAAGAGGTTCAAAAATCTTCTCAATACGTTAGCTCTGCTCAACTTACTTCTGAAAAGTAAATTATATCGCCATATTCTCCGTCCATATGTGCTAAGCAATCCATAATTTCTCGATGATTAATTGCTTTTGATATAATGAAATTAATAGTCGAAATTACTATCTGCATAACATTTTTAAATTGAATATTTTTCGGACCTAAACTTTCAATATGAAGGAAATAGTGACAACAATTCCCTATAAAATTCAGATTTCAATTGCCTAGCCAGGTACCTAGTTAAGCCACTATGATGTCCTCTTATGGAAGAAGCTCCGTCTATTGCGATAATGTTGCGATATCAGGGAATCTTTTTCTTTTCTAATACGGTTTCTAATCCTGAATAGAGATACAGCTGTTGTAGTTTGATGTTTGTTGTAGGCGATTGTGAAGCCGCCAATGTCTGTGACATGGTCCAATATTGCAAGGTCGCGAATTTGAGCAATATCTTGTACAATAAAAGGAATCGTGTCACACGGGTTTTAGATGCAAAGCAAACGTTGATCATAATTTTTGCTCGCACAGTACACCAAGGTTGTGAAGTATACTATCATAGCCGCGGTCTGTTGAATCGCGAGGCGCGCAGCGTCAAGCGATTCATGACCCAAGGCTATAATAGCATTCATAACCGTGGTATATATACTATTTTTTGCACTACTAGAATAATTACAATAATTAAAAATACAACAAACATCTGTCAACCTCTTCTCGCCATCTAAGGCCGCTAAACTAACGAGATCGTCATTCGAGAAGGTGGACCGAATAATCAGTGTGTATGCGGTTGTCGGTTGTCGGGATTGGATTGTGGCACACTGTGAACGCCTGTGGAAGCAGCTTAGCTGGCCGTGGGTCATGGGCTAAACGCAGCCTCGGAATTTTTATTACCTAGGAAGCAAAAGTAAAATTTATAACCTCTAGTCATAAAAATAACTTCACAGTGCTTTGATACATGACATAATGATGCGATTTTGACTAGTAGTGCAAAAAAAATATTGTGCATATTACATCTACATGCATAGTACATCTCTGTTGGAGAACACGTGGAGACGAAAAATTTGAGCATTTTATAGAAAAATAAATCAAATTATTATGTTTTGAATGGTAAATTGAATCTGTAATATTTTTTTTGTTAATTTCTATATTTAATTTTTTAGAAGTTTTTCTATAAGAATTGTCGTAAATAAATCTAAAACGTTTTTAATATTTTCTGTATTTCGAGATTCTTCGCAGATATAGTTATAACAATACAAATATTAATTCAATTGGAAAACCTTCTTCTGTATACAATAATTGCTGCACTTCTATAATTTTCATCTATTCTGTTACCTTGATTATAATTATATCGTCTATTATGATATAGACCATGATTTAACTTGGTCCATAGTCACCCAGTATAAAAATTTGTAAAAATGTATGCTTTTTGAGAGATTAACAGTTTTTTTTTTATGTGAACTTTGAAAAGTAAGAGTTGACGATCAAAATTCAGTAGGCATTGAAAACTACTGAATTTTGATCGTCAACTCTTACTTTGTTTTCTAAAACGTAAAACTATAACCATTTCCCTGGCCTCCATGATATCTCTATATCTAACTTCCTCCAATCAGTGGCGGATGTATACTTCTGCCGCCTATGGCCTAGGGGGTACCAATAATTTGCTGCCCAGGACGCCCCCCCCCCCCACCTTTATTAATCTAAAGTCAATATCAGATATTGAGAAAATACTGTTAAATTGACTATAACAAGGAATCATAGTTAAAATGCAAAACGTTCTCAAATTAATTAAAAATGTTCTGATAGTAATACATTCCAAAGTTAAATGTTTAAACATTCGTTTGTGTACTAGAGATTGAGAACGAATGTATCATCAAAACACAATATTTTGGTTAGCTTTGATTTAATGGTCTACATAGCTACACCTTTCAGGCGTGCTTCGGTCATTGTAGATCTTGTGTAATTTTATATTATTTTCAAGACTGAGAACAACCTTTCCGCTGAACAGTTGAACGAAGGGCTAGTCAAAAAAGTCGCAGTACAATGACAACATAAGGGTATACATCTTGTGGTTCGTTGTTATGTAGCACTTTGCAAAGTTTATGTATTGTTTTTGGACATTGTTCCAAGCCTTTCAAAAATCTAAACAAATGTATACACTCGTTCACAAAACTTCCGTTGTTGGTAGATCTTTATCATAAGTGTGTCTTTTTATGAAGGTCTTTATCAAGTTCTCAAAACTTAATTTAATATAAACCTATCTGCGTACAACAATATGATAAGACACATTCCTTGATTTGGGGCTGCTCTCAAAGAAATCAGAATTGAGCAAACATCTAGATTTGAACAAAGTGATAGATTAGTACCTACAGTAAAATTTTAGGTACATGAAAATGGCAAAACTGCCAATAGCCAAATTGATATCAATCCAGCAAAATTTCCTTATGGAACGGCGGCCATCTTGAAAAAACCGTTACCCTCGATATCTCACCTATTTAAAATTTATTTAAATTTTAGTTTGTTTTGTGGGGAAAAATATTCTCTACAACTTTTGTTTGAGATATTTTGAGAGACATGTATATCATGTATGGACTGAATAATGGAAATTTGTTAAGGGCTAGGCGGTTATGAACAGTGTACGATTTCCAAACCGTTCCTGGTAGAAAAATCTTCCAAAGTATTCATCAACCTCTGAATGAAACATGCACAATTAAACATAATGGAGGGCCACGAAGACTAATGCCAATAAGAATGGTAGAAGTAGAGGTACATCCACTGATCGTAGCAGAGGGTGATCCAGATATGTCTATTAGAAAAATTACAAATGGTTTGAATATAAGTAATAGGGCTATGAAATATTTTAAAATTTTAAAACCTCAGTTGCTGTGCCCAGATCACATTCAACGCATTTAGGCACTTATTTCTACTGATTTTCATCAACACATTGCATTTGTCAGTGGTTTCTGCAAGCATTGGTTCAGATTCTTCAACTACTGGTACGGATTATTTTACCCTATGTACCAAAATGCGAATTTCTCAAGAATTTCAATCATTTCTTTTCACAATAACCATGTATGGGCTGCACAAATCCACATGAAGCAAGCAAAAATTACCGTAATACCCTTTTGATTTTTATCAAAGAAGGCATTAAGTTCTACCGCTAAGCTGTATAGCCTAAGATGCAAAACAAGCGTTGATGAAAATAACTTTTTTCTACTCCCTTAATATGAAGTAGGCACTTTCATCCCTCATACGAGGGAGAAAAGTTCCATTTTTCCTCCCACGGGAGGCAAACAACTTTGCCTCCCGTGAATAATACTTAGAATAGGATCATTAAATAGCTGTAATAATAGTGTATAGTTTTCTTTAATTGACAGCGCTGAGGGTTACATGACCCAAGGATGTAATAGTATTCATAACCGTGGTGTATACCGAATATCTGGGATAAGGGGTGAACATAAGAATTTAACATGTAAAATTAAATTTGCTCCCCTAATAGGGGAGCTAATAATGTGTAATTATTAGCTCCCCTATTAATTTTAGAGAAAACTAGCAAAGGAATATTTTTTAGAGTATTAAAAACTATAATTGTATCATCCATTTAATATTCGTTTTTACCAGAACCCACTTCAGAAATATCAAAAATAAGTTGAACATTGTACCATAAAAACCCTTTCCGTCATGTTTTTGTGAATAGTATTTTACATTACAAGGGAACGAAGCGGGATTTGTTCTACCGAGCCAAGATTGCAGCCTGAGCGTAGCGAGGGCTGCAACAGGCGAGGTATAATTCTCAGCTCAGATTCTCAAAAAATAATTCTCAGCTCAGACTCACTTCAGTGCACACTCAGTTAAATTGTGAAAGGAAAGCACCTAATGTACAAGGAACGCTCTGCTCATTTTGAAATTGTAAATGAAGAGAGTTTAAACTGAGTTTTGGTGTGAAAGGAAAGTACCTAATTATCTCCGTATCGGCAGGTGAGTTCTCGCCGGTAATTTTGAAAAATACTATGAAGCAAGTTTGGCGGGCCGTGCTAATGTACACCACAACAATTCAATGTATGGCCGCACAAATCTTGCTCCAGTGCCGCGGGTTTTGAAAGCTAAAATGTCTACAAATTGTTTGAAAATTTTAGTAGCATCACTCATAATAGTATATTATTTAACGAGTACATAATGTGGGCTGTAACTCACGAGGATGAATTTTTTATTCTTCTTTATTTATTTTTCAGCAATATATCAGGAATAACGCTTCTGGCAGTTCCAACGGATGTATATCGATTTGGAGCAACGTATTGGCTGTACTGTGTTAACATGTTTACAATATACCTTATAACATACTACGTATACCTTCCCGTTTTCTACAAGCTACAATTAACAAGTACTTATGAATATTTAAAACTCAGATTTAATGGCAAAATAAGGATTTTGTCATCGTTTCTCTACACCGTCTCTAACTTACTCTACTTACCTATAGTTATATACATTCCAGCGTTAGCTTTGGAGCAAGGTATTTAATTCTACTATATTTTCTATAAATATACAGGGCGATACATTGGGAAATGCGCATACAGTAACGGTAGATGCGGCACACCGAGGTGATACTAAATAAACTATATTTTATCTATCTATCGTTCTTTATAACCAATATACAGTGTGATTAATTAATACTGCCCACTTCTTCAATTAATTAACTTACGAACCACCCTATATATTTTTGTAATATATAGTACGTATGTTCTTTGTCTACTGTAGTGTCGATTAACATAATAAATGAAAATCTTATTCTATTTCCGGCTTTAAAAATAAGTAGGGTTCGACTCGAAAGAACACCCTGTATATCAATATTTTAAAATTTTGTTTGCATATTTGGAAAGAGAATAAAAAATTAAGTAGCACTGAATGTATTTGGTACTTCCGCATACAACTTTGTTACTTATAAAATTGAGTCAAATCTAGATGTTTCGGTAATGTTTAATTGAAAAAATGGGCAATATTAATTAATCACCCTGTATATTGATTATATAGAACGATAGACCAATAAAATATAGTTCATTTAGAATCACCTCGGTGTGCCGCATCTACAATTACTGTATGCGCATTTCCCAATGAATCACCCTGTATAAATTGTAATTTTAGCAACTGGAATAAATTTGCATTTAATAACACCTTTAGTGTGTGGTGTGTGCATCTTCTATACTACAATTGGCGGCTTAAAGGCAGTAGTGTGGACTGATACTTTACAATTCATAGTCATGATGGGGTCTATAATTGGAGTATTTTATATGGGTATATTGTCTGTTGGAGGCTTTGGATCTATGTGGCGGATATCTAGGGAAGGAAAGAGACTGGAATTGGAGTAAGTATTAAATAATTAACAAGACCGTTATTCACACATACTGTATATATATTATCAAATCCCTATTTACCATTTTAATGGTGTAGGGTGTATAATTTACAGATCATTTTTCGTTTACATTTTGCTTAAACTATCTCATTTTTATTGTACACAAATTTTGCCCATTCTTTTTTGTTTCGTGCAATTATTTTGGCTTCTTTCCATGTGGTTCTTCATGCTTTCAGTATTTTTCCTATCTCACTATCCCATGTTGCTTTAGGTCTGCCCCTTTTCTTTTTATTTTGTGTCTTTGCCTCCCATATTTGTTTTGCAGTCCTTTTGCTTTCCATCCATTGCAGATGGCCCCACCAGCTCAGTTGTCTTTTTTCGATAAATTCTAATATTGGTCTAGTTGTGTTTCATTGTTACCCCTTTAATTCTTCTAAGGAATCTCATTTCCGCTGCTTGGATCTTACTTTTTCGCGTTTGGTTCAACACCCATGTTTCGCAACAAAAGGTCAATATTGATCTGTATGTGGTTTTGTATACGTTAATTTTGGTTTTCTTTGATATTTCCTTCTTGTTTATGAATGATCCCATTGCGTAATATGTTTTCATTGCTTTTTCTATTCTATTGTTTATTTCCAATTCTTGATTATCATTAATATGTATATCCAACCCAAGGTATTTGTAGTTTTTTACTTGTTCAATCTCTTCATTTTCCAATGTTATGTCTATCTTGTGTTGTTCATCTCCAATTACCATTACTTTTGTTTTGCTTTTATTTATTGTCATTCCATATTCTTTTAGTGCTTCATTCTAAGTTTTGAGATTTGTGCTCAGTTCTTCTTCCTTTCCTGAAATCAGTATTAGGTCATCCGCGAAAGCTCCTTCAGAGATTGATATCCTTTGAAGTTGTCTATATCCTATATGCAGCTTTTTAGTTTTTTTGTGTGCACTTTCTGATGACTTCATCAATGTATACTACGAATAGTAGGTGGCTTAGTCCACCCCCCTGTATTAATCCTTCGTTTGCTTGGAATGGTTCTGATATTCCGCCCTGGCTTATGACACGGTTGTTATTTCCTTCATAAATGTTTTTATTTATTCTTATTATTTTTTGGTTGATGCCTTTCTCTTCTATTACCTTCCATAGTTTTCTTCTGGGAATTTTGTCAAAAGCTTTTTCTCTATCAATAAATCCTACAAATATTGTGTTCCGTTCTTGTTGGTATTTCTTTTCTATTAGTTGTTATACTGTAAATATGTGGTCTTGAATGCTTCTGCCTCTTCTAAATCCGCTTTGCGGTTCTGACAATGTATTTTCTATGTTTGCTATGATCCTTTTGTCTATTATTTGTTCGTATACTTTCATAACGACACTGGTCAGTGATATTCCTCGATAGTTATTGCATTCATGTTTGTCTCATTTTTTATGTATTGGTATTATGAGTGTGGTTCTCCAGTCTTTATGGATTTGTTCCTCTTCCCATGCTTTGCTTATTATCTGGTGTAGCTCCGTAGCTTTTTGTCCCATATATTTTAGCATTTCCGTCGTGACTCTGTCGTATCCTGGACTTTTCCCACTGTATGTATTAATATTTATCGATTTATATATGGGGCATGTATTAATAATTACCATATTAATCAGATGCTATTAATAAAATATTGATTAATGATTATTGACAGTAATCAGATAAAAATACAAATTTCCTTAATAACCTAACCTAAACCAACAAAACCAAATCTAAACTAACGTAGTATATGTAAATAACTAATTATCTATAAATAGAGTACGTTCAAATAACCAATCACACACATTTTAAAAGTTACCATTGTTTTCTGTTACAGCTTCGATCTTGATCCGACTAAAAAAGATACATTTGCTGCAGTAATAATTGGAACCCTTTTTGGTGGTTTAAGTTACGTTTCAATTAGCCAAGGATTTGTGCAAAAGTATTTATCAATGCCAACAATGGGCGATGTTAATAAGTAAGCATCACTTCACACAATCTAAACTATTTCAATTCAATTCCTAATCAATTTTAGGGCGCTGATGTTATTCGTTGTCGGAATGATAGGCATAATTACATTTTCTGTAATAACTGGCTTAATTATGTATGCGCGGTATGCGGATTGTGATCCGTTTTCTGCAGGAAAAATATTTCGTCAAGATGAGGTGCTGCCGTATTACGTAATGGACGTCGCCAGCACCATACCAGGATTAGCAGGTTTATTTTTATCAGGAATTTTTAGTGCTGCTCTGAGGTATTTATGTGGACCGCAAATATTTTATTAATCACAGTAACTTAAATCTCTTACAGTAGTTCCATAAATGAACAATTTATTGTTTAAGAATTAAATGAACTTAAATGTAAGATTTTAATGTTTTATTCTGTTTCGTCATTCGTAATTCCATCATTTTTTTTGCGACTTAATTAAATTATGTAATTGTTTCTTTTGATAATTAAATTGCATCGAATTTATCAAGAATGCAGCAATTAAGAGTCTATGAATAGTTTCTATATATTTTCTACTAGTAAAAATAAAAATATTGACAAAACTTAAATTGTATTTGCATCTGATAAAGATAATGTTGCAAAAATATAAATTCCTTCTCCACTTTTACACAAAACAAATTATATAATTTTAAATTATTATTGAAAACTTCTAAACTCTGTTGGACAACGAAGAAATCAAAAATGCGATAAAACTACGGTTAGCCACACAAATTTCAGAACATGAGCCCCAAAAATAAAGAATAATATCTAGGATTTTATTTTTAGGGGTGGATTTTTGTAAAGTAATAAATAAAATTTATTCCTGAAATAAAAATTAAATCAAGAAAAAATATCAAAATTATGATTTTATTAATTATCGCAGATGACATTTTTGACAATAGTGTCAAGAATTTTCCAAAATGTTTGGCAATTGTTCATATCCCCTTAAAGTTCTTGATATGTTCTTATTTGACTCTATTATCTATCTCTTATGGCTGACATTTTTAAGATTTCAGAAAATTCTCAGAAATTCTAAGATTGTAATAGAAATGAAGATTTCTATTAAGTTTCAGAAATTGAAATCAGTTTTAAAACAGCATACATTTTATCTGTACATATTCTAGAAATTTGTAGTCATTATAGAAAATAATTGGAAACATTTAAAAATTTAAAATAAGTATGTAAAGTCATGCTAACATAAATCTAGTCAATTTCTTCTATCTCTGACTGACATTTTTAAGATTTCACAAAATTCTCAGAAATTCTAAGATTGTAATAAAAATGAAAATTCTATCAAGTTTCAGAAATTGAAATCAGTTTTATAAAAGCATACATTTTATCTGTACATATTCTAGAAATTTGTACTGTCATTTGAGAAAATATTTATAAACATTTAAAAACTAAAGATAAGTATGTACGTGAGCATGTCTGCTCACATAAATCTAGTAGAAGAAATTAGGTTGCAATAACAATTTTATATAGCAATGTCAAAATTTTTGTACTAGATTTATGTGAACATGGCTGTACTATGAAATCAATTTCAATCTCCAAAAAACCATCTATTTCTCATTCTTATAATAATTTTAAAAAAAGTGATCGTAATTTATATATCAATAACACTTTATAGAGTAAAGGTTTCTACAGTAAATTTTATGTTCATAATTTATTATTCCGATATTTAATGACCTTTAACTATGTTATTATTTTTAGTACACTTTCAGCAACCATGAATTGTTTAGCTGGGTCTATATACGAGGACTTTATTAGTCCGTTCATGGCTAAAAATATATCTCAGAAGTCAGTGAGCAACGTACTGAAGCTTATTGTAATGATTATTGGCATTATAAGTACTGCTTTAGTGTTCGCTATTGAGAAGATGGGCAGCATACTTCCTATTCAGTTTTCGTTATCTGGCATTACTTCTGGACCGCTTTTGGGATTATTTACTCTGGGAATGCTGTTTCCAGTAGCTAATTCAAAGGTGAGTGTTAACAAAAATAAATACCATGGATGGCTATATACTAAAAGTATAAAATCTCAAAGTCTCAAAGTCAATTTTGTTATACGTTCACGGAAATGGGAAGAGTGACTAACTACATTGTTCAAATACTATATTTTGTGTTAGGTAATGATATCCTGCTATGATCATTAAAATTCATAATGTATTCAATATTTTTTCCCTGAGGCCCACAAAGATATAATTTATATAGATAGTGATAATACGCATAAAATATGTGAATATATATATATATATATATATATATATATATATATATATATATATATATGGCCTTAATATGAATTATGGCATGTTGTAATTATACATGTTTGTAAACATGTATAATGAAAATTATAATTATATAATTATAATTTTCGAATTAAAACTTTCTTCGGAAGTATCGATTTGGAAATTCCCGGATACATTAAGAGTGGTTTTTAACAGAATCAATAGCCGTGAATAATCTCTGTGTTTTGTAGATATGATAAGTCAGTAACAATAATTCAGTAAAATTTTGATAAAGATAAAGATTTCTAACTTAAAATCTACATTTAATAGTGTTTGCAAGAACGATATCTTATCTAGATGTTTTCTTTTCTCAACAGTAGTTTGATATTTTTTAATTGATTTCTCAACAAAAATAGATATTCGTAAATATTATAATAGAAGGTAAATTGTACCAGTCTTGTTTACATTATATGAATTATTATATTTATATCATATTTGGATGATATCGAATCAACTTCAATTAAAATTAAATTAAAGAAATAATCGAAGTTATTGATTTCTGAGAAAATTTCTGTACAAATTTGCATATAAATCATATCCATATCAATTTTAAATCAGTAATCTTAGAATAGTGATGCGAAATTAGTACCTTCTGATTACAGATAGAAGCAACATTGCTATTTTTTATATCACTCTAGACAAATTTGTAGGTCATTTGAAATTTAAATTTAGCAAATTTGTTAGTACTTGTCTTCTGTCTTGTATTTGTCTAAAATGTATCTTCGCCGTTTCCGTGCATTTTCATAACAAATTTTCAAGTTTCAAACTGAAGTTAATGTTTGTACTAAATTGAGCGACTTATGGACACCCTGTATATAAATATATTATTTTAGGGTGCATTTTGTGGTGGTCTGGGATCGTTGGCTATAATGTCATTCATAATAATAGGATCTCAATTATCAAGAGCAAATGGATTTCAATATGATCCTAAACCATTATCAACTGAAGGATGTAATACAACAATAACAACTATGAATATCAATGAAGAAAGGTAAAATATCGCCTCATTCATATATTATAATTACTCTTGTATAACTTTCATTATGTTTTATAAAATTGTAAGTAATTTAAAAAAATGTAAAATACGTATCATTTTGGAAATTTAACAACTGAAGTATTTGGTTGTATGGATTTATTAAGTATACAGGGTTTCCCACACTGATGGACCATTAAAAGTTTATGGGGTTCCCGATAAAATAACATTTTTAAAAAATTCATCCAAACATGGCTTATTCCGTTCTCCTTAGATGAAATACTTTCAACTTTCTATCACTTCCTGTTCTACCAGAAGTAGCCATCAACTTTTGTTTTTTAAATGGAATTCCCTATTTATTATCATGATTTTGGGTTCCCCGTTTAGTTCGTAACATCTTTTGTAAAGATGTGTGTATTCCTATCTTTTTTACTTTCCGAGGTAAAAATTAAATTCCAAGATATTATAAAGATATTATTAAAAATTGAAAAATCAAATAATTATTTTATTTCAGAGATAAGGTATGTACTCGCACGAGGCGATCACTTTAAGCAATTCATATTAATATCATTTTCTAATTTGTATTAATACGTGAAATTGTATTGAATTCGTTTTGTTATTATTTTGACTTCAATTGGCCATAACTGTTGAACGACTCATTTTCTGACCAACTTTGTTAAGAAAATTTGTCTTTAATTTATTCAGTAGAATGCTTAAAGCATAAGAACATAAAAATGAAATAATTTACAATTATTTTATAATATAAATATTGATAATTCTAATGTTTTGTTCAATTTGAAGTGGTTATTACTAAGATGGTTGGCTTCATTATAACTAATTCCTGATTCATGAATTGAATACGGCATAACACAGAAGGTCCACCTTATAAGATGTAGGGCCAGTATCTATAGTCAGAAAATAGATATTTTTAAATTATTTCAACCAAATACAAACAAACAAACCGTAATCATTTACTTGCATTTACGTTTATTGCTAGTTTTAAATATTTATTTTTTTTAGTTTCAGTGATGGCGGCAGTGACGTATTTTTTCTCTTTAAAATAACGTACTATTACTACACGATAATGGGAACATTTTTAGTGTTACTAATAGGTATGCCTGTCAGTTGGCTAACTACAAAACCAGAGGACCCTCTTGTATCCAGGGATCTTATAAGTCCAGTTTCCCAATGGATGATTAGAGAAGAAAAAGAAAAAGGGCAATATTTCGAAGTTATGAAGGCCTTGTCTGTAGTAACTTATCCTGATAAAAAGTGAATAAATAATTCGTACCCAAACAATCATAGAAGTTTTCATTCCAATGATGGTGAAGAAATCGTTTTAAATAAGCGAAGGGTAACAATAATAACAATAGTAATTTATTTGCTCCAAGTAACATATAGGTCAGAAAAAAATATTATCCAAAGAATAATAGAATAATAGTTATTTACAGAAGGGTCAAGAAAATTATCCATTACTTACGAGGAGCCACAGTAAAATACGAGGTACCCTGTGCCGAGTAATCTATAGGTCTCAGAGTAAAGTAAGACATTTTACTGACGAGTTAACCCCCAATTGTAATAAAAATTAATATCTATTAATTTAATAAATTGATTGGGATCTATCTAGTATCTACGTTTCTCTGTTTCTAAGGTGACAGATAATTTTCTGTCACTTTAGTGACAGAAAATGATTTTCCCTGACTAGTCAGGGAAATGCAATTTTCATTCTGCATTTGTGGAGCAAAAATGTACTTTCCTTCCGGTTTCAGAAAATAAAATTTTAAGTTAGACACCACTAACCATTCAGAGTACTAGATCGCCATGGAACTGTAGCAAAGTTAATAATTATTTCAGCCCCTTCCACGGAAGACTGTTGTAATGAATTATTTGGTATTTAAAGGGAAATCCTCATTTCCTGGTTAATTGGTGTGGTTGTGAAGTTGCATTATTTCAATACCAACTAATCGTACATTTTGCGGTTAATATTTTTCAACTAAGGGTATAACCAGGGGCGGATGGGGCCGGCGGGAAGCCGGGAAATTTCCCATTGCGCCGGTCGGAAATAGTCGTGAGGCGCCGGTGCAGTAGTCAGATCTTTTTTTTCGGGATGGTGCCCCCTGTTTTCATCCACAGCTGATACTGTATTCGTGATTGGACAATTTTAATTGTCAAAAGGTATTTCTAATAAAAAAAAAAACCCCACGGCAGTGACTAAGTTTTAGTAAGACGCAGAATACATTATTTTGTACGGCATGTTCAGCTTTTGGTAATAAATCTGACAAAAGTGTGTTTATCAATGGCATATCCGATTGGAAACATATATATTAACAAATTGAAGAAAACCATGTGTAACAGCTACATACAAACTGTTGTAATGCTTACTTTTTGTTTGAAAATAATTCTAGAATTGTTAAATTATTATGGTCTCAACAGATAAAACTTAAAGAGAATTTTTTTATGACAAATAGACAAATCATTGATACAATAATAAATATTATTAAACTTCTTGAGAGACGAGGCTTAAGTTATTGGGGCAAAGAGTTTGAATCGTGCTACTATCTGGACAACGAAAATTTGGACCACGGCAACTTTTTAGAAATTTTACTATTGCTTGCTAAATATGATATAATTTTGAAATACCATTTAGCTAGAGGTATTTTTAAGAGTAAACGACCATATAGTCTAAACATTAAAAATAGATCTGGAGCATTTGTTTCATTTCTGTCCAAGACTACAGTTAATAAAATTATTAATCTTATTATTGAAAAAATGAAAAAAAATATGGCAGAAGAAATAAACACTGTCGGAATTTATTCAATAGCACTAGACACAACTCAAGACGTGTCTACAACAGACCAATCCTCGATAATTATTAAATAAGTACCAGACAAAGGAAAGGTTGCTCTCCTTTGAAAGTTGTCATAATTCAACGCTAACTTGTATTCATAAATTATTTGAAAAGGAACTGGAATTAAATAAAATACCAATCTCTCAATGTATGCTGATTCAACTGATGGAGCAGCCAACAGTGCTAATAATAAAGTAGCAGTATTTTTTAAGGAATCCTATCAACGGATGGATGTTTGGATCAAAAATAATGTTAACGATCCGAAGAAGAGAAAGCTACAAATTATTGGAGAAACTCGATGGTGGGCTAAAGAAATGGCACTTTCAAAAATATTCGGTAAATACGGTAACATCGAATCAGCTTTGTATGTAGAAGTTGTATTGGCTTTAAAGACAATAGCGGAAACCAACGAGATGAATAGTAATGTGAGAGCTATGGCAAAAAGTTTTAAAGAAAATATTCTAAAATACGAAGTTATTTTAACGGCTAATATATTTTTAAAAATATTCAGCCTTACGGGACCGCTATCAAAATATTTACAAACACCAGGACTAGATATTTTGAAAGCTACACTGATGGCGCAAAGTGCAATAATGCAATTAAAGGAGTTTCAACGAAATTTCCTTTCAGTAAAACATCGCGAAGACGAATTCGTAGTATGGGCTGAAGAAAAACTAGAACAACATAATTCTGAAATGATAGTTGAGACATCATCGCCCAAACTATGAAGAAAATAAATAAAGCCTGGAGAAAACGTGGCGAAGAACCACCAGACGATGAGCTTGATAACTATAGAATTGAAACATTTAATGTAATAATGGATATCACAATAGAGTCCATGATAAAACGATTTCATCCACATAATTTTAATGTAATTAAAGTAAATATTCTAAGAAATTGTTTAAAAACTTTAACTAATAGATTACAAAAACTTGATTATAATATTACATTAACAAATTTAAAAGAAGAACTAGACACTTTTATTGAAAATTCGGACCTACTAAAACAAAATATTTGTGATGTGTTCATAGTAGACCAAAATCTTGAACTGGATGGACTGTGTGGAAGAACATATAGAAGACTCGATGAAGAAAGTGTTGGAAACAAATTTGGAATTAGGATCATGTAAAAGTTGCAAGAACTGTGCTAGTTGTTGTTATTACGTCATTTGTAAATATAATTTATTTCGAGAAGTGTACCCCACCTTAGCACTAGCGTATAAGTATTTTTAAACACTGTCGATATCGCAAGTTTCATGTGAAAGATATTTCTCTAAGCTAAAGTATGTAACAAATAGATTAAGATCGATGTTATCCGACACTCGTCTTGAGGCTTTTATGCTAATGAGTTGTAAGAAAGAGATTTGAAATTCAGTAAATAATGAAGGAATTATTAAAGAGCTAGGAAAATCCAGTACCCTTCTCTCAAAAAAGTGGTTGTTTTAAAATAAGAATATTATATTTTGTGTTTTTTTTCCGATTTAAGTTTTAAAATTTATTATTGAGTTGTGCAATACATTTAGTTTTTTTATTGTGGAGTAAATTTGCGGACGCTTTTATTTAGTTTTGTTATAACCTCTACAAATTGACACTTCATACTAATAATAATTAGTTCTTTTAATTTTTGTCGGCACTTCATAAGTGGCGCCGGTAACTGTATTTCCTGCGCCGATTTTGCTGCTCCCTTCCGCCCCTGGGTATAACAATTGAATATTACATTAGCCATTAACATTAATCTGCGCTACTCATCCTAGCCTATAATACAATTATTGACGCAATTGAATTCACAGGAACTCATAGACATTGTATTCCTGACCTTAGTCAGTCTCATTAAAATTAAAAAAAAAAAAATTTAGTTATTTCAGTGCAAGAATACAAAAAGTTTGCATATTTTCGTGCATGTAAATAATTTATTGCAAACTATAGTTATTTTTGTTCTTTTTTTCTTTCTTTCTTTCCCTCTTTTACCATTTTGCGTGTTGAGGTGTAATTCTATTTTTTTATAGAATTTTATCCATTATTTTCTGTTGCCTGTTAGTTCTTTAGTTCTTTTGCTTGCTTCCAACTCTTCCCATTTTTCTGCAGTGTTTTGCTTATTATACCGTTCCATGTTTCCTGTGGTCTTCCTCTTGTTCTCTTCCCGTTTGCTCTTGCCTCACACTTGTTTAACTTGCCTCTCTTCACTCAGCCTGTTTATGTGTCCGAACCATCTTAATTGTCCCTCTTCTATTTTCTTCTTTATCGATGTGGTTCAGAACCTCCTTCATTTCTACATTGCGCAGTCTGTCATTCCTTGTCACTCCTTCCATTCTCCTTAAGTAATTCATTTCAGTCGCATGTATTTTAGATTTTTGTCTTGTGTCAATGACCCCGTCTCACTCCAGTATGTCGGTATTGGTGCAAAGATTGTTCTGAAAAATGTCATCTTCGTATTTTTTTGATATTTATTTCTTGTTTATGAACGCTCTTCTTAGTGCACTATACAAGGGTAGTCTGAAAAGTTTCCGACCTAACAAAGATACAAGACATTTTTTCAGATTTATTTTTTATTTTTCTACATAGTCTCCTTATTAAAAGTCTCCAATTAAAAGAACTCCATGACTATCCCAAAAAACAGACGCAATCACTTTTCCAGCCGAAAAAACAGTTTTTGCTTTTTTTGGAGCCGATTCCCCCTTTGCAGTCCACTGTTTGGACTGTATTTTTGATTCGGGCGTATAATGGTGTATCCAAGTTTCATCTACAGTAACTAATCGTCGCCAAAACTCGGATTTATTGCGCCTAAACTGCGCCAACAGAGCGTTGGAAATGTTCATTCGAACACGTTTTTGGTCTAACGTGAGCAAACGAGGCACCCAACGCGCGGATAGCTTTCTCATGTCTAAATCAAAGAATATATACCTAAAGAAGCGACATCTCTATGTTAAATTGAGTAGACGAGTTTGTAGCGCCATCTGAATTCCATCTACCTAACTAAACGACAGAAAAATTGCCGTCCATATTTAAATTTAATTTTATTTGCAATATTTATTATGTAAATCAAATATGCCTTATTTTACAATATACAGGGTGGAAACTTTAACTGGAATAAAATTCATAACTTCGATATAGGCGATTTTTGCAAAAAATCCCGAAACACGCTAAGTATTGTTTTTTCTTGCCCTCATTTCTATGTATATGCTGCTTGTTTATCTGTTCCCGGAAGAGCCCAGCCACCTCCGACTTTTTTTTTTCAAATGGAAAGGTATGTCAAGTGACACCTCGTTTGAAAGGTCTCTTCGCAAGTAATACAACACACTATTTATTTCTTGAATATTTACAAAGCCCACGTGATAAAAAAAAGAAAACCACTTTTACGTTGAACATGTTTCGGCGTAAAGTTGTATGTTTTTGACATGTGTTTTGATGCTATCATCGATTTGCACTTTGCCAAGAAAGAAACGGTGCCCATTTTGAACATTAGTTGCATTAAATAGTATTCAAGTTATAAAAGTGTTTTTTTTTTATCACGTTGGATTTGTAAATATTCAAGAAATTAATAGTGTCTTGTATTATTTGCGCAGAGACCTTTCAAACGCGGTGTCACTTGACATACCTTTCCATTTGAAAAAAAAAAGTCAGAGGTAGCTGCGTTCTTCCGGGAACAGATAAACAAGCAGCATATACATAGAAATGAGGGCAAGAAAAAACAATACTTAGCGTGTTTCGGGATTTTTTGCAAAAATCGCCTATATCGAAGTTATGAATTTTATTCCAGTTAAAGTTTCCACCCTGTATATTATGCATTTAAATACACAATAACAAAAGTATGATAATTACAATTATGTATAAAAGTAAAGGTTTAACGGGAGAGAAGTCCAAATACAAATCAGGTTGTTCACGTAGGGAGCATGTAGGTTAAAAATTGCTCAAGGTCCAATTTATTGTTATATTCGTGCTAACATTTCGCACGTCAGTTGGTGCATCTTCAGAGCCTAAAATTGAATTACATTGTCAAATACAAAGGAGTAGTTACAAAATCGATATATGCAAACTTACATTGTACATTGCCAACATTGACAGATGACGAAGGCTGCTTCACTTCCGATTGTGTTGTTGATTCAAGCACTGCAATGGATTGTGCAATCAAACCTTCATTATTGTTATTATCGTTTGAAATTGAATTTAGAAATATTGACGGAATTGCATTTCGGTTTAATTTTAGACGCTTGGGTGTGCAGTACTACGAAGCTCCAAATTGAGCATCTCACACATGATAATTATGTATTGTGGATGTACTTTTCTCCATTAATTGACGTAAGCCGAGCAAATTTATCCATAGCTTCCGACGTTCTCCTTCTTTCGGAATAGTATGCAGTCTGGCAGAAAGGTCCTTAGAATTATTCCTTCTACACCCAGGCACATCGCACTGGAATCTGATTCGTGGCATCTATATACAATACACGACAACAATAACAATGCATTTAAATGCTCATTGTACTTACCTATAGTTTTAGACTTTAAACTTTTCACTGGGCATCTTAACAAAGACGAGATTACATTTTCACAACACAGTAGTGAATACAAATGTAGGAAGACACAATAGTTAAATATTATTTGCACAAAGATGCAAACAAAGAAATTATACGACAGGGCGTTATTTATAAACAATGGAAAGCATAAATGCGCGCTATGGCAACTTGGTAGGAAGAACGCGGTAAATTTGAAATGTGAACATCAGCGCCTCTGATAATGCTCTACCTCACTATAACTCGTCTTCTTTTCCCCCATAAGCCTGTCTGAGCCCTGAGTCTAAATTTTGATGTAATATGTGACAAACACGTTCTTTTGACATGTTCATAACCTCTGCTTTCTCTCTCACTTTAATTCAGCGGTCGTCTAGCACTATTTGGTGAACTTTGGCGGTGTTTTCATCGGTAGTTGCACTTTTTGGACGTCCCGAACGTTCATCGTCTCCCAAGCTCTTACGGCCATGTTTAAATTCAGCTGCCCAAAATTTCACCGTGGTAAATGATGGTGCAGAGTTCCCATATACAGAATCCATCTCAACTTTGATTTGCGTAGGCGTATTGCCTTTCAAAAACAAATATTTGATGACAGCTCGATACTCGATTTTGTCCATTTTCATAAAAACACTCACATCAACACACTCAAACGACTGTTACATAACAACTGCGCATCCAAAATGGCTGAAATTTTGTGTGGGACCTACTGAGGCATGCGTAAACATATTCCCCAACTTATGTAAATAAGTGCTGCCATCTTCTGGTTGAGGTCGGAAACTTTTCAGACAACCCTCGTACAGTCTCCCTGTTGTTGATGTCATTTTCATATTTTCTTTGACAGTCTATTATTGTTCCTAGATACTTGACATCTTGCACCTGTTCTATCTGTTCTCCGCTTATTCGTTGGTTATTTTGTTCGCCTTTGTTATCACCATCACTCTTGTTTTTTTCTCTCTTTATCTGCACATTGCTTTTATTTAGAGCCTCCTTCCATGTTTCCACATTCTCTTTCAGTTTTTTTTCTGTTTCTGCGAATATCACTATATCATCTGCATATGCACACTCTTTTATTTCTATATTCCTCATATTCCTGTATCCTACGTATATTCCTTTGGTTCTCAGTCTTGTTTCTTTTATTATATCGTCCAATATTGATATGAATAACAGTGGGCTTAGTATTCCCCCCTGTCTCACTCCGTGGTTTGTCCTGAATTCTTAGGTCCGTCTGTTTAGGTTCTTAAGTAGTTTCTCGTTTCTTTGTATAATGACTGGATTGCCTTTATGAATTTCTCACCTTTTTTCCTCTAGTCCCTTCCATATTTTCGCTCGTGGTATTCTGTCAAAAGCCTTTTCTAGATCTATGAAACATAGGTATCCTTCTTTGTTATACTCTCGAATTTTTCAGTTATTTGTTTTATCGTAAAGATTTGGTCCTGGTCTGAACCCGCTCTGGGAGTCGTGTAGTTGGTGTTCTATTCTTTTCCTTAGCTTCGTCTCAAGAATTCTCTCATATATTTTTCCCGGTACCCTGAGAAGTGATATGCCTCTGTAGTTGTTACATTGTCTGATGTCTCCCTTCTTATACACTGGTATTATCACTAGTACCTCCCAGTCTTTTGGTATTATTTTGTGTTTCCATGCCAATTTGCAGATCTCTAGTAGCCGTTGTTATCTTTCCTTTCCCATATTTTTTATTTCCTCGGGTGTAATACCATCATGGCCTGCTGCCTTTCCTAGCTTTATACTGCCTATTGCTTTTATTAATTCTGCCCCTGTTATTGTTTCCTCCTTTGTTTCTTCTGGCAGGCTTTTACAACCCTCTTCTTTTTCGTTTCCTTGTTTGGATTCTTCCGTTTTTCCATCCTCTCCTTCAAGCAGCTCCTTAAAATGTTCTTTCCATCTGTTCATGACTTCCTCTTCTTCTGTCAGTACTACTCCTTTTTTACTCTTTAATTGTTTTGGCTGTTTTTTTTTCTCTGTTCTGAGATTTTTTAATACTTTAAAGAAAAGTTCCTGGTTCCCTCTGCTATCTTCTTCCATCTTCACTCCAAACTCCTCCCAGGCTTTTGCTTTGGCACTTTGTATATCTTCATTAGCCCTTTTTCTCTGTTTCTTGTATCTCTCGTAGTCCTTTTCTGTTTCTGTCTGCAGGTACTGTTTCCATATTATTTTCTTCCTTGTTACTGCCTCCTGTACCTTCTTGTTCCACCACTTTGTTTGTATCCTCCCTGTCCCTACATATGTTGTCCCGCACGCTACTTTCGCTGCTGTTCTTATCGTTTTTTTGAACTTTTCTCATATTAATTCAACCTCTGTTTCTTACTTGCCAGTCTCCTCTTTGAATCCCCTTTCTACTAGTGTTTCGTGTTCTTTCCGTACCTCTTGCTTTTTAGCTCGTGAGTTTTGGCAGTTATTTTCCTTTTGTTTTTTACTGCTTTACTTTGTATTGCACTATCATTTCGTGTTTCGGTTATTCTCATGGTCAGTAGTTAGTAGTCGCTTCCTATTTCAGGTCCTCTTCTCACTCTTGCGTCGATAACCTTTTTGCTACTCTCCTTTTCTACCGGTATATAATGTATTATTGACTTTTTCTATCTGCTTCTCATCTCTCTCGTATATTTGTGGATTTCTTTGTGTCTAAATCTGGTATTTACAATCACCATGTTGTTTATTAGACAGAAGTCTAGCATTTTTTTCCCATTGCTGTTTTTTGCTTTTTCTCCGTGCTTTCCTATTATCCCCTCATACCCTTCCGTTTTATTACCCACCCTACTGTTAAAATCGCCTGCTACTATTGTCTGTCCTCTAGTTTCCTCTACTGATTGCGGTAATTCTTCCCAAAATTTGTTCTTAGATTCTTTGCTGTCGCCTTCATTCGAGGCGTATACTATTACAATCCCCATTTTCCCTTCCTGTTTATTTTCCAGTTCTATCACCATGATTCTCTCTGTTATGTATTTCCATTTTTTAACTTCTTTTCCTTTTCTTCCGTCAGTAATATTCCCACTCCTGCACTTGCGTTTTCGGTTTCACTCACTCCGCTATAGTATAGTACATATCCTGCCTCTAATACTATCGTACCTTGTCCTTTCTTTTTTCGTTCAGTTATCGCGAGTATCTGCAGGTTAACCTTCTCCATTTCCTGTATGAGTTCTTCTTCTTTCCCTCTTCCTCCTCTTATATTCCATGTACCAAATTTATATCTATCTTTTTTCTCGAAATTATCTTTTTTTGTTCCTTGTCTGTGTCCTGTTTCTTGGCTGTTGTCGTCTTCGTGTGGGTCTTCGTCTTTTTCATTAGTTTTTTGTCCTAGTCTGAATCTCGGTGACCTCTAATCCCTCTTTTAGTTTTTTGTATCCAATCTTTACTCTATTCCCTTTCGTCCTCTCTTATCTTGCAATGCTTCTAATCTCACTCTGTATTTCACTTTCTGTAGCTGTCAGGTCATGGTCAATGTATATTTTAGTCTTTCCCAGTTTATTGCTCTTTGCTTTCATGATCTCCTATTTATTTTCCCATGTTTCGATCTCCACTACCACCATATCTGCTGTCGTGCCCTTGTTTATCACCTGGGCCTTGGGCCTTGGGCCTTTGGGTACTACATGTAGCATTTTGCTTATAAAATCTACTACTCCTGCTTTTTCTTCATTTTCTTTCACTTTTCGGCCCTTTATCACTATATTATTTTTCTTTTTCTCTTTTTCCATTCTCATTCTTCCCTCCATTTTGTCCATTCTTTCTTTCATTTGTGCCCGCTCTTTTTTTGTACCTTTCTGTAATAAACATTTTAGTTATTAACATCTAAATGAGATGAGTGAGTTATTTTTGTTACAAGTACCTAATATGAAGTTTTTTCGGACAAATCGTTCCTGTTTCGTAACCAGGCGTAGCCAGTCTGGAATAGCAGATGAGTCCGAAGAAACTTAATATAGGTAGGTACGTGTTACATGAACATTTTTTTTAATATGCTCCTAAAAACACATTCGAACCTTATATTATGTATGATTCATGTGAAAATGATGTATGATGAAAATATTTCCCGAAAACGGTGAGCTTCGGAGTTTAATTACCATGCCACCGTAGTAACCACATTGTTTAACCATGGCAACTTTTTGGTACTCAATCCCGAAAAGACCCATTTTATGGACTTAAATAGTCCCTAAAATAACTATTGGATAACCATAGGATACAAGCTACAAGAAAATGGGAACTAGTTGGAAAAGTTGTCACCACTTTCTTGAACGCTCTGTATATGTATACCCAACGAATAATTTAATAAAATGCCCAACTTATACAAATTGCCAGTAACGCATCCATGCACACATAACGCTTATGTCGCATAAGTAACATGTGTTTAAAAAAACTCTAAATGGACTCGAAGGACCTCTAAACCAATATTTCCGCTAAAACCTGAAATTTGGAATAGAGTTTCAGCAAGTATTGGCATCAATAGTGACACAATACAATATTATTCTTGGTCTCAGATTGGTAGGTACTTGGTAAATATATATTTTATTGTGTTCATAAATTTTTCATCATTTACATATTTGTGAATTGCTTTATTTTTCAAGAAACACTCATGTCTCATTAAACATAAATTTAACATTGAAACATTCATCTATAATCCTATTTTAAACACAGTTTATTTTAACATAAGATCGTGATGTTGCGCGTATTATGTCAACAAGATAATGGCCTTTATAACTCACTGCAAGTTTTTAATATCATTCAAAGACTCTTTAAACTTGTAAGCATTAGTAGTTTCGACTATTGTTAAAAAATGGACAGAGTCTACCATAAATCCGGGGCTCAAAATTTGGTCTCCTTTTTAAATGGATTCTTTCATTTTTAGAATCTGCTTAATGTGATAGTACAGAACGTCGACGGAAAGTCGTTGTTTCCACAGAGCCATTTTTTAATTATTGCAGCGACTTTTTCCGATACTTTGAAAATATTTAAACCAAAGTCTTGCAAAATTAAATTCAATTCATTGAATCTTGCAAATATGTCGCACTAATAAGCTACTTTTATAACCACTCAAAATCGAATAATCTATCCTTAAATGGAAAAATAGCATCTTCTTTAGATGGTGGGTGTCCATTCAGAAATAACAAAGCTTCGTCTTTTAGCTCCAACAGACGTTTTAAAACGTTTGCTTTTGAAGCCATCGCGATGGCTTCAAAAGCAATCATTGTAATTCAATTTGTATAACAGTGCATACATACACAATTAATGGCTAATTCTTGAATTTGCTTAAACAAACCTTTATGACAACCTTCCATTGCACCTGCTCCGCCGCTACTTATACCAACACACTTCATCCAATCCATACCGTGACCAGTGATAAAATCATTAATAGTTTAAAAATCTGATCTGAGGTCTTTCTTGTTGGAAGCCTTTTACAAAACAAAACAATATCTTGTATCTTGTCTTGGTCAATATATCTGATAAAACACATTAGATTTGCATTATCCTCCCTATCTGTGCTTTCATCTACTTGCAAGGATGAAACATGTTTTTTATTTTTACTTTAGCAACTAGTTTTTCTTCTAAATATTTCGCAATATCGTCAATTCTCCGTCTAACTGTATTATTTTATAATGGTATCGCCGAAAATAAACTTTTTTCCTTCATTCCTCATAAATTATTTGCGACAATTTTTAAAGCGGGAAGTATTATTTTTTCTCCAGCACTATGAGGATACCCAGCCTCAGCTATTAATTTGGAAATTTAAAAAGCTATCATAGTGAGCTTTTTATTTGTCTGGTGAGGAAAGAGTGCCTTTTTCATTTTTTTGTTTTGAGCAGCACTCTATTCCATTTTCTATCAACGAAAAAGTTAATTGGCTTATCAGAGTACGTACTCAGAATGAAATGTGTCTAAATGCGGTTTTAACTTTGACGATTTCATAGTTTTATTTGAAAGTTTCGAATTGAAAATAACACAAAGAGGCAAATTATATTGACTGCTTCCGGCAATGAACCCAAACCGTAAATATTCGTCACAATATTTGCGAGTCCAATTAGTTTTAGGTTTGTTGTTTCAGCGCTGTATATCTGCCTTTAAGAGCTTCAGACAAAGTCTCTTCATAATCATGATGTTAAGCTTTGCTCGAACTTGGTTGATCATCATTTAAATTTCTGGTTTTGTTGATTAACCATTTATCATATAGATTTTTTTTAGTGACGATTTATAAAAAAGTTTATTTATATTTTTTACGACCCGGAGCCAGGTCGCGACCCTCACTTTGGGGAACTCTGGCCTACACTATATTTATTTATATTTATGAAGCAATTTCAGTTGGAACAACGAACGATTTGCAAGTGATAAGTCGGAAATTAACAGGTCTGATATCGTTGACGCGACTCCAATTGAATCAAATACTAATAAATCGAAAATTGCCTAGTCGAGATAGAATAGTAGGCAATCTGGCCAGAAAACTCAAAATTTATCGATTCTAACATCGCTAAGGGGACTCCAGTTGGAATAATGAGCAATCATACACTGCACAATCGAAAGTAATCAGGTCTGATTGCATCAGCGACATGACAACTGACGAGTCTTAAGACAATTAGACACTGAAGAATCAAAATTTATCGGTTCTGATGTTGCTCAGGAGATTCCAAGCTGGAATAATGAGCAATCAGACACTGAAAAAAACGAAACTTGTCGGTAAGGCAATCAGACCTGATAATTTTTGATTATTCAGGGTCTGCACAATTAGAGTCTAACTAAATCCTAACCTAAGGATTTTCCATTTATCAATTACTAATCGTAAATTGTTCCAACTGAAATCACGTCAGCGACATCAGTACTGATACTGTTTGATTGTTCAGTGCTTGAACTGCTCATTATGTTATCTGGAGTCGCGATAGCGATCTCACACCCGACAATTATCAATTATCAGTATCTGATTGTCTACTGCCAGGAAAATGACTTTTATTTAGATAAAGAAAAACAAAAACAGAATTTTTATTACAAGAAATAAATTTTCAAATGATTCTTTGGTAGGTACACAGGTGTTTTACACTACCCGTCCCAGGACTTTTTCGTGGTAATTTGACGTCGTAGAGGTTCAGGCGGAAAAGTAGCGCAACATAAGCCCACCTGAGGAATATAATAGAGGTAGTTTAGATTTCTGGCAGTTACCGGAAGTAGGCGTAATTTTACGCAACTTCCGATTTTTAAATGGCAACCTATATCATGTATAGCATCGTTCGATAGGTATTTAAAAAAGAATCAACTTTTGCTAAAAAAGTTTTTTTTATAAATGATTTGCTTAACGAAATAAAAATTAATGCTTCTGACAACCAGGCTCGCCATTTTCTCGGAAGAATGATGTCATACAGGTTCAGGAAAAAATAGCATAACAGAAGCATACCTACAGAATTAAATGGTGATAGTTTCGATCCTTGGAAATAACCGGAAGTAGGCGTAACTGCACTCAGGTTTTAAGAATTTTTGTAAATATTATACTTTTCCTCCGATTTGTCTCAAAGTGACTATTTTTAGGCGTGTTTACTGCCTGAATTTTCAGAAAAATATGTGGTTAAGCCGGAACGAACATTTCAGTACCAATTGAGTCTAACTGCCTAGCAACAACGTATTGTACCGCAATTGTAAATTTTACATGCGAAAGCACGCCTAAAACAGACACTTTGACAGTAATCAAGCAGACAAAGTCTAGTGTTTACAAACATACTTGAAAGCTGAGAGCAGTTACGCCTACTTTTTGTTATTTCCAAAAACCGAAACTATCACTATTACATTCTTTAGGTAGGCTTATGTAATGCAATTTTTGTTTCCTGGACCTCTATGACGTCATAATATAAATATAATATCGAGAAAATGGCAGGACTGATTGTCTGAAACGTTAATTTTATTTCGTTAAGCATATAATTTACATAAAAACTTTTCTTTCAAAAGTTGTTTTTGTTTGAAATACTTATCCAACGATTCCATACATGACCTAGGTTGCTATTTAAAATTTTGAAGTTAAGTGCAGTTACGCCTACTCCCGGAAACTTCCGGAAATTTAAACTACCTGTATTATATGGTGGGCTTCAGGTGGGTTTATGTTATGCATTTTTTTCTCTGAACATATAAGACGTCAAATTAGACGTCTGGGACTGGTGGTCTGAAACACCCTGTATATTAAAAACAAAAAACATAAAAATTCATATTAACTTTTAAGAATATTATGAAATTCAGTTCCTCAACGAAAAGACCCCACGAGAGGTCGATAGCCCTAGGAAGACTGCTTGTTTCGCTCTCATTTTTTATTAAAAAAATTGGGTGTTATACCGAGTGAGCGTCTCAATCCGGAACATACATAGATGTTCAGAGATAGGCAACCCATTTCACAAAGTGGTGTTATATATTGACAATGTTCACACGTATAATGTAAGTACTTTGTAAAATTGTAATGTAATGCACGTTGTAAAATGGGTTTCCTATCTTTCAACTTCCAAGGTGCAGATATATAATCTTAAAAAATCACCTGGTCGAAGTTATGCTATATGGTATTTTGTTTGGTAATTAGTACCACTCTAATCGAATCTCACTAATTAGTACTTTTTTTATTGAAACTGTGCAAACTTGTCAAATTTTCAATTGTAACTGCCCGAATTTGTCAAATTTCAACTAAAACTGTCACAGTCTCGTAATTTTTGTACTGCAACTTGTCAAATCTATTAAATACTTGGCTCACTGAAGCCATCTGTCCAATTTTCAACTGCATGTTGCAAAATCTGTAAATTTTCTACTTTGCCAGTCAAAATTTTCCATATATTCTGATTTAAGTCTTTAAATTTGTATTTAAATTTTCAGCTTCGTCAAGTTTTCAAATGAGACTGCTAATATCCGTCTGATTTTGAACTGTAACTATGAAAATAAAACATTAATTTCCATACATTTTTCGTACAGATAAATTAACAATTACAATTTTTCAAATCTGGTATAGTTTCAATTGCACCTGTTCAAATCTGTTAAACTATCAAAAGTCTACTGTATTTGTACAAATGTCTGCTGAAGATGACCACGAAGTGGTTGAAATATACATTTAGAGAAATAGATGTCGTTGTGAAAAAGAATAATTTGTTATTTCTCTTTAAGTATTAATATTTCACAAGCTCCAACCGATTATATTATTATTATTATCACTCAGAACCGTTGAACTCGTATGATGAAGCATGATGATGCAAAAATAAACACTGCACAAGTATAAATGTGTGCCTGAAAACTTGTGGTCGTTTTAAGATGGCTTTCCTTCAATGATCTCGTATTCTAAAATGATTGGTTATTTGCTTTTAGTGGCTTATGCACTTGATTAAAAATGTTAAAAATATGAGTAGGCGATGCCCACTTGTCTATATTTGTATCTGCAGTATCACTCGCACAACTAATATTTATAATTAAGTCGTAAGTCTCTTTTATACTGACTAGACTACACTATATAGTGATAGTGATGTAGTGACTATAGTACATTTTGTTTCAATAGAGTTTTCAAATCAACGTTTTACAGTGCGAGCTAAAGATTTTTTAATTATATGAAATCAAATAAAACACTAGGTTGAGTTTCACTGACTTATGTCAGTTGGTCACTGACACTCACCAACTAACTTAAGTCAATGAAACTCAACCTAGTGTTCTATTAGATTTCATATAATTCAAAAAGTCAGAGAGAGTAAGTCAATGAAACTCAACCAAGCGTTTTATTTCATTTCATTTAATATATATATATATATATAGCTACTGAGAGCCTGACTGCTTGTTCTACTACAACTAGTAGTAGAAGCTTAGTATGGTTTCTTCGAAATGTCTGAGTGTAAGCTATTTAAGAGGCACTAAGATTTAATGTACTCCCAGAAGTTAAGCTACTTTAATATTTAAAGTTGTTGTACTACTTATAGCCTGACTACTTGTACTACTACTACTACTACTAGTAGCTTGGTATGATATCTTCGAAATGTCTGACTGTAAGCTTTTTAAGTGGCACTTAAGATTTGATGTACTCCCAGAACCTAAGCTACTTAAATATTTATAGCTGTAGTACTACTTATAGCCTGACTATAGTATTCGCAATGTACCAAGATCAGCTGATATGTCAACAAATGATTATTTTCTTTGGGGTTACCTGAAAAGTAAAATTTTTAATGACGTACAAATACATAACGTAGATGAATTGAAAGGCCGTATACGTACTGCATGTAATGGCATAAATCCACAATACATTACGAATACTCTGCGTGTCTTCAAAAACCCTGTCGTGTATTGCCTTGAATAAAAACATAACCTCTATGTGTAACATGTGCCAAAATTGACAGGTTGCTTGCACCGACGCCGCTAATGAGTTGATTTTTTTTTTTTAGAATTACACATAGGAAATTCCTTGCGGGTAGCTGCAGGCAACCAGTTATACATTGTCCATCATATGTGTAATAAGGAAAAAAAAGCCCGGTATATATATATATATACAGGGTGATTCAGACCACCCGTCCCAGGCCTATTTCTCAGTAATGTGACGTCTTAGAAGTTCGGAAAAAAAAATATCATAACAAAAGCCTACCTGAAGAATTTAATGGAGGTTGTTTCGATTTCCGGAAGTAACCGGAAGTAGGCGTAACTGCACTCAACTTCAGAATTTTAAATGGGAACCTAGGTCGCATGTAACATCGTTGAATAGGTATTTTAAAAAGAAACATATTTTGTAAGAAATTTTTTTTTATAAATGACATACTTAACGGAATAAACATTAATGTGTCGGGCAACCAGCCCAGGGCATGTTCTCGGAAGTTAGACGTCATAGAGGTTCCGAAACAAAATAGCATGACTTAAGCCCAAATCTCGAAAGTTACCGGAAGTAGGCGTAACTGTACTCAAATTCATAATTTTAAATGGGAACCTAAGCCATTCTAGAAGAAACTATATTTTTTTTAAGAGAAACCAGAAATAAACGATTTGTATTGGAATAGTTTTTGAAAATAAAACGAATAAATCAATAAAAGCTTAAACTTGATGAAAACCTTAATATTAAAATAACATAAACACAAATCTTTTAAACAATAAGTTTCATAAATGCTCAAAGTGTCTACCACCTTGATTGGTACATTTTTGCAGCCGTAATCGACTGCCCTTAACACCTCAATTCCACTAATCATAGGGCAGGTATTCCGGATCCTATCTTTCATGTTGTCCCTAGTCGTCGGTTGTTCTTGATACACTAGATCTTTAAGACATCCCCACAAGAAAAAATCAAGTGGTGTCAGGTCTGGGGAACGAGCGAATATAGTTTCTTCTAGAATGACTTAGGTTCCCGTTTAAAATTCTGAATTTGAGTACAGTTACTCCTACTTCCGGTAACTTTCGAGAATCGGAACTACGCCACTAAATTCATCAGGTAGGCTTTAGTCATGCTATTTTCTTTCGGATACTCTACGACGTCATACTTTCGGGAACATCTAGGTTGGATGCCCGACACATTAATGTTTATTCCGTTAAGTATGTCATTTATAAAAAAACTTTTCTTACAAAATATTGTAAATAGATCGAGATAAAAGTACATTGGTGAGCGGCGATGCTCTGCGCGCATATCAGTTCAGTCGGTTGGCGCGTTCTCTCGGGCATAACGCTTCAGCGCTGCATGCAAAGTAAGTGCAATTTTGGGTGTTTTACTATTCCAATAATTAATGTGTGTTTGCAAAGTAACGTAAGTAACGTCGTAGTAACGCTTAGTGCCGAAATAGCACCACCGTCTAAAATATATTTTTACCTCAAACTTTGCAATATTTCAAGAACGTACCTGTAAGTGCAGCAATACGTGGTTGCTTACGTCACTCATGTATTTCAAGTATCAATGTGAGTTTGCAAAGTAACGTAAGTAAGTAACGCCGTATTAACGCTTAGTGCCGAAATGGTACCATCGTTTAAAATATATTTTACCTCACAATTTGCAATATTTCTAGAACGTACCTGTAAGTGCAGGTGTAGGTGGTTGCTTACATCACTCTGCAAAGTAAGCATGGACATGTTTGTCAATTTAAGCCAAAATTAAACAGTTATTGGGCATAAAATATAAAACAATTTTACGAAATCGCTACAACTTCAATTCTTCGGATATGTTTGTAAATTTAAGCCAAAATCAAATAGTTGCACTGCCAAACCAATTTTTCGAAATCGTATCAAGTTTAATTGATCGATTGTAGTTGATCAACAAAACTTGAATGATAACTATAGGTGCTATAGTAACTATACTGACTAGTCATATAGTGATAGTGATGTAGTGACTATAGAACATTTTGTTTCAATAGAGTTGATCAACTTTATACTGTGCGAGCAAAACTTATTTTGATCCAAGAGGCATTAAGCTCTACTGCTAGGCTGTATGGCCTTAGATGCAAAGCAAACGTTAATGATAATAATTTTTGCTCGCATGGTCCTACTGTATTTGTTCAACTTTGGTCGATCAACTACAATCGAACAATTAACTTCATTGGTGAACTTGATTCGTGAAAATGCGCCTTTAATAATTACCTATCATTGTTCAACAATAATGATAATTTAAAGATTTAAATACACTTTTTTTAATATTTGCACTTTTTTTTTGGATTACATGTTCAATTTCGTAAATAATTTCTGGCTACTTCTTATTGTTGTTCGGCTTCAATTTAACTTGAATATTTGAATATTTTATTCAATATTTTACTGATATATGTACCTATAATCTGTTCCATTTTTATGTTTAACTACGAAGGCTGTGGTTTCACTTTATAAAGTTTTACACATGAATACCAACAGAAATGATCTGACAGTGAAACAAAAAGTCAAATTTCTAACAACGTTGCCTAATTCATATATTCAAATAATTAAATGATTTCTTCAATCATTCAAGTGTGCTGGTTTCTTTAATTATTAGTAAGTAAACTAATCATCAAGCATATTTTATATTATAATTTGACTGATTTGCTTTTGAAAAATAAAAATAGCAAATAAATTCTGTACTCAATAGTTACTCAATTTGAAGGCAACAATGCCCACTGTCATCAAATATAACCTTTTTTTTTAAACATAACCTTTTTTTTCCAAGTCTAGTGACTTTTTACATTGGCCAACAATGCTGTCATTCTAACAGAGCCAACTTACTTAAAAATAAAAATGGAACAGTTTAACTCTGAATTTGCTTGAAATGCATTTCCATGCTGCAACTATAATAACGAAACATTTAAAGACGAATCAGTACTTAGACTTATTTTAATTTCAGCGCCAGCTCGCACTGCATCGTCGTAAAGTCAGGGTTTTTGCTTAATTCTTAGATTTGGAATATTCCAAATGATTTTCATATCATGAAGCACATTTGGTGCTATCAGCCGAATTATGCTCGCCCCCAAAATTCTCCCACGCTTTCCAAAATTGTCGTTACGACAATATCCTTAGCTTTTACAAACATACACACGCACAAACATAAATAATTGTTCACTTCATAAAAGTTTAAATGTGTTTTTCTAGCATGGTTATAATATTATTATCTGTATGCTACAATAAAATGCAATCGAAATTTATTTCTAGTGCTTGGCAACAAAATGCAGTAGTTAAGTAAATGAATTATGTTCTTGATTTGTTTGCTGCTTTATCGGTTGCAGTATTAATTAATCATAATTTTGTGGATTTTCGGCCGTAATATATGCTTATTACATGTAGACTGTAATAAACTGTAATATTTACCTCACATACACTTGTATGTTGCATTTAAAAAAAAAAACGTTTTGATACATTGCTGCCATTGTGACAGAAGTGTATAACTGAAAATGGTTAAACCTATGTTGCACGATAAACAAAAACTCTCTGTATATGTATATTAAGACTTCTACATGTAATAAGCATATATCACGGTGTTCCAGGAGAAATGAAACGCCTTAAATATCCACGATATTTTTTTTCGCAAAATCGCCAAAATGCGTCAATTTTTAATTACAGGAGGCCAACTTTTGTTAAGCAAGTTATCTTAAAATGTTTTAACTTTCTTGCCGATCGGGAAGTAAGCCATTTTTTTGGAGTAGTGGTTGAGTGATGGTTCATTTGAAAGCATAATTTGCAATGCAACGGTGTATTATTTTTGAAATCGCAAGATTTTATAAAGCTACAGCGTTGTATTGTAAATTATGTAAGGTTTCAAATGAACTATCACTCAACCCCTACTGCAATTTAGATATCGTCGGTGTTCTGGCAAAGGTCACCAAGTCCAATAAGGTCACTTTATAGTACACATTTTAAAGGTCTAACTGGTACGAAAAATCGCTTATTTAAGATTATAGGATCGTTATGTATACCATACATATACGTATGGTTTACAGAACACTCTGTACACCATACATATACGTATGGTGTACAGATTGTTCCTATACTCTTAAATAAGCGATTTTTCGTACCTGTTAGACCTTTAAAATGTGTACTGTAAAGTGACCTTATTGGGCTTGGTGACTTGCCAGAACACCGACGATATATCGGCTTACTTCCGCTGCTGTAAGGGGGTTCAAATATTGGAGATCATTTGCTTGCCAAACTTTGCCCCTCATTTAAAAATTGGCGTATTTCACGATTTCGCGAAACAAAATTGTATCCGTAGATATTTAGGGCGTTGCCTTTATCATGGGACACCCTGTATATCTGTATATATATTTTCATTTTACATACATTTCGTGGTAACCAATTAAATCATCATTTTGTTGGTCTTCAAAGAAACGAAACGTTTCCAAATTTTTAGCGCGAATATTGGCTTAATGTGACGATGATATCCAAGCATAGCAACCAAGACACACTTTGCGGTTTTCGTCATCCCTGCAGTACTGCCTTTTTACCCGTTTCGCGCCGTAATTCTGCGACCCTACGTTTTTGATAGTTGGCTGGAATTATAGTCTCCGACTGGAAATGGATTTCGCTTTTCGGAACGAAATATTTCCTCTGATCCCTCCAACTTCATGCCTGACCCCCACAGAATGGGCATACTGCGGTGAATTTATTATGGCGCATGAGGTATAAGCGGTGGGGATACTTTACGGACGTTTCCTTTGTATGTTTGTTTCGTCTTTTTAATTTTTTTTTACCATAAAAATATATCGAAGTATGTATTTGAACTTATGAAAATTTTTCTTCGAAATTCTATGGGGTCTCACTGTATCTGGACATTCAGGTGGAAGAGCCTACTGTCTGGATTCATGAGCGCCAAAGATTTCTTCTCAATCTTATGGTGTCTCACTACATCAGGGCATTCAGGTAGAAAAACCTGCTGCCTATGACTCATGAGCGCCAGTCTTTCTTCTATGGTATCTCACTAGATCAGCACATGTAGGTGGAAAAGCCTACTGTTTGTGTTCATGAGCGCCAGTTTTTCTTCTATGGTATCTCACTACATCAGGACATTCAGGTGGAAAAGCCTGCTGTCGATGAATAATGAGCGCCAAAATTTTCTTCTCAATATTATGGTATCTCACTACATCAGGACATTTGACTTTTTTTTTTTCATGAGTGTCAGTTTTTCTTCTATGGTATCTCACTACATCAAGACATTTAGGTGGAAAGGCCTACTGTCTGATTCATGAGCACCAGTTTTTCTTCTATGGTATCTCACTAGATCAGGACATTCAGGTGGAAAAGCCTGCTGTCTATGATTCATGAGCGCCAGTTTTTCTTCTATGGTATCTCAATACATCAGGACATTTAGGTGGAAAAGCCTACTGTCTTTGATTTATGAGCGCCAGCTTTTCTTTTATGGTATCTCACTACATCAGGACATTTAGGTGGAACAGCCTAGTGTCTATGATTCATGAGCGCCAGTTTTCTTCAATGGTATCTCACTTCATCAGGACATTCAGGTGGAAAAACCTGATGTCTATGATCCATGAGCACCAGCTTTTCCGAAGTTTTGAATACACACCCAAGATAAATCATTGAATGGTTATAATAGCAAAAATTGCATTATCCAAAAGAAAATTTTATCCCAGGAAATAGGAAACGTCCATGTTCCCCATGGAACTCGTGTACCAGCAAAGTAAAATTCGCTGCAATACGTCAAAAGCGGGTAGGCATTGGAGCTTGGGGCGGATAAAGGGAAGTATAGTACTTCCGGAAATCGGGATCCATATCCGGTGAGACGTAAAAATAATTTCAGCCGACATTCGAAATCGCGGGGGAGTAAAATTGGGGCGCAAAACGACAAAAATTGGCAGTGGTGTGTGTTGTCGATAGCTCAGAGATGAGTCGAAGTTATTGTGCTGAGATATGTACTCTCGCCTTGAGGCACATCTTCATGCTTAGTCTTACTTGTAGTCTTCATAATGATGAGCAATTTTTGCCACGACAAATATTTACGCGTGCATTTTCCACTTACAAATGCTTTCACTTGGCACTACTAAAATGTTCTTGACTTACATCTTACATTAGGAGCTTTCATAAGCTATACTTTAAACTGGTATATGTACTATGTGCATCAAATTCTTTAGAAAACTATAACCGAATTGTATTAATTCTATATTATAGATCAATCAACTTAATAGGTAAAACACTATCAACACTCAATGAGCAATTACAAGCAACTAGAAGAAACTTCTTGCACATATTTTAGTAATGTTTTATTTTTACGTTGCTACAACTTGAGAACAAAACACCACTAAAATATATGCACAATAGAAACGTCTTCAAGTTTCTCACAAATGCACACTGCGTTCATACAATGTTTTATCAAATAAGTTGATTAATCTGTAATCAAATTAATATAATTTAAATAAGTTTTCCAAAAATTTTTATCATATAGTACATTCACTAGTTCAAAGCATAGCTTATACAAGCTCCCAATATAGATAGCAAGTCAAGATCATTTACGGCGGTCTAAAAATGTTACGACTTCTACTAATTTCAGTATTTTACACAATTACTACTGCAACTTAGATATTACTGCAAATAAATTTGAATATTATGCAATTTATTTGCATTCATTTATACAGGGTGGAAACTTTAACTGGAATAAAATTCATAACTTCGATATAGGCGATTTTTGCAAAAAATCCCGAAACACGCTAAGTATTGTTTTTTCTTGCCCTCATTTCTATGTATATGCTGCTTGTTTATCTGTTCCCGGAAGAGCGCAGCCACCTCTGACTTTTTTTTTTCAAATGGAAAGGTATGTCAAGTGACACCTCGTTTGAAAGGTCTCTGCGCAAGTAATACAACATACTATTTATTTCTTGAATATTTACAAATCCCACGTGATAAAAAAAAACTCTTTTATAACTTGAATTTAATGCAACAAATGTTCAAAATGGGCACCGTTTCTTTCTTGGCAAAGTGCAAATCGATGATAACATGCATCTCTAATGTTTTGTAACATTTCTGGTGTGACTTGCCGTATTTCATGCCTAATACGTTGCTTAAGGTCCTCAATGTCGTTTGGTTTGGTTACATAGATCTTACTCTTGAGATTTCCCCACAAAAAAAAGTCAAGGGGACTAAGATCCGGAGATCTCGCCGGCCATTCAATGTGACCTCTTCTTCCAATCCATCTATTGGGAAAAACTTCGTCTAAATATCTACGAACGATCACAGCATAATGGGGTGGAGCACCGTCCTGTTGATACCATATTCGTTCATCAGGTAAATGTGGATCTAATGGATTTGGAAATAAAGTGGCTAACGCTGGCATGAGGTCGTCTTGAAGAAACGTAAGATATGTTGCTCCATTAAGATTACCATCGAAGAATACTGGTCCTACAATCTGATCACCTATTATTCCAGCCCATACATTGACTTTTTGCGGGAACTGAGTATGAGTTTCTCGCATCCAATGAGGGTTATGATCAGCCCAATAACGACAATTTTGATGATTAACGTCACCATGTAAGGTAAAAGTACTTTCGTCGGAAAAAAGAATTGATGCTAATGAAATCTGGTTATTGTCGATCATGTTCATCATTTGCTCTCAAAATTCGATTCGGCGGTCAGGGTCATCCTCCGCTAATTCTTGGAGTGCCTGTATCTTGTAAGGATGCAGCTTAGCTGATCTAAGAATTTTCAGGACAGTAGTATGACTAATCTCGTTGTCATGGGCCAGTTGCCTGGCTGGAGTCACTGGATTTTCTTGAAGAGTTAATAATACGTTTAGCCTGGTATCTGCTTGAACAGTGGGATTTCGCTGTCTGGGCACAACCCTGACATGACCCAAATTGTTGTATTGTGTCTCAATTTTGCTTATGGTACTTTGGCTAATGGGTGATAAATCCGGATGCTCTTCTCGAAATAACTGAGCAACCTCACGCTGACTTCGTCTTCTGTTACCATAACCGATCATCATCAGAATCTCGATTCGGAGATTTTCGGTTAAATACGGCATTTTAGAAATCACTTCGACAACTTGACGAGCGTATGTGACTGCTTTGGTGACTATTATTATCACTAGTAACTAAGCAACGCAGTTCCATAGCATCAAAACACATGTCAAAAACATACAACTTTACGCCGAAACATGTTCAACGTAAAAGTGGTTTTCTTTTTTTTATCACGTGGGCTTTGTAAATATTCAAGAAATAAATAGTGTGTTGTATTACTTGCGAAGAGACCTTTCAAACGAGGTGTCACTTGACATACCTTTCCATTTGAAAAAAAAAAGTCGGAGGTGGCTGGGCTCTTCCGGGAACAGATAAACAAGCAGCATATACATAGAAATTAGGGCAAGAAAAAACAATACTTAGCGTGTTTCGGGATTTTTTGCAAAAATCGCCTATATCGAAGTTATGAATTTTATTCCAGTTAAAGTTTCCACCCTGTATAATTGCGTTACGTATCTTGAGGTTTAAGATGACTGCGAGATCAAGTATTGGAGATGTATTTTTATTGGAGTTCCCAATTTTCAAAAAACACAGATTTTGCTGTCAATTATAATCGTGCAAAAAAAATCAGGTTTTCACCAATGCCCAGATTTTGGGCCTCCTTTATCATGAAGCGATCATTTATATAAATGTCTGTGCTTGTGTATAAAAGATGGATTTTGCATTTGCAATTCTGCAAAGATTCTGCTAGGCCAGTTTAGTATGGATTTTCATATCCAATATGCTTTCTTTCTTTCGCAATTTCTCCATTTGCCTAAGATTTCCAGTGTAGTTGCTTTAATCCTGATTAAGTTCTTGTGATGAGCCAGATTGAGATTTCTCTGTTACACTGTATAAATCATTGAGTTTTGGTGCAGCATTGTAGAACGTTATTGGGAGTTCCTCGTTGAGGCCAAATGGGAGGTCCTTTTGGGCCCAATTAAAAGTTCTTTGTTGCATCTAAGCTTATTGAGTACTAGAGTTACACTGTAGATTACAATTGAGCGTTCATATACACTGTTGAACTCAATTAAGTCTTCTTCAGCTCTTTGGAGTCTTGTCAGTCCCTGTCCTTAGTTGTTTGGGCCCTTTTCATTCTGATGGGCCAGATGTTGAGGAAAAGGGTTTTCATACCCGTTATTTTCGTTTCAACATCTCACAATTCTTCACTTGACTAAGTTTCCAGAGTAGTTGCACAAAACCTGATTAAGTTCTTGTTATGAGCCAGATTGAGATTTCTCTGTGACACTGTATAAATCATTGAGTTTTGGTGCAGCATTGTAGAACGTTATTGGGAGTTCCTCCTTGAGGCCAAATGGGAGGTCCTTTTGTGCCCAATTAAAAGTTCTTTGTTGAATCTAAGCTTATTGAGTACTAGAGTTACACTGTAGATTACAATTGAGCGTTCATATACACGGTTGAACTCAATAAAGTCTTCTTCAGCTCTTTGGAGTCTTGTCAGTCCCTGTCCTTAGTTCTTTGTGTCCTTTTCATTCTGATGGGCCAGATGTTGAGGAAAAATGGGTTTTTATACCCATTATTTCCTTTCAACATCTTACAATTCTTCACTTGACTAAGTTTTCCGAGTAGTTACACTAAACCTGATTGAGTTCTTATGATGAGCCAGATTGGGATTTCTCTGTGACACTGTAGTAACTCATTGAGTTCTGGTGCAACATTGTAGAACGTTATTAGGAGTTCTTCGTTGAGGCCAAATGGGAGGTCCTTTTGAGCCCAGTTCAGAGTTCTCTGCTGCACCTTAGTTTATAGATTACTATAGAGTTACATTGTAGATTGCAATTGAGCGTTCATATACACTGTTGAACTCAATCCAGTCTTCTTCAGGAGTCTTGTCAGTTCCTAATTCTTTGGGTCCTTATCATTCTGATGGGCCAGATGTATGGATTTTCATATCCAATATCTTCATTTCAAAATCTCGCAATTTCTTTTAGTATACATGAGTATAATAAGGCTCTAGGCGATATCTCTCATGTATAAAATAAAAAGATAACGGCATCAGTAAATTGAATTCCTGATTTGCATTATTAATCAACGTAATTTTGTAATTAAGTTGTAATAAATAGTAAATAATACTATTTAGTAACTACAAATCACCGTCACTGAATGATATACATGGTTATAAATATAAACCATTTGATATTTGTTCTATGATGCATGGTGTTTCACATTTATTTTTAAGATTGCCATATGAAAAACAAATATTTTTTTATGAGGAAAAACCGTGTATCTGAAGAACTCTACAGTAAATCATGTTTTAGTTGAAGGTGCAAATCAAGGATTTATTTTCCAGACTGTACCTTGTAGGTGATGTTGGAAATCAGTCAAAACATTGTCCATAAATCTAAAGAATAATAGAACATAGCGTAAACTAACCATCATGTGTTCAACAAAATTTCCAATTGGCGTTGGCAATCTCAAGTGCAAACACGACTTGAGATTGCCAACGCCAACTTCGTCGTCGATTTTTGTTGAACGCTCGATAGTTTCGCATGATACATTAGCAACGTGATTTTTATTCACGAAAATCAAATGCAATTGGTTCATAAATTTACAAGAATACGCTTTGATTGGTCCATGCATAGTGCATACATGATGACGCATAAATAAAACTGAATTAATAGCCACCATATTAATAAGACACCGCGAAGTTTGTCAATTATTTCGGAATAAGGTTCGCTTTATATTGGTCATACTGGTTCCGTGTATCAACCAGCCAAATGTTGAATTATTTTACTATCTTCACTGATTTCTTTTTACTGATGATTTTTCACGCGCAATTATCACGGCAATTATCTAGTGGAGTTGTCGCCAAAGATTAGAAATGGAGTTGCACAAGAAGAAGAAGAAGAAGAATCGGAAGAAGGAGAAGATGGAGAAGGAGAAAAGGAGAAGGAGAAGAAGTAGAAGAAGAAAAATATTTGTAAGTAATTTTTTTAATTTATATATGTACAGGGTGGCCCACCTATCCTCGCTCGGAGCATTGCTGCTAGACTAATGCAAATTGAGGAAAAAATCTGATGGGAAGTTATTGGACACTTGATGTGCTACTTTTTTAAAGTATTTTCGAGTGTATAGAGTCTACCATAAATCCGGGACACAAAATTTGGTCTCCTTTTTTAAATGGATTCTACCAAAGCCATGCAAAATTCAATTCAATTCATTGAATGTAGCAAATATGTCGCACTAATAAGCCACTTTTATTAACCACTCAAAATCGTATAATCTATCCTTAAATGGAAAATAGCATCTTCTTTAGATGGTGGGTGTCCACTCAGAAATAACAAAGATTCGTCTTTAGCACCAACAGACGTTAAAACGTTTGCTTTTGAAGCCATCGTGAATTACAATACAAAATGAGGTATTTATGATCACTCTCCATTTCGTTGCATAACTCGGTAAGAAGTCTGCTATTTAATGGACGAGATTTTATGTAGTTTACAAACATGACACATTGTTCCAAAGTTATGTTTTAATTTAAAGGCAAGCCAACGCTTGTCTATTGATATAACAGTGCATACATACACAATTAATGGCTAATTCTTGAATTTGTTTAAACAAACCTTTATGGCAACTTGCCAGTACACGTGCTCTGTCGCTACTTAGACCAACAAGGAATAAAAGCAAGGATAAAATATGTTTTTATTTTTACTTTAGCATCTAGTTCTTCTTCTAAATGTTTCGCAATATCTTCAATTCTCCGTTTAACTGTATTATTTGACAATAGTATCGCCGAAATTAAACTTTTTCCTTTATTCCGCATAAATTATTTGCGACAATTTTTAAAGCGCGAAGTATTATTTTTTCTCCAGCACTATGAGGATAGCCAGTCTCAGCTATTAATTTGGAAATTTAAAAAGCTATCAAAGTGAGCTTTTTATTTGACTGGTGAGGAAAGAGTGCATTTTTCTTTTTTTTTTGCAGCACTCGATCCTTTTTTTATCAACAAAACAGTTAATTGACTTATCATAGTATGCAGAATGAAATGTGAATGTTGCGTTTATTTGAAAGTTGCGAATTGAAAATAACACATAGAGGCAAATTATTTTGACTGCTTCCGGCATGAACCCAAACCGTAAATATTCGTCACAATATTTGCGAGTCCAATTAGTTTTACGCTTGCTGTTTAGGCGCTGTATATCTGCCTTTAGGGGCTTCAGACAAAGTATCTTCATAATCATGATGGTTAGCTTTGCACGAACTTGGTTCATCATTTAAATGTCTGGTTTTGTTGATTAACCATTTATCCATTTTCGTCGGAAACTTTTATAACAAGATTTTTTTTAGTGATGATTTATAAGAAAAAGTATCCATTTATTTTGCGTGACCCGGCAAAATTTTTCTACGACCCGGTGCCGGGTCGCGACCCTCACTTTGGGAAACTCTGCCGCTCAGATATCAATAATCAATGTAAACAGATATAATTAAATGTTGAAAATAATTTCATAATAAAACATTTTTTAAAAGGTTTGAAAGTCATTTTAGAGTTTATTGCCTCGTAAAACAAAAAATATGTTATTTCATTAAAAAAAAAGTGTACCTGTAAATAATAAAACTTTCGAAATAGTACCTACTAGTAAAATATCAATACTTACGAATTATTGTGAAGCCATGCTTGAATATTGTGCGTGGTACACCCTGTATAGAACGGAAAGAAAGAAGTGTTAACTTTTACGCTAGACACTAAAAGATGGCACTGTTCAAGATTCAAATAAATATGTTTTGCAACGTCGCTGAAATGTTTCATAGGATACAAGCTACAAGAAAATGGGAACTAGTTGGAAAAGTTGTCACCACTTTCTTGAACGCTCTGTATATGTATACACAACGAATAATTTAATAAAATGCCTAACTTATACAAATTGCCAGTAACGCATCCATGCACACATAACACTTATGTCGCATAAGTAACACGTGTTTAAAAAACTCTTAATGGACTCGAAGGACCTCTAAACCAATATCTCCGCTAAAACCTGAAATTTGGAATGGACTTTCAGCAAGTATTGGCATCAATAGTGACACAATACAATATTATTCTTGGTCTGACATTGGTAGGTACTTGGTAAATATATATTTTATTGTGTTCATAAATTTTACATAATTTACATATTAGTTAGTTGCTTTATTTTCAAGAAAAACTCATGTCTCATTAAACATAAATTTAACATTGAAACATTCACCTATAATCCTATTTTAAACACAGTAAATTTAAACATAAGACCGTGATGTTGCGCGTATTATATCAACAAGATAATGGCCTTTATAACTCACTGCAAGTTTGTAATATCATTCAAAGACTCTTTACTCTTGTAAGCATTAGTAGTTTCGACCATTGTTAAAAAATGGACGAACTTTTCTATAATACCACCGACACATTCCTCGAAGATGTTGCAACATTTACATGGTATGACTACACGCTATTTTTATTGATGCTGGCGTCAAGCGCATTGATCGGAATTTATTTTGGATGTTTCGGAAAGAAGCAAACCACTGCTAACGAATATTTGCTAGGAGGCAAAGAAATGGGTGTATTTCCAATTGCAATTTCTTTAATCGCCAGGTTAGAGTTTTCCTTTTTTTCCATTAAACATCATGTCTTTATTCAATTATGGCTTGCAGTTACGTATCAGGAACAACTATTTTGGCCGTACCCGCAGATGTGTACCAATATGGAGGAACGTATTGGTTATGTGCCCCGTGTATTGTATTCTGCATCGTAATTGCAGCATATTTGTTTGTACCAGTATTTTACAAACTGCAATTGACTAGTACCTACGAGTATCTAAAATTAAGGTTCGATGATCGAATCCGCAAACTTTCATCAGTTATGTTTACCATATCTATGTTTTTATACTTGCCAATAATTATATACATTCCTGCGTTAGCTTTAGCACAAGGTAAGTATTATAATTAGATATCAATTCATTTGCATGACCAATACAATTATAGGTACTGGATTCAATGTGCATTTAATTACACCTGTAGTGTGTGGTGTTTGTATATTTTACACCACTATTGGTGGTTTAAAAGCTGTTGTGTGGACTGATACACTGCAGTTCATTGTAATGATTGGGGTTACTTTGGTAGTAACACACTTGGGGACCGTGGCATCTGGAGGTGTTTTTGAGATTTGGAGAATATCTACTGAAGGCGGAAGAACCCAAATTGAGTAAGTATACACTGTACGGCTTTGATATACAAGTGATATAATTTATATTTCAGCTTTGATATGGACCCCACAAAACGTGAGACGTTCTGGACAGCTACTGTGGGGCTCTCATTTGCTTGGTTAAGTGTTGTTGGAGTAGGCCAAGGGTGCATACAAAAGTGTATAGCTTTGCCATCAATGGTTCACGTAAAAAAGTACCCAGAAATTGGCTTGTATAATTCAACACCTAATTTATACTTCAATTGCAGAGCCTTTGTAATATTTGCTGTTGGTATGTTCTTGTTTATGACGTGCAGTGTGTATACTGGATTGATGATATATACAAAATATTCAAAATGTGACCCAATTAAGGCCAAAATCGTCGCTGCTCACGATCAATTGTTACCACAGTTTGTGATGGAGGTGGCAAAGGATATTCCTGGATTACCTGGATTTTTTATAGCAGGAGTTTTTAGCGCATCTTTAAGGTAATAATTTTAAATGTAACTGTTACATATTTTAATGTGCATCACGAAGATATTAAAATATTTAATTTCAGTACTTTGTCGGCAAGCATGAATTGTATGTCATGTACAATATATGAAGATTTTATAGCAGGTTACATGCCAGAGAAAATTACCCAAAAGAAAGTCAGTGATATATTAAAGATTCTCGTGGTAGTAATTGGTGTCCTATGTACAGCATTGGTATACGTGATTGAGCATATGGGTGGAATTTTACAACTTGCTTTCAGTTTGGGCGGAGTAACAGCAGGACCTGTTTTGGGCCTATTTATTTTAGGGATGTTTATTCCTGTAACGAATACCAAGGTAAGAATGCGAAGTAGATGTAACGATATTATGTTAATACATTTTTTTACTAGGGCGCTTTGTACGGCACTGCAGGATCAGTAATTATAATGGCATGGATAGTATTTGGTTCGCAATATTACAAACTAAATAAATATATTGTTTACGATGCCAAGCCTGTATCTACAGAGGGATGCATGTTTCCATTAAACAGCACAGTATCTCCGTAAGTTTCCATATTTATTTAATTCCCAGTACCTTACCATATTTACTTCACGAGCTTTGATATAAGACACTTTCTCTATAAGAGCAAAATATTGATTTGCCATAAAAAACGAAAATATTCCCTTTAAATTAGAGCACCCATTGTCATTAAAATTGTAGTCAACTATTCGATTAATGTACGAATCTCCATAACGTGTAAAGCAATTAAGATATACTATGAAACTGAGTTGAAAACTTGTCTCAGACAAATGTTGGTCATACCGATAACTTGGATGGCTTGCGACATTCTATTATTTCCTGGACCAACTAAAAATGCACATTTTGCTGCTCGTTTGTAATTGAATCTTTTAGAGAATAGTAGTAATAGTAGCATTGCCTGGAGAGAATAGAACATTTTCGGCTGATGTCGGTCATTATTCATCTATGTACATAGCGTTCAAGAAAGTATGTCAACTTTTCCTACTAGTTCCAACGAAATAATAACAAATATTGAGATTTAAAAATTCCAGTTTAATTATTTGCTTCTACTCTAGAAAAAATTTCGAAAACGTTGCTAAACATATTTGATTTGCATTTTAGTAGGCAAATAAAGGGGACCCTGAGTGTTGAGCTCCCATTTGAACTAACATTGATTTCCGGTCGGCTCGATGTGGGCGTGGGCAATCGCCATAAGAGACAATGGGTGCCAGTGAGATTTCCAATAGTCTATTAATACCATCTATTAGTATCCAGCGTAAAAGTTGACCCCACTTTCTTGATCGCTCTGTATATTCACTTACAAGAACCGAGCGTGTGTGATCCTTGCCAGCGCAACCGATAACCTAACCTAACCTAAGGCCTGAGGCAACAGAGGTTGTAGGTTCAGATCGAGCGTATTAATCATGAAGCTTCGTTTAGATTCAGTTGTGCAATCTCCGATTAACTTTAATCGTAGTTTAGTATCCATGGATACCATTGTGTCAACACTTCTATGGAAGTAAACCAATCACAGATTTTTTATTTACCAACTATCCAATTAAATCGATCAATTTTTAATTATGTGTGTAAAATTAGCTTAACAAAATAACATATCAGTGATATCATTCTATGGATAGTTATCACGAGGTTGCTAAGTGCCAATAAAATCGATATTTTTATAAATTTTTAATAAATATTTTGAAATGCCTCTATCACGTTTATTTGAACAACTGGCGTACACATAAAAATATTTGGCTGTAAACGGAGTTTTGAATCAATAATTTTGTTAGATTGCAAAAATCTTTTAGCCAAATATCCTTCGGACATTGATAAATAATTAATAATTTAACTACAACTTCCTTAACCAAGCTGCTTTCGAATTCTTATAAAATAATTTCATATAAATAAATATCCTTAGGTTATTAAAACTTATAGACAATAATTGGTAATTGCACATATGTACGTTAGATGTCTAATATTTTCCAGTAATCTCATATGAGCAGCATACAGGGTGGCCCACCTATCCTCGCTCGGACCATTATTGCTAGACTAATGAAAATTTAGGAAAACATCTGAATGGAAGTTATTGGACACTTGATGTCTACCTTTTAAAATTATTTGTGAGTATACAGAGTGTACCATAAATGGTTTTTCGTTAAATTTTATTACAATGTGAATAACTTGGCAACGTTGCATCTGATCCCTAAAAATAAAACTGATTTGTGAAGCCCACATGAAGCAGATTCAAAAAATTATATAATATACAGGGTCTTTCATTTAAAAATGAGATCAAATGTTGTGTTCCGGATTTATGGTACACCCTGTATGTTCTTTAATTTTTTGAATCTGATTCATGTGGGCTTCACAAATCAGTTTTATTTTTAGGGGTCAGATGCAACTTTACAAAGTTATTCACATTTTAATCTAATTTAACAAAAAATCATGAACCTGGAATAAAATTCAACAAAACCTTATTATAAGAGATCAATGAAAGAATCTGGGTATGCAAGTACCCAAGCAATGTGCCAAAACATTCAAAATATTTAGAGTCACGTTGAATACACAGGGTGTTCTGAAACAACGATCGAGTTTTGCTATTTTCAAATGCCTAAAACATATCGAGATTGATCGTTATGTACCTATTAAAAAGTATTATTAGATTATAGTCCATATGCTACCATTGTATAGCTCATTAGATAAGCACTCAGAATATGATGATATATACAGGGTGTTCCATTTAAAAAAAAATAATGTTAGACATTTGAAAATAACAAAATTGTATCGTTGTTTCAGAACACCCTGTGTATTCTACGTGACTCAAAAATTGTGTATGTTTTGGCTCATTGCTTAGGTACTTGCATACGCAGATTCTTTCATTGGTCTCTTATAATAAGGTTTTGTTGAATTTTTTTCCAAGTCCATGATTTTCGTTAAATTTTATTAAAATGTGAATAACTTGTCAACGTTGCATCTGATCTCAAAAAATAAAAATGATTTGTGAAGTCCACATAAAGCAGATTCTAAAAATGTAATAATAAACAGGGTGGTCACTTTAAAAAAGAGACCAAATTTTGTGTCCCGGATTTATGGTACACTATGTATACTCTAAAATAATTTTAAAAGGTAGCACATCAAGTGTACAATAACTTTCAATCAGATGTTTTCCTAAATTTCCATTAGTCTAGCAGCAATGGTCCGAGCGAGGATAAACAGGCCTGTATGAATTAATCCTTATTCATGAATAATTTATGTATTCATGAAGGAATCTGGATTTTGTTAAATGTTTCAATACCTATTGGTGGTCACATTATTCCTAATTCAATAGTATGATCTCATCTTTTATGAAAAAATCCTCAAAACAGAAAATAAAAAAGTATTTCTGAAGTAATAAAAAACAATAAACCTCATCGTAGTTTCACACCATTTTTTGTACATTAATTGCTATTTTCGTTTTAGGAACAAAACTACAAATGGCTGGGAGCCGAATCCAATTTTCAAAATTTCCCATTATGATTATACTATGATGGGGTGCCTGTTAACTATTTTAATAGCAGTACCTGTCAGTTTGATTTTTGGTAAGAATGACCCACCAGTTGACAAAGACCTTATAAGTCCCTATATGCACTGGGCAATAAAGGAGAAAAAGCCAACTTCATCGTCAATATATGTATCTTTGGAGAAAGGACTTCAATTGGTGAAGCAAAATAGAGGCAAATAATGTTTTTATCGCCATTAAGCATCCGTGCATTGTTATAAATGCATATTTTATAAATATTATGCCTGCCATCCGGATCCGGATAATTTTGGATCATTATCATAAACTTTGGGGATACTAGGATAGATTCGGATTCGAGTCCTCGTATGTGGTGGACCTGAATCTAAAGCATCATTAAGGGCACGTACATTTTCAATGCATTTTATTATTTTGTGTACCCATATCCAGATACGATAAGAACTACCTGAGGATTCGAAATATAAAATCTTGAATGAAAACTTGATGCGGTTGCGACATACGAGGATGCGATATTTCAGATGAAATGCGGCTCCGATATCCGATTATTCTTATCCGGATAAGAAGCCGTTACGTCGGATATGGGTTCAAAACTTGTGTGTTCGAGTTCCAAATATTGAATCTTAATTGCAAGCACTGGCTCAATGCTGTCCGTTAATCGGCCAGAAATTTCTGTTTATGGGAATGATTCCTATTCGGATACATAACGTTGAATATCATATCCGCAGCTTCGAATTACGGATTCGGAGTTGAGCTAACGGATACTCCCGATAACCGATACTCAATAATCGATAGATCGATTGCCGATACAGTCAATACGCACAACATACGATAGTATTTATATTAGTAAGTCTGACATCAGGTAAATTAAATAATGAGTAACTAGCCACTCAGTGTCTTATATAAACTATGTAGTTCTTAGCCTTTTATTTTTTATACTCTAATTAAGATATCCAGTTATGTTTTTCCAATAGTTTTTAAATAAAAATAGTTGAAAATATTGATTCGGTATTTCATAAATTACAAAAAAAAAATAAGATTTAGACTCTAGACCCATCATTATATGTTAAATGTATAATAATGTTGTAATCTTATTATTGTAATTATAATGGTAATATTTGTAATACCCTATTTAATAATAACAGTATGTTTTTACTTTAACCTAATGATAATAATAACTTATTATTGTTTTTTAAAGCATGAAATCCCTTATATCACAAATTATAAATAGGCAACTGATTTCGCGTTACGTCTGGCATAAGTCTCTACCATTCCAATGGATATTGAGTGGTTGAGTCTACAGCGCTTGTAGGTGGATCGACACACACTTTTATGTGGATACCGAGCAACTGCAGATGCTTGTGGTACGTCTTGGCATTGTGGTTTGCAATTTAATTTGTTTATGAAATAAAACTTTCATAAGACTGATGATATTTAGTAGTTTGGGAAATGAAATATAGACAGTTTTGAGAAAGAACTAGAGATCAATGATGAGATCAGATAAATGATCAATGGATTAATCAAATGATCAATGAACAACAGATGAATTATGAAATTCGATGTGGTGTGCCAGGTGTTCGCCAACTTATTTGTTTACCAGATCGAACTTTCATAAAACTATTTGAGTAAGAGTAGTTCGATGAAAAATCCACGTAAAACTTTTTGGTAAGAACTCATGGTTTTGAGGTAGAAATTGACACGCCATAAAACTACTCAATTGAATAATAAAATCTAATCCTCTACTAAATTATTAATTATGAAATTTCTATCCGATATGTCCACATACGTTTGATACCCAACGTAGATTTCAAAATTGAATGTTGTGTCCATAAAGTTGGAGATTTCATTTTTTTTTAATAATTCATTAAAATAAACAAGTAAGACGTTTTCGGAAAAGCTGCTAATCTTATTTGTGTTTATCCAATCCATAAAATTAAAGTAAAATTTCTAGTAAGTTTTTAACGATGTCACTGGTAATACATTGTTTGTGGCTCTTGTGGCCTGCTCCGCAATGTCCGGTGGGGTTTCATTTTCCATATCACTGTGGACTTAACTTATTAAGAATATGAATCACAAATTTCCCATGCACAGCTGTCAAAACGAATTTATTTTATGTCATTGTCATGGCTTTTAGATAAATTTGTATCTAAATGACTATCATTTAGGTACAGGTAGCGAATGTTTACTATATCAATTTAAGTGTAGGAGTAGAAAAAAATTAATAGAACGCCTAAATTATACAAATTGCCAGTAACGCATCCATGCCAACATAACGCTTATGTTACGTAAGTGGCATATTATGTGTTTAAAAAATGCTCTAAATGGACTCGAAGGAACTCTAAACCAATATATCCGCTGAAACCTGAAATTTGGAATGGAGTTTTAACAAGTATGAGCATCAATAGTGACACAATATAATACTATTCTTGGTCTCACATTGGTACTTAGTAAATATATATTTTATTGTGTTAATAAATTTTACATCATTTACATATTAGTTTATTGCTTTATTTTTCAAGAAAAACTCATGTCTCATTAAACATAAATTTAACATTGAAACATCCATCTATAATCCTATTTTAAACACAGTAAATTTAAACATAGGACCGTGTTGTTGCGCGTATTATGTCAACAAGATAATGGCCTTTATAACTCACTGCAAGTTTGTAATATCATTCAAATACTCTTTACTCTTGTAAGCATTAGTAGTTTCGACCATTGTTAAAAAATGGACGAACTTTTCTATAATACCACCGACACATTCGTAGAAGATATTGCAAAATTTACATGGTATGACTACACGCTATTTGTATTGATGCTGGCGTCAAGCGCATTGATCGGAATTTATTTTGGATGTTTCGGAAAGAAGCAAACTACTGCTATCGAATATTTGCTAGGAGGCAAAGAAATGGGTGTATTTCCAATTGCAATTTCTTTAATCGCCAGGTTAGAGTTTTCCATTTTTTCCATTAAACATCATGTTTAATTATGGCTTGCAGTTACGTATCAGGAACAACTATTTTGGCCGTACCCGCAGATGTGTACCAATATGGAGGAACGTATTGGTTATGTGCCCCGTGTATTGTTTTCTGCATCGTAATTGCAGCATATTTGTTTGTACCAGTATTTTACAAACTACAATTGACTAGTACCTACGAGTATCTAAAATTAAGGTTCGATTATCGAATCCGCAAACTTTCATCAGTTATGTTTACCATATCTATGTTTTTATACTTGCCAATAATTATATACATTCCTGCGTTAGCTTTAGCACAAGGTAAGTACTATAATTAGATATCAATTCATTTGCATGACCAATACAATTATAGGTACTGGATTCAATGTGCATTTAATTACACCTGTAGTGTGTGGTGTTTGTATATTTTACACCACTATTGGTGGTTTAAAAGCTGTTGTGTGGACTGATACACTGCAGTTCATTGTAATGATTGGGGTTACTTTGGTAGTAACATACTTGGGGACCGTGGCATCTGGAGGTGTTTTTGAGATTTGGAGAGTATCTACTGAAGGCGGAAGAACCCAAATTGAGTAATAATGCACTGTACGGCTTTGATATACAAGTGATATAATTTATATTTCAGCTTTGATATGGACCCCACAAAACGTGAAACGTTCTGGACAGCTACTGTAGGGCTCTCATTTGCTTGGTTAAGTTTTGTTGGAGTAGGCCAAGGATGTATTCAAAAGTGTATAGCTTTGCCATCAATGGTTCACGTAAAAAAGTACCCAGAAATTGGCTTGTATAATTCAACACCTAATTTATACTTCAATTGCAGAGCCTTTGTAATATTTGCTGTAGGTATGTTCTTGTTTATGACGTGCAGTGTGTATACTGGATTGATGATATATACAAAATATTCAAAATGTGATCCAATTAAGGCCAAAATCGTCACTGCTCACGATCAATTGTTACCACAGTTTGTGATGGAGGTGGCAAAGGATATTCCTGGATTACCTGGATTTTTTATAGCAGGAGTTTTTAGCGCTTCTTTAAGGTAATAATTTTAAATGTAACTGTTCATATGTTAATGTGTATTACGAAGATATTAAAATATTTAATTTCAGTACTTTGTCGGCAAGCATGAATTGTATGTCATGTACAATATATGAAGATTTTATAGCAGGTTACATGCCAGAGAAAATTACCCAAAAGAAAGTTAGTGATATATTAAAGATTCTCGTGTTAGTAATTGGTGTCGTATGTACAGCATTGGTATACGTGATTGAGCATATGGGTGGAATTTTACAACTTGCTTTCAGTTTGGGCGGAGTAACAGCCGGACCAGTTTTGGGCCTATTTATTTTAGGAATGTTTATTCCTGTAACGAATACCAAGGTATGAATTCGGAGTAGATATAACGATATTATATTAATACATTTTTTACTAGGGCGCTCTGTACGGTACTGCAGGATCAGTAATTATAATGGCATGGATAGTATTTGGCTCGCAATATTATAAACTAAATAAATATATTGTTTACGATGCCAAGCCTGTATCTACAGAGGGGTGCCTGTTTCCATTTAATAGCACAGTATCTCCGTAAGTTTCCGTATTTATTTAATTCTTAGTACCTTACCATATTTACTTCACGAGCTTTTATATAAGACACTTTGTCTATAAAAGCAAAATATTGATTTGTCATAAAAAGCGAAAATATTCCCTTTAAATTAGAGCACCCATTGTCATCAAAATTGTAGTCAACTATTCGATTAATGTACGAATCTCCATAACGTGTAAAGCAATTAAGATATACTATCAAACTTAGTTGAAAACTTGTCTCAGACAAATGTTGGTTATACTGATTACTAGGATGGCTTGCGACATTCTATTATTTCCTGGACCAACTAAAAATTCACATTTTGCTGGTCGTTTGTAATTGAATCTTTTAGAGAATAGTAGTAATAGTAGCATTGCCTGGAGAGAATAGAACATTTTCTATTCTGTGTCTATTCGTCTATGTACATAGCATTCAAGAAAGTGTGTCAACTTTTCATACTAGTTCCAACGATATAATAACAAAAAATGACATTTAAAAATTCCAGTTAAACTATATGCTTCTACTCTAGAAAAAAATTCAAAAACGTTGCTAAACATATTTGATTTGCATTTGAGTTGGTAAATAAAGGGGATCTTGAGTGTTGAGCTTCCATTTGAATTAGCATTGATTTCGGGTCGGCTATATGTGGGCGTGGTCAGTCTCCATAAGAGGCAATGGGTGCGAGTGAGATTTCCAATGGTCTATTACTACCATCTATTAGTATCCAGCGTAAAAGTTGACACCACTTTCTTGATCGCTCTGTATATTCACTTACAAGAACCGAGGGTGTGTGACCCTTGCCAGCGCATCCGATAAGCTAAGGCCTAAGGCAACAGAGGTTGTAGGTTCAGATCGAGCGTATTAATCATAAAAAAGCTTCGTTTAGATTCAGTTGTGCAATCTCTGATTAACTTTAATCGTAGTTCAGAATCCATGGATACCATTGTGTCAACACTCCTACGGAAGTTAACCAATCACCGATTTTTTATTTATTAACTATCCAATTAAATTTATCAATTTTTAATTATGTGTGTAAAATTAGCTTATCATAATAATGTCTCAGTAATATCATTCTATGGATAGTTATCACGAGGTTGCTAAGTATAAATAAAATCCATATTTTTATAAATTTTTAATAATTATTTTGAAATGCCTCTATCACGTTTATTTGAACAACTGGCGTGCATATAAAAATATTTGGCTGTAAACGGAGTTTTGAATCAATAATTTTGTTAGATTGCAAACATCTTTTAGCCAAATATCCTTCGGACATTGATAAATAACTAATCATTTAACTATAACTTCCTTAACCAAGCTGCTTTCGAATCCTTATAAAATAATTTCGTAAAAATCAATATATTTGGGATAGTAAAACTAATAGACAACAATTGGTAATTGCACATATGGACGTTATATATCTAATATTGTCCAGTAACCTCATATGAACAGCATACAGGGTTGCCCACCTATCTTCGCTCGGACCATTGCTGCTAGAGGCAAGACGACTAAAAATTTAGAGAAACATCTGATTGGAAGTTATTGGACACTTGATGTGCTACCTTTTAATATTATTTTCGAGTATACAGAGTGTACCATGAAAGATTTGTCGTTAAATTTGATTACAATGTGAATAACTTGGCAACGTTGCATCTGATCCCTAAACGTAAAACTGATTTGTGAAAAAGTATTATTAGATTACAGTCCATATGCTACCATTGAATAGCTCATTAGATAAGCACTTAGAATATGATGCTATATACAGGGTGTTCCATTTAAAAAAAATGAGTTTAATCATTTGAAAATAATAAAATTGTATCGTTTTTTCAGAACACCTGTGTATTCTACGTGACTCAAAAATTGTGTATGTTTTGGCACATTGCATAGGTACTTGCATACGCAGGTTCTTTCATTGGTGTTTTATAATAAGGTTTTCTTGAATTTTTTTCCACGTCCATGATTTTTCGTTAAATGTTATTAAAATGTGAATAACTTGTCAATGTTGAATCTGATATCAAAAAATAAAAATGATTTGTGAAGCCCACATAAAGCAGATTCTAAAAATGAAATAATATACAGGGTGGTCAATTTAAAAAAAAGAGACCAAATTTTGTGTCCCGGATTTATGGTACACTCTGTATACTCTAAAATAATTTTAAAAGGTAGCACATCAAGTGTCCAATAACTTTCAATCAGATGTTTTTATAAATGTTCATTAGTCTAGCAACAAGCGAGGATAAAAAGGCCACCCTGTATGAGTTAATCCTGATGTTGAAATAATGTATGTATTCAATAAAGGAATCTGGATTTTGTTACATGTTTCAATACCCTTTGGTGGTCACATTATTCCTAATTCAATAGTATGAACTCATCTTTTATGAAAAAATCCTCAAAACATAAAATAAAAAAGCATTTCTGAAGCAATAAAAAAACAATAAACCTCATCGTAGTTTCACTCCATTTTTGGTAAATTAATTGCTATTTTCGTTTTAGGAACAAAACTACAAATGTCTGGGAGCCGAATCCAATATTCAAAATTTCTCATTATGATTATACTATGATGGGGTGCCTGTTAACTATTTTAATAGCTGTACCAGTCAGCTTGATTTTTGGTAAGAATGACCCACCAGTTAACAAAGACCTTATAAGTCCCTATATGCACTGGGCAGTAAAGGAGAAAAAGCCAACTTCATCGTCAATATATGTATCTTTGGAGAAAGGACTTCAGTTGGTGAAGCAGAATAGTGGCAAATAATGTTATTATCGCCATTAACCATCCGTGCATTGTTATAAATGCATATTTTATAAATATTATGCCTGCCATCCGGATCCGGATAATTTTGGATCAAGATCATAAACTTTGGGGATACTAGGATAGATTCGGATTCGAGTCCTCGTATATGGTGGACCTGCATCTAAAGCATCATTAAGGGCAATATCAAAGAAATTTAAAAGTATTTTATGTACCCATATCCAGATACGATAAGAACTACCTGAGGATTGGATGTTTAAAATTTTGAATGAAAACTTGATGCGGTTGCGACATACGAAGATGCGATATTTCAGATGATTGAATGCGGATCCGATATCCGATTATTCTTATCCGGATAAGAAGCCGTTACGTCGGATATGGGTTCAAAACTTGTGTGTTCGAGTTCCAAATATTGAATTTTAATTGGAAGCACTAGCTCAATGCTGTCCGTTAATCGGCCAGACATTTGTGTTTATGGCAATGATTCCTATTCGGATTCATAACGTTGAATATGATATCCGCAGCTTCGAATTACGGATTCGGAGTTGAGCTAACACATACTTCCGATAACCGGTACTCAATAACCGATCGATCGATTGCCGATACAATCAATACGCACAACATACGATAATATTTATATTAGTTAGTCTTATCAGGTAAATTAAATAATGAGTAACTAGCCAATAAGTGTCTTATATAAACTATGTAGTTCTTAGCCTTTTAATTTTTATACTCTAATTAAGATATCCAGTTATGTAAATAGTTTTTAAATAAAAATAGTTGAAAATATTGATTTGGTATTTCATAAATCCAAAAAAAAAATCAAGATTTAGACTCTAGACCCATCATTATATGTTAAATGTATAATAATGTAGTAATCTTATTAATATATAATTATTAATAACAGTATGTTTTTACTTTAACCTAATGATAATAATAATTTATTATTGTTTTTTAAAGCATGAAATTAGAACTAGGCAACTGATTTCGCGTTACGTCTGGCATAAGTCTCTACCCTTCCAATGGATGTTGAGTGGTTGAGTCTACAGCGCTTGTAGGTGGATCGAAACTTTTATGTGGATTCCGAACCACTGCAGATGCTTGTGGTACGTCTTGGCATTGTGGTTTGCAAATTAATTTGTTTATGAGATTGAACTTTCATAAGACTGATGATATTTAGTAGTTTGGGAAATTAAATGTAGACAGTTTTGAGATTGAACTAGAGATCAATGATGAGATCAGATAAATGATCAATCGATTAATCAAATGATCAATGAACAACAGATCAATTATGAGATTCTATGTGGTGTACCAGGTGTTCGCCAACTTATTTGTTTACCAGATCTAACTTTCATAAAACTATTTGAGTAAGAGTAGTTCGATGAAAAATCCACGTAAAACTTTTTGGTAAGAACTCATGGGATTGAGGTAGAAAATGACACGCCATAAAACCACTCTATTGAATAATAAAACCTAATCCTCTACTAAATTATTAATTATGATATTTCTATCGGATTGTAATTTGCCTTATCAGCAGACATCTGTCGTGATATAGATAAATAGATAAATAAATACATGATGCAAGCATTTATTTGGTTTCGTAATCGCATCCCTTGATTAATTGTTCGTTGTCGCAACTGTAATAAAGTAATAGAGAGAAATAAAAATGGCAATGTTTTATGGCATCATCTTTACAAATTATCATGAAGTAACAGATTCATTATTCATTTTGTTGATGAAAAATAAACTTATGCACATTATATGCACATTAAATGCATAATATTAATTTGTAGTTTAAAATATGTTTTACACATAAAATTTTATAACTCGTTACTGCGTAATTCTAAATATGAGAAAATAAAGTTTCATTATCATTGACATTGCAGAATTGTGAAGGCCGGCCGGTGTATTATACGATTACACATAATCCTATTTAAATCCGTTATCCGTTTAATACGCCATGCATATTTACGTTAGAATAACACATCTCGTTAGTACTATAACATCAGCTACTTCGCGCATTTTCGGATTATATAGTTATTGGTCATAAAATTATACACGTGGTTTGAAAATAAATCAAATGTTGTTCACATTGTAAATTCTGCGTCAATAGAATGAGTTAATAGAATAGAATGAGTCAATAATAGCCATATTGCGAATAGTATACTCTACTTTATCTGCGACTAAATAGAGTTAGAGTAAATAGAGCTAGTAGAACATTTTCGGAAAATGATTTTGCGTTCTTTCGAAGACGCCATTCGTTGAAGGTTGCGTAGGTTTTATTGTAAATGAATTTCGATGTTTCCGGTATCAAGGTAGATGTTGTTGCTGTAGCTAGTTGTACAATTTCTGGAGGTGTAAAAGTAAAAGACTCTTCATTCTCATCCATCTCAATACAAATACACAAACACTACGCGTTTGACAATGACACATTTGAGTTTGTGTATTCTGTTTGCATGGTATTATTTACCTTGAGAAATTTTGTAGTTGGAGTGCAAGAGGGAATAAGGACTATTAATCCCTAGTCATTATTCCCTAAGGGAATAATTAATTTTATTAGATCATAATCAATTATCCATCGAGATTTTATGGATTGTTTAGTATATATGGACGGAGAATATGGCGATGTAATTTACATTTCTGAAGTAAAGTGGTTGAGGAGAGCTAAAGTATTGAGAAGATGTTTGAACCTCTTGCTCGCTGAGGTATATCCATGGGTTTGCATTGAAACCACTGTAAGCGCGAAAAAGGTTCGATCAAAAGACCAGAAACTACTACTCACTATTGAAATATTCAAGTCAAATAACAATAACATTCGCACCTTTATCAGTCGATGGAAATATAGGCCCTAAGTGAAGCATATGTTTTTTTTAAAGTAATTTAGGTAATTAATTAATAGGAAGTTCGTTTATTCACGACCGCTCTATAACTATACCTTATATATTTTAAAAGTGGAGTTTTTAATTGCAATTTTGTATTGGGAAACGCTTGGATTTATTGAAAAATCTCCAGAAATTTTATCGTTATTGCGAAATAAGCAGAGATCTCAGAAAGAATTGAGAAATCATTAATGATTGAAAAATCTCTCGAAATAGACATTTCAAAATAATGTCGTATTTAGATATGTTTTGAAATTAATTTTAAAAATTTTAAAAAACCGACCAATTTTGAGAATGAAAAAATATGAGAAATATTTTTTTTTGTAGTGTATTAATTATCTCTTAAAATCTTAAAATTAATTTAATTTAATATTTTCAGATATTTTATTTTAAATATCTGCAGAAATCTTGAAAATTATTGGGAAATTTTATGAATTATTAAAAAGTCTCTGGAATTATTGATATTTATTAGGAAGTCTGTGGAATTCTCAAAAATTATTGAGACATCTTGAGAATTATCGAAAATGCCAATTTGCATTTTTTTTACCTTGAAATTATTGAAAAATCTCTCAAAATCCTGAGAATTAATGAGAAATCTTTATAAATCCCGAAAATGAACTAAGAAATCTTGGGAATTATTGAAATATCTCTAAAAATCTCAAACAATATTGAAATATCTTGGAAATTATTGAGAAGTTTCTAGATATCTTAGTAATGAAAAATATTGATAAATCATGAAAATTACTGGATATTCTCTCGAAATATTGATACTACTTAATATAATAATAATAATAATAATAATAATAATAATAATAATAATAATAATAATAATAATAATAATAATAATAATAATAATAATAATAATAATAATAATAATAATAATAATAATAATAATAATAATAATAATAATAATAATAATAATAATAATAATAATAATAATACCCACTACTCCCCCATTTATGGCGTAATTGGTTACTGCCATTATTTGACATCCAAATTCTGACCTTTTTCTTACATTTTTATTTTACCATAGGCTCCTGAACATTGTTATTATTGCCCATCTGCGGCTGCATGCGACTGCATAGATAGTAGAGTCACATTTCCATTTTGTTGCAAGGAAATAGGAAAACTGCAGAAAAACCACCCCAGATATACAGACCCAGGAATCGAACCTGGGACCTTGTGGTCTAGAAGTGTTAACGTTCACGCCACCGCAGAATACTTAGAAATGACAAAGTAGATACTTTCAGAATTATCGAATTATCGAGAATTTTGGAGACTGAAAAATGTATGTAATAATCGTGCCAACCAATTTTCATTTTCTGATTTTAATGGTCTTGAAATGATTGTAAAATATTTCGTCATCGTAATAATCAATCAGAAACCTATAGAATAAAATAAATGGTGAGAATGTATTCACTTTAAAAAACAAACAATAAGCAATTTTGCCAAAATAAATGACGTAAAAAGAAGTGTAAGAGCACTACAAAAGTTATGAAATAAACAATATAGAATTCCGTTTTAAAAAAATTCCAATGACGCCATAAGTCAAAAATTACTGACGTTATAATTTTAAATTATAACGTTAAATCCGGAATAAATAACAAAAATCAACCTGTTCGAGGATTTTTTAATTTTTTTGAGCTATCTCGGCAGGGGTGCTTTGATTAGATATTTAAAAAAGACCCTGTATAATAGTTGAGGAAATTTTTATTGCTGTTTATTTTCAAATTTTCCTTCATATCTCCTTCATATATTAGGTTCATAAACTATCATAAATTTAATTAATTCCGAAGTCATTTTGTTACCAAGCCTGATTCTTTTCGCCGATTTTATAAATTTCATCAGCAAAAATAGTTTGTTACATGCATTTGTTGTACCAAACAACAGAACATTAGCTAAATTCTTGATTGCACTGAATGTATCAGTATTTAGTCCCATTCTCTCAATACAATGCCCTTAGGTATTTATCCTGTTGTTGCGTCCTTATTCCCAATTTGATTTTGTAATTCTGTAGATAAATTATCGAATTTGTTTTTCCACATAAAACTATTTTTGTATTCCACTAATTTCATTTCTAAATTGACAAGTTCTAGCCAAGTGAGCATGGTTAATTCCAAATACAATCCAAAACGAATGGTAATGTACTTTCCAAATTCATAAATTGTAGAAAAATCTTCCAGAATCTTCAAAATATTTCGTTTCTTGGATATGTTTTTGCAGGCATGGAAAATATTGCATTACCTATTTTCATTTTCAATCATTCCTGAAAATATCAAGTTTTGTCATAAACGTGTCGATATTTTCAAACAAGGTTAATACAGACCAGGACACGTGGGTCACTTGAAATAATCACATGGGCCAGTGTGTGACCCACGGGTCATAGGTTCGCCATCGCTGGCTCTAAGAAGTCTTAGCTGTCATTTTCCTAGCGTCCCATATAAACTATTACAGACATTTTCATATGATGTTTCTTTGGTAACTCTATCATCTTGATTTTCTTTGCACTGTATTTTTATTCCTTTACTTCTTTTACTTTTTTCTTTCTTACTATGCTACTACTATGCTACTACTATGCTACTATGCTGTAACTACTCCAGTGCTTGCATTTTCATTCTCTCTCATTCCGTTGTAGTATAGCTTCATTTTAGATAATTTTGCCAATTTGTAGGATTGTCGAAATAATCGTTTCTTACAACTATCATTCTTATAAAATTCAGCGAATGTAAGAGTTAGCGAAGGAACTTTTACTGTAAAGTTCCTTCGCTAACAAAGATTTGTTATTCAAGCATTACATGCAAAATAAAATTTTGCATATAATTAATGAATGGTATATGTTACGATAATTCAACATCAGTCATCTGTTTGTATTCTCTAATAAGACATATTTTGCATACACGATACGTCAGTCGACAACTTTGTTGTCAATGGTAGACAGGAAGCCAAATTGAATGCAAGAATTGCACTCTGAAAATCCTCAATAGATTAATGTATGACTAGGAATTATCGCTAAATGAGTTATATGACCGATGGAGATCCATTCGAAGATCGAGGATCCATTCTTAGATGGAACACTGATTGCAGATCATCATTTACAATTTCTACAAAATTAATTACCTCCAATTTTATTCCCATTATAAAACAGCCCATATACTATGCAATCTGTTGTACGATAAGTTTTTTGCAGTTCGCTGAAACCATCAGTATAACGAGTTGGTAGGTGTTTAATTCATAACTGACAATTGCAACGACGTTCAGCTCGTTTTCTCCGATCTGCAGTACAACCTGTTGTACAATAGATTGCATAGTGTATGGGCCGTTTCAGGTTTTAGACATGGATTGAATTATTTACGATTAAATATGTCATTAACCGATAACATAAATTGAACTGTTTATTATTTTTTACTGATAATAATATGTTTGTTTGTTTTATTTGTTTATTTTACGATGGCCTATTTCTGCTGCTGAGGCTAATTACCGTCGACAATACGAAATGTTCCACACTGGAAAATATTGCTTTATTGGATTTCACTTCATCCATATCGAGCTCTTTACGTGCACATACAATTTAACAGTACACGAGATCGACTGCTTCAGTTCCGCTTCAAAGTACAGAATTAAATTATAATTCATTGAGACAAATTTAGGCTACTTTCACTATATATTTTACTGAACACTGAAGTAAAAGTACTCCTGGGAGAGGAATACGAGGTCTGTTCAGAAAATAACCGAACAAATATTTTTTTAATTTATTATTCTACAATCTTTTTGGTTTTCGACAACTTCAAAGTACTCCCCTCCCCTATTGACACAGATTTTCCAGCAATGTTTCCACTTCTCCGTGCACTCCTGGAAAGCTTGTTGTGGAATGCTGTATAATGACAATGACGTTTTTTTCTTAAACGACGTCTGTACAACATTGATTTTTATTTTCGAAACAGGAAAAATCTCTGGGAGCAAGGGCACAAAACTTGCGAATTGTCGCAATTATAATCCGTCATGGGGAATGAGCATGGGTTGTCTCGCCACAACTGTGGTATTTTTTTGCGAAACGTTTTCAAAATACCTTCGTTGTACTTGCGGTTGGCTGTTTGACCTTGAGAGAAAAATTCAAAATGAACGACTGTGTTAAAATAAAAAAGAAAATGTGAACAAAATTGTAAAAATCACCTCGAGCACTGAAACACGTTGAACTCAAAACGTAATAACTCAAAAACTAAAGGAGGTGTAAACCGTTTGAAAAATGCATGTTATTAGGGAGATTGTGAAGAATGCAGTGCTGCTAATCTCATGTCGCTAAGGCGCACAATTGCAGCGTTATTTAAAAAGGTCGGTTATTTCCTGAACAGACCTCGTATGGACAAAGTAATAGTGGTTTGAATCGGCAAAAGACAAATAGATGTCCGGGACTACAAGAAATAAGATGTAGGATTAATGAAAACACACAGTAAAGAGCTATTAAGTATAGTTATTCGGATAGGAATTGTTATTTTTCAAAAATTATAATCCACTTTGGTGAAAACTTCAATCCTGATCCAATATTTTTATTCGGTTCAGTTAACGCACATCGATCGTCTCTTATCATTACCGAGTTAATAATTGATATTAGCCTCATTTATGTATTACGTGTAAAGTACATAAATTGTCTAAAAGTGATTGTGGTAGATCGTAAAACGCTCTGACAAATTCTGTATATTCGAATTTATTCTACACATTACGGTAGTTATACATATTTTATGGTACTCTTTACTTTTAAGTCAATTACATTACTTCACACAATGCTTATGGCTTTATTTGCAAGAAAAATGCATACAATTAATATTGAAACAATTGTCTATAATTACTAAACTTACACCATAAATTTAAAGATGAGTGCATGATGCTGCTTGAATTATGTCAATAAGATAATTTCATGTAAAAACGTCACAGCAATTTCAAATTATTAACGCATTACATTTTTCAACACTACTGTAGTAGTTTCTAGGACTGGTCGAAAATGGATGAAGTTTTCTATAATGGCACCGATTCGTTCATCCTAGATGATACAAAATTTACATGGTACGACTACCTGCTATTTTTATTGATGCTGGCATCAAGCTCATTGATTGGAATTTATTTTGGATGTTTCGGTAAGAAGCAAACGACTGCCGAAGAATATCTGCTCGGCAGTAAAGAAATGGGTGTATTTCCAATTGCAATGTCATTAATTGCCAGGTTTGTGAAAATTGTTACTAGAATAGTTTTGCACGCGTTTTATAATTACATCTTAATAATTACATTTTCTTTAATCGATGGTCTTTTGCAGTTATATATCAGGAATAACAATTTTGGCCGTACCAGCAGATGTCTATCAATACGGCGGAACTTATTGGTTGTGTGCTCCGTCTATTGTTGTTTGCATGGCTCTGGCAGTATATCTATTTATACCTGTATTTTATAAATTACAATTGAATAGTACATACGAGTATCTAAAGTTAAGGTTTGATGATCGCGTGAGAAAATTTTCATCTCTGCTATTTGCCATATCAATGTTTCTATATTTACCAATTGTTATATACGTTCCTGCATTAGCTTTGGCACAAGGTAACTACTTCCTATTTGGATTTATTTTCATAACCTATTCAATTATAGGAACTGGATTTAACGTGCATTTAATAACACCTGTGGTATGTGGTGTTTGTATATTCTACACCACAATTGGTGGTCTTAAAGCTGTTGTATGGACAGATACTCTACAGTTTATCATAATGATTGGAGCTACTTTAGGAGTAACATATTTGGGGACAGTAGCAGCAGGTGGTTTTTTTGAGATTTGGAGAATATCTACTGAAGGTGGAAGAACGCAAATTGAGTATATAAGAACTTATCTGTGTCTTATAAACAAAGTAACAATTGAAATTTTAGTTTCGATGTTGATCCCACGAAAAGGGATACTTTCTGGACAGGTACTGTTGGGCTTTCATTTGCTTGGTTAAATCTTCTTGGTACGAGCCAAGGCTGTATACAGAAGTGCATGGCTTTACCGTCAATGGTTCACGTAAAAAAGTGCGTAATATTTGGCAAAGTAATTCGGTATCTAATTTACATTTTAATTGCAGAGCATTTATATTATTTGCTATTGGTATTTTCGGCATTATGACTTGTAGTGTGTACACTGGGTTAATGATATATGCAAAATATTCAAAATGTGATCCAATTCAGGCCAATATAGTTACTGCTCACGATCAATTATTACCACTCTTTGTAATAGAAGTAGCAAAAGATATACCTGGATTACCTGGATTGTTTATAGCAGGCGTTTTTAGTGCAGCTTTGAGGTAATAATTATAAACATAAAGGTTTAAATCTATTTAGAATTACTGTAGGGCTCATGTCAATTATTTTCCTATTTCTAGTTCATTATCGGCATGCATGAATTGTATGTCATGCACAATATACGAGGACTTTATATCAGGTTACATGCCAAAGAAAATTACCCAAAAAAAAGTCAGCAATATACTAAAAATATTAGTGGCTGCAATTGGTATTATATGCACAGCATTGGTGTTCGTGATCGAACACTTAGGTGGAATCTTGCAACTGGGGTTTAGTTTAGGTGGAGTAACAGCAGGTCCGCTTTTAGGCCTATTTGTTTCGGGAATGTTTATTCCCAAGATAAATGCTAAGGTATATATGTTGAATAGATATAATTATGTTAATTTTCAACCAATTTTTTAACTTCCTTTAGGGTGCTCTATATGGTAGTGTAGGATCAATAGTTCTAATGTCATGGCTAGTATTTGGATCACAGTATTACAAACTAAATAGTTACATTGTGTACGATACTAAGCCAATATCTACTGAAAGCTGCATTCCATCAATGAACAACACAATGGATTTTAAGTAAGTTTTTAAACACTGCAATAAATAATTTTGATTTTGTTATCAATTTAGGAGCGAACAGGGAAGTGATTGGGAGCCAAATTCAGTTTTCAAAATATCACATTATCATTATACTATGATGGGGTCTTTGCTCACCATTTTAATAGCTATACCAATTAGCTTGCTAAGCTGTAAAAACGACAAGCCAGTTAACAAAGACCTTATCAGCCCAATAATGCAGTGGGCAGTCAAGGAGCAAAAGCCAGAAACTCCACCACCAACTTACGTATCTCTTGAGAAGGGCATTCGATTAGTGAATCAAAATAGTGATAAATAAGCTGAATTGTGTACTAATTCATCATGCATTGTTATAAATGCATTATTTTTTACAATTTTTTTAAGGTATTTAAACATTTGAAACATGTATTTGATTGTATTAATAAAAAGAAGTGCTCCAAATTCTAAAATTGAAACTAAAAATGCCAATTGTTTAGTGTTAATGCATTAATAGTACACCAATGCTGTAAATATGGAGGTTTTATAAAGTTCTCATAGGTTATACCAGAAATGGCTAGCAACTTCCCTATTTTAAATAAAACACCCTGTGCTTTATTACAATTTTTAATGCTACATTTAATTCTTATTCTATTTCAAGCAGCACAATTACTAGCTAATATTATTCGTTTTTGCATTCGTCTTAATATGAGTACCTTATTAAATCAGTGCTTTATAAATTTTGGGTCAATATTGGGTAGAATGAGATTCAGCATTCTTTAACATGGCACTGTTTACAATTCAAAAACTAATTTGAACCAATTTTATGTTGGGGAAGCCTAATACAAAATATTATACAGCGTGATACATTAAAAAAAACAATACTTGACAGCTTCTTGCGGTAGGGAAGCGGGGAGGTGATAGAAAGTTGAAACTATTTCTTTTGATGAGAATTGATATTGAATGAGACCTATATTATTATATTTTTAAATTTTTATTTTATTGGTAACCCAAAAATGTTTAACGAAAGTTTGCGTGGGACATACTCGCTACTATTTGCGTTCATTATTTAATAACTATAAAGTACAATTATTGTCTACTAATTGTATTTAATCGTAAAACCGTAATTCACGCTAAAAATATAAGTGGCTTTCTAAAATATATAAATTTGTGCTACTGGTTTTCGAGTAGTATCATTTTTTATGTTACTCGTTAATTGTGAGTTAATTCGCAATCCGTTGTTTGCTGTATATGCCAGCATTTTTTGTTTTGAATAAAGGTAATATTGAAACAATTTTGTTCATAAACGTTTTTAAATACTATAAATTTATGGTTCAGTGCATGATGATGCACGAACAATGTCAATAAGATAATTTCTATTTTATCTCTACTACAATAAAAAAAAGTAGTAATACTGCATACTGGTAACCGCTACTTTGTGGAACATTTGATTGATTTAAATAAAAATATTTTATCCATTCGAAATTAAGTAGTTAGCTGTATAAGAATATTAAATTGGATATTGATGTAGTGGATTTAAATATTACTTGGAAATGGACGAATATTTCAATAATGCCACTAATACAATCATCCAGGATAATGCAAAATTTACATTGTACGACTACTTGCTATTTTTATTGATGTTAACATCAAGCGCAATAATTGGAATTTATTTTGGATGTTTCGGAAAGAAACAAACGACTGCGGACCAATATTTGCTTGGTGGTAAAGATATGGGTGTATTTCCAATTGGGATGTCATTAGTTTCCAGGTTAGTAAAGATCGTTTTATATATCATTTTTGCATTAATACTTATTGATTTATTTGATAATTTCTCGCAGTTATATATCAGGAATAACAATTTTGGCCGTACCAGCAGACGTCTATCAATATGGAAGTACTTATTGGTTAAGTGCTTTTTCAATTATAACTTCCATGGTAATTTCAGTATATGTATTTGTACCTGTATTTCACAATCTGCAACTAAGTAGTACCTACGAGTATCTACAATTAAGGTTTGATGTTCGTGTGCGCAAACTCTCATCTCTGCTGTTTGCCATATCAATGTTTCTATATTTACCAATTGTCATATATGTTCCTGCTTTAGCTTTAGCACACGGTAATAACTTAAAATAAATATACATAAAATATGATGATCGGTTCAACTGTAGGTACTGGATTCAACGTGCATTTAATAACACCTGTAGTATGTGGTGTTTGTATATTTTACACCACTATTGGTGGTTTAAAAGCTGTGGTCTGGACAGATACGCTGCAATTTGTTGTTATGATTGGTGCTACCTTAGGAGTTACATATTTGGGGACCCAAGCATCTGGAGGTGTTTTTGAGATTTTGAGAATATCTGCAGAAGGTGGAAGAACGCAAATAGAGTGAATATCCACTTCTACGAGTTTGATGCTCAAGTAATAATTGATATTTCAGCTATGATATTAATCCCACCAAAAGAGACACGTTCTGGACAGTATCTTTTGGGCTGCTGATTGCTTGGATAAATATTATTGGTACAAGCCAAAGTTGTATACAGAAGTGCATAGCTTTGCCGTCAATAGCTCATGTGAAAAAGTATCCAATTCAACTTATATAATTCACAAGCTAGTTTATATTTTAATTGCAGAGCCTTCATAATATTTGCTATTGGTATGTTCTCGTTTGTGGTATTGAGTGTGTACACTGGGTTGATGTTATACGCAAAATATTCAAAATGTGATCCAATTCATTCCAACATTGTCACTGCTTATGATCAATTGTTACCACAGTTTGTAATCGAGGTAGCAAGAGATATCCCTGGTTTACCAGGGTTGTTTATAGCAGGAGTCTTCAGTGCTGCGTTGAGGTGATAATTTTTTTATAAATAATATACATTTGAACATGTAGCAACTCATAACTAACAGGGCATTAAATAATATTTTTTATCATACCTGCATCATAATCTAAGGTTATTGAACTAATAAGCGTGTCAAACAAGTTTTTCTAGCACCGCGAGTTTTGAAGTTGCCCAGTAACAACACATTTATTGACCGACTCTATTGTCAATAAACGTCAGAATTTAGAAACTAGCAGTTTCAACCTTCACAATTTCGTTGATGACATTAGCATCTATAGCAGATGACATTGATGTAATAAATGCAAACCAAATAAATGTTAACGATTAAAAATGACGTCCACGTATAAATAAATGTTAATAATTTTCTCTTAATCTCGACATTCTGGTGCAGGAATAATAAAAACAATGTACGACGTACATGTGGATCGGGGCCTTTCATGCACTGCGCCGTTAAAAGCACTCCGCTTCGCGTCGTGCTCTTAAACCGGCTCAGCGTGTTTGAAAGGATCTCTGAAGCACTTGTATCATAATATACTATTATTTCAGTTCCTTATCGGCATGTATGAATTGCATGTCATGTACAATATACGAAGACTTCATATCAGGTTACATGCCAAAGAAAATCACCCAAAAGAAAGTCAGTAATATATTAAAAATATTAGTCGCTATAATTGGTATAATCTGTACAGCAATGGTGTTCGTGGTTGAACACTTGGGTGGAATCTTGCAATTATGGTTTAGTTTAGCTGGAGTAACTTCAGGGCCAGTTTTTGGTCTCTTTGTTTCAGGAATGTTTATACCCATGATGAATGCCAAGGTACACATTTTGAATAGATATGTCCATATTAAACAAATATACCTACATTATCTTTTTAGGGTGCTCTATATGGTAGCGTAGGATCGATAATTATAATGTCGTGGATTGTATTTGCTTCACAGTATTACAAACTAAATAATTATATTGTATACGATACCAAGCCAATATCTACTGAAGGGTGCATTTCATTAGTTAATCACACAACGATTCCCTTGTAAGTTTTGACCCAATGTACTAAATAATTTTGATATATTTTCAATTTTAGAAGCGCAATACCAGATAATTGGGAGCCTAATTCTATTTTCAAAATATCGCATTACCATTATACTCTTATGGGATCTCTGCTGACTATTCTTATTGCCTTGCCCGTTAGTTTACTAAGTGGTAAAAATGACAAACCAGTTAACAAAGATCTTATAAGTCCAGTCATGCAGTGGGCAGTGAGGGAAGAAAAGCCGAAAACTCCTCCACCAAATTATGTATCTCTTGAAATTGGACTTCGACTAGTAAATCATTGTAGTGCCAAATAAGTGTAATTAAAACTCATTAATTCAATAATATTAATGCATATTTTATTTATATAACAGTCTCTACAAAAGAATGTCCCTATTTTGAAAAATCGTAAGTACGCAAGGTAGATGACCGTGCTACCTACCGTTGCGAAGAGGAGGTTTGGGAGATTTTTTGGGTTGCCGGTAAATGTTTCTACAGGATCGTATGAAGGCTGGGAGCGCCTTTGTCTTATCAGCGCAAAACATGATGTCATATTTCGCATCGTGACGTGATGTTTTATTGGGTTACGTGTTTTTAGAAAATTGAGATAGACAGCATTATCAAGACTCCAGCCAGCTTCTCCATAAACCAGAATCATTTCAATTTTCTCTTGTACAGTTAACTTTTCCATTATGAACAACAATCTATCAAAAAATGGTATTTTTGTTTGCGAAATAATCTTCGAACTGAGTAAAATGAGTTGTTTACAAAACAAAACATTGTTCATAAAAAAAACACAACACAACACAATGAAAATGTGGATTTTTTATTGTAAGCGTGTTGCAGAATCGTATGCGTAGGTTCTCAGTAGTAGAAATCGAAAATAATTGAATTTCGTCGATTACAGCGCTATCTAATCATGAATCGACAAAAATACTTCATACAAATCTTAGTACAAATCATACAAAGATTTCAAAGTGACGGCCCGCCCCACCAACAAGGAAGGGGCTCGGGGGACAAATTTTGGCAGTAATATATTTCCCCGCAGTAATTAAGATCGGGGGTTTGGCACAAAAACTGGGCTCTAGTTGATGATAAATCCACCAGGATTAGATTTTAAAGCGCTCTGTAATATGTTTTGCATTCGCTACCAGCGTAATTTGGGTGTGCGTGACAAAAAAATAAAATAAGAACTTGCCATGTATTTAATTTGTATAGCCGGCTGGCTTTTTTGCGGCAGGCTAGAGATACTTTTACGATGAAGCAGAGCGACAGTTTTTTTCGATGCCTGCTAATTTATGAGTCAACACTTTATTTCCGATACTTTATATTATGTAATTGGGTCAGAATTCTCTTTCAAATAATGACAGAAACCAATTAATTACGCTATAGGTTGAGGAGTAGTAGGGATTATTATTATTATTATTATATTATATATTTTAATATCAGGGAATAATTTCTTAAAAATGTTACATATATTTCATTAAATTCACTAAATCTTTTTACAAGTTTTGTAATTTATGTGACCATATTTGAGTCTTATTGAGATTACTGTAAGCTTATTAGCCAAAAAAGGTATATGAAGCATTTCTTAAATTTAAGATCATTTTTATTTTAAAATAAATAGACGCCTGACACAACCAATTCCATTTTCATTGTCGTGCCGATCGATTTTTTGATCGCGGAACATAGGGAAATAACATTGGAAAACGGGTTTCCTTCAATTTCTCTTACCCTAATAAAACTGTAGGAAACTGAGACCATACTTATTTTAAATACTTTTTTGACTTAAAATAAAATGTTTGGTGTCAATATAAGCAGGCTCTTGGTGACCTCTTCAAGTGTCCAAAAAACTATTAAGATGGCAGTGATTAACGACCCAAGAACTTATCTCCTTATCTCCTCAGGACCCAAATTTTGTATACATACTTATCCCTTCTTAAAGTATTATAAGTACATGCATTCCGCCCTAGAGATTTCAACAGTACCCTACATGCAAATAGATTCATTTTGGTGTCTTTACATTCGCGTGCGTAGTTAAATTTGAAAATCCTATTCAATTATAGTTGTGCTTTCTTCGTGTGTTTCTGTTTTGTTTATTGTGCGTTTTGGTTTTGTGTGTGTTTTATAAACTTCTGCCTCCACCGTGACTATTTTCTACTTTCACCCTGTGACAATTATTGTGTCTGTATGTTGTGTATGACTAATTCGTCCCTGTGACAATTATTATTGCGTATTTTATTATTTTATACTTAGTTATGTAAGAACCTAATAATATTAAAATCCATAATTTTACGAGTCGGAACAAAACTGCGTAAATATCATAGCAGCGAGGTCATTCATTTTGCTGACTTCATGGTTTTGGGCAAATGTAAACAAGCACACGATCAAAATGATGACACAGAGAAACAAGTCGTGGGAATACGACGGGAACTCGAAACGGCGATTGCGTAATTCGGTGACGCGTATGGGAAGGGGTCAATTTGCAGCGGTAAGCAAAATTATCATAGGACGGGGGAAGAAGAGTAAAAAGTGGGGGACCAGTATGCCAGTATAAATAGAAGTGCGGCACTCAAACGGAGCAGTTAGATGTACCGATCAAGACAGAACGTCACGCTGTCCGACGACGACTCATATATTTTAAACATTAATTCCTCAGGTGAATATATAACACAAGTTTATCAAATGTAATTCACACTAACAATTCCAAAGTCAATTCCATAATAATGTAACCTATCTAGTGATATTACCGCGCCTTGCCGCTGGTAATGAACGAAGTTTAATAAGGGTATGAAATGTAGGGAGCCTCACGCCACTGCGGAGTTGACCCATACTGCATTTTATACCTTGTCCTGACAATATTTTCGTACTGACAGGAGAATATTGTAACATGCCTTCCTTTCCGCCGTCGCAAAACATTTGATCAAACATCTTTTCACACTAACACTTCTAAAGTAATTTATCCATAATAATGTAACCTATCTAGTGATATTACCGCGCCTTGCCGCTGGTAATGAACGAAGTTTAATAAGGGTATGAAATGTAGGGAGCCTCACGCCACTGCGGAGTTGACCCATACTGCATTTTATACCTTGTCCTGACAATATTTTCGTACTGACAGGAGAATATTGTAACATGCCTTCCTTTCCGCTGTCGCACAACATTTGATCAAACATCTTTTCACACTAACAATTCCAAAGTCAATTCCATAATAATGTAACCTATCTAGTGATATTACCGCGCCTTGCCGCTGGTAATGAACGAAGTTTAATAAGGGTATGAAATGTAGGGAGCCTCACGCCACTGCGGAGTTGACCCATACTGCATTTTATACCTTGTCCTGACAATATTTTCGTACTGACAGGAGAATATTGTAACATGCCTTCCTTTTCTCGTCGTAAACATTTGATAAACAGTGTGGCCTCATTAATCAATCGGTAGTTAAATAAAAAGTTGCGTCAGGGGAACATACCTTAATAATTTCGATATAAATAATTCAATGATATTTGTAATTAAATCGTATAATTAAACTTGCTCAGCCCTCCGATATTCACGAAATCTCAGAATTATGAATGAATGAAACGAATATTTGTATGTGCTTAAATAGATAGAAAAGTAGAAGTAGAATAGAGCTTTATCATACTAATCTATAATCAATTTTGAATAACAATACCTATTAAAGTTTTTACGATCACATGGCTGATAGTGTTGGTAAACGCGAATACTAGCAATATCTCCGAATGAGGACACATTGGGTGCTTGCAGCACTGGAATCGCTTGAAGTACTTTAATGTGAAGTTATGTGATTCGTTCCTATCCACAAGGTGGCGTTGAAATACATTGGTAGGCACCGTGCTAATGAATTTCTATGCAGTGATGACATGTATCAGATATCCTTCTCGGCACAATTTGAAGATTGTGGTGCATGAAGTCGCTAAGTAACACTTTGTAATTCCAACCGTAGTGTTAATAAGTTACTCTGTTTACAAAATAAAATAAATCATTCAAATTCAAAGAATATAATAACTTTTCAATAATTATTAAACAAATCTATCCCAAAATTTAAATAAATATAACTAAATAAATAACGTCCAATTAGAGTAACAAAATTGTCTTTTATTTACCTGTCGCTTGCATAACCTTTTAAAATGAATAAATAATATGAAATCCATGTATCTGTGTTTTACTTGCTGACAAAAATTCCTTACAGACACATTACCCATAAAACGAACCAAACTGAGTTATCATGATTTTGATTTAAAAAATCAAACACAACGTAGAGTACTACCACTAAATCACGAGCCAAATCAATATTACAAATTACGAGAATTTGTAAATCACGAGCCAAATCAATTACTTGAATTATAAGAATTCATGTAATATGCAGTTAAAGAAATTAAATGCATCCAATTGCATTTAAGGATGAATTGCAGTTAAATAAATGCAATGAATAATAAATATTACAAATTATGAGAATTTGTACAACACCTGGGTTCGAACCGTTACATTGGTGCCGTGACCAGGATTATTTTTCTGGTCATTACACCACATTGTTGTCTAGTGACCAAGATATGGGTTTATTAAAAAAATGTGTCTGTGGGTAATTAACCATTGTTAGTAAACAGATATTAATTATAAATAGGGAATAAGTGCAAGCGAGAGTGTAAATTTAAAGGTGAAGGAATGATAGATAAAAAAAATATATATATATATAAAAATTAAAAAAAATAGTAAAAAAAAAAAAAAACTGAGAAAAGAAATAAAAATATTTAAAAAAAAATATATATATTAAAATACATAAAAATTGAAAACAAAAGAGTAAATTTGTTTGGAAATAGGGGCGTTATAAGTAAACAGTCCAAAGCACGGAATGTATGTCGAATAATTATATAATTTCTCAGAAAAGAACAGGAGAACAGAAGAGCTTCGCACACGTAAGAGGGTCGATAACAAGTTGGCAGCAAATATCGCAAAATAGCATTTACCGTAATTGATCTTAAAGTTATCCATTAAGGATGAGATATTCAGTTAGAATTCAGTCACGTTCAAAATTTAATTTGCATAAAAATGACGATGCATGGAATGTTATAAAAAAAAAAAATGTTTTCTTAACATTTTATTATTGAACATTTAAGTGGAAATAGTAATTTTAAAGTTACTCCAGTTCAGTAAAACCAGTTTGAGAGAAGTTATGGGTGCATTTGGACAGCTATCTGACTGTATTTGTGGGTGTGTGGTTTCAAAGAGAGGTCGGGATAATTGAATAAATTCATAAAATAAAATGGTAAAACTATAACATTTTATAAAAATAAACATATATTATCAGTTTAAACAAAAGAAATATTGAGTGCGGGAAAGGGACGGTTGGAGATATTTCAGTGTAACTTCATATAATAATTTCAAAATTATTTGAAAAATTCTGGAATATAATATGAAAGGTGTTTTGATATCAGTTAATGATAAAATAAATGTGCATGTTTGGTAGCAAGGCAATATTGGGTACTGTAGAGGCTTGCTTGGAAAATTGGTGGCAGTAGTTTTGTTCTGGTAGTATAGATAGTTATTGTGTTACGTATGGTATATAAGGAATGTGTATGATGTTGTTTGTTGGTATGAATAATTTGCATTGACGTAGCAATTGTATGGTAGAGCTAGTGGATTAAAGTAGTGTAGAAACTGATATCGAAACATTTGTTGTATAAGTACAGATATGGAAGAGTTCAGAAATGTTCACTAAAGTATTTTATCATTATTTTCTAGAATTTAATAAAAATCGGAAAAGTAGTATCAGAGTATTAATAGATAATATAAATGGTGAAATTTTGATGGAATGACAATATTAATTTATAAAACACTAACTAAAGGCAAACAAATTTAGAAAACGATTTCAATTTTCTATGAATATGATTAAATAAGAGCAATAATATTATTGCATAACTGGTTATTGTCAATATTATAAAGTTGGTGCAATAGATTCAAATAAAGAAATATATATACAGGGTGTTTAAAACAACCGGGGTTCCGGTGTATTCATTTGCGGCTTGTAGATGGCACTTACTCAGGGAGTTACTTAAATTGGCAACACGGCATGCTCTGACAATGTAATTTTATGATAATAAAATCTGTCAATGTTACATTGTTTCTTGAGTGTAATTACAAAATATAATAATTGGTTTCAAACTCTTTTGTTCCACATCAACAAAATTATTGTCACTTAAGTTTATGCCATGTTACCGCCTTTAGTAACTAAACGGATGAACTATATTCACTCGTTTCAGAATGCTAAAGTTTGGAATTTTATTTGCAATAATTAGCACTGTGAATCAAAATACAGTGTTGACAATTAGTATATATTTTCCCTAAAATGAAGATGTTTTGTGCCCTCTAGGGAGAAGTTGGTGTTTTTTTTCGAAAACATCCTGTATATTCACAAAATATTGCTTGTCACACAAAGAACATGTTATAATACCTACATTTTTTAAAATATTTCCATATCAATATATTGGATTATCGTTGAAGCAACATATCTTATAACAATATTAATAAGTTTTAAGAGCTAAACAGCAAATGCATCCTTAATATGACATGAAAGAACAAGTTGTTATATTTGAAGCTGAGCAAATGTAACTTGAGACAGTTTGAAATAATAATAATAATAATAATGGCATCAATAATGGAAATGCTGATTTTTAGAAACATTGCGGTGTCAATAAATCTAATTAAATAAATATAAATATTCACGGGCTGACGAAATAAGAATTTTTTTATTCGAATATATTAACGCAACTTCATGTAAGTAACAACCGGGATACAATATACACAGGGAACTCTGGGATGGGGGCGACAAACCGGGATACAATATACACAGGGAACTCTGGGATGGGGGCGACAAACCAGGACACCATATAACTACAGGGAACTCTCGGATGGGGGCGACAAACCAGGACACCATATAACTACAGGGAACTCTCGGATTGGGGGCGACAAACCAGGATACCATATAAATACAGGGAACTCTCGGATGGGGGCGACAAACCAGGATGCCATATAACTACAGGGAACTCTGGGATAGGGGCGACAAAACAGCAAGTCATTGGCACTAGGTTGCCATTACAGAATTTTAAGGTTAAAGTAAGGTGTCAATAAAGGTTAGTATAATTCTACCAAAGAAAACTTTTGTTTATCGATGATGTTTGAGTTTATTGGATCGAAGATGTGTGTATCTGCATCTGTATCTGCATATACATACATGTAATCATGACTGATTATATAACAATTGCATAAAAACTTGATAATTAGCCTCAACATGGAGTTATCAAACTAACTCGAAATGAAATAATTGTTTAGATAACAGCAGACATGACCAATTATTGGAGACGGGGTTGCCGACCTGTACCATAGGCAGGCAATTGCAGACAACTAGATGGGGAGATGCGGAGGAAAGCCATCCAATGTCCTGAGTTCTAGGAGAACAACATAGCAGACCGACCAACACAACAATTGCAATGCTGGATACAGCAGGCAGCCCAACCCAGCAATTGCAAAGTTGCATTGCAAAAACAATGCCAGCAGCATCAAAGAAGAAAGCGGGTAAAACGAGGTGCGCGAATAGTGTTTTCGATCGTGAGATGCGATTGCGGTTTAGTGTGCGGAGGTAAAACAAATGGGGGACGCCCCAAGAAGAAGAGACATTACTAAAAAGACTCTAAATAATATTGGTATTTTATTTGGCGCCTAGGCTGTTGGTTTTGATTTTCGTTTGTTTGTTTCTTTGAATTTGTTACAGAATCCAGTACGTGTATGGAAAGCATGTTGCGTGATTAATGATATGAATATGCATGTGTACGAATATGAATTACGTCGATATCACTATTTTGAATTTCGTGACTTGTTAAGATTTAAGGGGTATGCCTTTTTGTCATATAATATAATCTTACACCAAAAAAAAAAGGGGGGGTATTTTCGTTTTTCATTTCTAGCAATTTTTAATCACTTTAGAACGAATAACGAAATGGGGCGAATGTAAGAACCTAATAATATTAAAATCCATAATTTTACGAGTCGGAACAAAACTGCGTAAATATCATAGCAGGCCGCGGCCGACAACGCGTTGGCCCAGCGAGGTCATTCATTTTGCTGACTTCATGGTTTTGGGCAAATGTAAACAAGCACACGATCAAAATGATGACACAGAGAAACAAGTCGTGGGAATACGACGGGAACTCGAAACGGCGATTGCGTAATTCGGTGACGCGTATGGGAAGGGGTCAATTTGCAGCGGTAAGCAAAATTATCATAGGACGGGGGAAGAAGAGTAAAAAGTGGGGGACCAGTATGCCAGTATAAATAGAAGTGCGGCACTCAAACGGAGCAGTTAGATGTACCGATCAAGACAGAACGTCACGCTGTCCGACGACGACTCATATATTTTAAACATTAATTCCTCAGGTGAATATATAACACAAGTTTATCAAATGTAATTCGCACTAACAATTCCAAAGTCAATTCCATAATAATGTAACCTATCTAGTGATATTACCGCGCCTTGCCGCTGGTAATGAACGAAGTTTAATAAGGGTATGAAATGTAGGGAGCCTCACGCCACTGCGGAGTTGACCCATACTGCATTTTATACCTTGTCCTGACAATATTTTCGTACTGACAGGAGAATATTGTAACATGCCTTCCTTTCCGCTGTCGCACAACATTTGATCAAACATCTTTTCACACTAACAATTCTAAAGTAATTTATCCATAATAATGTAACCCATCTAGTGATATTACCGCGCCTTGCCGCTGGTAATGAACGAAGTTTAATAAGGGTATGAAATGTAGGGAGCCTCACGCCACTGCGGAGTTGACCCATACTGCATTTTATACCTTGTCCTGACAATATTTTCGTACTGACAGGAGAATATTGTAACATGCCTTCCTTTTCTCGTCGTAAACATTTGATAAACAGTGTGGCCTCATTAATCAATCGGTAGTTAAATAAAAAGTTGCGTCAGGGGAACATAACTTAATAATTTCGATATAAATAATTCAATGATATTTGTAATTAAATCGTATAATTAAACTTGCTCAGCCCTCACATAACTTCACATTAAAGTACTTCAAGCGATTCCAGTGCTGCAAGCACCCAATGTGTCCTCATTCGGAGATATTGCTAGTATTCGCGTTTACCAACACTATCAGCCATGTGATCGTAAAAACTTTAATAGGTATTGTTATTCAAAATTGATTATAGATTAGTATGATAAAGCTCTATTCTACTTCTACTTTTCTATCTATTTAAGCACATACAAATATTCGTTTCATTCATTCATAATTCTGAGATTTCGTGAATTATGAATGAATGAAACGAATATTTGTATGTGCTTAAATAGATAGAAAAGTAGAAGTAGAATAGAGCTTTATCATACTAATCTATAATCAATTTTGAATAACAATACCTATTAAAGTTTTTACGATCACATGGCTGATAGTGTTGGTAAACGCGAATACTAGCAATATCTCCGAATGAGGACACATTGGGTGCTTGCAGCACTGGAATCGCTTGAAGTACTTTAATGTGAAGTTATGTGATTCGTTCCTATCCACAAGGTGGCGTTGAAATACATTGGTAGGCACCGTGCTAATGAATTTCTATGCAGTGATGACATGTATCAGATATCCTTCTCGGCACAATTTGAAGATTGTGGTGCATGAAGTCGCTAAGTAACACTTTGTAATTCCAACCGTAGTGTTAATAAGTTACTCTGTTTACAAAATAAAATAAATCATTCAAATTCAAAGAATATAATAACTTTTCAATAATTATTAAACAAATCTATCCCAAAATTTAAATAAATATAACTAAATAAATAACGTCCAATTAGAGTAACAAAATTGTCTTTTATTTACCTGTCGCTTGCATAACCTTTTAAAATGAATAAATAATATGAAATCCATGTATCTGTGTTTTACTTGCTGACAAAAATTCCTTACAGACACATTACCCATAAAACGAACCAAACTGAGTTATCACGATTTTGATTTAAAAAATCAAACACAACGTAGAGTACTACCACTAAATCACGAGCCAAATCAATATTACAAATTGCGAGAATTTGTAAATCACGAGCCAAATCAATTACTTGAATTATAAGAATTCATGTAATATGCAGTTAAAGAAATTAAATGCATCCAATTGCATTTAAGGATGAATTGCAGTTAAATAAATGCAATGAATAATAAATATTACAAATTATGAGAATTTGTACAACACCTGGGTTCGAACCGTTACAGTTATTATTATATCTTCCTGTGACAATTTACTTGCGCGCTAGTGTAGTTCTATTGCGTATTGCGAGATTTGTGTGTATGGGAATGATGTCACAAAAATTGAATGTGTTAACCATACCATAAAAGATTATGGGAAGAGACTATACTCTTTGAAAAATGACAAAAAAAGTTTCCTTAGCTGCTAGAAAAATATTAAATAACAAATTAATTTCCTTATTACATAAAAGATTACAAGAAACCCATTTACGATAATGCCCATGGTGATGTGGCAACAATGATTGATGATTTAATTAAGGGGCCTTATCATTGTTTTAATCATCATTCGCGTTGCAAAGATTTAGAATGTACCTGCATTAAAAAATATAAGAATTACGATATTGCGCGGTTTAACCTTCCAGTAGTCGCGCACGGTCTCTGAGACCGGGCTAATACAAAATTTTATATTACTAATGAAGTATAAATCGCTGACTTCTTAAACTCATAGTACCTTCCCAGAATAAACCCATAAATCTGTAGTGTGACCGTGAACGACGCAGTGCATGTAGTTAATAAACAATAATCCCGGTCTGTGAGACCGGGGTGACTATCGGCGTAACTTTAATTTTTATATAAAATATTCTCAAATAAAAGGTAATTTGTATATTATTACCATAAATTATGTTCATATATTAAATATTTATTATTTATATAACAGTGCGAACAATGTGGTCATATGAAAGAGAGCAGGAGCGTCTGCAAAAATTGGTAGAAGAATTTTTGTAATAATGATGAAAAAAGATATTTTCGGCCTACAAGACGATAAAAATCCTTCAAGAAACAGTAATCAAGATAGATGTGCATATCGTAATCGTAAAAAAAAATCGGAAAGGAAGATTATTTATTATCTTATTTAATTTTTTTTAATTATTATTATAGAAAGCAAGCAGCTACTTGCCAAGTATGCCAACAAAGTGTTTTATCAGCAGACAATTGAGTTCATGTTACGTTTGGTTATTGAATAGGTTTCAATTATCATAAAATCACTTATTGTTAATATTTTATTTCACTGATTTTTTATTTACGAATTTTTATATTTGGTTGAAATAAATTTGTATTTTTTTTAATGTAACATTTAAATAATAGTTTTGTTTCATTTTTCATTTACCAGTTGGTAGTTTATGTATTAACCCTTCCTGTGCTAATTACATTTTTTTATTTCTTTGCTAATTTTGCTAAAAAAAAAACGGTTTGAGAGACCGGCGCGACTACTCATGTGACATATTTTAGCGCGACTACTGGAAGGTTAATTGCAAAGTCTGAAAAATAAAGTCGGCTTTCGTTCAAACGGCAGAGCCCTCGAGAGAGCTGAAAAAACAGCGGTAATGCATTAAAAAAAAAATACCTTGAATTGCACTTGATTCGCATATTTCAAACTTCTGTTAGAGAGTCTGTTGACAGAGTTCTTGGCGACATGGCATGGCAATTACAGTGACTAAATAGGTACAGTGGCGGCAAGAGTGGTGCTTCTCGTGATTGGTTCACGTAATCCACAGAAATAGATGGCGGCCGGATGTTTATGTTTGAAGCTTGACGTCGTATGATGTCTATTTATCTGTCAAAATTTGAAAGAATTTTATTTTATGTCGGAAGTATTTATAAACATTTCTTATTAATTATGCCCCATCATTAGAACGAGTTGATCGTGGCTTTGCCCAACGTCAAATCGTCGAGATCGAAATGCTGGGAGAAAGGTTGAGCAGAACGAATGAAAAATTTACTCCAATATTGAATTTCAAGACAACACGAGAAATATTTCATATTAATTCGAGGATGTACCTCCTATTGAGTATATTATTGAAAGATAATAAAACAAGGTAAATAACAAATCGATACAAATATACTTTTGAAGACTCACAACAATATACTTAGAACGATCTTAAATAAAGGAAGGCATTATTAATGTATTTTATCTGCTTGTTTAGTAGAATTATAAGTAATGAAGAACACGATTGCGGAAAGCGACTGCTATAGCAGTCCTTCACGAATGCGCTGGGGGGACATTGACTGCAATAGTGATCCGTCTAATATGTAATTTATCTGGACTCAGACTCTGACAGCGTTATGTGTACCTCTAAAATGATGGCCTTAGTTTGCAGTAATGTTAGTATGTACCTACGTGTCCCCTTACAATCATTCCCATTTTACAACGTGTTCGCGAATGTATTAAACAAAATCGTTGAATTATTTTCAAGTATTCTATCGTCCACGAAAAAATCACTTGGAATAATCTATTGTCTAAAACGTTTAAGCAACGAATAGACGTTTAACAAAATCGTTCACAATAAAAATGAAGCGCGCCACACAGTACCGCCAACCGCCAATTCCATCTGCAATTCAAGTTGTGCAGGTGGTATTGGTACAGCGCTAGCTTAATAGTACTTCAGTTAAGACATGGCGGTTTATGTCCATTGTCACCACTGTATTTATTAAGTCACTGTAATGGCAATTATGTCATTGCTCCATCTCGTATTGAACACATGAACTGTTTGAAACATATTTTCAACCATTTTCACGGCGGGGAATTCAATTTAGGTACATTTTAAATAATTAATAAAACCATAAAAAATCTGTTAATTAATAAGTGCTATATCTTATTAGATACAGTATTTTACAAGGTTTCAGGATATATTTTTGGAATGGTAAAATATAATTTCTCTGAATCAAATTATATAAATAATATGGCAAACAATTGGTAATTTTAATTATAGACGATATAGTGTCACGTAGAATCAGGTCTATATTTATGTAAAGCTTTAAAATTGTGCAAATATTAGCAAAGACAATCCATGAAGATGAAAAACGGCAAAAATCGAAGATTTAATAAAATTTCATAGAAAAACGTAAATAATCGAAAAACCAACTATATAGTGACACGTAGTATTTACTTCGATAATTTATGGTATAGAAAATATAAGGTGAAAGTGATTATTAACAGCATTTAATCAGAAAAACACATTTGCGCCCGAAAACCACGCTCTTAAATATTGATTATGGACATTTATTTCATGCGAGTGCTTATTACTCGAGATATTTGCAAGTTTCAGGTGAAAAAAACTCACACTGTGTTCAACTGGTATAATGGAGGAAACTATAATTAAATTATTAATTTTGTATTTCGAGTAATATTACAATTTTAGGATTTCAATTTAGCACATGTCTTAAAGTACACAATAGAGTTGAGCATTTAAATTTATCTTTAAATGTGTATTTTTTTTTTCCATTAAAATCATATTTAGCAGAAACAAATGCTCAATTCGATAGAGAAGAAATAAATGTTGAAAATGCTCATAGCGATAGCATTGTCATAGCGTAACTTGCGTAGCGTAAGAAATCTATAAATCAGCCTTAAATATCTACGAATACAATTGTTTTTCACGAAATTGCTGAAACAAGTCAATTTTTAATTAAAGGGGACATCTTTTGGCAGGAAATTGATCTTCAATTGTCTAACCCCCTTATGGGAGGTAAGCCTATTTTACATCAAAATCGCGGCTTTCTATTTAGAAATCTTTCTAAATTTGCATTTATAAACTAATGTTAAGATCACAAAACACTACAGAAAGTTGATGTAAGGCAGATTCACAATCGCCCGGAAACATGATCGGAATGACAAAGTTAAATTTTACAGAGCACTCAAGAAAGTGTTGTCAACTTTTCCAACTAGTTCCAACGAAATAATGACGAAAAATTACATTTGAAAAATCTAGCAAAAATATTCAAACATTTCAGCAACATTTCAAAACATATTTTATTTTGTTCAATACATTAAAAGTTGACACCACTTTCTTGTACACCGACTCTGTACCATTTTGTTATAACTAGTGATAGGCTAATTTGAATTATTATAATCGAATCAATCGTTTATTGGTATCATTCGGAATAATTCGATTATTAAAATCATTCGGATTATCATTCGTGAAAATAAATAATTCGAATTATCATTCGGTAAAATCATTCGAATTATTATTCGTGAAAATCATTCGGATTACACTGCTCAACAAAATGAAACTTTTTTTATGTAACAGGTTTGATATGAGATTGTAGTTATACTTTTCATGTAGAGTCCAAATATGTTTTCAGTTTAGGCGTACCACCCAAGGTTTGTGAGTAATACACAAGCAAAGTTTCAGAAAAAATCGTATATTTGACATTATTAAAATTACTATAACAAATTTTCAAACACATTTTTTTTTAACTTTTTGGGTGATTTGACCTGAGTAACATCTATCCTACGTGTTTAGTATGAAAGGACCACCATAACAACTCCTCTTGTCCTGATAGTGTACATTCCCATTTTAGAGAATATCTGTCACTGCTATACATGATTTAAAAAAATGTCAAAATGAGGTTTAATATGCGACTCTAACCGTATTAGGCATGCAGAATTCAAAAATGTTATTCGTGTTGCTGAATCACGAGGACGGAATTATAAACAGATATGGGTCCAACTACACCTCGCCCGAGTAAAGACTCTATTTTACCCTAATACTTCCACAATAACAATAAATTTTGTAATAGAAATAAATAGTTCTAGAAAAAAGTGTGTGTGATAGACAATCTCTGGTTGTAGATTTGAATTAAGCGTGAAACAATATATTGAACTCACTATCAAAGATCCGTGTTACACAAATCGTGTTGACCAGTGTTATCATTTGGATCACCATTCATGAAAATCATTCAGTTTATATTTGGTTAGCTGGTCGGAATAGTCGAATAGCAATAGAATAAACATCCTAGTCCTAGGTGAGGCCTAAATCCATCAATATCCCAGCACCGGCGCCCAGGTCATGTTGCAGAAATTCTAGAATTGGTCCCCAAAACCAGATAGGTTTGTAAGGCTAGGCTCGCTTTAATTTTTAATCCAGAAATTTTTCCGACCGTCACGACGCCTGTACATATTTGTTATTATTTTGTCGCCAATGCAGCCAAACTGAGAACGGCCAAAAACCACCCAGAATCTATAACTGTATCCCAAACCGACGCGGCCGGCACATCAAAGAGTTCTACATATAAAGAAACTGTCCTAACAAAAGCAAACAAGGGCTACCGTCAAAATAGCCGCGTCGGCGTCGACACATTTTGTTTGCGGGCAAGTGTCGGTGAAAACAATCAAAGGAATAACTGCGGCGTGTACAGATAATTCGTGAAAATAATTCATAATTCGTACATATTATCATCCAGTAAAATCATTCGAATTATAATTCGTAGAAATCATTCCCATTATCATTCATAAAAATAATTCATAATTCATACCTATTATCATCCAGTAAAATCATACGAATTATAATTCATGGAAATCATTCCGATTATCATTCGCTAAAATAATTCGGATTATCATTCGTGAAAATCGAATTATGAATGATTTTAAATAGAATGATTCATAAATCGAATTAAAATTATGCATATATTGCAATCATTCGTATTCACATAATTCGATTTTGCCCATCACTACTTATAACCATGTACAACAAATTCGAGTTCCCCTTTGTTCTTGTTCCAGGCGATTGTGAATCCGCCTTTAAACTTGCGCTTTTGTAGATATCTAAAGTGTATATAAGCCCGGATCACAATAGACAATACTGGAACGAACGGGAAGTGGTGTAATGAAAAAGGTTTCTATCAATGTCAAAACTGTACTAGAATTCAACTTGAAGCATTTATAATAACATAAAGAAAGATAATATTAACCAATTATATATATTTCAGCTGCAATTTATATTTATATTACATGTGCCACCTATGCCAAAGTGCTTGAATTGTTGGGTCACAATACAAAAGTTTCTAAATAGTCCTCAAGTTATACGAGGATCCTCCATGCTAATGTTTTATACGAATTTTAGAATAGGCAGCATTTCTGTGAGAATTTAATCAGGCTGAAAGGGATTGACATCATGAATTTCCCTTTTAATCCCAAGCATTTTTATTCGGCCTATCATGTGTGAATAAAATAAGCAAATAAAGAGGAAAATGTTTTTTCCATTGTCTTATAAACGAACCATTTGGATTTAGACCTTCATCTTTTCACCAGCTGTGCATTAGTTATTGTTAATCAGCCATTCTGCTTGGGATTGTAAAATAATTTAGTTTGCGGATGCTTTGTACGAATTTATTCCTCCATAATTATACTGCATAAATTCCCCAGTGATAAGTCGATTTGTTATATGACTTCCTTATAGTGTTTTTACACGGTCGAAGAAGTTGTCGTCAATTTATTCACGACAATTTTGTGAATTACACGCAACAATAACTTCAAGGTTACAAAATTCATCATTTTCTTTGACCGTGTAGGCAATATGAATCATTTATTGAAAAATTCTCAGTGTTTTTCACTACACTGGATGTTGTTATAACTCAAATTCTGTTTATCATGTTTATAATGTGTATTCCTCCAGTGCATAATTATATAATTTTCGATGTTCTTAGGAAATCAGCTACATAGTGAGGCCGTTGTCCATGGCCAATCTGCAATATTTGAGTAATAATGAGGTTAGATCTAATGCCATGGCACATGTACAGTAATAATCATATTGACAGTGCGCACTGCAAAAATTCTCGTAATTTCAACACAATTATCTTCTAAGCCATATGCTTACATACTTATATCGTTAATAAAGTCGTATCTCCAGATGTGCAATGCGATTGATGAATCATGAAACAGACCGGCTATGGTGTATTAGTTTATGAGAAATTAAATATTCTCTCTGCAAGAAGCCCTGGTTACAAACATTGCACTTGTACGGCATGTCCTTAGCATGCATAAGGTTATAAGATTTGTACGATTCACCAGTGTGTACCGCCATATGAAGCTTCAATCCTTGCTTTTTAGTAAAGCCCTTTTGGCACACTTCACACTTGTGCGGTCGCTCACCAGTATGCAGCAACATATGTTGTTTCAAATTGCCGCTTGAGAGGAAGCCGCTGTTGCAAACTTCGCATTTAAAAGGCCGCTCCCCAGTGTGCAATAGCTTGTGAGTGTTAAAGACTTCCTTGCGGCTGAAGTCCTTATTGCAAACATCGCACTTGTATGGCTTTTCAGCAGAGTGCAAAAGACTGTGCGTCTTCAAACCTCCTCCTGAAACGAAGGTCTTGCCACAAAGGTCGCATCTATAAGGCGTTTCACCGGTGTGCATTAAAAAATGCGCTTTCATACTTCTTTTCGTGGTGAAGCCTTTTTCGCAAACATCGCACTTAAACAGTTCCTTAGGTTGCTGCTGTTTTTGAGATGTGCTGGTTGTGTTGGTGAAGGTTACTCCATATCGATTCTCTGCACTATTAGTGTCCGTTGATAAAGGATCAGTTGCTGCTAATGGTTCGTCTACAAATCTAAAATGTATTACGTAAAATAAGTAAAATTCAAATTATGTAAAATTGTACACTTACTTTTCACTAGGTTTAACATATTCAATTATACTACAATGTTTTGTGTCTAAATGCGCCTGTAAACTTTCGAAGCCGTCGTAAGTAAGATTGCAGTTTTTGCAATTATATGGTGTAACTTTGGGAATTAGCACAGTAGCTTCTTCAACCTTTACTTCCGAATTATTCTGGAAAAAGACGCTTAGAAATTACATAACTTCTATTGAATCAGTTATACCTCTAAACTGTAATTATAATCACTTGCATTGAGGGTTATATTAAGATTTGGAGAAGTTTCAGGCAACGCTAAAATTAAACAAACATGCTTAATTAATATTTGTTGAATTGGGACAACTTTACATAGTAATGTAATGTAACACCTGTTTTAAAGTTTGCAATGGGAACTCCGCCTAGAGTTCTTATACGATCCAATTTATTAAATATTTATTATAAATAACTACTTGGTTTATATCACCAAAATTTCATCCAAAACTCATCAGTCATTAAACCAAGTAGTTGTTTGATTGATTATTAATCAAAATGTATCACAAAGTGACAAATTTATTATTAATCTAAATAAACAAACCTAGCGTGATAATTTTGGTATTCGATTCATTTTCCGGTAAAAACTGTGTTGAATCGAAACCAATCTTGAGAGAGTCGTCTAATTCTTCAATGACTTCCTCAGCTTTAATTCTAAATTTAGAATCAATTTCCTGGCAACGTATTCTAAAGACAAACGCTGTATTCAGATTCTTAATGCATGTAGAGCACACTTGTTCGGGCAGACCATCACCTTCTGCCACCTAAAATATATTTGCACATTAATTAAATGTTGCATTCACTACATCGATGGGGCATGATATAATAGAGACTTTATATCTCAGCAGTTACAGCAACATGTATCTCAAGAAAAAAAAAAAAATTATCATTCTGAATTAGGGAATATTTATACCGTGCGAGCAAAAATACTTTCATTCAAGAAGGCATTAAGCTCAACCGCTAAGCTGTGTGGCCTTAGATGCAAAGAAAATCTTAATGATAATAATTTTTGTTTGCACGGTATGATTGATTACATTGATGATTACATTACACGCAATATTGTTTACTTTCTTAAAACAACAATAATAAACATATAAAAGGATAATAATATAAAAGTATAACATAATTATAATATATTTAAATTAAAAGAAATATACAAGATGTGGTGGTAGGATTTGACAATTTTCAGAACAATAGCTTAGAATTCATTATAGATATTAAATGACAAAAATATATCAGTGGCGAGAAATGTTTGCATAGAACATACTTAATAGGCAGTGACACACATACGGCATTTTCAATCGATCTGGCCCGCCGTCGGCGTTTGGCATCCCCGTCAGGCCGATCTGTCCCACATTAGCGTAACAGGGATGCCTAACGCAAAAATCCTGTACGTGTGTGCCTGCCTAATGAGTGTAACTATACCGAGTGTCTGGGATAAGAGGCGAATATAAGAATTTAATATGTAAAATATAATATGTGTAATTATTAGCTCCCCTATTAATATTAGAGAAAAATCGCAAAGGAAATATTTTTTAGAGGATTCAAAACGGTAAATGTATCATCCATTTAATTTACGATTGTGCCAGAATCCACCTCAGAAATTAAAAAAGTTGAACAATGTACCATAAAAATCCTTGCTATGAGTTTGACAAATGAAAAAAAATTGTAACATAATATTATACAGGGTCTCCTTAAAAACGCCGCTAGCCATAACTCCTTTATTTATTGGCCGATTTCAATAAAACGAAAACAAAACTAAATGGCTCCACATGTCTACAAAGAGGCCCTGAACACCTGAACATGTGGAAACATTTAATTTTGTTTTTGTTTTATTGAAATCGGGCAATAAATAGTTAGGGAGTTATGGAGTTACTAGCCAGCGGCGTTTTTTAGGAGACACCCTGTATATTTCCTGTATATTTTGCGTTTTGCGTTCTTTGATAAACCCCCTCCGCCCCCTTCACCCCCGGGCCGGTTGTCCCGCTTTTCTATCGTTAAGATCTGGTCACTTTAGTTATAGTGTACACCCATTTGTGTATTCAAGGGGATTTCCGATTATATTCAGTGTAATTCATTGGAAAATGCGCATACAGTAATGGTAGATGCGGCACACCGAAGTGATTCTAAATAATAGTATTTTATGTTATAAGGACGAAAACTGAAATATGTTTGTCGTCCGTATGTCATACTGCGACGCTTACTTCCTGTCAAAACTGTCAACCCCCCAAATAACTCTACTGGCGCGGGCCGCTAGCCGTTTAATCAGTGGAGACGGCGGGGTTCGGATGGTAAAGTATAAAATGGGCGCCACACAATTACCGCACCAGTAGAGGGTGATCACGCCTCCTGGTCCCAACTGTGAAGGATAAGGAGGCTTTACCTCAGACGCTGGTAAACAATGAAATAGAGAAAAACTATGGTTTGACAATTAACAACAGAAGATTTATTTAAAACTAAATGGTCATTTAACAATATTGTTGTAAACTTGTTCTTAAATCTGGCTATCAAAATGATTAATGGGAATGGAAATGTGCGATGACCCCTTGTGGTCTCAGACGTCCCGATGCCCTGCGGGGGGCGGTTCGCGAAATGGAGGGTTTACCCGAAGAAAAAGGACGATGGTACCAACGCTTCCCTATTCCCCGCTATTTACGCAGTCTCCGTATTTCCGCTCACGCCTTACCTTTACCGCAGAGACCGTCAACGCCCTAAATACAATTGACAAATGGAATGATGTGACATATGAGTGATTACGTAGAATGATTTGGAGGCTCGGCGTTCCCACGGCGATCCACTCCGGGCGCCGCCACTGGCTTATACGTTCCGCGCGACGGTTGACGCACGGTTTTGCGATATTGGCCACTACTGTTGGCTACGTCACGCAGCGGCAAAACCTCCTCTTGTGGACACGACAGCGCCGTCAACTCGCCGTCCGTAATAAAAAACCGGGACCACTGGCCGTAATTTAGCCGTAGGTTAGCCGTAGGTTGCGTATACCGCCTCCCACTAGAACCCTATAAAACAATTTACCCAGTAAGAAACGTAGTACGTGAAGCGTGCGCGCGGGGCTTAACTTACCCTTGTGCAAGGGGTTTCCGACCACTAAAACTGCGACACCACTATATTCCCCCTTGGGAGAGAATCGTCCTCGACGGATCCTCCTAACGCAAACAGAATACTCCCGCTCTAATTGCAGATCGACCTTTGTCGATATATCTCTTCGCGTGCGCGTGTCTTGCTGCAGTTAAATTCACACCAAAAATGGCCGGTCCGTCTCGTCCGCTCGCGAAAACGCTGCCCAAAAATTCCGCCGCGAGCAGCGCCTCGGTCAGCAATGACCATAGGCGGCGCTCAAAGGAGGATAATGCAGAGGCGCGCGCTAACGTTGAAACTTCACGTTACAGTTCCCCCCCTTTCCCGGAAAGAAGGAACTACCTTACGAGTTCCTGCCTACTAACTACCCGAAACAAATAAGAAATAGAAGGAAGAAAGAAAGAAGAAATGAGGATGAGTAGAGGTCGGGCTTATTAGTCCCGTACCAACAGACGTAGGTCCCTCGCATGCCAAAGCCCTGCAGGCTGCCCTGCCTCGTTTTCCAGCTCATAGGTCCACTGGCCTGTTTTCTTCCGCACCTTGTACGGTCCTACAAACTTCGGGGCCAACTTTGCCGCAAACCCTTTTGAGGCATCCGACAGTACATAGTTTTTCTTCAGAACCTGCTGTCCCGTGAAGAACTCGTCTGGTCTCCGACGTAAGTTATAATATTTCTGGTTTCGCACGTCTGCTGTGCGCATGCGCTGCCGAACCTGGCTGTAAACCGCTTTCAACTTCTCATGCCGGATTAGAGGATCCTCTACGACCTCATCGGCACCAATCAGCTGGTCACCAATAATCGATTGCTTATCAAACACCGACCCAGACAATATTATTTCTCTACCAAAATTCATGAAATATGGACTGAACCCGGTCACCTCGTGTTTAGCACTGCGAATCGAACACGCTAAATGTGACAGCTTATCCGCCCAATGACGATGGTCCTCCTTTGCGAACATCGCCACCAGAGTCTTGATTACCCTGTTGGTCCTCTCTGTCGGATTTGCTTGGGGGTGGTAATGGGGATTGTATCTCACCCTCACATCATATTTCTCGAAAAGCTGTCGAAACTCTCGGCTCCTATATTGCGGTCCATTATCCACCAGAATGACCTCAGGGGCTCCGAAAAACAGAATCACTCTCTCCTCGATGATTTTCACTATGCCTGGGGCCGTGGCCTTGCGAAGCGGAAAGATCAAAGGCATCTTTGAAAATGTGTCTACTACCACCAATAAGTACGAATATCCACTAGTAGACCTCGGGAACGGCCCCATGAGATCGCTGCTAATGATCTGCCATGGGCGAGCTGCCTTTCGGTTCGGTACCAAATACCCAGCCGGTTTCTGTTGAGGCGGCTTATATCGAACACAAACTGGACATCGGCGAACATATTTGGCCACGTCTGCACGCATCTTGGGCCAATAGTATCTATCAGCCACTCTCCCAAACGTCTTATAGACACCCATGTGACCGGCCGTGGGCACATCGTGACATTCACGCAGTACTCGTCCGCGATCCTCCTTCGGCACAACCTCTCTCCACTCGTCCACTCCGGTTCCTAACCCAAAACGCTCTTTGACGTACCTAAAAAGTCTTCCTTCGCTGACCCTATACTGCGTAAACTTAAGAGGATGTCTCAGGACATCTTCTCTCCTTCTGGCATACCACTTATCTACTACTGGCCTAGCCTGTAATGCAGACACTTCGGTCAAACCATTAATTTCGGGTACAGCTCGTGATAAAAGATCCGGAACGATATGGTCCTTACCCTTCCGATGAACAATCTGAAAATCGTACTGCTGCATTCGGACTGACCATCTCGCCAAACGACCTGTGGGATCTTTCATATTCTGTAACCACACCAAACTATGGTGATCAGTAATGACCTTGAAGGACAATCCCTCGAGATAGGGGCGAAACTTTTCCACTGCCCAAATAACGGCCAAACACTCCCGCTCCGTCGCCGAATAGTTTCGCTCTGCCCTAATAAGAGACCTACTGATGTAGCTGACGACTCTCTCGCCATCGGGGTGTGTCTGCGTCAAAACCGCACCCAGCCCGTGGCCACTCGCGTCGGTCTGCACTGTAAATGGCAGAGTGAAATCAGGACAGGTGAGGATTGGGGCCTTGATAAGATGCTCCTTGATAGTACGAAACGACTCCTCGCACTCCTCAGACCAAATTACCTTGCAGCCCTTCTTCAACAGCGCAGTGATCGGAGCGATAATCGTAGAAAAGTTAGGTACAAATCGTCTATACCACGAAGCCATTCCTACCAATCTCCTTACCTCCGTGCTCGTCCTTGGTGGGGGGATGTTGACAATGGCTTCCACCTTGCCCGGATCCACATGAAGACCTCTTCGATTTACTATGTACCCCAGGTACTTTAATTCCGAACGACAAAAATGGCACTTGTCCTCACTCAGTGTCAGGCCAGCTGCACGGATTCTACGCAGTACCTCTTTAAGAACTGACATGTGCTTTGCGAATGAATCCGCTACCACGACGATGTCGTCCAGGTAGACGAAAACATTCGGCTCGAGATCGTAGCCTATCACGCTGTCAATAAGTCTCTGCCAGGTTGCTGGGGCGTTATGCAGCCCAAACGGCATCCTAGTGAACTGGTACAGTCCTCTCCCTGGAACTGCAAAAGCAGTGTACTGCTTTGATGATTGAGCCATGGGTATCTGCCAATACGCGCTTTTAATATCCAACGACGTCAGATACTTTACGCTGCGCAGTTTGTCTAAGGTGCTGGTGACGTAGGGTAGGGGGTAGCTATCCTTGACAGTCACCTGATTCAGCTTGCGGAAGTCGACACAGAACCTAAAGGTGCCATCCTTCTTCTTCACCAGCAAGATCGGAGATGACCACGGTGAGTTAGAACGCTCTACCACTCCCAAAGACAACATTTCTTGAAGCTCCTTGTCAATCTGCTCCTGCATCACCGGAGACACTGGATAGTTTCTAGACTTAATTGGGGATGATGTGGTGGAAATCGTGTGCTCCGCCAACGTCGCCCGACCCAACTGCCTCTGCTCTCCGCTAAAATGAGCTGAAATTACGCCTGACAAAATGGACTGCTCCCCCGAGCTCAATCCTAAATCCTCATCGATCACGTCCAGAACTGCCTGCTCTGCAAAGGTCCAAACACCACTACGCAAATTCGGGACTACTCCCATCTCCTTAAAAAAATCTATGCCTAAAATTAACCTATGCGAAACGCCGGGAATAACGAGCACTTCGAGTACTATTACGCGACCCAACACGCTAAAAGGAATCCTGCAACTGCCCAAACTCTCGCATCTCTCGCCGTTCGCCACCGTACAATCCACGGTGGAAGGCAACAATTCTAAACCTAACTGGGCCAGCTGCTTCCATCCAAGGGATCCTAGAACCGTGCGTGTTGCACCCGTGTCCAATAAACCTAACATATTTACACCATACACATCCACTTTCAAATAAGGTCGTTCATCACCTATCGCGCTATCCAAAATAAAATCAAGGCGAGCCCTCTCTCTGCTAAACGTACCCTCTGTGGTCTCCAATCTTGGGTGGGGCGTTAGACCTACACGCCCTACCGTCTGGCATTTCCCGAACACTGCGAACATGACGCTCTGGTTACGCCGCGCTGACCACAACCAAAACAACGTCTGCTCGACCGCTCGGTACAATCCCGCGCAATATGCCCTTCTCGTTGACAGTTGAAGCACATTACACCCAGCCGAGCTGGTGTCTTCGCAGGGGTTGAAAAACCACCCCGACTGTTCACGTCAACGTAAGCCAGATCGGGTTCTAAAGTCTCGTGTTTCTGTGGAGGCCTCTTGTACGCTTCGGTCATGGCTCGCGTATGTTCGATAGAGCGACCAATTTTCCGTAATTCGTCGATCGACTTCACGTCTACCAAGCACAATCGCTGGAGGTAAAATGGAGCTAGGTTCTTCGTAACCATCTTCAAACGAACCTCCTCAGTCAACTTGACCCCGAGGTCCTCTAACCTCGCGAAATAGACACTCATCACCGTAAGGAACGTACCAACTGTTTCCTTCGGCCCCTGGGTCCGACCCCTCGCCTCGTCAAATAGTCGATCTGCGAAATCCACCGGTTGAAATTCCTCGCGGAGTCTCGCCACCAAATCTTCCCAAGACACTAGGCTCCTACGGACGGCCGAATACCACAACAGCGCTTTACCCTTGAACAGATCCAACGCGGACGCGAATAGCTGAGGTTTCTTCACGTTACGGGCCACCTGCAGCTCCTCTACTTTAGCTACAAAAGTGCAGACGGACATGTCCGACGCTTCCCCAGAATACTTTAGGTTCCACTGCGAGACGGGGACTGATTTGATCGGTGTACGCGACGGTGTACTCGAGACCACGGGTAGAGGGTCATCGTCACTGGACGAATCACTAGCGCACCCGCTAGGCGCTAGTGGGCTCGAGGCAATCAGCGACAAATTTAATGGTGGAATAGAAGGCTGACTCACCCTTTTAACTCTGTCCTCCAGGTCCGATTGTAACGATTGTAGGGTCACCAACATCTGCGATCGACTTGTCTTCTCCTCCTCCGTCGTAGGTGTAGACCTATCTATTCTAGCGGCGAGATGAGCCAATGTGCTCAGAATGTTCGAATAGCCGCTGCTATTTGCCACACCGGTGAAGGTGCTAATGGTATTCGTCAATGAGTCACATCCCAGTGTCACTGCATCAAGGTCTTCTTTATATGGGAAAGGATACTTGGGGTAATGCAAACTCGCACCCCCGCGCTCTACTCTAAGGACGTTGCTAAGGGTTTTTCGCATCTCATCTACTAAGCCTTCGGGATATCCACGATATTTAAGCTCATATGCGAGCTCAGCCTTAGAAAGGGACTTGACCTTCATGGTCCCGCCAATATTAGCCATGATTACTATTGGGTGAGTGGAAAGAAAAGACAAATAAATAGAAAATAGCCAAAATACTTATACCCAACTAAACCTAACCTAACTAAAAATTCGACACGGGTTGGCTTTACTTGCAAACGCTTCTCGTACTCTATACAAAAAAGACATTGACCTCCCAGGTCACCAAACAGCGTCAACTACGCTACCAACAATGATAAGTACTCCGATTGCAAAGTAAAGTTCCCTAAAAATTCATCCAAAAAAAATCGCGGAAACTAAGTAGCGCACCGTGGTTACTAAAGCCGCTGCTACGCCGTACCCGAGTTTCAGCGAGTTAAAAAAATCACAATTGAAAAAAGAAAATTACAAAGTTTTTTTTTTTTTTTTTTTTTTTTTTTTTTTTTTTTTTTTACTAAACGAGTGCCGTAGATCAAGAACAAACTTGCACCAAGACCAAAATACAATCGGGCCCCACGTTGGGCGCCAAAAATGCGACGCTTACTTCCTGTCAAAACTGTCAACCCCCCAAATAACTCTACTGGCGCGGGCCGCTAGCCGTTTAATCAGTGGAGACGGCGGGGTTCGGATGGTAAAGTATAAAATGGGCGCCACACAATTACCGCACCAGTAGAGGGTGATCACGCCTCCTGGTCCCAACTGTGAAGGATAAGGAGGCTTTACCTCAGACGCTGGTAAACAATGAAATAGAGAAAAACTATGGTTTGACAATTAACAACAGAAGATTTATTTAAAACTAAATGGTCATTTAACAATATTGTTGTAAACTTGTTCTTAAATCTGGCTATCAAAATGATTAATGGGAATGGAAATGTGCGATGACCCCTTGTGGTCTCAGACGTCCCGATGCCCTGCGGGGGGCGGTTCGCGAAATGGAGGGTTTACCCGAAGAAAAAGGACGATGGTACCAACGCTTCCCTATTCCCCGCTATTTACGCAGTCTCCGTATTTCCGCTCACGCCTTACCTTTACCGCAGAGACCGTCAACGCCCTAAATACAATTGACAAATGGAATGATGTGACATATGAGTGATTACGTAGAATGATTTGGAGGCTCGGCGTTCCCACGGCGATCCACTCCGGGCGCCGCCACTGGCTTATACGTTCCGCGCGACGGTTGACGCACGGTTTTGCGATATTGGCCACTACTGTTGGCTACGTCACGCAGCGGCAAAACCTCCTCTTGTGGACACGACAGCGCCGTCAACTCGCCGTCCGTAATAAAAAACCGGGACCACTGGCCGTAATTTAGCCGTAGGTTAGCCGTAGGTTGCGTATACCGCCTCCCACTAGAACCCTATAAAACAATTTACCCAGTAAGAAACGTAGTACGTGAAGCGTGCGCGCGGGGCTTAACTTACCCTTGTGCAAGGGGTTTCCGACCACTAAAACTGCGACACCACTATATTCCCCCTTGGGAGAGAATCGTCCTCGACGGATCCTCCTAACGCAAACAGAATACTCCCGCTCTAATTGCAGATCGACCTTTGTCGATATATCTCTTCGCGTGCGCGTGTCTTGCTGCAGTTAAATTCACACCAAAAATGGCCGGTCCGTCTCGTCCGCTCGCGAAAACGCTGCCCAAAAATTCCGCCGCGAGCAGCGCCTCGGTCAGCAATGACCATAGGCGGCGCTCAAAGGAGGATAATGCAGAGGCGCGCGCTAACGTTGAAACTTCACGTTACAATACATAATTTTTTATTCGATTGCAAGAACTTTACAAACTACAAAATTAAGAAAAAAAAAATATAATAATATATATAATTTATAATATATAGTATTAGGAATATTAATTAGAGTATTAAAAACTGCAAATGTATCATCCATTTAATTTACGTTTGTACCAGAATCCACCTCGGAAATAATAAAAATAAGTTGAGCAATGTACCATAAAAACCCTTGGCGTGAGTTTGACAAATGTCATGTTATAGTGGAAATAATTTGGCCAGTCAGATATCAATTACTATAAACAATAATGTGAGTTATTCCAATGAAGAGAGGGTATTCATTATCAAAACATTTTACAGGGGCGGCAGTTTACGCAGAGTTTGTGATTTATTTTCTGTAAAATTTAACCATCGACCTATTCCGTCTGCATCAACTAAGATAAACTTACCCCACTGTAAAATGTTTTTATAACGAATAAATTATCTTTCTTCAACTAATTACATGTTAATATTATGATTTTTCCCAAACAAGCATGAATTTATAATTATTTGTCATCATTTACAAAAATATTCATTTACATTTTTTCTCTAAAATTAATAGGGGAGCGAATAATTACACATATTTGGTTTTACATGTTAAATTCCTTCGTTCACCCCTTATCCCAGACACTCGGTATATAACATAAACTGCATTTATTGACTTATTACCTATATTTTGTTTTATTATATCGTTTATGATCATAATAAATCCTACATTATTCTACAAATAGTCAAATACCAATACTGCAACCTGTGTATGACTTTTTAACGCTTCACCTGTACAGAAGCACATTCCATAATCGCATGGTAAATTGTCACATTCAAGACCCCGTAACTCTGTTCGCTAGTAATTGGCATCATATCTTGATTCTTGGACCCACATGTTCTGCAGATCAAATTACGCTGCTGGGAAACATCCATTTCAACCAGTACATTGAAACTGTGATGCCGCTGTCGAAATTCAATATGCCTGAAGATGAAAATATTCAATTTTTAATTATTGGTTAGTTCATTTCTCAGTACACAAGGTTTTCTTCTCCAAGTTGCTCAAGTGCTCACATGGAAAACAGCAACGCACAAACACGACATTTAACCACCTTATAGCATATAAAGGAGAGGACCGAAGTTACTTTAGACTTGACAAATACAATACGATGAACTCGCTTCACAATACAAACTTTAAGAATAAATGTTTACCAAAATATGCAAGCCTTGAGTCCAAATATCGTTGTTTCTTGAAATTATCTGTGTATTTACTAAGTTTTGTTGCTACAGATAGCACAAAACTCTAGAATTATATTATGTACCTAGGTACTTAAAATCACAATTTTAATAAAATCATAGATGAAAGTCGAAGCATCAACAATTGCTAAATAGTGTTTTCTAGAATGCACCCCAAAATGAAGCCAGGACATATGATCATCTGACATCATCTGATCTTCAACAAACTTGACGCGTTAACGTGATTGTTGCCAATATCTCATCTAAAAAGTAAAATATAACCGAAAAAAAACTACTGTGGATTGCGAATTCGCAGTGCAAGGGAATGATAACTAGTTATATTGTTGCATAAATTTAAGAGGACTTTATTATGATTAATATTATGATCACTAGATTATTATTATTCCTATTATTATTCCATATAATATGCTGATAGTAAGCAACCATTATTACTAGATTGCTGGTTGCATATATCACATAGTTAACATTTAGATTTTTCAAATTTTAGAGTTAATTTTTCTCTCAGCAAGTACGAGTACGAGTACTTCAAAATTTCTTTTAAAATGGTAGACAAGAAAATAAAGTCAGTGACATTAAGGCCCGTATCTATAGTCCGTACCTTAACGTGAGTATGACTCAAGTCGTATATTTGGTTGCGTTTGGTGCATAAACGTATATAGAAAATACGCAACCAAATATACGACTTGAGTCGTACCCATGCTCAAGTACGGACTATAGATAAGGGCCTTAGGCCCGTTTCTATAGTCCGTACTTGAGCAATAGTTCGAATCAAGTCGTATATTTGATTGCGTTTGATACATACATAAACGTTTACAGAAAATACGCAACCAAATATACTACTGTAATCGAACTCTTGCTCAAGTATGGACTATACTGAGTGTACTTTCAAACGGAACACAGAGAAATAGCATGGGCGTTTAATTAAAAAACGGAACATAGGGAACAGCATGCGGATACACGTTTTTGGAAAATCCTGTTTTCAAATTTTCGTACAAGCATATAAAGGATATCAGTCGAATGATACTATTATTGGGATATTTTTGGTCGAAAATACTTTTAATACTTAATATTAGCATGTTAATATTGATAACTAAAAAATAAAAGATGACATTAAGAGATTTATTAACAGACCCATACCATCTGTTAGTACCATACAATGATTACATTATATAAAGATTAATAAAGTGAATAAGATTACAGCAGATACTCCAATAGTCCACCATATTGATGCAACCCATTCGGTAGTAAAATTCAGTTTTTTTTATTTGTGAGTTGTTAATCCGTAATCAAGGTGCACTCAGCAACAATAGCATGCCTTATTGAATTGAATTAATATATGGTTGAAGTGTAGGATATATTTTATTTTTGAGATGTCCCCACAGAAAAAAAATTACAAAAGCTTACATAATAGACGTTAAGGATTCGCAATATTTATAGTCTTCGCTCGCAGGCTCGCTCGGGCCTTAAACTTTAGGGATCATTCATAAAGTCCTAAATGATGTACTTCTTACATAAATAGCTATTTAGACTTCCATCTGTGTGGATTTGTACCAATTATAAATATGCTAGACGGTACCAGACATGAATTATTTGCAAGATTCTGCTGAATCCACTCCCACAAGATTTAAAGTGTAGTTTCCAAAGTCAAAGAATGCACAGTTACCATTTTAGTAATCAGTTTCGGGCAAAAGAACTGCCATCATTCTCATACAGAGTTTTTCATACGACCCGCCCCAGGCCTTTTTCTCGGTAATATGAGGTCTTAGAGGTTCAAGGAAAAAAATTACATAACATAAGCCTACCTGAAGAATATAATATAGGTAGGTAGTTTTAATTTCCGGAAGTTACCGGAAGAAGGCATAACTTCGCTGAACTTCAGAATTTTAAATTGGAATCTAGATTATCTATGGCAGCGTTTCTCAAAGTGTGCTCCGCGGAGCCCTGGGGTTCCGCGAGCTACCCCAAAGGGCTCCGTGAATTATAAATTGAAATCCGCTAAAAATTAATATATATTAATAAAAAATGAACTAAAAAATTTAGATTATAGATTTTTTTTAGATTTTTAGCGGTTGAGAAACACTGTCCTAAAGTGTGAAGCGTGTGTGAGTGTGTGCGCGTTGCTAACTTGAGTGGCTTTGAGTCACCCTAATTTTGTTCGTACGCCCGAAAGCGAAAAGCGACTTGGACGACTCGGGCTGGAGACGTATCGGGCCGGGCCGGGTACAAATAGTCAAAAGTCGGCCCGTGCAGACCATTGTCTCCACCGTCCGCAGATTGCGCCAAGAGTGGTCTTACAAACTGAAATTAAGTGAAATTTTTATAAAGTGAAGTGGAAGAATATTGAGGTGTTTTATTTTATTTATTTCTATACATTACTTATACACGGTTAGTTTCTTAAATGCGAGCATGCCGCTCATGTGGGTAAATGGTTGGAAGACAATAATGCGGTCTGCCGCGTGGCCGTTTGCTTTTTCAGCTTTTTCTTAGGTTTAGTTTGCATCAGTTTGCTCGCTCTATCGCTATTTTATGCGTAGGCGTGATGAACTCTTAAAGCGACAAAACCTAATTGTTTCAACTTTTAAAACTGGCAATGAGAAGGCCACTGAAGCATCATACATTGTCAGTTATCGTATTGCACTGGCAGGCGAAGCTCATACAATAGCTGAGACATTGATCAAGCCTTGTGCAGTCGATATAGCTAAATGTATGCTTGATGAAAGGTTGGCAAAAGAAATAACTAATGTGCCACTATCCAATGACACGGTAGCTCGCCGAATTAAGGATTTAGCAGCCAACGTAAAGGCTGAATTGATATCTCGTCTGCAATGTTGTAATTTTTCTCTACAAATGGACGAAAGCACAGCCGTAGCTGGACTTGCAGTCTTGCTTGAATTTGTCCGATATCAGCATCTAAATTTGCTTGAAGAGGATCTACTTTGTGTGAACCATTGCCAACCAATACAACTGGTGCCGAAATATTTAATATCGTGGATAACTTTTTTAATGCTCATGGTTTAGATTGGAAAAAATGTGTTGATATCTGCACTGATGGTGCAAAAGCAATGGTAGGAAAAACTGCTGGCGCTGTCGCGAAAATCAAGAATATGGCACCAAACTGCACAAATAGCCACTGCATACTTCACCGCCAAGCACTTGTAGTAAAAAAAATGCCATTGTCACTTAAAAAGGTCCTTGACGAGTCTGTAAAGATAATAAATTTCATAAAATCGCGACCATTACAAACACGGCTTTTCAAAATTCTATGCGAAGATATGGGAAGCGTTCATAAAGCTTTACTGCTCCATACCGAAGTACGATGGCTGTCTCGAGGGAAAGTACTTGTTCGACTATTCGAGCTGCGTTCCGAATTGGGCACCTATTTCATGAAAAACAATATGGATTTACAAGAAAGGTTGACAGATAAACTATGGTTGTTTCGACTTGGATACCTCGCCGACTTTTTTTCAAAGATAAACAATGTGAATATGTCACTTCAAGGAAAACAAGTAACAGTGTTCACAGCCAATGATAAAATTCAAGCTTTCAAAAAGAAATTGGAATTTTGGATCACTTGCATTCGCTCTCGTGAGCTAGATAGCTTCCCAATACTTAAAGATTTCTGCGATGAAATTAATGGAGACATTGATGCAAATGACCTTACTATGTTGTGTGATGAAATTTGTCAACATTTGGAAGATATTCTAAACTCGGTCAAACAATATTTTCCAGATGAAGAGAATGAAAAGCTTAAAAATTATACATGGATCATAGTTCAGAAAAGGCCAGACACATTCACAGCTAAGGAGTACGAAATGTTCGTTGACATGATTACAGATTCCTCACTACAAGCCATATTTGAAAAGCTATCTTTGCCAGAATTTTGGTGCACTTTGAGAGAAGAATTTGCAGATTTATCAATGAAAGCTGTTAAAATACTTCTTCCTTTCGCTACGACTTATCTGTGCGAATCTGGCTTTTCTTCATATGCTGCAACAAAAACCAAATACCGCAACAGACTCGATGCAGAAGCTGATATGAGGATTCAACTGTCCTCTATAAAGCCAGACATAAAAGAACTATGTAAAAATAGGAAACAAGTCCATGCGCCCCACTAACAATGAAGTTTGTTTTTATAATATTTAGCAATTATTTGTTGATAAATAAATGATTTTATTGAAGAACAAATAATTTCATTCTTTCTTTTTGTTTATATTTATTTATATAAACTAAAATACTAAAAATAAAATATATTTAAATACATATAAATAAATATATATATATATATAAATATATATATATATATATAAATATATATATATATATAAATATATATATATATATATATATATATATATATATATATATATATATATATATATATACATAGCACATACATATGCTTATTGAACCAGTGGGGTTCCGTGGAAATTTGTATGCCTTTAGAGGGCTCCGCCGCTCAAAAAGTTTGAGAACCGCTGATCTATGGTATCGTTGGATGCATATATTAAAATGAAATAACTTTTGTTAAAAAAGTTTTTTTTGTGAATGATCTGCTTGACGAAATAAAAATTAATGTTTCAGATAACCAGTCCCTGCCATTTTCTCTAAAGTATGACGTGATAGGGGTTTACGAAAAAAATAACATGACATAAGAATACCTGAAGAATTTAATGGTGGTAGTTTAGATTTTTGGAAATTACCAAAAGTAACTGCACTCAACTTTCTGGTATTTTTGTAAATACTATAGTTTTTCTCCGATTACTCTCAAAGTAATTGTTTGAGGGCGTGCTTACTGCTTGGGTTGTCAGATAAATATGGTATGTGGTTAAGGCCGGAAAGATCATTCCAGTTCAATTGAAGTGTACTGCCGAGCAACAACGTATTGTCAAAGTGAATGTCCCGGCGTGCTTATACTTGCAAAATACACAATTGCAGTACGAAACGTTGTTGCGTTTAATAGATAAAGTCGACCTAAAAACAATTATTTAACTCGTGCAACAATATTGTGATATGATTTATCACCACGATTCACCGGATAAGGTTTTATTTTATTTACAATCCAATATTAAGTTACGAACAATCCAAACGTTCTAGTTAAATGGAGTGGAGGAAAGTGATATAAATTAAAGAAAGTTCACACGTAAGTGCTTTTATCGATTTAATTTTTGAATTTTAATGCTAACGTAACTTCATTAATCACATGCACGGAATGAAGAACACATAACATGCTGCAGTAATTGGCGCTTCAAAGATGCTTCCACACTCACAGAAACCAACAAACTCACAGTCCGGCCTTCAAAAGTCGATTCATGGAACCCTTTATCAACTAAAACTGTTGATGTTATTTGTATGCCGTGGTATAAATAAGAAATATACGTTTCGCTTAGCCACAGAATGGGACGCTGGTGAAAAGTTTGATGATTTGGTTTTCGAGCTGAAGGACGAAGAAGGAAATTTAAGTGTATCACTTCCTCCAAGCCAAACATTCGCAGTCTACAGGAAGCAGATTTATCACCGAAACAAACATGTTTAAGGAACGAGACGGTGATTTCAGTATCGATAAGTATTTCATGTCATACAGGAAAATAAAACGCAACCCACTGTTCCTCGGCCATCATATCAACGACTTTGTTATCTCAACAAATATAAGTATTGATAAAAACATTGAATATTTATTCGATACGATATCTGAAAACGATTCATTGTTAGACACGCCCGGATGGAATTCCAGGCGTTTGAAATTCAACGGCAGAGCTATACAAAAATTAAGACCAATATTCCAAGCCTGCACAGATTCTGGACAATTGGCTAAAAAACTCACTGAAGTGATTTTAAAAAATAAGCGCTTTGATTTCCAAGATAAATTATTTCAGAAATATCATGGCTTTCTGGTAACCTATATAATTGATGTGGAACAAGGAACGTTTAGAGATATATTCTTTGATTTAGGCGAGCTTAATAAGTTTAGAGATATATTTTTTGACTTTCTTATTGGCAGTGATTCTGATTTAATACAAAGTATCACGAACTTCCTTGGATATGTATTACTAACAGAAATGCCAACTGGCAACCATTTCAATTCTGCATACATCCAGGGCAAATTTGGTGATTATTTAATAGAACGTCAAATTAAAAAGCATAGGATGCAATTTCGAAAGGAATTCAAAAGTAAAAAGGCGGATTTAAAGCCTAATTTCATGGAAATTCTGTATGCGGATGCAGTAGTTGAGGAAGAGATACGAGATTTTGTAGCTCGTTTTGTATTTGCTGTAGAACAGCCGAATGAGGCAAAGTTAAGTGAAATAATTGCCAAAGAACTAGGCCAAAATAACTGTATTAATACTATAAATGATGAACTGTCGTTCACAATTTTTTTTGTTATTATGCTTGATTGGTTGAAAACTAAAGGGAATTGTTTCCTAAGTCATGAAGAAGCTAACAATTTTATGCAACATATAAAATATAGTTTGGATGCAGTAAAGTTATATGTTTTAACATCCCAGTACGAGGTGGTCTGTGCAAGTCTCAGTTTTAGTGGCTACATGCAGTGATGTACCTCGTCTTTCACTAACATTTAACCAAATTGGAAAACTTTCAACCAAATACTTTACAATCATTATTTGTCCATGTCTACAAGCCGTATGTAAGGTTGACATTGCACAGATAAGTTCCTGAGTGAGATCAATAATTTGTGTCAGTGTCTTCAGTAACTCCAAGTAGCCCCGTGCTGCTGCTATATGTAGTACTTTATTAACCTCATAGTGATTTTTAGCAGAATCTATCATTACAATTTTTACATCATCACTGGATCCACCGTGTTGAAGGAGCAAATTACAGACTTCCCATTGATCACATTTTGCAGCATACCATAACGCAGTTTCGTTGAAAAGATCGTCTTTTACATCCACCAAATTAACACGCGATTCCTGCAAAATATTTGCTACAATAGTCTCATGCCCCAAAGAAGCAGCCACGTGGAGCACTGTTCTTCCACCTTTATCCATTTGCATAAATAAATCTTGAGTACCATGAAAGTCCAGCAAATTTTTAACACCATTTGTTTGATTGTTTATCACAAGATTGTGCAAATTATACTTGTCTCCATCACCAGCAACTAAATTATAATTAATAAAATTACGGATTATAGCGTTTTCTTTGTAAAATATTATACGTTTCAAGAATCGCATTACATTAGAATGTGCACGATTTTTGCAAAACCATTTGGCTGCAAAATACTCAGCGAACGTTCTATGAACAAAATGTGGTTTACCATCAACAACTGTATCTATTATTCCTCTCCTCTCTTTTCCCTTGCATATATTGCCAATAAACTTATCAATTTTATCCAATTTTCCAACAAGCAACTGCTCCACCTGCTCCCTGTGGAAGAGCTCGAACAACGATAGCTTCATATGAATCGCCATGAACTCGTTCCTTTCATTCTGATACATATCACGTATATTAATTTCGTCTTTATTAATACCAGTTTTCTGTTCCCACCAGATACCATCAAATTTAATCTGTATAAAATGTTCGTACAGCGACAATAAGTTGAGCTTGTCTGCAATGTGCTGCTTATGTTCATCCAATAAAACCGTACTTTCACCATAATGAAATCTTCTGAAAGAATCCTCGAAAACTTCGGCTACCATATTAGCCTGCAATGGAACTCCCATGAATTCCCAATCATGGTCGTTGGTGCATTCAGCAAAGCAACGAAGCAGTTCATTTGCAAACACGTCAAATTTTTCATAATTCAACTCGCCTATCCATTCAGTCCACTTATTTTTCAAATAGGCGTGTATTTCTGTTGCTGAAAATGGTTGCAGTAAATAACATATTGTGTCTAATTCAAATTCCACATCGTTTATGAAATTGTAGGGTCGGCTTGTAATCCATAACTTCTTCAAATTATGTTTTAGCTTCTTCAGCAATTCTATCACAACGCATGTATAATCTGGACTAATCTCATCAAAGCCATCACAGAAAATCACCATTTCACCCTTTTCATAATAATAATTAAACAATTGGTCTGCAAATAAATCGTTGTGGCTGATATGCGCAGCATCGCGTACAAAATTTTCGACATCCTCATCTTTCATATTGTTGTTCATCAAAATATTAAATCTGGATGAATGGTCAAGCAAATTAATTTTCACAACCCAAGGAATTCTTTCGCAATTTTCTAATGAGTTGCTCAATACATGATCTAATAAAGTGGATTTTCCCATCCCTGCTTTTCCTGAAATAACCACCACTTTATCTTCTATATCCTCAAGGGTTTTAATTAAATAATCGTTGGTGCAAGTGCTATTGAGATATTTCCTTATCTTTTTAATACTTCCATGAGTTTTCATCCACCTCAATTTGCTACCATCAACTCTTAGCCAGTGAATATTGCATTTGCTATAGTTTTTAGACATACACTCGAAATCTCCCTCATACTTTGATATAACTAATACATCTTTAAATTTGTCATTTTTGATATCCTGCTTTTGATTGACTATAATAAAATTATGTTGAGCTCTTGTGATGCGTTCATCTATACCAGTGCTGCGTAAATCCGTGAATATTTATCTAGCGCAAGATGTAAAGCTTGTGTTACCAATAAATCTTGTAATTGCTATTATAGAGTCATTAAGAGCGGCAATTTGGAGTATTTGTCATATTTTCTGAAAACAAAAATGGGTACAAGAAATAAGGTTAATAACGAAGGGTTCAGTGCTTTGCACTATGCAGTAATATGTAATCAATTTGAAATGGTGAAGTACTTAATAACAGCTGGTGAGAATTGTAATCTCAAAGACGAAAACAACCACACGGTCCTGCAGTGTGCTATACATTTTAAGAACATGCAAATTATTCAGTATCTGGTGGACAGAAAAGCTCAATAAATCAACCAGCTGATAATAAACTAAACTAATTTATTTGGAAACTGCTCGTGTTTATGAAAAAAAGAGAAATTTATATAGTTTTAATAAATTTTAGAACAATGTAATGCAATTTATTCTGTACTTTTTTGGTCTCTCTCTCTCTCTCTCTCTCTCTTTCTCCCTCCCTCTCAAGACACGGTTAATATTCGAAATTTTGAAACTCTGAAGCTTGTTTTTTAAATATGTTAATGAGAATAGCGAATTTTATGTTGTCTGAAAAAAATTCTGAAATTCAGGCTTCCTTTTCGGAAATTTTAATAAATTTTAGAAATATCTCACGAACTTTATTCGAAAACTTTTTTGGTCTATAAACAAATCAATGTCTAAGAATTTTTTTTTACTGAATCATATTTTACGGCTGTCTTTCTGAAAAATGACCATAAGACATTCAGTTTTCATATTTATATGGAAATGTGATTATATGATTACTTTGTAAAAAAATATTTTTTGAAACCTATTTAGTTCATGATCAAAGTGAACATTTTATATAAAGGTAATCATGTTTGGAGGCCATATTCTGAAAATTTGCATAGAGTGTAATGAATTTAGTTATTTTATTTAGTATTATTTATTATTGAATTATATTCTGAATTCTAGGCGACAATATTTTCAATTAGTTTCTATGGCAGTAGATACATACTCGGAGAAGTATTTCTTTTACTTTCAGTACTACTAGTGTTTTCTCCCAACGAAGTATAGGTTTTTGCCAAGTAACGTATACTATGTGGAATACAGAAAAAAATGCAATGAGACCGCGAGTGACTCACTCGTCTGGGGATAAACCAGTATTCCTGGTCCGGGGTTCCCCGAGAGTGTAGAGGTCAGTGGCAGTGATGAGCGTCGCCACGGTGGGCGACTCTCGCACCGAAATGCGCGTCGACAGCGTGGACGAAGTGAACGTGGAGAAGTGCAGAAAGTGGCTGGAGACGTGTTCCACCAGTGACGGGGACTCTGTGAGCAGCTATGGTGCGTCCACCTCGAACTTAGAATCCACAGATGATGGCGACTCGTCTATCTTGGACGATATCTCTGTGGACTTGGACGGACGCATCGTCGGAGACGTGGTGCGCATAAATAACGAAGCGGCGTCGGCGGTGAGTCAAGAGGCTTGTCGTTTAATAATATTTAATCGCAATGAAACTGACCTTGTTATTAATATTCACAATGTTGATATGTCACTATTTTTAGATAGTCACTGACTGAGAAATATAAATAAAGCTTGTGTGTTACGATAATTTTGGGTCGCACGAAGCCCCACTAATCAAAAGTGTTTTGTTCAATTCTGAAATTAACAGTACTTGCAATGTTTCGCATTTATAACGAACTATTAGACGTAATCACCAAATGTTTATTAGAAACTAATTCACATAGTTTTTTTTCTCAAATAAAGTTTGTCCTTGAAATTATTTGTCGCGATTTCTCTCGTTATCTTGTCGTTATCTTGAACATACGGAAGTGGCGGTCAAATAAATATTTACGACCAAATAAATGTGCGCAGCAGATGCAGTGCTTGTGTATGTACAATTCCGTAATTTATATGACAATTGTTTTGACCTAGTTCAACATCGTATAATAAAATCTGCCAATATCGTTTGTAATTGCAATTGAAATTAGTAGATGGATTTTTATCAAACATCAGTTGCTGGCGTACACACAGGGCCGGCTAGAAGGGTATGCAGGCGATGCGCCTCACATCTTCATCCTCTTTGCTTCGTCACGACCAAACACAACAAACAGTAAAGGAAAACGACTTCCTATTTACATTCAGTTCAAATGATCCAGTAACTTGGCCAAAATAGATCACAACCACGCCCACTTGACGATTCAGGTCGTAATTTTAACAATAATTATTATATTCGAAAATTTGGCAATAATGACTCGGTAAAGAGACCATGGCTTGTTTACTCAACTTGCTTGAATAAAGTATTCTGTTGTTGTTGCAAGCTATTTCAATGTGACAAAAGGCAAATTGACAACTGTTGGATTCGGAAATTGGCAAAACTTATCAAAACTTCTGACATCGCATTAACGAAGTGTGACCCATCATAATTCCTTTATGAAGTGGATGGATTTTAAAAACAGCTGGGAAAGCATACAATTGATAGCGAACTGGAAAACATTCATCAGGTTGAAAAGCGACATAGGCGTGGTGTTTTAGAGAGAATAGTCGAAATTATAAAATATCTTGCCGGACAAAATTTAGCTCTACGTGGTTCGTCTGATACAATTTTTAAGAAAGGCAATGGAATTTTTTTTAAATTAGTTGAGTTATTTTCGAAGTTTGATGTTTTCATGGCAAATTACATCACAAAAATTCAAAATACACACAGGCAAACTACTCACTATTTGGGGAAAAACATCCAAAATTTACTAATTGAAATAATTTTCAAACAAATTGTTCGGTCTATTGTTCAAATGGTAACTAACGCCAAATATTTTTCAATTTTATTAGATTGTACTCCTGACATAAGTCACGCTGAGCAAATGACACTTATTGTCAGATTTGTCCATAATGATTAAAATAATAAAACAACAATTGAAGAGCATTTTGCTGGTTTCATAGAAATTGTTGATTCTACAGGAGAAGCGTTATCTATGTATCTTGTTGATAAATTAAAACAACTCAATCTGAACATACAAGATTTACGCGGACAACTGTACATACGACAATGGGTCAAATAGAGTCAAAAAATGTTGGCTCTATGCGGAAAATTCAAGACTAATTATAGGCTAATTAAGTGCCATATTCCCGAATATAAGGCTCTTCAATTTTCTAATTTAAAGGCTCTACAATCACACACATAACTTTAACATTCGACGATTATTAAATATATATAAATCAAAAATGCATATTATTGGGAAGTGAGCGACATTATTTCGCTCAACATAAATAAGCTAACATGTCAATTAATATAACAATATCAAGAGCCTTTAATTAGCCTTTAATTATTGAAAAAGAAGATGTTCGATACCAGGACCGTAACTCATTTCAGGGCCCTGGGGACCATACACAAATGTTATCAGTTTGTAGGGCACTAGTCACAAATTAATTCTATTGACGGATTCATAGAACCTGTAATTAGCCGTCAATAGAATTACAAAAAAATTGAAGAGCCTTAAATTCGGGAATATGGCACTTAAATAGCCTATAATTAGCCTTTAATTTTCCTTATAGAGCCAAATTTTTTTTGACGACTTGGCGCTGCCTGCTTAAGTGGGGATCTATCAGATACCCGGTGGGAATAAAGAATTGATGCACTTATTCCACTTAGGAACAATATTGGAGAAGTTCTGGATGCATTAATTAACGTCCATGAATATAATAAAATGGACAATATTACGAAACACGAAGCAAAATCTTTAGCACAAAAAATTAAAGATTACGAATTCGCATGTTCACTACTTATATGGCACGAAATTTTAAGCAGGGTCAATGTTGTTAGCAAAATACTTTTAACTGAAAATTCAAATTTAAAGGATTCCACAAATAATTTAAACAATTTCATTAGTGTTTTCCAACAGTTCCGATCAGATGAGGAATTCAATTCTTTACTTGAAACCGCAAAAAAAGTTAGCAGATGAGTTGGAAATTAGTCCCCAGTTAGTCCCCAGTCCCCAGTAAAGAAAATAGACTACGTAGGCCTATGTTTAATTACGAGAGTACCGATGAACCGATGAACTCGGAAATTAAATATAAAGTGTCATTCTTTCTGTAAATTGTGGATGTAGTACTGAATTCTTTAACTGAGAGGTTTGAACTATTGAGCAGCCATTGTCAAAAATTTCAATTTCTAACCGATTACAATTAACTTCACGAAATATGTGACGAATCATTGAAAAAACACTGCAATGATGTACAAATAGCCCAAATAGTGATGGTGACGAAAAAGATATTAGTGCTCCTCCTGAGTTATTAAATGAATTGAAAATATTTAAGGACACAATAATATTTCAAAAGTGTAATTCCTTAAACGTGTTCCAATATATTTAGAAAAACAATGTATTGTCAATTTTTCCTAATTTGGCTACTTCCTTAAAGATTTTGTTAACACTTCCGGTATCAGTCGCAGCTGGGGAGAGATCTTTCTCTAAGTTAAAATTGATTAAATCCTATCTGCGATCCACTGAAACTATTTCACAAGAAATATTAGTTGGAATATCAATGATTACAATCGAAAATGAGTTAATTTATTAACCGAAAACAAATATTTGAATAATGCATTAGAATAATTTGCATCAATAAAGTCCAGAAGACTTTATTTTTCAGTTTTGTGTTTTAAATTTTTATGAGTATTCATTATAATTAGTAGTAATTTGAGGATTATTGAATGAAAAATTATATATATTTTATTTTGTTATTTTTGCCTTTGAAAATATATGGCATCCAATTTTTAATTTGTTTATATTTTGCATAATATGTATTATGTATGCATTAATCCTACAAAACAAATGCAGTATTTAAAATAACTTTTTTATACTTTATAAGGCGCTAAAACCGAGACTTGCATCGGGCGCCTCGTACCCTAGAGCCGGCGCTGCGTAGGCACTCCTAATTTTTTGCGTTTCCGTATAAGTATATATATAAAAGTATTGTTTTAAAGAGCAATTTGGAACTAGACGACAAGGTCGTGCTATTTGAGAAAAATCTGGTAAACCAGATGGAATTGTAATTTAATTTGCACAAAAATCGCGTAAGCTATGAAGAATTGGTTTTAGTTTTAACTAATATTTTATAAATTATGTGTTATAAAATAATTAGTGTTAACTGTAACGGGACTTACAACAAATTTTACCTTCAAATTGCAATATAATAATTATATTTAAATTATAAAATTTTATTGTATTGATTATTTCTTCTTTTTATTCTTCTTTTGGAGTACTTACTGGTAGGTATTTTTATTATACAGGGTGTCCAAGATAAGGATCAACCGCATGCAGATCTCGGACACCGTAAAAGTTACAAAGGTGGTTAAATTACAAAAAAAAAGTTGGGCAGTTTAGTGGTCAGTAATATTCTGTTAAGAAAACCAGAAAGTTCCGCGTACTCCGGAGATATTCGACCAAATCCGAAATCTTTTTTCTGAAGTTATTTGAAAGGGTATAAAAAAACTAAAGGCACTTTCTCATTTTTTAGTTCTACAAGACAGCGTTTACAGATTTTCAGTACAACGTTTGGTTCCGCAGAAACAAATACAATAACCAATACAATTATTATATTATATTATATTGTAAATACAATACACCCTGTATTAAATAGACTTTTCTATTATATTACGAATTCAACGATTTATATCACAGTATGGTTTCTCAAGCTTTTATTCAGAAGAAAAGACTTGTTTGGCAACATTTCGAACATTTTGGTGTAGTAGGCGTTAAAATTAGCGACGAAGACAACATTTATCACGTAATTTTAGGATTTTAAGATAATTAAATGAACAGAACAATTTTTATAATATCACAGTAAAAAAATAATAAGTGTGGTTTTCAATAACTATAATGTTTCAATGTTCAACAACTATTCTTGCTAAATTATTTTTAGTTACTATTTTAGTACTTATTCTGGGTTAATATTATATAATAATTCGTCGTCATTAAATGAACACGATAATTCTCATACCACACATAAAAAAAACAAGTGTGGTTCTAAATAACTATAATGTTTCAATTTTTAACAACTATTCTTGCTGAAATATTTTTTGATACTATTTTCTTACATATTCTAGGTTAAAATTTTGTAATAATTTTTGTCTTCGCAGTTCTCAATAACTATAATGTTTCTATGTTTAACAAGAATTCTTGCTAAATTATTTTTAGTTACTATTTGGTACCTATTCTGGGTTAAAATTAGATAATTATTTTTCTCTTTGTCGTCATCATTTCAACGCCTACTACAAGAAAATGTTCGAAATGTATTCACAACCATCTTTTCTGAATAAAAACATGAGAAGCCATATTATGTTATAAATAGTTGAATTCGTAATAGGAAATTCTATCTAATACAGGGTGTACATTTTTTAAGGGCCACCCACATAAAGAAATAAAATTGATGATGCTTTCTTCGAAACGATATGTTTTACTGAAAATTTGTAAACGCTGCACGTACGTTGATTATTAAGAATTAGCCGGTCAAAAGTCAAATTTCAACAGTGAAGTTAAAAATCCCCGGAAATTCCCAGAGCCATAGGAATGTCCCAGTAATAATAATTTACCATCCGCACTCACAACCTTCCATCTTACGCATGAGCGCAAGTAGTTGAAGTTGGTCATTTCACAAACTACATTTCAATGTTCTCAGCGCTATCAATGTAAACCTGCAAACAAATAAAAATTGTGTGTTGCCCACCTAATCTTTTGAAGTGATTGTGATGGATTCGAATAATCCAAGTACGAATCAATATTTCTTGATATATTTAAACGATTTTTAACGTCAATTTATATCATTTGTAAAATTTCAAAAAAATGTCGTTTTCTAATGAAAGTTTTACTAAATGTTTATGTTTATTAGACATTTTTTTATATTATCGCCTGCTCTCGGGTAATTCTTATTCTTGTATTGTATACTTCATATACTTAGGCTAATATTAGTATACAATTTGGGTGCGGATAGCTGCGGATGAAAAAATTATAATTTATTTTTTATCGATCATACACAATAAAATAAAATCAACTTTTGTTTCAAATGCAATAAAGTGCGATTTTCTTTGTTTTTGGTACCCTGGTACCTCGGATACAAAAATAGTGAGCCGTAAATATCATTATGACCAAATGCAACAGCAAGATTTGCGTATTTGGATGAAAAACTTAAATATCTGGAAAATTACCTGTTCTACTGTTATGATGGCACATCAGATAATGTAAGCAGTTTAAAATAAAGATTTTCGTACTTTAAAACATCAATGAAAGAAAAATTGTCGAAAGCCCATAGAAAAGAAGCAGTATTTCTTAAAACCAATGAAGCTTGGTTAGAAGAAACATTTGAACTTTCAGTAAATAAAAAAACTCGACCAGATCGGCCTTCTTTAGAAGAAGAATTTGAAGATTCTAGTGAGAGGACTAAACGAAGAAAAACACAACACATGCGTTCTTTGCTTAGTGAAGAAGTCATCGTTTATGCAGCGCAAACAACAATGAAATGCCAAGTTCTCTAACTCGTGCAGGGAAATACAGAAAAATATACAGAAAATCAGATGAAAAATAAATTACTTTTCTTACACTGTTCCAAGCCCTAGCAATGTTTGTTGAAGCTGATTTGACCAAGCGACAATATGAAATCATCAGGAATACAAATAAATCATTATACTTTTATTGTAGTATTATCCTGAAGAATGAGCCTCTGAAAGCTGGCAAAATAATAAATAAATATATGCACTTATTGCACAGTGCACTGGTCGATTGCCCCGAAGCAAGTTTTACTTAAAGAGTATATTAATATAATTACAACGTTACTTCATATAAACATTATATTATAATATATACATTTATTTGTTCGTAAAGTAAAATTTTTCTTTATAAATATTTTTTTTAAGTAAAAAAGGATTTACAAATACAGTACAAATAAATATTTTAAGTGTGGTTTCCAAAGCAACATAATTTAAAGCAACATAATTTGTTCCGAAAAAGGGAATGAATTTGCGACAATCACTAATAACACGAGTTGTATAGGTTTTTTTTTAAATTTAATTCAACCCCCTAAACAAAACTCCCCTTCATGCTTAGATTTTTTTCATTAATTTTCCCGTTATCTAACCATTATTTTAAATCCATTTTTATAACAAAATGTTTATGTCCACCTAAAAGTGCAAAATCCACTACTGTGCGCTGTCTTGTAGAGCTAAAAATATGGCAATGAGAAAAAAATAAAAAACAAAATCGCAAGATTTCGGATTTTGTCGAATATCTCCGGAAGTGGAACTCTGGTTTTCTCAAGAGAATATTTCTGACCACTAAATTATGCAACATTTTTGTAATTTAACCGCCTTTGTAACTATTATGGTTTCCGAGATCCCCGTGCTGTTGATCCTTATCTGGAACACCCTGTATAAAGATTTTTGGTTTTATATAAATTTTATTAGTTTTTTTTCATTACCTAACTAGTTTCCGCTTATTTATGCCATTTTCAGGTGTGTTTATGTTTTAATTTATAGTATACAGGGTGTCCCACTCTTATGGACCATTAAAAGTTTATAGGGTTCGAGATAAAATATGACTAATTCCGGTCTTCTCAGGTGAAATTTAATTTTTTTAATCATGAAACGTGGCTGATTGCGTTTTCCTCAGGTGAAATACTTTCAACCTTCTATCACTTTTAGTTCTACCGGAAGTAGCCATCAACTTTTGTTTTTTTTAAATGGAACACCCTATGTATTATTATGTTTCTGGCTTCCGCGTTCAATTCTAAACATCTTTTGTACATATATATGTACACCTATCATTTTTAATTACTGAGATAAAAATTAAATTCTAAGATTTTGACCTCAAAAAGACGTTATGAAAAATCGCTTCAATATCTCTTACAAATAAGATATAAGCGGAAAATGTATCTCGAATTGTACCTGAAAGACATCTCTTTAACTAATATACGTAGCAGTAGAAAATTAGAACAATTAGTGATTCAAAATTGTCATTAATTAAGTAATTAAGTAATTAATTAAGCATAATTCATTTTTTTTATTGGAATGATTTGAAATTTTGAAAATTTGGAATGACTTTTTATCTCATAGAGTAATTTGCATGACAATTTGCTACAAAAAAATATTATACAACCATATTCATAAAATAAGCAGTGTTTGAAATATTTCGAAAATTCTAATTTCTACATCTTGTATTTTCGGCTATGCTATTTACACATGCATCATAGTTTGCGAATCATCGCTGTAATATCAATGTTAACAATGAAATTTCAATTGTGAAAAGTTTACTTTAAATGTGTTAATATCGTTGATAGTCCAGTCATATTCGCCCCAAAAAATCCGTTTTGGCTGATATAAATTATATAGTTTTGAAATATGGTATACATACTCTTCGTGTACTCTAGATTTGAATGTCGTCGAGTTTCCCCTCCCCCGGTGAGGGCTTCATCCCTTAATGTTGAAACACATCCCCCAAACGGCGAATTTGTTTTTTTTGCAATTATCTCGTAAACCGCGACCGCCTAAAAAAAATTTATATCGGGTAAAGTTAATGGAAACATAATTTTGAACAAAAATCATATTACATAGTTTGCGACAAAAGCTACAGTTCGCAAGGTATAGAGACCGGAAGTAAAATTATCCAGTAAATCCAGTCAATTAGACTTTTTGGTGGAATAAATTATATAGTTTTGAAAATTTTCAGAAGTGAAATTTGTTAACATTAGTTATAACAGTTATGAAAGATAAGCATGTTTCGCAAACTATTATGCATGTGTAAACAGCATAGGCGAAATTACGTAATGCAGAAATTCCAATTATCGAATTTAAAAAAAAAACATATTTCAAGAATATGGTTGTAAAATACTTTTTGTAGTCAATTATCATGCCAAAGTCATGCCAATTTACTAATGTCATGCTTTATGAGATAAAAAGTATGTCATTCTATTAAAAAAAAAATGAAATACGCTTACTTTCAGTGGGCACTTGACTAATGACATTTTTGAATGACTATTTCTCAAAATATTCAGCTTTAAAATATATCAGTCATAGAAGTACCTTTCAGGTATAATTCGAGATAAATTTTCCATTTTAATCTTATTTGTAAGAGAAATTGAGGCCATTTTTCATAAGGTTTTTTTGAGGTCAAAATCTTGGCATTTTATTTTTATCTCAGAAAGTTAAACAGATAGGTGTACACTAGGGTGGACCTTATTTTTGGACCTTGAAATTATTAGGCATGACCCCTACTAGAATTATGCCACAAGGTGAAAAAATAATGTGTGCAAAATTTGAGATCGATTGAACAACGGGAAGAACAACAGGAACAATTTGAAAATATGAATTTCTAAAATTCCATCAAACTATATGTTTTAATATGCTTTTGAATTTTTATTTTTCTCCTTTATCTAAATATTAAAAAAATATATTATTTCATTAAAAAAATCTTTCAAATGTCTAGAAATAAAATTTTATTTGAAAAAAAAAATTATCTATGCCAATATATTTGTTATTTCGAATCTTGCATATTTATCCTTGAGAATTTTTCACTTTCAATTGTCATTTACTCGAAATATTTCTTATGTAACATGGACAACATTTTTATACTGTCACTTTGACAATAAAAATATCTCTCAAAATCAAGAACAAAAATAGGGGGTTGTCATTAAAAAAAAAACAATGGATGACGTCATTACTCAAAAATAAATGATGGTTGAAGATCGACTGTCATGCAAAAATGTGTATTTTTATCAAAGAAAATCGACCTGTTCGAGGATTTTTTCCAAAAACTTTTTATTTCGGTTTTAATGAGTTTATTTCATACTTTGAGCGCACACTGTATATCATATATATAGTGTATGACACAATGTGTAATTTCTTACCTTATTTTTAATATACTTTTTCCGTTGATTTTTTTGTTTCGAAAAACCTACCGTTAAAATGCCTTATTAGCGGTGACTTTTATTTTAAGGCATCATAATTATTGCGTAACTACGATAACATTTCAAATTTGCTTGCGTTGGAAGTCAGATTAAATAAATTTGTGAGCAGTTCTCATAGTGCTAATGATTTAAAATCAACATGAAAATATTGTAATCAACACGAATATTAATGGCGATTAACAATCTCGGCTATTGTCTAGATTATTAATCGCAATAATCATTAAGTCTTGTTGCTTAAATATCTATATTTTGGTAATAAAATGCACCAATAAAAAAAATTGCGTAACGTATGCGATGCGTAGATGTCTGATTGCTCTATTGCAAGTTTAGTTTGGGAGATGGAGAAACAGGAATAAGAGACATTTGCATTTTTTTAGCCCATTTATACGTTCAAGACTAGACGTTAGGCCCTAATGCTGTAAAAGCACCATGCCAAGATTTGCAATTTATGCAAAATCTTCAGGCGTACGCCAAAATTGACGAAAATACAAGTCGAATGTATTAAAAAACGTTAATTAACGTTAAAAAACAAATTGCAACCATCATCAAGGTTGTTTATGATGTTGCAGAATGAGGAGTTCAACTCATGCAGGATTATAATGAAGTTCTAACTAAAAACGAGGAGGATAAACAATGTATACTTCAAATCGTTGCGGACTATCAACGGCTATTCCCAGATACAAACAAAAGTACATTATCGAAAAAATTGTAAATATGTTACTTACTTATTGTAATAAATATCAAATCTAGTTATTACAACGGGAGTTTCACTATTCTACATAAATTTTCATGTTTCTTAATTTTTTTTGCGGGTTTGAGCCACGTGTCCCTGTTATATTTCAGTCGTGAGAATTTTCAGAAAACATTTTATTGCTGAACACAACGAATTCTAGAGGGATCCTAAAAAAAAAATTCGCTATACAAGGTCGGGTTTTCAAAATTTCAAACTCAATGTGCCACGTCTTCTCGTTGGCCGATCGATTTCAAACTTGGCACACATTCTTTTTTCATCAAGTGATACAATAATAGGGGACGTCGTGAAAAAAATAACGAAAAAAAAAATCACCAGGTATAGATAAGGTCCACCCTAGTGTATACACATCTCTTCAAAAAATGTTTCAAATTAAACGGGGAAGCCAGAAGCATAATAATATATAGGGTGTTCCATTAAAAAACAAAAGTTGATGGCTACTTCCGGTAGAACCGGAAGTGATAGAAGGTTGAAAGTATTTTACCTGAGGAGAACAGAATCAGCCATGCTTCGAAGATTATTTTCAAATTTTTATTTTATCGGGAACCCCATAAACTTCTAATGGTCCATGAGCGTAGGACATCCTGTATATAATATTGAAATATTTTTTCTTAAGTATTTTTTTTTAATAATGGATGTAACTATAACAAAAATATATAATTTTAGTTTTACATAATACTTTGTGTATTTAATTAGGACCATTGCTTCTGCTACAAGAAATAACTGTCGCCAAGAAACGATCTATCATACTAAAAATTTTTGTCTGTATGGCTTTCGATTGATTATTTGATCTTTTTATCGTAAATGCTTTAATACATTTTTTTACGAGAAGAGCCACATAGGAATTTAGCAAATTCTGATCAGCTTAGCATTTTACCTGTATGTGTAGAAACAGTATCCTTTAATCTACACACAAAATTAATATATCTACACCTAGAATCCTCGAGTTATAAATATTTAATAAGGTTTATCGAAATTGCAGAAAATTGATCGAAATTAAGGAAATTTACAGAAAATATCAAATTTGGCAATTAGAAAGTCTATCGCAATGTTATACCACACAAGTCTACCACACGTTTGTGAAAAGTTTTCACAGCCCAATTTTCTGAAAACTTCATGAATTTATTTCAGAATAAATCATCTAAAACACTTTATAGAAAATAAATAAATAATGGCAAATATAACAAAATTGCAGAAAATTTAATATAAATAAGAAAAGTGGGAACTAAATACCCTAGAAGTAAAAATAACAGAAATTTTCTGAAATATGCCACTAAATCTGAAAAAAAAACGAAAATGCAATGAAATTATAGAAAGAAAGAAGCGAAAAATGCATATAATTATAATATGAAAATTTTCTGTAGAAGGTGATACCACAAGAGGTATATATTTTTTAAAACACCTTGACTTTTCTATGGAAACTGTTGCTACATAAATTCCACGATACCAAATTACGTAAAAAATACACCGATCTCTTGCGCGAGATATACATTGTAAATAGTAAATATTACGTCATAATAAAATATTACGAGTTTTAGTGAAGTATCATAACATTCCATGTAAGAGTCAGAAAAAGCCAAAAGCTTTAAAAAAAATCCAAAATATGTAAACAAATCTAGAAAGTTAAAACAAAATGTAAATAAGGAATTCTAAAAACAAAATCACTCTAGCAGTTTTACCCAACTATACCTATACTACTTGTCTAGTGAAAATTTTAAGCCGTTGTCATGGAGAGATTGGAACTGTATGTCGATGAAGGAGGTCATAATTTTGACCTATATTAGATCTTAATACCTTTTTTTGATTTATTTATTTGTAATAATATTTTTTTTATGATTGAAGCGGTTAAACTAGACGTTTAATGCGCGGATAGTTTATACGGTGCGATAAACAATTATTCAGATAAAAGAAGCCCTTGAGATGTTCGAAGCTTGTCTGCCAGGGTACAAGACTGTCTGTTAAAATCCGGTGGCAGGTATTCATGATATGCCTGTATTTTATAGGAATGCATATCCAAGTCCTTCTTCAATATATTTTTGGGCAGGTTCCATAATACTGACACAGTCATAGCCACCCTTTATGTAAGTAGTATTTTAAATTGTAAGCTTGGTAAAACGGTTTTACTGGCAATACAAGGAAATGACTACGTGTCGCAGGCGAGCCTGTTACCTTGCAGAGCCTGTATAGTAAGTAATTTATTCATGATCTAACATTGGTTTACATTCGTCGAGTAAAATAAATACAATTTGAATAGCAGATTTCCTAAAGGTAAATATAAAATAAAGACAACAGATTAATTTTTACATTAAACACATTAAAATGGGTGCAGTAACATATTAAAAATATTTATATCGCATATAAACCATTACCCGGCGTATAATGTACAATATTTTATTGAATTTGTTGAACTTCCTTAAAACATTTTTAAACATTAAAAATGGTTTAAGGTTTTTTTAAATCATTAAAGAAACACAACAAATTCACGCGTAAACAGTTAACTTAAGAAAATATAATGACAGTAATAGTAACAATGAAATGTATCACCTGTCAGTGTAAAATATTTTGATCACTGAATATGATTGAACACAATATTATAATTTCAATTAAAATTGCATTTACAAAAATCAAATAAATCATGATTTATTTGATTTTGCTTAGTGTTTTATCTACAATCAATATGTAATGTCAAACTTTACGATATTTACTTTCAGATTGTAATGACATACTTTACCCCACTATTTTAAGCTATATCATTTGTAGAATTTATTGTACTATTTTTCGTACTTTAGTCTCGATTTCACCCTTATCTGTGTCTCAACAGCAGCATTTGCAGCTGATTCTGCATCATAATCAATATTTTCTTCGTCACTCATTTCATACAACAAGTACTGACAGAACTCAAAACTGACAGAAGAAACTTAAACCTACCGATTTGGTTATGGAAAAAATAATTTACATTCAAAATAGCTCTTAATTAATAGTATATCATATTACGATACTCACTGGCTAAACAAACTCGGTCGGCGGCATCGTATGATAATTTTGCAATATCGTATCGTAATATGATACATTACGATATTTATATCGTAAATATCAATTACGCATAACTGTATGTAAACCAGTTGTTTACAACGTGGTTACTATGGCGGAAACTACAATTTTACCAGAGGCGGGCGGTAAAGTCTTTACCGCCCGCTGGCGTGTGTTTACCGCCCAGTCACCAAATTATTATGTTTGCAATTCCACATATCAACAATTTGGGATACAATTTTTTGTTGTTGACTTAAGGTCAGTTATGCATAAAATGTTGTATGTACCTTGGGCCGAAACAAACTTTGAAGCAAGTGTTTAACAAATAAAATATTGTACATTATACACCGTGTAATGGCTCGTACTGACTCTGCACAAACTGGCCTACGGCTAGTCCGTCATTTCTTTGTATCGTCAATTAAAATCCTTTTACACTGCTTATTATGTGAAATACTATAATTTTACAAACCAACTAACGATAAACAATATACATTAACAGGTCAGCAAACATGCGTGATGTCGAAGCGATCGTAGCTAAAATCGCCAGAGCAACCAATTTTGACCCCCATTATTTTGAAAACGGTTGAGAATTAGACCCGGCAGAATCCTCAAGTGACGCCCTGTATATGTTTTAAAATTTCCGGTCTATGAAAATAATCTTTAACACAACCCACATTTTTTTTTATGTGTTTAATGTTACAGTATATAATATAACATATTATGCAATATATTATACACCATTTTGTAACAAACTTGACTCTAATTTCATATCTAACCTAATTAATTTATTGTATTCTTCGTAGATATGCCTCTGATGATGGTTGTTCATAATCGAAACTAGTCAGGCGAAAGAAAATGAATCATAAAATAAAATAGAAATAAATATTGTTTACCAGTAAGTACTAAATATAACAACCTTAAATATATAACTGGTAATTTATGGATAAAACCTTATACTTAATTATAATTTTGGTTTTGTTTCTTGTATAAACAAAAATGATTATTTACGGCACTACTTCAGAAATTTCTTAAACTATTCTCAATAATAAAATAATCGTAGGCCGGATAAAATCCTTTCAAGGGCTAGCCAGATCTGGCCCGTAATCCGTATTTTGGGGACCCCTACTTTTATCGAAAGAAGAAAAATAATGAATTGTCTATCAAAAGATCCACACGCAATCCACAATAGCAAAATTTAATTAATATTTATTTATTTATTATTAACTATAAAATTGATAAAAAAAATTCTTTTCATAAGAATGTTATTAAATTATACGAACATTTTACAAACAAGCGTAAGCTTCACCTACTTATAATATAAATCAAATACAACTTTGCTAGTACGATTATACTCTCATTTTTCTAATCTGGCGTTCACGTCATCAAAATAATCATCATAATAATGATGACACAATTTTACAAGGTTGCCAGCTGTCCTGGGTATTTAAAAATGGCTGCAATCAGCTGTTGCGCCCGTGCAATCTTGTGCGACAGTGCGCGGTTCGTATCTTGTGGTTATGGTTTAACATCTACAACGGCAAAATATGCATTGTAATAATCGATCAAATGTAACAAGTTAAATGTCAAAGAAGTTTTGTTATACACATGTATGAGCATGTGTTAGTGAAGAAGGATTTGGCATCGTCGCCGAAAAAATATCACGGCCGCCAACATAACATGATTTATTACATGATTTGCAGGCGAAAATTGTGTCCGCGGTTAATACATCGATTACCTATTTATAACCACCGGTGATCAGTGTTATGTAACAAATGATCCTCGGATTAATTTCGATTCTTAAGCTATTGATATGCATATTCTCGAAAACAAACACGTCGGTACGAAAAAACCTCATCACACAGCTGTCTGATGACGTAAACGCCAGTTTAGAAAATATAGAGTATAGATTATTTTATTAATAATATTGTCAATTAGTTACAGCCTATAGTAACAGAAAACATAGTTGTACTTATCAGTAGTAATGATAATTTGCTACAGCTGTTTAAAACTTGGTTCAAATTATCAATAATAATTGGGTTAGGTATATAATAATGTGTAATTGGGGTGTACAAAAAATATAAATTGTGTTTGTTTGCTGAATTCAGGTGGTTATCGCAGGTACACATCCCATTACTCATCAGGCAGGCAACGTCTACCAGAATGTCTGCGTTAATAAATCTCGTAAAGTGCATCTTGGAAATGTAACGTACATAAATGGGCCCGTATATGTGCAACAGAGATATGATAATCTCAAACAGATCGAGAACGCGGTTGAAGAAACGAAACAGACGTGTGCAAGTGGCAGTCAACCTCAAAAAAGCTGTAAGTAAGAATATTACATTTATTGTTAGTTGCACTTTAATAACCATATTAAAAAGTCATATAGATACCTTCTAGAAGAAGAGCCTAAATTGTAAATTCCCAAATCCAATAACAGCCGAAAGACCCTTTATAGTGTCACAGTTTATTGATTTAGGCACCTATAGCCTGATTAATTACCATCCCTCAAATGAAGTAGAATATTTGCCGTTTATTTATTTCAGCCCAACTTAATTCTGCATTATATCTAATAACTGTCATCCAGATTTAATAGAAATTAGCCTGTTTATTTTTCGTTATTAGTATTTATTACCTGGCCCAAAACAATTCGCACAAAATAAAACTATACTAATTTGATGTAATATAAATTACTTGAGGAACATTTTTTATGAACCATTTTAAAAGGCTCATCGAATCAAAGAATTAATCAAAATTTAATAGTAACCATGGAAAAGATAATCATATAATAAAGAAGTTCATACAGTTTTAGCTACTGAGCGTCATTGGTCAACAGATTTTTGTTGGATACTTATATCAAAAGACGATCAACTGAAGTACATCTTTTATGAAGAATTTGGCACGTTGCGTCACTTTTAATCTAACAAACAAGAAATGTGATATATTATCATTTACCAAATGCCCAAAAAGTATAAGTAACAATTGAAATTTATTGAATTTGAAATATTAAGAATTAATTCATGTATAGTTGTTATGACTATTTTATTGTATATTTGGTACTAATTGCTCATTGATTTTAGTTACATTAAAAAAATATATACTGCGGAAAGTAATCTATAATTGTAAAGTAATATTTTAAGCACGTTCTTAAAACAATAACGTGTATAGAACAATACTAATCATAAAAAAGTCTAAAGCACAATCTGAAATTTGAAAAGCATATGTTATAGATGAGGCATTCACCATCAATTATTACCATATCACCCAAAAATTGAATCTTCTAATGATGAATTTGGTTTTGTTTTAGCGATTGTAAGGATGATGGATAGGAAGAACTGGTTAGCTCAACCCCCTCTAGCCGAACGCACGAAAATGGAGAAACCTGCAAAGATAGTGATCATATGTAAGTACCTAACTTGGAGGACTGGTCTCGAATATCATCATGGTGCTATGGAGTGCCCTTGCTCTTGTTATCTTGATTTATTATTTTAGAATGATATAGATTTTGAATTATTTCCCATAAAAACTTTAATATCTTCACTATTTTATGTGTTATTCCGTCATCTGATTTTTGACTCTGTTTTTTTGTATAAAGATCCACCAATGACGCAATTTCTCTCAAAATTATTTTGGTAACTCTGTTAGTGTCATTCATGTTTCTAGAAAATGAGGTTACGATTCAATATGCATTCAGTTTGGTAGTGATTTTTGTTTTGACTAACATAAAGCAACAAGTGGTAGATCTTAAAAAAAAAACGGACTATATTTATAGCCACAAAGCAATATGTCGTTTTATTATTAGGCGTCAATGCAAACCTGTCAGGATTCAAGTACAAGTTTTTTATTTGATTAATACCAAAGTAATGTGCATGATTTCAGAGTAATTTTTCACAGATTAGTTTAACAAAAATTTACCAGGTAGTGGTAAAGTATTCTACACAGATACCTGGGTATATTCATTAAGGATAAGAACTACCCATTTTTCAATCTAGTGTCGAAAATTGGTATGATCAATTAATATTTTAACAAATAAATTCAATATGGTTTTAATCATGAATCTAATATTTTTGGAAGCATGGACTGTTTGACTGATTTACACCGCGATTACAAAAACGAGTGCATTGAACAAAAACGTTGCTTTTACAAATCGCACTATGTATTCTTGAATACATAGTGAACAATTTTAACATTTATTTTTTACCACGAAAAAGATCAGTGCGACTTATATAGCGCCTATAATAATGCAAGGCAAGAAAAAAAAAGAAAGCAATAAGAGATACAAGAAAAATATGATAAACATTTAAAGGAGAAAGTTTTGTCGAGAGCAGAGAAAGAAGAAGATAAAAACAAAGCGAAAGAAAGCGAAGGAAAAATTATAGTTGCCACTTACGATATCCAAGCTGTGATGCCAGCACGAAGGGGGATGCATCTACCTTTTATTACAAACGCAAAATCAACAGCTACAACTTAACTATGAACGAACTACAATCAGATTACGTCAAGTGCTTTTTTTTGCATGAAGGTCAAGGAAATCGGGGTGACATTGAAATCGGCAGTTGTGTACTGAAATACTTGGAAGAAAAAGCTAGAAGAAAAAGCTAACACCAAAAATTATGATAACCTTGAAATTGCACTTTACTCGGATAATTGTTGGGGCCAGCAAGAAACAATTTTATAATGGCAATGTACCAGTATGCTATGCAAAAAATTAAAATCAAATCGATCACTCATAAATTTCTTATTAGGGTAACACACAAAATGAAGGGGACAATGTGCATTCCATCATAGATAAGTCAATTAAACAAGCTCTGAAATCGGGACCCATCTATACAGGGTGGTCACTTTTACGACGCCCACCATTAGGATCTATTAAACGGAAATATATTCAGAGTTGGTCAAATCGGATAAAAGTTTCTCATTTTTGTGCCTTTCAATATACTGAAACGATATCCGGGATATCTTGCACAGTTCCTGAAATATCGCTGAAAAACTGAAAACGTGCACTTTCCTTTTCCTTTTATAACTTTTTTACTTTTGAAAGAAATTTTACGAAACTTGGCACTTTTACATTTTTCGACGTGAGATTTCTGATGACAGTGCCAAACATTTTCCGCGCCAACTAAATGTCCAAATTTTCTTAATTAACTTTTAATTTTCTTGTGGCCGCAATATTGAATTTTAATAGCATTCAAAAGAGCGAAAAATTCCGATTTCAACCATGTATAACGCATTCGTAATCTGACATTATTTTCCATCAAAAATCGATAATTTAAAAATTTGTTGCAAAAATCAAACTGGGACTGCTCTAAAAATCAAGTTGCCATGGAATAACAAATTACCATTTTGACATTTCTTCATACCAAGAAAATAACTTCTGGGTAATTTTATTGTGTATAAGTGCAAAAAAGGATATAATATCTTTGATTAGTAAAAATGGCAAGATATTATCCTCAACATGAAAAAATTTACATGTACAATCTCTATGTAAGGAATTACAGAAATACGACAGTCACATCTAGAATTATGGTAAATTGTATCGTGAAAGAAGACAGATCGTATAATATGTAAGTATGTTTTTTTAATGCTATTAAAATCTAATATAGCAGCCATAAAAAAATCAAAAGTTGACTATAAAAATTTGGGCATCTAATTGGCGCAGAAAATGGTTGGCACTGTCATCAGAAAGCTCACATCGAAAAATGTAAGAGTGCCAAGTTTCGTAAAATTTCCTCCAAAAGTAAACATGTTATAAAAGGAAAAGGAAAGTGCACTTTTTCGGTGTTTCAGTAATATTTCAGGAACTGTGCAAGATATCCCGGATTTCTTTTCACAATATTAAAAGGCATGAAAATAAGAAACTTTTCTCTCATCTGACCAACTTTGTATATATTTCCATTTAATAGATCCGAATGGTGGGCATCGTAAAAGTGACCACCCTGTATTCCCACTGATTACGTCAAATTAATTCGATCTGCGAGAAGAACAGGAAATCCGCAATAAAGTAACAGAATTATGTTACGATTTTGTTGACTTAAAAAAACTCTCTCAACAGGTAGGATCAAATTATAACAAAACATCAAACAATGAACAGATAAAAACAACCGACATAAAAGTAATTAAAGTGCAGAAGACTGACGCTGGCATTCTTTTCGTGAAAACTGCATACGAACAAAAAGAATATACGCAAATCAATAAAAAAAATACCAGGAAAAGGCAAGAGAACATCTCTATAATAAATTGTGTTCCGCGATACAGGAAAAAAATGGACATCGCTGCTATAAAGAAGGCTCATATTGAATCCCTTCTTTCGGCGAAACACATTCCCACATTGTATAAGCTCATTTATGAATCGATGTTTATGTAAATTGTTTACTAATTATGTATGGCCTACACGCAGATTCAGAATCTGAATCGGCTTGCGTACAGGCCACACTCTTAAGGTAATAATACAGATAATTCAAACTTTTTTTCATTCTTTATTTTAAGTGGTGACCTTATCTAGGGTCGAAAGTCAAATTAAGTAAAACAAATATTATAATTTAGACTTGAGTAAAAGTGTTATTCTTCTTCTTAAAGTCCCATCTCTTATCGGAGGTTGGAAATCATCATGGCAATCCTAACTTTATTAACAACTGTTCTAAATAGTTGATGTTAATGCGAACCATTCTCTAAAATATCTGAGCCAGCAAATCCTTCTTCTACCTATGGTTCTTTTCCCCTTTATTTTTCCTTTCATAATCAGTCGCAGCAACCTGTAGCGTTTCCCCCTCATTATGTGACCGAGATATTGCAGTTTACGCTTTTTAATGGTGTTTATAAGTTCCTCTTCTTTATCAAGTCTTTGCAGCACCTCGATATTTGTAACTCGGTCCACCCACGATATCTTTAGAATTCTTCTGTAACACCATCTTTCGAATGCTACTAATTTGTTGTCCTACAGGGTAGAAAATATGTATCAACGTAGCATTCGCAGCCTTAGTTCTAATTTGATGTCACGGCTGCAAAATAGCTTCTTCATTTTAATAAATGCAGCTCGAGCAATTTCTATACGAGCTTTTACTTCTTTACCTTGTTCTGCGTTTTGGGTGACCAGGGTTCCAAGGTACTTATGCTGCGTTACTGTTTCCACTCGTTTTCCAGATATATTCAGATTTTCGTTACCTACGGGATTTTTGGTGATCATGAATTTTGTTTTTGTTAGATTCATTTTTAGACCGTAGTTGTTGCACGTAGTATTGAGGTTTTCTATTACGTTTTGAAGATCTGGTACGCTATCTGTAAATATTACTGTATCGTCCGCAAATCTCAGGTTATTGACAACTTGGCCGTTTATCACAATGCCTTCTGAGACGATTTCCGCGCATTCTTGAAAACTAGCCTCACTATAAACGTTAAACAGTATAGGTGATAAAACGCAGCCTTGGCGAACTCCACGGAGAATGTCTATTTCCTCGGTTAGTTCATCGCCAACTTTAACCCTGATCTTTTGGTTCCAATAGGGATTGCTTATAATTCTAATATCTTGGATGTCGATGTTTTTCTTCTTCAAGATGTCTATTAGCTTTGCGTGTTGAACCTTGTCAAATGCATTTTCAATGTCAATAAAACACGCATATACGTTTTGAGTCAAATCTAGGCATCGCTGTATCAGAACATTTGTACCAAATAATGCTTCTCTAGTGCCCACTCCATTCCTGAAGACAATTTGGTTGTCACTTATTTCATAGTCCATCTTCCTGTAGATGCGGTTATGGACGATTCTTAAAAACGCTTTTAGGGCATGACTCATGAATGCTATTGTTCTGTAATCAGCGCATTCCTTGGTCCTATTCTTCTTAGGTACGGTAACAAAATTAGATTCTAGCCACTGTTGTGGTATCTGTCCTGTGCTGTAGATTTGGTTAAATAGTTTAACCAAGATATCTATTTCTTCCTCGTCGATAAGTTTTACGAGTTCTATTGGCACAGCGTCAGGTCCAGTGGCTTTACGTTATTTGGTTTTCTTTATGGCGTGTACCACCTCTGCTCTTAGTATTTCTGGTCCACTTTCGCTGTCATCATTAACCACCGGTTCTGGTCTATCACCTTCGAATAACGCGGTAATATACTCCGTCCATCTCTCTAATTTTTCTTTTATGCCTGTAATTGCATTGCCGTTCGTATCATTCAGTACATTTGTTTGCTGTTTTCTTTTTGTACCCGTCATTTCCTTTATCTTTTTGGGCATATTAAAAGTATCACATCTCGTCTCACATTCTTCTAATTCCTTACACTTTTTAATCAGCCAGTTTTCCTTAGCCTGTTTAATTTTGCTTTTGATGTCACGGTTTATCGTTTTGTACATTGTCGTATTTTTGCTTTTAAATAATCTCCTTTCTTTCATAAGATCTAAAATTTCATCCGTCATCCATCTTTGTTTCGGTGTTCCTGCTGGCCTTAAGGTCTTCTTACCAGCACTTAATAGGGCTTCCTGGATGTATTTCCAGTTATTATCTACATCTGTAGTACCTACGTAGTCAATACTTCGGATATTGTGGTTGATGTTTTCCTTTGCTTTTTGATTGATGCACGTGTCTTTTAATTTGCTGATGTCAATTTTGGGTTGCTTTCTTTTGGGGATCAGTTTCTTAAATTTTGTTTTCAGTATTATTACCACGGGATTGTGGTCTGAGCAGATACACAAAAGTGTTACTTGAGGGGTAACTCAGAGACCTCACCTGTTTTGACCAGGTAATACCATAACATATTCAACAAAAGCTGATTTACAGATTTGTAATGTTTTTCCGTAGTATACATATAATAATATTTACCGCAACATATGGTTATCTCGAGTTTAAAGAAAGCTTATACAATGCAACACAAGTTTGATGATTTTCATTTTTTGTTATTTCTCAAAAACTGCATTTTTGTGTTATGTCACTTTTCTTGCCGCGGTGCGATATATGTGTCAGCTTCAAAGAACGTTACCTCAAATTATGTTGTTATCATTTTTAGGTCATTCAGCTACAGAAGGCGCTAGTTCGCACCCCGAGAACGTCCTGCTGGTACGTCTCATCCAGCAGTTCCACATAGAATCGCGAAACTGGGACGACATCGGCTACAACTTCCTGGTGGGATGCGACGGTAACACCTATGAGGGTCGCGGCTGGGGTGTCCAAGGCGCGCACACACAGAGGTGAGCAACAAGTGCACGTGCCAGCATCTTCTGAGAGTTTTGTGTGGGTTTTAGGTACAATCGGATATCAGTGGGCATCTGCATCGTGGGCTGCTTCATCAAGTCTGTGCCCCCTCAGGTGGCACTGCGGCAAGCCATTGCGCTCATAGACTTGGGGGTGGAGAAGGGCTTCATTGACCCGGAGTACTCGCTGGTGGGGCACAGCCAGTGTATAGCCACGGAAAGTCCTGGGAGGATGCTCTTCGAGGTGATCAAGACGTGGCCGCGGTTCGATGCGAGCATCAGCTTGGATACGCCGACGCCGCTTCTGGAGTGAAAGCAGGAAGACGATTAGCGATGGGCTCCAGATGAAACTTAATATATGACAGATGTGACTTGTAATCCATAAATTCGAATATGAAGAAGAATTTAAATATTTTTCTCAAATATTTGTATTTATGTTTTTGTGGATGGAATGGAATAACGCCTAAGCAAAAATGAAACTGTCGTTCAGTACAACTGCCACAATATTTATCAAACTAGGGAACCATTCTATCTTTAATCTATATAAATCATAATAACAACATCATACTTTATTTTAGGTAAGCGAAATTCAATTCAAGCAGATGACGCTTTATTTAATGGGGATGTATCCCCAAATGGGGCGGAATTTTTATGTGGTCTGCTTTTTGCCTAACCTTGGAAATCTGCCCAAAATCAATAAATCATAGCAATTTTTGTAATTTTAAATTCCAAAATAAATTTAAATTGTCGATAACCCCTGCGAATATAGAATATCACTGTTGATGATTAAATTGAATACTTTCCAATTTAAGTAATAAGATAAACAAAAATAAATTTCTAACTTATTTTTTAGGGATTAAACGTCGATGATTTTCCGTTCGATTAATTTTGTCCTTGGTATTCTTGGCTTTCCCATTTAGGCCAATTTAGGTCAATTTTCCCATTTAGGCCCATTTTACATGTCGATGATGGCCTGTGAAAATATCATCGCTATCGGCAAGACCGTCCGCAATCTGTAAGTTCATAGAAATGCCAAACATCCAAATATCAAAAAACGAATTTCAAATTATATTAATACACAAGATATGGTTTTTAAATTATTTTTGCATAAAATATAACAGTCAATAAGTTTCGTTAAAACTCTACAAGTTTGTACGTACAACAACTCTGTCGCAGTTGCCATGTATGAAAAATAAATTAATAATTTCTTGATCTGTGTAGGTATGTATGTTAGGGGTGGGCCAAATTCAAGTTTATTTTCAAAAATGGAATAAAATAACATATATATATATATATATATATATATATATATATATATATATATATATATATATATAATTATTCATATATTATGGCTACTTTAAAAAGAGCAAACATTCCCATTATGTATGGAACACGACTTCATTCATGGGGTTGCCACGGATGGCAACGTAGTAGCGCATTCTGTCAGCCCGATTTTTCAACACGTTGATGGTTTCGGGCTCCGTCTAATGTTCAACTTAAGGGCCTGAATCGTTTGTGGATTGCACGCAAAACATCGATCTTGCACGGTACTCGACAAAAAAAATCCAACGGCGTCAAATCGCAGTACCAAGGCGGCTAATTGTGCACAAAGTTGCACAAAGAAATTGTGCACAAAGTGCACAAAGATCGATTGTTTGATGGGCTGCATGGCATGTCGCTCCATTCTGTTAAAACCAAAGATGGTCCAAGTTCAATTATTTATTATTTTCAAATATTAACCTACAAGAACTTTTCAAAGTCGCAATTTTTTTAAAGTTTTTATAATGGTGATCACAGTGACGAGGAATATACTTGTTGCCCATACTATGATAAATGTGTAAACAGCTCAGGCGAAATTAAATTATGTAGAATTCGAATTTTCGAAATATTTAAAAAACTACACTCAGATGCAAAAAAACCGGGTCATTAGGTCGTTGTTTGCAAAAAACCCATTTTTTAAAATTTCGATGTTGCCATAGTCCTTCGAATGAAAGTTTTAGTGTTTTACAATCAGAGACCATCAATAAGTTCATTTTGCAGAAATGCATTTTTTTCGTGTATACGTACATTATCGTTTTCGCTTATTAATGTTCATTAAATAAATAATAAGTACCATATGTTGCTTCTTTTTACATCCTGACGGTCTCTTTGATTGTAAAACACTAAACATTTTATTCTAAGGACTATACCAACATCAAAATTTAAAAAATATATGGTTCTTTTGCAAACAATAACCCAATGACCCGGTTTCTTTGCATCTGAGTGTAATTATATTGAAAATATGGTTGTATTAGGTCTTAGGTACAATACGAGCGGTGAGTATTAATGTCTAGGAGCAGTGGTATGCGGCAAGCGCCAAGCGACATTTTTTCCCAGCACGCTGCATTCAAAACGTGAACAAAACGTGTATTTTGTAGCCTGCCGCTCGCCGTAGCTACTGACCACTCGTATCGTACCCCTACCTTGTAACTTTTTGTAGTAAATTGTCATGCTAATTGCTCTATGAGAAAAAAGTTGGTCATTCCATTTAAAATATTTGAAGTATTTAAATGGGCATTTAATTAATGGCATTTTTGAATTACTATTTTTCAAAATTTACAGCAAAATATTTCACATATCTGTATAATATCTATATATCAGGTATAATTCGAGAAGAAAGTTCCGTTTCTATCTTATTTCTAATCTTCAAAACGTCTTTCTAAACTAAAAAAATTGGAATTTTATTTTTATCTAAAAAATTAAAACAGATAAGTGTACGTACATATCTACAAAAGATGTACGAAATTAAGCGGGGAAGCGAAAAACATAATAACATATAGGGTATTCCATTAAAAAAAAAGTTCATGGCTACCTCCAGTAGAACCGGAAGTGATAGAAAGTTGAAAGTATTTCACCTGAGAAAAACGGAATCTGCTATATTTGAATAAATTTATGAAAAAACAAAATTTATCGGGAACCCCATAAAATTTTAAAGGACGGTTTCCGTGAGGCACCCTGTATTTATGTACGGGTGGTCTGTAGACAAGATCCCCGTTTTTGATAGAAACTGATTCATTTGTAGTCTAGTCAATTTAGACTTTTTGGCGGAAATAAATTATATAGTCTTGAAATTTGGTATACTTACTCTTATGTAGTCTAGAATCGAATATCCGTCGAGTTTACCCTCCCCCGGTGGGGGCTTCATCCCTTGATATTGAAAAAACACCCTCCAAACGGTGAACTTGTGTTATTTTTCGCAAATATCTCATAAACGGTGCATCGCTTGAATTTTTTTATATCGGGCCAAGTTGATGGATACAAAATTTTGAATAAAAATTATATTGCATGGTTTGCCACAAAACCTATAGTTTGTAAGGCATAGACACCGGAAGTACGAGGCGAATACTGGCCCGCGACACGCAATCAGTTTATCGGGCTCTCGTTTCGTAAATATGTTGACTCGTTGACTCCAAATATATTTTTAAAAGTTTGTGCAATGATTGTGACAAAAAAATTCTGTTGCAATTTTGTGGTTATTTATTATGCTGAAAATGTGTTTTGAATAGTTTTCAACAAGTGTCTAATACAGTCCAATTATATACGAGTTGCATACAATATTTCATGTTAGACTACTATGCATTTTCAAAAATATTGTTTCCCGTAACTCTAGTAAAGTAAAATACAGCAGTTTATGAAATTTATGTAATATTACCTTATTTCTAGCATAAAGTTTAGCAGCGAAATAAATATATAGCCCCCCTCGTGCCCCCAGAAATATCTAAGGATCTAAAAAATATAAAGTACACAGACTTTTTTTCCAAAGCAAACAACTACCCCGGTGAAAGTTACAACCTATATAAAAAATGCATTTTTCTTGATGAAACGTGCATTTTTTTTGTATAATCGATAAATGCTTGGACAATTACCGATAAAAGTGACGCTAACATTTATTGAACAACAATAAATATCTTAATTTTCGTAAGACAGTGAAGTAAGACCAAATAAAAAACAGAAAATAGTAAAAATAGACATTTTCAGAAAACATTGGTAAAAATTCATTTTTTATTTATTGCTTAGAATAAAATCTATAAATTGTGTTAAATATTGTTAATAGCTTGGTAAACTTTTTTTTTCGGAATTATTGTCAACACAGAATTCAAATTGGACATGAATTTTAGATTTTTGTGCGCCATATTTGATCAGCCATTTTGTATTTTAATATTTTCTCAAACGTTACCTCAGAATCTTATTTCTAAGTCCGAAATACACCTACATACACGGTTTTGAAATTTTTTGAAGGTTTCTAAGATTAGATCCCAATTTTTGTGAAATTCCGACCACTGTGCGCCGGTTCTATACTCAATATGATGGTAACACTGTCATAAAATATAACCTCTTTTTTTAATACCTGTATATCCTATTTTTTCGAGTCTAGTGACTTTTTAGATTGGCCAATAATACTGTCGCCCTAACAGAGCCAACTTAGTTAAAAATAAAAATGGAACAGAGTATACTTGGAAATCGTCTTTTCTATTTAAAAAGGAGTGAAGAAATATTCTACTTTTCTAGTTAGCAGCAAATTTCTTCATAGGAACCCCCTTTTACATAGCAACCATTTCATTTGCTTGATGTTATCCAGTTTGCAAAATAAATAATATATTATTTAACGAGCACATAATATTGGCTATAATTCACGAGGCTGAATTTTATAATCGTCCGATTTAATTAAGGTCATTATGTGCTAGTTAAATACGACGTTTTATGTATTACTTTTTAAATAAAATAATTTTTATTAACAAATTTTTGTCGATAAGAGAAGAATTGTTAGCAACCAAATGTACATATATAAATGAGATCATGGGATGAATAAAAGAAAACACTGACAGCGTACATGGCGAAGCGAAAAATAAAGAGGTGTGAAAAGCGTTACTTATAGTTAATTTGAAGAGGCCGCATCATGTTGTATTATGAAGTCATAATACAACCCCTGTTGTATAATAAAGTATATTATGTTACCATAGTTACGTATGGTATAATGAACGTATTATTTAAGAGTCATAGATAAAATTGTTAATTTACTCATTGTGATGTTTTGTTACCATGTTAACAACACAAGTTAATTTAAATTGTGCTGTATGTATGATTGATTGATTGTCAATTCATAAAATAGGTCATTTTCATAAGACAAATAGACACAGATGGATATTACAAACGAAATGGAAGATGTAGAAGCATTGGCAATAAATACTAGAGTAACACTACTCTTAGCTAAACCAAAATACCTATACGGAGGTGCACATGCAGATTATAATGGCGTAATAACAAAAAATATATTACGATGAAGATAGATATTTAATTTATTTGATATAAATATCTTTGGCAATGACTTTTCCGTTATAATACTAGTATAATAAAATACTAATTTATGGAATGAAAAGTGCAATTATAATGCAGTCCAACATAAAATATTGAATGAAACACTGTATATTTTGCGTTTAGTTAATATATTTGATATTAATATCAATGAACTGGTAAGCTGACATTTATGTTATTTACTCCTTTTAATAAATTGAAATACTACATCTATTGTTTATTAAATAATTCTGTATTATAATTCATTTTGTGGCTGTCCAGGTGTCGTCTATTTAACTTATAGATGTACTGGGACGTACATCTACGACCTTAAGTGTACTAAAATATTTATAGTATGTAGGAAGAGGAACAAAACTCATCAAACTTTGTCAGATGGTGTGATTAATATTTAACTAAAACTGAGGCAAAGTTGTCCAAAGACAAGGATCCTCCTAATTGGATTAATTCTGAAGACGACGACGGCAGTCATCGTTGTGAACAGGACATTGATCACAGCAATATTGAAATTAATTATAAGCATGATTTTCCGAACGCTCGACAACCATAGAGAAATATGAATTATTTCGTTATGGTTGTAATTTTATATAAATCGTTTATATTAAGGGCATAAAAAATATTTTATATAAAATATAAAAATATACCATAATAATAAGATTATCTTCACATAATTCATGATAGTTATGTTTCGGAACCAATAATTCGTGATTAGTTTGCAAAATTTACAAGTTTAATAACGTCAGATATAGGACTCTCTAGGCGAAATTGCAAACAGTCTAAATTTTCTGTTGGAAGATATTAATTTTACGGCACAATTCGATAATTTCACTAATCATTTTCTATATTTCGATATATGGCATCGGTTTCTTCTTTAGTACTTTAGTAGTAGTTCTTTAGTACTTTCTTCAGTTCTGATATCTTAATTAGAATAAGTCATAGTCGGATACAAGTCATGTTCGGATACAACATAGTGTGGAAATTAAGTAGCAGATAAATTCCGTAACTCCGTTAATGTGTACGAGAGAGAAAAAATCTAAAAGGAAGATAGCGATATAAATTACTGCGCATATAAATTTTTTTATTTCAGATTTAAAAAAACAAAATTTTAAAAGTTATGACGTCATTAATGTTTTTTTATACGACAAGCTATATTTTTAATTTTTTATTTCGGTAGAGTTTTTTAATCTATTTTTAACCATACAATATTTTGAATATTGTATGGTTAATAAGAAAAAAAATTAAGAAAAAGTAAATTTTAATTTAAAACACATTTTATTAAAGGTATTATTGTAAAGCAACAAGTAGAATTGTGAAGGTAAAAACTCAAAGGTTAACTTAAATAGTTTGGATAAAATAGAAGATGTCTTTCAAATGTTAGAACAGGTCATTTATCTAAACCAGATAGATGATGCTTCGTTATGGTTAATCTGGTTGCATTTGCTTGACATCTTGACAATTTATATCTATTTTATTTGAAGAGCGGACTCGGAGGAATAATATAGCAAGTACGGTCGCGGCCAAAAAAATGGGACAAGTCTTATGGTGAATTTGTCTAAAACATGCTCGCACATGTTTCGTTACATATAAATATACTAGACCATGCATAAATTTATGATGGAATTCGGAAAACATAATTTATAGCGTAGGATATTTACATGGTTAGACTAAGTTGATGCTCGGTTTAAAGTTTAACTGGGATTTGTATAAGTTTGTTTTTGCAAGTCATTAACAGTTTAAATGGAACTTCGTCAATTCAGGTAGAGGTAGCGTCATTTATATTTAGTATAAACCTTCGACGTCTTCGGAAATCACAGGATTGAATAACAACGATGCATCACAATCAGTACCGGCAGTGAAGGAGGAACTGTTGTTGTTGGTATCATTGCTCTTATCATGGTAGTTTTTTAGAATACGTCATGATTTATATTCAGGGTAAATTATAACAATTTTAATATGGGCGAGAATCGAACTTCGAAGTCAGAGAAGAAACTAACGTTTATTTTTTTGTGTTGTTATTGACTGGGGAAGCTTGGACGATGTGTCGTCATCGATAGTTGACATCTGTGCTGGAGGCACCTGGAATCAATGTTGCAAGTGCTATTACGTTTGTAATACATCTATTATATTTTCTTTAATGACGTTATTTTGTTACGCTGTGCACAAATCTATTATCTATATTCAATTTCAGATCAAAATATTTTGCATATGAAATCGTAAATCTTATTTGTCACATGTGTAATTGTTGAATGCATGTGGGTCAGTAATAATTATGTCAAGGTGTAATCAACCGGTAATTCAAGAATCTTTCTCGATAGTAATGACATTTGAATCGTTTATTTCAGAAACCCATCACAGACATTTATATGATTTTTTTACGGAATCGTAATCGCATACTGTGAACACATTTTTTTCTGGATTATACCTTCAACTGCCATTCCATTTTATGGGTTATTATTTACAATGAACATTTCGTTTGGTGCAGAAACCCGTTAAGCGACATCACGAAGCGTGTTTCTGCAGTAACTAAACCTAATTTCTTAATTTTCGTCCTGTTGCACCATCTGTTTTCTCTGATTAAATATTTGGAATGGTTGTTTCTAACAACTAAATGATCCAATTCAAAGTCACATCTTCTAAAACAATTTTAATTTAAAAACCTGGTCAAAGTTGTTACGCACTTTATTTTTCGGTTTTTAATTTTCGGGTTTCGGGTCAATCCTCAATGTTTATCTTAAAAAGTACAAGGATATTCCTGAACTCTCAACAGTTAGAGCGCACCCATCTGAAAAATTACCTATCAATAACCAAATAAATGATGACCTGAAGAAGCTAAGTAGCTAAGTTTCTACTCAGTTTCTAGCTAAGTTTCAACATCGGCCAGTAGAATACAATGCATGCGGGGTGCAATTTAGAAAAGAAATAGGAAGGTGAGTAGGTCGATAGACTGAAAGCACATATGAGTAATTTTTTTACTGTAGAATTAATTTTTAATACTGTTTTAATATTATTTCTTAATATCAGAAAAACTAGTGTTTTGAAAGTGAAAGTTTTGTGTCTTATTCTGTGTTCAAGTAAAAATAAATTATTGTTTATAACATTATCTTTTCTTTTTAACAATCATAATACAAAATAAAAATTAGAAAATTAACATTCAAAATGTTTGTTTCTACAGTAAACCAGTATTTTAGTGCAGAAATCCGTCAACTGTAACATTTTTAAATTTTCTTAATAGGTAAAGGATAAATATTATAATTTTATTACAGGCAATATACAATATACATTACAGGCACTTTGAACGGGTGTTAACTAGTACTCAAACATTTTTAAAACTAAAATCTATATTAATATCAAATATATAATTAGAAAAACTTACCTGACTAAATATACAACACAATTACCGTTACACAAACAACAATTTTTCATACCTCCCCTATTACACCCCCCCCCCCTATACAGGGCGTCCCCCGCTAACGGACCATTAAATGTTAATGGGGTTCCCGATGAATTAAAAATGTGAACAAATTTATGCACACATAGTTGGTTTCGTTCTCCTCAGATGAAATACTTGCAAGCTTCTATCACTACCGGAAGTAGCTATCACTTATGTTTTTTTAAATGGAACACCTCATATATTATTATATTTTTGGCTTCCCCGTTTAATATGAAACATATTTTGTAGAGATCTTTGTAGCCGTTTTACTTTCTGAGAAAACAATTAAATTCCATTATTTTTGCCTGAAAAAGACTTTAAGAAAAATGGCTTCAATTTCTCTTACAAATAAGACATAAACGGAAAATGTATCTCGAATTGTACCTGAAAGGTACCTGATGAAAAATGATATATTTTCCAGCTGAAAATTTTGACAATTAGTCATTCAAAAATGTCATTAGTTAAATGCAAACTTAAAATAAGCGTGTTTAAATTTTTTAAATCGAGTGTCTTTTTATCTCATAGAGCAATTAGCATGACAATTTACTACAAAAACGAATTTTAAGGGCATTTTTATAATAAAGTACTGTTTATTTATCTCTGACTCAATAGCTGCAAACTCCTTATAATTGATGCAAAAAAAACCTTCAGAATTTCGTTGATGACGTTGACGTATAGCAGATGATATCCACGCGCTACCTTGTAAAATTAATGTATGCAGAAATGCTGAAAACGATTCACCCTAGAATCGTATCGATTAAGAAAATTACATGATCGGTACGCAGGGATACAAGTGCACCTGAAATTAAAAAAATCGTCACAGATGATAAATTAACTTTATTGAAAAACTAAAATGGTAAAACAAATCTTGATTCCTAGTTAAGGTGATCACTCAGATAATATTGAGAAATAAAATCAATAGTGTAAAAAATGTAAAAAAAACCTGCAAATTTTGAAAAAGAACATATAGAAAAAATGTTTTATTTAACGAGTTCTACCAATGTTTAAAATTAACACACGTATTTCTGTTACACCCTGTATAACATTTGTTTCAGAAGATGTCCGATGGGAAAAAGAAAAAACTTCCTGGCCATCAAAACCTTCTTTAAATAAAAAAAAACGCGAAGAAGATTTGGAGAAAAATTATGGAAAAATTACGCATTTTTTGGAATAAAAAATCAAGATTTGCAGTCTACACTTGTGCTTGTGCCCACTATAATTGCCAGTATACAGACGGAGAATCCAGTTCCCCCACCAAGCAGAGACGAAATATTTGAAGACCTCAATTTTCCCTTTGCTACTACTGATCAAACTGTACAAATTGAACTTAGCAAAGATGAGTGAGTATACTTGTATATCTGTTCCAAACAATCCAGGTTTATGGTCAAATGCATTTTCTTCTTCTCAAATTCAAAGTTTAGCAGAAAACGCACCTAGTCTACCAAAACGAACGTAATGATTATCCTAGAGACAAATCTGTAGAAAATTCTCTTCCATGCATTTTATACGTATTTTACAAAATTCGGAAAAAAATAAACGAGTAATTAAAGTAGAATAATTACGAATTACGAAAACTTAATTACGATAAAAAGACAAGAATGTAAAAGTACTATAACTATGACATCTCAAACGTCAAGATGGAAGTCATCACGAGAAATTAATTGCAAAGTTGTGAGGAGAATCCAAAAATGATGATTTAAAAAAAACGTTGGTTTCAGTGGAGCCAGCGGTGGCGGATTTATACTTCTGCCGCCTTCATAACAAAAATTATGCACTCCAGGGGCGAAACTAGGTTGTTCCAGAGCGTCTCCTCTGAAGGGTTGAGTCGAGTCAGTTTACATCCTTACAAGTGTTTTCTCCTCCGTTTTCTTGGTTTCTTGGCCATTACATACCTATTGTTACTGACAATCGAACCTGCAGGGAGGTGGTGAATTAAAAATATACAAAAACATTTATTATTATTATCCGTATTCAGCAGGATGTATAAAACAAAAGAAGCTTCCAAAGTACATAAATGATTTCAGGACTATTTTTGGCTAGAATAAGAAAAATAAAGTGCTTTAAAGTTTGAAAAGTTTGACACTAAATTTTGGACATTCTGTATAATGCATATCAATAAAATTTGGTTAATGCCTGCCATACACGCTCCGGAAAATCTGTAAGGAAAAACTGTTTAGATAAATCTGTCAGGATTTCCGGAGCCGGTCGGAATACCCCGTCGCACACACACGCTCCGATCTCGATCGCATCGCGTCTCAGTTTGACAGCCATGGCGACGTCAGACGATGATGCAATTCTGTCGTAATATTCTTTGCTTTTCACTAGCCAAAGGCAAGGTGCGGATTCATAGGGTTTTAAAAACTCTTCCACATTCTCACGAGACGTGTTCGTTGCTCTAAAGCTTCCTCACAACTGAAGGGAACCGACAGACTTCACACGCAGAACTGACAGAAGTGACACACGTTCAGTTTTATCTGAACAGTCCAGATCTGTACAGATTTATCGACTGCGATTTCAATTGTACTTCGACGGCCTGAACAGTCCGTTCAGTTCAGTTCAAACTGTTCAGTTTTTCCCCACACACGCTCCGGAAATCGTTAAGGCCAGGTCTGAACAGTTTTTCCTTACAGATTTTCCGGAGCGTGTATGGCAGGCATAACGCAACTGTCAGACCTAATTTAATGAGTACCTTGTATGGTTTTATTAACGTGGCATATTTTTATCTTTTATTAATGTTCTTAACCAATGGTGCAAAACTGATTATTTTTTCAGTTTTTATTTTTTTGTCCTAAAATCACAAAACCGATTTTAATAAAATTATATGGATACGTAGGCATTCATAAAGGGCACCCAAATAAGTAACAAAAAATATACCATGAGTTTTAAAAATATACATCATCATGACGCCACACTTTTTTGTCACACTCTGTATATGCAAAAATATTTTCCTGAAATACGCCCTAGAATGCAAGTAAAGTCTGCACAATATCAAAATCCGAACTCAATTAGTAACTGAGCTATTGAAGACGGGAGGTGAAATGATGGACCCTGTATAAAACTAAATACATTTTATAGTTTCAGTAATAATTGTACGTTCTTAATCTTATTACTTAAATTATAGAAATAATGAACCTTAATATTAGAAATATTACAGACATGAATTTTAGTTCGAACTGCAGTTAAATGAAAGAGATAAAATAGCGCGAAGAAAGCGAAAACGTCCAAAAACATTACAATCATTCTTGTAGTATGATGATACTTGTTCAATTGACAAAGTTAATTTTCGAAGTAATATTTACCACTAAATACTAGATAAAATGTTCCTAGAATTTAAAGTGAATTTTTCCGAAAAAGTAAAATATTCTAAGGGTACCTACTGAAGCTTTGCACACAATGTCAAATTGATTCTGAAATTTTCTCTACCAATCATTTTTACATCTCCTGCTCTGGTTTCAACTGGCTGGATTTTTGTTTTTTTAATGTTCGTTTCATCTTCATACTAAGTTACTTTCGCTTTTAATAGTGCTCAATTTTCATAAATGTTAAATTTTGTTCTTATACATTGTATAGTGATACGGTTGATAGATCGATCTCAGTGTATTGTAGCTTATTACGTTATACGTTAAATCGAGATAACATATCTCAGCATAAAATTGACAAAAAAGTCGATTCTAATCTTTGAAGTTGAAGGAAATAGTTACATGCTTCATTTCTTGTATTTGCCTCTTTCGTTCGTCATTATTATTATTATTATTTATTATCATAATTCTTCTACCCTTTCGAGTGTAGAATATTGTAGTTTTTCAATGTCTTGTATTTTCTATCACTAGTAGGTTCCAGATATTCTTGTTTCCTGTGATTTTCTTCATTTGGGCGTTAGATATTCCTCTTCTTTCCATAATATTTTCGACATATTTGTCCCACTTCTTTTTCGGTCTTCCCACTTTTCTTTTTCCGGTTATTTTTATTTGCCATATGACTTTTGTTTGATTGGTGTCTTTTCTTCTGTGTAGGTGTCCCAACCATTGCAGCTGTCTGTCTTCTATTATTTTGTTTAGTTCTGTTATTTCTAGTACTCTTCTTATGTCTACTTTCTGATTCTTTCTTTTCTAGTTACTCCGTATACTTTCCTAAGATACTTCATTTCTAGTGTCTGTATCTTACTTTTTTGTCTCCTGTTTAGCGTCCACGTTTCGCATCCCTATATTAGTGTTGGTATTAGTATTACTTTGTATAGTCTTAGTTATGTTTTTCTCGATATCTTCTTGTTGTTTAGTATTATCTTTTGGATCGTCTGGAAAGTTCTTGTTGCTGCTTGCAGTCTATTGTTATTTCCACTTCGAGATCCCCCGTGCTGTCTATTATTTGCCCTGGGTATTTCATTTGTTCGGCTTGTTCTATTTTGGTGTTACTTATTGTTATTTCATCTGTTTCTTTTCCTCCCCCTATTTTCATTATTTTGGTTTTTTTGTGTTGATTTTCAGTGCCGCCTTTGCAAGTTATTCGCTCCATATCTTAATGTTTGCTTCTAGGTCCTTAATGTTTTTCGCTATTAGTGCTATATCGTCTACAAATATACACTCAGTAATTTCCATTGCTTTAAGGTTCCTGTATCCGATGTGTGTTTTTTTTTTGTTTTCTCTTTTATATTTTACATTACCGCATCTATAGTGATTATCAATAGGCATGGGCTTAACGCTCCTCCTTGTCTTAGACCGTTGCTCGTTGAGAAATTCTTGGACTTCATGTTACACGTTCTTGTACAGTGCTCTGTTTTGGTATACCGGGCTTGTTTTCCTAGTTACACATATGATGGACAATGTATAACTGGTTGCCTGCATCTACCCGCAAGGAATTTCCTATGTGTAATTCTAAAAAAAAATATTCTAAAAATCAACTCATTAGCGGGTCGGTGCAAGCAACCTGTCAATTTTGGCATATGTTACACATAGAGGTTATGTTTTTATTCAAGGCAATACACGACAGGGTTTTTGAAGACACGCAGAGTATTCGTAATGTATTGTGGATTTATGCCATTACATGCAGTAGGTATACGGCCTTTCAATTCATCTACGTTATGTATTTGTACGTCATTAAAAATTTTACTTTTCAGGTAACCCTAAAGAAAAGAATCATTTGTTGACATATCAGCTGATCATGATACATTACGAATTCTCTCGTGTATTGTCTTGAATAAAAACATAACCTCTCTGTGTAACATATGCCAAAATTGACAGGTTGCTTGCACCGACGCCGCTAATGAGTTGACTATTTTTTTTTTTAGAATTTCACATAGGAAATTCGTTGCGGGCAGATGCAGGCAACCAGTTATACATTGTCAATCATATGTGTAAAAACGAAAAAAAAAGCCCGGTATATACTTTTTATTGCCCTAATCAGAGTTTGTCCTCCTTGTTGTTCTTGTAGTGCCTGCCATACGTATTCTCTGGTTAGTTTGTCAAAGGCTTTTTCTAGATCTATGTATGCTATGTATATTTGTGTCTGGTGCTCTCTAGTTCATTTATTAAGTTCCTGATTGTGAATAGGTGATCTATTGTGCAATGTTCTCTTCTGAATCCGCTCTGCGATTCTTTCCCTTCTAGTTTCTGTCTTATTCTTTTTTCCAGTATATCCTCGTATATATTTTCTGTCGCACATAATAGGGAAATTCCTCTGTAGTTACTACATTCCCTTTTATCTCCTTTCTTCCATATCGGTATTATCGCTGCTGTTTGCCAGTCTTTGGGTATTTTTTCTGTCTTCCAAACTTCATTTAATAGTCTTGTTAGTTACTCAGTGCCCTCATTTCCCATGTACTTTAGTTGTCAGTTTTTGATGTTGTCTATTCCCGGTGCTTTCCCCAGCTTCAGTTTTCTTACTGCTTCGTTTACTTCTTCAGGTGTTATATTTCCTTCCGTTATTTCTTCTTTTTGGTTTTGTTTTCTTACTTTCTTCTGCTGATTCATTTGTTGTTCTTCGACTCTTTATTCGATACTATTTTCTTTGCCCAGCAGCTCCTCGAAGTGTTGCTTCCATCTTTCTACTATTTCTTCATCTCCTGTCAGTATTTTCCCATCTTTGTCCTTTATTTGGTGTATCTTGATAGTTTTTTCTTTTCTGTTTTTTCTTATTACGTTATAGAATAGATTTTGGTTTTCCGTGCGGTTTTTTTCCATTTTCTCACCGAATTGTTCCCATGATTCTTCTTTAGCTTCTTTCACTTTAATTTTTACCTGTCTTCTTTGTGTTGTGCATTTTTCATAATCTGTCATTGTTTTGCTTTGTAGGTATCTTTGCCATGTCTTCTTTTTCAGTTTTATTTCTTTCTTCAGCTCTTCTGTCCACCAGTTCATTTGTTTTTTCTTCCTGTTGGTTCTTATTGTGCCGCAGGCCTCTCTCGCTGCTCTTGTTAACATGTGTTTGAAATCATTCCATATTTCTTCTGCGTTCACGTATTGTGTATTTTCTATTTTCTCTGCTTCTTGTTTTATTAATTCCTGATATTGATTCTTTATTTCTTGGTCTTTCAGTTTGTACACTTTTATTATTTCTCGTGTCGTGTCTTTCATTTTAATTTATTCCGCCTCTGTTTCTTTTTTGAGCGTTGCTCCTACTAGGGAGTGATCGCTCCCTATTTTGTATGTCCTGTACACTCGTACGTCGTTTATTTGTTTCCTTTGCGCCTCTTTCGTTATTATGTAATCTATTATTGATAGTTCGTGTTACTTCTCTCGTGTATTTGTGCATTCTCTTGTGTTTGTATAGTGTGTTCAGTATTATTAGATTGTTTATAGCGCAGAAGTCCAGTAGTCTGATTCCATTTCCGTTTTTGTGTTTTTCTCTTTGTCTCCCTATTACGTGTTCTAATCCTCTGTTCTTATTACCTACTCTAGCGTTTAGAGTATAATGTTTCATCTTCGTACTGTTCTGTGATTTCCTGTAGTTTTTTCCAAAATTTGTCTTTATTTTCTTTTGATTCATTTTCATCTGGTCTGTAGACTATTATGTAGTTAGTTTTAGTCTTATTATCTTTCATTGTTAGGGTTAGTATGAGCTATGTGTATCCTTGCCATTCCGATAATTTCCATGTTTCTTCTTTTCTTATTATGCAAGCCACTCCTGCTTTTGCTCTGGTTTTGGTTTCTACCCCACTGTATAACAGTAGATGGTTTCTAATATATTTGGTTCCTTTCCCTTTCATTTTTGTTTCCGTTAGTCCGATTAGAACCATTTTTCTGAAATTCTTTCTCTAGTTCAACTCCCTTTCCCTTTATTGATCTTACATTCCATGTTCCTATTTTTCTTGTCCTGTTTCTTTGTTTCGTCGGTATTGTTGTTTCTTGTCTGTTTGCTTAAATAGTTTTTATGTAATGTTCTCCTCTTTTAATTATTCTGTATTTTCATTCCAGACGTGTTGTTTCTGATTTACTATTAATTTTTCCTTGTATATTTTTACAATGTTCCCTTTGAACTTTTCTTCTTTGGCTTTTCTTCGTATTATTGCTTCTATCTTCAGTTCCTTCTTTGTGTAGTCGCAGTCTATATATATTTATTTTCCTCTTAATTTATTCTTATTTCTTAGGATGCTTATTTTGTCTTCCCACTCTCTGACTTCCGCCACCGTTATTGTACTGTTTTTTTGTGGTGATGTTGTGTGCATCTTTAAGTTTTATATCTATCTGTAGTTCCTTCGTTGACGAACTTCGTTCGTCATTTATTTATTTATTTGTGTATTTATTTTTTATTGTGAGTTGTGCCTTTGGTATTTTTCCAAAAATTTGCCGCCCCTGGATTTTGCCGCCCTGGGCTATAGCCCTCATAGCCCCCCGCCCCCTCCCTAAATCCGCCACTGGGACCCAGTACTTATAGCAATTGCACTTTCAATAATAACTATAATTATTATTGTTCGAATACGGTTGTAATTTAAAACAATAAATTTATTTTGTTAATTAATAGCCCGAATGTTTTAAAATGACAAAAATATTCACTTAATGCATCAAATACTCGGTGGTATTCGTTCGTTGGTCTATCTCGTTGAAATTTTTGGAGGGAAATAGTCAATTTAATTTTTCTTTTTTAAGAAAAAAAAAGTGCTTTTGATTTCTGTTAAAATCGATTTCAGTTTTAATATTTCTAAAAATGAATGGAGAAAGTTACGTGCTCCACATCATTTTTATGTCTAAAGGCACATTAGTAGGTACTTTATTTGGTTAACAACATCAATTGGATGGTACGTTTAATAGTTGTTTAATATTCTGGTTAAACGTACGTGCCTTAACATGTAAAACAGTTTTCCTAAACCATCACTTTTTTTTTTAATCATAATGTTTTTTGAACATTTGATGACTTTGATTCAAACTCAACATTGACTAAAACTAGACTAAGAACGCCACTAAAACATTTGGTGATTTTTACGTAGTTGTGAATTGTACGAAGCGGCGGCGTCAACGGTTAGCGTCCTTCTGTGCATGAGCGTCGGCGTCGCGTGGACGAGTGACGCCGACGCTCGTCGTCCATAGACGCCGCCTCCCAGTTCGAATATGCGCGCCAGAAGAACCTGTTTGAAAGCCGGGCCTCGAGTCCGACGACGACACCGCTGAGGGAGAGACCCATCTGTGTGTGTCTGCGTCCGCTGCCGCAACGGACAGACCGACCGACAGTGCGACGCGTGGCCACCCTCGTGTCCGCACGTACGCATACCGCGTCCTGTGTGCGTGCAAATAAATAAATAAATCTGTGACTGATTCGTTGTTTCCTTGTTCCTCTGGGGATTTGTGGGAGTGATTCTGACAGTGCCGGTGCTCCGTGGCGGTCCCCCAGGTGTCTGGACAGCATGTCCGTGAGGTAATTCCCGCATTCCGCACCTCCTAATCACGTGCGTCGCGCATACTCCCTCCTGGAGAGGAGCGCCGCGTTGTTCGGCACGCTCAGAAATAGACTGGTGGTCCGCGTTGCGAAAGCACGGAGACGCCGGTCTTAATTATAGACGCCTCTGCCCTCCCGCTCAACAATCTCTTCCGAGGATGCTAAAAATACAAAAGCACACACAGCGATGTATCGGTTATGGGAACCGTGCGCCCACATGCTAAGCATCGCGACGCCGGTTTCTAAGAATCGAAATTTAATAGAAGAAACGATACTGCTTCCTGTAAAAAATACTTTCAAAGACATCAATCTCACGAGGGTACGTTTTAGTACAGTGCCTGTGAAGCTTGCGTCAATATTATAAAATACAATCAATGGATCCGCGAAATGTGAGGACGTCAAACATTTTAGTCTTCCAGTCGTGCTATTAAATGTGGTAGATAAATGATGGTATGGATTATATGCAAAATAAAGTAACAATTGCGCATTTTATACAATACATGATATCAATTACAAATTTCGTTAATTTAAAAAAAGCATAATATCGTTTATTATTTAAAAAATATACAATTTATTTAAGAATCGAAATTTAATAGAAGAAACGATACTGCTTCCTGTAAAAAATACTTTCAAAGACATCAATCTCACGAGGGTACGTTTTAGTACAGTGCCTGTGAAGCTTGCGTCAATATTATAAAATACAATCAATGGATCCGCGAAATGTGAGGACGTCAAACATTTTAGTCTTCCAGTCGTGCTATTAAATGTGGTAGATAAATGATGGTATGGATTATATGCAAAATAAAGTAACAATTGCGCATTTTATACAATACATGATATCAATTACAAATTTCGTTAATTTAAAAAAAGCATAATATCGTTTATTATTTAAAAAATATACAATTTATGCTAAGAAATCAATTTAAAGAATGTTATTCGATTCAGTGAGTTTAATTTTAATTCTGTATACATATTTCGTTATATTTATCTTACTACTTCAAATAAAATGTTTTACTATTTCATCTGAGAGTTTTATAATATTTTATCAGAGTGTAAATATTTTGCTTATTTAAAAATATTCTGAAAATGAATGAACATGTATTACATGAATTCAAATAAATAATCGTAAATTTTGTTAATTCCTGATGATATTGCAATCTAGCTGGAATTTAGTTTCCTGTATGAAATCAAATAAAGTGCTTCAAAATTATAAACAGGGCAACTGAAACGCTTGGAACTTCACGCTATAGGCATGTGTCAGAAATTAATGTTTTTTTCATTCCTTTAAAAACGTTAATTTTTGTAAATTACTATCTCTAAGGAACAAAAAAAAACAATATCTAATTTGAGTTCAGCACATTTGATAATCTTAAAAATCGCCTGTAACTTTTGAAGCAAGTAATTGCGGAAACATGTCTACTCTCCATTCACGATGTTTTTGCGTCAGGGGAGTCTATGAATATCTAGTAATTTAGTTGGTAGTGTTTCGGAAATAACTGAATTGCCCAATGGAACTTGTCAATTTTTCTAGGTTAAGTTGTTTTCAATTTGAGGTAATATTTTTATATAACATTGTTGCCAGATTAAAGTAAAGTTTAAATTATTAGAGATGAAAATGGAACGGCAGGAAAGAAAATGAAAAATAATGCATTGAAAAACATTCAATTTATTGAAATTTGGAAACAATTTCCCTCATGTGACGCCAATGTTTCCACTCAAGGTTTTCTTGGGCCTTCATAAGCTTCTTTTCCTTTTCACAAACTTGTCTCTAGTACCTATGTACCATTTTTTCACAGTTCGTTTCAATAATATATACACTCAGATGCAAAAAAACCGGGTCATTGTGTCGTTGTTTACAAAAAACTTTTTTTTTTTAAATTTTGGTGTTGGTATAGTCCTTAGAATGAAAGTTTAAGTATTTTACAATCAAAGAAACCATCGGGATGCAGAAAAAAACAACATATGATACTTATCAGTTTATTTAATAAGCGAAAACAACATTTAAATCTATGCGTTCTTTACTATCTATTGCTCATTTGGCATTATGCATAGAGGATCAAGGTGGCTACTGGGTTTTGACTTGATTGTTTTCGATTAACTGTAATTTTCATTATTAATCTCTGTTAAGTTTATTTTGCAGAAATGCATTTTCTTTCGTGTATACGTACATTATCGTTTTCGCTTATTAATGTTCATTAAATAAATAATAAGTACCATATGTTGCTTCTTTCTACATCCTGACGGTCTCTTTGATAGTAAAACACTAAAAATCTAATTCTAAGGACTATACCAACATCAAAATTTAAAAAAAATGTTCTTTTGAAAACAATAACCCAGTGACCCGGTTTTTTTGCATCTGAGTATAGTATGTAGTAGTATTTGAGCTAATATTTTTTATATAACATTTTTGCCAGATGTAAAGTTTAAAATATTAGAGATGAAAATGGAACGGCAGGAAATTATAGATCTGACAATGTGGTAGGAAGCAAATGTCTAATAGATCGACACAAAAAAATAATTAACTTGCGTTGCATCACTGAATCAGTTTATCCCAACATCACAAAAAGAAAACCCAGCCAACTCCGTTGCAAAAAGGTCGTGTATATACAGGGTATCCTAAATAGAGTAGGATTCCATGGGTATCTTTGTTATTTTGAAAGCTAGAGATCAGGTTAAATGGGCAATGTCATGCAGTTTTGTATACTGGTTCAGATTATGTTGAAAAATTTTCAAAAGTCCAAGCAGTTTGGAAATTATTCTAAACAAACCAAAAATTGCGATTTTCTAAAGACCACGATATTTCCATAATTATTAAAGATACAGAAATAAGTTTACAATAAAAGTTACTTGGTTCGATCACACAAACTTAAGTATCAAGTCAAAACAAAAGTCAATATGGCGGTTTCCGAGATATAAATAGCAACTTTCTTAGTTTATATGGCCGCCATACTTGATTTTTACATGGCTAAATCAACTTCGTTTTGCTCATTTCAACGATGTATAATAACCTATGTCAAAATAAAAAATATGGGATTTATCAATTGTTCCCATTTTTATTTTTATTCTATAAATTATTTTTAAAACAAATGTAAAACAAATAAAAAAAAACGTAATACAACTAACTGGTAAAATAACAATAAATTATAATAAAATGTTCAAAATGCTGACTGTTATTGGCTAAATGGCCAAAAATAAGCTAAACACAATTGACAGCGTTTAAGAAAATTGCCAGTAACTTATCGCAATGTGTTGCGAATAAAGCCTTTTATTGCCTCTGTCATTGCTTCACGAAGTTCATCTACATTATTATAATTGAAGTTACTTCCATAAATTTTGTTTTTTAAACTACTCTACAAAATAAAAGTCAAGAGGCGTCAAGTATGCAAATCTGGCTAACCACTGAGCAGTTGTATTAGTCTCTATTACTTTGTTATTAAAAGGGCCATTTAAATAAGTAATAACATCTCTAGCGTGGAGTAGAAGGGCGCCATCTTATTGGACTATATTTGATTTGAAGAATTTCCAAATGACGTTGTGCACGTAGATATATATTAAACCATGTAAATCATTTCCCAATATGCCATAAAATACATTAAAGCCGAACCGCACTTGCATTTGCTATGGAATCACTATGTGTGGATTATCCTGAGCCCAATAGTGTTCGTTATAATGATTAAATAATCCACAATTATAAAAGTAGGATGCATCTATCCATAAAATTGTATTTATAAAATAACCATTTTACGTAATTATGTTGATTAACCTTCTGCAAAATGTTAATCTACGGATGTTATCATTTGCTTATAAAGTATGAGAAATATGCAATTTATAGTGAAACTTGTGCTTTTTTAAAATTGTTGATCCACTCGATTTAGATACGTTAACTTGATTTTCTATTTGCAGTGTTGAAATGTTTGGATTAGCGAACATTTAACATTGTCAATTGTTTTTGGCCAATAATTGTCAGAATTTTGAGCATTTTTTTATAATTTATAGTTATTGTACTACTTAGTTGTATTACGTTTTTCTAATTTTTTAATAACTAAAAAAATAAAAATGAAACTTGGAATAATTAATATTTCCCATATGTTTCATTTTGACATAGGTTGTTATACATCGTGGAAAAGAGGAAAGGAGTCTATTTACACGTATAAAAATCAAATATGGCGGCCATTTAAAATAAGAAAGTTGCTATTAATATCTTTTAAACCGCCATCTTGACATTTGTTTTGACTTGATTCTCAAGTTTGTGCGATCGCACCAAGTAACTTATATTTTAAACTTTTTCCGCATCTTTAATAATTATGAATATATCGGAGTTTTTAGAAAATCGCGATTTTTAGTATTTTTAGAATAACTTCTAAACTGCTCCGAAATTTTTCATCATAATCTGAACCATCATATAAAACTGCACAACATTGCCCATTTAACCATATCTCTAGCTTTAAGAATAAGAAGGATACTCAAGCAATCCCACTCTATTTAGGACACCCTATATAATATATAAACTTGTTTCACAGTTTTATTCCATATATCACGATCGTGAAGGGGTGATGATGAAGTGGAGTATTTCATAGCAATTTCATATTGGGAAATCTTTGGATTTAATAAAAAATCTCCAGAATTTTTACTAATTATTACGAAATCTGTAGGGATCTCAAAAAATAATTGAAAAATCTGGAAAATCATGAAAAGTCTCTCAAAATTTGACAATATGAAGAAATGCTTTGATACTTTTAAATTATCGACAACTTTGGAAAATATAAAAATGTGAGTAATAGACATATGATTTTTATTATCTCGAAATTTACGCAATAATTGAGATTTTCTCTCAAAATCTTAGCAATCTTTGAAATACCTCTAGAAATCTCGAAAATCATTGGGAAGTCTTGGGGATTATTCATAAATCTCTGATATTGTTGATATTTATTGGGAAGTATAAATGTTTTACTCGTCCATGTTTATACAATTCTGTACACCCAGGGCTTGTATTTTAGTTTTAAGTTTAGTTTTAGCTCTTTAACTTTAATTTTTAATTTTGATCTCAATTTTAATTCTACCACCAATATTTTGAATGACATGTGTAAACCAACTGGGTATATGGCACTAATAAATAAAAGGCGGAAGTTATTGAGAAATTTTGCGAATTATTTAAAAATGCAAACCAATATGATATATTTTCATAAATATCTCCAGAAATTATTCATGATATTAAGTGGGAAATCTGTGGGAATCTCTACAAATATTGAGAAATCGTGGAAATTATTGGAATACATGCTATAAGCTCCTGATATGTCGATAAAATTTATAAATATTTAGATATTTTAAGAAATATAAAAAATATATAAATGAAAAAAATGTATGTAAATAGTCGTGTCAATTGTGTGAACCAATTTGGATTTTCTGATTTTAGTGATCTCGACATTATTGAAAAATCTCTCAAAATCTGTGAGAAATCTGTATGAATCTCGAAAATTATTAAGCAATCTTGGCAATTGTTGAAGAATCTCTAGAAATGTCGATAATTATTGACTGATCTTTATAAATCTCAAAAAATATTTGAAAAATCTTGGAAATTATTGAGAAATCTCTAGAAATCTGTCATGAAAAATATTAAGAAATCATAGAAATTATTGGTAAATCTCTCGAAATCTTCTTAATACTTAGAAATGACTAGATATTTTACGAATTATCGAGAAATTTGGAGAATGAAAAATATATCTAATATCGTGTCAATCGAGGCAACCAATTTGCATTTTATGATTTTTATGATCTCGAAATTAATGAAAAATCTGTCGAGATTTTAATAATTAATGAGAAAACTATAGATATCAATTAAAAATATTGAGAAAGTCTCAACTCTTTAAAGGAAAGGATAAGTGTTTTTGCAAAAAAATTATGTGGCTGTAAAGAGAATGAATCGAAAAATCGAATTCTGCAAAATTTGTGCTTTTTGAAAATAAAGTTCTTATTGTTCTTATTTTTCATTATTAGGTGCTTTTATTTCACAAGTTAACTGAGTATAGAGTGAATTAGGACTGTCAATTGCAATTTTGCAGTGCTTCTTGTGTTAATGTGAAAAAAATCTCAAACTGAATTAAGATTCCATAGTGAGAGGAAACCACTTATACTTACTGGTCCTAGAAAAAATAGTGTATGCAACTCACAGTACTTGACTCTGAAGACATCGTAATCGTAATTATTTTACTTGTGTCTTAATACCAACCTCTAAATGTTCATTGGATAATAATATTATATGAGATTCAAAGACCTTCACCAAATGTAAAACATTTTATATGGAAAGCAAATGACTTTATTCGTATCAATACTTGAGTAAAATGTTAGAATACTTATTTTTGTTAATTCGAACTGGTAGTTTTGTGCTTGAGCGTGGACATTTGATCATGATTGTCCAGCGTTGTATAGTAGAGATTTCGATGGGTCGTGATTAATTCAAATGAATGTTTTTCGAAGAAATAAATGCAATACTGGATTAGCTCTATCGCACAAAAACGCTCAATGATTAATTCGATTTTATGTTCGCCAACGCGAAACCCGATATCAGGGGTGGGGAGAAATTAAATTAATTAACGTGTTAGGGTGCTTCTATAGGCAACCTCGCCACCACCGCTCTGCGTAAAAATTAAAACGTTACACTTTTTACGTATGTACTTAGGAAATTCACTTGTTTCAAATAATCCTTTTCGACTTAAAGCCACTAATATCCTAATATCCACTAAAAAATTTCTTAAAGAGTGAGTACTGGCATAGAAAGCACTTACAAATTAGCTAACGATGTTAAGAGTGTATGTATTCTCTTAAATAAAATAAGAAACAGCTATTGTATATTATTTGCTTTTTTGGAGTCAATGATTGGATGATTGGATTTGGATAACATTTTTATTGGTACCTGAAAACAATTGCTGTTTAAACTTTTAATAATAATAATAATAATATTAACCATATGTCGAAAGACCACAGGTCGATAGCCAATAAAAGATTGTTACTACTACTAATTAAAACACATATTTTCAATATGTCATTGCTTTTAGGTAGGGCTCGTTACTTCTTTTAAGCTGGTTGTGCTAGAAGCTTCGATTCAAACCATAAGTTATTATTTATTTTAATTTTATCGCTTACTTGTACACACTATTATGTCGCTATAATTATATTAGCTAAAAATAGATAGAAAAATTGAAGGAGCCGATGTTAAAATTGAAATTAATTGAAACAAGAAGAGGTTATGGTAGCTCTACTTATCTTTTAACTAATTTCGAGTCGGATAATACTAGGAAAAATAAAAATACATTTTTCAGCGAAGAATTCAAGTGCTAAATCATGATACGTAATAGCTTTCAGGCGATGTTGTGTGTAGGTCTCCTTTAAGTATATTCATTAGGTACTAAATGAAAGACAAATAAAGAACAGGGAACTGTAGTTAGCCTACAGAAGACATAAAAAAAAGAAGCAGAGGTTAACTCGAAAGCAAATTATATAAGTAGGTAGAAAATGATTTCAAATGCCAATTTAAAGGTGCTGAATATGATTTTACGTCAGAGTTTATGAAATATTTTCTAAAAATATACTTACTTATAGATACCAATTGAATTTTATAGGGTTGAAATTATAGAAATTAGACAAAGAATATTTATTAGATATCAAAAGATATACTTTCCATTAATTCATAAACTCTATTCTTTTGATTGTAAGTTTCTCATGTGGACTCTAACTTTGCTTGGTTGTGACCGTATACAGGGTGTCCTACGCTCATGGACTATTCAAAGTTTAGGGGGTTCCCGATAAGATAAAAATTTGAAAAAAGTTATTCAAATATGGCTGATTCCGTTCTCCTCAGATGAAATACTGTCAACCTTCTATCACTTCCGGTTCTACCGTAAGTAGCCATCAACTTTTGTTTAAATGGAACACCCTATATATTATTATGTTTCTGGGTTCCCCGTTAAATTTAATATTAAACATATTTTGTATAGATCTGTCTTTTTTACTTTCTGAGGTAAAAATTAAATTCCAAGATTTTGACCTCAATAATACGTTGAGAAAAATAGCTTCGATTTCTCTTACAAATAAGATAGACCGGAGAATTTATCTTGAATTGTACCTGAAAGGTACCTCTATGACTGATATATTTTGCAGCTGAAAATTTTGACAATTAGTCATTCAATAATGTCATTAGCTAAGTGCCCATTTATATTAAGCGTATTTCATTTTTTTAATAGAATAACATGCTGTTTATATCATAGAGCAATTGGCATGACAATTTACTGCAAAAAAATATTTTACAACCATATTCTTGAAATACCTTATGTAATTTCGCGTATGCTGTTTACACATGCATAATAGTTTGCGAAACATGTTAATCTTTCGTAACTGTGATCACTAATGTTAGCAAAGAAATATCACTTCGAAAAGTTTCAAAACTATATAATTTATTCCGCGAAAAAGTCTAATTTACTGGATGTACTGGATAATTTTACTTCCGGCCTCTATAACTTGCGAACTATAGCTGTTGTGGCCGACCGTGTAATATAATATTTGTTCAAAATTTTGTTTTCATCTTTTATAATAGCCCAATATAATTTTTTTTAGGCGGTGCACCGTTTACGAGATAATTGCGAAAAATAACACAAGTTTGCCGTTTGGGGGATAATTTTTCAATATTAAGGGATGAAGCCCTCACCGGGGGAAGGGAAACTCGACGGATATTCGATTCTAAAGTACTTAAGAGTAAGTATACCAAATTTCAAAACTACATAATTTATTTCCGCCAAAATTTTTAATTTTACTGGACATGAATCCTGAAGTCATGATGATATTCAATTCTAGAGTACTCAAGAGTACAGGTATGTATACCAAATTTCAAAACATATAATTTATTTCCGGTAAAACGGCTTTTTGGGACTAATATTACGATATTAACACATATAAAGCGAATCTTCCAAAACTGAAATTTGTTTGTTAACAATGGCTCTCACAGTGACAAAAAATAAGAATATTTAGCAAACTATGACACATAGCATAGGCGAAATTACATGATGCAGAAACTCGAAACTACTACTACTATTTATTTTTGGAATATGGTTGTATAATACTTTTTTGTAGCAAATTGTCATGCGCATTGTTCTAGGAGAAAAAAGGTTGTTATTCCATTTAAAACAATTAAATACGCTTATATTATGTGGGCACTTAACTAATGATATTGTTGAATGACTAATTGTCAAAATTTTCACCTGAAAAATATATGAGTCATAGAGGTACCTTTTATGTACAATTCGAGATAAATTTACCGTTCATACCTTATTTGTAAGAGAAATTGAAGCCAATTTTCATAATGTCTTTTTCAACTCAAAATCTGGAAATTTAAGTTTTATCTAAGTAAAAAATATAGTTGTACACACATTTCTACAAAATAGGTTTCAAATCAAATGGGGAAGCCAGAAACATAATATATAGGGTGTTCAATTTAAAAAATAAAAGGTAAGGTAATTATAAAAGGTAAAAGGTAATGGCTACTTCCGGTAGAACCAGAAGTGACAGAAGGTTGAAAGTATCTCACCTGAGGAGAACAGAATAAGCCATGTTTGGATGCTTTAAAAAAAAATTATATAATCGGGAACCCGATAAACTTTAATGGTCCATGAGCGTGGGACACCATGTATATGAATCGAATGAGTAAACAATATTTTGATGATCGTTACTATTTTTGTTGTTAAAACAAAAATTTATAAATTATTGACAAATTCTTCACCTCTTTGTATTAAACTGATGGCAATTTAATAACTCACTAGTTTTGCTGATAGCAGTCTCAAAATATAATAAATAATGTTTTCTATGATAACTTTCAATAACAAGTAAAATAATTCCACGTAGATGTTAAAAAGCAGCGTGCCGTTCTAATTTGCTCAGTTTGGCCCACGTCCAAGTGTCACGCCGCTGCGCTCTTTTGTAATTCTCGTGTGGAAGTTTACAAATCACAAATAGTATGGAGATTGGGTGGGAGTCAATATTGAAATAGAGTAAGTACTGCACGTTCTAAACGCCAATTTGGCGGCTGTGTAAACGTTGTGATGAGCCGCATACAGATACTAATCTGTTAAGTAATCTTACATTTCAGTGTTGACGTCCATTCAGTAACAAATACTGTTGAAATCCTTCTATTTTAATTGCACATATGTAGACAGGTTTAAGACATTTCAAAAATATATGTAGAAAATTATAACTCAAAAGTGGTACGTTTGTAAACAGGAAGCATATACAAATCTGCTATACCAATAGCTGGAGAAATTTCTTTGTCGACTAGTATGAGGTAAATGTCGTGTTGATTTTTGTAAATTGTAGCAATGATCAGAAATTTACCTGTGAAATGGACACATACAGTTCTGCTAAACCAATTCCATTTTCTGAAGAATCTGAATAATATCTATCAGTCTTTGAAATCAGTTTTTGCTTGTATTTATAGTTATAATTATATAATGTTCACGTAAAGAGGGTACTTTCGTACTCATGATTTATACAATTTTACACAAAATTGAAAATCGTTCAGAATAATTTCGTACAGAAGGAATCTGAACTTTGTTTTTGTTTGGTTACGTTTTAAACGGCTGCTACTTCCGTAAACTTGGCCCTGTAAGTTCAGTTTCAAAACGATTATAATATAAATCATAAATTACAAACACAAAATATTTTTATTTGTTTTGTAATAAAATTAATCAGCACCTTTTGTTTTTATTGCTTGATTAAGGTGTCGATTAAAAGCTGATTCGACTGTTAATTGGCTTTGTATTATCAATTATTTACGCTGCTGCAGAATAGAGCAATTGTCGCAATGCTACTGAATACTATTTACATCTGTTCGACAAAACGTATAAAAAAATCGTTGGCTGGTCGTTATTAAAATTTTTGTATTAAACTACACGTGCACACCCTTTTGTTGTCGTTATTACATATGCATGTATGAATGCATGTGTGTATTATGTGTGGGTAGGGCCGTTGCCTCTATCGGACACGCTTCCTTTCCAATAACCCATTCACAGTGCGAGTCACCAACGCACACGATGCATAGTTTCCTGTGTGCAGCCGTCGGTCGTGGTAGGTGCATTGCACGAACCTTGCACTTTACGTCGGCTTAAATGTCAAAGAGAACTGCAACTCATGATTCCATGAATCGGGAATCGAAAGGACGACCGTACCTGTTTACTATTGCAAACTTAGATTTGAAGCATATTTGTGTCAGGATTTTATTATTTTACTTCACCCACAGGCACTTACATAACTAGGTTCAATATCGTAGTATCCACAGTAAGAAATTTAATCGTGTGGTAAATTCATCGCACGGAAAATTTATCGCGGAAATTATAATCGCGGGAAAATTAATCACATGTATATTCAACTTAAATTTATATTGCAAACACACTTAAATTGGAAAAAAAAAGTTCAGTAATCATTTATAAACAGATGCTGCAACTCAAAAACCTACAGTTGACTATTTACATTTGAGAATATGCTAATTACTTAATAACTAGGAAGATTACATAACACTTTAAATAACAATACAAATAATTACTTAATACTAATTAATTCTTGGAACCACGCGACCGACGTTTAGAATAAATTATTGGTGGTATTGGTATGTTGCACCATCTTGTTGGAAATATCCGTTCTGCAATTGTTCATCATCTAGTTGGTCTTTGAAACACAGGACACTTTGTTGCCGATATCTCTCACCGTTTATTGTGTCATGAAATAATATAGGTCCAATTATTCTACGGCGAGATACAGCCAACCAAATTCCAACCTTCTGAGGATGTAGTGGTGCTTCCACAAAACGATGAGGGTTTTCAGCATGCCAGCACCTATAGTTTTGTGAATTAACATATCCTGAAAGGTGGAACCAAGCCTCATCACTGAAAAATATTAAATCGAGCAATCGATCGTGATTTAAATTTTCCATAAATCATCGGCAATAACTCAATCGGCGTTGATCCTCTGGCAACCATTCTTGCACTACCGAAACTCTATAAGGATTTAAATTCAACCTCTTTCTCACAATTCTATGGTAGGTGCTCGAGGGAATTCCAGCTTTCATAGCCAATTTACGAATTGATTTTTGAGGGCTTACTTCGAGTCGTTCATAAACATCTGCAACAACCTCTTCTGATACTGAGGGTCTGTCTGAGCATTTCCCTTTCTGAACACTACCAGATTCCCTAAAAGTTTATTGAAATTCCCGAACGCACTATGGAATTGAATACATCCATTCTCCATTTTCAAATCGTCCATTACGAAAGTAAGCCTCAACAATAAAAGTGTTCTTCTGATCAGTGTACATTTTAACAATCTACTGTTATTATGTTGTTTGGCAGTTGACAGGTATGGTTGACCGTGACAGTTCTCAAATAGTACGGAATACAAATATGAATGGCGGCACAATTGAATTGAAGTGATTACGTAACAACAATCATTTAGGTACACCTTGTACCTATTCACTAGGACTTCATTTACTGGACCTAATTAAATCTCTGGGAAATTTTCTGTGAGCAATTTTCGTACGATGAGTTTTCTCCAAAGAATCTTTCACGATGAATTTTTCGGACATGATATAGTAGTAGGTAGGTTAATATCATTATATCGAGATCGAGTAATTTATGACTTGGGCATATTCCCGGAAGACCAAGTAGGGCAAAACTGGTCTTCAGAAGTTGGGTTAATATACCAACAAACACAGACATATGTTTTGGAATGCCACATGAATTTACCACATGAAAACATTTATCTCGTTTCATTAATCTCCTACAATAAGTTGTTTTACCCAAACATTTAACAACTAGTAATCTCTAATTACAACTATTTATACTTTTTTATTAGTTACATCATCAATAGTTTTACTAATTATAAGAAATTTTATTGCATAATATCAAACAATCAAATTAGTAGCAATATTTGAGCAGATTATGGCGAAAAGAATTTTTAGAATTGTATGAAATAATGAACTTGTAACTACAATTTCGTGCCGGGTATAAATTTTTCTCCAGAACTCTTAAATTATTCATTCGGTCGTAAATAAATGCAATGAGATGAATAATTCATGTGGAAGTCTGGTGAACCTGCACGTCTGGCGGAGTCCCGCTGTACACGCTTAAAAATAATCAAAGACGAAAATAAAAGGAAATAATATACAGGTCGATTTGCATAATTGCACGTAACGGTAGATCTGGGCCAATTCAGAAGGTTATTAATCCCGCACAAATTTTAATGAAAAAACTGGTACGTTAAATCGGCAGTTTTATCTCCACGCAGCCCGGCGAGATGATTGAAAAGGTCATTATAGGTTCGGACCAGGTGAAACTTATTCAAGTATGCGATGCTATGAGATACGATCGAAAAATGTTGCTGATACCTCTGTTAAATTATAATACTTCATATTATCCACATTCAATGTAATACATTTAATTTTATTTGAAGAAAAATATGAGTATTATTATAATTTTTGCTATATAAAGACTTCTCATTTCTTTGTGTAAAAATGTTTAATGCAAATATTCAGTACAGATAATCTCACTCTCACTTCACTCACTTCACTCAATCTCACTTTAACATAGGCATATTAAAAATTCTTCTTTAAGATTCTTCTTTTATTTTCGCAAAATAATTAGAGTAGCTTTTATTCGTACTCTCGATAAATTTTTATTCCCAATAAAACTGCTTGAATACCTAATAGAATTAATTTTCTTTGTGAATCCCAAATGCTCATTCACTCTAAAAATATCTCGGTAAAAGATGAGAGTACCTTGTCAAGTATATTATTGCATACAATTTGAACTTATGTAGAAATAATACGTAGATAGATTTTATAGTACCCAAAACCCAAAAAATACCCGGTATTATAGTTTCGTCATAAATAACAATATGTGATATAATATACATTTCATGTTCACAGTGGTGGCTTAAGGGTGGTGGGCGGCGGGGGCGGTCCGCCCCGGGTACCATGGTAGCTAGGGGTGAAACAATATATTTGAAGCCGGAAGGCAGGAACACATTATCAAGACTTTTTTACAAATACTACGATATTTATGTGCTACGATATTTCTTGGCGGCATGATTAAAATATTACATTATGCAAAACTAGGATTATTAAATGGTTTGCAAATATTAATACTATATTTTATTTACAACAATACATTGTTCCGTAAGATTAGAAAATATCACAAACAAAAAAAAATATTTTCAATCGAGTAGCAAATGCATTTTCTTTCTACGATATTATAATTTATTAAATAATTGGATTAGATAGAACATTTTAGATTTTTTTTGTGTGTTAATCTGGAAGATACTGAAACTATAATTATTATTATGCTTGGTGGTGTGCTCATTTCGTTTACGAAATCCATTTTCAATAATTCTATAAGTTGAATTTAATGAAAAGATTACATCAAAACTAATCAAAATGAACCGAGATAGTGTATTCTGACTGATTAATTATTAGGTAATGATAATTATTTGTTTATCGTATCCACAGAGCTCACTGTCATATTTATGTCCTAATTGTTGAATTTTAGTATACAGTGTGGAAATTAAGTAGCGGATAAATTCGGCAACTTCGTTAATGTGTATGAGAGAGAAAATATCTAAATAGGAGATATCGATATAAATTACTGCGCATATGAAAATATTTTTTTCAGATTTAATTTTTTTTTAAGTTGTGACGTTAATCATGTTTTTTTAAATTGACAAACTAGGTTTTTTATATTTTATTTCGGTAGAGTTTTTTAATCTGCTTTTAACGATTTACTTTTATAACTTTAAAACCGTTTTTCTTTAATTTTTTTTATTGAACATATTTAAAATATTGTATGGTTAAAAACAGATTAAAAAACTCTACCGAAATAAAAAATAAAAAATATAGGTTGTCATTAAAAAAAACATTGATGACGTCACAACTTAAATTTTTCTTTTAATTTGAAAAAAAGAAATTTCAGATGCGCAGTAATTTATATCGCCATCTCCCTTTTAGATTTTGTCTCTCATACACATTGACGGAATTACCGAATTTATCCGCTACTTAATTTCCACACTGTATGTAATATTTAAGCTATGTTCAGTGTACACATTACAAAAGACAAGATGATTTATTGAAATTGAATTAATAGATAAGAAGTTCAATCCCATTCTGATAATGTAACGTTTTAATTAAGAAAATTGTAGTTTTATTGAAATAAATATTGTTGTAATAGTTTGTCTGTTCCGTTACATAAGGAATCAACTATGAAGCAAAACAGTCCCAGTGGATTCGAGCAAAGGAAAATTTATTCAGCAAAAGAGGATATGGCTATATCTCTCTGGGGATCTATTTACAAATATATGACTGTTACTTCATCAACATCAACTGAAGCAGATATAGAAGAACTAGAAATTGCTGACAAAATTGAGCTTGAATCGAAATGTACCGATAATCAACAGAAAGTACGAGCTGGGACTGTCAAAGAACAGCAAGTGCATCGGGATGAACTAGTCGATCTTCTTTCAAGTGCCGTGTCCGGTCTCCCTGACGTTGGCGATCACTTTGGCGAATGCGTGCCGGTCTTCCGCCAGCCTAAATAGTTGTTCCGCGATTTGGATCCCAGTCCATTCACGGATGTTCCTTAGCCAGGACATTTGTTTTCTGCCGATACCACGTCGGCCCTCAATTTTCCCCTTCAATATGAGATGGAGTAGGTTATACTTCTGCTCCCTCAAGACATGTCCAAGGTAGCTGGTTTTTCTGCATTTGATGTTAGAGAGTAGCTCACGATGCACATTTGCTCTTCGTAGCACTTCATTGTTTGTCACTTTGTGTACCCATGAAATTCGGAGCATCCTTCTATGCAGCCACATCTCAAATGCTTCTAAGCGGTTCATAGTGCCTATGACTAGTCGATGAAGAAGACATAATTAAGGAGGCTGGTGCTAACGCTTCTAAGGAACATTAACAGACAGAGGAATATGAAAAACTATATGGTGAAGATATAGAAGGCGACATCTCAAAGGCAAAAAAATATTTAGAAATTTATTTTGATATAGGCAATTGGCCAGATTCTGTGCTCGATGATATTATCTGGTCAAATCTGGTAAAGAAAGGTAGTGAACCATTTCAAAATAAAAATGGACCATTTAGTTCATTTGCTGTTGTAAGACCAGGGGAAAAAAACAAATGGGGAGAATCGAAACCTAACCGCATCATGGTTCTAAACTCTATTGCCAAATGGTGAACAAGTTTTGAGAAAATTGATGATTTACTCTAAGTATAAAAACAGATGGTTTTGTTTCTGCTGTTAATTGTTTGGATAAGAAAAACAAACCAAGTTTGTCAAGGGATTCAATACGTGGTGGAAGTAAAATCCAAAATTATCTCTACATGAAGATTCTGCGCATCACCTTTCATGCTTAGAAAAATGGAAAACCATGCGGGTAGTGTTAAAGCACCAAGACACAATTAATTGCACATTTCAAACAGCAATTGACGCAGCCTAAATGAAATGGAGGGAATTTTAAAACGGCTCTTGGACATGATTTTATTTCTGGCTCTTCAAAATCTTCCATTTCGTGGTTACAGAGAAGATCTGTTAGTAACGAATAAAGGATTATTTTTTTAATTGGTTTAGTTATTATCCAAATATGACCCAATTTTAAAAGGACATTTATTGCGGCTCAAAAACTCCATTAAGAAAATGATTTCTCATTTATCTAATGATATTCAGAATGAGTTTATTAGCCTTCTGGGAAATGAGGTGAAGAAAAAAATATCGTTGATATCCAAAAAGCAAAATATTTTGGAATTCTGTTCGATAGCACTCCAGACATATCGCATATTGATCAAATGAGTGAAGTGATGATATATGTTCATATTGAAGAAGGCAATGTTGAAGTTAAAGAATAATTTCTTGGGTTCTTTAAAATATCGGGCAAGACTGCTACTGAGCATACGGAAACTATTTTATGGCAACTTAAAGAAGATCAACTTGACATTACTTTATGCCGCGCTCAAGGGTATGATAACGCTGCAACAATGGCCGGAATTCATGGCGGAGTTCAGAAGAAAATCAAGGATATTAATCCCAAAGCTATATTTGTGCCTTGTTCGAATAATTCATTAAATCTATGTGGAGTTCACTCATTTGGTAGTACGTATGACTTTATTCATTCTCTTCATGATCCACTCATCGATGGGAAATGCTTATGGAAAATGTGGGGGTGTCTGTGAAGAGACTTGCAGAAACAAGATCGAGTGCACATTTTCAAGCTGTAGAGCGAGTGAAGAAAAGAAAAGATTTGTACGCTGGATCTCTTATGCGATCCCAATAAAAAATATATATATACAAGGGGAGCAGGCTCAACACTCATACCTGCTATATGCAATTTTACATTTTTGTGTTATATGCCATTCTGGTGTGAAATTCTACATAAAGTAAATTTAACGTAAATTTATTTACAGACTTCTGGTATTACCTTAGAGAAGTCCATTGTGAAAATTCAAGTTCTCAAAAATTTTCTTCTATCAGAACGGGAAAACATAGTGAAGAGGGCAATTGTTTATGATACTAATATGTGCATAACAATGCACAACAATGATCTCCAAATTTCTATTGAAAAACGAGGGAGAATAAAACGGAAAACAAGAATGCCTGGCGGGACGGCGCAAGATAGCGGTCTCACAGTGGAAGAAGAAAATAAAAGGGCCATGATCGAATGTCTTGATCGATTTTACAATCGATGAAGACGATGTTCGAATGAATTCGAACATCGAACCGAGGCAATGAATGACGTCAATTTTTGCAGTTATCCAACCCGACAATATATTATATGCATCCGAAGGAAACCTCTTCTTACTTGTTCAGAATTTGACAAAAACATGAGTTTTCGAATGATGTAATTGTAAACGATTGCGGCGACACCTTTACGTTGAAAATATCACATGGAAGAGGCCAAGAAGTGGACGGACAACTTTAGAAGTAGGACTTTTGTGATTCTTTGCCAAATATCTCTCTGGGTATGCGATTTCTTTTAACAATTTGTGTAGTTGGATTTTGCGAAAGAAGTTTTTCGAAGCTAAATTTAATAAAAAAATATTAAAGATCAACAATGGGCCAAAGTAGTTTGACAAATTTAGCAATACTTTCCATTGAAAAGGAGTATTCAAAAATTATGGATTTTCATAATGTAATTGAAATATTTTTACGGTAGAAACCCAAGAAAAACAGAGAAGAAAACTTAATATAATAATAACAGGCCTGCATACAAAGGAAAACCAAACAAAAACTGACGTAAAATAATTTATGAGCGCTAAAATAGGAGTAGACGCTACGATAACGGAAGCATTTGTACTACGACGCAAACCAGAAAGAAAAATAATACACGCAGCAATAAAAAACTGGGAGCAAAAACAGAAGATAATGGGAAATAAAAAGAATGTAAAGGGTGAAAATATCTTTATCGAAAATGATCTAACACCAACAGAAAGGGAAACCCAGAAGAAATTAAGGAACATGGCAAGAGATGAAAGAGGAAAAGGAAATAGAGCAACAGTGGGCTATACGAAGATTATAGTAAATGGCAAAGCCTATGAGTGGGACGATATAAGGGAAAAACGCTAACAACGGACACGGGCCAGGATAATAAGAAGACGATACTGCAAAAGACACAGAAACGAGAATTAGGAGAATTAAGGGGATGAAAAATAAAAAAGAAAAGAAGCCCTCTCTGGCTAATAACCAGAGTGGTAACGCGCAGATTGGACGTAAGTGCCAATCTCACAAAACAAACACAGTAACAATGACAAGTAATACGTAAATAAACTAAAACCTATGCAAACAACGTATTTTGGAACATTAAATATCAACTCCATGCTGAAATCAGGGAAAGCAAAACAATGAACTGAAACACTAACAGAGCAGGTAATGATTTTAGCAGTGCAAGAAACCAGATATATAGACGAAGAAGCCTTTGACACGGATGGGTACAGAATACTAAAGGGGACAGTAGGGCAAATGGTAGCAAAAAACATACCTTCTCTAGGAACAGGCTTCATGGTAAACCATAGAATATTAAACTCCGTAACAGATTTCGAATCAAGAACCTCAAGACTGGCAATGTTAAAACTCAAGTGTGCTTATAAAAAATACACGATAATAAACTTCCATGCGCCAACAAATAAAGACAACAAAAAGAATCTAGAAAAAGTAAGAATCGAATGAGACCATCTAGAAGACGAACTGATCAAAATCAAAGAGGGCGAGACAACCATTCTGTTAGGGGATTTCAATGCTCAATTAGGTAAAGAGAGGTAAACACCCACTGTACAAAAATACCAACCAAAACGGGAAGAGACTAATAGAAATATGCAAAAACTTAGGACTTCAAATCATGAGCACGTATTTCAAAGGACAACCGAAGAAGAAAATGACATGGTAATCTCCGGGGAATAAAATGGGAGAGTTCCGAATAGATCATGTCGCAATTACAAAGTCGCAGACAAGAGAAATACAAAATGTCAAAGTCATAACGTCGGCAAACATAGACTCGGGCCACTATCTAACCAGAATAAAAATCAAACTAGTTCCTAACAAGCACAAAACAGAAAGAAATCATAACAGAACATTCAGAGTAAACAACGAACTTCTAGAAACCAACAAGGAAAAATATCAAGAAATGACGAATGTAGAAACAACAAATTAAGAAAACATAAAGAGCACAATTGTAGAAATAGCAAAGGAGGTAGCACACCGTAAAACGACCAAAAGACACCAGTGGTGGAGCTTAGACTGTGAAAGAGAAATTGAACAAAGGGCCAAACACTGGAGGACATGGCAAAAGACGAAACTAGATATAGACTATGAAAACTTCCGGGAAACCAGGAAAAACACGAGTAAAATAATTAGTAGAACCAAAAGAAATGATGACAAAGACACAACAAGGAAGAAAACATTACGAAAAATAAAACTAGAGACTACTACAGCACATTTAACGACGCAATCCTAAAATACCAGACACCGAACATATGTTTTCGGAAACTGGACGGCAAAATAGCAGTTATTAACATAGAAAATTGCGAGCTACTAGCAAAACACTTCGAGGAAATACTCAACTGCGAAACAGCTGAAGGCTTCCCGCCAAGCTAGATAACAACCAAAACAGGTGTTGACTCTCTGGTGGAAGCCACCAGATATAAATGAAATCAAACAAACAATTGCAAACCTCAAAAACAACAAAGCCCCAGGGGAAGACTCCATCACAGCGGAGATGCTAAAATCATGCAGCCCGCAGATGGTGGCAAACATCTGTAACATGATTAAGAAGATTTGGGAGGATGAAGAGATACCAGGAGAGTAGAAGGAAGCCATAATTCAACCGATATACATAAAGAAGGAGACAAAAAAGACGTTAATACCTACCGAGGAATCTCACTAATACAGGTGGTGTATAAGATATTATCCAAAACAATATTTAAAAGACCTGAAGTACAACTAGATGGCCAAATCGGGGAATATCAAGGGCGTTTTAGAAAAGGAAGATCATGCATTGAACAAGTAATGCCTCTCAAAATGATACAAAAACACTACACATCAAGCGGAGAAAAATTGGTAACAATGTTCGTAGACTTCCAAAAATCCTGTTGATTGGACAACAAAACATATAAACTAAGAGAAGCATCCCTTACCGACACATACGTCAAAGTAAAATTTAAGGGACTGTTATCGAGACTAATCAAAATTAAAACGGTAGTCAGGCAAGGAGGCGGAATCTCGCCACTGTTGTTCAACGGTGCGCTAGAAAAAGTAATAAGAGAATGGAGAAGGAAGATAGGGGAGAAAAATTTTCGAGATATAAAGCTGACCAAAGATAAATACATTGGAAAACCTATTGCAGTGGACTGCCCAGCCTTTGCGCACGATATAGTCATTTTCGCAAACTCGGAGGAGGAAGCCAAGGCGAAAATTGAAATTCTCATGGAAATCGCGAAGAAAATTGGTCTGCAGATATCTTTTGTAAAGACAAAATATTTCACTACAGAAAAAAAGTCGACTCAGAAAAAAAAATAAAACAAAGCACGGAGAAATTGTAAGGGTCCAGAAATTTAAGTATTTAGGAGAAATAATAACACTTAATGGAAACGACAAAGAAGCATACGGAAATTGGGTCTCAAAGTTGAACAAAGCATACTTTTTATGCAGGGGTATCTATAGCAAGAAATCCATCTCGATAAACGCGAAGATATGACATCTAAATTCAGTGCTTAAACCAGAAGTGCTATATTCCGCAGAATGCTTAACGCTAGATCAGGTAGGCTGGATAGAAAAGATAGAAAACCGAGAAAGAAAAATCTTAAGGAATATTCTAGGACCAGCAAAAGTGGGTAAGTCGTGGAGACTCAGAAGCAACGCGGATCTGTATAGAAGTAAACAAACAGAACGCTTGTCAACGACCATGAGAAAACGCAGAGCATCCTTTTATACACACATAATCCGATTAGGTAACATTAGGTAAAGATGGGGATAAAAGAGAAGGACGAGAGAAACGCGATAAGGGAGAAAATAAAAACCTACAGTGACTTCCCGGCAAGAGAGGTGAGGACGAGCAGCGCGAAATAGGACCCAGAAAGAAAGAAAAGACAAAACGAAAAAATGAAAAAGTACTGGAAGAAAAGGAAGAAAGAAACTACAAAGAAGAAATAATATATATATAAAAAAATATTATAAATACACTGTTGTTGTTGTTAAACATGGCCCAAAGTGGCCCATTTCGAATAAAAAAAAAAAAAAGAAATATTTAGTAATTTTAAACAACTTTGCTAAATAAAACTGCCACTTTCACTAAGCATCTGATGATCAATGCTGATCATCAGTCATCTGGATATTAATTCATTACTTTCAGATCATAATTGCAAAACTCTTAAATTATAATTATAAAAAATTATACATGAAAATTGGAATATTTATTTTGATTTTTTTTTTCTTTATGAAATTATTCAGTATTTTACGTACTACTCCAAAAAAATGCCCAATTTGTTTATTATTCGAATTTTGTAACTTAATCTCAAAAGTTTATAATCAATAAAACTGTCAAATTATATTTTGTTTTTTAAATTATCATCAACAATAGACCTCGTTTAGGTTGCAGAAGTTTTGACTGTTATTTTTCTCTTGATAAAACCTAAACAAACGTGTGCCCACATATAAATACCTGAAGAATGTCGGATCAAACCGCCGGCTTACACAACAGACCGGCACAGAAGAAGTAAAAAAAGCACGAGGACGTAAAGGCAGGGACCCCGCATCGGCGGTCAGTCTTGCCCCCGGCCCGGTTCGAGGAGCAAGTCTCCCAGGAGTTGGTTGGTTCGTTATAAACTTGTAACGAAGTTCAAGGTGTGCGTCGATATGAGATCTAAATACTAGGCAAAGGCCATTGGGTGCGCGTTTCGTTAATCCTTCACTTTTTTCCCAATCAACTCAGGCCGGCTAGTGCAAGTAAAAAAGCATGTGGTTTTGTACGTCCGAAGTGTGGAATTAAATGGTTCTAACCGGGTCTCGGCCGTTCGCCCTTGAACGCCCCCATATCTAGACAGACGAGAAGGTAGGATTTATAGATTGGTGAGATGTTACTCAGGTGTAATTTTATATATGTAACCCAGGTATATATCAGAATCTTTGGTTTCTCTTGAAGCCAAAACATAACAGTTACTACGCGATTCCACTTTAAACGAAACTGTAATCGTTTATCGGTAACTCTTCATACCAAATTATGTAATTTCTCGTAAAATCAAAGTACAGTCGTACATTGCTTGCGCGATTTTTTTTCATACTACTAAGTCCAGTGTCACTTATGTGATTGTTCTTCAAACTAAAAAACAATCCCATATCGCTTACTCGATTTATTTTCAAGTCTAATATTTAAGCAGATTTTGCTTAACGGAATACCTCTTCAAAGCGAATTAAAATCCGTTATAATTTATTAGACTCTTCTTCATCCCTAATTACACTTCTGTGTCACTTACGCGATTGCTTTTCAACCAAATTACAATCCTGTCACTTGCTTTCCTCAAGAATAATAACATTCAATTAAAAAATAAAACACAATTTCAGGTTGAAAATTAAATAAGATTTCTGAATTGATTTAAAAAATCGGTGTATCTTGCAGTCATTATCAACACCAAAATGGAATGAGTTTATCCAGTTTAAAGCATCAATTTCAAATTAATCTTGAAACACCAGCCTTGTGTTTATTTTTTAACTTTAAATTTTATTAAATGTGTTCTGCCTGTGCTAACCGATACACAGACGTTTCAGGTATATGCCCTGCCTAACTTTTTGTACGAAACGTAATTCACTACAATTGTGTGTGTATTAATAACCAATTACGCCTCCAGTCGAGAATTGGTACGGATTACTATTATTATTATACAATTTTAGCTTATTTGGAACGGTTTTTACATTTTGACTTATTTGCAGTTCTTATTTTTTTTTACAATAATCTCAATCAATTGAGGCGTTTATTTTAAAAAGTGCACATGTCCAAAAATCAGTTCTGTGGGAAATTTAAAAAAAGTTATACTGAAAGTACTGGGAAAATAAATCAGGCTATTTTGTTGTATTTATTTCAACTTATTTAAAAATAAAAATGATTTTAAATAAGAACTGTGAAACAAGAGAAAAACGGAAAAAAGTGGGACTTGTGTTGTTTTTAGGTGGAATTTTTTTATTGCGAACATATGAAAATAAAAAATTAAGTTTAAATACAAAATAAACTTTACTGTTTCAAAAATTTTAAATGAAAATTAAAACTCTTCATAACCACGACTGTTGTCATCTTCGTCCAGTTCGGGTTCCTCATCAACAACACTTAAAAATTCCTCAGCAAAACACGGTTCATAAAATGATATATTTTGGGATTCCTCTAAGAAATCAATTCAGTTCTTAAGATTCTTTAGTTTTGCTAATGATATTTCTTGCTTTATATTTAGATATTGACACTTAAGAAGGAAACCCGATGGACCTCTGTCGTTTTTAAAGAATTGCTATATTTTAATTGGGCTGTTACACGCGACTTGTATTGTTTTTTGAGAAAACGGGTTTATTAGTGCATAGACATTGGTCTTAAGAGCCGTTTACTGTTTATACCTCGATTTGTGCATTTTTTGACTTGTGTTGCTTTAAAAATAAAAGCCTCAATTGCAAATGCTGCCACTTTTTTTTTGGTACTAATTATTATTTACTACTAAATTTGTTCATAAGTGAGATCTAGATATGTATTATATTGAGAAAATATGGATGGAATGCAGGGTGGTCACTTTTACGACGCCCACCATTAGGATCTATTAAACGGAAATATATACAGAGTTGGTCAAATGGGATACGTAAAATTTCCTTCAAAAGTTAAAAAGTTATAAAAGGAAAAGGAAAGTGCACTTTTTTAGTTTTTCAGCGATATTTCAGGAAATGTGCAGGATATTCCGGATTTCGTTTCAGTATATTGAAAGGCCCAAAAATGAAAAGCTTTTATCCCATTTGACCAACTCTGTATATATTTCGGTTTAATAGATCGTAATGGTGGGCGTCGTAAAAGTGACCATCCTGTATACATACAGTGTATTAAAAAACAAATGTATGATATTTCTTGGCCATACCGTACTTACGACCAAAATAAGCCTAAACGTCTTAATGAACAGATGTACTAAAGTTAACCATTTGAGAGAAAGGCTTGGTTACAATATTAGTCTGGGTTATTCTGATTATTAAATCTAACAGTATTATTCATAAAAATTTAAGCCGCGGGTTAACTGTGGTTTAACCTTAGTAACCTTGGCAACCGTTTATAAAACGTCTCTAAACCATCGCTAAACCACGGCTTAGATTTTTATGAATAACACTGTAAAATTTTATCAGATAGATAGATATTTATTTAACGAAAAACTGTAATACAGCATATGAAAAAAGGCGCACAATGAAATAACTACAATTACAATACAATTAACATAATATTTGAGACACACAAATTGTATAAAATTAAAAGAACAACCGCTCAACAAAAACTAGAACAATCAAATATATAAAATTATTGAACACTAAAGAAAAATATTCACTAATGCCATAAAAGGCCAAAAGGCCATGTCACTACAACGTTTATTGGTAAGAGCAAAATAATAGTAGGCTTATCAGTTTTTGTTCTGACAACTTAACTAATTATTCTTAACATTTTCTGACTTAAGATTTCATTAATATGGTTATTTACACGAAGAATTTCGTCTCAATTGCTATTACTAGGCGTCTTATTTGGAAAACTCTTCATCAACAATTGTTGTACCCTTCATGTAGGGGGTACTCCATATTCTGCTAGTGCAATCCCTCCAACAACCTGATTATGCTGCTAGATTGCTGTTCAGTCAATGATTTTTGCGTAAAATGCAGAGCGCCCACATTTTCCGCGAATATTCTCTTTACTTATGAAGCTAGTTTCAATCCAACATTTACCTTAGCTACTACTAAAACTTTTCACAATTATTTTAAGTGTTTTGTTACTAAAAACTGACAATGTAAAAAAGACTCTCTTATCAAAACAATCACTCATAAAGTAATGTAATGTAATATAATTTAATATGTAATGTAATGCATAAATATAATGTTAAACAAGACGGAAAGACGCCATGGGGTCGAAAGCACAATAAAGATTGTTTATATAATATATATATATATATATATATATATATATATATATATATATATATATATACATATGTATATATAGTATTTCTCCTGAGGAGAACAGAATCAGCCAAGTTTGGATGAATATTTTCATATTTTTATCTTATCGGGAACCCCATAAACTTTTAATTGCCCATAAGCAGGGGACACCCTGTATATGAGAAAAACCCAGTTTTATGGGATCACAATAGTGAAGAGTTTAGAAATCCTGAACAGAAAGACAATATACTCGTATTGCAAGTTTTACGCGGCAACTTATTTTTAATTTTTGTCTGTTCTTTTTTCTTATAATTTATACGACAATTACAGCAGCAACGTTTTTTTTTTGACATCCATTGAGAAAACACAACAATAAAGGAATTCCTGCCAAATACGATGCAGTTTTTTACGATTTGAACTATAACGATGATTATTTTTGAATTACATTGATGTGTAAGATTTTAATGGGTTAGTCATTTTTCCACATAAGCATTACTTTCAAACGGCTGAGCATAGGAAATTTTATTTTTCTTTTAAAAAGAAACTGTAGTGAGAAAATTGGGCAATCGTCCTTAAACGTTTAATAAGCAATTTTCAACATTTCAATTTTCTTCTGATGTAAACACTAACAGTGTTATTAATAAAAATTTAACCCACGGTTTAACGATGGTTTAATCTTAGTAACCATGGTAACCCTTTGTAAAACACCGCTAAACCACTGCTAAACTGCGGATTAAATTTTTATAAATAACAATGTAACTTTTAAAGCACTTTTAACAGTGCCTAAAGTTATACTTTTTAGCACAAGTGCGTAAAAAATCACCTGTGCGTAAAAACATCAACTGTACGTAACATAAGTTTACACACAATTCCGTCACTCACCAATTCAAAATATATAGTAGTTTGCTTCAAATTTTACTTACAAGTCAACATTCAATAATACGAAAGAAGTTCAAAACTTTAAACATTCAAGTTAATGATACAATTGGTACAATGTGTGATTTTTCAATTGTTTAGTAATAGCTGTGGCAGAAAACACTTTGTATGATACACTTTCGTTAAGAATCATTTTTGCACTCGCGTTTTTTTGTTGAACTCTGATGTGCCTCGTTCAGCAAAATTCACGCTCGTTCAAAAATACACTACTTTACGAACTTGTATCATAAATAACTATTCTCTGCTCAACCGCCTCCTTTTTGTAATACAAATTGCATGTATTGTAATATAAGTATTGTATTTATTGTATTAAGCTCTTTCATAGAGAACATTCGTCAACATTTAAAAAGAACCCGTTCATCGCTATTTTGCCATAATTTTAGTGCACCACATATTAAATGACATAAAACCATAATTTTTTTTTTCTTTTTCAAAAAGGTGTAATGGTTCACTGTTACGCCTATTTACGTCCCGGTAGTTTATTTTCAAAAAAATGGTTTTAAGGTTGCAAATATTTATTATATCTTTAATCAATAAATCTTTTAAAAAAATATATTTTTCCAAATCTGTTTTTCAACCCGCACTTTCTACTGCTATACTATAAGCGAAACAAAAAAACGTTTTGCTATTGAATGGTTGCATGTGTTTATGTGTATGTAATGGTAGTATGTAAGTATAACATACGCTACATCACAACCAAAATAGATTTATCTATAGATAATATATTTCAATAATATAATCAACTTACAAAGCAAACAAAATGCAGCAACTACTAAACTGATTTTCAATATCTTTACTAAGTAACAAAAAACTGAAGAAATAGCTTTTATAAAAAAACCTGCATCGCCTTCTATTACCGAAGCAAAGCGACATTCCAAAAATTATCAAAGGACAAAAGATTCTTAATATAAGCCCAAAAATTTGAATTTTTGCCCCATATTTAATAATGTATTTTCAGCCTTACAATTGTCATTACATAATAAATAGTTTACATATAAAAAAAACAACCGTTTACAAAACGGCAAATTAACAAGACATAAAACAAGATTCCATTACATATGTAATTAAATTTTTAATGTATATTTTAAAATGTTTTAGAACGTAATTTACATTCTAAATATTTTTAAAATGTCTAGAGAACTATCCGCGAGTATTTTCTTCACCAACATTACGACTATATCCAATGGACACTGATCCAAGCACTGAATAAGATTAGTCTACATATACAGGTGCACAATTTTCAAAATGGGTTGTAGGTCTATATGTATATTTCGGTTGAAAGAATGAGTAACATAATTTCACAACACATTCTTCGTATATATGGTGTTTCTTAAACATATGGCAAACTTATAAGGCATTGATCCTTAGGTTATTTTTTTAAATCGCTTAATTTTGAAGATATAGGGCAATAAAGAATGTATTCCTTTAAAATTTAAAGAAATAGAATATTTGTTTATTTAGTCATAGTAAAAATACAAAATAAATTCTACAAAGATAAGTCGTCTTTTTCATAATGAGGGAATAAGTAAACAATATTACAATTTTCTTTCCTTTGTCATATTTTTTAGATTATTAGTAGAGATTTGTCAAATATTCTTCTGAACACCTAAAGATAATCTTAGATTGATCACTTTTCAAGAAACATAATATCGTTAAGTTTTTGATTCTTTTACAAAAAAATATAAAATACTCCTAATAAATTAATTCCTGGCAAACAACTTTATTCTTCTTTATATTACTTGAATATAATTTAAGTTACTTATCGGATTGATACAGTCTATTTTTTTTATTTAATAAATTTTGCTATAAAATCGTAACGCTATTTGCTGATTACTCTTTTGATACATATAAGAATACAAATATGCTTCTTATGAATATGCCATAACCGATAGTCAGCTATGACTTGTATTTAAATTAAGAAATCATGGGTAAAAATGTCAAGATTCATGAATGATATTTACGAATTAATAAAATATTTATATTCTACTGAAAAAAATAACTTAATGTCAAAACATCATTACAATATAAATGAAATTAAACAAGTTAGAACTTATGCTACACTTATTACGAAATATACTTTTTTTTTTAATTTTCGCCAAGTAGGCTTGGGCCTCAATATGTGTTGAGCAGGATAACTGAGACACCTTGTATATATAGATACAGGGTGTCTCCTAAAAAACGCCGCTGGCCATAACTCCTTTATTTATTGGCCGAATTCAAAAAAACAAAACGATTACATGGCTTCACATGTTCTACAAAGGGGCCCTAATTTTTTTTTTTTTTTTGCAAAATCAACTTTCATTTCAGCGATAGTCTACTTTTTTTTTCTGGTAGGGATTATTTTTCTAAATCCAAAAATGTATAATAAGTTGGCTTCGATGAAATATTAGTTACAGAAATAAAATTAAATCGTTTTTCAAGTGTGGCGTGACAAACACAATGTAGAAAACAATATCTAATATTTTATTAGAATAATTCAAAATATGCATCAGAAAATACAAACGTATCTACAAAAGTTGCTTAAACTGACGACCACCTTGTTGAATACACAACTGACATCTTCTCGTTATAGCAAAAGTTGCATTTAATGTACAATTAGGAAGTATTTGTCGTGTTTTCCACTTTGTGTTTGCTTTGTTTTTCACGCCACACTTGAAAAACTATTTAAACATTTGTTTGTGTCTGTAACGAATATTCCATCAAAGCCAACTTGTTATACATCTTTGGATTCAGAAAAATAATCTCTACCAGAAAAAAAAAAGAAAATATATGTAACCATTTGAAAGTTGACTATCGCTGAAATAAAAGTTGATTTTGCAAAAAACAAAATTAGGGCCCCTTTGTAGAACATGTGGAGTCATTTAATCTTGATTTTGTATTTTTGAAATTCTTTGTTATTTTAAAAGGAACACCCTGTGTATTATTACATTCTCGATTCTTTGTTCAATTGCCTACATCTCCATATGAACTTATGTCGCCTTAACTTCTATAGGTTTTGAGTTATAAATTTATTTGTCAAATTTCGACCTCAAATAGACGTTTTGAAAATTGCGTATAACATCTAGTAGGAACAAGATAGAAATATGAGCTGAGTCTTGATTTGTAACAAGCAGATTCCTCTACAATTAAAAAAAAAATACTTCTGTCTATTTTGACAATAGGTATATAAAAAATGTCAATATTTCGTTAACAATTCTGTCGCACTGGCCATGTATGACGTATTAATTCATAATTTCTTGATTTGTATACATATTCATTTTATTCTCGATTCTTTCGCGTTCAAAAATATTAACACGTTGAAAATAAGTTTTGCCAGATTTGAAACAATGAATATTGACCTAGCCTACTATGGCGCACTTGCGAATAGTATAGGAGGTATTCTATTGTGCAGAAATTCTAGGAGGAAATAAATTTAGAAATAACTCAAAACCCATTTGCTCTGGGTATAGGGTGGCATGATACTTATTTGTAACAAATTGTCTTGTCAATTGCCCTATGATATAAAATATTGGTCGTTCGATTTGAAAAAATTAAAATATGATGTTTCTAAGTGGGCACTGAAATATTGAAATTTTTGAAATACCTATTGTCAAAATTGACAGATGCCATTTTTTTAATTGTAGAGGGATCTATTAGTTACAATTCAAGATGCAGCTCGTGTTTCTATCTTGTTCCTACTAGATGTTATACGCATACTTTCAAACGTCTTTTTGAGGTCAAAATTTGACAAAGAAATTTTTAACTCGAAATCTATACCAGTTAAGTGGACATAAGTTCAAATGGGGATGTAGGCAATTGAACAGGGAGTCGAAAAATGTAATAATATACAGGATATTCTATTTAAAATAACACAGTTGGTAGCCATTTCCGATATAACCGGAAACGATAGAAAGTCGAAAATATTTTGCTTGAGGAGATCGAGTTCCTGATCGAGCTCGATGGGGGTGGGATAAAAGGGACGAAAAACTGTTTCCAAAAAACTAGCACCAGATAAAGAAAGCAAAATAACGACCACGACGACGAAACAGGAAAACGAAAAAGACAAATTAAAGAGAAGCAAATAAGAACAGATGCAAACAAGGAAACAAAGAGGCACCAAAAAGGACAAAGGGAAAGAACACTGTAAAAGAAAATCCACAAATATTAGTAGGAACATGGAACGTACGGGGACTGCATGAAGAAGGACAACTAAACCAACTCGTCTATGAAATATTAAGGTACAAATTCGATATAGTGGCATTACAAGAAACCAAACAACCTGAACAAGACATAGTAGAAATACAAGACTATTTATTTCTCAACAGCAGAGGAAACAACAGAAGACTGGGTACGGGATTTATGGTAAGCAAACACATAAAGCATCAAATTGTAGAGTTCAAACCAATATCCTAAAGAATGCGTTTGCTAAGGCTGAGGGGAAAGTACCAGAAGATTATGCTACTGAACATGCACGCACCTTCAGAAAAAAACGGAACTGAAATAAAAGAAAATTACTATATCGAACTGGACAGAACATAAAATCCCGAGATATGACTTAAAAATGGTATTAGGAGATGCAAATGCAAAGATTAGGAGAGAAGAGATTTTCAGACCTACTATAGGACAATTCAGTAAACACAGCGAAACAAACGAAAACGGACTTTTTCTAATTGATTGGGCAGTAGAAAAAAACCTGATAATCAAAAGCACATACTTCGAAAGGAAAGAGATCTACAAAGGAACTTGGCAATCACCGGATGGGAGAACTATCAATCAGATTGACCACGTACTTATTGAAAAAGAAGAAGAGGAGAGTATAGAGAACATAAGATCGTACAGAGGAGCAAACGCAGACTCAGATCATTTTCTAGTCGGGATAAGAATGAAACAAATAATACCATGGCATAGAAATCATGCAAGTAAGAAGCAGAGAACATCAAGACCGACGCGTCTGAAAACAAGAGAAGAGCAAACGAAGTACGAGGAGGACGTTAATAGAAACCAAACCGACATGAAGATAAACGGACAAGTAGAAGACATTTGGAAGAAGATAAAAACAACCTTAGTAGAAGCGGGAAAGAGAAACAATAAGGAGGAAGAAACAAAAAGGAAACCGTGGTGGGATAATGAGTGCAAAGAAGAGCTAAAGAAAGAGACACCCTACGAGTCCAAATGATAAACGAGAAAACAACAAAAGCAACAGCCAAATATGAAGGACAAAGAAGGAAGACAAAGAAGCTAATGACAGAGAGAAAAAAGGAAGCACTATGAGAAATTGGTGGAAGAGATTGAAGAAAACCACAAAAACAAACAAATAAGAAATATGTTCCAAGGAATAACAAGACATCAGAGAGGGAACCAACCCAATACAGCGTGTTACAAGGACAAAACTGGCCAAATAATAGCGGGAGACGAAGAGATACGCGATGGATGGAATATTTCGAACAATTATTAAATGAGAAGAACGAAGTAAACGAACAGGACGAGGAATTAATCATAACGGAATCTCAGCAAAACGAAGAACAACCACCAGCAAGAGAAGAGATCAGGAACATCATCAAAAGCCTTAAGAAAAACAAGAGCCCGGGTGGTGACGGCATAACAGGGGAAATGTTTAAGCACGAAGGAGAAACACTAATCACCCAAATGCAGAAACTAATAGATAAGATATGGACAGAAGAACAAATGCCGAAGAAATGGACACAAGAAATTATCTGCCCCATACACAAGAAAGGGGACAAGAGTGACTGTCAAAACTGCCCCGGAATAGCACTCTTAAAGATAGCGTATAAAATCCTGGCAACAAATATAAAAAACAGGGTAACTGAGAAGATGGAAAGTATAGTAGGGAAGTATCAATGAGGCTTTAGAAGAGAGAGGAGCACTACCGATCAGATTTTCATATTTAGGGAATACAAGCAGAAAGCTACGAATACAAGAAAAACACAATAGCGTGTTTCATTTTCTTTAAACAAGCCTACGACAGTGTGAACAGAAGGGAACTATATAAAGCCCTAAAGGAGATGGGAATAAACGAAAAGCTACCAAATATGATAAGACTAACACTGCGACAGATAGACAACAAGGTAAAAATAAACAACACAACATCGGAGAAGTTCCCAGTAATAGAAGGGGTGAGACAAGGCGACCACCTGTCATCAGCACTATTTAGTACAATACTAGAAAAAGCTAAAAGGATGGCAAACATTAACAGAACGGGACTAGTGTATCAAAGAAGACATCAATGCCTAGCATATGCAGATGATTTAGTAATACTAGCTAGAAACAAGCAAGAAATCAAAGAGTTAGTAATACGACTAGAAGAAAGTGCAAAGAAGCTAGGCTTACACATCAATGAGGCAAAAACCAAATACAGGGAATGGCCAGATCACGTGGTAAAATAAGGAGAACATCTAAACATAATTACACAAAGAGGGAAAATCTGTAAAATAGAAGAGGTAGAAAAGTTCACATACTTAGGCACAATATTCCACAACAAGCCATATAGCAAAGAAGAAATACACGCGTGGCTAATGATGGCAAACCGGTGTGTGCAAGCACTAAGAGGAGTACTAAAGAACAATAATGTCACGACCAATACAAAGCTGAGGATTTATAAAATGGTAATACGGCCAATAGTTCTGTATGCAAGCGAGGAGATGTGGACCTTGAATAAGGCAGAACAGAAAATGGTGGAAGTGTGGGAAAGGAAGGTATTACGAAAAATATTCGGTGGAAAGCAAATAAATGGCGTGTGGATAAGAAGAACAAACGCATAGGTAAAAATACTATTTAACGGCCACAGCATAGCCGCAGGAATTAAGGGACAAAGGCTTCAGTGGCTAGGACACCTTGAAAGAATGGAGGAGAGCAGACTACCTAAAGCCATTCTAACCAGGACAATCGGAGGAAGAAGGAGACAAGGAAGACCAAAGGCAAGATGTAGGACAGAAGTGGAAAAAGACATGCAGCTCGCAGGCATCACGGAGTGGAAAGCAAAAGCAAGAGACAAAAATAAATGGCGAGAGGCAATGAACCAAGCCATGGGCCTACTAGGTCTGTAGTGCTATCATATTATTATTATTATTAGATCGAGTTCAACCATGCAATGCTGTTTTTTTTTCAAAATTTTCCGCCATCAGGAACCCCTTAAAATTTTAATGGCCGTTATTCGTGGCCCACCCTGTATATTGTCCATAATTATAATCGATACAAAACCAGCCCTCTTCTACTTTGTGGCCATTTTCATTTATAAATCTTTCGTTTTAATCAATACTAATGGCATATTGGAAACGTATGAAACCTTCAATTGCCCCCAGAATTTGCAACTAAAGCAGATGATCTTTAATTTATGGTTGTTGTTTGATGCAAACACATTCAATTATACGGGGCCCTTGAGTCCCTACCCCTCCCTCCATCACTGCAGCGCTCTATTTTGTGAATTGATTTTTCCTGGCAATTAGAATTTCCGGTTGCAACAATCGTCGACAGAGGCGTCGACCTATCGATTTACACCATTGTTAAAAACAAAAATAATGAAGAGATTTTTTTGAGTGCTTCATTCTAGCTACTTTACAACATTTCCTCGTCAGAATTCTTGACTAATGTTTTATTATAATAACATTTATAGTCAGAAGCTCTTTAGTTTTCTAAATGTATGTTTTGATCTCTAAATAAATCGAAGAGGGTAGCATTTAATCCGCCACAATTAATTGACTCCAAGCAGTCAATCTCCAGCTAATCCTTGGTATTAACGGAATCCGAAGACACTGCACGTCTCCGTCGGTAATCCGCGATAATCCCGGAGTTCGAACGTCAGATTTCCCCCCTCGGTCCGTCCCTGGGCCTGCAGTTTGAATCCCACGGCTCCGCCGGAGAGCGGCATTGTTGGGAGCGGAGTAATTTCATATCGATCGTAGTAATGTGAAAGAACCAGTTCTCTAGTCTAAGCCACTCTCGCGAGCACATGTATGATGTGCATTACACACACCGAAAGGTGCATCCGATAAAACCATCGCGGGGAGCGATGATGATAGTGGGACACGTGGAGAACGACGGTGCAACAAAGGTCAGGCATGGGCGACCAATGCATCGGCCATGAACCCAGAGCCGCTTATTCTCCTTCTTTTTCTCTGCACGGTTTGCCTTAATGCAGCCACAGTTATTATTTTACGTGCTGCAATCGAGCCTATCATTACCTGCTGCGTACAGAATTGGTTGATCGAAACGGCAAAAGCATTAGCTCTAAACATTATAATAAGCAACGACTTTGGTAATTTAATTTATTTCAAAATTTGTGACTTAGTCTAAGAGGAATGATAGAGAGGAAGAAGCGCCACCAGTTAATTGTTAATGGTTTGGCATTATTTCATACCACAACACCGAGCACTTACACACAGTGACTGGGCTTTCCTGAATCTAGCTAAGTAGCTAAATAGCTAGAAAGTATCAAGCTGACATTCTGAAATATCTGCATAAACTAAGCAATAGAATGAAATTTGTACTAATTGAAATGTAAGCTAAAATACAGGTAACAATAGTATTGTATTTGCCAAAATGATAACATTTCTAATACAATAGGAAAAGGCATAAATGACCAACTGGGCAAATTTGTGCTAGTAGGGATTACATTAGTCAAAATATCAAGAATTGCATTGTTTTACGTTTTTATTAGATTTCGCAGCTTTAATTAGGTCCTCACATGTATTTATATACATATAAAATGTTGGATTTGGCCATTTGCGCTGCCGATGTACATCGAAATTGAATTTCTGTTCGATTAAAATTGGGCTTGTCGGGGCGCTTTTAGTGCCGATCAAAATTTTAATGGCACAATAAATGTATTCACGAGCGACTGCATGTAAACTTTATTACGTGAACAACCCGGGGCAGTCGATCGTTCTTTCGAGCACCGATCATCCGATGCTTGTAAAATATCAATTTCAAAGAAGTGCAAGAGGAAATTTTCACCAGCCTAATGCTTTGCCAGTTACCGAATTCATGTATCTATTGCATGAGGCGCACATTCTAACCCCCCGCCCCCCGGCAGGGGTCGCAGTGCGTAAGGGAGGAAGGGAGGGGGTCCTTTAGTCTCAATGGTATAGTCATTGATTATAATAGCCTATATAAGGCTATTATAATCAATGGTATAGTCCATGTCAGATGAGGTGTCACTTTTGCAGTAAATTTGTGCGCAGCCTTCTCTTTTGTGAACTTCCTGCCGGTCAGTCCTCACGCGGGCAAGTAAGAAAACACGCTTTAAACGATAATGTACTTTAAGGCGAGGGGTGGTAAAGCCGCAAATCGATGCCTATTACAATTCAATGGTAAATAAGCGCAATGGAATGGGGATGAAAGTACTCACGAGCCGGCTGGGCCGCATGCGACCTAATTGCGCCTTTACTGCTCATGCCACAAAGCTCATAATAGTTCAAAGACTCTCATGGCCTGGATTTTAAAAGGGTCGGCTAGCATTTTACTGTAAAAGTGACAACACATTTGACATGGACTATAGCTGGATACCCTACAGTAGTATCAAAAATTATCTTAAAATATATCGTTGACTTTCAAGTGAAATACACTAAGTCAATTTTTGGCTGTTTCAAGTTAAGGTTTATTTTGATGGTTAACTAAATTGTAACAAATCTCAGGCTCAGTAGGGGTATAGTAAAGGGTCCTGTAGCCGAACTTCCAAATTCTTAACTCATTAAATGACTGAGTAGGAACGGTAACAGCAGAATATAAAACTGTTCTGAATTGCAGTTGCTCACATTTTATAGTTTTTGACTTAAGTGATTTTACTTGTAAGCCGGCGATATGTTCTAGCTTTTTTAACCCACATTTTTTTCATTATCTCATTAAAATCAGCATGATACTTAGCTAAAACATTTTCGAATTGCTAGATAAGTAAGTCGCTCTTGACTAATTGTACTTCTTTGCCTAGTTTTCAACGAGTTTGCCCGTTCTGCTGAACAATCTTTCAGATGAAGAAACAATGCCTACCTACTTTATAGAATAATTTAATGGTGAGACAGATTCTTACAAACATATCTGTCGTAAATTGCATTGAGAAGTCTAATCGGGCAATGATGCAACTGTAAAATTATGACTTTTTTCAAGAGAGACGAAAAAATATTGTTAATTATTGAGAATTACAGAAGTGAATATGTTACCGAGCAAACCCGATTTCAGGTCAAACTAGTTAGGCCTAGGATGAACTATTTCAACATATCGCATTGCGGACGTATCGGTTTGGCCTAGGCAAAACTTGTTTGTCCTGAAATCTGGATTGGCCAGGCAATGGCCGGGATTGTATTGGGTTGAGTTGGCCGGGATTATATTAACAAATACATTTTATTGGTTATGATTTCATTGTAAATTATTTTCTTTACTTCTTCATAACTCAATAATTAACAATCGTTTTTTGTCTCTCCTAATTTCTTTTTTGAGGTTTCAGAAAACTTCCATGCAAAATCTGAATATTCACACAAACGCATTTATAAGTTTTCGGTATAGAAAGAGCTGCTCCGGAACGGCGATAAGTATTTACAAGGTTTGTTGCTCTTGCGGTAAATTGGCCATCGTCCAAGTTCTGAATATTTAAAATTGGTGAGAATAATCCATATATGAGATCTGCTGCTTAAAATCTAGTATTTAAATCCTTGATAAAAAATGGAATACTGGGAAAACTGCGGAAATTCTGAAATTGTGTTCTGGTTCTATATAAGATTTTCGGTTACTTGAAACCTGAGGTCCCACTGATGCCTCAGCAACTACTTTCGCCTCTTCAATAATACTTTCCCAAGAGTCACGTACATTGGTGCCGACTACAGGGGGGGCAGCGGGGCAGATGCCCCCCTTGAGAAGTTCCAAGGGGGGCACCGCCCCCCTTGGTAATTTTGGCAGGGCACACTTTTTGTGGGTGAATTTTAACGTGAACGGCGCACAGTGGTAGAAAGAGTAGATCTAACAGGACATTTCGAATGTCATCATTCTAAATGTAATGGACCTATTTTGTTCAATCTATACGATTAATACGCTTTTTTTTGTTGTTGTTTATTTAAAAAATATCTATCCAACGATTTAAAATCTGAAGTTGAATGCCTACTTGCGTTAATTTCCAGAAATCTAAACTACCTCCATTAAATTCTTCAGGTAGGCTTATGTTATTTTTTTCCCCGAACCGGTCGTCATTTTTCCAAAAAACGTAATTTTCCGAGAAAGAGGCCTGGTACGGGTGGTCTCAAACACCCTGTACATTAGTACCTGGCAACTTCTGGTAAAAAAATTAACCCGATTGAAAAGACCAATATCGTAGTCAAATAAAAAATAAATAATTGCATGCAGATATATACGGACATGATATACTTCTTACATAAAATATGTGCGCAATTTTGCATGATTCGGCTAGGAAAGCGGGAATTGAGCTTATGAGAACTTATGCTTATGAGAAAGACCTCATACATTTTGTTAATAAATCGTCAAAACGAATCGGAATATTCAAGAGATTAAAATTAAATACAGAATGGGATATCATTTAAAAATGGTTATAAAGATATCAGAAATAATCGAAATTTTGAGTACAGAACTGCAGAAACCGTCCCTGAACATTCAACAAGCAAAATTGAAAATAGTTGCTGTGAAGAGTATTATACAAAAATGAGAGACACTGGTTATGAAGCATTATGGAAATATGCAGAAGTGACAGCGAAATCATTAAAATTAATGGAGACCAAGTTACCAAGACAACGAGTTTCACCTAAGCCATTAAGTGATGGTTCCTGATGGCATTCATTTTTAAATGCGTAAATGATAAGGTCATTGTAAGCCTGGATGATCGCTTCGAAACTGCGTCTATACAACATTTGATATACATAGAACAGTTTATTTTGGAAAAAGTTGATAATGAGATTTGCACATTTTATGGAGAAGATTTTAATGTAGAGCGATTAAAGCTTCACAGGGACATGCTTCTAGATTTCGATTCGACTGAAGCAGTGAATTAAAATTAAATTACTGTGTCTGTACATTTCTAAAAAGTCATCAACATATCATGGAAATGTTGCCGGAAATTCATAAATTTGTTGAGATATTTTTAACTATACCTGCGACAACGTGTACGGCTGAGAGAACATTATTTAGTCTTCGACATTTAAAATCCTATTTAAGATCGACAATGGGACAGGAGAGGTTAAATCACATTTCACTTTTAAATGTTCACCGAGATCTATCGCACTCAATAAATATTGACGATATTGCCAATGAGTTTATTTTGTGGGCAACTGTGATACAAAACACATTTTCTCGCGAATGATAAATTTTATTATATTTAATATGATATTATTTATATTTTATTTCTATTATACTTTTATTATTAGTTTTTAGAATTTATATTTTTTCACTATTATTTTTAAGAATTGCCACTTCATTTGCCAAATAAATCAACTTATTTTTCTAACTGACCAAATAACTGACTTTAGTTTTTGCCCCCCTCGAGATTCTGAAAAGTCGGCGCCTATGGTCACGTAAGTTTCGGGCCATATAAAAAAATAAAGTTGATGATGGTTTCTTCGAAACGAAACGTTGTACTGAAAATTTGTAAACGCTATTTTGTAGAACTAAAAATGTAGCAACCAGAAAGTGCTTTTGGTTTTCTTATACCTTCTCAAATGACTTCAGAAAAAAACGAAATCGCAAGATTTCGGATTTCGTCGAATATTTCCGGAATTACGATGATATTTCTGGTTTTCTCAACAGATTATTACTGACTACTAAACTGCGCAACTTTTTTGTAATTTAATCGCGTTTGTAACTTTTATGGTTTCCGAGATCCCCATGCTGTTGTCTTGAACACCCTGTATATGAAAAAATAGCTTTTCGATTTGTGAAAACAGTTGGAAATAATTGAAAATGATTGATAATTGGATGTGCTAAAAGAGAATGTCGAAGAGAAACATTGATAACTTGGAAAACTATTCTTGAAAGCATTAGTTATTAAATAAATGGCGACCGCCATATTATCAATTTTCTCCCCTACGTATGCTTGTGAGAATTGTTTTCCAAACAGAATTTTATAAAAAAACAGTTTCAATACATTCTTAAATGCTATCGATGTTTGTAAAAGTTATGAGTACATTTCTTTGAATCATGTTTCTTTTTAAATTTATAAAATGTTGCAATGATTACGTCAGTCTGATTACTGGCACGTCAGTCAGTTGATAAATATTATTCAGACATTTTTGCCACGCGTATGTAAAACATTTCGCCGCCACTGCTCTAGATAATAATTAAAATAAAACATTACGTTTAAAAGTCGTTGCAGAATTGCTCTCACTGTATTTGAAGTTGCAAGTGTTCGATTCCGTGTCCTTTTAATGACTAAAAAATGAATTTTCTAGCTAAATGCTGTTTCCTATGTTCATTACTGCATTTTCTAAGAACGCAAAGTATCATTAAAACAATATCTTTACTAAGATTTATTTCTAGAAGAAATGCTTTCTTGGACTAAACTCAAGTTTGTAGAGTTTGTATTGATGTACGCCATGTTAACATTCTCCAGAAAAATGTTCTCTTGTTCATTCATGTTTCATTTCCATGTACTGCAAAGACGCTTGAAAACATGCACCACTAAGATCTATTAGCAAATACTTATAAATCTTTAGGTAATCTTGAAAGCTGGTTGTTGTACTATCTCTTGTCGCAAGTTAATTGGGAATTTTTGGGGCCAAGTACAGGTCATCATATCATCATCATAGTATCAGAGTTTTCGATTAGGTCTGCAATTAGTTCTGCAATTATATCATGTATCACTTGCCTATTAATATCACTTGCGATTTGTTCTTCAGATGCAACAAGTACATTTGTAAAATTTGGGTTCTTCTTCGATTGATTTTTGAGCTCGTAAATCAATTTGACACTGATTTTCTGTTTGGACTTCAATGTTATAATAATTATTATCATCACCATATTTACTACGAGCAGTATGGTATTTTCATTTTCAGATCTAAAAAAGTTAGTTAGGATTGATGTCCTCATAATGCTTTCAATTCTTTCTCAGATTTAAGTTTACTCTTCTGAGAGTCGAAAGTATGAAGTTTAATTAAGATATGGCATTTGATTTAAATTATGACTTGAAATAAAAGATAAAAAATATATTATCTTCGCTATAAAGAAAAAGAAAATTAATGAATACGATTAATGAATTAATGAACTCATATTCTTGAAAGTCATTGTATCATCATCAAGTCATCATCATTTTTATCATTTGTGACTGATGTCATCAAATGCATACAAGGTTGCAGTAACTGAGCAAGTACATGTAAATTAAAAACAAACAAAAAATCAATGGCTGTACTTCTTTGAAAATTAAAAATAAAGAAATTCAGAAAATTGCAATTTAAATAACAACGAATTTGAAAATTGATGCAAAATTGTCTAATTGAACAATGAATAATAACAAGAACAGTAACAATTAACAATTTTTGCGAACGCATTGAAATAATCATTAAATGAAGGAGTAGTACAGGGAGTAGTACAGGGAAATTTAAAATCATTCGTTATATTCGATTCGGAAGCATATTGATATCGTTTTGAGTATGTATCGCAGGAGCCTAAACTTACTACTCCATAAGGCTTATATTTTAATATTCAGAGATTTTTTTATCGTGCAACATAGGGTCAATCATTTCTATAGATATACACTTGTCATAATTACAGCAATGTAGCAAAGCGTATTTTTTTAAATGCAACATACAAGATTAATTTTCTGTGAGGCAAATATTACAGTTTACGAGGTGAACAATCTTAATCTGAGGTTTGCAGCATTATCCATTTGAATAAATGACCTCTCACTTCAGTTGTATACATTGTTCACTTCGTAATCTGTAATATTTGCCTCGCAGAGAATTCGTTGTATGTAGCATTTTTAAAAAGACGATTTGATACATTGTTGTCATTGTGACAGAAGTGTATACCTAACTATTGAAATAATTAAAAACAACTGACTGTATGATAGTTCACCCCTTTAGGAGTTGCATTTTCTCAGCTTAAAATATTGTTGCTGGAATCGAATTTAAAGTAATCAAAGAAATTTCTTATTAAAATTGCATTGACCTCTTCTACAACCTTTTATATGTATCACAAAGAAATGATAAAATAGGAAGTTATCGTAGAATCAACACTCACGCATTCTGCAAACACATGTATCCCCGGATCAATATCAGATGCACTCGTAGTTACGTCAGATAATTGATTCATGCTGCAACGATATGTGGTGCAATGATTGCACATACAGTTGCGTTTGTTGCAATCCAAAGATGGATATTTACCTATTAGCTTTAATATTTGTAGCTGTAAATCGCTGTGATGTATAGGGTTTGCTTCTCTTACTTGTGGACCCTTCGACTGGTATCACGTGCCAAGTTACGTTTCGTACAAATATGTTTGTAGTTAACATGCTAATTTTAGAGATAATTTAATTAATGAGATGTCGCAGATTTCAACTCGGACCTCTTTGATCATGCACGTTACATGATAACCCATTTCACCCTTTCGTAACTTTAAACCACTGCTGTAACATGGCCCTAGACAAAATATGCTGAGCCAGAAATCGTAAACAGCATTATAAACGCTGTAGTCGTGGAATATTTTGTAGTCGTTTTTATAATGCGGATCCTATTTCCTGGTAATTCAATATTTCGAGAGCTCGAGACTCCATAAAATTCAATATTGCAATTATGATTTAATATTTTAATTTGTCCGCATCTAATAATAGTAATTATAATAATTCTAGTAGTAATATTACTGTACATAATAATAATCTGGTGGATATAACAAAGATTTCCATAAACATTGCCTTCGATAAACAAACAAAAAAAGGTTGAATAAATTATTACTAAATTGCATACAATTTTTTTTTTTTATAGATTTGCCACAATGTTTAAATAAATAATAATAAAACCAATGTTTTATTAAATTTCAGATTCTCCTAATATTTGATTAACAATCTTATTTATTTAAAAATATGTTTTATCGTACATCACAATTATGATCAATTGATCAATACTTTTACAATTTTAGGTATTTTTCATGGAGAACGTTTTTCCCCCATGCCCAAGTTTTCTGCATTAGATAAAAATTGTTTGTTAATAATATATTGCCTAGTGACGATAAAATTTGTAAATTTTTGCAAAAATAGTTTTATTTCATCATATATATCATTGAATTGATTGAGCATATTTCATTATTTTAAAGGTAGCATATTTATGATAAATCTAACAACATATTGAATAATGTAGCATAATTATAATAATTTTAGTAGAATATCGTAACATGCAGGGCCAGGGCCGGTCCCAGCCAATTTTTAAGTATGTGCGGATATGATATCCGCTGCCCCTCATTACTATCATCATATTCACGTTTATCAAAATAAATCATCAAAGGTGGTTTGCGGCCGCCCCTATGCAGTACAGCCCTGTTTAATCCCTCCGTGGGCACTTGTGTTAGACCGAGCTTGGTAACATGTATAATAGTTCTAATAATTTGATCAAAATATTACAGTACATAAAAGAGTTCTTATAATTCTAACATATTTAGAAAAACGCACTATATTGTGATAATTCACAATATTGCAAAATATGTAGTGATAATATGTTAATTATCATTTATCACTCACTTTATATGAATTATAATTTGAACTGAATTATATTTAATTATACCATCATTCTTATCGAATCTGAAATCATCTGTATGATCATGTCAATAAAGATTCTATGAACTTGTAAGTTTCATTGTCATAGCTGCGCATATCGTCTGTTATCGAGCTTTATAGCTTGCCGTAGGTAATCAAACGGCAGCGAAATGCGAGCTCCATTAAAATTCCTGACGGTATTGCTTTGTGTGAGTGAATATTTTTATGTGTGTGTTAGCTTTTGCAGCTGGAAACGTACGGGACCAGGCTGCTTTGTTTTCCGGTGAGTAAGCAGCATGCCTCACCTGGAAAAGCAATTGCGAACACAAAAAAAAGGTACAATGGGATACTGGACGAAGATGATCCGTTTGAGAGTTGGAAACGACAACCATTAAAGGATATCAAAGTTACGTGGAAAACCGGTATTCATTATGTGAAGAATTTATAGCTTTACACGATACAAATTTTGTTATAATTTGTATGGATATGGTACCTTACGCCAGGGAGGTTGCCCTTTTTTGAAGGCGAAAGTCCGAATTCCCACAAAAAATGAATGCTATAATACACATACTTAAGTTGGAACCAAAGTAACTTAGGCATGCCTTATCGAAGTTATTTATTGGTATTGATGTAGTAAAATCATTTGTCTCACTCAGCATTGGTCACGCATGAAGAAGGTTCGTACAATATAACTCGTACGTCTGCAATTCGCAGTGTAACATAATGTTTTATCAAGTTCATACTAACACATACCTGCATACCTGGGAAGGGTCACACACAAGCTAATATAGTCATGACAACACATAATACCGTGCAAATTCTACAATTGAAGAAGAATAAAGTACTAAATTTTTACAAGGGAATTATAATTTTTGGAAATGTGATTACATGTCAGGCGAGTAAAAATTTACTGAAATTGCTATCAGCAATTTCATATACAAAGAGGTTTTTTTATCGTGCAACATAGGGTTAATCATTTTTATAGTTATTCACTTCCATCACAATGATAGCAATGTATCAAATCGCCTTTTTTAAACACAACATACAAGTAATATTAATTCTCTGTGAGGCAAATATCACAGTTTACGAAGTGAACAATGTTAAGCTGAGGTTTGCTGTATTTTCCATTAGAATAACTGAACTCTCTCTTCAGTTGTATACATTGTTTACTTTGTAAACTGTAATATTTGCTTCACAGAGAATTACTTGTATGTTGTATTTAAAAAAAAAGACGCGTTGATACATTGCTGTCTTTGATACAGAAGTGTGTAACTATTGAAATGATTAGCCCTGTGTTGCACGATAAAAAAACCTCTTTTTATATGAAATTGCTGATAGCAATTTCAGTTAATTTTTTACTCGCCTAACATGTAATCACATTTGAAAAAATTATGATTCCCTTGTAAACATTTAGTATTTTATTCTTCTACAATTGTAGAATTTGCATGGTATTATGTATTGTCATGACTGGATCTGTATATCTGGATTGATGAATAGGATTGATGAATGATAAAAAAAAATAGTATCTCTTAACAGAAATGCCCCCCCCCCTAATGTATGCTCACTCAAGTGAAAATGTTGTAAGAATATCTTCCACAATAAATTTTCTAAAGACTAAACACCTAATCACAACTACTTCTTTAAATGTCAAATCCAATTATTATCTACGTTAGTTAATGACCATACACATTTATAAACACGTTTTATTAAAAAAATCAAGACCAGGAACGTTTACGCAACCGTTTTAAATAATGAAAAGACTGGTTGATATCACAGTTTGCTTAGCATAAGGAGGAAGATGATTTCGAGGACATGATGAAACAATAGAAAGTTCTTAGCATGGGATTTTTTGAACTCGTTGATTTTCTTTCCGGGTATGACCCTTTACTAAGAAACCATTTAACGCAGGAGCCCAAAAATGCGTTAAGTACTAGTAACAGAATTCTAAACGATATTATTTCATCAATTCATAATGTAATAGTTCAAGATATTATATCTGAGTTGAGTGGGAAATATATTTCTTTTATCACAGACGAGACAACAGACTGTGGTCATCATGAGCAAATGTCTGTTGTTATAAGATTTTTTGACCCCTCCGTTAATGCTGCAATAGAAATTTTTCATGGTTTGTACAGAGTAATATCTGTTAATTCAGAAGCAATGAGATCGTCCACACTTTTAAATTGCATTGGAAACAGGTAATTGCTGTCTGCTTTGATGGGGCTTCCGCAATTGCTGGAAATACTTCGGGCGTACAATCTAGATGTGAACAAAAACGTCCTAATATAATGCAAGTTCATTCCTATGTTCATTGTTTAAACCTTAACCCTAGTTTATTCTTGTAACTCTCACTCAGGCAACAAATAGAATTTTGATTTCTTTGGAATTATTCTGTGTGTAGGTATATTATTTTAAAGGTAGTTGTGTAAGATAATCAGTTTTAGAAAAAATAGCTAAATGCATTAATAGTTCACTTAAAACATTAAAGTCCTTATCAACAACGAGATAGACTTATAGGGCCGAGCCAGTTACTGCAGTTAAAGAAAATTATGAAATTCTAGTTAAAACACTCGAAGAAATAATTGAGACCACCAAACACTCAGATAATAAAATAAAAGGCAAAGGTTTACTACATCAGCTTAAATGGTTCGATTTCATAGTCTGTTTACATATTGTCACTGCTATTTTAACAATGATTCTTATACTTGCTTTAAACTGTGTCTGACAAAATTTACAATGAAGTCGAGGAAATGTGCGTTAAATAAAATATCACAATTCCGAAAATAAGACGTCGAAAAGTTTGACGTAAAATAAACGAAAACTAGAAAAATCAACATGAAATTCAAAACAAAAAGGTGATATTAAAATTAAATCCTTGTGCCAATTTCTAGACTCTCTTATTAGAGATAATAGAATTCGTTGTTCATCTAGAATTGATGAACGTTTTAGTCAAGAAACGACTCAGATAATAGAGTGTGTAGGTGAATTACTGGATTTTAATTGTGAAGTTGATCTAATTTTACTTGAAAAACAGTTTGGAATAAATAAAGATGAACTAATCACAGAATGCAAACTTATTAAATATGATGAATCTATACCTTAACGAAGTAATTTGGGTAATAAAAGAGTGGATTACTTGACTAATTGATTCTGACAGATTAAGAATATACAATAAATTGTTTGCAACTTAAAAGCATTTTCTGTTATCCCTGTCACAAGCTGCTCCTTTGAACGTTCATTTTCTGAGATGGTTCAAGTAAAATCAAAATTATGAAACAGCATGGCACAGGAGAGATTTGATTCGTTGCTTTTTTTTATTTATTGAATGAGATTGTAAAAATAATACGTCTATGCTAATGTTCTTGTTTACAAAAATACTGTCTTGGTAAGTGTATGTCTTACCTGTATATCAAATGAAGTTGCAGTTTAAAAAATGGTATGGTTATTTATTTCCACCAACTCCAAGAGCCAATGTGGCCGTCCCTAAAGAAAAAGTCTGCGCACGCCTATAGAGTGATGTCAAAGTGTCAAAGTGTCAAAAATAAAATAAATGCTAATATCAAATTCAAGGGATCTAACATCTATTTCAAAATATTTTTTTTGATATTCTGCTAAAAAAAATTAAGCCGATTTAAACCCCATTTATGAAGTTACACTTTTTTTTTGAGAAAATGGCAACATGAAAAACATGAAAGTTTGTTTTAATCCTATAATTCCTCTTACTATTATTTTAATAATAATAATTATGGAAGAAATACTGGATAACTTATATACACAGTGTGGAAATTAAGTAGCGGATAAATTCGGTAACTCCGTAAATCTAAACGGGAGATAGCGATATATATTACTGCGCATATGAAAATATTATTTTCAGATTTAAAAAATAAAAAATTTAAAGTTATGACGTCATTAATGTATTTTTAAATGACAACCTACATATTTTAGTTTTTATTTCGGTAGAGCTTTTTAATCTGTTTGCAGTCATACAACATTTTGAATTGGTTACATAAGAAAAAAAACAAGAAAAAAGGCTTAAATTAAAAAAAAAAATTAATGAAATTAACAGACTAATCCTTGTTATCGGGGTTTAAAACAAACAAAAAAATATTAAGGCTTCGACAATTGCTGTAAATGTTCAAACTGATAAAGTTTGCACCATCTGGCCATACCCAAATGGTAATAAAATGCATTCACCACGTTTTGGAGCATTCGTTATTAACCTACACTCATGCCGAATTCTTTCTTTAAGGCCCTCCACACTATGTTTTTCAAGTGCCCCCATAGAAAAAAGTCTAATGGCTTTAGATCAGGGGACCTAGCCGGCCATTCGACTGGACCCCTTCTTCCTATCCATCTTTACTTTTTTAACTTTAAGGCCGTTTTTTTGAAATTTCTTCTAATGAAACCTATTCAAAATGCTCGCATTTTTAGAAACTTTTATTACCAATTTCGATTTTTATTAAATAAATTAGTTTATTTTATTAATCAATTGTCACAGTCTAAAATAGACTGCGCCACTAATTGATCCGCATCGATTTATCTTCATATTCATTTTACCTTCCAATCGGTCGCAGCTAGCCACTGCCAGCATTTGATAGCAATTTGTCGCGGAATTCAATTGATTCGCGGTGAGATACAGGATACGGACAATCAAGCGAGCGACACATTGTGATCCGTTTTCTGATTAATAACATCGGAAAATTATATTTCTGTGGGTTTTGGAAAAACCGCCGAGCGCACGTAGCACCCGTGTAGTGTACGTAGCGAAATTAAAATTGCACGAATTAACACCTATACATGTTTAGATTATGCGTAGAAATTGAACCCTCCCAATTTATACCAATTTTAGGGCGCTAAGTGTGCGAATTAACTTATCACTTTTATATTGTTTTCATTGCCACTTTGGTTAGTGCCTAGATTCGCGTTAATGATTGAGGGGCGGTGAATACAATTTTCGTAGTTTTTTGTAGTGTCAATTCCCCGGTCAGTCAACTCATTTGTGGAATCCCTTAATTATTCCGGAGTAATTTGCGAGAGTAAAATTACGTGGAGCCCCTTTTTACCCACCCCACTCTCGACATCAGGAGCTAGCGGCCCCTGTTGTTACTCTAAAGGTAAAGGCCGCGGACACGTCAGGAACGTGACACAATATTCTAAAAGTTATAGGTTTGTTACCGCAATTAAATGATCCCCCGATCAGTAAATTCATTTGTGGAGTCAACAACGATTATTCTGAAGTAGTTTGTGAGGGTAAAATATTTTTTATTATACAGGGTGTCCAAAAAAAGTGTGACGTCATCATGATGTATATTTTTAGATTGCATGGTTTATTTTTTGTTGCTTACTTGGGTGCCCTTTATGGATGCCTACATACCTATAAATTTTTATTGAAATCGGTTCATTGATATTAGCACAAATGAAAACTGAAAAAAATCAGTTTTGCACCATAGGTTAAGAAAATTAATAAGGGATAAAAATAGTGCCACGTTAATAAAACCATACAAGGTACTCATTAAATAAGGTCTGACAGTTGCGTTAACCAAGTTCTTTTTATATGCATTATACGGAGTGTCCAAAATTTAGTGTCAAACTTTTCAAACTTTAAAGCACTTTATTTTTCTTATTTTAAATTGGAACCCCAGTATATTTTTATGTAATTCCATGCGGAATTAAAAGAAAAACATTTTTCCTAATTACAACCCTATCTCAATTACTAACACATTAAAAGATGTTTGCAGAAAACTCGTTCGAGAATGTTTTACTGGCATATTTCTCAAATTTGTTTCCACAAATGAAATCGTCGACTATATGGTTTCACTATTCTATGGTAAGAGCCATGTTATGCCATAAATAATCAACCATTGACTTTGTTATTTTTACTGCCGTAAAATATTTTTCGACTTAGGACGAAAAAGACCATTACCTAGCAACGATGGTCTTTAACAAAATGATGGCGTTTTCGTCCAGATTTTCATACCGAAAAATACTACCTTATGATGCAATTGAATAAAAAATAATGTTGGTATCTTGGCTACCTTAGACCTTAGCTAAAAAAGATTTAAACTTTTATATTACTAGAGTCAACATTGGCTCTTGTCACTTTGTTAAACTTTAATGCCAATAACTTGTTTTTCAAACCCACCTTCGATTTTGATTAACTAAAAAGGCCATTGGAATTGTTGATAAAACGAGTTTTCTGCACATAACTTTTAATGTGTTAAGAATTGCGATCAAGTTGTAATTAGGAAAAATGTTTGTCTTTTAATTCCACATGGAATGACATAAAAATATACAGGGGCTCCAATTTAAAATCAGAAAAATAAAGTGCTTTAATGTTTAAAAAGTTTGACACTACATTTTGGACACTCTGTATAATGCATATCAATAAAACTTGGTTAGCGCAACTGTCAGACCTTATTTAATGAGTACCTTGTATAGTTTTATTAACAAGGCATATTTTAATCTCTTATTAATTTTCTTAACCTATGGTGCAAAACTGATTTTTTTCAATTTTTATTTTTTGTGGTAAAATCACTAAACCGATTTTAATAAAATTTTATCTGTATGTAGGCATCCATGAAGGGCATCTAAATAAGCAACAAAAAATATACCATGCAATTTAAAAATATACATCATCATGACATCACACTTTTTTGGGAAACTCTGTATAATCCAAAATATTTTCCTGAAATACGCCCCAGAATGCAAGTAAAGCCTGCAAAATATCAAAATCGTAACTTAATTAGTAATTGAACTATAGAAGACGGGAGGTGAAATGACGGACCCTGTATAAATAGTTATAAACACATTTAGATAGGTAGATAGATTATTTAATTAGATTTCACTTCTTTTTTATTCAATAATTGAGTCAAGTCATGGTGAAGAATTAATTATCGTCATGAAAATATATAGTCTAGCACAATTTATCACAATTGAGTCTAGATGATTCATTATTCTGTAATTCAGTCCACCCATAACAACGTCAATAATTATTCATCGGCACTCGAGAAAATTTTATAAATCGCAGGGTTGGAATAAATCATGATTTAAAAAAAACAAAAATCAATGAGTCTTTAAAAAAATCATAGAAATCATGATTTATTTGATTTAAATATTGTTTTATATTTCTGATAAGTTTTTGCCAGGGCAGCAGTGATTTATATCAATTGATTTAGATCACGATTTAAATCATATGATTTTTTTAAATAAATTCTTGAATCCAACAAGAATTGATGGTTAAAACAAATTTCCCAAAAACCCAAAAATGAAAATAATCGAACAACGGATTTTAATAAATTAAAACTCATTTAAAAGGCGGACATTCATTCTTTATGAAAACAATCAATAGTGCACATAAACTTACCAATGGAACGATGGAAACGACATCGTCTATGAGCTGCCAAAGTCGGTACTTATTTCTGTGGCCAGATGCTTTAAGGAAACAAGTAAAAAGATTTAGTTTTTCAGGAGACAAGTTTTGTGCATCTGCTTATCATTTTCATTTTGTTCTTGCCAGTGAATATGAAATCATAATTTTGTGACCTATTAATTATAATAAATATAATTTGATTTCCTAAAAACATTACTTATAGAACGACTAATCTCCTTAGTACACCAGGTGTAAACATTGCGTTAAGTATTAAGGCATTTTCTAACAGAAAAATAGCTTTTGATATTGTTTTAGTAATATCTATTTTTTTAACAAAACCTCTAAAATATCATTGTTTTAAAAATAATATAATAATAAATACTAAGAAGTAATAGAACACATTAATTAAGAAACTGTTTATTAAAAATAAGTATAAGTAAGCAAGTATAACTAATGATATACATATCAAAATTGTATACTTTTTAGTCGTATTGTAGTCGGTCTATATTTTTGGTAGGCAGATTCTGGTAGAAGTCCTAATTTATTTTCAGCTGAAATTATAACTTACTGACACCAGTCACGTGGCATGTGAATGGGAAATGGAGAATGAAAACGGAAAACCCGTACGCTTTTTTTCTATAATTGCATGATTTGATAACATGTTTTATGGTTTTGAAATTTGGATGATATTTTAGAAAGTACATTACATATGAATTCTCATTTTGACCACCACATCTGGAAAGAATATTACATGTTTCACTTGTGGTGAAATATTTAGCAGCAGGTGATATAGATATAAAGCTATTTTGATAAAGCCTATATTCGACTCATCTCACATACAGTGTGTCGAAATACTCGAGGCACGATCATATAGGTATGGGTTGTTAAATTATATGCAGAAAATTGTCTTATAGAAACCCTCTCATTAAGTTAGTAACAGTGTAGGCAGCACTTGCTGTAGATCGAATGTAAATACTTTAATGTGTAGTGACTTTCTTGCAATTTCTTTATTTTGGTGTTTTTCGCTGGTAATACCAATATTAACCTTATCATCTTTATCTTTGATTAATAAAGCGAATGAGTCTCGTGTAGTACAGGCATCCAGAGCTGTCTTTTTAACTTAACTTTTAACTAGTTTACCTCAGTTTTTATAAATATTTTACGCTTAGTTGAAATAGATATAGAGGCTTCTTCAGCTATACAATAATTATATTATTCATATACAGGGCGATTTTTTTCGGATGTTTAGTATGGGGATCTCGGAAACTAGCGGAGATTGAGGGACGATTAAATAAGGAAAGAATTGCAGTTTTACGAGTTCAATTTCATGAGCTTTTTGTTTTTTGGAAAAATTGCATGGCTAACTAGATATCTCGAAAAAATATATTTTTATTATTTTGTTCGGAGCATATTGCTCTGTTATTATTGACTTTAGAAAAAATGTGAAAAGGCAAAAGTTATAGGAAATGAGGTGCTTAATAATACAGTCTAACCGATTATTTTATTTAAGCTTTAATTTTTGTGTTATGACACAAACTTGTGTTTTTTCTAATGGAAACCATAGTCGGCCATGACTTTATAAAAAAGGCCCCTTTTCAACGATTCTAATGATATATCATATTACAAAGGTATTTTTGTAAATAATTAAATTATGGGAATTTTTTTCTTTTCAGTTACGAACTATTCGAAGGAGTACGCTATAGAAATAATTGATAGATACAAACGACAATTATGAAGGTGGCCGATCTCCCTATCTCTCTGTTTTATATTTTTATTTATGGGGAATGGGAAAAGATAGAGTGTATCAAACATCGTACGTCACAGTAGATGACCTTAGAGAAGCTGTACTTACAAGTTACAAGTTTTTGCTAATATTGATGGATGCTCCGTTAGAAAAGCAACAAATTCTGTTTTAAAAAGGTGTGCATTAATCATAATGGTGAACCTTTTGAACATATTTAGTCTTAAATTCTTTAGTAACTTTAATTACGTTGTTTTGGTACTAGTTTAATTACGTTCTAATATGCTTGTATTGTTTCTCAATTTATCGTCTGTCATTCCCTGTTTAGTAGTTTAGTACTTATGTAATTTTGTTTTATCAGAAATAATTTTTATATAAAATTGTAACTCCAACGAAATAAACATTTTACACCAAAATAATAATGTTTATAATTTCGAAATGAAAAGACAAATTTACACTCCGCCATTGCCGGTCCCAAGCCCGGATGAGAAAGGAGGAGGGAGAGGAGTACCAACCTCGTTAAAAAAACCTGGGTTTAGCTGGCTCCGACTAATAGTACCCAGCAAGGGCCCCGTGTCCAGGGTACGGACGAAGACCACAACGGTGAGGAAGGTGAAGAGGAAGACCTCAAGTCGGCGGAATCGGCGGAAGTGGCAACCTTGCTTTTAGGGTTAGTTAAAAGATAAGGGAGATAACCCTGACATAAAATTCTGGTCCTCCAGGATGGGGGTTGAGGCGTCGGGCCAGCTCCTCGGCACTCGGAAAAACTCGAAATTTGCTAAAAATCCTAATATCAAGCCTCGGAATACGGACAGACACACGGACACACGACTTAAGCAAAGGAAACGGACAATGATTGTTGGCACATGGAATGTGCAGGGACTGGCGAACAAACTGGGAGAAGTAGTACAGGAGTCCATAAAACAAAACCTGGACATTGTATGCCTTACAGCAGCGTTTCTCAAAGTGTGCTCCGCGGAGCCCTGGGGTTCCGCGAGCTACCCCAAAGGGCTCCGTGAATTATAAATTGAAATCCGCTAAAAATTAATATATATTAATAAAAAATGAACTAAAAAATTTAGATTATAGATTTTTTTTAGATTTTTAGCGGTTGAGAAACACTGTCCTAAAGTGTGAAGCGTGTGTGAGTGTGTGCGCGTTGCTAACTTGAGTGGCTTTGAGTCACCCTAATTTTGTTCGTACGCCCGAAAGCGAAAAGCGACTTGGACGACTCGGGCTGGAGACGTATCGGGCCGGGCCGGGTACAAATAGTCAAAAGTCGGCCCGTGCAGACCATTGTCTCCACCGTCCGCAGATTGCGCCAAGAGTGGTCTTACAAACTGAAATTAAGTGAAATTTTTATAAAGTGAAGTGGAAGAATATTGAGGTGTTTTATTTTATTTATTTCTATACATTACTTATACACGGTTAGTTTCTTAAATGCGAGCATGCCGCTCATGTGGGTAAATGGTTGGAAGACAATAATGCGGTCTGCCGCGTGGCCGTTTGCTTTTTCAGCTTTTTCTTAGGTTTAGTTTGCATCAGTTTGCTCGCTCTATCGCTATTTTATGCGTAGGCGTGATGAACTCTTAAAGCGACAAAACCTAATTGTTTCAACTTTTAAAACTGGCAATGAGAAGGCCACTGAAGCATCATACATTGTCAGTTATCGTATTGCACTGGCAGGCGAAGCTCATACAATAGCTGAGACATTGATCAAGCCTTGTGCAGTCGATATAGCTAAATGTATGCTTGATGAAAGGTTGGCAAAAGAAATAACTAATGTGCCACTATCCAATGACACGGTAGCTCGCCGAATTAAGGATTTAGCAGCCAACGTAAAGGCTGAATTGATATCTCGTCTGCAATGTTGTAATTTTTCTCTACAAATGGACGAAAGCACAGCCGTAGCTGGACTTGCAGTCTTGCTTGAATTTGTCCGATATCAGCATCTAAATTTGCTTGAAGAGGATCTACTTTGTGTGAACCATTGCCAACCAATACAACTGGTGCCGAAATATTTAATATCGTGGATAACTTTTTTAATGCTCATGGTTTAGATTGGAAAAAATGTGTTGATATCTGCACTGATGGTGCAAAAGCAATGGTAGGAAAAACTGCTGGCGCTGTCGCGAAAATCAAGAATATGGCACCAAACTGCACAAATAGCCACTGCATACTTCACCGCCAAGCACTTGTAGTAAAAAAAATGCCATTGTCACTTAAAAAGGTCCTTGACGAGTCTGTAAAGATAATAAATTTCATAAAATCGCGACCATTACAAACACGGCTTTTCAAAATTCTATGCGAAGATATGGGAAGCGTTCATAAAGCTTTACTGCTCCATACCGAAGTACGATGGCTGTCTCGAGGGAAAGTACTTGTTCGACTATTCGAGCTGCGTTCCGAATTGGGCACCTATTTCATGAAAAACAATATGGATTTACAAGAAAGGTTGACAGATAAACTATGGTTGTTTCGACTTGGATACCTCGCCGACTTTTTTTCAAAGATAAACAATGTGAATATGTCACTTCAAGGAAAACAAGTAACAGTGTTCACAGCCAATGATAAAATTCAAGCTTTCAAAAAGAAATTGGAATTTTGGATCACTTGCATTCGCTCTCGTGAGCTAGATAGCTTCCCAATACTTAAAGATTTCTGCGATGAAATTAATGGAGACATTGATGCAAATGACCTTACTATGTTGTGTGATGAAATTTGTCAACATTTGGAAGATATTCTAAACTCGGTCAAACAATATTTTCCAGATGAAGAGAATGAAAAGCTTAAAAATTATACATGGATCATAGTTCAGAAAAGGCCAGACACATTCACAGCTAAGGAGTACGAAATGTTCGTTGACATGATTACAGATTCCTCACTACAAGCCATATTTGAAAAGCTATCTTTGCCAGAATTTTGGTGCACTTTGAGAGAAGAATTTGCAGATTTATCAATGAAAGCTGTTAAAATACTTCTTCCTTTCGCTACGACTTATCTGTGCGAATCTGGCTTTTCTTCATATGCTGCAACAAAAACCAAATACCGCAACAGACTCGATGCAGAAGCTGATATGAGGATTCAACTGTCCTCTATAAAGCCAGACATAAAAGAACTATGTAAAAATAGGAAACAAGTCCATGCGCCCCACTAACAATGAAGTTTGTTTTTATAATATTTAGCAATTATTTGTTGATAAATAAATGATTTTATTGAAGAACAAATAATTTCATTCTTTCTTTTTGTTTATATTTATTTATATAAACTAAAATACTAAAAATAAAATATATTTAAATACATATAAATAAATATATATATATATATAAATATATATATATATATATAAATATATATATATATATAAATATATATATATATATATATATATATATATATATATATATATATATATATATATATATATATATACATAGCACATACATATGCTTATTGAACCAGTGGGGTTCCGTGGAAATTTGTATGCCTTTAGAGGGCTCCGCCGCTCAAAAAGTTTGAGAACCGCTGCCTTACAGAAACGAAGAAAAAAGGCAGTGGTAACCAAATAGTACAAGAGTATTTACACATTTGGTCAGGAGTAGATAAAGACCAAAGGGCTAAAGCAGGGGTGGCCATACTCATTCGGAAAAAACTCATTAACACCATTAAAGATGTTCAATATGTCAGTGAGAGATGCTTAAAAGTAACTCTAAAGGTAATGGGACGGGAACTCGTAGTTATAGCGGCGTATTCACCTACAGAGGATGCGGTAGCACAGATTAAGGATGATTTCTATATTTCCTTAAGTCAACAAATAGAGTCAGTCAAACCATCACAAGAAATCATACTAGCTGGGGATCTGAATGCCAAAATTGGCTCGCGTGTTAAGGATGCTGTAGTAGGGCAATTTGGAGAAATAGCTGTGAATGATAATGGGGATCGTCTCATAAACCTATGTAATCAATACAAACTAAAGATTACAAACACCTTTTTTAACCACAAGAACATTCATCGATATACCTGGGAGCGGCCGTCCATGAACCAAAAATCTATCTTAGACTACATTATTATTAAACAGGAATCAAGCACAAAAATAATTGATGCAAGAGTTAAGCGCGGTGCAAACTGCGGATCAGACCACTATCTGGTAGTAGCTGAATTATATTACTTGTATAGATTAAACCAGAAAAAAACAAATGATATTATTGAAATAAACGAAGATCTAAAGGCGAAGGAGTGGCCTAAATACAAACTGGAACTCCTACAACAAGAAAGTATAAGAAAGTTATATCAGAATAGACTTGAATCTCACTTAACTAGAGAAAATGTCAGAGAAGATGCTAATGAGGAAAATACCCGGATCAAGAACGCAATTCATCAAGCAGCAGGAGAAGCTCTAGGAAATGTTACCAGGAGTAAAAGAGACCAGATCTGGTGGAGCCAGAGAATCAAGCAAGCGGTCGAAAAGAAAAAGGAAGCCTATAACAACTGGCTTATGCAAAGATCAGACGTATCCAGACAAGAATATAAAAGCTATAATAGAGAAGTAAAACGAATTATTGCCCAAGAGAAAAGCAGAACTTGGGAAAGAAAGTGCTCAGAGATAGACAGCTATTTGGGTGGATCACAATCCACAGAGGTATGGCGAGTTCTAAAGAGTATGAAGACCAACACCGAGAAAACACCCATATCAATGATCGATGACGTAACTTGGAGGCAACACTACATCAATCTCTTAACCGAAAATCGTCAACAATACAAGGGCAGCTACATAAATACGGAACCTGAGCAGGGAGAGATACTGCAAATTAATATAGAGCATGTACAAAAGGCAGTCAAGACGCTTAAGAATGGAAGATCACCTGGCCCGGGCGGGATTCCTGCAGAACTTATTAAATATGGAACCGATACTCTATGGAAGCAACTGACTAACCTTATAAACTACTGCTTACGTGAAAAGATCTTACCAGATGAGTGGAAAACCTCTAATATTGTATCAATACATAAAAAGGGTAGTAAGAAAGACCCCAACAACTATCGAGGTTTGAGTATTACTAGCTCACTAAGTAGACTATTAGGAAGAATAATCAAGGATATCCTACAAACTGCAATCAATAATAAAATTAGTGAAGATCAGAGTGGTTTCACTCCCGGACGATCATGCGTTGATAACCTGTTTATACTACAACAATTAGTTGAAAAGCGAACATCAGTAGGAGAGGAAACTTTTATGGCGTTTATTGATTTAGAAAAGGCGTACGACTCAATCCCAAGAAACAGACTCTGGATGGCATTAGAAGTTCAGGATGTTAAAAAGAGCATTATTGAGGCAATAAAACTTATATATTGGGATAATGAAGCCACTATTAAAAACGGAAAAACAATGTCTCTACCCATCAGACCGGACAAAGGACTAAGACAGGGTTGCTGCCTCTCGCCTATGCTTTTCAATCTATACTTGGAGACAGTGCTAAAGGGATGGAGGAGAAGATGCAGTGGCATGGGGGTGCCGATTGGGAATGACTGTCTCTTTAACCTGAACTTTGCTGATGACCAAGTGGTCATAGCTCAGGACGCGTTTGATCTAGAGTTTATGCTGGAACGCCTGAATAATGAATATAAGGAATGGGGAATGAAAATAAACTTCAATAAAACGGAATTCATAGCAGCTAACTGTCAGGCAAACTTCCTTATCATGTTGGAAAACAGCATCCAAATTCGACAAGTCCAACAGTTCAAATATCTAGGAGCTATGATTACCCAGGATGGATTAGGCTCTCATGAAATTAAGCGGAGAATAGAGAGCAGCCGCAGAGTTTTGGGATGTCTAAACTCTGTGTTCTGGGACCAGCACATCTCAAGAAAGACCAAGAAACATATTGGAAAGTCTATGGTGGAGTCCGTGCTCTGCTACGGTAGTGAGGTATGGGTAATGAATGCGGAAATGGAACGTCGGGTGAATGCAGTAGAGATGGACTACTTGCGGCGAAGTGCTAGAGTGTCCAGACTCCAGAGAATTCGAAACGATCAGATAAGAGATTGCATGGGGGCAGAGGAAACTATCAACCAACGAATTCAAAAGCGAGGTCTGAAATGGTTTGGACACCTCATGCGCATGGAAGAGGAACGATGGCCCAAGCGAATATTCCAGTGGGTTCCCCCCGGAAAACGTAAGAGGGGACGTCCGAGAAGATCTTGGAATGAAGGCATGAGGAAGGCCATGACAGCCCGAGGATTAGACGAAGAAGACGCTAGGGATAGAAGAGGATGGAGATTAGGAGTGGGAAGGCAGCCTGCGGCTGTATAACAACCCTTAAATAATAAAAGACAAATTTAAATAACTAACTTGAATTTTATTATTTAACGCGTTGCGCATCTATCAATTGTTTCCATAGCCTACTTCTTGAATAGTTCGAAAATGAAAAGTAAAAAATAACGATAATTTAATTATTTATAAAAATAACTATATTAAATGATATATCTTTAGAATAGTTGAAAAAGCGCCTGTTTTATAAAGTCATGGCCAACTATGGTTTCCATTAAAAAAAAACAACTTTGTCTCATAACTCAAAAATTATAGCTTTAATAAAATAATCGGTTAGATTGTATTATTAATCACATAATTATGTACAACTTTTTCCTTTACACATTTTTTCTAAAGTGAATAATAACAGATCCATGGGCACCAAACTAAATAACCAAAAATGTATTTTTTCGAGATATCTAGTTAGCCATGCAATTTTTCCTCTATCTCCGCTAGTTTCCGAGATCCCCATAGTAAACATCAGAAAAAACTCACCCTGTATAAAGATCATTTCCTAAATACCTTTTGCTAGTATGACGACGTGTGTAATCTGATTCATACGAAGGAAACGACAAGATGTGATTATTCAGTTTTTACAACAATTACTTCACAAAGACTAGTATTTGGATGTTTGCCTTGTAGATCACCATTGCGTACACTAAGTGAGGATTCTATTGTGTTAAGTATAGCTTATGATACATTTTTTTTAGTTTTATCTAAAGTTCTTAAACAGCATTCCTTGTAAATGGCCTCACGCTTATTATCAAATATAATTTTAGAAGTGATACAAATATTTTGGTTCTCTACTTTTATGTTTTTTTATAATCGACTTTGCCCCTCGAATTTTTTAAGGAATGTAAATTTTATGCTTATTGGGATTTGATTCTTGAATCTTGTCCTTTTAATAATGAACTCTTGTATGTTAGAAGGAGTATCGATACCACCATCGTTTTAGCCAAATTCTAAGAAGTCCATACCTTCTCTAAATATTCCCAGGTCTTTTAAATCAAGGTCCATATTCTCTTCACCAATTATTTACTGAACATTACCTTAAAGCAAATACATCTAATTCCATTTAATGTATACTTTGCTAAAACGATATAAGTACACTTATCTCTGGTTGTTGTTTTGCTAAAACGATATAAGTGCCAATATATGTTTGTAGTATGTCAGAACTTTAAATGTACTATAAGTTTTTTGCCTGCTGTAAAAATATTAATACATATATACCTATTTAGCAAGAACCATATTACGACAACAATAGTAAAAGTCGACATATCCCTTTGTAGTCTGTAAAATGTTGGCGTTCTGGAAAAATCTTTAAAACTTGAAGGAATAAGTAGGCTTATTTCTTTTGGGACCCCCGAGTTTTCAATCACTCTGATCATTGTAGATTTATATCCTTCTTGCAAGTGATGTATTTTACGTTTGGGTTCTTAAATTCCTAATAAAATGAATTTTGATATAAGTCGACATACAACTCATGTCGGAAAAAAAAAATATTTGGAAAAGTATGACATTCTAAAAGTACGGGGTATAAAACCGAGTCTCAATTTTATTATGATCAGTTTACAAGACTTGCAAATTTATATTTTGGACTTAACTGCGGACGCACTGCACTAATGAGACCCACCAGGTCAAAACCGGTCTCCAGTTCCGCGGTCAGCGGAGATAATAACCAAATGTACAAATATTTAAAATGATTACTAAATTATGAGGAGCCATTTTTTAGTATTTTGTATAATTTGCGACTTGAATGAAATTTTGGTTCCAGCTCCATCCATTGTTTTATACAATGGTCTAATTATGAATTTTTCAGTAGATCTTTGGCCGGCAAACTTTTTCTACTTTACCAAAAACTAAATAGATAGTAGACAGAGGAACCTGTTACCTTTTTCCTCTTCGATATTTAATTATTATTCCTTAGTTGACGTTGTGTAATTTATGTACTTTATAATTATTTAACCCTAAATAAACACCAGTACCTACCCTAATATGACAAAGAAATTAACGTACAGAATATTATAATAATTATTATTTATACTTGTATTGAAATATGTAATAAAATTTATTTAATTCTGAGTTGTTCAACTCTGTACAAATCGATTACCCTAATTTTTCACACCCCACTGAGAGAAGTTTACAAAAAACGCTCCATTATAATCTCGGGCGTTTCAGCCGTGAAAAAAACAAATTGCTCCGTTTTTTCATGTCGCCGGGAGTGGGACGTTGCGTCACATCCGTTCCCGTGCCGGCTTATGGAGGTACCCTGCCCCAAAAATAATAATAAATTCTGCTTCTGCATACGGGAAGCACGAGAGACACATAAGAACGTACCGACCTAGAGAGCGCCTCTGCTATATTTTCGTCCCCCACTGCACCTTGTTTATATGTGGGTGCGTACACGTAAATCATTCCCCGATGTGGCCGATTTAATTTTGGCATCGGATTTATTGTTCGCCGCGTTATTACGTTAACTTCGTCGTAGATAATAAACACTGGCGTTCTTCAGTAGAGCTGATGATATTTTTAAAACCATATCAAATGAGCTTTGTAAGTCGTGCCAAATAACAAATAATAAATGTAAAAGGTCTACACTTTATAGATTTATTGTCTAATAATTATAAATTAATAATCAGTGTATATTACCTACTCATAGTTTCATATTGTTTCAGCAATTCAGGAAATTTAAACAAAATCAAGTTGTTCTTTTTTTATATTGTAAGTTCTGGGCTCCAAATGAAGGCCAATGGAATTAATGAAGATTTTTGAAAATTTAATTTGAACAATAAAATGCGCTGAAAATCTTAACTTCTTGTTTAAAGCTTGCGTTAACAAATACTGCCTAAAAACTTATTAGTTATTATGGTGGGTTGACACTTGTTAGCCACATGTTAGTGAGATGAATTTCTGCAGTTTCTGGTGCTCGTTATTATCGCTTATTTGCAATGACTCAATATGAAAATACATATGTTATTCTATTGCAATCGTCACCAAGTATTGCGTGAATGATTGTTGAAATAAAACGTCAGTCATATCAGCAATTTCCGATCTATTATGCTTACATTCACATGAATGCTTATATTCCAGGCATGTCCGTTTGCGAGAGAAGCGCGGCTTGTTAGATTAGCATGCGCTCAGCAGACTCTTCCTTTGTTGTCGTTCTCCTTGAAACCGGGCATTTTTTCCGTAGTGCACATTCCTGAGCTAGAAAAACCGTCAGTCCTGCAACACTCTCAGTGATGGTGCTTCTTTGATGATAAGCTAATCGACATTGGCGATTGCCGCATGAACACATTAAATAATAAAAAACCCATATGCATACAGCAGGTTCAGATTCCGAGTGATCAATAGTCGTGGGTTTGATTTTCTCCGAATTGAAGGCAGTATGTAAATCGTTCAAATTTCCCTGAATTGAATGCTGATCATTTAGTTGTTCCTAGCTGCTTCCACGTAATTTTAGAGTAATATGAGCCACATGGGTGATAGAAGATGAAATATCGAGCGTTCAACAAAAATCAACGCCGAAGTTGGCGTTGACAATCTCAAGTCATATGTGCAGTAAGATCAAATCTGACATATCAACGCGTACGATCTTAGTGCAGACATGACTTGAGATTGCCAACTTCGTTGTCGATTTTCTTTGCACGCTCGATATAAAGGTAATGTTTAACCCATTTAGTCAAGGTAATTCTTCGTATTGGTTGGTATGGCCCAGAGAAATATGAGATCTTAACATGTGATATATTAAATGGACGATTTGTTGATTCTGCCGATATCTAGTCTGCCTCAGCGTAATTAAAGAGTGCTCTTGCAAGGATTGATGATGAGATCCAAGAAATATGACTTTTAACAGATGATTTTTTTAAACTGATTATTTCATGATATGTGGCAGCAGCTGCTCTGAACTACTCTAACCTGAAAATAAATCCGAACAAAATTTTCAATGGACAATTTTTCTAAATAACTTATTTTTTTAATTTTATAATCAAGTTAGTGGCTAGTCTTTGCTGGAGTCTCATGCTTTTTCTTTTCATTCCGCGTCTATTATTATAATTTCGTCTTTTCATATTTTCCTGGGTCTTCCTCTATAATTTATTACCTGTGCTCTCGTTCGTCTACTCTTCCTGTCAGTCTATCTTTCTCCGTTTTTATTTTCCTTTTCTTTGGTGTTGTATTTTATGGTTTTCAGGTATACTTCTTCCTCTATTTTTCCTGTATTTATTTGCCCTTCCATAGCCTTTTATTTAAATTATTGTTATCAGTTTGAATTTGTACAGCCATGCTCACATAAATCTAGTACAAATAATTTGACATTGCTATGTAAAATTGCTATTGTAACCTAATTTCTTGTACTAGATTTATGTGAGCATGACTATACTTATATCGATTCCATTCTCGTAGTTTTTGTTTTCTTTCGACCAATTTCCCAGTTCTTCTATTTGCCTCCATGACTTATACTTCTTTTAACGTATTTTAGTTTGGTTTCCCTTTTCTTTCTCTTCTTTAATAGTATTTCTCATCTCTCTCAGTACTTCAAGTTCTTTATTTATTAGATCTGCTTCTATGTATATTATTTCTTCATGTTTTCTCAGTTTGTTTTTACTGCTAAGGTAGGTCTCGTTTGTCCATGAAGCTTTCTATGTTTATCGCATATGTTTTTTATTAATTCTTATCTTTGCAGTTATTTTAAGCCTTATTTCTATAAATCCCTTAGTTTCTTGCTTAATATTTTCATCTTTAGTGCTTATTCCTTTTATTTCTTTTCTTTTCTTTCTCATCACTTGCCATTTTTCTTCTCATTTTTTTCTGGAATTCCTGCTTTCTCCTCTTAGTATTTTTTTTCAATTTCATGCGCATTACATTTTTTTAATATTTCATGTCTTCTTTAAGCTCTTCAGCGTTTTTCTTCGTTTTTTCCTCATTTGTTTCATTATTATCTTCAATTCTTCCATTTTTATTTCGCATCCTTCGATTTTGTGTAAGCTGTTTATAAACTTTTTCTCTGTTGACCATGCTTCTCTTCTCGTATTTATTTTAATGATCTTTATACGTTTCCACATATTGTAAATGTAGTCCTTCCCTCTTCGTATTCCATTTTTTCTCCCTCGTAGCCTTTTTTTGTTTTTCTTTTCTCTTTCAAACTCATGTTTTCTTCATATTGTTATTATTTACCTTTTCTTTTGTCTATTTCAGTCTAATTGTTAGGATTATACGTTATACTTAGTTATTAATAGTTACAAAACTTTTAGTACGAAGAAATAATAAATTGAATTACCAGGGGTAACATAACAAGTGGTGTTCTCATTATCGATAATGATTTTATAAATACAACGAAATTTAACCCCAACGACGAAAATGCATTTTCGGAAGTTTGGGGTTGAAATAAGTTGTATATTTAAAATCATTATCGATTTTTGAGAACACCACGAATTATATTTAGGAAGGGAATATAATGAACTGATTGAGTCATCTAGTAAAGCAGAATAAAATAGAAGCTAAATATACAGTTTAAATACCTATATTTATTTAGATCACTTCATCTTTCAAACAGCAAACCACATTTATTACCACATTTTACTATTTTACTTGTACTTGAGACACACTGACATTTCGGGTTATGTTTTTATCAGCGGCCGACTAGATTGTGGGCGCAAACGATAAATAACACCATCGCAACGATCATCGCTGCGATTTGTGCTTAACCAAAAATTGTGACAGCGATCGACATTTGTTCGTGGTATTATCCTGAAAATACAACCGTGGTATTATCAACATTGTCAGTTATTAATACATGCGTAACTAAATAAATCGCATTGTTATGACGTCACGGTTTTACGTATGAGTTATATTTCCAGTACAACACTTTTAATAAATCCTATAATACATAACCCTGTATTTTGATCACACCTGCATCATAATCTTTGATTATCGAACTAATTCTTCTTCTTCTTCTTCGTTTTCTCTCTTTGTAGAGAGGTCGTGATTATGGATTGCTCTTTTGCTGTCGCTCTTCGTGCAATATCCCGACATCTTTCCCTGTTCCCGGATTCCCTTGTTGCTTGTGTTATCGTGTTGTTGGTTGTTGCCTTGATAGTGTCGGTCCACCTCATCGGTGATCTTCCTCTTTTTCCTTCCATTTCCCCTGTATCCCCTGTATCACCAGCTTTTCTAGGTTGTTATCATCTCTTCTATTTGATGTGGCCGAAACATTTTAGGATTCTAGTAAAGGCAGTCTGTGACAGTCGCTGGGGTTCATTTATTTCTTTATTAATAGATACGTTAGTTCTGTGAGCTATCCATGGGACACGTAGTATTCGCCTCCAGAACCACATCTCACATCCATCAATTTTTCGTCTATTATGTTTTTTAATTGTCCATGATTCGGAACCATATAGTAGTATTGGGAACACCAGTGTTTTTATTATTTGTTTTTAGTGTTTAGGGTTATATCACTACCCATCCATGTTCTTTGAAGTTCTCTGAAGTAATAAATGTGCGAAAATCCATGTTTCTAGCACGGCGTGTTTTAAAATTGCCTAGTAAGAACACATTTATTGATCAAATTTAATCCACAATAAACATCAGGCTTAGTTCTGATTAAAATAAATATTAAATGTACTTACTGTTAATACTTACTATTACTGGAAATCGAAAAACCAGAACCCAAAAATTGCATACTTCTTATTATTGGTTACTTGGAAACTAGCAGTTTCAACCTTCAGAATTTCGTTGATAACATTGACGCTATAACAGATGATTTTGATGCAACAAGTGTCAACCGTCTCCATGTTAATGATTATAATTGATATCTACGCCTGTCTACCTGCCTATATTGTAACATGAATCATTTTTTTATTTTAAGATTTGAAGTTGTCAGGTTGACACTGTCAGGTTGTTTTTGGATATGTAATTACCAGAGTTCGAAAGTGAGACAGTAAAAAAATGAAAAATAGGATGAAAAAAGGAAGTATAAAAAGTAAAAAAATGCAATGCAAAAATGGTAAAAAGGCAGTAAAATAGGCAAAATGAAAAGCAGTTCTATTAAATTCATTGTAATGTCGTTGGGAAATTTCCGCGAAGTTCTTGAAAAGGTGCTAGATCTAGCTTCCTTAGGAAGCATTTTTGGATCAACATAATTTAGGTTAATCGACATAAAACGATGACGTCTAGTATGTGGGATTTTCGCTTGGCAGGAGAGTTTCTGGACACCCTGTATATTTCATTTTATAATATACAGGGTGTCTAAGATAAGGATCAACAGCATGGGGATCTCGGTAACAGTAAAAGTTACAAAGGCGGTTAAATTACAAAAAGTTGCGCAATTTAGTGGTCAGTAATATTCTGTTGAGAAAGTCAGAAATTTCCGCTTACTTCCGGAAATATTCGACAAAATCCGAAATCTTGCGATTTCGTTTTTATTGTTTTCTGAAGTTATTTGAAAAGGTATAAGAAAATTAATATATAAAATTAAACACAACCTAACAAAAACGAACATGACACTATCATATAATAAACAATTCCATCAATACAATACAAGAAGAAAGTCAGATCTGAGAACAGAAAAATTTACAACAACAAAACATACACAAAACTTAACAACGAAAACAATAAATAAATATAACAACCTTAACTAACACATAAGAAAACAAAAATACATACCTTCGAAACTAAAAATAAAAAACCTAATTTTAAATAACAAGATCTAAAGAAGAGGAATGAACAAGACCGACAACAACCTTCATTACCATTAACCCAAGAGGGGAGAGAAATCCCACAACTCCCGAGGTGAAGACAGAAGGAAGAAAACACGCAATATTTTAAACAGTATTATTAATTATATTATATAGAATGTTATTTATATGAGCTATTTATTGCACTGGTATAAAATTTAAAATAAACTATTATTATTAAAAAAAAACAAAGGCACTTTCTGATTGCCACATTTTTAGCGCTAAAAGACGGCGTTTACAAATTGTCACTACATAGTTTCGTTTCGAAGAGCATCATCAACCATCATCAACTTTATTTTTTTATATGACCCGTAAAATATGTACACCCTGTATTAGATAGCATTTCCTATTACGAATTCAATTATTTATATCAAAGTATGGTTTCTCATCTTTTTATTCAAAATAAGGCTTGTTAATCCATTTTCTTGTAGCATACGTTAACATGATGACGTGAAAAAAAATCTAATTTTAACCCAGAATAGGTACCAAAATAGTAACTAAAAATAATTTAGCAAGAATAGTTGTTAAACATAGAAACATTATAGCTATTTAGAACGACACTTTTATTTATTTTTACTGTGATATGAGAATTGTTCTGTTCATTTAATGACGACAAAGACAACAATTATCACATAATTTTAACCGAGAATATAAAAAAAAAATAGTTACAAAAAATAATTTATCAAGAATAGTTGTTAAACATTGAAACATTATAGTTATTTAGAACCACACTTTTTATTTTTTTACTGTGGTATGAGAATTGTTCTGTTCATTTAATGACGACGAAGACAACAATTATTACCTAATTTTAACCCTGAATTGGTACCAAAATAGTAACTAAAAACAATTTAGCAAAGATAGTTGTTAAACATTGAACTATTATAGTTATTGAGAAGCACACTTATTATTTTTTTACTGTGGTATTATGAGAATTGTTCCGTTCATTTAATAATCTTAAAATCTAAAAATTAGGTGATAACTGAAATGTTGTCTTCTTCGCTCATTTCAACGTCTACTACATCAAAATGTTCGAAATGTATTAAAAAGGCTTTTTTTCTGGATAAAAACATGATAGACAATTGTTAGCGTTAAAGGCGAATTACCTTTATCTTAATACTGACTATTTTTAATCCATAGAAACAATTTCAATACTAATTCTGCTGTATTATTCTTATGATAGGTAATTATATTTGTATTGTCAAGACGTTGATTAATAAACAATAGGATTTGCATTAATGAAACTTATTTATTTAATAAAAACTAATAATACAAAAATATAAAAGGTTATATAATTGTATAATAAAATATGGCAATCGCTCTCTTCTTTCGCTCCTTCCAACGACCGTCATTCTGTAACAATTAGAAAATGGTCGTGAGTTTACAATTCATTGAGACACTTGTAATTTGTTGTTCCGAGCATAGTGAGTCGGTAATGTCCAATTTAATCCCACACAGTATTCGATTAAATGAATACCCAAACCTATCACAATACCTCACACAGAGAACCACATTGTGATACTGTTTGTCAAACTTCCCCACAGGAGCGGTGAAACTTGTGTTACGCCGATTGCAACCATCTCACACAGATAACGATGGTTTGGCTAATTTCCCCACACAGATAACGGTGAAACAATTATCATACCGATTGCAACCATCTTACACAGATAACGAGGTTCAACTTTAACTCTCATACAACCATACGATGACTCACCTTCAATTTATCCATACGGACACTAAACAATAAAACCTTATTGAAACTATTCTAATAATTCGTAACTGCCTACTTTGCTTGGTGACACTCACATAATGCGCTCCAAATGCGTCCGTTCCCTCGAAGGGTCGGAGTGGTAACTTGGCCTTGAAACAAAACTGCCTCATCGGCCCTATCTCATACGCCCGAACCAAAATATTATGATTTACCATATTAACAAATTGGGTGGCATAACACAATACTATAATACAAATCGTTGAATTCGTAATAGCAAATGCTATTTAATACAGGGTGTACTTTATTTACGAGCCATATAAAAATATAAAGTTGATAATGGTTTTTACGAAACCAAACGTTGTACTGAAAATTTATAGACGCTGTCTTGTACAGATAAAAAAAGTGGCAATGAAGAAGTGTCGTTTGTTATTTTATGCCTTTTCAAATAACTTTGGAAATACATAAAAACAATATCGCAAAATTTCGAATTTTGTCGAATATCTCCGGAAGTAAGCGTTTTTTTTTTGTTTTCTCAACAGAATATTACTGACCACTAAATTGCGAAACTTTTTTTGTAATTTACCCACCTTTGTAACTTTTATAGTTTTCGAGATCCCCATGCTGTTGGTCCTTATCTTGGATACCCAGTATAAACATTAGCTATAATTTCATTATGGATAAAGTTATGAACTTCGATTTTTTTTATATTTTGTGAAAACTAATGGGTTTGGGATTTTTTATGCATATTTATATGGTTTCGGATCGTTTTAGATGTCAGAAATGATTTTGACTAATTCGTAAAACAATAACTTATAACAAAAGTTAAATTCCGATCAACATTGTATCCGTTATTGGCTAGTCCGTTTTATTTTAATCTGAGTCATATGGATGGTGAAACCGAAGAGAAATATATTAAAATTCTGGAAGATGTATTGTCTCTTATCAGAGACTGGTCTGACTCAGCGTAATATAAAGTGTTCAAATTGCGATGGGATATTTAGTTTACATCTGCCAGTAAGATGACTGGTCAGAAATTGCTGAATATTAACAGATATTGCGCAATTCTTTGTGAGAATTCATTTTATATGTGTAGACTTAAAATTTTGTGAATACTCACTCACTCACGCTACAAATATGTAATTATCATTGTTGTGCTTATTGATTTTTTCGTTTTAATAGCTTCACATATTTCAACGTAACAACTCTGTACAATCCACTTTATTCTCACACAACGCTTTCCGCAATCCGAGCGAATGCCAAATTTGCTGCCAGTATTTTATGGCAACCTTCGAAAGCAAAGCAAACCTTTGTTTGAAATCCGGACGTCCAATTGTGGCGCGGACAATTTTAATTATCAACGAATGCAGCTGCGCTTTATTTCCTTTATATGCACTCTAATCGATTGCTTTCTATGTTCTATGTTCCAGGTCGCAGCTGCGATAGCCGTTTTCCCAGCCGCAGTGTGTGTGAATCACACATCTCTTCCGCGATGACAAATCCGGCACCAGAGAGTGGAGACCACGTGCACTTAGCCTAGTGCTCGGAGTCGACCCAGTGGTCCACAGACGGCGGAAGCGCGCACGCTCGCGAAATATAACGCGCTTCGTTTGTTTTTGTTTTTCATCTGTTTTTGTTGTTGGTTCTTTTGTTTTGTGTGGGTGCCGCGTGGTGGTGCGTCCAAGCTTGGTTCTCTACGCGATGGGTGCGTGATCCGTGTGCGCGCCTCTGAGGCATTGTGGGTTCGAAACTGGGCACCATGCCCTCCAAGAAGCAGTACGACCTGGTGCAGAATGACGACTACGACACCAGAATACCGCTGCACCCCGAGGAGGCCTTCCACCATGGGATCACATTCCAAGCCAAGGTAACATGTGCGAATGAGCGTAAACACCGCGCGCGGTTTCAATCGAATTCCTATGATAACAACTAGTTACACACACACACAGACACACACTATTCAAGCTTAATAGTATGTACATCGAATACAAGTTAACAGTTGCTTAATATCTTCAATGTGTAAAGAGATAATAAAATCTTCATATCAGATGGTTTGCATTTTGAGTGTTTCCATGTATATTTAAAATATAGCCTAAAGCGCATGTTTTGAAATTGCATACTTCAACTTCAACTTCAAAGATGAGAAACAACTTTTTTGTCAATTTTATGCTGAGATATGTTATCTCGATTTAACGTATAAAGTAATAAGCTACAATAGTCTGAGATCGATCTATCAACCGTATCAGTATACAATGTATAAGAACAAAAATTTAATATTTATGAAAATTGAGCACTAAAGAAAGCGAAAGTAACTTAGTATAAAGATGAAACGAACAGAAAATAAAACGAAAAATCCAGTCAGATCCAACCAGAGCAGGAGAGATTGATTGGTAGGGAAAATTTCAGAATCAATCAAGAGCATTAAAATTCTTTAAATGTTCATCGTCCAAGAAGCACTTTGACATTGTGTGCAAAGCTTCAGTAGGTACCCTTAGAATATTTTACTTTTTCGGAAAATTTCACTATAAATTCTATGAACATTTTATCTAGTCTCCTCCTCCTCGATCCGTCACCCTACGAAAGGGTTTGGTGACATCATGATATGATCGTCTTAATTTCCTTCGACCATGTACTCCGATCCTCTGCAATATGGGATGCCTCCTGCAGGCTGTGGCCGGTGAGTGACTTCATCTGGTCTATCCATCGGGTAGGTGATCTTCCCCTAGGCCTGCGTCCTTCTACTTTGCCTTCCACGATTAACCTCTCTATGGAATCTTTCTTCCTTGCTATATGGCCAAAGTATCGCAAAAATGTTCGGCTGATGGTGGTGGAGAGTCGGTCTTTGATATTGAGTTGCTCTAGGATAGAGTCATTCGTACGATGAGCGGTCCACGGTATGCGTAACATGCGTCTATAAACCCACATTTGGAACGCGTCTATTCTACGGGTGTCGGGCTTTTTTACTGTCCAGGTTTCCGCAGCATATGTGGCAATGGGGAATATTAGTGTTTCTATAAGTCTCAGTTTGGTGTTTCGAGTTATCGCTGTGTCTTGCCATATTCTGGTGAGCTTTGATGTCGCGCCCCGTGCCATAGCTATGCGTCGTCTTATTTCTTGTTCGCAGCTACCATTATTCGTTATAAAGGACCCTAGGTAGTTAAAGTTGGTTACTACTTCTAGACCTGCAATCGTTTGTATGTGGGCTTGGTTATTGTCAGCGCGGTCGACTACCATGACTTTGGTTTTTCCTCTATTCAGCTCAAGCCCGTATTCTTTGCTGGTGTCAGTTAGTCTATTCATTATTTCAGCCAGCTCTTCTTCACTTGATGTTATTATGAGAGCGTCGTCTGCATATCTTAGATTGCTTATTCGTCTGCCTCCCACCGAGACTCCTCCTTCCCATCCGTCCAGAACCTTACGCATTATATGTTCGCTGTATATGTTAAATAAAATCGGTGATAAGATGCATCCCTGTCTCACTCCAGCTTTAATGTTAAATTTATTTGACTCTGTTTGATTGACTCTTACTTTTGCTGTGCTGTTTTCATAGAGGTGTTTTATCAGCTGAATTAGGTGGCAAGGGGTACCCATTTCTTTTAGTATTTTCCACAGCGATTCCCACTTAACGGAGTCGAATGCTTTCGAATAGTCCACGAAGCAGAGGTACATTTTGATGTTAAATTCTCTCGCTTTTTCAATCATTTGCCGGACGTTCAGTATTTGCTCCCTTGTACCTTTTCCTGGTACAAAACCAGATTGTTCTTCTGCTATTTGTGGCAATAAGAAAACTTTAAGGCGTTCATTAATGATGTTAAGTATAATTTTGCTTGCATGTGGTATAAGAGCGATAGTTCGGTAGTTGGAACAGTTGGTTGGAGAGCCTTTCTTGAATATTGGTATAAATATCGATAGGCACCACTCATCGGGCCATTTGCAGGTGTTCCATATTTTCTCGCATAGTGCATGCATCACATCTATACCGACGTTTCCCATTGCCTTGAGTATTTCTGCTGTTATTCCATCTGGCCCTGCAGCTTTGTGCCTGTTTAGTTTTTTTACAGCGGCTTCTACTTCAGATTTTAGGATATTAGGTTCTGTATATTGTTGTGTTGTAATAGTCTGTCCAGGTTCAGGATCTACGTTGCTTAATAGCTTGCGGCAGTAATTTTCCCATACTTCTGCGATTCCATCAGCATCAGTTACTATGGTGCCGTTTTATCTAGTATTTAGTCGTAAATATTACTTCGAAAATGAACTTTGCCAATTGAACAAGTATCATCATACCACAAGAATGATTGTAATGTTTTTGGACGTTTTCGCTTTCTTGGTACTGTTTTATTTCTTTAATTTAACTGCAGTTCGAACTAAAGTTTCTGCGATATTTCTCATATTTCATTAATTCTATAATTTAAGTAATAAGATTAAGGACGTACAATTATTACTTAAACTATAAAATTTATTTATTTTTATATAATTTATTAAAGTGTTGTTCATTTTCCCCCAGAGTTTCAAAGGTTACAATTAAACTTTTAATAATAAGAGAAGCTGTAGATGAATCAAACTTTTCACTCTGAAGCAATTGAATAACTCTTGAAGCGACTTCAAGAATTTGTTCAAATTTAAGAACAAACACAAAATGGTACATTTTTCAATGAGCAACGCATCTAGCTATTTTGATGTTACATAAGATATTCTTTAAAATATTCTAAAATTGTCGGATATGTTAATTTAACTGCCTTAATGGCATACATATTATTTACTATCATTCTTAATTTATCTTCTGTTCTACTATCATCGGCCATAACAGCAAAATAATATGCATCAATAATACATTTTACACATATTCAACATATTCAATAAGCAATTAGCGGTACTGTCTACAATTCCATTTAGTTACACATCATCTAGACACAATTCTTGGGAGGATTATAACTTTGTAAAAATGGTTAATTTTTTGTTCTAAACTTCAAAAACCTCTTCTAAACAGTTTACCACGATTTGTACTTTCGGCCTTGCATTATGGCCTTTATTCAAATTAAATTTGGTGTTTGTTTTGTATTAAAACAACTTCTACAGTGATCGTATTTGAGAGAGCTATTAAAAAGAGACCATTTATGCATAGCGACTCTGATACTCAAAATCTCGATGTACTTGATATTTTCTGAAGCTTTCTTCCAATTTTTAAAGCCGAATGAGATAAAAACTGGTACTATGGATTTCTTTTTATATAGCCTGTATATAAAGCAGGATGCTGAATTTTGCCGGACGTTGTATTCTACCCAAAAATAGTCCCGAAACGATTTATGTACTTTGGAAGCTTCATTTGTTTTATACATCCTGCTGAATACGGATAATAATAAAAAATGTTTAGGTAAATTAAAAAAATTACCACCTCCTTGCTGGTTCAATTGTCAGTAACAATAGGTGTTTAATGGCCAAGAAACCTAGAAACAGCCTAGTTTCTCCCCTGAAGTGTATACATTTATTTTTTATTTTTGAAAAGAATGGAACAAAACATGTCCCAAAACAATAGGTACTTAAATATTTGCGAAGTGCTACATGATAACAAACTACCGTTATGTTGATATCGCATTGAGACTTTTTTTGACGATGCCTGCATCCAACTGTTCATCAGAGAAGTCGTTTTCCGTGTTGAATAGAATAAAAAATTATACAAGCTCTAGTCTACAATGACCGAAAACGCCTGAAGGATGTGGCAATTCTGACCATCGAATTGGAGCTTACCAAAAGATTAAACTTTGATGATATTATAGATTCATTATCAATCTCTAGTTCATGAAAGAAGTTGTTTTAAACATTTCACATTGTCATTAGTTTGTATTACTATCAGAACAATTAAAATTTATCTGAGACCTTTTTTTTATTATAACTATAATTATAATGCAGTCAATAATGTAGTCCTTAATATAGTACTCTTGCTGATTGCTGATAGGCCTATGTCTAAATGACTAACTTTTTTACTTTGTTATGTCGCGTTGGACAGAAGTATAAATCCGCCACTGCTTTCAATACATGTCCCTTTCATACCACCTGTCCCCTACATAAGAGACCTGTTTTAAAATATTGCCGAAAGCGCATTTTTGTAGTAGTAGTAGTAGTGACTGTATTTGTTAGGGATATTATCCCTAACTGGCTATCGACCAACGTGGGTCCTTCTGCCGTGTGATTTGTGTAAATGTGTGTATTGGGTTAGGGCTTGTTACTTTAGAAATTCGACCCCGATCTCTAGAGGGCCGTTAATGAGCTTCCAACGGCGAATGGCACTAGTTTCTCAGTACAAATGTACTACCTGTACTTGGGCTCGAACCCAGGTCTTCGTGCATACTAAGCAAGCGTTCTAACTTGTCAGCCAAACTAGCTATGCATTTTTTTAAATTATGATAAATTGTTTGTTTTATGTATTGTCTTTCACTCCTATTATAATATTATAGTACAAAGAGAGTGGAAATTCATCTTTACTACGATATTTATTTTTAACACTAAATACACATTTCTACCACCAAGGGGTCATCTTGAGTAGATACATTAATACATTAATTAGTGTAGTTTCCATTTTAATTTCTATTGTAATTAATTTGGTTTTATTTAATTAAAATTAAGACAACACGAATTTATAGCGCCTGGTGCTGTAGGATATTATAAATTATACCTCTTAATCCTAAGGCTTAATATTTACTTAATGGTCCGAAATTAAATATTATATATTATATAAATATATAAATAAATAATTATGTTGAGACGTGTATATGTGTATCTGTATTTTAGATGTTTTTCTAATGTGCAATATTCACAGCACTATTTTTAAATCTTGAATTAAATTGTGAAATTTCAATTACATTATACTGTTTTGGCTATTATTGTATATTTAAGAATTGGGGAATCTAAATGACGATACTTTACATACTCCGTATTTCTAATCAAAAAGTCTACAATTGCATGAGATTCTTCAATAGCTTGAGATACACCGATAAAGCATTAAAACTTCGAAGAATTATCACTCGAAGAGATGTTATTTCCGCACGTGGATATTTCGATGAATTGGCATTCAATTAGTTGATATTTCGGTAAGTTCAATGTATTATGGTGGTTCAAGTACATCACATCTTTTTCTTTTTCATAAAAAAAAAACATTTATTATGGTATACAGGTTGAGTAAAAAGTAAGGAACCTACTTTCTGGAGCTGTAATTATTATTATTAGAAAAAAAAAAGTTTTTAACAAATGTTTGATAGCTAATTATTTTCCACAATTAGGCAATTCTGGTTGTAAATTAAACTGTATTAATAAGTGTTTCTCAATAACTATAGTATGTTTAACAGAAACGGACGTATAGTTATCTATTGTTAATGGACAACAATTTGAGCATCTCTCGTGATGAACTAGTATTATTAAATTTTGTTTTAATGGATTCAATAAAGTAGTTCATTTTATTTTTGTGTTAAAATGACGTGTTTTTTTTTCTTATCATTCTAGTTTCAAGTAATCTTTGTTTATCATCAAAATTTCGATGCGTTCTGTTTCTGTTAAACGTAACATAATTATTGAGAAACACTTTCTAATACAGTTTAATTTACAACCTTACTTGATGTACTCAAGCTAACATTAGTAAATCGTATTTGAGTAACTGGTATTATATGTTTTCCACGGCAATCTTTAATTTAAAAAAAATGTCATTAGGCAGCAAACTCGATGTTCTTAGAAAATGTTGATATGCAACCTTATGGTAATTTGTGATATTCTTAATGAGAATCGCAAATGCTCACAAATTTGTTGATAGAAAAATTAGGTTGCCATTTAGCAAAAAGTATCGATGACGTCATTATCAAAAATTGTCGCTTCACAAAAAAAATTAAAACTGTCAAATTGTGGAAAATTATTAGCTATCAAGCTGTTGTTTTTTCTTCTTCTTCTTGGCGTGCTTCATCCGTTCCGGATATTAGCGATCATCATCACGATCTTCACTTTGTCCACTGCACTGCGAAAAAGTTGCAGCGATGTCATGCCAAACCACTGGCGTAGATTTTTAAGCCATGAAATTCGGCGTCTTCCCGGGCCTCTTCTTCCCATCACCTTTCCTTCCAGAATCAGTTGGAGTATTCTGTACCTATCACTATGCCTCATTACGTGCCCGAGATACTCCAATTTCCCAATCTTCACAGCGGCCAATACCTCCCGTTCCTTGCCCATTCTCTGCAGAACCTCCTCATTACTAATGTGTTCTTTCCATGAGATATTTAGGATACGACGATATGCCCATAGTTCGAAGGCCTCCAGTTTTTTCTCTGTATCCTTTGATAGAGTCCAGGATTCGACGCCGTACATTAGTGTTGAGAAAACGTAGCAGCGCAACATTCTGATCTTTAGTTGCAGGCTCAAGTCAGAGCTGTTGAAAATATTTCTCATCTGGATAAATGCCGCTCTTGCTTTTTCTATCCTGCATTTGATTTCTACGGAGTGATCCCAGAGTTTATTCACGCATGTACCCAGATATGTGTATTTGTCCACTTGGTCAATGGTTTTGTTGTTGAGAAGTATCGTCCGCTGTGATGTATTATCTTTACTGACAAGCATGTATTTGGTCTTTTTGAGATTGAGATCGATTCCGTACTTCTCGCTGACTGCTTTGTTTTTTCTAAAAATGGTAATAAAGGTTCGAGAGAGAAGCTTCCTTACTTTTAACTTGCCCAGTATACAGATTTCAATCACGAAGCAATCATCTTCAATAGATATACTTACATTACAATAACTTCGTTAGGTTTTGCTTAACACAAATTGAGAAATTGCAAAATGGCGAATTGTGTTAATTTTTTTCGAGGTATTTTTAATCCGTTGAATTAATTATACATTGCCGTACTCTTATTGTATGAAGAATTGTTAATTTTGGCATTGTTATTCCATCAAAATGACATTTCCACGAATTGTCATTTTGATGAATCGGTGTATCGACTTATGTGGTCGACAAATTTATACTTCTAGGAATTGTCATGAATAGATGTTTCGAAAAATGCTATCCTCATCTTTTTAAGAACGATAAGTCTGAAATCGCAGTTTTGTATTATTTCAACTTTGTTTCTTGGAATTGTAGACTATTACAAATCTTAATTTTTCTCAGACGCGGATTTATTTACTATCAGTAAACATTATGAGATTTTTTTTAAATTGTTATTATGAGAAATATTTTATTTGAGAGTAATCCTTGGACACTCGTTTTGAAGCTTTCTATAGTCTATATATAGTGCTATCCGACGAGATTCGGATATTCAGAGTATCTCAAAAATGGTGTCCATTGTTTATACGTCACATGCTACTAACCAATATGACTCTAAATACACAAACAAAATTTTCCTGTGATGGTTATTTTTGAAGTTATAAGCGTATGAAGTTGCACATGCAGATTCTCTCTTGACAATATATTTCCAAAAACATCGGTGTTTATTATTTAAAATGGTCCAACGTTGTATAAAAAAATGTTAAATTCAATGTTTTAACACAAATTTTGAGAAAATAATGGGTAATTAAAGGGTAATAATGGGTTCATTTATTGTAAATGTTATTTTTCTACAATCGATTTCGTACTCTATAGGGCCTAATAATGTAGCCTTTTAAATGGTGGACACCATTTTTCGATACATCGGCGAATTGTTATTTCAAAGAACAGATTTAAATCTCAAAATCATCATGAACTTAGTTATGAAACGATTCGTAAATTCAGTAAATATTTTGAACCATCACTTGTTAAAATCCCGACATTAAGAAGAAGAAATTTAGAACAACCATTACATGAAGCATCTATTTTCGAATAGCTTCTTGCTCTTTGAATTAATTACACAAATGTCATTTCGACGAATTTGAAGTTGCAATAATTATTATTATCAAAAATTACATTGCGATTAATTGACATTTAAAAGATTGTCATTTCGACGAATTTTTGTTCCTAAAGCTTGTCACTTCTATTAATCGAACGGTACAAAAGTGAAAAAAAACATATTTTGTTTAATTTAGTTTTATATTTTAATTTATTTGTAATTTGTCTTCTTGAAATAGCTGCAAGTTGCTTTTGCAACGTAGCTATTATATCGGCTGCCCACAGCCGTATTTTCAATAGTAAATTTGGCTATACATTATATTGCTAAGCCATTTGATTTTATTTATTGTATATAAACTCTGTTGCTTTTTTATTTTTACAAAGTTGGCTCTGTCAGGGTGACAGTTTTGTTGGCCAATGTAAGAAGTCACTAGACTTGAAAAAATAGATTATATTTAAAAAAAGAGGTTATATTTTATGACAGAGGGCAATGTTGTCATCAAATTGATTTATTGAGTACAGAATTTATTTGCTATTTTGATTTTACAAAAGCAAATCAGTCAAATTAAAATATAAAATATAGTTGATGATTGGTTTACTTTAAAATAGCGCACTTGAATGAAGGAGACAATAATTTAATTATTTTAATATATGAATTAGGCAACCTTGTTAGAAATCTGACATTTAATAATATTTTCACTGTCAGATCATTTTTGTTGGTGTTCATGTATCAAACTTTATTAAAACGTTTCTATTTTAAACATCAATAAAGCATTATTGTTATTTAAGGTATTATTATTTTGTACTTACTGGTAGTTATTTTTATTTTATTTTATTATTTATTTATTTATTTTGCCTGACTAGTTTCAGTTTCTAACAAACCATCATCACAGGCGTGATATGTGTATTTTTATATGTTATGCTATGTTTTTGAAAAACAGACATCTTTCAAAATTCAAACTAATTACACATATTTATGATAAAAATAAGGTCAAGGTATATACAGGTATATACAGGTATACCACTTTTACGACGCCCACCATTAGGATCTATTAAACGGAAATATATACAGAGTTTGTCAAATAGGATAAAAGTTTCTTATTCTCATGCCTTTTAATATTCTGAAAAGAAATCCGGGATATCTTGCATAGTTCCTGAAATATCGCTGAAGAACCGAAAAAGTGCATTTTCCTTTTCCTTTTATAACTTTTCTATTGTTGAAGGAAATTTTACGAAACTTGGCACTCTTACATTGTTCGACGTGAGCTTCCTGGGGACAGTGCTAAACATTTTATGAGCCAACTAGATGCCCAAATTTTCATTGTCAACTTTTTATTTTCTTATGGCCGCCATATTTAATTTTAATTGCATTAAAAAAAAGCGAAAAAATCCGATTTTAACCATGTATAACATATGGGTAATCTGACATTTTATACGATTCCACAAACGCCGAAAAGTTGTTGGATTTCGGGATACAATTCACCATAAATTCTAGATGTGACTGTCGCATTTCTGTAATTCCTTACATAGAGATTGTACATGTCATTTTTTTCATGTTGAGGATAATATCTTGACATTTTTAATAATCAAAGATACTATCTCCTTTTTTCACTTTATACACAATAAAATTACTCGGAAGTTATTTTCTTTGTATGAAGAAATAACAAAATGGTACAAACAACAAATTTTTAAATTATCGAGTTTTGGTGGTAAATAATGTCCGATTGCCCATGTGTTATACATGGTTCAAATCGGATTTTTTTACTCTTTTGAATGCTATTAAAATTCAATATTGCGGCCATAAGAAAATCAAAGTTGACTATGAAAATTTGGGCATCTAGTTGACGCAGAAAATGTTTGGCACTGTCATCAGAAAGCTCTCGTCGAAAAATGTAAGAGAGCCAAGCTTCGCAAAATTTCCTTCAAAAGTAGAAAAATTATAAAAGGAGAAGGAAAGTGCACTTTTCGGTTTTTCGGCGATATTTCAGGAACTGTGCAAGATATCCCGGATTTCTTTTCTGAATATTAAAAGGTATGAAAACAAGAAACTTTTCTCCCATTTGATCAACACTATATATTTCCGTTTAATAGATCCTAAAAGTGACCACCCTGTATACATAGCAAAGTACACATATCATACCTCTGATGATGGTTTGTAAGAAACTAAAACTAGTCAGGCAATATAAAATAAATAAATAATAAATTAAAATAAAAATAACTCTACCAGTAAGTACAAAATAATAATACCTTAAATAAATATCTGATAACTTATGGATAAAATCTTAAACTTAATTATTGTTATTATTATATTTATTATTTCAATAAGGTATAATTCACCATTGGTTTATTTATAGTTAATGTTATTAAATTGTATTTGAGCATTACAGTGCATTAAAACAAAAACAAGATTATTTTAGAAATAATAATAGTCAATGGTAACTCAAAAGCAATGAGTCAAACCGGAACCGAACCGTAACCAAACACCGAAATTAACCAGAATTCCAACCTGATCCGAAACAGTAACGGGAACGAAATTTTAATAACAGTTAATTTCGGTTCCAAACAAAAAATAATTGTTATTAAGAGTAGTTTAGTTTTAATAATATTTGATAAGACACTATTAATTGATTGATAAGACATTTGATAAGACGTCAGTAATTGATTGATTAGACATAGGACATTTTATAAACAAAATAAATTTATAACGGTGGCAAACTGTTTTTCAGCGGCATTGTAGCGTTGTTATTCGAGTCGAAACCGGAACCTAACCGAAATTGAACCGGAACCGAAATGGAACTGAACCCAAATTTTCAGACGAACCGAAGACGAAGCCGGAGCGAAAATCATTTACCCGGAACGTTACCGTAAACCGGAACATTTTCGGTTGCTCAAAAGGGCATACTTTTTTGTCGGAAGCAAAATTTTCTACCACGCCTTGTTAACACAAAAAAAATATTTTCACATTTATTGATTTTGTCCGCAATATACAATAGTTATATGAATAATAAATAAAGAAAGACGTTATAGATGTGTTACGGCCTCAATGCAGTTAACTTAGTGTGATGATACGGTGAAAAAGGCTTTAAGGCCGTAACTAGAACCGTGATAAGGTCACAATTCCTTATTCCTTGCACCGCGCAGAAACGTGTTGACTCTCAGAGCAAAATTCCACACGTGTCGTCAGGCAAGTAAGAAGATGAAACCAAAATGATTAACTAATCTTAGCTTCTGAACGCTCAAGAAAGTGATGTCAACTTTTTCGTTGGGTACTAAAACATTTCTGTTTTAAACATTAATAAAGCATTATTGTTATTATTATTATTATTATTTCAATGAAGTATAATTCACCTTTGGTTTATTTATAGTTAATTGTATTAACTTGTTAGTTGTTTATTAAATTTATAGTTAAAAGATGACTCTGTTCTAACGTTGCTGAAATGTTTCCAAGGATACAAGTAAATAATTTAACTAGATTTTTTTCAAATGTCATTATTTTGTTGGAACTATTTGGAAAAGTTGACACTACTTTCTTGAGCGCTGTGTACAAACTTAACTCAGAAGACACCAATTGAAGAATAATTTATTTCCACAAAAATTTCCAAAAAAAGGCTAATTTGAATATTATGTTTTTATAGTAATTGGAGAAAGTGATGTGCCTCATTTACTAGATTTATTAATTTTAAACTTTTAAATAGATTGAAGCTATAAAATAAGGGAATCACATTAGTATTCGTCCCTTTTATCTTTTGGCTAGTTTAATTGCACCCCTGGTGCTCCAAGTCTTTGCGGCACATCAAAGCCACTCGCCCTTACCCCTTGTACTTTTTCTCTTCGTTTTAAATTGCAAAGTATCGACGGCAGCGGAATTTATAATTGGATTATGTCCTGACATTGTTCGTGCAGCCGGTGCGGGCGAAATTCCGTGGTCGTAATTCGATACTAAGGTTGAGGAGACGAGTCCTTTACATTGAAAATTTTCGGATTGTGAACCTGCATATTATAACCTGAATTATCTATTGCGTATTTTCCAGATAAAAGGGTGCAGTTTTATAATAATGATATAATTTATTTTACTATTTTATTTTTTGAAACAAAATTATTTTAGAGTAAAGCTGTAAAGAACATAATTTTACTAAAGATGGGGTTGAAAAGTCATGTTTTTGTGAAAATTGGAAACTGTAGGTACATACTTTAATTAATGATGTGCAAAATCATGCTAAATAGCTACAATACATATTTATATAAATCATATTCTGTACTCAATGAGTTTTTTTTGCCTGGTGATATTTATTTTTCATATTTGACTAAAATTAGTAAACACTAGTATCCATATGATGTCCATATGATTTGTTTTCTTCAAGAACATATCTAATGAATGAAATTATAAATGTCTCATTTATGTATTTTGCCCTATTCAATCCCTAAAAAAATAATGTTCTACAAATCAATTCACGACTTACTTCAAAGCATTTTCACATTTTTCATAAGATAATTGCGTCAATTCACATGCTTGAACTACTTCCAAATTCTATCAGTTTATGTTTTACTAACATTTTGGGTGTAGGTATGCATGCCTTTGGGAGCAGACTGTAATTACATGGGATAATGCACACATACATGTACCTATTCGTGTTAGCTGGGTAGGTGCCGTTTTATGCCGGGATTAAGTGAATCCCGGTACTGGCGCGTATTAATTAATTTACGCCCTCGGCTGTGAAACTAGTGGGTTTTTGGTGACAGTTTTACCCCTAAAGCGTGTAACTATGGCAAATAGTGCATAGAGTAACAATACGAAAATTGGTAAAACATTTAAATTACAAGTTTGGATATGAGGGCGATGCTTTATATTAATCTGTAAATTGTGCTGCCCGGCGCCGCCACCAAAATATTTAACGACAATGACCTTTTTTCATAATAATAATAATAATAATATATTTTTTTAAATACCTGGTATTATTCAACATAAAGTAGGTATAGAAACACGAAAATTAGTGCATGATTTCCTATTTTAATTCAACATTAGATTATAGTAAATTATGACACATACAGTGTGTGCAAATGTCTAATTATCAACACATATAGTATGTATTATTGATTAATATAAAATTTATTACGATTTTCATGTGTTCAAAGTATTCAACCATTCAACCTTGAAATCAATTAAACATTGCACATGTTTCACCCAGTGACAACCCATAATTTTATGTACATATTTCCACCACGTGAGCTCTGCAAATTTCAATCCTCGAATCTCACATATTCTGAAATTAAACGTAATTCCTACGTTACTTCCTCATTAGGCCAGTTAAAAGTGCATAGCCTGAAGTTCAGGAAGCTGCGCTGGACACGCTCACCCTTGCACTTTTCTCGGCCTCTCCATATTAACTGGACTAGTTCCCTAGAATTTTTCCAGCTCGTGCCTTTGCTAATCGCCGCTTTTCCTATTCGCGCTGATCCGCAGGTCCCTTGGGCGCTCACGAAGAGCGAAAATGACGGCGAATTAATGGCTCTGATTGATGGCGCAGATTTGTAATTTGCGCGCAGTTTCTCGCGTTTTAAATGGTCAGTATTTACATTCACTTCACTCAATGTGCTCGAAAATTATGAATTCAACCATATTTATTCTAACCTACGTTTGTATTGACAAAATTTGGTACGTATTATACGTATTTTCAATTCTTATTAGTTGTTGCAAGGCTAACAATGATGTCGTTGAATTTTGTGTGGTTTTTGGAAATTTTTTGGAAAGATTAAAAAAATTACTATTTGTAATAGGTTTCACTCCTCATTTATGAATAACTGGGTTAAATTCCAAGTTCCTAGTTCCAGGAGCTATTCCAGAGCCAGGAATTCACAGCAACTAGCGTTACTCGGGTTTGAACTTGTACGGCCTGCATGAGTGTAGTTTTACTTTAAGCAGTTCTTATTCATTGTAAATTTTGTACTGTATAACTCGTACTTACCTGCCGTCAGTAATTCCATGTTTTTTTTACTTCTCAATATCTACATACAGGGTGGCCCACCTATCATCGCTCGGACCATTGCTGCTATACTAATAAATATTGAGGAAAAGTCTGATTGGAAGTTATTGGACCCTTGATGTGCTACTATTTGAAATTATTTTCGAGTGTACAGAGTGTACCATAAATCAGCCACCAGGAATCAGGAACAGCCTGTATATTCTTTCATTTTTGGAATCTGCTTCATGTGGGCTTCACAAATCAGTTTTTAGGGATCAGATGCAACGTTGCCAAGTTATTCACATTTTATTCAAATTTAATGAAATATCTTTGACCTTTAAAAAATTCAACAAAACCTTATTATAATAATTTCCTTTATTTCGCCTATGCTATGGCAGCTACAAAAGTACTTGCGTGTACATACATAGTCATATTACAACGACAACTACACTATTAATATAAAACTTTAGAATTTTGAACAGATACAAACATATAAATAAAACATAAATATTTCACTATGAAAATGGGTGTAAAATACAAAATGTCAGAATTCTTATATAAAATAAAACTGGCCGTTATACAAATATATTTATACATATTATGTAGTCATTGATGAATTCCTCAACTCGTTTACAAATTGGTTTAATGTGCGGTTTCCTTTAGCTTGGCAAGATAGGATATGGTATCTATCCTGTATGTTTAGATTGCAGAAGCGGCAGCAACAACCATCCTCTGTAGTATGAAAGTGGGTTTTGGAACAGAGCAGGTGGTGGTAGCCATGCAAGTTGGTACAGGTGACCAAGTATCGGTGATTTTGGTTAGCTTCCTTCCAAGATTGTGATTGGAAGGCTGGGCCGTCTGTGAAGTTTTCCGTCACAAAGTTCATGTTCTTCTAGTCTAGCCGTTGTCTATACCCTGCACCGGTCTCTGATTCCATTCCTGCAAACTTGTTAATACCTTCCTCCCCCATAGATGGAACGTTTGCCATGTGGAGGACCAGGGTGTTTGAGGCGTTTTTTTAGCAAGCCCAATACTTTCTTGAAATACCTTGCTTTGATTTTGTCGAGCCGGAACAGATGGTTAGAGGTTAATAATGAGCTAAGATGTTGAAAGCAGTAGGTAACGGATGACCAGATTTTGATGTTGTATAGTTTTGTTGCTGTGTCTAGGTTAATCTTCTGAAGGTTTTTCATCGCTCCGGTGACCTGTGCCATTTTTTTGCTTTTCCATTGTATATGGTTTGATAGCGTTGTGGTCGTCTGAAGGGCTACGCCTAAGTATTCCAATTCGTTGGTGAATGGGAGTTGATGGTCCCCTATTTTGATTTTATTGGAATGTTTGAGTCTTCCCCTTTTCGGAATTTCATGATTTTAAATTTGTTGTAGTTTATTAGCAACTTGTTTTCTTCACACCATGTATTCAGACGATTGAGACTCTCTTGAATTTGTTGGATATTTTTTGAATAAATAACGAGGTCATCGGCGTACATTAGGCATTGGGTTCCCGTTATACTATTACATTTGGGTAAGTCCTGCACGAAGGCAAGAAAAAGGGAGGGGCTCAGAGTATCTCCTTGCAGTACCCCTTTCATTTGTGGTATTATGTCTGTCATTTCCTTCCCATTATCTATTCTAATAAAATTGGTATCTATCATGTAGAGTATGGGGTTAAAAACCTTACCTTTTATACCGATGTTTAGCAGTTTTATGCATAGAACATTTCTGTCCACCAGATCGAAAGCCTTCTTGAATTCTATGAAGGCGGCATAGAGTGAGCCCCTTGGACTGGATAGTGCCGACTTGATTTCCGTAATTAACACCTTAATTGTTCACAGCTTCTGTTTTCCGGAATCCGTACTGTTCATTTAACAGAAGACTATCCATGTGCTCTGTAATTCTATTATTAAGGATCTTTGTTAGAAGTTTGAACTGGGTGGACAGGAGAGTCGGGCCTATGCCACTGTAGGAGTCGGGCTATTTAGGATTACCTTTCCCTTTAACCTTAAAAAACCTTAATATAAGAGATGAATAAAATAATCTGGGTATGAAAGAACCCAAGCAATGGGCCAAAACATTCACACTATTTGGAGTCACGTTGAATAGACAGGGTGTTCTGAAACACCGATCGAAGTTTGCTAATTTCAAATGGCTAAACCATATCGAGATTCATCGATATTTACCTATTAAAAAGTATTAGAGTTAAAAGATTATAGTCCATATGCTACCATTGAATAGCTCATTAGATGAGCACGCAGAATATGATGCTATATATAGGGTATTTCATTTGAAATACTCTAAAATAAAAATAAAATAGTTTTAGCCATTTGAAAATAGCAACATGGTATCGTTGTTTCAGAACACCCTGTGTTTTCCACGTAACTCAAAATATTGTGTACGTTTTGACACATTGCTTAGGTACTTGCATCCGTAGATTATTTCATTGGTCTCTTATAATAAGGTTTTGTTGAATTTTTTTCCACGTCCATGACTTTTCGTTAAATTTGATTAAAATGTGAATAACTTGGCAACGTTGTATCAGATTAAAAAAAAAGAGTTGTGAAACGCACATAAAGCAAATTCTAAAAATGAAATAATATACACGGTTTAAATTCATCCATTTAAAAAAGATACCAAATTTTGTGTCCCGGATTTATGGTACACTCTGTATACTCTAAAATAATTTTAAAAGGTAGCACATCAAGTGTTCAATAACTTCCAATCAGATGTTTTATTTAATTTTCATTACTCTAGCAGCAATGGTCCAAGCAAGGATAGGTGGGCCACCCTGTATATAACAGTAAATCAGTACTCTCATATACTGGGTGTATCACGCTCATGGATCACTAAAAGTTTATGGGGTCCCGATAAGATAAAAAAAAACATCCAAACATGGCTGATTTTGTTCTCCTCAGGTAAAAACCTTCTATTACTTCCGGGTTTACCGGAAGTAGCCATCAACTTTTGTTTTTTAAATAAAACACCCTATATATTATTATACCTTTAGCTTCCCAGTTTAATTTGAAACATATTTTAAAGTGAAATTTCTTTGATAACATTAGTTATCAAAGTTACGAAAGATAAGCAGTTTCGCAAAATATTATGAATGTGTAAATAGCAAAGGCGAAATTACATAATGCAGAAATTCGAATTTTCGACATATTTTAAAAACTACGTATTTCAGGTATAGGATAAAGTCATTTTTTATGGTAAATGGTCATGCCAATTACTCTATAAGATGAAAAGTATGTCATTCCATTAAAAAAAATTGAAAAGCACTTAATTTAAGTAGGCCCTTAACTAATGACATTTTTCAATGAGTAATTGTCACAATTTTTAACTGTAAAGTAAATTAGTCATAGAGGCACCTTTCAGGTACAATTCAAGATAAATTTTCTATGTTTACCTTATTTGTAAGAGAAATTGAAGAAATTTTTCGTAACGTCTTTTTGAGGTCAAATTCTTAGAATTTAATTTTTAACTCAGAAAGTCCGCCAACAATTGATCGCCCGCAATTGACCGCCGCATCAATTGATCGCGCCAACAATTGACCGCCAGCAATTGATCGCCATACAATTGACCGCCGCATCAATTGATCGCGCCAACAATTGACCGCCAGTAATTTACCGGCGCATCAATTGATCGCGGAAACAATTTATAGTTTTCAAATTGATCGCTGTATATTTTATCGACAGGCAGTAATACATATCGTTTATTAAATGCATTGATTATTTCAGATTGAAAATAATGTTTTTCTGTAGGTGTTATCTAAAAATTATTATTATTGTTATTTACAAATTAAGTGCAGCTAAAAGTTTACTTGAACTAAACACGTAGTAAAGTAATACTTAGTAAATGTAATATGAATCTATTTTATATTATTATAAAAAAAATAGGCATTACCTTTTAAATTACAATTAAAGCCCAGTGAAGATCTGTATGTTGGATGTGATTACCATTAATAAATACATATATTTCTGATACAACCTGATTGCACAAACTTTGTGAAATATCTATAATTTAATATTCTCTTCAAAAGTACTCCACATATTTCACAGTATAGAAACAGATAATGCTTGGGATTATAGGGCAGTAATCCTCTGTTCAATGCATTTTGCACTGATGCACTGATGTTACCTTATTTTGTTCAAATTTTCACATCAGTCGGTTCTTCTTCTGCATTTGAGCCATATTTGAACATTGGCGAATAATTATAAATAAGCTCCATGTTTGTTTACAATTCATGTAATTTTTAAAATCCATCTTATTAATCTATCTAATTTTGCATCCTATAAGTGTCAACTTTATACGCTAAATAAATTGGCGAAGAAACGATTTCTTATCCATTCAAAAACTTCCCTGGTATTCCTTCAAAGTTTGCAACTGTTGAGTTCGTTAGCCTAGTTTGCTACCAAGTCAGGAGACTTGGAAAATAATCAAATTCATCAACGTGACGACTTCATCTTAACGACTTATATGAGACAGCGGCCTGGGTTATTTAGACATCTGAACTCACTCATCAAGACGTCAATTAACCCAAATTAATTAAAATCAATCACTTAAATAAGAAAGAGAATAAACCACACACTTATCAATAGAACACTATTTATTAAGTTGACTACAGTACATGTACAAGTACGAATAAATTCAAGAAGCACAGCAATACAATCCTTGAACAATAACAACAATTATATTCATTTTTAAAAGCGTAAACTTTCCTGCAGAACTTAGTGCAAATGCAGACCTTAAAACTATACCGAGTGTCTGGGATAAGGGGCGCACATAGGAATTTAACATGTAAAATTAAATATGTGTAATTTTTAGCTCCCCTATTAATTCGTGAAATTAAACGTAAACGAGAAAAATCGCAAAGGATTTTTTTATATGATGACAAATGATAATAAATTCATGCTTGTCATTTGGGATAAATCATAATAATAACACGTAATTAGTGGAAGAAAGATATTTATTCATTATAAAAACATTTTACAGTGGCGTCAGTTTTCGCAGAGAAATAGAACAGAACAACAGAATATGCAACGATGAATTTGCTTCTTCTGTTCCGCTTGCCTGTAGTGTTTTTGAAATAATATTTGTTGAAATTGGAGTAATAAAATACCTTTTAAATCTGCCGGTACAGTTGCTGTATTTTCAAACTTTTTCACAAACTTGCAAATTGTTGATACAGACGAAATTGGTTGATTGTTAAATTTAACAGAAAATAAGTCACGAACTCTGTGTAAACTTACGCCACTGTATTTTTTTGTGTCAATGAATACCCTCTCGTCATTGGAAAAACTCAGATTATGGTTCATTGTAATTGATATCTCACTAGCAAAATTTTTTTTCTTTCTGTGGCATTTGTCAAACTTATGGCAAGGGTTTTTATGGTATTTCAACTTATTTTTATTATTTCTGATGTGGATTCTGGTACAAATGTAAATTAAATGGATGATACATTTACAGTTTTTAATACTGTAAAAAATATTCCTTTGCGATTTTTCTCTAAAATTTAATGGGCAGCTAATAATTACACATATTTAATTGTACATGTTAAATTCCCATGTTCGCCCCTTATCCCAGACACTCGGTATAACATAGACCAACAAAATCCAAACTTAATAATTACCTATCCCATGACAAACTTATTTTTTTGGGCTCCTATAACAAAATATTCTTAAGATTGTTATCATAATGTCAACCTTGTCAACAAAAGTAACATTTATTTAACAATAATAAGCCCAGATATCTTCATTACGATGAATTCATCGTAGCTTCTTCTGTTCCGCTTGCCTGTAATGTTAATGTTTTTGAAATAATATTTGTCGAAATTGGAGTATTAAAATATTATACTTTTATTTTCAAACTTTTTCACAAACTTGCAAATTATTGATAGAGACGAAATTGGTTGATTGTTAAATTTAACCGAAAATAAGTCACGAACTCTGTGTAAACTGACGCTACTGTAAATTTTTTTGTTAATGAATACCCTCTCTTCATTGAAAAAACTCAGATTATGGTTCATAGTAATTGATATCTGACTAGCAAAATTATTTTTTCTCTAACATGACATTTGTCAAACTTATGGCAACGGTTTTTATGGTACCTTGTTCAACTTATTTTTATTATTTCTGAGGTGGATTCTGGTACAAACGTAAATTAAATGGATGATACATTTACAGTTTCTAATACTGTAAAAAATATTCCTTTGCGATTTTTCTCTAAAATTAATAGGGCAGCTAATAATTACACATATTTAATTTTACATGTTAAATTTCCATATTCGCCCCTTATCCCAGACACTCGGTATAACATAGACCAATAAACTACAAACTTAATAATCACCTATCCCATGACAAACTTATTTTTTTCTGCTCCTCTAACAAAATATTCTTAAGATCACTGTCAAAATGTCAACCTTGTCAACCTTGTCAACAAAAGTAACATTTATTAACCATAATTAGCCCAGATATCTTTATTCCCGGTATCAATTGATGGTTAATATAAATTACATTGGTCAAACATATGTTTCATTATAATTTTATAATTGTGGACAGAAAAGTATATAATATTTTGCTTCATTTACGATTAACAACATGATATCTTGGTGTTTTGATGTGATCAGTGTAACCATGAGAGAGCCGGTATGCGTGTCGCGATCGTGGAATTCTCGCGGCCCTCAATGAAATACTCGAAGGCCGGTAAGGCGCATTTGAAAGTGCAATTGCATTTGCATAATTGTCTTATTGCAAACCCAGATGCTGTGCCACAAGTATCTTGGTAATGCCAGGGAGATTGTAATAAAGCACGTATATGATTAGAAAATAATATAGAATTGAGAACGGAGACCCGCATTGACGATAATAGTAATTATAATCCTAAGTTAAGGCTCTGACTAATCAATAACCATAATCTACATTTGTTTACTTTCTCCACAAATATGTCTTTCTTATGGCATGTACAGACACACAATTATAATAACCTCACAATTCTGTATCTATAGATATGTTAATATTTTATTTTATTTTATACATTATTTAATACATTATTTAATACATTATTTAATACATAACTGGATGTAGATATCTAATCTGAGTTATTGTGAAATTAAAATTGTTGCTTTTAGTTTCCATATTTATCTTATATTCGCACCAAAAGTCAATATTGGGTAAGAGAACTGTTTTCAATCATTGTTCTCGCCAAGATCGCTTTAAAGGCCGCGCAAATAAGAACGGGGCGAGCCAGGATCGACGGTTTAAATAAACATGAGATACGTTAAGTCCTACCAGATTGCAGGACGTGACCGCAAGAATGAAATCCTTTTCTGCATAGCAAATCCAGCTGTACGCGCGCCAGGATAAACAACAATAAACGAAATCGTATACGAAATTTCTGTGTTTGAGGGATCACAAGTGGCGTTACATAATATCGGATCATTAATAGATTTATATGTTTATAAGGCGGAAATATGAAATGAAATTCTCAGTATTATTTTCATTTTTTTAAGCGTTTTTTGTCTTGATTTGTAGTATAGTCTGCACTAGTAAAATAAACTTCGATTCAAATCTCATGAAGAAATAACAGAAAGCGTTATCCTGGTATAATTATAGTTTACTTTTTATTTAATAAAATTTGGATTTGCAATCGATGACGTCATAACTTTAAAAACAAATGATGTAAATAGATGCAAATAATGTAGTCTAACGTCAATTAGTTAAAATCGCTACACCCCTTCGAGATTTTCTCCAGAATGTGGAACCCCTTATACCTTGTTAGGTGCCGGGTGATCGAATTTATGTGTTACTTTATTTCTACATTATACCGGGTGATTCAAGTTCTAATACCATGGGTTGTTTAGGCATTTGGTGTTGCCCAAAAAATATGAAAATTTTGATTTATATAGGTCTGATACTAATCTACGGAAAGGTAGATTAACTTTTTCGATATAGACGGTTATAAAATTTAAAAAAAACCTCTTTTCGGGCAAAATTCTCTATCGTTATTTTTGCCCTAAACTGTTTTATTTTATTCATAGAACCCATTTATGAAATCAAAAATTAACGAAAATGATTAGTTTTCAAAGTAAAGCATTTTTTACATTACTGACCAACTTTCCTCGGTATGATTTATGATGTTGTAAGTCAAGAGCCCTACAAAGCAATGACCGCGCCGGTGCTGTTGGAACGTTTTATGACTTTTTATGATACCGCCAGTCGCCGTGAGTTGAACGGGCCTTGCAGTGCAGGACCGTAATAACTACTTATAATTCAAAAACTAACTTATTTTAGATTGTATGAATCGGTGATTAATACTTGGTGAAACATCTTTAAATTAGTATAAATAAAGCACTTGGTTAAGTTTCACATAATTTATTAGAAAAAACTCTACATTTGTTTCAGTCTTGCGACCATTATCAAGAGCAAAATAAGACTGAATACAAATTCATTAAATGCGCTATTTATAATCTAATTCCTAGTCTAACATTATTGACACATTAAGGTACATTTACGAAAAGACGTACTTTCATTCACAATGTTCCCCTTGCTTTCCTAATTTCCAGAATTTGCAGGAGGTCCATTCTTCTAACAAAGCAACGGGGAACATTGTGAATGACCAGATCTGTAGAAAATAATCCAGTGTTCAATGGGATTATTGAAAGTACGTCTTTTCGCAAATTTGTTGTGTTTATTCACATGTCCACTATTCTTAAATTGGCATTCTTCCGTAAACAACAATTTACGAAAAAAATTGGGATCCACTTGAATCATCTATTCGGCCCAACGACAAAAAGAAACACGATTTTTAAAATCTTGCCCATAAAGTTGTTGGTGCAATAAAATAGGACTCACACTACTTTGGCTTATTCCGGTCTCATCCCTTATCTTTCGTGTGCTTACTTGAGGATCATTTTCCACCATATTTAAAACAATAGCTTGATTTACTTCGTGGCTGGTCGGTAAATTTTTATAGCTTTTCTTCTTATGATGAAAACTTCCCGTCTCGGTTAACTGTTTAATTAACCTGGCAAAAATTTTACGTGTTGGAATAAACTCTAGTGGCTTCCAATGGGTTTCTACCACATTCGCAATAAATTAGCAACATTTCCACTTTTTCATTGAACGAATATTGAAAAGGCATCTTTTAAAAATCACTGTCAAATCACTGTTCACTGCTCAAGATCAAACTCGGTAATGAACTTAATAGTAAGACAACCCGGTTTGCAAAATAATAACAATCACCAAATTATTGGCAATGATCTTCTTTAAATGTAATTTTAATTGCCTGCAGATCAAAATAACAATGAGGGATTAAGCAAATATTGACCTCCGGCCCTGAAGAAATCCTTGCGTCGGTATTAACCCAGCACGCTGAGGGATTGGGTACGGCCCTATCATAAAACCCATAAAATATTAGGGACTATTACTGGTAGCAGCCGTCATATTTTTACTATTTAGTAATAAATCTTACTGTTGCAATATCAAAATTCATTTAATTCAATAATTGGTGCAATTTTTTTGACTTGGATAACACTGGAATGTTTGGAATAGCATTAAAGTATGTTCTGACAAAAACTATATAAATAAAATTACGAATTCTTTGTGAAATAACGTATAAACTACCGGATGGTTAAAATATTTTTTTTATCGCCAGATTGGGGTTCATCAATATCCAAACATGTGTACTTATTTTTGATGTTTTATTTCAGTTAGAAGTCGCCATTTGACCTGGTAATTAAACTTGAATCACCCGGTAGAGGACAAGAAGAGGTAGTAGTTATAATCCTATTGGTTAATATTGCGAGTTCAAGTTATTTTTTTACAAAAGTATCAGTGTGAGAGAAGTATATGAATGCCACCTCTTGTTCAAGTCAAGTTTTTTCCTTTGTACAGTAAATTATTTTATCATTCCAGTAGAACTTGATTTTAAAATAATACAAGTAGATTAAACAACGTAATAATTACAAATACACTGTACAAACATAGAGACATACACATGTATACAAGAGAAGTGGCAAGTAGAGGGGAATGGTCAATAATACACTATATATTAGTAGAAGCAAATGAAAGACCAAATATCTTAGATGCAAAAGTAACTAGAGAGCCAGAAATAGGTAGCGACCATATGGTAATAGCTAAAATTAAAACAGGGCAGACGAATGATAATAACACGTATAAGGCAGTAGATAACAAAAAACTAATATCGCAAATACATATACAGAAACATTTTACAATAAGCTAATAGGGCAACATAAACCAGAGACAGTAGAAGGAAAGTGGGAACAACTTAAGGAAGGAATGATAATGACAACAAAGGAAACATGTGGAGTCTATCAAACAAGGAAGAATAAGCAAACCAGCTGGTGGACAGAAGAGGTAAGAAGAGCCATAAAAGAAAAGACGAAAGTGGCAAAAGTACACCGGCAACAACAATATCGAAGAATACCAAGAATATACAAAAAAGCACATGACAGCAAAGGATATAGTAACACAAGCAAAGTGGAAAGAATGGGATGAATTTGGGGAGAAAATGGAGAAAAACAGCAAAGAAAATCAGAAGCTATTTTATAAGCTATTATTTTTATTTTATTTATTTTTATAACATACGAAAAAACAGAAGAAGAGAACCAAAATACGACACGAACTACATATTAGATAGAGGGGGCAACATTTTAAAAGAAAGAAAGGAAATCATGGAAAGATGGAGAAAATACTTCGAAGAACTGCTCAACGTAGAACGGGAGGAGGACAAAGCGTATGGAAAGCAAACAAACATGGATATGCCAACAGAAAAGATAAATATAGAAGAACTAACAGAAGCGATCAAGGAACTAAAAATGGGAAAGGCACCAGGAATTGACTAAGTTGAGACAGATGCTAAAGAACATAGGACCAGTAGCGCTAGACAGACTCCACAAACTATTCAAATAAATATGGGAGGAAGAAAGCATACCGAAGGAATGGAAAACGGCACTTATAGAGCCAATGTATAAAAACGGAGACAAAATAAATTATTGTAATAACTATAGGGGTATAACGCTAATCAATATAATGACAAAACTACTTTAAAAAATTATAAATAAAAGAATAAGAGGAAAAATAGATAGCACAATAGACGAAGCGCAAAGCAGTTTCAGAGCAGGAAGATCAACCCAAGACCATATTTTTACAATAAAACAAATAGTAGAAAAGTAGAATCAAACAAAACAAAATGTATATTTAGGATTTTTTGACTTGGAAAAAGCATTTGATGCTGTACCACGCAAAAAAGTCTGGAATATATTACTTGAAATGGGAATAGAGAAAAAACCATCAATATTTTAAAACAAGTATACAAAGATAATAAGATTGTAGTCATACATTACAATTACAAATCGGAATACTTCAAAACAAATTATGGTTTGAGGCAAGGTGGAGGACTTAGCCCAACATTATTTATATTATATATAGACGAAATTATACAGAAAACAAGAGGCAAAACGAAATGAATAACAGTAGGATACAGAAACATGTTACCAGTAAACAAGTAACAAGTAACAGAAGGAGCATTCGCTGACGATTTAATGATATTAGCAAATAGTGCAGCAAACCTACAAACTAACATAAATATATAAATAACGAAGTAATGACAGAATATAATATGAATATAAACAAACATAAGACAAAAGTAATGGTGATAGACAAAAACAGAGAAAAAATAAAAATACTAATAGGAAATGAAGAAATCGAGCAGGTAGAGCAATTTAAATACCTAGGAGTAGACATAAGACAGGAAGGGGAAAATGGCAAAGAAATAAGTACGAGAATCGGCAAGACAATAAAAGTATACTATCAAATGAATAAGATACTAATAAACAAGAAATAAGTAAGAAAGGCCAAATTAAATGTATAGATAGATAGATAGATAGAATTTATTTCTAAAAAGTTTAAACATACAAATTTGTTACAAATTGGGTTCGAACGAGAAAGAAACACGTCACAAAACAAATATACAAGTACATACAAATTGCACTACACTAAATATTTACTAATGCTATATAGTTCCTTGGCACATAGGAAACTATGTAGTTGCTTCTTAAATAAATTGATGTTCTTATACCTTTTATATCACCTGGCAATCGATTATAGAATGATATGCTGCTGTAATGCAGCCCTTTTTCAGTCAGAGTTAGACGGTGTTTTGGAATATTGTAATTCGATTTGTTTCTTGTATCACATTTATGATCTATTTCATTACCAATGAATAAATGTTTGTTTTTTTGTTTAATTAAAATTAAAATTATTTTGTTTGAATGTACCTTTACAGGATGATCCAAATTTTAGGTTATACATTCTTCGTATTACTCTTTTCTGTATTATAAATAATCGTCTGCATTCTGTACTGTGTCCCTAACAACGTATGCAAAACCGAACATTTGATATGAATATGTTGAAATACATAATTTTGAGTGATGAAAAGTCAAACAAATCCTTAAACCCCAAAATACCCCAAGTCACCGTACGGCTGTATGTACATAGATAATGACAAAAAGAGATGTAAGCAGAATTCAAGCGGCTGAAATGAAGTATTTGAGGAGAGTAGCAGGGAAAACAAAAATGGACAGAGTAAGATATGAGGAAATCAATTGAAACTGTATAGCAGTAGGTACATAGAAAAGAGGCAGCTTAGTTGGTGGGGTCACTTAATAAGAATAGATGAAAAGGGTCAAGTAAAAAGAACATAGGAAGCCAACACGATAGATAAGAAGAAAAGAGGAAGACCCAGAATAGAATGGAATTAAACGGTTATAAAAATACTCATAAAATAAATAGTAAAAACTAGAATAGGACAAATGAAATGTAAATAAAATAACACTACACAAAACGCCAACACCGCAAGGTAAAATGGCAATTTTATAAATAAAAAACTAGTATCAAAATATTTTATATCTATCTAGATAATTACTAAAAATTGATAGTAATATTAATATAGACATTCTGGAAACAATTTGATTAATATCAATCAATAATGGTGCGGGGACAGAATTGACATTTTTATAATAAAGATAAAAATACCGTTATTAATTTTAATTGATAAAACATTTATTGACTCGAATTTTTAACAATAAAATCAAACTCGGGAAATTCGGAAGAAAAATTCGGTAATAATCGATCACTTCTTATAACTTATTATCTCTGTTTCTTTTTTTAATTTACATCTGTAAAGAAGGCGCCTGTAATAAATATATTATTATTATAATTATCTATTCATGCCATTTCCGTACGAAATCCCCTTCTTTTACCATTCGTCGAAATTATTCCCGTCGTTCGTCTTCGAAGGAGTAAGTTGATTCCACCTTTTTTTCAGCAGCCTGTCATTAAATTTTCAGCAAAGCCAAGAGGGTCTGAAATTAAAACTGCCTGCAAATTTAATCTCCCTCCCCTCGGCCCCGTCTTGATGGGCAGCCAATTAACTGAACGTCGATTTGGAGTGAGAAAAGTGAAGGAAGTTCTAATCGGGCAGAAGGCAATTCGCGTTCTCGTTGATGTTTTTGCTCGAATGCCCAAAGTTTTCACACTGATTGAGCGCCGTCGGCGTAAAAGTACGAATGGATTCCAATGGCCCTTTGCCGAACTTGTTTGTGTTGGTACAATTTAATTAAAACACGTTTGGCCATGACAAACTGCTATCGCCACAGATCTTGTATAGACGTTATTTAGGACTACTTCACACACGATTTTAATTATTTTGTTTATAAATAATAATAGAACTTTTAACTTATGTTATCGTAGCATCGTTGTTGTTGAATGATTTTGTATATAAATGATAGCAGTAATTCTTTATATCCTAAAACTATCATATATATTATACAAATACTATTTAATAATAATAAATAATATTTAATAAATTTTTAAATAACAATAATCAGCACGATTTTAAATAGAAATGTAATCATTATATTTATAAATAATAATTGAATTTGTTACATTTATTAAAAAATATAATTGCAACTTTTACTCGGAATTTTAGTGTTTCTTGAATTTTATTGTATTATTCTATTTACAAATAATTAAACTAAATTTTTATTAGTCTAGAATAATTTTATTAAACAGGGATACAGAAGAATGAGAATAGTAATTTAAATGTCATTAGCATAACGTTATTTATTTTACATATTTTTTAAACGTTTTATTTATTCTTGCATATCTTCTATTTTTATTTTAATTATAAATAATAACACTAATTTGATCATGAATGTTGTGGACTAATATTTTCTTTTTGATCTGAGTTTGTTTAATAAATTATAACTGTTATATAATCTTTTATTATCGCACTACCAACAACTTGCAATCTCGGCTTGGAACTTTTAATCAGTTAAGCCCTACCTTTATTACAAGGCCCATTAATTCACTTCAACATAATCGGTTATCTCCAGCAAGCGCTGGTAAATATTTGCTGTTGGTAGTGTTAAATGCACTGTGGGCTATGCACATAGTGCACGTACAACAATCATGTGTGTGAGTGCGTGGGCAGCCGCTGACATTTCTCCTTTTCTCACAGAGAAATGCTCGTCGTTGCATTTCCTGGACGTTTATCATAGCCAGGGCACGTGACTACGATTACGCTTAGCATGGACACGCTTCGGGAAGTCCAGAACCGTACAAAGAAGGGTTGCGTAATGTAAATCTGAAAAATGTTAATTACGAATGGAATTACTTGTAAATTGTTGCAAATATATTAAATATAAATAAATAATTAATACTAATTATATTCAATAAAAAAAAATATATAGAGGGTTCAAGAAAGTGGTGTCAACTTTGCCAACTAGTTGCCAACTAGTTCCCTTACGAATGAAATTACTTGGAAATTATTGCAAGTATTGTAAATATAAATAAATAATTAGAACTAATAATATTCGATCAAAATTATATACAGAGCGTTTAAGAAAGTAGTGTCAACTTTGCCAACTAGTTGCCAACTAGTTCCATTACGAATTGAATTACGTGGAAATTATTGCAAATATTGTAAATATAAATAAATAATTAATACTAATAATATTCGATCAAAAAAATATTCAGAGCGTTCAAGAAAGTGCTGTCAACTTTTTCAACTAGTATATTCAAATAATAACAAATACTTGATGACATTTAAAAAAAATCTAGTTAAATTATGTGCTTGTATCTTAGAAAATATTTCAGTCGCAGTCGCAGTCGTTTATTTTGCAAAACATAATTGCATCTTGGTCAGTGTCATATATTAGTATCCAGAATAAAACTTGACACCACGTTTTTGAACGCTCTGTATACTAATTCCATTACAAATGTAACAGTACAACTCGGATTGTAGTCCAGTGAAAAAACCTCTTAAATTTGGCACTTATCTCACTGTGTTGCTTATAATTCCATTCCAGTGCATTAAAGGGCAACACAAATTATATTTAATTTTGTAGAAGACAAAATTTCGTACAAATTAGATCCCATTTGTTTAATTCTACGATTAATAGGAACGGAGCTATGGAACGCCCAAAAACGGCGAAAATCGCCTACTTTGTAAATTGTTCAGACTATTTCAAATGCCGTGAAGGTATGGGAAAATAAGTCTGATGTCGACCCACTTACACTGCGGAAGAATGTATAATCTATGCAATTTCAAGAATATTTGGAAGATTGCTGTCATATCAGTTATTGCCATATCCTATGTCCCTTTGCAAGAGGACGGTATGCGTAAGGGCACCAAATCAACTTTGTATGCAGCATTCCCACTTCGAGTAATTTTCAAATCCCTTGACGGCATATGATTGTAGTTGATGGCGGATATCTTCTTCATAAAGTCATTTTGAATAGATATTTGTTGTTTAAGGTCATTTGTTCAGATCATGTTAAATACTTACATGGCCCGCCAAAAAATGGAAACAGTTTTAGGTGGCTGTTATTTTATTAATATTTGACGTTTCGTCGTGTGATTGTTACTAATATATAGATAAATACTTGCAATTTATACCCTTAATGGTGGAAAATTATCATGGGCCTCAGCAATCAACAAAAGTGCAAAATTCTTCAATTTTCGATGGAAACCAAGTCTTTGGTGCAAACATAGACCAAATCTGGATTTCTGTGGTCTCCTTATTCGTCCGACTTATCCGCACTAGACTATTATCTTCACTAGACCAAATTAGTACATGAAATTGCATGTATTGTTCGTTAATTTAGGCTAATTTGTTTTGTTTTGAGTGAATAAACATCGGAGGTATTAATGTGTAAAACTGTTTTTTTTTCTTTTTGGCTGGCTTTGTACATGCACAAATATTATGGCACTGCTGGTGCCATATAGTGGTTTCAATTTTAATTTTGGTTTTTAATTTTGAAGAGCCTACACTGCAGAGTACCAAGAATGCTGAACAGGTTAGGAGGTGTATCACAATCGTATCAGCTGAGGTATTGTTTGACAAAACGACGGTAAACCTAACACCTCAAAGAAGCTGTTATCGAATGGGTAAAACAAAAATCGCTTCGTAGCCCTTTTTATTAATGACCTTAAGACTGGCAACATCAACACCGATCAAGTAGACGAAGATGCTGATGTATTAATAGTCACCACAGCCAAATCTAGGGCTCCAAAGTATAACGGTGTGGTAATTATCTGCCTCCGAAAACCAGGGAGAGGTAATTCAACGGATGTTACGTACAGCTCGTTATCGTTTAAGAACAACTCACAAGAGAATATTCTGCTCCGGAGGCAGGAGAGAGGAGTTTGGTAAACTTACATGGTGGAGATTTGGCCCAATCCTTCACCTCTATATGGTACAATAAATTTTATTTCCAGCAAACTTTATCTGCCCCCAAACTCTAGATGATGACATGGCTGGGAGAGAAAAAAACACTTGAATGCGATTGGAATACATGTATCTAGATACAGTATCTAGACACTTTTCAAATGTATCTGTATCTGTAGCTAGATACATTTTCGAATTTGTATGTATATATGTATCTAGATACATTTTTTTCTGAAGTATGTGTATCTGCATCTAGATACAAAAAGAATATCTGTTACAACACTGTGTACAACATACAGCAGAAAAGGTTGCTGCTCTTACAAGACTTTTAAAAACCGTGTCTTGTAAATGCACCACAGCATGTACAGGATTCTTACTTGAGTACCTAAAATTGTATCTAAATACATTTTCCAAGTATCTCAGATACTCAGATACTCAGACACTCAGACACACCTTCCGCAACAAACACAAATGCTGTTGATATCGAGTATTATCATTTGATTCATCACTTGATTTATCAAGTCTGAAAAACTACCGCATTATTTACTCAGTTTTCAAAAAATATAACAATATTTTGACTTCTTCGGCTGCCGTAGAGAGGCTTTTCAGTGCTGGTGGACAAATTCTGACATCCCGTTCTCCCGTCGAAATCATCTGCCAGACGAACGTTTTGAAACGTTATTAATTTTACAAAATTAAACATGTATCAAATTTAAAATTACATTTCAAATTAATTCAAGATATATAAACATTAAATACATATGCCTCTGAATATGGTTTTTCATAATCGAAACTAGTTAGGCTAAAGAAATAAATCATAAAATAATATAAAAATAAATATTTCTTACCTGTAAGTACTAAATATAACAGCCTTAAATTAAGTTTAACGTCAGTTTCTCACATTATTTAAGAATAATAAATAGTTTGTACATTTTATTTTGTGTTTGATTAAATTTATTTCAGTTTCAATTTCACAAAGAAAACAATTTTTGTTTTGGTTTTCCATGTATCTGAAATGTATCTAGAAGTATCTAGATACTTTTCAAATGTATCTGTATCTGTAGCTAGATACATTTTCGAATTTGTATCTATATATGTATCTAGATACATTTTTTTCTGAAGTATCTGTATCTGTATCTAGATAAAAAAAAATAACTGTTACAACACTGAGTGCAACATACAGCAGAAAAGGTTGCTGCTCTTACAAGACTTTTAAAAACCGTGTCTTGTAAATGCACTACAGGATGTGCAGGAGCTTACGGCTGCAGGAATGTGGACCTACAGTGTTCTACTTTGTGCAGCGGCCAATCGTGCCAAAACCGATTAGAATTTCTTGTGGACGACGACAAAGACCTCGACCTATCCTCTTCAAGACAAATTAAACTTTGAGTTGTCCCCTTCTACTGCCCATTCTTATCCCCCCCCCCGTAATTTATGCTATAATCAAATGTTATCAAATCAAATGGAGTTTTTGCTATGAAAGTCGAAAGAAACATTTTGCAAAGTACGCGATTTTTACCATTGTTGGGCATTCCATAGCTCAGTTCCTACTAATCAAATTAAAAAAAAAAACATACGACATCAAATTTTCATATCGTATCGTACCGTTGTTGAACCGAATTTTGGAAATTTTGCCTTCTACAAAATTGTATACAGGGTGTCCCAAAAATAGTGCACAAGCTCAACAGCACGCCATTTGGGAATGCCAACTGAGTTCTTAAAATATACTATAAAAATTCGTCGGCCTATACTTTTTGAAATATTGCTAATCAAAGGTATAACATTACAGCCAGTTAAGAAGGGCTGCAAGAAGGAATTAAATGAAAACCATGTGTTAAGTTGTTTAATTACAATTTTTTTAAATAATCTTTTTAGATATTTCCATTTCTAATAGCGTGTTTAAGTATTTTAAAATAAAAATTGTTGAAAAATTAACGTGACAACAATGATCCGCATAATTAAAATACTTATAATAGTGTCGTCTATGATTTATGTTTTTTTGGAAGTTTGTTCTAAATCGCTGAAAGTTTACTATATTTATTTATTTGTTTCACACGCGTAAATATCACTATAACCAGCCTGTATAGTTACTTGGTAAGGTAACCATTACATGCACGGTGCATGTAAAGGTTGTCACGAGCCAGTGTAAAAATTTTACTTGTCCCGTGTCAATTTATACTCTCGCTTGTTATGTGTATATTATTTTAACTTACTTCATTTTCAATAGTTATTATTTGGTATATTTGTTACAACTTTGCCGTCGATCGATTTAAATATAAAAGTGCAATTATGATTGAAATTATGATATTATGTTTATGATCATTTTAACACGGACAGATGATATATTTTATACTGTCATGTAATTATCTTAATTTAACTAGTTACTCGTGTTTAACAAATAACATAGTATACGTTATGCGTCGGGTAATGGTTTTTACTGGCTCTACAAGGGGACAGACTCGCCTGCGGCTCGTCAGTCATACCCTTGTATCGCCAGTAAAAGCACGCCTACATACGATGATAATTATTTTGAAAATACGATTATGATTTCTGTAACTTTAATAAATAAAAAAATCTGGTTTTACACTTTCTTCGGTTTCAGTACGCCTCTATTATTATTTTTTAAACTTATACTTTTGATATTTCAATTGAAATTCTAAACTTCGAGACACATTCAAGATATTTTCTAAATATGCAATTTTTATAATATTCAGTAAAAAAACATGTACTTCCTTAATTATGCTCCAAGGGTTTTTTACTGAATAGTTTAAATTACTTTAGTATGAGTCAAATACAAAAATTTCTAAAATCTTTATGAAACTTTATGAAGCTTATATATTTGTTTGTCTATTTGTAATTTTTATACGATAATTAAATTTTTCGCTTTTGGGTTTCTTCAGTATCACTAGATTTTTGTTAAGCTTATATAGATTTACTGGCCCGTTTTGATACAATTCAGAAATATTTTTGAAACTTCTATTATTTTTGTCTGTAGAATTTTTTGGTGGCAAGTTTTTTGGTGTTTTTATTTTTCAAATTTCATACATTTTGTGCATATTTTGTTTTTTTCGATCACTCTTTCATGTAGTGTTTTAAATGTGTTATTAATTGCAGTTACGAGTTTGATAACAGTGCACTTTCAATGTTTTTAAAATATTTTAGTACCTACTTTCTAAGGACTCAGTGGCCATCCCTGACTGGTGCGCTGTGGAGCTTGTCCACTACTTTTGGGACACCCTGTATAACTTATTTTGCGCTTAAATGCACTGGAATTGAGTTTCAGGCAACAAACTAAAAATTGTGCCGGTTTTCAGCGGTTTTTCCAGATAGCGGGCAGAGCATAGGGGTTAAGGTACCAAAAACTTGGATTTTTCACTACCCTATCTACCTATGGAACATATCAAAAATCGAGAACTAATGGAATTTTTGTGGGGTAAGCTCCTATTTTGGAGTCTTTTGATTAGACTATTGTGCGAGTTCCGTAATTTATTGCTGAACTGCAACAATTATATCGCCACATAGTAGACTCATGAGGCAGTGGTGATGTGACATATTAATTGTTATTCTTTGGCGAAAAATGTATGAAACTCATAAAACTTGTGCTTCTTTACATAAACATAATGACATACAGCACGAATATTTTAACCTGGCACTGTATTGCACGATTTTCAAAGCTGATTATTTATTATAATATAAACGATATTTTTAAAGTTCTTACTTCTTGCTTAGTTTTACTTTGAGCTTGTGAAAGGAGAAATAATTGAATGACTCACATTAACCCTTTTTCACAAAAAAAAAATTATTAATTAAATGCACATTTCGGACGCGGTACGACCATCTTCAGTAATATATGAATAGGTACTTAAAAACTAAATATAGTTTACCTAGTTAATTAGTCTTTCTTGGACCTATTACGGGAGGCTATACAATTGCTATAGCATTTGTGTTTGCATTAGGATTATAATGTTTACAAGTTTTAATACAGTTTTGCAGTGGATTTGATAATGGAGATAAATCGTTATTTTATAGCCATGGTTGGATTTTTTCTTCTTTTAAATGGATTCCCAAGTATTGAGGTTCTTGTTTGTACAGGATTTTAATAATTTCATGTGTTCTCTATTGAAACTATGCACAGTGTCGAAATTATGAGCTGCTAATGCCGATAATTTTTCTGTGTTGTGTGCTTTTGCATGATGTAGTTGTTCTTTAAACCTTATTTCTACATTCCTCTTAGTTTGTCCTATGTAACATTTATTACAGTTATTGCAATTAATTTTGTAAATGCCTGACCGTAGGAAAGGTGGGTCTTGATCCTTCGTTTTCGGGAGTAATGCTTTTAGGGTATTTTTCTTAGAAACACTAAATTAAGTTTAATAAAGAGCTTGAATACATTAAAAAAGTAGCACACCAGAATGGTTACAACAAAAGTTTCCTTTCAAAATCTACAAGAGGTATGATAAGATGAACGTATTAAACAGTCAAAGAACCCTACTAAGTACAAATGCCAAAAACTAAAAAAACTTATTGTAAGTTAACGTTTCATGAAAGCAATTCATTCACAAATTTATTTAAAAAAATGACCTCACACCAGCTTTCTCTACCAAAAATACCCTAAAAACATTTCTCAATCAAACAAGCCAGACCCGAAAATGCACTTTTTTCCAAGGTGTTCCGTTAAAATAAAAAATAAGTTGCCCACTTTATGCTTAGAGAAAATCTTGAATATGACACGTGATGATACGGTCAATCTGACAGAATATATACTTATTCAAAATAACAGCCGCGTCGCGTTTCGTGGTGGACAGGGTTGCCAACACGGGCGATAAATCACCAATTGGGCTATTTTATTATTCAACGGGAGGTTAAATTTCCTGCTTCGGCGATGGGATATTTTTTTCGGCGATATAATTTCCGGCAAAAAAATCAGGCAACTTTAAACAATATAATAATTATTTCCGATGAAACAAAGAGGAGTGAACTGATTATAGCTACACTTGTTGCTGTACACTCAAGTGTTAGAACTGTTGATCATTTATGTAATATACTTCAAAAGCTGGTTTAACCGGAATTAAGCTACCTAGGACAAAATGCAGTATGCTAATAAAAAATGTAATTGGAGCAATTAACAATTAAAAAACAACTGGTAGAATATATTGGAGGCAGCTTTTAGTCATTGATTATAGATGAGATATGTCTGTTCACAAGTATCTCTGTTTATGCATTCGGTACGGTATTAAGGTATTACGATTAAGCTCATGATAATTAACAATTATGTTATTTTAGGTATTCCGGTAAAGGTAGAAATAAGTTTGTAACTAACTTTCTAGGAATTATAAACATTACCACTGCTAGTGTAATAGCTTTGGCTAATGTTATCAAAGAGTGCCAATGTTGCAAAATAATTCTGTATTCACTATTTTAAAGGCTGATGCACTTAAACTAATACTTCTAAAATATGTGGCTCATTCTCCGCACTTATGTTGTTGCAAAGCATCAAGTATGCCTGATGAATTGGATTTTTTGTGTAAACAAATTTAGAATTGGTTTGCTAGAAGCAGTCAAAGGCGAGATGGTTGCAAAGAATTTTTTAACCTTATTAATATAAATGAAAATGTCAAGTTTCATAACTTTATTCAACTATCAGAAACCCGATGGCTTGCAGGAGCTAATGTAATTAATGTAATATTGCGACAGTGGCTTGAACTCAAAACGTATTTCAGTGTTATTTCAAGAACTGAAAAAGATTCAATGGCTAAAATAATCAACAATATGTAAACAGATTCAAATTTTGTATATTTCACTATTGAATACAATATAATTATTCAGGTTAATGTTGTCAATGCGGGATTCCAGCAGACCAACGCTGATGCTTACAAACTCTATACTGATGTGTATAGTTTACTCATGAGTATGTTGACACTTGTAATAAAACCCTTATTTTTGGAAAACTTAAATGAAATGATAAGCGTATCTTTCCAAAAAAAAAATCATAATCTCGATTGAACATTATTGACTTTGGCAATAATTACAATTAAAACTATTGGGCATCAAACTATTGAATAAATTTGAACTATCCTAGAAAGCGTTTTCTTTCTCTGAAGCTTTAGCAAAGAGAAACTGGAGGTTATTTCAGAACACCTTGTGTATTCAACGTGACTCTAAATATTGTGTATGTTTTGGCACATTGCTTGGGTACTTGCATACCCAGATTCTTTCATCGATCTCTCATAATAAGGTTTTGTTGAATTTTTTTCCCCCGCCATGATTTTTTTGTTAAATTTGATTAAAATGTGAATAACTTGACAACGTTGCATCTGATCCCTAAAAATAAAAATGATTTGTGAAGCCCACATGAAGCAGATTCAAAAAATTAAAGAATATACAGGATGTTCAGTTTAAAAATGAGATCAATTATTGTGTCCCGGATTTATGGTACACTCTGTACACTCGAAAATAATTGCAAAAAGTAGTACATCAAGTGTCCAATAACTTCCAAACCGATGTTTTTCTCAATTTTCATTAGTCTAGCAGCAATGGTCCGAGCGAGGATAGGTGGGCCACCCTGTATGTTATTTTGTTCATATTTTTTTTATTATTTAGCATTATACCTAATATTTTAAAAAGACAAGTGTTAAAATGGCCTCGGACACTTGAATCAAACGCATGAAACTTGATTTTGAACTTTATTGTTACGCGGGCTGTCGTTACACTTATCGTTACCTTCATTATCGACCGTCAATTTAGTGGCGGGAATTAACTCTATATCAAATATGGTGCTAACACAAGTATGATTATTTTTAATATCAATTTACCGTCGCAAAACTTCCATTACATTTTTGCAAAGTGGGCGACTTTGGGCGATTATTTTTAAAAGCAGTGTGGTTTTTAATTCCATTGGGTTGGCCACCCTGGTGGTGGACAGCGGCAGCGGCGCGTAGCGGACCTACGACCGATTAGTTGAAAGATGTGAACCATCATTAACAATATTTCTCCTGAATTATGATGTTTGTTTTTTTAATATTTATAACAAACAGCACATTGAGCTATTGACACTGACTGTAAATAGCGGACGAAAAGTGTTTCCGGACGAAAAGTGTTTGCAGACGAAAAAGTAAAACTTTTCATACGAAAAATTCTACGTTATGGTAAAGTCGACAGAAACATGGTTTATTTCAAATTAATAACATATTAGACACGTTTAAACATATCTATACTGATTTCACTCTTTTAAATTCTTAATACTGATAAAATTTTATTCTCAATTTCGTTAATTCGAATTATTATTTGTTTTTGTTTTGCGACATATAAAATAAATTAATAAAAAATATTATAAATAGGAGGAGTATGGCCCAAGACTATAGCGACTTCAATTGTTATGTAACCATCAATAAACATATGTATTATTAAATGGGAGAAATGCGCACAAAAATCTCTTATAAACACCTTCAAACACCTTCAAACAACTTGTAGCTAAGACTGCCTCATTTAATAATATATATGTTTGTTGATGGTTACGTATCAATTGCAGCTGGTATAGTCTTGGGCCTTTTTTTATAGAACAGACTGTACTTGTACGTCCCCTTTTCGCAGATATTTTAACTTTGGAGTTGGCCAGTTTCGCATAACATGAATAATAATAACGTTTAAATTATTTTGTGCTAAATTTCGTTTATTGCGGTGTTTCTAGTTCATTGTGAGGACGTAAGTCATCGGGCTGGGTTTCTCAAAGGATGTTTACAGAGCGGGGAGGCTGACGAGGAGACGAAACGCGAAGTGGGACGCCGACTTTAACACAGGTCGAGGCGATAATTGGGCGTCTAAATTAAGATAATGGGTGACGTGCAATGGACGTACGAAGCAGGACGTCGTTAAAATTGCATGTGACGTTCAGATTTAGGACTATTTTATACACAGTGATCTATATCATCTCAACGTGTAGATGAACGCGATTGTTACTTGTTACTGAACTGCTTTTAAATTATTAAATATGTATAAAGTATTAGCACATAATATAAACATATGGTATAGTGAGTTTAGGCTCCGACTTATAGTTTACATCTATTTTCACCCATTCCAATATAAAAACTATCCAATTTAACACAGAAAATTGTCATGACAATTCCAATAACCGCAGCAATCACCTTCAAGTACGCAATAAATAAATTTGCATCTGTAAACACACATTTCTATCTTAATTATATTATACAGAGCGCCCCAGAAAAAAGGTGCTAACTGTTGCTAACTGACTTATAACTGAAACTGTTGCTAACTGAATACAATGACTTAATAGATACGGTGAGGACAATAGTGGTGCTTCTCGTGATTGGTTCAAATTGGCGAGCACTGTATGGAAGAGTAGGGAAGGGTAAGGTTGTCAACGTTAACGTTAAGAAATTAGGAACATTAAACTTTATAACTTTATAGAAATTAAAGAACTAAAGATAAATAAATGTTTTGTGAGAACATAAATACAAACAAGAAAATGGCCCACACGTCTGCGACTATTAAAAGGACATACAATTTTCCTTTTTTTTATGCAGATTATGCAGACTCTATTTTAAAACAAATTTTACTTAGCGACGGCTTGGCAAGTTGACTGGCACTTGCTCGCACTTTTTTTCTATTCCTACTCCGCGCGTCCATCCCATCAACTCCAGTGTGATAACAATACAAATTGTCGTAATTATCTTATCTCTGCCCTAAAGTTTATCTGACAACGTAACTCAACTAATCTCAACTACATGATACTTCTTCATAACTTTATTATGATATTATTATTTCATTACCACGTGCGCACGTCGCGTCGGGGTGATATTAATTAAGAGGCGACCTTTGTACACCGTTGAACTGTTAACTTCAACTATGTACTGGTGTATGATTATGTGGGTGTACTTTAGATGGGAAAGCCTCAGACTTAAGTGCGCCATAGAGATCTTGGGATAATGGCTTAGACGAGTTTTCGTTATCTTTATATTTCCACTAGGAAAGCTTCCAGAATTATAGTTTTAATTTAAAGTTTAATAGGGTAGATTGTATCGATTAAAATTCATGAATAAAAATATTTATCATAATTATTATATTTAAGTTCTGATACATTTCGTAACATTACATTTACTTTGCGGTTTAAAAATGAAAATATTTCTAAAATAGTTAAATTTATGTCACGCTTACTGAAACTTAAGAGGCTTCTTTACCCAAACGCGGTATACGGAATTGCATGTAAACGACAGCCAAGATAATTCATGAACGGGTAAAAATAATTACAATTGGAGACCTGATTTAGAAAGTTTAGACATTTATCTAGAATTAAGCTGAGTAGTTTTAAGAAATAATAAAATGGTGATTTATTATGTTGATTAAAAGAATGGCATGTTTAGCAGATTTGTGATATCTTCTTCTGTATTTATTTATTTAAGACAGGGTACATATAATGAAAATTCCCTCAGGGTATTTGGAGCTAATGTTGTTGCGAACCACCTTCTTTTGTTTTGTTCCAATATCATGAATTATAGTGGAGTATTATTGTCTGCACCTAAATCCGATTAGGTGATCAGAAATAACGCACCTTTGATTTATTTCTTAAAACTACTTTGTCCAATTGTAGATAAATGTGTAATCTTTCTATATCAGTTCTCCGATTGTAATTATGTTAACCAGTTCATGAATTATTTGGCTATCGCTAATTAATAATGCCGTATACTAGCTGGGGTAAAAAGGCCTCTTAAATACGAAAATTTTAGAGCAAAAGACGATGGAAAATTAGAAAACGTAAATTTTATTAGAAACAAAATATGGAAAGGGATGAAATTGAAATTACTAAATTAAGAGGTTGCGGATTCTATAGCTATACAGGGTGATTCATTGGGAAATGCGCATACAGTAATGGTAGATGCAACACACCGAATGGTTCTAAATAAACTATATTTTATGGGTGTATCGTTCTTTCTAACCAATATAAAGGGTGATTAATTAAAATTGCCCATTTTTTCAATTATTCATAACTTATGAACCACCCTATAACTTTTTGTAATATTTGGTACATATGTTCTTTGTCCACTGTGGTGTCGATTTACATAATAAATGAAAATCTTATTCTAAGGCCGGCCTTAAAAAACGTTAAAAAAGGTAAAAGTAGGTTTCAGCTCTAACATAAGAAGTATAAAAGAAACAGAACAAGAACTCGAAAGAAGAATTTGAAGAAACAAAACTAGACATACTGTCAATAACGGAAACAAAGAAGAAAGGAAACGGAATAATAAAAACTGGAAATGGACACACACTAATATACAGTGCAGTGGAAGACGAAACGACAGCGGCAAAAGGAGTGGCATGGAAGATAGACAGGAATCCTTATATACAGGAAGAGAGAAAAGGAGATAGAAAAATGGAAACAGATATACGAGAGACAACTAACAGTGAAACTAAACAACGAAGAAAACGAACACAATTATAACGCCATAAGGGCCAAACGATGATGACACTACCGCCAAAAAGGAATAATTCTTTACACAACTAGAAGAAACAGTAGAGGATGCAGAAGGAAACATATATATATATATATATATATATATATAGGAGGCGACCTAAAGAAAACAAGACCCAACATACAAAACCGCAATAGTGAAGTACGGAGAAAACACCAGAAACGACAACGGAAGAAGACTGCTAAACTTCTGCATAGTACACAACCTAATAATCACGAACACATTCTTCAGACACAAAAACATACACACATTTACCAGAACAGAACAAGCGAGAGACCGAAAATCGATAATTGACTATATAATAACGGAAGAGACGAACAAAAAATAAATAATGGACACAAGAGTAAGAAGGGGCCGGAAATAGGGAGCGACCACTACCTAGTGATAACACAAATAAGAGAAAACAACAACAACGTAACAAAAACAGAACAGCAAACAAAGAGAACGAGAGAATGCACAAAAATTAAAGACTATAAGCTGAACAATGAAGACACGCAAACAGAATACAAAGAAGAAATGGAGAGATAACTACAAAAAAATACAACACAAAAAGCAACGAAAACAGAAAATTTAGAACAAATGTGGAAAAACCTCAAAGAAAGCATAAAAAAGTTGCAAGTAGAATATGCGGAACTAGCAAGAAAAAACCAAAAAACAAACAGCCTGGTGGTCAACTGAAGTAAGAGACCAGGCAAAAACAAAGAAACGGGCATGGAAAAAATACCTCAACCACAAAACAAGGGAGACATACGAAGAATATAAAAACGCAAGAAACCAAGTGATGCAGATAATACTCGAGAACAAACAGAAGCAATGGGAAGAATTTGGAGACAAGCTCGAAAGAAATAGGACGGAAAACCAAATACTATTCTACAGTGTAATCAAAAGGAACAGACAAGACAAAGAAGCAACAGAGAGGGCCATAAGAAACAAAAATGGAGGAGTACTAAGGGAAGAAAAAGAAATAGCAGAAAGATGGAAGGAATACTTTGAAGAACTATTGGGAGCCACAGAAGATGAAGAGGAGGAGAACAAAGGGACAAATGGGAGAGTAGCAGATAAAGAAGAGGGAGAAGATATAACAGAAGAAGAAGTGAAAACAGCAATAAAGGAACTGAAAAACGGAAAAGCGACAGGATGTGACAGAATCGCCAGTGAAATCATAAAAGGGCAAGACAGGCCACAGGAAATAATAAGTAAAGCGTGGAAAATGGAGAAAATACCGAGCGACTGGCAGACAGCACTCATACTACCGATATTTAAAAAAGGGGATAAGAAGGAATGTAAAAATTACGGAGAAATAACCCTATTAAACACAGCGATGAAAATGTATGAAAAAAACATGGACAAAAGGTTAAGAAAACTAATAGAGAAGACGCTACAAGACCAACAGAGCGGATTTAGAAGCGGAAGAAGCGTACAGGACCACATATTCACGCTAAAACAAAAATACGAAAAACGAGATGCAGACACAAAAATATACATAGCGTTTCTAGATTTAGAGAAAGCATTCGATAAGGTACCAAGAGAAATTGACAACAAAAAACTTGAACAAGTAGAGTACTTGGGAACAGACGGAAATGAAGAGACGGATATAAACAGCAGAATAAGAAAAACTCAAAAAACTATACCAGTCAATCCAAAACACAATCATGAACAAAATAAAATAAGTAAAGAAACAAAGTTAAAAGTGTACAAAACAATATATCGTCCAATACTAACATGGGGATGCGAAACGTGGAAGCTGGACAGAACGGTATAAAATAAAATACAAGCAAGCGAAATGAAAATACTAAGAAGAATCAAAGGAGTAACGAAAATAGACAAAATATGAAGCACAAAAGTAAGAGACGAATAAGACATAGAGCCAATACAACAATACATGGAAAAACGACAGCTCGGATGTTGGGGACATATGCAAAGAACGGACAACCCAAGAATAGTGAAAAAAGTGTGGGAATCAAAGCCAAACAAAAAGAAAAGGCAAGAAAGACCGAGAAAGACATGGGGTGACAGAATGAAAACAATAACAGAAAAAAGAGGGAAAACATGGAAAGAAGCGAAAAAACTAGCGAAGGACAGGACTAAATGGAAGAGCTTCATGAGGAAGAACAGTAACAGTAATGAACAGAAGGTGGACTGATTACTGAATTTTATTTAAGTTTATTTAGAATCATTTCGGTGTTCCACATCTACCATTACTGTATGCGCATTTCCCAATGAATCACCCTATATATACATATATACCGGGCTTTTTTTCGTTTTTACACATATGATTGACAATGTATAACTGGTTGCCGGCATCTACCCGTAAGGAATTTCCTATGTGTAATTCTAAAAAAAAAAAGTCAACTCATTAACGGCGTCGGTGCAAGCAACCTGTCAATTCAATTTTGGCATATGTTACACAGAGAGGTTATGTTTTAATTCAAGGCAATACATGACGGGGTCTTTGAAGATACGCAGAGTATTCCTAATGTAGTGTGGATTTATGCCATTACATGCAGTACGTATACGGCCTTACAATTCATCTACGTTATGTATTTGTATGTCATTAAAAATTTTCATTTTCAGGTAACCCCAAGGAAAATAATCATTTATTGACAAATCAGCTGATCTTGATACATTAGGAATACTCTCTTGTATTGTCTTGAATAAAAACCTAACCTCTCTGTGTACCATATGCCAAAATTGACAGGTTGCTTGCATCGACGCCGCTAATGAGTTGATTTTTTTTTTTTAGAATTACACATAGGATATTCCTTACGGGTAGATGGAGGCAACCAGTTATACATTGTCAATCATATGTGTAAAAACGAAAAAAAAGCCCGGTATATACGAGGTGTGGCAATTAAGTTCCGAGACTGTTGCTACAACATCTGTATTTCGCAATTTTTTACAATTTTTAATTTTTCCTCTTCAATATACTCCCCTTCCGCATCACTACACCTCTCCATGCGAATCTTCCACTGTGCGAAGCAGTGCTGCAGGTCATCTTCCGACAGACTCTTGCGTAGCTGCGCCGATTTTTGTTTTACGTCCTCTAATGACTCGTGGCAGATTCATTTTAAGCAAGATTTGATTTTTGGGAACAGGTAGAAGTCGCAGGATGCTAAATATGGCGAATAAAGTGGGTGCTCCATTACTGTGACCTGGTTTTTGGCCAAATAGCCCTTGACAGAGTGCGCATTGTGAGCCGGCGCGTTGTCTTGATGGAGGATCCAGGAGTTCTCTTTCCACATTTCGGGGCTCATGTTTAGTTCCTCATGCAAAATTTGTCTTACAGTTTCTTTATTAATGTCCACATATTCAGCAATGGCCCTAACACTTAATCGACGGTCTTTTAGAACCATCTGGGTCACTTTTTGAACGTTGAAGTCACTTTTTGAAGTTACAGGCTGCCCGGGGCGCTCGTCATCATCAACATTCTCCCTCCCCTCCTGAAAACGTTTGTACCACTCAAAAACTCAAGCATGGGAAAGGCAATCATCCCTGTAAGCCCTCTGCAAAGTTACACAGCTTTCGGTCGCGGACTTCCCGAGTTTTAACAAAAACTTTAAATTCACTCTTTGCTCAATTTTTATATCCAACATTTTTTCGGCGCGATCAGCTTTTTCACCTTCGTTATTTGACGATTACAACGAGACTATTTGTTGCAGCTGCTTGAAATTTTTACCCAAGGTCAAGGGATATATACAGATCTAAACCACGTCCATTTCATTCTTCTAGCTACGCAGGTGTTCGTTAAAAAAAATCAGTCTCGGAACTTAATTGCCACACCTCGTATATATATATATATATATATATATATATATATATATATATATGTATATATATATATATATATATATATGCAATATAATTCGTACACGAGCTTGCAGCACCCTTGAACTTGAATCGTGGTCGAAGTTTCAAAAGCACTTAAAGCTTTTACCACCACTGAAAAACGCTGTTAGAAATATGTATGTAGTTAATTTTTACTTTAATATTAATATTTGACAAAGGGCCAAGCAAATTTAATTAGTTACACACACACACACACACACACATATATATATATATATATATATATATATATATATATATATATATATATATATATATATATATATATATATATATATATATATATATATTATGTTCTGAATGCGATCAAATTTGCACATACTCGTTTAATAATGGGCTACTTTGGTGCTTATTTCAAATAACCTTAGTGCCGATTTCTTAAAAACCCCAACAAATAAAAAAAAAAAAAAATATTAAAACCTCATTTAAGAAAGTTAATAGCGTTACTTAAAACTCGTAAATTATAATTAATTAACAAATTTGTAAATTATTATCTTTTAAGTAATGTTTAAAATTATATTACGTAATTTACTGCTATAGCTATGAAATTCTCCAGCTGTGAAGCACAAATAATCCCGGGACCCTGTGCACATAACGGCGCTATAAACCAACAATAAAGAAACGAAATAACAAGTCATTACACCTTAACGCTCTTTCGTGTGTATATCACAGGCATGCATCCATAAAGCCGCTTTATTATTAACCATAACTCTCCCTTGAGCGCCATATGAGGGGGCCGTGATTACCACAAGGGCAATTGTGTCTTTAAATTAATAGTAAACCATCAGCGCCATCCACACCACGACTGCAGCATTGTGGTTGAAATTAATGATATGCTAACGTTAGAAAGGTGAAAATGCAATTCTACGAGGGTGGGAGGATAATTGCTTAGCCTGGCAATGAAAATCTTGTTTCACGTTTTTAAAAACTTATTTTTCATTATTTTTCAACATAATCGCCTAGCGGTTAAATGCATTTCGTTCACCAATACTCTATCCAAAGCTTTGGCCCCGTGGAAGGCAATCTCTGTAAGGTCTGCAAATAAGAGTGAACAGCGCACTCTTTTCGCCTCTTCGATCTCTTCGCCAGCAGACAACCTCTGTTCATCTAAAACCGAGCGTGCACATTTTCTAACGTGCGTTGAACGCGCGCCAAATTTGACGCTCAGCGCTCGTTTGTTCTCCGTAATTGAATACAATGTAGTTCAACAATGGATGTCGCAACTTACAATTTGACGCGCGTTGGAGTTAGCACCCGTGTGTGGGGGCCTAAGCAAAGTTTGAGCTTGGAAAATAGTTGAACGTCAGGGCCAGCCAGCTCAGGTAAGTAGAGTGAATATGGAAGCTAGTCGAACTTTTCATGAATTTTAGCTAAAGCTATGAAGCTGATGTGCGACCTTGAATTGTCCCGAAGACACATGAGTTTGTCATGCTCCAAATCGGGGCTTTTCCCTTGAATTTTTAGTTGCAATTGATCCAAAATGTTTGCATAGTATTTATTTATTGTGTATCCCTTTGGAAGATAATTGATTCTCAAATTTTTTTTGGATCCCAGAATACTGATGCGATAACATTGCTAGCTGATTTTATTGTGATTGTCTTCTTTTAAGTCATGCAACCTGGTTTTGTTCATTGCTTTGATTGCAGTTTTGTGTCTGGCGTATAGTATGCACCATGATTTCATTGGTGCAACGTATTGGCACATAAAATCGATTGGATTATTCTTGTAATGATCCAGAGAGCTTTATGAATGTTTTGTGTACGTGTCTTTGCGCAAGGTTAAGCAAGCGCGGCACTCAACCCAAGAACAGCTTTACATGCCGACCTCTTTAGTAACAATATTGCACACCCACATTTTGAGAGCTTTATAATATTGGCCATTTCACTCAATATTGGTCGTGCATTACCATTGTCTTGCATTACCATAAGGTGATTTTGATGATCATTTCTATTGCAGTAACTCTTTTTGGGGTCCAGAGCGGGGTTCATCCTTGATGCTCGTATGACCCCGTTTAAACTCAACAACCCGTTTTTTTCATTGTTGAATGTGATAGAGCACTTTCTTGTACAGCATATGCCATCCCATCAAAAATTTCTCATCCTTTCAACCCTGAAAATAACAGCGCGATGCTATATATCTTCCATTGCTAACAAAACGCAAAATTCATGTTATTTTCACAGTTGCTACAAAACAAGTTGAGTCATTAATAAAAAATGTTTAGTATTGACAACTTAAGAATTAAACGCAAACATATTTTAGATACGACCATCATATATGGCGAGAGGCTAGGCTAGGATTAGGATAGTTGAGGGGTCGGTATACTGCGGCTCGCGAGCCACATGTGGCTCTTTGTGTACGTAAGTGTGGCTTTGAAAAACTACAATTAAAAGTGAAATTAAAACTATGTCGTCATATGAATGTTGTCAAAAGCAAAAGCTGTCTGAGATATTTTTTTGAAATAGTTTAAGTCAAAATTGGATATTTGATAACAAACTACATTTTGTCACAATTAGTTTAGTAACACAACAGAAAGTATTAAGAGGACAATTACAAATTAAAAAATAAAATCTAAATTGTAACAAAAATCCAAAACAGTTAATGCAAATTCCAGTTACACTCAAAATTCTAAAAAGACTAATGAAATATGAAAACAATTCAAAAATAATTCAAAACTAGAACAGTAATCCACAAAACATTCTTGTGACTTCATGTATTAGTCGTGAAAATCCTATAAGGACAATTCAAATATTAAATATTTTCGGAAATGTACAATAATTCTAACAACAATCTACAACAAATTCTTGCAAATTCCAGTAAAAACGAAAAGAAATCCTAAGGTTACCATTAAAATATAAGAACAGTTTTAGAAATACTTAACATTCTAACCAAAATTCAGAGCAAATTTATTATATTCCACTAAAATTCCAGATATTAAGAAGAATAAATCCAGAAAATACACAGAAGACAGAAATTACTAAAAATGTCGAAGATATATACAATTTCTAACCAAAATTGACAATTAATTTCTTGTAAATTCCACCAATACTCCAAAAACCAGTAAATTGATTATTATAATAGATAATTTTATTAATACAGAAAATACACAAAATAACAATTCAAATATTGGAAATTTGTTAGAAATACATAAAAATTCTGACAAAATTCACAGCAAATATAGAAAATTCGAGTAAAATTCCAGAAATTAACAAGGAAAAATCAGGAAACTACAAGGAAGACGATAAAGTACTTACTAAAAATGTCGAAGATTGATTAAATTTTAACTAAAATTAAAAATGAAATTCTTGTAAATTCCTACTAAATAAATACTACAGAAAATCGTAAAATGATCATTATAATTTTTGTTATAGTTTCATCCATTATTTATACATAAATATAAAATAATAAATAAATTAAAATAATAATATAAAATGTTTGTCTTTTAATTCCACATGGAATGACTTAAAAACATACAGGGGCTCCAATTTATATAAGAAAAATAAAGTGCTTTAATGTTTGAAAAGTTTGACACAAAATTTTGGACACTCTGTATAGTGCATATCAATAAAACTTGGTTAACGCAACTGTCAGACCTTATTTAATGAGAACCTCGTATGGTTTTATTAACGAGGCACTATTTTTATCCCTAATTAATTTTCTTAACCAATGGTGCAAAACTGATTTTTTTCAGTTTTAATTTTTTTGTGCTAATATCACTGAGCCAATTTTAATAAAAATTTATGTGTATGTAGGCATCTATAAAGGGCACCCAAATAAGCAACAAAAATATACCATGCAATCTAAAAATATACAGCATGATGACGTCACACTTTTTTGGGACACCCTGTATAATCAAAAATATTTTCCTGAAATACACCCCAGAATGCAAGTAAAGTCTGCAAAAATATCAAAATCCTAACTCAATTAGTAACTGAGCTATAGTAGACGGGAGGTGAAATGACGGACCCTGTATATAAGTTATTATTATATTATATTGATATTTTCTTCTCCTTTTTTTACCGATACTTACCGATAGGTATTTTTTATTTTATTATATAAAGATTTTTACTTTATATAATTTTTATTAATTTTTTTTTAAATAACCAGTTTTGGCCCATGTAAGCTATTTTCATAGGTGTTTATTCTACAAAAAATATATAAAATACAGAATTATATACGGATTATTATAATATTAAACATACAAAAATACACAAAAATTGTGTATATGAGTTGAAATATAAAACAAATAATATAAATGTCATTAAAGGTGAAATTAGTAATCAAACTTTTGATACGACCTTTTAGTCTTGACTTATATTAAACGTTATTAGTAGGATACTGAACATACAGAGACGATCCAACGAAATGCAATGTAATTGCTTGCATTGATTTAAACAAATACGATAAATACGGATCCGTAGTAGTTAAGCTGTGAGAGTTCCACTTCACCCCCAGCAGAGATTTCGAAGAAATTAATCCGCGCTTTTAATTCGCCGATTTAATCAATCACCGCGAGCAGTAACAATGAGTTAATTGCGGAAATTGCGAGTAATTTAATCGAAATCTCTGATTTGCACGTATTTGTAATATTTTTCCCCATTGCATAGAATCATAATTTGGTACCGAATGACTTTAAATTGTCAAAATATATGTATGGCTCTCGATTTTTTTTTTAATCGTTGTAAAGGGACAGGTTTGTCTGACCGTCCTAGCTTCTGCTCTCTTAAAATTATTCAAAATTGTGAATTATATACGGATTCCATTTAATGATGTAATTATGTAAATTAATGTATGTACTACACTATAAATTACCGGACATATTAGTATCTTGGTTATTTTATTTCTCTTGCAAATGCCCCGATTATACATGAAAATTAAATACTCTATCTACAACGCTGTAATATGGTTACTCAAAGCCGTTTATCATAATTAAAATTCCCGAGTTAATTATAGGTTTGGCAGATAAAATGTTTGAAAAGTATCGAGGCGTGTGGTTATTTTTAAAATCATCAATCAAAATTATTTTATAAAATAGTATTTCTGCCGGAAATTAGTAAATATATATATATATATATATATTTGTAGATTTCATCACTATTTTCGATTCAGAAGTCCTGGATATAAATCCCAGTCAAGAACAAGATTTATTTTTACTTATTTCATTATTTCATTATAAACTACTGAAAAGGTAATCGTTAACTGTACCTACATACCAGAATAAGGAAACATAGGTACGATAACAAAATCCAGAATTCTGACAATAAATCGAAAGCAGTGTGGCATGTGGTGTCTGAAATTAAAGGTAAAAAGGAAGGATCAATAAATACTCAAAGTGACTGCGATCCCCAAAGAGTCGCAGATGACTTCAGTCTCTTTTTAAAAAACGCAGCAAATGACTTAATAAAGACACTGCCTGAGGTACCATTTGCATGTAATATAGAGAGAGAGAACTCTTCGATGTATGTAAATGATGTTACTTGCCAGGAAATAATTGACATAATAATGAATCTTAAAAATAAGATGAGCAGTGGGTACGATGAGATCCCCACGGGAATAATTAGGTTCTGTGCAGAAGAATTCTCAGAACCACTAACCGATATCATTAACAACTCGTTAAAAGCGGGAATATTTCCAAAACCACTTAAATTTGCAATTGTAAAACCGATCCACAAAAAGGGAGATCCGGAAGATATGAACAACTACAGGCCGATAAGCCTGTTGTCATCTTTTTCAAAGATATTTGAGGCCGCAATGAGCAGGAGGCTGGTAAGCTATTTTAATAAATGTAACCACTTTAATACATCACAACATGGTTACATGAAGGGGAGATCGATTGAAACGGCGGTGCAGTCGTTCACGAATAGTATACTAAAGGCATTTGAGGGAAATGATTATGTCATGGGAATCTTTCTGGATCTCTCAAAGGCCTATGATTGCATTGACCATGACATTCTCCTAGAGAAGCTGGAGAGGTATGGGGTGAGAGATCGGGCTCTGATGTGGATACGGTCCTATCTAGCAGACAGAAAACAAATGGTGAAATGTCAACAGAACAATACGGAATATACGTCTCAAGCCGAAACAATTGTTAGAGGGGCGCCCCAGGGTAGCGTACTGGGCCCAATGTTTTTTGTTATATATCTGAATGATATGACACATATGATTCTAAACCTAAATCAAAAAATAGTTAAATATGCAGATGACACAAACTTACTGCTGACAGGTGAGACATATGAAGGAATGATCAGACAGGGGGAAGATTTATACGAGAAGGTTGGACAATGGCTGATCAAAAACAAACTTGTAATAAACCAAAGTAAAACGAGTGCAATCAACTTTAAAACTGACCAATCAAAACAAGAAACTCCCGGTAGTGTGAATATTAATAATACAGAAGTGGTGTGCTCCAGAAGCACTAAGTTCCTGGGTATACATATAGATTCAAACTTGAAATGGAAGACACACGTGGAACAACTGCGCGGCCAACTCAGCAGAGTGGTATATACACTAAGAGTGATACAACAATATACAGACTGCGCTACTCTGAGAGTAGTATACTTCGCCAATTTTCAGTCGTTGCTAAGATTTGGAATTATTATGTGGGGCCAGAGTTCCAATGCAAGCCAAGTTTTCAGGATGCAAAAGCGAGCGCTGCGCATCATAGCCTGCCTGTCTATAAAAGACTCCTGTCGCGGAGTATTCATGTCTAACGGAGTACTGACTCTGGTGGGCCTCTACATTCAGGAAGTACTTTTGTTTATGGCAAAACACAGACATCTATTCGACAAATTCAACAAACGCCTTGGACACAACACGCGCTCACATAACTTTAACTTCCCTGCTCACAGACTGACTATGTCAGAGAGAGAATGTATATACGCCGCTATCAAGTTCTACTCAAACTTGCCGGGACACATAAAAGAGTCCCTAGATAACACCAAGGTGTTCAAGGATAAATTATTTAATTTTCTAGTAGAATTAGAACCATACACGATTGAGGAGTTCCTGTTGTGGGCTGCTGATCGGGATGCACGGAAAGTGGTTCAAGACTTGACGTGATTTACGATTTGTTTTTGTACTCTCGATCGTTTCATTTTGGGAATTTGTACCCAAAATGTTTTAAATTGTATGCATGACACCATTTCCTGGATTTATGTAATTATTTATGTAAACATATAGGGAATAAAGGTAATCTATCTATCTATCTATCTATCATACATGTTCATTCTCAAGGGTTTTCAAGTATTTGTCTGCGACGAAGCCGGTGAACTACCGGGATTGTGACCGCCACTGATTTCATTATTTCATTATAAACTACTTAAAAGGTAATCGTTAACTGTACCTACATACACATTCATTCAGCCTATACATAAAATTTAAACATATTTCAAATAAAATAAAATTAGAATACGTTCAAAGCGGTTCAACTCAAGAAGTTGATTTTACAGGTCAATTTCCAGCAAGCTACAGAATTCAAATTTTGCTGAAATATAGACAGGTGTCAAAGTAAAACACTGAAATAAAGTAGCCAAACTTTGTGACAAAAAATGTATACATTTTTATTACACTTTGCGTAGAAAATATTAATAGGTCAAAAAGTAATAATGAGTTTTAATTCTACAACCTTTACATATTTTAATCGATTTTAATGTGTATTAACGCAGTCTCTCTTAATCTCATGTAACTATTGATTCTGTATACTAAAATATTTAATCCATTTCACTCGAGCTACTTTACCTAAAACATATGGATCGTCAAAAACAATAAGATTTTGTGTAACGTTATAATTTTTACACACAGCGGTGGTGGCGAGGTTGCTTGTGGAAGCACTCTAACGCGCTAATTAATTCAATGTCCCACCTCCTCTGAAATCGGTTATAGCGTTAGCAAACATAAAATCGAATCAATCGTTGAGAGATTGTACGTGCGGGGTTTTCAAGTATTTGTCTGCGACGAAGACGGTAAACTACCGTAATTGTGACCGCCACTATTGAGTGGCCCTGTGTGGTTTTTGTGGCCTCACCACTTTCGGTCAAGGACTGAATCATCAGATCTCAGATTACGATACTTATTGGCCGTTTTATACCTTTCGGTAAGAATTTCTTTTTCTTTGTCAAGTATTTGTCTGCGACGAAGCCGGTGAACTACCGCGATTGTAACCGCCATTAACGCGTCATTTGTGAGTTACATTTTGTTACGGGACATTTTCCGTGATTTGAATAAACTTATCCCGTTCACCGTACTTCTTTGTATTTAAATCACGTGTAGCCGTACTCCCTACCAGTTAAGGCTGAGGAACTGTCACACCATCCACCGTCTGTACTCAGTTGCCCAGGGCCAAGGTGGAATGTAGAGGGTGAATAACGAACATCAACAACAAACATAAGTGGAGTATAGGTTAAAAAGGGGGTGGGGTGCATTTGTTGTAATTCTACAGTTTTTCCATCTTTTAGCAGATATTAATTTGTGTTGAGCCTGACTTACTAAAATTGATTTGTTTATTCACTTTGTGTACTAAAATATTTAATTGTATTTGAATAATAGTTTGCCTACAATATATGTATCGGTTTAGTTTAGTTTAGTTTTGCTAAGCCTAACGTGAATAGGGACGTATAACAGGCAATACATTACAAATAATGGAAAATCGATAATAATCTATTAAGATTTTAAAGAAAACAAAATTTCTCCACGTGAGCGTGCACGTTATGCAAATTAATTATGTAACGGATAAGTTTAATTATGTAAATGAGTCGGCTTTAGCAACATGAACGCCTGAGATAAACGAAAGCAAATTCGTTCTAATGAATGCATCGAAGCAGCACGACTATATTTCTATGTGGTGTAATAACTTTAGGCTCCGACTAATAACCAATCATGGTGGGTTTCAGTCCGGCTGCTCAGGGAAGAATATCTTTATTTCTAAAAATCTCTTATTTCGAATCGTCATTCAATTATCTTGAGCCATGTTCATATAAAAGTGATCATTTTCAACATCCATACAGTCAGAAGGACATGCATATTTTAAAAGGATTGGTGAACATTGATCGAAAAATTGTTAGTGGAATACAGTTCCTCGAATAACAATTTCTTGAAAAATAGATTGCTCGATATAAAGAAATAAGTTACTTAAAGTTGTTTTTTTAATTTGTATTCATAAAGACGTCATTAACGTCGTTATAACAAACAATCTAAACAACCGTTTATGTGCAATGCTACAATATTTTATAGCAACGGACGTTAAATTTTTTGTTTTATAGCAACGGACGTTAAAAACCGCCACAGCGGACTTTTCTGTTTAACGAGATAGAGAGAATGAGATACGAGAGGACGATATAACTAGAAGAACGAGATTGCGAATTAATTATTATTTAGTTAATAATAATAATCTAAACACATACAAATTATTTATCTTTCTTTACAATACTGAAATTAAACGTACATTTATTAAAGTGTCCACTAAGCGTAATTCTTCCGTCGTCACATATATCATTCATAATCGTTTGTTCATTGCTATTAGAGACGATTCCAGATGATGTAGATGGAATGTCATCAGCAGTTTTATTCGCCGAATTTGTAATTTTCTTTGCAATTTCCATTTTCTGGTACTCCGATTCCTCAATATATCCTTCCGCTACACTCGTTGAGCGCCATCCACCAAGACTTTTTAACGCAAATACATCACCTCCACCTTCTACCAACAAAGTGGCCGATGTTCTCCGAAAACAGTGTCCGGTGTATAATTTAAAATCCGGAAGTTTTAAATATTCGGCAACTTTTTGGGGAATATTTGCTATTGTGTGTATTCCAGCTGGCTGTACAGTACATTTTCCTCCGCGATAAGTTAAAAATAACCTTGTAGTTTTAACATGACCTGGCCGCAATGACAAATACTTTTTGTAAAGCATATAACCGTTGAATCCATCAGCATCATTCGTAATTACGAAAGATCTTGTTTTGTCGGTTTTTGTCGCTCCAAGAAACACCCGTAAAAATGAGCCATTCTCTTTCACATCGTTTACCGTCAAATTGACAAGTTCTTGGCGACGACAAGCACCAAAAACTCCAAAAAGAACCACAAGCTGAGAAGATTTGATATAGGTACATCAGTTTGTCTAGCAGAAATACAGTTTACCTACCTTTGCAAATAAAAAATGGAAATCATCAGCCTCTTTCAAAAATGCCATGACATTTTCTTTAGATAATACCTTTGACTTTTTAGGTCGGTAACCTCGGGAAATATTTTTCAAAAATTCTTGAGCACTAGCATATCTAACAATTTATACAAATCTAGTATTGAATTTATACATAGCAATATTAGAACTTACTTACTAATATCCACTTTTTCCTTTACTTTTAGCACTTTCTTCAACATTGAAAAATATGACCAAAGACTAGATGGTTTGACTTGTTTCGATTTCTCATTTAAGTAAGCCATAAGGACTTGTTCCGAAGTTTTTCGAACAGACATTTTGTTGCGCCAATCGCAAAACAACTTATACGTTTTTTCGTAAATGGCAGCCGACTTCACGGGCATCAATCGACTTTGTGCTTGTGCAGCTTGCTCGATAACTTCTGGTGGCAAATCATAATCTTCTTCGATATTATCTTCGATATCTGACATTTTGTCAAATTTAATTTGTCAACAACAACACTGTTGTTATGGTTGGAAATAACATATTTCAATATTATTTTCAAATCAATATGTGTACAAATTAAAAAAAAAGTTGTATGTTACACGTACGCTAAATGGTCTTTATGGACTTGGCCGGTTAAATGGCTCGGCTAACGCCTCGCCATTTAATCTTCCGGCCGCGTCCATAAACACCTATTTAGCGTACTTGTAACATAAATAACTATTATTAAATTTATATAAATTCAAAATTATTAAATGTAGGTACTAGAAATGTGATTTTCATTTGTTTACACTTAACCCTTACTTATCTAACCTAACCTAACCTAACCTCCAATGGGAGTAAATAATAGGAAATAGAACGTAGACATTACATGATGCCTTGCTCTCAACATGAATTATTAAGTGTACATGTATTTGTAGATAAATTTAAAATACATTTTTCAAAGTATAAACAAAAGTAAACAACTTTTCAAGTATATTTAATTATTTTGTATTTATATAAATTTAATAAATTTTCATTATGTTACTATTTAGTTCTTAGTTACAGTATTAGTTACCTATTTCATTATTTTGAGCAATTTTGTTTTCGAGAAATAGTTGAACCGCGTTATGCAGAAAGCTGCCTACCCACAAAATATAAAACATGAATTAATACTGTTTTTGACAGATCATGCTTATACTAAATTGTATATATGTTGCAAACGTTTTCACTACATTTTTAATATTCATTTTTTTATTTTGCAGAAAGTGACCAACCCACTTAGCTTTACCTATTTTACGTTTTATTTATGATTTGTTAAAGATCTTTCTATTATTTTCAACAATTTTGTCCAGTTTTATCAACCATATTTCTGAAATTATTTGAATGCATCTACTAGATTATTATAAAGAGACGACTGTGCAAGAAACAGAGAGAAACAAGAAACAGTGTGAATTTTTAATTTTGAAGTTATTGTTGCATGTGTAACAAAATTTGTTAAATAACATGGAAATAGCTCCTTCCAACTCGTTTACATGTGATTTTCTTCATGAATTAGGTGAAGCACAAATGTTATTACTTAGTTTTTTTATAAATGCAAATATTTTAGTTTATTTTCCAGAAGATATAGAGAACTTTATGCTAGATCTTACGTACAATAATAAAAGTTCTGTTGAAAATGAAACGCTATAAAAACCAGGAGGTAGTCCACGCAAAGGTCGAAGAAGAAAATTTACAACCCAAAATCGAGAAGAGGAAAAATAAAGAAAAATAAAAACGAATCGTATTCTAACTACAAGAGCGTTGAGGTAAAGTCAAAAGAATTTGTTTAATTCAATTACAAAAATGTTGTGCCAAATATCTACCTGTTGAAACCCGAGAATCTGAATTTAATAGATTCTGGTCTTTAAAATCATTAGAAAGTCAGATCAATTTCCTACCAGCAAGTGTACTCGACACAGAAAAAAATAGAACGTACAGTAGAAACACAGAAAAAAGAAAGTTTTCTAGAATGTACAAATAAATAAATGTGGAAGTTAGTAAAGAAATCTTACTTAAAACCCTTGGTATCACTACATGTATAGTAAATACTGCTCCTAAAAAAAATTATTGACGGGCTCCAATTTCCGATCAACGAGGTCTGAAACAAGGAGGCAAAAATAAGTTGCCAGAAGTAAAGGTTTGCAGATTTGCCAAGGAAACAGCTGTTGATCATATCAACAAAATTTCAAAATACGTTTCACATTATCGAAGAGAGCAGACCCATGTTCAGTTTTTACCTTGTGGAATAACCATACAAAAAATGATATTTACACAAAAGATGAGACTCAACCAATTAGTGTGATGTCTTTTAAACAACAATTTTACACTAAATTTAATTTAAAAATTAATCCTTTGAAAAAAGATACGTGCAATATTGCGATACACTGATAATTGAAATTGGCAATGAAATGGATGAGGAACGAAAAGAACAACTTCTTCAAGAACGTCAAAATCATTTAAAAATAGCGGAAGAAGCACAGAAAATGAGAAGAGCCGATTTTTCTATAGCTAAGGATTCTGCAGAACATGAATGTTTAAGTTTTGACCTAGAAAAAACGTTACCATTACCTCGAATTCCAACAGGAAATGTATTTTATTAGCGCCAAGTTTGGGTTTATAACGCAGGAGCACATAGTGGTAAAGAAAGCCGCGGTATTGTTACGTTTGGTTAGAGGGAGTAGGTGAAAGAGGGGCCCAAGAAATAGGTTCGTGCCTTTTAAAACATATTAAAAGTCACTTGCCAGCAGGAATCAAGCATCTAACTCTATGGTGTGATTCTGGCGGAGGACAGAATCGCAATATTATATTGATTTTATTGCTGAAATCAGTCTTACACAATGTAGAAACAAGTCTTCAAAGTATTTGTGTAAAATATCTTTGTTCTGGACACAGTTTCCTTCCGCACGATACAGATTTTAGCGATATTGAATCCGCTTTTAAACGCCAACAAACATTATACACACCGGGCGATTATATAGATATTATGAAAACGTGTAGCAAAAAACGACCTTTGATATTCACTCAAATGGCTGCAGAAGAATTTATGGGAGTTACAAATATTGAAAAAAAATTGTTAATAGGAAAATTACAGATAGCAAGGAAAAAAATGACTGATTATAAGTATGAGAAATAAAAATTGAAAAGAAGCACCTTTTATATTAATCATGAAGGAGAATGAATTTTCAAACCCTTACAAAAAAAATTCGATTTTATAATTCATTCGTGGGAAACCTTACAAACAAGATTTTTCCAAGACTTGATACCCCTGTGGCCAAATGGAAATCACTTCGCTGAAGCAAAATTACAAAACTTACGCGAAATGTTGCACCTAATCCCGTCAGATGCAAATTTTCATATTATTTTATGAAAATTTACAAAGTGCCAATATTATTGAAGATGTCGATGGACATAATGTTGAAGAATTGGATTTTGAAATTGTTGCAGAATAAAAGCCATAAAGAAATAATGGTTTGCTTGTTAATTAATAAAAAAATAAGTTTCGCATTTTTGTGCAAAAAATGTTTGATTTTATTGTTTTTATAAAGAGCAGAAAGGTACCAACCCTCAAAACACCGCCAAATTTAGCACAATTTAAATCTTACAGGGAAATATTTTGCTCAAAATTTTAATTTGTTAGTTTTAAAACATAATCAAAATATGAAAAATTAATTTGATGCTGTCAAAAATTTATTAAAACAATAAAACCTGTAAAGTCTGATATCTCGTTTTAGTTCTAATGCGAGTTGGTAGCTTTCTGCATAACTCTATTCAGTTATTCAATCAACTAGGCTTTCGAAAGGAACTCTTCATTCGATGAACAATTTTTCGAGCAATTGATTTCGTGCAATTTGCTGCAACACATTTTAAAATAGAAATCTACTCGAATAATGGCTATTTTTATTAAAATCTTAAAAATAAATTACGAAAACTAATACATTCCCACATACTTATATGGTGAAAGTAAATCTTACGCAGGATTACAATACTATGATAATGTAAAAATAAATTTGCTATATTTTCGGTTAGGATGTAAAGATGTCTGTACGTAGATTATAAAATTATAATCTATCGAGTTAGTAATAATAATGTATAATTATTGCAAGTGCATTTAGAAGTTCCATAGATAAAATCGAATAAAAGCATAAACACAAAAACTTTTCAACGATAAAAGTTATTATACTGATTAAAGCGCTTGGGGGTAAAAACAAACCATCACGACGCTGTTTTGCAAAGAAGCGAACTTTAGAGGGAGTTGAATCAATTAGCACCGGCTTAATTAACGGGCCGGCGGCTGGAGGGGGTGGGCTTCCTCTTGTCTCAGGCCAGTCGATCATTAAGGACTTCATTTCACAAATTGGCCCTGTCGAACAAGTCGGTTGCGATGATTAAGACTGGAAGTATTCGGTTGAGCAGTGGTTAGACATTCATAATTAGCTAGACTCGCCATGCATTTCAATAGATAAATGAGTAATGTGACGACATTCATTAAAACGATATTGCAGTAAAATACGTTTTTATGGGATGTAAATCGAAATAATCTAATCCGCTAGAAAAATGAGTAGTTGAATATTTACATGGTACATTATAAATGATATCACCAATCCTAAAATTGCATGATGGAATAAAATTTCACATTTAAAGATTCAAAAATTTTGAGAATTCCCCACGTTACATATTTATTCGATATTATTCGATTACTTTTTTTTTTGTTTTTTTTGTAAAAATTTCAAAAATTTTTGGTTTATGGAAAAACATAGTGTTTTAATAAAATTTCCAATACATTTTAACTTAGAATAGCACAGATTATTTAATTCATACTCTTATTAGCGAATCACAACGTGAGCTTGGACCAAGCAACACAAAATATTTACGAATATTTTGAATATTTTGGATATTGATCAGTGGTCTAGTTACGTTCATACATTAACAAACTTCACTTCATAATTATAATGCATCTCAAAACAAACATAAAAAATGAATCAAAAAGAATGAAAATGATGAAATGCTTCAAAACTGTTATAGTTGAAACGACGCAACGTAGGATATTTTTAATAATGCGCTGTCCGAGATTGCAAATCATAAATTATATTGTATTCATTAAATAATCTGATCAAATACCATTCATGAATTAAAATTTAGGATATTCAACTCTAGCCTGCTGCATAATTAACTAAATTAATAAAATTAACATATTAACATATTGTTTATTAATTAACATAATTAATAAACACATTAACTTGTGTTAATTTGTCAGAATACAGTTTTTTTAACTGACAAATTAACACTCGTTGCTATGCAACACGCTATAAAAAATAGCGTAAAATATCCGGCAATTTTAATTCACTTATAGTATTACTGCAGAATATCTTAGAATTCCGTTAAAATACTGGTTTTACGTTTCAAAATTATTTTTATTTTCTAACATAAGCTCCTGAAGGTTCAATGCACTTCGTCCACCGATGCTCAAAAAAAGCAGTGGTCCATAAACTTTTTGGCAAAAGGGCCACTTAAGAACTTTTTAAGTTCCTAATCTTCGGGCCTGCAGGCCTAATCTTCGTTTACCTGTATGATGTTAGCACCTCCACTTCAAATTCCAGATTTTTTTATTCCTATTGACTAGCAGAAAATGAATTCAAATTACAGAAAAATAATTAAAGTGCCGAATTTTGCAATTAGAAATGAATGAAATTATACCAAAGGTTTCTCAATTTCTTTGAAAATTTTATTAAACAATTTTCTAATAAATCTAAAACAATTAATGAAAGCATAATAACAAAATAAAAACATGCAGAAAATGTATGCAAATTGCAAAAACAAGTAATGAAAATTTGTGAAGCAGCATTTAAAATCTGTGCAAATTCAATACAAGAAATTTCAGAAATATTCTTAAATTTTCTGAAATATTCCCGAAGCAAGTTGAAATGAGAAAGTTGTTGTAAATATAATCATAATAAGATTATATCATCAAAAAATCAAAAAGATTATAGAAATTGCCAAAAAACTGGAAATAACTAAACTTATGTCTAGAATATTCTAAAATATGCGGCCAATATATAGACAGAATTTGACAGAATCAGATTTGAAATGAAATGCCATATTTGAAGAATTTTTATACACTTTTGGTAATTAAGTAAATTAGAAGTATTAGAAGGTTCCAGAATTGCATACATATGGAGGTTTAATGAAGATTTACAAAATTTTCAGTCAAAATATTAAAATATTTAAAATGTTTCAAAAATCAAAATATAAAAAATATCAACCAATATTACCAATACCAAAATTTACACAAAATGTTAGAGTATTGTTTATTTTTTTAAAAGAGTCTACAAAATCTATAAAAAATATTTGCAGAGTACCAAGTATTAAGTAATTAACTATTCTCTGATAGTAGTAGTGAGTAGTACAAGATTTCGCAACCTTTCATGAAATTTCACGAAAGTTACAAATCTGGAGAAGTTAATATAAATATATTAAAATCAAATACTCCATGTCTTTTTTTACACATTACCTAAGTAAAGCTAAATTTTGAAAACATTAGAAGTTGCAAATACTTTACTCGTAAAAAAATTACGAATAATCATAATTTTACAAATAACAAGAATGTACTGGTATTTCTTGACTTTACTTATTGTAAATAACCCATGGATTTTTAAAAATATTCTCAAGATACCAATTCGACTAAAACGTTACTAGGAATACATCAATCAACCTATCAATATTTGTAAAATTTCCCTATAAATGTGTAGGCAACTTTTTAAAATATTTAAGGAAGTTATGTCAACAATATATAATAAAAATTTAAAAAAAGCTGGACAATACAAATATATCGGATATAATAATAAATAGCAAAATTACTTCGTGGCAAATGTCGATAATTTATAGCATTATCGTATACCTTTTGTATACTTAAAAAATCTTAATAAATGTATCGACAATTTATCATTAGTTTTTGTCGGCAAGTTTTGAGAAATTTTAGTAGCCCATTTTTTCAGAAATTCGTGTAGGTATTTTTTGAAACAATTGCAAAAACTATCTTTTTTATTTTTGAAAGTAATTTCTAGTAATTGTGCCAACATTTTTTGATAATATGTGTTGGGTACATTTAAATAGTAATGTCATTTTTTTTTTAAATTCGTGCCGACATTTTTGTTTTATTTTCCTGGAAATACTCGACAACGTAAATAAAAATCTTTAGGAAAATTTTAGAATTATTATCTCTATATCTTTTTCAAGAGTTATTACTCTTTTTCACGATAATCTATAACGTGCGCGTAAAGTATGGAATAAATTAATTAAAACCGAAATTTAAAAATATTGAAAAAAAAAAATCCTCGAACACGTTGATTTTTTTGATAAAAATACACATTTTTGCATGATAGTCGATCTTCAACCATAACTTGTTTTTGTGTAATTACATCATCGATTATTTTTTTAATGGCAACCTCCTATTTTTGTTCTTGATTATGAGAGATCTTTTCATTGTCGAAGTAACAATATAAAAATGTTACCATGTTACATAAAAAATGTTTCGAGAAAATGACAATTGAAAGTAAAAAACGGCAAATCATGAAAAATGAAAAGCAAAAACGTCGTCAGATTTAGTTTTTCAAAGTGCTTGAGGTTGAAACAAACAATAACCCCGCGCGCTATTATAAGTCGTCTGCTATTAGCCTAAACGGTACAAAACTCGCACACTGTATATATGGCTTGACAATTTTTGAATAATATCGTAATATATCTGTATGCATAGTAAATGTCTCTGCAATTTAAAAAGTATATGTCGGTAACTTTTCATAAATTTCCCTCACTTATTTGTCTTTTAAAAATCTTACATAACTGTTTGGATAATATTTATCAAATCTGAAGGAGCTTGGATAATTGTTAAGTTATTAAGATTATTATCTACCAAGTAAATTAACATTTGTTAAGAAATGCATTGGGTTGGTAAATTCTAATTTTCTTGTGGGTCTGTTTATAGGTAGATAAATTGTCTTCAACTGTGAATCGACTTTTAAATCGAATGATATCCGACTTTGATTGATGCTATCGTTTATCTATATCCCAAAAATTGTAAATATTGTTTCTGCTGACTGCAAATCTAAATACAAAATATTCACAATTATAATAAAACCATTTTCGCCGTTCTTCATTATGTTATTTTACTTAGAAATGATTTGTGGTAATATTTTATTTGAAAGATTTCAAAGAGAATTTAATTGCCAATCGTAAACATCAGCGTATTTTTAAGCATGCTTGTAGCAGTGACCCTGGGCTAAGATCTAATGAGAGGAGCTGCGTCATCGATGTTTTCTCTACAGGAGTTGAGTTGCATTTCGATGAAGCCAATTGAATGCTCATTAGCGTGTATTAACTGGCACATTCTGACTTGATGTATCACATACAGAGACACACACACTATAGCCGGAAACTGTGATTCACGTGGTAGATATACTAGGAAATGCAAAAAGCGTCGGATGTAAATATAACTCACGATCTGTACTAACGTAGACTCATCAGTAAATGGTGCTCCATTGAAGATCAGTCACGCGGAACCGGATAATTTCAGATCCGTCTCTAAATTCCCGAGTAGTGATTTCGTATCTGACGTTGGATCATTTAAAGCATCTGAATGAATTTCTAATTTTTGCTATAATTCATAACTTACATCGTTTTAAAATAGGCCATTCATGAATAATTATATGGTAATATAATGTTAACAATATTGTAATTAGTAAAATAGGTTAAAAAACAGTTTAAGACATTGTGAGTAACTTAGGAGTTTGTTAATAGTTCCCAAAGCTTCAGACTTGTTGGCAATTAAGAGCCAAAAGCTCTATAGGGTGCGCGCAAATCATATTAAATAATTACAAAGTTTCGCTAGAAATCGCGCGTTTGTTTCGAACATTCATTGTAAGCAGTTAGCACTTTTCTAAGCGACTAAAAACGATTAGATACTTCAGCACAGCTTGATGCTCGTACATTACTAGTATTAGCCTTGAATTTACTCAATTGTTTGAACATTCGAGAAATGTGTATATAATTAACAAAGCGAGATAGAGGATTAACCTTTTCGAATAATAATTATGATAATAAAAATCACTTTTTTTCAACATATACAGGGTGAGTAAAAAGAAGAAGGAACTTTTATTATTTTTAGGAAAATTTTTTAACAAAAGTTTGATAACTAATTATTTGACACAACTTGATGTTTTTTTTGTGTGACTTTGGTACTGACGTCAGCGATACTTTTAAAAAATGGTAATCTACATTTTTCTATTAACTAATTTGATAGAATTTGTTTTTCTCTTCACGAATATCTAAAAATATCATGTTCGTTACGTTATTCAACGTAACACAATACGTTACGTATTGTTCCCCGTAGAATCCAAAAGGGCAATAAGAAATTTGGGTGAAAATTCAAAGTTTCCCCCAGAAATCTATCAATTACTCGTTCTCCAACACATTAAAATTAATTTCACTATACAATTTTCATGTATACGAGTATGAATATTGCATGGAGAATGTTATGTGCTGCCCACATTATATTTATTCTTTTACTTTTTTGTTACAGTCGAATATATTATTAATATACAAGTATGGTATGCATGATCTTCTTTGCTTGGCACGTCTGTCCCGTTATCAATGTTGCAGTTACGTAAAACTGTCTGGCTAATTTGGAGGCAGTTAACACTGGAGATAATCGATTCGCGAGTCTCACTGCGGAATCGAAAAAGTTGGACGTGATGCATGAACTTCTGACGATCTCTGCATATTTCCGCTTCGCCAGTTAATAAATCCGCGAATCGCGAGCATAAATCGCACCCTAATGCCGTCGGTGTAAAAAGAGCACACACTCGAATCGGGGATAATCCGTTTTTGCGCCATCCATCCCCGCAAGGGTCTCCGCAGCTTTGATGGCGACTTTTATGCGGCCTCTTCATTTAATCATTTTCATAGGGGAGGTCCTTTATGTCCTGCATTATTTCGCCAGTAGCTCCTTGGAAAAATGAGGCCCATTGAGCCATACAATTAAACTTCCAGGACAATGTGTAGATATATCGACAATGGAGAGGAGAAAGAAATTCATAGTTTTTGCAACAGTTTATTTATTGATTCTTAGCTATATTTACTAACAATTTATTATCTACTAATATATATGTTTTTTAGTCCAGTTCTATTTATTGATTAGGTAGATAGTTATTTTGAAAAATTGATCAATGTATGATTTCGAAAATGTATGAAACAGCATATGCAATTCAGTATTATATGTCCTTATGCATAAAATTAATTAAACACATTGATTGATTCTATTAATACTATATTTGATATGTATATTTAGGACAAAGAAACAATTTCAATTGACGTTGACCTTGACTGTGACGAATATAATAAATACGAGGATGTTCATGATAATTCAAGAGAAATTTCCATAAGGCGCACATGGGTTGATATTTGCGTTAATCACCATATTCGTAAAATTTATAGCACACCAGATAATTGAAATTAATATTAATCATATGCAGTTGAAAACAATACGATACAGATGCAATATTATTACTATATAATGTAGAATTTCATGCATTTAATGAGTATGTGATCGATTTTCATAGATGTATATAGCAGTATTTAATAGTGTCAATGTTGTGTCATTACACGACTTTTCTTCGTGACATCACGGTGTAATAGATGCATTATTTCTTAAACTGACGTAACCTGAGGATTTGTATTACAAAAATCTAAAAAATTCTCTCCTAATCTATCCTCTCATTTTTATGCTTGAAATTAAACAAATGTTTCTTGACATAAAACGTAAAACTATATATTTTCTTTTACTAAAGACAAACACGATATGATGTTATCCGGCAGTGAATATTTTATTGTTCAGATTAGTTAAAACAATAATACATCATAACTTAATATTGTACATCATAAGTGAATACTATTATGTATATGAATTTATATAACAAGTGAGTTAATAGGACGTTTTTCCACGAGCAAAACATTTAAGCTATAAGCTCGATGGGGCGAGTGGGCTAATTTATTCGAGTTAAAAACATCCGTAAGTCACGTGTTTTATACAATATTTTATTCAATTTTGTTGAAGAACAGTTTAGTATTGCCATTGTATTTTATATTACATATTTTATTTAAAATTATTCTATTAGCATCCAACGATTTAACAAAATATATTGTATGCAGCTCGTACTGAAATTGAGTCTTTATAGGACTCGAAGGCTTGCATACTCGTCCTATAAAGACTTACGTTCAGTACTTGTTACGTAAATATTTATTCTGTATGTACAATAAGAGTAAAAATGATCGCACAAAACTAGTTGTACGCACCATTGGCATGAAGTGCATTTCAAACACTAAACGTGTTTGCACGTTTAATTTGTTCGTTGCGGGCTTAAAACGCTTACTTCACGCCGTTGGTTCATGAATAACTATTATGTTCATTTTGAAATTTTTAAAACCTCTCCATAAAATCTTTATGAAATCTTGTGTATCTCCATTGATTATTAAGTTAAATTGCCAAAAGTTTAGTATATTTATTTGTACATGTTGAAATTATTAAGTTTTCTGCAATTTCAATAACATTTTCTTGATTTCACTTTCGTCGGTGCCTTGGTCAAGATTGCGAGGTTTACTACAATGTTCGCAATTTCTGAACATTCTAATACTTTTAATATTTCGATAAAAATTCTGGACTTTTTAACTCTTTTGATATTTTGATTGCACATTCTAGAAATTTCCATAATGCCTTGTGGCTGTTGCTGAAATATTTGTGCAATTTATCTACTTAATATATTTAGTTGTACATATTAGTATTTTAATTAAATATTCTATAAATTTACATGTTTTGTCAACTATCTACAAAATCAAAGACATCTTAGAAAATTGTTCAGAAAGTTGCAAATCAAAAAATCCAAAACAAAAAAAGTATAACTGATATTTATTTTGCAAAACTTGATTGTGTTTTCAACTTAAAGCAAAATCTAAAACAATTAGGTAACTTGAGTTTTAGATGAGAAGTGATACTTTTAGAATGAAACAATAAATAATTTGATCAGAAGGAAATGAAAAATTGCAGTATAACGTGTTTTTTTTTCAACCTCTCTATTTGAGAAATTTTAGACAAAAAAATTAGAAAAATTATAGACATAAAAATAAAATTCTAAAACTAAAAAGTTTGCGTTTATACGAAATTGCAGTTGTGTAGAAACTCTTAAACATAAATTTTAAGAGGCGTCTTTGCCCACAGGTAGTATAGGGAATTGTTAGTAAACAGCATCCAAGATATTTCATGAACCGGTTAACATAATAACAATCGGAAAAAAAAGTTAAAAAGTTTAGACATTTATCTACAATTATGTCGAATAGTTAAAAAAAATAATGAAATGGTGATTTATTATGTTGATTAAAAGAATGACATGTTTAGCCGCTTTGTAAAATTTTCTTCTGCATTTATTTAATTAAGACAGGGTACATATAATGGAAATTCCCTCAGGGTATTTGGATACAATGTTGTTGCGAACCACCTTCTTTTTTTTTTGTTCCAATATATCGATTTATAATGGAGTATTCTTGTATACAAATAAATGCTATTTGGCGATCAGTAATAACCTTTTTCCAATTCACATTATTAAAATACTCATTATGTATATTGAATCTCATCATTAAAACTACACTTTAATCGAATGGAGGAATAAAATGCTTACATTTTCACTTTATTTACTATAACCATTGACAACGTGAATAAAGTTTAAAAAAAATAGGTAAATTCGTACTATCCTTGAAATTTTCGTTGTCACCCGACAATGTGACACTTCACGCAGATTCTTCAATTGTGATAACGAATTGGAAAAAATCTTGTATGATACCCGTGAATAAAGCAATTGTGTCCACCCTAAAACATTATCGCACTCGAGTTCGCCTCTTGCGCTAAACTGTTTTTTCGTGGATAAAATCGACTTTATTCACTTATACCATAAATAGCTATTTTCCAATTCGTATTAATACAATGCTCATTATGTATATTGAATCTTATCGTTAAAACTACACTTTAATCGAATGGGTGAATAAAATGTTTACATTTTCACTTTATTCACTATAACCATTGATAACGTGAATTAAGTAAAACAAGGTAAATTCGCACTATCCTTGAAATTTTCGTTGTCACCTTGTATGATACACGTGAATAAAGCAATTTTATTAACTTATACCATAAATAGCTATTTCTTTATTTCTTAAAACGACATTGTCTAATAGTAGATAAATGTCTAAACTTTCTAAATCAGGTTTCCGATTGTGATTATGTTAACCAGTTCATGAATTATCTTGGTTATCGCTTACTTAAATGCTCTATACTGGCTAGGGTAAACTATAAAACTATAAAAGTCACAAGTATTTTTTTTTAATGGTTTATAGACTATCTCAAAATCTTCGATATTATAGAACATTTTGCACATAAAAACACTTTTAATGACTGGTTAATTAGTGAAAACTAACGTCTATACAATTGGTTTTGCTCATATTAAGGTACGAGTTAATTATTTAATTTAAATTATGCAATCTGCCTCCTTGGGATTTTTTTTAAATTGTTATTAATTGTGCTAAAATCGACAACAAATAAATATAGTATTCAAAGATGTTGTGTACATTTGGTTGCTTATATTGACTGGTAATTTATCTTGCTTGAAAAATCAAGCGATATATCTGAAACATCAAGTATTTTTATTAATAGTTTGTTTAGTTGCAACTTATGATGTTTTTATTAAATTTTCTGCAATTTGCATTTATTTTTGCGATTTTTTGTTTTTGTATTACACTTACTAATAAGTGCAATTAGTGTTTTATATGTATGTATTAAAAATGAATCAATGAAACTTTTAGACAATTGGGCTACTTTAAAAAAACCTTTGGTAGACTTTGGTAGAAAAAAAAAATTGAAATTTGAATAAATTTTATTATTCATTAGGAGTATGATTCTAGGATTCTAGGAGTAGATATATTAATATCATGTACAAGTATAAAATAATAAATAGTAGTATATTCCTATGTGGCTCTTCTGCCAAACATTTGTGGGACTAATGGGTAATGGATCTAATCTGTAATCATTCATTTACTCGTATTACCATTATTATTATTATTATTATTATTTGCTCTTATACCATACAACTTTATATTTAAGTTTAAGGTTTTATCCATATAACCAGTTAATTATTTAAGGTATTATTCTGTACTTACTGGTAGAGTTATTTTTTAATTATATTTTATTGTTTATTTATTTTTATTTTGCCTGACTAGTTTCGGTGTATTTTATAATGAAATAATATCGAGATATATACACAGCAAAATTAAACATTTCACGCCTCTGCTGATGGTTTGCTAAACAAACTGAAACTAGTCAGGCAAAATAAAAATAATTAAATAATTAAATTAAATTAAAAAATACCACTACCAGACTGTCCTGTTATCAATGTTGCAGTTACGTAAAACTGTCTGGCTAATTTGGAGGCAGTGGAAAGCAGTGGAATTTACTGGAAATAATCGATTCGCGAACCTTAAATAGAAAATTTTATATAATTTTTTTTTTGAAATTTGAATAAATTTTATTATTCATTAGGAATATGATTCTAGGATTCAGGGAGTCTATATATTAATATCATGTACAAGTATAAAATAATAGATAGTAATATATTCCTATGTGGCTCTTCTGCCAAACATTTCTGGGACTAAAGGGTAACGGATCTAATCTGTAATCGTTCATTTACTCGTATTACCATCATTATTATTATTATTATTATTTACTCTTATACCATACAACAACTTTATATGTAAGTTTAAGGTTTTATCCATATTACCAGTTATTTATTTAAGGTGTTATTCTGTACTTACTGGTCGACTTATTTTTTATATTATTTTTTTGTTTATTTATTTTTATTTTGCCTGACTAGTTTCAGTGTATTTTAAGATGAAATACAATCAAGATATATACACAGCAAAATTACACATTTCACGCCTCTGGTGATGGTTTGCTAAACAAACTGAAACTAGTCAGGCAAAATAAATATAAATAAATAATAAAATAAAATAAAAAATAACTCTACCAGTAAGTATAGAAAAATCCCTTAATATTTAACGGTATTTAATAACTTTATATTTATTCATGCATCCACATATTTGAGTGGCTTTGTTCACGCCATACAAACTACACGAAATTATCGTATTTGAACTTTCGAAATAATTATCTAGATTTGTACATGATTTTCACAAAAAAAAGTGTTCGATCAAATATTTGAATTAAAGTCTAAAACTATGTTTTAAGTAAACTAAATTTCACGTAAATAGAAAATGACGTCGACATGTCATCTTTTTTCATCAACAATTAAATATTAATAAAGTAATAGTCACTTGAATATAAAATAATGATAAAATTAATCAATATAATTTGATTTGACAACGTTTATTAATTTTATTACATTATTTAAGTTTTCACATTAATAAAGAGTAGGGCATCCACAACGTATTTCTTTATACACATTATTTTTTTTGTTATTATTAAATCATGGTACTAATATTATTTAATTTTTGTATTATTATTCTTATTGATACTATTATACCTATTATACTATTTTTAACAAAATAATTCACCTTTGCTGTGACCTACAATTTATACCCACTATAATTGCCAGCCTTTGCTTATTGCGCACCACAGATGTCACTGTATCACATTACTATTGTTATTACTTTTATTACTATTATTCATATTTGCTAATATAAAATTCAAAACGTGTTTTGACATAAGCTACACCTTATATTTTCGATAAAAGTTTATTTGAGCCAACGCTTACACACAGCTTATATGTATGTACTTCATATTAATATTATATATTATTATTATTTGCAAATTCTACACATTTTTGTTTTCCCGTTATATAAAGTGTATAAGATTTGAGGGATTTCAATACACATAGGCCGGCAGCAAAACGTTCCCACTCATTGCTCGCGTTATTACCATCATCGTCAGCTGTTGTCTGTCAAACAGGTTCCAAGACCAGTTCCTTCTGGTAAAAAGAGTGAACATAAACCGACGCCCACTCTTCGTAGCAGAGGATTATGTGTGCACTGGTGCACGGCTCCAACTGTGGGCGAGTGTGGCGATGCATGTGAAGAATATAAGAGATTCGATGGATTTAGAAACGTCCATCAGGAGCTAAATGCGATAATTAAATGCCAGAACTAGTCGAGTATGGCGATGCATATACAAGCTAATGAGAATTCTATTATCGTTTATAGCTGACACAATTTCTGTTGTTGCTCGCCGTTGTATTAAATTGGTTTATCGCTTGTGGTTAACCCGTGCCTGATGTACTGCTTTCTGTCGTTTGTCAGTAACTTAACTTCTGTCATTTGTCGCTGACATAATTTCTGTTATTGCCGTTGACACTTATTGATTTGTTGATCGATGCTTACTCGTATCTTCTGTCAACTTCTGTCATTTGTCGCCGAGACAATGTCTGTTATCGGTTGATGTTAACGTGATTTTTAACGCAATTTCTAATGTCGTTTGTCGCTGACGGGATTTCTACTTTCATGTTGATGTTTGCGCGATTTATACGGTTGTTTGGCGTTGACGCGGTATTTGCTGTCGTTTGTTAGTAACACAATCTCTACGTCGACTGTAGAAGTTCACGTTTGTCACTGATTTCTACGGACGTTTCTCAGTAATGCAACTTCTACAGTCTTTAGTATCTGATGAGATTTCTATTATCTTTAATTCTACGCATTACTGTCATTAGCATCATAAAATATCTTAACAAACTATATTCAATCTCTTTTTTTTTCAGGTACGTGAAGATTTTTCTCTCGAGCTTAGTGCCTGCCAGCGTACTTCAAGTAGTAAGTGCAAAACAAAAAATCTTCCTCACATAACTCTAATGCGATAGCCGTATTATAGCCTTTAATGAAAATTATTTCGCTTAGGGATTTGTGCTTGGAGAGACCGTGTCTCTTTCTGCTCGTGACTTATCGCTAGCGTAATAGGTTGGTGCTGAAGATTGGCCCGGGCCATTAGTTTCACGGGCCGGACCGGGCCTGGGCGCGAAACCCGCAAATGCACAAGACGCAGGAGGCCGTGGAAACGTAATGAGCCCCCCGATTGGGGAAATTTACGGCCTAGCAGCGTAATTATCCGGGCGTCTCTACCCAAAAGTGCCACGTAAGAAAGGCGAGTTTACTGTGTGTGGAGGAGCGTAAATATTGAAACAGTTTACAGTGAGAGGATAAAGTAACTGAGTTTGGGTTTAGAATAAGGATCGTGAGGATACACAAAGGTTGGATTTAAGAATGTTTGTCAGCAAAATTATTGCTGACAATGTGTTTACTATTAAGTGCAAAGTTAGACCGCATGTATGGTAATCCCAGTAGATTCACGATAAAGCACTCATGCATATATAATAAAAATTCGTGATAATTATATAAAAATTGTCAATAATCAAAATAGATATTAGATTAATTTTGATTTAATATTGAAATAATTAAGCAGTCGATACAAATTCAAATTATGTTCGAAATTTGATGTTTAAGTATAATAATCTTGAAACTACATGTAAACGATGTCATAAAAAGAATACATAAATAATATATTAATTGTAATATTAATTAATAGCCATATTTAAATTTAATTAAAATTGTTTTGACTTGTTTTGACTTGACTAAATTTTTTATGTTATGATTGGACAAAAGTTCAATAATTCGATGTCCTGGGCACAATTTTGTCCTATGTAGTTTTAAATATTTTTATCTACTTCCAGTTTAATAGGGAGTGCACATAACATTGTTTTAATTCTTCAACTTTTGCTATTTAGGAATATTAACGTATGCAATTTGAATGTCGTTGTGCTAATTGTACAAATTATTTTTTAAATAAACTACATTATTAATTTTTTTTCTTCTTCTTCTTTGGTCCGATTACTCCACCAGGGAGTGTAGGGCATCTTTCGATGTTTCTGTGACTGATGTACCAATCAAATGTCGTCACCATTTTACTGTCTGCCTCCTACAACTACTCATCTTCTTCTTGGCAGAGTTGATCCACCATTTCTTTCCACCTGCCTTTATTTTGTGCAATGTGCTTTGCCTGGTTCCATGTTATATTTCGGCGTTCAAGATCTTTCCTTACGGTTCTTCTCCATGTCGCCTGTGGTCGACCTCGTTTCCTTTTTCCCCTCATATTAAAATCTAGTGTCTGTCTGGTTAGATCTCCCACTGGTTTCCTTAGTGTATGGCCAATGCATCTCCATTTTTTCTTTTCAATAGTGGTCTTTATTGGGATTTGGTTTGTGTGTTCCCACCAGTCTATGTTTGATATTTTGTTTGGCCAGTATATTCTTAGGATTCTTCTCAGGGCTTTGTTTACAAATGTTTGTAATTCTCTTTCATGTGATTTATTTTTGGACCAAGTCTCGAACCCGTATAATAGCACGCTCACTACATTCGTGTTGAAAATTCTAATTTTAGTAGTTTTTGATATTTCATTTAAGCGCCATATTTTCCGTAGCATGTTGAATGCGTTTTGAGCTTTTCTTATTCTGGTATTTAATAATAATAATAATAATAATCCCTACTACTCCTCCACCTATGGCGTAATTGGTTTCTGTCATATTTGACAGAGAATTCTGACCCAATTACATTTTTATTTTACTATAGGCCCCTGAACTATTACTAGTTATGCGGGCGTTAAGAGGAGAGGGGCATTATTATTATTGCCCATCTGCGCCTGCACGCGACTTATAGATGGTAGAGGCACATTTCCAACATTTATTGCAAGGAAATAGTCTGTGCAAGATTTTCTGGCTCTGAACCCTGCTTGGTTAGTTCTGAGCAGTCTGTCTACCTCATCTTTTATTCTAACCAGTATTATTTTGGTAAAAATTTTGATCGTGGTGTTCAGTATCGTAATGGCTCTCCAATTATCACATATTTTCCCTGTCGCCCTTTTTTGGTATTTTTATTATAAGGCCTTCCACCCAATCTACTGGATTTTTTCTTCCGTCCATATTTTGTTTAACAATAGGTGCAGTACTTCGGCGTTAGCTTCTGCTCCTGCCTTTATCATTTCTCCTGAGATGTTCTCTAATCCTGCCGCCTTATCGTTTTTGAGCTGTCTAATGGCCACTTAAATTTCTTCTCTCGAGATTTCATCTGTTTTTATCTTTAGTTCCGGTAGCAAGTTCTCTGTTGACCCCACTAGCTCTTTTTCATCTAACACCTCCTTCTCCTTCTTTGAATAGATTTCCGTGAAATACTCTAGCCATCTATTTATAATCTGTTTCTCAGCTTTCAGTATGTTACCTTGCTTATCTTTTATTTGTAAGGTTGTGATACCTTTGCTCCTTGCCATCTTTCGCGTTATATTGTATAGTATCTTCATGTCATTCCCACCTGATGCCTTTTCAGCTTCTGGTAACAGTTTTTCTCGTTCTTTTCTTTTATCACATCTTGCACTGTTCTTTATTTGTTTATCCTTGTTAACATACTGACTCTGCAGATTAACTCTTCTCTCTGGGCATTGTTCGCTGAGTATTTTGTGTTTGATTACATTTCTTTCTTCGATGAGATTCCATGTATGTTTAGTCATCCATGTTTTCCTGTTGTTTTTTCTGATGCCTATTGTTTCTTCCGCGGCTGTTTTTATTGCTTCCTTGTAGGATTTCCGAAGTTCTTCCATGTTCATATTTCCCATATCACTGCTGTTTCCTAGTTTTGCTTTCACTGTTGATTCGAACTTCTTTCGTGTTTCTTCATTCTTGAGGTCTTGTATGTTGTACTTTCGCCTTTTAGGTTTGTTGGGTTCATTTCTTGTCTTTATTTTAACTTTTAGTTTTGCCCTCACTAGAGCGTGATCTGATCCAACATCTGCCCCATGCATTGCACGTACATATTGTAAGAAGCTTCTATATATTTTGTCGATGGAAATGTGATCAATCTGATTCTGTACACGCCCACCAGGGCTCGTCCATGTTATTTGTGACTTTCTTTGTGTGGGAAAATACTGCCTTCGTCGTTGGAGGCAGTATTTTCCTTCCCATCAGATACACCTTCCCATTTCATTAATGATCTCTTTGCTTCTTTGCTCATTTACAATGCGATGCCATATTCATGTTTCGCTCCCTCTTCCATTTTACCTGAGTATATGATCCATTTGTCTCTTTCTAGTCCGCTTTCACCATTTTCCAGCCATCTTGTTTCGCATAGTCCAAAATATCAAGCTTATACTTCTCCATGTCCCTTATTATTTGATTTGTTTTGCTTGGTTCATACATAGTTCTCACATTCCAGCAACCGAAATATTTAATAGTTCTTGTATTTGTGCCTGTTTCTTTATTTAGATTTTTGTTTCCATAATCGTTGTTCCCTAGTTCGTTGCTTTTGGTACCTTGGTTTTGTGTTTCTATACTGCCCAAGCTTTGTTTTTTGAATCCATATGCGAGGTCTTTTTTAGCGCTTCGTCGTTGGGATTACTCGGCGATCTTTGACTAATTGTCCTTCCTTTTTTCTTAATTTCTTTTTCACCTCCTTTATTATTTTTTTATTATTTATTATAATTTGTTTCTTTGTTATTCTCTGTTGTTTATTATTTGCAATAAATTGTTGTTTATTATTTGTTCATATGTGAAGGTTTCTCCATTTACCATAAGCTTGTTATATGTTATCGTAGCTTTATCTCCAATCATTCTCGCTTTTTTCAGATGATCGACAAGAGTTTTCCTTTGGTCTCGTACTTTGTTGGGGTAATCTTCGGTGATCCATACATCTGCATCTCTAAAATTCTTAGAGCTTAGATGCTTAGTGTGTTTAACTCCATTAGTACTGGCCTCGTTTTGTTCTGTTGGTACTTGCCCAGCCGTAATACCTCACGACTGTCTTGTTCTATATTTTGTTGCACTTCAATCTTCATCAGTATCGTTTCGATTTTACCCTTTAATTGAGTTTCGGTCTCTTTGTGTTCGTCCTCTATTCCTTGTAAGACTATTTTCTTCTTACGCACCTCTTTTTCTAAGATGTCTACCCTGCTTTCTTGCACCAGTATTTGTTGTTTTAGAATTTTGTTCTCTTCTCTTAAGTTCACATTATCTAGCGTGACTTTTTTAATTTCTTCCTTGCAGTTATCTAATTTATCTTCTATTTGCTTTGATCTATTCTCCAGTGCATCCAGTTTAGTGTTGATTTTCTCTAGGAGTTTCTCCATATTTGCACCCATTTTGCATTTTTTTAATTATTTATAATCAACCCTATGATATGATTTCCTTTTTTTCTAAATTTTTAAATATTTCATATTAACTGAACTGTAATGTAAAAATTCACGGATAAAATAAATGTTACAGATTTTTATATAAAAAATGAGAAACTAAAAACTTTAGCTAAAAACAAAACAAACTAAAAACAATTAGCTCAGCAAACTTCGAGCTTAGAATTTTTATGTATTTTACCTCGTGCTTTATAAAATAGTACGTTTATAACGCAATTTCTATGGCGTTTTCCTTACTTTTTAAAATAGCCTGCCTTTCATCCTCCATAAATACACGCATTCGAGGCATGGGTATTGATTTTGGATAATATTCAATGATGGCGATAATGCGACGTTTGGCATCTAAATCTCGCCCCGGCTATAAATATCGCCTTGAAAAACGATCGCAGCTACGCTTTAATACTGCAACTAAATTGTCAAAGATTTCATAATAACGTCATAAAGTGTGCGCGCACTCGGATGGTTTATTTCACGCTATGCGAGCGTTTATTTACGTGCACATTGCTATGCTATTTCCTACTCCCGCATACTGGGCGTGTTAAAACTTACAGTTATGAATTTAAAACCGGAGATTTTCCCACGACCATCGCTTTTAGATACAAAAATCTAGATTTTGAGAGCTTTAAAACATTGATCCGTTTCTTTCCGTTGACATGTAACATACGAGAAGTTCAGTAAGAAGAAGGTTGAAGTACTTCCTTATTATGCAGAACGTCTAAGATAATTAGGTACATACGGCAATGAAGGCACTAAGCAACCCATTAATTATGATTTATACATTATTAATTATCTTTCAAGATTACGATTGAATAATAATAGAATACAGTTATCTATACAGGGTGAACCTAGAAAAAGGAAACACCCTAAATATCTACGATTTTTTTTTTCAGGAAATCTGGATACACTGTTCTTAGTAACTACGGTTAAATTTTCGGAAAATACCCGGTTATCTCGGAAAAAATAGTACTTCAGATTTATTATTTAAGAAGTGTTGAGGGACATAAGACAAGTCTAAAACCAAAAAGGAGTATCTCCACTACCGTCGGAAGGTGCCGCTATTTTGAAAAGTTGTAAATGTCCATTTATCTCTTTTTCTGTTGATTATAAACAAAAACTTTTTAGACAATAAATATTACCATACAATTTTACACATTTCTTGTTATAAGCGCGATACTGTATAGTTGATATTTCGAAGGGTAAAGGTCGTCAAAGTTCAAAGTTATCAAAAATCAGTTTTCACTATTTTCTCCCCGTGGGAATCGTTTTTGTTTTTAATTATCGCAAATATAAAAGTTGTAGAACTTGACAAAATCTATAAAAGCCCATTTGAATCATATGATTGCTGCAAATAGTCTCCGAGTTACAGTCCTTCAAAGTCCGGTTGGCGCAAGATATCGATCAACGTTTTTGGAATGGGACATTACGACACAAGCTTTGAATGAAAATCGGTTTTGTCTGTAAACATCTGCCTTTCAGGTTCATCATTCCACAGGTTGCTTTAAATTTCCATTACATGCCATGCCAGTGCTCATTCTGCTATTTCGCTCGTAATAGTCTGTTACACCGCCTGGTGTGTTATTACGCTATTACACGAATGCAGAACGTCTACGCAGATCGAACAAACGTCACCAGACGTATAATTCGAGTGTAATACCATTCCACCAATTTCAAAAGAACAATTTTTGGCAAACAATTCCAACAATGCGCTCTTCATACCACACCACTTCATACCACATATAACAACTCGAAGTCTGTTGTATGGTACGAAGTTGCCGTAGATCAAGCATTCGTAGACGCCAACTCTGATTATCGAAACTGCTATTTAGAAATCTGAGAATTTCATTTTGTTCGCGAAAATTGTTATTTTGAAATTATTGGAATGGTATTACTCTCGATGACACTTGTCCAAAGTTTCAGTTCATTTTGATTTTATTTTTGATATTAGATACATACTTACGTATTGATTTACCATTGACACTAGGTAGCTCAGCGGAGAAAGGGGGTGGGGGTGGATCACAGAAATCTGGGAACAGAAGACAGAAACTGTCTGTCTTCTGTTAGACAGACAGTCGTAGTCTAACAGTAGTTAGACTACGACATATATCTGGGAACTCTTGTGCTCTCGTTAGTATGCGATGACACGATCAGATTACTATGGAGGCGCTGTAGGTAGAGCACAATTGGATTGCAACTGGTATTGATACGGAATGTGCGTCGTATAAAATTACAAATCGATTAACAACAACCTAAGCGACTACCGGCCATTGATTAACTGCTTCACGCTGCAGATGTTGTCGTACGAGCTTCAGTGCCACGTCAAGGTCAGGCACTCAATACGGGAGTCAACTGGATACCCCGAGGCATCCAGAGGGGTCAGAGACAATTCGCAGACGTTTTCGACGATTGCACTTATAGGGCTGAACTAAAGAACCGTCTCACATACCCCCACGCGACACAGCGCAACGCCGCAGCAATGTTGCCATATATGTGTCAGTTCTGAAAGTTCAGCCTATATCAACATAAATGTATCCTTAATATCCTTAATACATCCCTAGATATTTCACATTCAGTCATTCTTTGATAATAAATCGAATCTGTAACTTTCTTTTGTAAAATATCAAGAATTGCAACGTTCCTTTGTAAAATACAAAATATTTGTAACTTTCTTTAAAAAAAACCGTAGGTACTTTTTAATATTAATTTTTTCCATAGACCGTTTGCAAAAATATACGAAATTACTTAAATTATCTATGCAGGCGCTTTTAAATTAAATTCTGATATATATATATATATATATATATATATACGAGGGCTGTTTGACGGAAGAGTGACTTTTCAAAGGTTGGTAACACTTTCGTTATAATGATTATGTTGCTAGCTCCTGAGGTCTTTCGGAGGTCTACTGTCAAAATTTGGCACCAATCTGACAGATAGATTATGTTTTATACTTATTTGAATAAAACTGTTTTCGTTGTTTTGTAAATATGTAAAAAAAAAAAATTCGAGTGTTGATTAAACATTATTTTCTACGTGAAAAAACAATTAAAGAAACCGAGGAAAAGTTACGTAAATATTATCCAGAATCTGCTCCGTCCCATGGAATGATTTGTAAGTGGTTTCTGCTTTTAAAAGTGGCCATATGAGCACGGTTGATGCAGATCGTCCGAAACCATCATTTACTGTGACTACTCCAGAAATGGTTAATAAACTCTATGGCCTTGTAATTGGCAATCGTCGAATAAAAGTTTGTGAGATAGCTAATGAAGTAAACATCTCAACCGAACGGGTATACAATATTTTGCATGAACATTTCAATAAGAAAAAGCTATCCGCGAGATGGTTGCCGCGTTTGCTTAATGGTGATCAAATGCGCGCTCGCATTAAGAATTCAGAAGAATGTTTTGCCGTTTTCAACGTAACTCAAAGGATTTTTTTCGTCGATATGTCGCAGTAGATGAAACTTGGATACATCATTATACTCCAGAAACAAGAATACAGTCTAAATACTGGATTTCTCTATGCGAATATGCTCCCAAAAAGGCAAACACACTTTTTCGACCAATAAGGTCATGGCCACAGTTTTTTGGGATTCTAAAGGTGTAATCTTTATTAATTGTTTACAAAAAGGAAAAACCATAACTGGCCAGTATTATGCTGATTATGCAGACATGTATTGATGCCGAACTTGAAAAACAACGACCGCATTTGATGAAGAAAAAAAGTGTTGTTCTATCACGATAATGCGCCCTCTCATTCGTCTGCAATTGCTACAACTAAATTGACTGAATTGCATTACGAATTACTGCTTTATCCGCCATATTCGCCAGATCTGGCTCCCAGTGATTTCTTCTTATTTCCAAATTTAAAAAAATGGCTGTGTGGAAAAAGATTTCAGGCATATGAAGAGGAGATAACCGACACAAATGCATATTTTGAAGACTTTCCGAAAGATTACTTTTTGGAAGGTTTAAAAAAATTGTAAACTCGCCGGGCTAAGTGTGTACACTTGAAAGGGTGTTATGTTGACAAATAAAATATATTTTGAACAGAAAAATAACGTTTTCATTAAAAAGTCACTCTTCCGTCAAACAGCCCTCGTATATATATATATATATATACATATATATATATATATATATTTTGTTTTATATATATATATATATATGTTTGAACATGTTCCGGGTCTTCTCGAGTGTTAGGAGAGAACAGTTCTCTCCTAACACTCGAGAAGAATCCACCAGAAGATGGCAAATGCGATTTTGCCGAAACGTCGTGAAAAAGGTCCTTTTCAGGACACACAAAACAATACACGGAAGTTCAAAGACCCGGAACATGTTCAAACACATTTCGTCCGTGAAAACATACACATGAACATATATATATATATATATATATATATATATATATCGTTAATATAGCCCTAGATAGATTTACACATTCTATGACAAAAGTTGGTAAATTTAAATCTGTAATCTTGCCGTATGTTCGTTTTTAGTCCAGATTTGAATTAATGTCGTTGTTCATAATTTTCATGTGTGTTGTGTTCGCCGCACTATTTGACTTTCTGTCTTTGTCTCCACAGTTTTTAGTAAAATTTTACTTACAAAACTTAAAATTTTAACAATTAAATAGTACTAAAACAAAATGGTGCGAAGCGTATTAAATGTGGGAAAGTATTAATTTCGATGGGATCTGTCAAGACTTGTAATTATGCCACTGGAAAGATCTGAAGGAACCTTACGACTTAATATTTGCCGTAGGATTTAATTAAAGCTGTTTGATTAGGCCGGACCGGTTCGGGACACAAAGGCCAATGCCCACTTCATAGACCATACTCTGTTAATATCCGTGCACACAATTAGTGAGCACTAATTAAACTGCGATGGCTCGTGCTAAATCAGGGACTACAGACGTTCTTGCTTAGAAACTGAGATACTAGTTATAATTGAATACAGTTTATAGTGTAATGAAGAAAGACATAAATCGCCGGTTGAAATACAATTAAGAGTCAAGTGTTATAATCCAAAAATATACTGCCTTTCGTAAGTTAAGGATATTGTCAGAAAACGCATCAACAAATTTTGCCAACAAAAACACCCATTATAAACAACATGTTTCGAAAAATACCAATATAACTGCTTAACTTATTAGGTTAAATTAGGTTTAAATGCCAATGAAAAAATAGAGTTAAATAAATTGTTGAATCTACGCTTAACCCAAAATTATTTTAATTTTATGGATAATTTTTATATTCAAAAAGACGGTTTACCGATGGGATCTCCCTTATCACCTTTGCTGGCAGAAATATATATGGCTCATTTTGAAGACATAATATTTTCTAACGAGAAATTCAAGAAATATGTCTAATTTTGGTCACGATATGTAGACGACACGTTAGTCATTTGGACAGGCACGGACAGATTATTAGATCAGTTTTTTAATTATATTAATTCCATTCATAGCAATATTGATTTTACAATGGAGTTGGAAACGGGAGATTCCATTAATTTCTTGGATCTCAATATAACTAAAGTCCATAATAAATTAGAATTCAACATATATCGAAAACCCACATATACGGATGTTGTGATTCCGGCAAATTCAAATCAATCTTGGAACATCAAACTCTCGGCGTTTTATAGCCTTGCGCATAGACTCTTAAACATTCCGTTGAGTAAAATTAATTACGATAATGAAGTCAGAACTATTAAACAAATCGCACAAAATAATGGGTTTAAGGTGGATATAGTAGATAAAATTATATGGAAATTAACTAAACGCAAATCTTGTAATCTTTTGTATAGCGTTTGTGAAGGTGAGGATAATAATTGGTACTTTATTAATTATGTTGGGGATATTAGTACCAAAATTAGCAATAGGTTACGTAAATTAGGCTTAAAATGTATAGTAGTTAATAAGTCTAATCTAGGTGCAATTTTATCAAACAATAAAAGTAAAGTGGATCCTCTACAAAAAAGTGGCATTTACAAACTTAAGTGCGCGGATTGTGATGCATTCTATGTCGGCCAAACAGGAAGGAATTTCATAACACGAATGAAAGAACATCGGAGAGCAATTCTACAAAACAAGGAGGACACGGGATTAGCGCAGCATTGCATTGAGAATAATCATTTCTTCAGAAATGACAGCCTGGAGGTAATGCACACCGAACACAAAGGGAGACGGCTGGATTTACTCGAAATCCTAGAAATTCGAAAAGCGGTCACTAATGGGGATAACATTGTGAATGAACAGTTAATCTTTGATAATACGCCTAAAAATGCCTAAAAATTTTTTTTTCTAGCTTAGTATATATAGCACATTTGTTAAATTTTTATTTTAGTATCTCTGTACTCTTGATAATGGTCGGGAGGCCGAAACAATTGTAGAGGTTTATTCTTTCAATACAGTGAAACTTTAACCAAGTGTTTGATTTAACCTAATCATAATGTTTCACCAAGTAGTATCCACACATAGTTTCAATTTAATTGCTTAACTTATTAAAAGCAGTTTATAATAACTTGAAATAAATAGATTGATTTCTTATAAATATTACTTGTGAATTAATCTACAAGTTAATTTAAAATCGAAATATAGATAAACTTAGGTATAAGTTGTTACCTACACGCTACTTTATTTTGTAATATAATTTTAGTCTGTTTCGGGTTTTTATCAAATTTTCTTGATGTTAGTATTTTAGCTGAAATTATTTGTTTATGATTCCTCCTCGAACAGTTCTGGATACTTAATTTTGTAAAAGTTATAATATTATAAAACATGAACACATTACTTATTTATAATGCATGTCTCACAGAAAACAAGATCATTCTTTGTCCATTTTAATAGCAATAATTTTTGGTTGTATCGGATTTTTATCAATTTTTCTAGATTAGTTATTATTTTAGCAGATTTTTTTTTTATGATTCTTCCTCGAATAGTTCTGGATAGTATACTTTTATAAAAGTTATAATTTTATGAAAACTGAACACATTACTTATTTAAAATGCAAGTCTCACAGAAAACCAGATCATTCTTTGCCCATTTTAATAGCAATAATGTAATTTGGGGATGGTTTCCTAACTTTAATATGCAATGCTACATGTGTAACTAGGAAATCGTGAAGGGGTAATTTCCCGAGCATGCGAGTAAACAATAGGAATGCATAAAGCACTAATTTGGGAAAGTTTCAACTAAATTCGCCTACAATGCGATGTAATTGTGCGATTTCAGCATTCGGCTTTAATTGATCGTACGTTCCATAGCATAAAGCCCCGAATTCCAAGACTTGACGTGATCGACGCTCGTAAACCGCTAGGTAATTCCGCATGGTGAAGTGCCACCTTGGAGTATCAGAGCGAAATTTATTTAAAACTTTATACTATACAATATTATTACATTGGTATTGATCATATTGCTAGTATCATAGACGCATATGGGCCAAATGAATACAGTAAAGTAGAAAACAAGGAGAAGTATTGGGAAGAGCTCACAATTATAACGGAGGAAGCAACTTAAAACAACACACTTCCGCATAACCCATAAAAACCAAACTGTCTAAAAATTTAGAGCGAAGTTATATTCCATTTCTTGGAATATTTGCTCGACTTAAATAAAATATAAAATCCTGCCTGCAAAATCCCCGATTCGATCATCTCCCGTTTACATAATTTAAGATTCCGTGCGAATAATTCCCAATAACTCCCCTTCCCCGTTTCGGTAACGAAATCCTCAGGCGCATTAATTTTTCGCGTTCGCAAACTTTTCGCAAATCGAATTCGCTCCGACTAACTCCGCTAACCGAGTTTCACGCTGTCCTGAAAACCTGGGCGCGGAATTGGAGTCGACACCGAGTTCATAGGGGTGGCACGTCCACCCCCAGGTCACCACCGAAGTACTATGGCGGTCGTGAGATGCGAGCCACAGGCTAAGGATAGCAATTAATTACATGTCGCGGATAGCTTAAGTGTGCACATAATTTATAGACTGGATGGTCGGGTCATGGTATACGAGGCGGTTGAGAATGCTGCGGTTAATTTGGTGTTCTGATAATTTATCGGTTGGGTAAACGAATGAGGAAGTTATTGCCCAAACGGCTGGTTTTTCCATCTGATGATACAGATGACAAGAGTAGTCTCAGGGTTTAAAACATTCACTAGATTTGAAACTCATGGTTTAAGTTGTTTCTACTCTCCACGTGGTTTGTCAATCCGGCAGATAACATTGAAACCTGATGTACACGTGCTAAATTTAATATTTACATTTTCAGTAAAAAATGTGTACTTCCATAATTATAATTTTTATTTGCTTTTGCGGCCGGTTTCGACCAATTAATTGATTATCTTCAGGCAAATCATAACAATTAATTATAATAATAATACATTAACAATTTTAAAAAACAAGACAATGATGAAATGAGATGTGTGATATTAAAAAGTTACGTTTTCTCATGAGAATAGATTAAATAGATACGTGTATTAGCGGTTTAATATTTACAAAGTATCGTGGGTGACTGATTTGGCCTGTCTTGAAATAATATAAAAATATGTTTTGAAAACAAATTAAATTTGAGGTTACAAATATATGGCCATATGGCCATATGGAGACTGGTGAATCTTATTATCATGAGATGGGTATATGAAATTGTTTACAATGTAAAACCTTATTTGTTAAAACTAAAAACTGTATTTTTCTGGTGTGACATATATTGTAAATTAATTTATATGCTTTTGTGTGTTTATCGTGTATCGTCTTCAACTAATAACTAATTTCTACATTAACAATTTTAAAAAACAAGACAATGATGAAATAAGATGTGTGATATTAATAATTTGTACATTAACAATTTTAAAAAAACAAGACAATGATGAAATGAGATGTGTGATATTAACAATTTGTACATTAACAATTTTAAAAAACAAGACAATGATGAAATGAGATGCGTGATAATAATAATAGATAAATGTACAGATTGTAATATGTTGTTCTTTTTAGTTTTGCCTGAAGATGATCAATTAATTGGTCGAAACCTGTGGCAAAAGCAAATAAAAATTATAATAAAGGAAGTACGCATTTTTTACTGAATAGTTTAAATTACCTTAATATGAATAAAATACGAGAAAAAAAAATTACATTTTTTTTAATAATTCCTCATACTTTAATTTTTAAAACATATTTTAATTAGAGTTAAAAAAAAATTTAAAATAAAATAAGACAGCCCTTTTACTTTGCAGAGAAATATACTTTAGAAAACGCAGTTTTGCTAATTTTTGCTTCTAATTACTTATAAATAATTCGTAAATAATAATTATAGGGTCATTATATGTCAAGTGGACCAGTGGTATTGGGTCGACCACCAAATTAATCTGGATGTATACCGGGCTTTTTGTTTCTTTACTACACATATCATGGACAATGTATAACTGGTTGCCTGCATCTACCCGCAAGGAATTTCCTATGTGTAATTCTAAAAAAAAAACAATTCATTAGCGGCGTCGGTGCAGGCAACCTACACTGTCAATTTTGGCATATGTTACACAGAGAGGTTATGTTTTTATCATTAAAGAAATTACAAAAAATCAGTTTTAAATGAAGATATTAATTTATTCAAACAATTCTAACGGTAAACAAAACAACATAAAAAGTAAAGTGTGGGTGAAGTCTAATGTCCCAGCAAATTTTCAAAATTGCCTGTCGTTCAAGGCAATACGCAAGTTGGTTTTTGAAGCTACGCAGAGTATTACTAATGTATTGTGGATTTATGCCATTACATGCAGTACGTATACGGCCTTTCAATTCATCTACGTTATGTATTTGCACTTCATTATAAATTTTACTTTTCAGGTAACCCCAAAGAAAATAATCATTTGGTGACAAATCAGCTGATCTTGGGGGCCATACTGTGGGGCCGAACCTGCCAATCCAGCGTCTTCCAAATGTATTGTCAAATAAATTCATGACAAAAAAGTAAGAAGATAAAATTCCGATTTTAATGTAGAACTATTTTCCAAGATCAACTCATTTTTTTTATATAAAATGAAAATGCAGTCTATTGTAACACCCCTGTGAATACTTTCGCTGTAGTCGAAGTCTCAGGTGGCGGCGTCAGCTTGTAGCACTACCGGTGATTGTAATTACCGGGAGTGAATGGATTGCTCTGTCGGGAAGGTTGCGCGGCTAGTCGAATCGTCAGTGTGCGGTGGTGTTTCAAGCCAGAGCGCAGCGTAGAGAGTTTTAGGAGGAGGAAGTTTACGATTTAAGCAGTATAATGGCATTTATTGGTATACACATAATATATTTACAAAAAGACAGGTTTATGTATACGCGAGCAAGGAAATGTAATATACGATGGATCGAGAGTTTAGACGTGACTGGTTGCAAAGGTGCAAAGGTGATTAAAGTCTTGATTGGCGGGGCGAACTGAAACAGACAGTGTCGCAGCGGTACTCGCACTTAACTTTTCACGGGTCACACTGAAGTTGTCATTGTCGTGACGTACTTGCACTTACACAACAGTTTGACAAAGGCGAACTGGTTAGTCCCGGACTCAGAGAGTGCACAAGTAGCTTGAGGCAAGAGAAATGACTGTAGTCAGTGAAAGTTCTTGACTGCCGGTTTTCAGTGTTCTGATGTTCCTCGTAACCTCGGGGGTGCAGTTCCTACATAGCTTCGGGGTGCTTTTGGTAGTAGGGGATGAGTCACGCGCCGCTCCACTGAGTCTCCGCGTCTATGACTCACCTCCGATGGTGAGCCGGGGTGGCGCCTACCTTCGAGCGCATTACAAGTCTTAAACATAGTACTATTTCAGGATGGTCTCAAAATGATTTGGATTTAATATCTTAAATTAAAGAAACATGACAAAATCTTGTGGATTAATGTAAAACTTTTGATAGTATTCTACATATTTCTAGCAATTTTTTATATAAAATGGAAATGCTTTCTGAAATAAAAAACAATTTTTCAGGCCAATTTGAAAATTATGGCACCCAATCCTCATTACACAGAAAAAAACTAACCAAAACTTGAAGATAATAAGTACTTTGCATATCGTATAAAGCAACTTCTTAAAATTATGATTTCCTCCTAGTTTCTAATAATTTTGTTGTACAAAACAAAAATACAGTCTTAAATATTAAAAAAAAACTGTATGTCTGAATTATCCCAAAATTACCCTTATTTAATAGAAGTATTATATATGTTACTTTTCCTCAGTATCCCCTAAGAAAAATTCTTAAAATTATATCTTTATTCACATTTCTAGTAATTTTGGTTTATAATACGAAACTACAGTCTTCAATATTGAACTATTTGTCAAGATGTACTCAAAATTATCGTTATTTAATGGAATATTATAGATATTACTTTTCCTCTATATCTCTAGCACTACTGCGTTAAAAAATCTAAATGATGCGTAAAATTAGTTTTCTATCAAAGCAGTGCAGGACTGCAAAATATGAATTTCCAATGCGAAAATGTTTTATTAATTATACCTAACTCTATCCTAGGATACCCAGTATAATCGGGAAATTGTACGTAACGTACCTACATATGACATGAAGATTCTGGATAGTTTTAATATGCAGACACTTACTTGTAAAATAATATAAAATATTAGTAACATCAGTTTCTGTTAAAGTTGTAGCTGCTTATGAATACTATTTGCTAAATCTAGATTTTTAAGAAATTTTACATACTTATAACCTTGCATGAGAATTGAAAATTTCATGTTATAAAATACCACATGTTGTCTGATTGTATATGATACATTCTAATACCCTGTACAATCGGGAAATTGTATGTAACGTACATACATATGACATGAAGATTCAGGATAGTTTTAATATGTAGACACTTTCTTGTAAAATAATATAAAATATTAGTACCATCAGTTTCTGTTAAAGTGGTAGCTGCTTATGAATACTGTTTGTTGAATCTAGATTTTAAAGGAATTTTACATACCAATAACCTTGCATGAAAATTGAAAACTTCATGTTATAAAACACGACACGTTGTCTGAACGTATAGGCACCGCAAAATCCTCCGAGATACGTCTACCCACACAATCCTCGAAACCATTAACTATTGAAAAGTCCACGTCTATCACTATCCCCACTTCGCGAACGTTGCCGGTTTTTGCTCACCCCCAGGGAGTGCGAAGGAACGTGATAACCTCCCCCAAGCCGCTGGAAAAAAGAAACATCTTAAAATCTCTGGAGCGTCTTAAATATTTAACTCGTCCGCTTAGGGGATGATCGTCTACGAACTTCACGGTTCGAATGGGAGCGGCGAGGGGTTACATTGGCCTGGAGTTGTAACGCGCCACGGGGTAAAATGGAAAGAAAATTGGGAAGTAATTTAGGTGCACGTTTTTACTCTCAGACTGTCCCTAGGGAGGTAATGGAGGATTGAGGATTATAAAGGTGTTTCTATAGTAATGGATATTGCGATGTCGGTATTGAAAACGGAGTAGTTACTATTTATTTTACGAGTATTGACAACGATGGGTCGAGTAGAAACTAGTTCTCCATATTTTTCCATTGAGCCATAGAGCTTCGATATAATAGTGATGACTATTAAAAATAAACGGCGGTAAAATTATTAAACGGCGTTTGCATAGCATTATCAACAATATATTAAATTTATCTCAAACTTGAGCTTTGTTCAGCCCCAACATTTTACCGTATATTTTATATGTATTATTTAAAAGATAAAAACGATTCATCGCCCTTTTTTTTTGTTACTTAACGCGTATTGCCTATTGTCATAAAACAAACTTACAATTTAAAAACTGCACTTAAAAAATTATTTAAAAAACAAGATAGCATCACAATACAATAGAATATGTAGGTCAAAATTTATTGTAATAATGAATATAATTTAAAATACAATTTACTCAATATGTTTGTTAATGAAAGTAGAAAAAGTCGAGGGCTGTCCCTTGCACATAAAATTTTGTTGTTGTCATGATCTTGAATAAGTCATTTCGAAGTTCCTGACTCGACTCCCGACGGTTTACGTTTGTAATGTCGGAGCCTCACGTCGGCCCTTTGGGGTTTAATGGGGACAGGGGCGGCTCCAGAGGATCGTGATCCTCTGCGTGGAAGGGGCAGGACAATGCGAAAAACCGCGATAAAATCGGCGTCACGTCGGGAAAATCGCCGGCCTGGAGTTTTTCCGACACCACTGGGGAGCCTCGCAACGCGTTTATTGTCAGGGCGGGCTTCGTAAAAACTACGCCGGGATAAAAGGGCGCCCCCTGCGGATTACATGAGAGGGGAACCCAGTTCACCAGATTTGCTACACCCTTAATGAAATCGTAGTGAACCCCGGCTGAAGCTCATTTATCTCTTTCTCTCTCTTTATACTATATACAGGGTGTCCCAGTTATCGTGATCAACGTTGGGATCTCGTAAACGGCAAGAGATAGATTGTTGGTTAAGATGGCAGGGAAAATAAATTTTTCAAATATTGATTGGTTTGGCTGCCACTGCGCAAAATAAAATAAACGGCATTTTCAATTTTAGGCTCGTACAATCAAATTTATATTGAAATGATATATTTTGACAATGTTAAGGCACTTTTTTGATTAGAATTCAAATGTGTTATTAAAACTGACTTAATTTCATGCATATTGAGATTTTTAAACAAACTTTCTTAATTTAAATAATATTAGAGCTAGACTGTAATATTGAAAATATAGTTTTTTTTTTTGGATTTTCGTCATTGGCAAAGCATTCCATTTTTGAAACTTATAGTTTTCCTACTATGTAAGCCTTGGCCTGAAGATTATTTTGTCTAATTTAACCAACTCTCTATATCTTGGACGACACGATAACTTGCACACCCTGTATATATATAACCATTACTGGTTACTTACGTGACAGTTAACCCTTCTTGATAGATTTTATCAGAGTTCCGTGTTTTCGTCAACTCTGTCTAAAATGTATCCTGTAAGTAGTTAATGGACAGAAAATGTTCGCTTTTGTCCAGTAACTACTTACAGGGAGTCTGGTCCAAAATCCACAACCTTTTGAAAAACCGCGTTCTTTATATAGTAAATGTTTACATTGTAAAATGTCAACAGAAGGTACCGCAGATGTAATTTATGAGGCAAAACGTTCGAAACCAACGCTCCGAGAGGCATCAGGCAAGTTAAATGCAGGACCGGGCGCCAAAATTTGGTACCCTCGAGCAAATTATGCACACATTTAATATTTTTATTTCAGCAGGTTGTTTTTATCGTCATGATATTTAGCGAGTGTTCCCATTGAAAAAAGTGCGTTGACGTTATACCGACTATTATTTTCAATGATTATTATAGCCTACGATTAAATCAATGCATAATATAGTTTATATATACACTGGCGAGCAAAAAATAGAGGTCACTTTAAAATTATTACTTATTTTTGGATTTTGTTTGTTTTAACATTATGTTTGCAAATTGTAAACCAAAGTAGGCGTTTAATAATACATTTCCTGACAAATGTTATCTATCTGTCAGTTACTATCACCGTGTTACAGACTTTTATGAAACAACATCCATTTCGCTCTAATTGAAAACCTACGTTTCGTTGTGGTTTTCTTACTTAGTGTTGATTTTCCTTTGCGAAACTGGTCATTCACACGTCATTTTTTTCATTAGTTTTTGTTCCATATTGGTCCTAGGAACAAATATTCGAACTTCGTCTGAACTGTACATTTGTGATATTTCCAAAATAGGCAATAAAAACAATAAATATACTTTACGATTCAACATTGCTTTTTTAATTTAGTGTGCAAAATACAGTACAATTGTTTACAATTTGCAAACATAAAGTTAAAACAAAAAAAATCCGAAAATAAGTCATAATTTTACGGTTACCTCTATTTTTTGCTCGCCAGTGTATATATATATATATATATATATATATATATATATATATATATATATATATATATATATAATATATGTGTGTGTGTTTAACTTTATTAATGACGAAAATGTTACCAGTTTCAATTAAAAGATTGGTTTCTGTTCTTATTCAATTATGTTGAGAATCATTTAACATTTTATTTCGTGATCGGTTATTTAATATTATGGATATTTTCAGTAAGTGTAATTCGAAGTGTTTAGGTAATATCAAAAGTAAATTAGAGTATTGCTAAAAAAAATCTGTCAGCAATGATCATTAACAGGCTTATATTCTTAGAATATACTAAAGACTGTTAATTTTACTATTTAGCGACTGCCCGGAGAGGGGATGGAACCACCTCTATTAATTATCAGTATGTATATAACTTGGTAGTATCAATTTAGTCAAGATTTTAAATTATCACGATATATTTGATTGATATGACATTCCAAATAATATTAATTTCAAATTGTACACAATTGTTTTATGTATAACTTTGCAAGCCTTCCGCTTCACTAAATCTAGAAGTATGAATTCGTCATTTTAATTTAGTCTCTTGGGTACGTATTCTCAATGGTACCACCGTTGTTTTTAAGTAAAGGATTTAAAAGGTATGGTTTAAATAAAACAAATATTTACAATTCTATTTTAAATAGAAGTAATTTATTGTAAAACATTTCGGTAAAAATATAAAACACTTGCATACTAGGTTTTAATCACACTTGAAAATTATAACAATTATAAATATTAGAGTAATAATATGTGTACCCCATGGGGTCGATAGCCTAATAAAGATTGTTTATATATATATAATATGTGTATATACTTAATTCAGTATAATTTTATTATATGTATATTTTTATTATCTCGTATTGTATCACTAAGCAATAATCTCGCTCATTGTTTTAACTTACATAAGTTAATATAAATTGCACAACTGCATTATATTTATTAAAATTCGTAAATCTTAAATCGTTAAAAACTGTGTTTCTTACCTTATAAGTTACAAAGTTTCGTAAAAGTGTGATTAGTATGTAATAAATAATTTTTTACATCATATAGCCAGATTTTCATTAGTATCATATTCTTTTAAACATTAATTTGATAACATAATTATTCTATTAAATCATTCATTTCAAAAACATATAAGTCCAAGTAGTTAATTTTTCAGTAGAGCCATGAAACTGTTTTGTATGAAAAGAAGTATTCTGCAATACCTCTCAATATGCTATTTACCGCGTAAATATCTTTACGAAATGCTGTGGAATGTGTAGGGTATCGTGTTTCTTAGAATTAGACAACAGATGTTTGGTATTCAACGACCTTTTCTGGTCTCATTCAATTTTACACCCGACCGTTTTATGTTAAAATTGAAATACTGCTGGTAAAGATGCACATTCACCCGGCGACATAAATTTCATCATAAATAATCACCATTTTTTTAAATTTCTTAAAAATATAAAACATCAAAGTACTCATGTTAATGTATGTATAACAGAATATTTTGTGTATAATTTTATAATACTTATTAAACATTACCTATAAGCAGAAAAAACAGTTCATATTAAATGAAATGAAATGAAATGTGAAATAATGTTTTCCATTATTTATTAATCATTTTCAGACACGTGTTTCGGGGAATTTCTCTCCATTATCAAAGGAAGGAATGAAAACAAAGAAGGGTTAAAGATTACAATATAACACTTGGTATAAAACTGTTTTCTATTCATTTTTATAACAAGTTTACTATTGTTATCTTCAACACTTTGTTATATTAAGAAATTAACATAATTATATAATATTTTCTGCTGCTATAGCTAAACACCGTCGCCAAGGAGCGATCTACCACACATAGAAATCATGCCTGCTTCAGTTCCCCTCCAAAAAAAAACGTACTTTGATGTTAGAGAATTTCAATCGCTTAAAAGTGCTCGGGTCCACGGGGTTTGAACCTGCGACCCTTGGCATGTGCGCTAACCTCTCGGGCACCGTTTTAAATTATATGCATATATTATTAATATAATATTAATTGTAATGAATAATGATACTCCCAGAGAAAATATTACTTTCCCTACTCAATTATAACGGGTAAATAATTATGGTCTTTATAAAAATATTTCAATTAGTGTTTTTATATGTTTCATCGAACACCTCCTAATTATACAACCATAATTCCACTGATGTTAGTTGAATTATGTACCCTATAACTTACGCGTGAGTTATACATGATTCATAACTCACGCTCACGGAAATCTTAAAATTCATAAATAAACGATTCTTTGTCCTACTCCTTATTTACATTCACATTAATATTCAATGTAACTCAGTAAATTTGCCCTCAGTTCCAGCCACATTGATCACTTGATGTATAATTACCTGGCATGTTCAAATTAATTTGTAGAATAGAAATGTCAACTGTCATCAGAAATATAATGTGTGTTATAGGCTTACCCGTTTTTTTCTCGTGACTTATTTTCTTTGTAACATACTTGTACCATAAACAGCTATTGTGCTCCTTTTGGTACAAAGTATAAACTTTTTGTTGTCCTTAAACCATATCGTATATTTAATACCCCCAGCAGAATTTTGAATTGTTTTGGTTATTTTTAGTTACAAAAAGTATGTGTATTCTTGATTTAAAAAAAAGCCAGGGTGATGAAGTTTTACGTGACCCTCACAACTTTTACAGGCTCCGAGTAAAGTAAGACATTTTACTGACGAGTCGAGTATTTTTTTTTCTGAAACCCCCAATTATAATAAAAATTAATATTTATTAATTTAGTAAATTGTATGGGAGATTTTCTGCGTGCCTACATATCAAGTACTGTGTTTCTATGTTTCTAACGTGATAGATAGTTTTCCTTAGCAGAGAAACACTTTCCCTGACTAGTCAAGTGAATTCAACTTTTGCGCCGTATTTGCATATTGCAGTTTATAAAATATTAGATATTAGAGAACTTTCCAGTTCAAAACTTTCTAGTTAATTTTAAGTCAAATAAACTGCCACTGTCACAATGCAAATTAATTAAATTAATGTTCATAAGGCCGTTTCCATAGCAATGAATCTATTCTTTCGCTTAAATTTTCCATGTTTATTTTCATGTTTCATATGTTTTGTACAGTTTTTAAATTTAACATAAAACAGATCTCACTTTTTGCAAACTAACGCCACTGTAATATATTTTAACCATCAACACTCTCTCTTTGTTTGAGAAATTATTCATATTGAATACAAAATTGCACCCTTCCTCACAATGTCAACAAATAATGGTCTGTATAACGTTAACGCATTTTTTCAGCGGGCACGTATGTCTAACTATCGTACCGATAAAATAAAATACTAAAATTTGTGTGATAATAACATGCGTAATTTAAATAAAGTATAATTAATCTACTACATATTTGAAGGGATTGATGATTCATTGTTTGAATTAAAATACAACATTTGTTTATTTCCATTATTTGTCAATCAATTGCCTGAAATTTCTCCCCATTATCAAATTAATAACAAAGAACAAAGAAGGGTTGTAGATGACAATACAATGTAATCTACAACCCTTCCTCGTTCTAAACTATTTATTTCATAGTGGGGAGAAATTCCCCGAAAATCGTGTCAGGCAATTGATTAATAAATAATGGATATAATCAAATGTACAATTTTATTTTAAAAATGTATTAAATAAACTAGGGTATGCCTTGCTATGAATAACCCCAATAGTAAAATGTAAAATAGTAATGTATGTATGTATGTACAATCCCGGCTATAGGTTATGATAGGGCCCATAAAAAATCAGAGCCGGGCCTGGACAAACGAAACCTATTGAACTGTCCCAAGTAATAAATTATCATCTCTTCTGGGAGGGCCGGCAGCTAAGTGCAGACAGTTTAATACGACCGCGGCATGTTCGCCCAGATACAAAGAATTTCGGGATTGTGCCTAGTGGCCAGCGCCCCTTACAGGATACTTTACTGGGCAGAATTGATGAAAACGCGAAACTCTGATTAAATCTATCAAGTAAGGTTCACTGCCACTTCAGTACCAAACACATTATTCGGAGGTGAATAGACCGAGCCTTAACCATGTAAAAATCCAACATGGCATCCATTTAAAATAAGGAAGATGCTATAACTACTTCGGAAACCGCTTGTAACTTTCGTTTAAAATATTTCAATGTTTTTTTTTAGAATAATATCTATATTGGTTGGATTTTTGAAACTTTCTCAACGGAATATGTTCCAACACTTAGAACTGTACAAAATTACCCATTTAACCGAATCTCAGTCTTTAATTAAGAAATATACCCATCGTAGACTACTAAATTTGGGACACACTGTATATGTATATTTATATGTTTATAAATTTGTTGTACATCATTAAATTCTAAACACGAGTAATAGCAGAAAAATGATCTTGTATTCTTAATATTTAAGATAGTAGCCAAGCATACTTTGAATTGAGTCTTACAGGTTGAACTCTACAACCATAAATGTGTGGTGGTGTACACATCATATTATATTATGACAGCATGCTTTGGGCAGTTGCCATAGTAAACATATATTGAATTATAAAATATAATATTTACACGTTTTTATATTATACAAATGTAACATATTGATATACTTTCAATATACAATTCAAATGTCGTATCATTATTAATACGACAAATGAATAAAAATATATTCATGAAAACTTTTATAAAAGCCGTATTTATTTCTCTGACTGAATTTGTATATCGTCGTTGTTCTGGCAAAAGTCACCAAGTCCAATTTGGCGCTTTTGTTTTTTGCATCATTGAATATAAAATCGTATTAACTAGTGACTGCCATAACTCACGAAGTACTTTACACCAAGTCGTTCATATCATTATTGTATACAACAAAAATTCACCAAGTCCACTTAGTGAATTTGCCTGACACCATTTACTTCAAAAGTAAATGGTGTTGGATTCCAATCTCAACATCTTAATGCTTACTGTTATTGTTATTAACAGTAATTGTAGTACATGTGCTGTATATAATAATAGTGTTTGTGGTACTTTGTGCGATATGGATTTGAATAGCAGATCTGGAAGAATGCTAGTAGCTGCTATGACAGAGAACTTTATAGAACACTATAACCCATCACTTACTTTTAATGGTGGTAGTGACAGAATTTCCTATTCAAACGAGGATGAAGATAACATAGAAACAAATTCATCTACAAAAAACGATGGTCGACGCTAGATTCTTCTAAATGGAAGCGAAATGAATTAAAGAAAAGTAGCAACTCCGGAAAGGCATATTGTACATCAAAAGGACGACAATATGAGATAAAAATATTTAAAAAAAAGTGTCCATTTAATGCAAATCTAAAATTAGCGAAGCTGATAGATCACAAGTTTGTGCAAAGTATTGGAAATTGGAAGACTATAATAGAAAAAAACAGATTTTATTTTAAAACTTGTGAAAACGATTGAGATCAGTAGGAAAAACCTGGATGAGGAAATGGTAAAGAAAGACAATACTCGCACCAGTTCATTTTTGTGAAGAATAACAATGACATTAGGGCTTGTAGCGATTTTCTTTTTTAACATTGTGTATTATTATTCTTTGGTATTAGCAATAGACCGCTCAACACCGCCTTAAAGTATAAAATTTAATCTGGCATTTTTTATGGTGGTGACAAACTTGGTAAACACCCTCCTGCTAATAAACTTTCAAACCATAATGTACAAATTATTAAAGAAGACATCGAAAGTTTCCCTCTTACGGAATCTCTTTACATTTGGAAGTCCAGTAGCAAAAAGTATCTTGACAGCAAATTGTCCTAAAACCTTGTGGACAATTGACGTACAGAGGATATTTTTGCAAACACTACAATTATTCGTTCTTTAAACCAAGAGAGGATCAGTGCATAACTTGTAATAAATTATAATGCTGCTAAAGGAGAACAAAAAGCGTTAGAAGAGAATTACAAAGAACACAATGCTTAATCTTCTGATGAGCAATGGGCGGTATCCCAGCAGAATTATGTGAGAGTCACATTTGATCTTCAGAGTGTATTACAAATACCTTCGAGCGACGTTTCTCCGATGTATTGTATCAGAAAGTTATGCTGCTTTAATCAAACTATTTACGAAGGAGCACCACCAAACAACGTTTTTTGATTTACATGTACGGAAGTTAATGGGAAAAGAGGAAGTGTAGGAATTGGCAGTTGCCTCTACATGTATATGTTTTCTGATACATTGTAATAGGCCCAAATATACGCCCAGTATAATACGCATTTACGCAATAAAGTGACTCATATCTTAAAAATCATGAATACAACAAAATTATTAAATTAATTCATTTACAAATAATCCCAGGGTGAAATGTGATAAATCGCCATCGCAAGTCGCGCCAGAGCGTCGCCAAATATCTCAAGAGCCGAGGCCTGCATATGCACGGTTCTGGAAGATTCCATGTCGTGGTGTCACATAAACAAACATAAACAACAGCGCCCCTTAGAAACGAACAAGCGACAGCCACGTAAAAATCACCTCGAATGGCAACGCTTTAAGTTAAGTGTAAAACTCTGCGCTAAAAACGCATTAATACCACACGCACACTCAAGATTAATAATCACCATGATAACTAAGAGATGGGGGCGAATATTTAGCAGTAGATATGTGAGGGGAGTGGAGATTTGAAGCTGAAAAAACCTATTTAAGCACAAGCCACACACGAGCGAGATCAGTAAGTAAGAAAGTTGCGTCGGCCACGGGCAACGCACACGACATTCGCGGTTTTGAGTATATAAATTCACGTCGGGTTATAATTAAATTAACGATTGCATATAACGTTGTAAAAAACGGAAAGTAGAGTAAAAATTTGAATAAATCGAAAAACGTACAATTCTAGGTACAGAGTAATTTAATGTTTTTATTATTAACGATAATATAAAGTTGTTAAACCAGTCTCATTACAAATTCACGGGAGTGCTTATTCCTTTCAATCAACCCTAAGTTACCTATAAATACGAAACACCGATTACCTATTCCTGTCAGTAAACAAAGGCAGCTCGTACGCTATTCGTGTTTACGAATCACTAGAGGAAGCAATAACAGGTGTAATTGACGCCCACCCGCGCACTTCGTTCACACACCTGTTATTTTGAAATCAAATTCCCGCACTAGATTCAAATTGACGGAAAATAGTGTATTTAACTAACCACAAGTTTCTTAGAAAAGCGAAACACCGATTACCTACTCCTATCAGTAAACAAAGGCGGCTCGAACGCTATTCGTGTTTACGAATCACTAGAGGAAGCAATAACAGGTGTAGTTGACGCCCACCCGCGCACTTCGTTCACACAGCTGTTATCCAGATATCACCTCCTCCGCTAGAATCAAATCGTCGTCAGCATCATAACATTTAAACATATAAACTCATCATACATCGCGCCCGCGATCGCAAACTAACGTGGCTGTATTCACCATGACTATAACAACTAATCAAGGCATTCAGTGTTACCCTCCGACATTCATCATTATATTCAAATCAAAATAATTCATAAAAATGATGGCTTCTTCATTTTAAATCATAAATGAGCACATAACGTGCATATTATTTGGCAGAGTGATTTATAATTGTATAAATAAATAAGTTGGATTAAATCATAATAATTTGAAAACATAATGTATAAAAATACTGGTTTCTTTATTTCAAATCATAAAACAAGCACATAACGTACCTATTATTGGGCAGAGTAATTTAGAATCGTACAAATAAAATAGGCTGGATTAAATCTCAATAATTTGAAGACATAATGACAATTTGTGGTTAAATATCGTAAACAAGAAATAAGTGGAATTATTAAAACCCCGTATAAACAGAGAGAATGATAAACGAGAAAATGAAGCTTGGTATAATCACAAAAGAAGTTATTAATAACCTCCAATGTTCCTAATAATAATATATTATAACATTACATAAACATTTCCGATTGAGGTAGCAGAACTGTTATTTGACACAACTTGTAACATGTCTGACGGTGATGACTACTTGTGACATTGGTGCTTGCCGTGGTCGTGGGTAGAATTACTAATTTACCTCAATCAACGTAAACAATGGGGCTCCAATAATTACATTATTGTGTGGACACCGACACAACCATGAAATTCGGGAAGAACGCGAGATACCTTTAGTAATCATTCATGAATTATTGGGGATATCTTCAAATAGTTCTATTTTTGATCATATCACTTTTCTGTAGTTGAATGGAGTGAAAGAGCATGGTAATAAATGGTCTAAGAGAAGCACGTGCATGTATACAAACTCTCGTAAATAAACTTCGTAGTAATAACCATTTTCAAACTATCAATTAAATAAAATAAAAGAATTTACACATTCATTATAAGGTTAACGAAATATATAAAATAAATCAATTCATGTCATAATCGTCAACCTGTGTTTTATTTTCCTGTATGTTACAATTATATAAATTAATTTACATCATCGTCAACCTGTGTTTTATTTCCCTGTGTCTTACAATTTCAGCGTGTCTATTATTAAATAAACAAAACAAATCCTTAATTTGGTGCTTTCTTGTATTAATCCATTATTAGTGTACGTTAATTAACACATTACCAATAGCAAAGTACCTTGAGAGTAATCACGGTAGTTAAATTAAATGTCACGACGTGTAAGTACTAAATACGATCACAAATCACGAGCCAAAAATAATTAAAACATTATATAATAGATCACGAGCCAAAAATAATTAAAACATTATATAATAAATCACGAGCCAAAATAATCAAGAAATTATATAATAATTTCACGATAAAAACGACGAATAATAAAATAAATATAATAAAATAATATCGGAACGTTACAACATGCAGCATATAAAACCGGAACCAAAATGTGGCCGCTATCCTGATGTACATAATTCGAACAACACATATTGATGTAATAACTCCTGTTACATAAGTTTTGTGAATTTTTTTAAATGCTTTACGTGACGTGGTAAAAACATTACATCTAGTATGAATTGCAACTAGGTAGAAACATGTTGCTAGGGCTCTTCACATTTTCGTCTGACTTTTGCAAAATGGCGTATAAAGTAGATATTCGAAAGTCCATCTACAACTTAGTTGGACAGCTGCCAAAACGAGATATAGTGAACTAATATTTTGTGGCCAAAATATTTAAAAAAAAAACACTGTATATCGGACAATTCGGGAATGTGAAGAGGGAATTCCATGTGTAAACCTACCTAAAACAGGCCGTCCTCGGAAGTTTATTAGAACTTCAGATCTATTCACTTGCCGTGCAATCCAAAAACCCCACACGTAAACTTGCCCGTCGGTTCCATGTTTCGATTGCTAGAATTTGTCGATATATCGCAAGATCATACCTAAAATATAGAAAACACAAAAATTGTCCCAAATGTACAGTCGTACAATCGGCCAATCAGTTTTAGATTGCACGGTTAGTCTATTTTCGTAATACTATACTGTTATATAGTTTTATCAGAACTAAAAAAGCGCTGTAATGTCATGCTAAACGGTCAGCGGCCGTTAAGAATTCTTAAGGGACGCAGGCCGTAAAGGAGAACGCACGCCCACCATGGTTAAACAATTCAAATTTAAAATTGCTCAGGCCATGACTGACAGATGCCTGTCGGCCATAGTAAATAGTTGCATAGTTAGTTGCCGGTCCGTCAAAATGGATAAAGAAAACTTTGAAATTCCTGCTGAGATATTGGAGGCACCATCGGCTGCAAGTATTGACTTGCTGCCCAAAAAAATGAAGAAACGATACCTGAAAGAGTATGAAGATTTTTTACAGTGGCGCAAAAATAAACAGATTAAATTTGTGAGTGATGATGTACTACTAGCCTACGTAAAGGGAAAATCCGAAATTTGTTCTCCTACATCTATGTGGACTAAATATTGCTAAAATATTCGTATTACGAAAAATCTTGATTGACACGGCACTTGGTTGAAGTTTATAAACCTCGGCTGCGCTACGCTACGCTCCGCTTTGCCTCGGTTTAAAAACTTCATCCTTTGTCCGTTATTTGCTGCATATCGGCCTAATGACGTTAATAACTATAACCTGAAGTTCTGTTAACTTCCGAGGTCGGCCTTTTTGGTAGGTTTACACATGGAATTCCCTCTTCACATTCCCGACAAAAAGGTTCACTATATTTCATTTCGGCAGCTCTCCAACTAAGTTGTAGATGGACTTTTGAAGATCTGTTTTATACGCCATTTCGCAAAGGTCAAACGAAAATGTGAAATGTCAAACAAATTGACACGACCCCTACCAACATGTTTCTCTATAGTTGACCAGATGTAATAGTTTCACTATATCACGTAAAGCATTACAAATAATTTATAAGGATAATTTTTCTTTTTTCCTCGTTTTGATCTGGCCATTGTGAAAATTTTGATCCAATCATGCAACGAATAAACAGAAATGTTTCCTGTTTACATCATATTGTGTCCGGATTCCATAAAAGTTTACATCATATTGTGTCCGGATTCTATAACAGTTGGCTTTAACACCTGTTACATAAGTTTTGGGAATTGTTTCGAATGCTTTACGTGATATAGTAAAACTATTACATTTGGTCAACTATGGAGAAACATGTTGGTAGGGGTCTTGTCAATTTGTTTGACATTTCACATTTTCGCTTGACCTTTGCGAAATGGCGTATAAAGCAGATATTCAAAAGTCCGTCTACAACTTAGTTGGACAGCTGTCGAAATGAAATATAGTGAACATTTTTCGTGGGAAAAATATTTCAAAACGCACTGTATATCGGACAATTCGGGAATGTGAAGAGGGAATTCCATGTGTAATCCATGTTCGATGTTTCATGGTTTCATGATTGTTCACGATCATTCAATGATTCACTGAATGATTCGCTTTAATGGTAATTTATACAATGCGTGGGAAATGTGTTTGTGTGTTTTTTTTTACGAATTGCATATACATTTTTTTTGCAATTTATATTTATAATAATGAAATGCAAAATTGTAATAAAAGAAAAAATGTAGTTTTGTGGTTAATCTAGCAAACTTTGACACATATTGTCAAGAACTACGTGAGGATTACAAACACTGTTAATAATTTTCTGGTGTCAAGTTGTTTCTCAAAGATTCATCTGACGCTGACGGATATGTAACCGTCAAATTTAATTGGTATTTGCACTAGTGTAATATCCAGTTAAATCCCTATTACTTCGAATATGAGGTAAATAATGATTACTATAATATAGTTATTGAATTATTGATAATTGATATAACCATTGAAACAATATTTAAGAATTTCAGTATCAACATCAGTATTTAAGAATGATTTACGACTGAGCGTACAATTTTACTCATCTACATCCTAAACATTAGATGGACCGTGTGAGTTCAACGAACTTGCAGTTCTGGTCATTTTTCAGATTAATTATTTCAAACGTCGAAATTGTTCGAAACTGCTTGTTAATTTCTTCAAATATTTCTTAGATGACTGACAAAATATGAAATTAATTATGACACGTTTAGATTGTGCATCCAAGCGGTTGATATTGGAGAACAAATGTATCTTCGATTAAATTACTCAGCGAACGAAGAATTTTTAGATAACATTTATTATTTACCTTCCTTCTCTATTGTAGCTACACGTATGTATATTCGATTAACACCGCCATAAAATTACACAAAACATAAATACATCTAAAAGTAAAATAGTTATTTATGATATAAGTGTTTAAAGTTGGATTTTAATTTAGAGTGGGGAAGTTTGCGACATGAGCGAAGCGAATGGAGCAACCCCGCTAACAAAATAAAATCATTTTAACCCGTATGTCATACAATGTTTTTTCTACAAACACCATTAAAAGCAACACAAAACTCTTTAAAAAGGTCAGTTATGGAATTTATAAAATAAGTAAATCAGGTTTTGTTTTATATGACACAAACATGTGCCAAACAATAAAAACTTTCACTAATAACTATGCATAAAGAGTTTCCGAAAGAAATAGAAGCAAACCTATGGCAACCTTTCAATACAAATATTATAAAATAATATTAATTCTATCAATGTATCATGTTTGTAATATTTCAATAAAATATATGTCACTTTTACAAACGACTGACTGTTTACTTTTAGCACTAATGTTAACAGTGTATTAATTTTAACACTAGTGATAAAATATTTCATTTTTAATTAAAGTAGGCCGTGTTAAAAATTCAACTTTTAATGGTGTTTGTAGAAAAAATCGTTTTTAATGTATATGGCGGTTATTGCTAGGATAGAAAATATTTCAAGAGAAGAAAATTGTCTAAATAAATTATTACTCTTTGCAATCTTTTTCTTTGGTGTATCCACTATATATTTTTTGTTTTGTTTATGGAATTAAATGATTGTTATAATCTGTTAATTTTCTTAATTATGTTAATACTGATTATTATTATATGTCACAGGTCTTGAAATAGGTTTGCTTTGCTTGTTAATTTGACGTTATTATTTTAATGTATTTTCCACAAGTTTTTCATGTGCTACTATTATAATGGTCCATCCGGGGGGATTACTTATATTACTGTATATTATTAAATTGTTTGTTTCTTGCTTTACTCCATGAAGAGACAATGTTCAAAGCAGACATCATATAATAAAAATCATGACAGGGTTCATCCCCCAAAATCTTGGTTCTTATCACACTCACCTTATTCACCGTTCAAATATCAAACGTCGCCCGCACGTGAAGCCTTCCCATTTGCTTGCAAGTGAAATTGGTAGCTTGCATGTGTCGCCTCATTTTATTATTTGCACCCCCGATTTCCACCCCCGATCACTGCGGGTCATGGGGGGACAAGGGGGATGAAATCGACGTGCCGAATACGCCTGCGGAAGGCTAATAAAAGGACCGCAGCTGCGTGCGGTATTGCCAAAATAATAAAACAGGAAAACGCTTTTGTCAATACATCTGCGGCATTGTTTACACTCATTGTTAGTCGCTGTATAAATACACACACACAGATTCGAATAATTTAACTGTAAGAAACTGTCATAATAATTCAATGACTTTTTTTTTAAGAATGCGGATGGAATTTTATTAATAACAAAAGTCTGTAGTTAAATATTGCCCTTAACTTTTATTAAAATATGTTCAAAATATGTAAAATATGTTCGATACCCGAATAAAGATCGATTTACTACTACTCAGTATACCCATTTGAGGAAAACATTAACCCAAAAATAAAAGAATGATCGGAGTAAACACCCACTTCGCGTTGTCGATAGTTTTCAACTTTTTTAAAACCAGAGTTATTGTAAAAATCTTAATTTTAAAATGTTTAGTTGCCGTGTCATTTTTGAAGTCCATAAGAATACATTCACAATTGACTAGTGTACTGCACTTAATTGATGACATTCTAAAGGGGCCTAAATGTGTTCAGAATCATAAATATGTAATAATTTAGCGTTTACATATTTTGATCACAAATCCTTGCATTGCATTGACATAGTAATACGAAATTATTGGAAACTATTATTTTTGGTAATCGTATGTGATCTCACAAATAGTAGCGTTGTTCATTATTATTATTATTATTATTATTTCATTTCCAAAACTCAAATTGATTATTATTTTTTTTAATTAAAATGATTAAAATATGGGTTTTTATCTAACTGTTTTTTAAATATTTTTTTAATTGTATATAAAAATATGGAAATAAAAACTGAAGCTAGTTTTCTTTCTCTGGCGATTTAAAGAAACTAACCGAACTACTTTTAATTTTCCTGGAGCGTAGTCAAATTTAGTTTCTGTACTTAATAAGTTTTAATTCAATAATTTATTAATAGAAATACAATATTAATAAAATAAAACAAAAAAGGCGAGTTATTTTACACATAGAAATCAGATTTTGGTATTGACTTATACGTCAATAAAATATTGTTAATATTCTGCTTAGTTTACTTGCGTTTAGACATGGATTAAATCGCTAATTTCCTTGTCTTAAGTTATTAATAAAGTAATAACTATTGTAATGGCGTTCTGTTAGTCTGTCGAATCTATACGTATAATAAACAGTGTTGTTTATTACTGGATATCTAACAATTTTCTGTGTGGTAATAATTGTAACATTTTTTTCCGGATTTCATTCACACCTGCAGTGCGCGAGAGAAGTTGGCTTAAGCGTGGGTGGTATTATTTGGGTCGAAGTCCATTGATCGGAATCCAGCATGTGAAGCACGTGTATTTCTGTGCACCAGGTCCTCGACCCGAAACCAACACAACACCATCACTTTAAGAAATACATTGCAATAAATAAGACGCACTGCTTGAATAAATATGCGTGCTGGATTATTATTACACCCGTTTCTCAACGAGGCGTATTCTGTGAGATCAAAAACGGATTTAAATACTTAAAAATCACCCCACCAAAAACAATGTTTGATACAAACAAATTATATTGTGGGCTTTCTCCGATTTGTTTGAATTTTTTAAAATTTAATTATATCGGAACTTGATCTGTTTGCTAGTAGTGAAAACTCGTTATAGTGATTATTGAAGTAATCTAAAATGTTGCAATTTTTTCGCACAGCAGGCACAGCAAATTTCGCAAATTTCTTACAGAAGTGCACCTGCACTTCAATCAGAATTCTAGCTTTAAAATATGAATATACATTATGAATTTCTAGTGCACTTTTATTTAGATTTTAGACAATTAGTGAAAAACAATCTTATATACTCTAATTTTTCTAAACTGGCGTTCATCAAACCTCATCAAACAGCTGTGTGATGAGGTTTTTTCGTACCAACGTGATTGTTTTCGAGAATATGCATAACAATAGTTTAAGAATCGAAATTAATCTGAGGATCATTTGTTACATAACACTAATCACCGGTGATTATAAATAGCTAATCGGTGTATTAACCGCGGACACAGTTTTCGCCTGCCGATTATGTAATAGATCATGTTATGTTGGCGGCCGTTATATTTTTGCGGCGACGATGCCAAATCTAAACTACAGGTCCAAATCTAAACTAACACATGTGTATATAACCAAACTTCTTTGAAGTTTAACTTGTTACATTTGATCGATTATTACAATTCATATTTTGCCATTGTAGATGTTAAACCATAACAACAAGATTGATATCTGTACGATAAACGGCAGAGAAGTCGACGAATTTGATACCTACCGCGCACTGTCGCACAAGATTGCACGGGCGCAACAGCTGATTGCAGCCATTTTTAAATACCCAGGACAGCTGGCAACCTTGTAAAATTCTGTCATCATTATTATGATTATTATTTTGATGACGTGAACGCCAGTTTAGAAAGAATAGAGTTTACAAATGTTGAATACATTTTGATAATAGTTTTGCAGGAAAAAATGTACAAATGATATTCGGAGAGTAAAAATATTATAATTCGTAATTTCATATTTAATATTTTTCTGGAAATTAGGTTTGTAACACACGACAGAAGAACCCGTTGGTCCATAGAGACTTATGGATAATATCTCTAACAAATACGTTCACTACTACTACTGCTACTACTAGGTTTGTAATATTTTTGTTCCTGATTGACAAATAATGCAATTACTTAGTTTTGTTGTGAAATTGTCAGAAATATTATTGAATTATATTTTCACCTTAATATTTTTTCCACTCATCGACAACCGTAATTGAATATCGATTGGAATAACTGCCGGAAGTAGAGAAGACTGTTAATTGATCATTATAATCCCTTCAGAGTTTAGCACCATAAGATGAGAGGCAACTTAGTATCATCTAGTATCAGACTCCAACACTATACAACACAGAGTGGTTGATTTTTCAGTGCCCAGCTTATATCTGCGAAATAGTCAAAGATACAATTAAAAAAATCCGAAGAAACTTCTCATGCGCTGCATGCTCTACAAAATGGTACAATCATATTTTTAAATATCCTACCTATTTTCCGGAAAAATATTCAACTTTGTAATTTAAGTCGCCTGTAAATTTTTACAGAATCAGTTTTTGATTTTGAATACCTATCAAATTTGTTTACATCAGCAATAATGGTCAAGGTATAATCCTGTCGAATTCAAACTGGCCTATAATCCGACCAATCTACTGCGCCAATGCCCACTGCAGTATTATATTAGTTAGATACTTAATTGCAGGAATTGTACCTGTTTCTGCGTAACCCGACATAAAATCGAAATCCGGATAAAAACCGAAAATGGAAGAGTGTACGTGAATACTTCACACAGACTAATAAATATGTAACACGCAGTATTACCGCGATATCTTTGCGGCATTTTTCTCGATTTTTTGCGGGAGAGGAAACGTGTGATTGGTTAGGTTAGGTTAGGTTAGGTTAGGTTAGGTTAGGTTAGGTTAGGTTAGATGCGTATAACCGATTTGATTATCGGCGCGATTTACATCTAAGATTAAGGAAACCCCTTGATTATTGGTGCCCCCCGCGATCATAACCCTTCCTCCCCATCGGTTACCGATTTTATTTTCGGCGCAGTTTTCATCTAGGATTAAGGAAAATCTTTGACCATTGGCTCAGTTCGCTCGTGCCATAAATGTTCCTACTTAAGAAAGAAAAATTAAATATGAATACATAAATAATGAGAGAAAAAACTGGTACACTATGATGTTTTATACTAATAATCACTTATTTAACAAGTATTTTCTGATGTAAAAATGTAACAAGCATTTGCAATAAAGAAAACAAAATCACAGCCAGCATAATTATTCTGCGTTTTGAAATATTCAGCATTATTGAAAAATACAATTCCACTTGTAATACATCATTATAAATAAAATTTGATCTATAATCTGATTCTGTGAAAATATACAGGGTGTTTCATTTAAAAAACCAAAGTTAAATATATTTCTGGAAAATTCGTAGGCAAGGGGAAACATGTTTTTTGTAGACCAGCTTGTGTTACTTATGAAACTTTGTTTTGTATATTTATCAGTTTCGCAGATATAGTCTGAATAATGAAAAATCAACACCATGTATATACATTTTTAAATAACCTAATAATTTTAATTGTTGAATAAAATATTTATTACACGAGTCACTAAATATTTTTTCAACTTTTTTGTTTCTATTTGTTTATTTGTTTATATTGTTTGGAACAAATTGTAGATTTAGCTATAAAATAATCTGTTAAATAATTTTAGAATATTTAAATTGATATTTCATACATATACAAAAGATTTTTTTTCCGCCTACCTGCCCTGAAAGTTCATTTTTCGGTCTTAAATTTCTGTCGGAAAATGAAATTTAGAATTTTTCAGAAATTTTTCAATAGATGGCGGCATACGTTTCAAAAACAAATGTAGTTTTTACTGGTACGGTGACATATATTGTACCTACTCTCTAATTAAAAAGTATATTAAGTGCAATGAATGTTAGCAGCGATGAAGACTTGTTTACACCACTCGAAATAAGGGAATGTGCCGCTGTCGCTTCCGCTAACCTAATTAACCAATAAAATCTTAGACTCGGTATTTACCCCAATATAATAAGTTTTGTAGTTGGGAAACGGCCTTAAAGCAAAACACATTACAGAAAATACAGTACTTGCATATACTGGGTGGTCACTTTTACAACGCCCACCATTAGGATCTATTGAACGGAAACATATACAGAGTTGGTCAAATGGTATAAAAGTTTCTCATTTTTGTGCCTTTCAATATATTGAAACGAAATCCAAGATATCTTGCACAGTTCCTGAAATATCGCTGAAATACTGAAAAAGTGCACTTTCCTTTTCCTTTTATAACATTTTTACTTTTGAAGAAAATTTTACGAAACTTGGCACTCTTACATTTTTCGACGTCAGTTTTCTGATCACAGTGCCAAACATTTTCTGCGTCAACTAGATGCCCAAATTTTCATAGTCAACTTTTGATTTTCTTATGGCCGCAACATTGGATTTTAATGGCATTCAAAAGAGCGAAAAATTCCGATTTCAACCATGTATAACTCATGGGTAATATGACATTATTTACTACCAAGAATCGATAATTTAAAAATGTGTTCTATAAATAAAACTGCTGTGGACTGCTCTAAAAATCAAGTTGCCATGGAATAACAAATTTTACATTTCTTCGTTTAAAGAAAATAACGTTTGAGTAATTTTATTGTGTATAAAGTGCAAAAAGTAATATCTTTCATTAGTAAAAGTGGCAATAATTAGATATCCTAAATTTTTATTCAAGAATGGTATTTGATCTGATTATTTAATGAATACAATATGATTTATGATTTGCAATCTCGGCCAGGGAAATATAATATACGATATTACAATATAAAGATTGTACATGTAAATTTTTTCATGTTGAGGATAATATCTCGCCATTTTTACTAATCAAAGATAGTATCTCCTTTTTGCACTTTATACACAATAAAATTACTCAGAAGTTATTTTCTTTGTATGAAGAAATGTCAAAATGGTAATTTGTTATTCCATGGCAACTTGATTTTTAGAGCAGTCCACAGCAGTTTGATTTTTGCAACAAATTTTTAAATTATCAAGTTTTGGTGGTAAATAATATCAGATTACCCATGTGTAATACATGGTTGAAATTGGAATTTTTCGCTCTTTTGAATGCTATTAAAATCCAATATTGCCATAAGAAAATCAAAAGTTGACTATAAAAATTTGGGCATCTAGTTAGCGCAAAAATGTTTGGTACTGTCATCAGGAAGCTCACGTCGAAAAATGTGAGCGTGCCAAGTTTTGTGAAATTTCCTTCAAAAGTAAAAAGTTATAAGAGGAAAATGAAAATGCACATTTTGCACACCGACGGAAAGGTGACATTTTCAGAAGTGTAATAAAAAGTATCGTTCATTACACGCCCAGAAATGGATTTTTCCGTATTTACATGACTGGAATACAACGATTTACAAGACGGGAATTACCACGTGCGCTCTGGAAAATCCTTATCTGGAGCCTCCTAGTGAAATATACTATTTCCTTATTACCACTGCAATTTGGGACACACTGTGTATTTGTACATTCTTTACTGTTGATTATAAAGAAAGTATAAGTGCATGTAACTGTAATTAATTATATTTTCTTTATTCTTAATATTTATATTAAGTGTAATATAAGAAAATTCCGTAATTGAAAAATCCACCAAATAATATTTATCTGACAGTTTAAAAAGCCCCAATATAATAAGAAAGCTTTAAGATATGTTGTTTTTAATGGTGATCTGGCTATATCTGTCGCCACGTAACTTATCCTGAATTTTAATAGTGGATGGAAAATATAGCCCCTTTTTAATCAATTTACTGGACTCTCTGGAGGTCTTTATTTAATTGCGCAGATTTAATCCCCTTGGCGACTGTGCCAACGCGTTTTTAAGGGAAAACAGAGTCCGACACTGTATTTAATTAAGCCATCGGCTTTTGTACACGCGTTTTTCCGTCTTGTTCCCACCAAACGGACGTGCGGTCTGCGGGATTTACAGAGTTTAATTTCCTTAAAAAGGAATAATGGAAGAATAGAAATTGGGGCGAAATCTTCCTCGCTACTGGCACAATTTCCACTGTTGAATCTGAATGAATCTGAATTAATATTATCAGTGAAACATTGAGATAATAAATATTCTAATAGGTTTTTATACAGGGTCACCAAGAAGTATGGATACTGACAAATATTTTGTACATGGTTTATTAAAAAATATTGAAATTTGATACCACGCTTAAAAATATTTAAATTCTGTCGTTTGAGATATTTTTCAATTTTCTGCTTACATTTGGTTAGGAGATTCATGGTTAACTTATTTGTTTTTAAATTACACGAAAGGTCAATTCAATTCAATTCAATTCTTTATTTCACGTAGCGATATATGATACATCGATGTGATTAGTCATGTTAAATAAAATATGAATACACACACAAAATACAAAATATAAAATACAATTACAAAATACAAAATACAAAATACAAATACATAATACATAACATAAAAACATTTCTATATATAAAATATGAAACACATCACAATCATAAGGAGTTATTTCCCCCTCCCTCCTTCATGAACTCTTTTAAGGAGTAAAAGCTCTTGTTCAATAGGTATTCTTTTAGCCTTAATTTGAACAGTCTAATGTCGCCCATTTGTGCCAGGTGAACAGGTAGGGCGTTAAATATTGTAATACACGAGTATGCTGGTGATCTTTCATAAAGAGCGCTATTATGCTTTGGTATTCTTAATCGATTTCGGCCTCGCGTATTGTACTCGTGTTTATCGGAGTTTTTCACGAATGAATTATAATTTTGTGCTGAGTACAGCGCGCATTTAAATATATATATAGCCCTGTTAAGGTTAGGATTTTCCTGCTCCTAAATATCTCTCTACATGATCCTCTGCACCTAACGCCAAACATCAGCCTAATAATCCTTTTCTGTGCAATAAAAAGTCTGTCTACATTCATTGCTCTCCCCCAAGATATAATATTATAGGACAGATGAGAATGTGCCAGGCTATAGTATACACTGATCAAGTCGCTAGTACTCAGAGTAGCCTTAAGTTTCATTAGAGCATAGTAAGCGCTGTTTAGTTTTCCTGCCACATGATCAATCTGTACCGTCCACGACATCTTCTCATCTACAAATGAGCCAAGAAATTTAGTATGCCATGACGAGCTAAGTGTTTGTGCCGGAGGTTTTGTGTTGTAGAATTGTAGCGTCACGCATTTGTCTACATTTAATAATATTTTATTTTTCCAGCACCACTCTTGGATGTTGCCGTTTAAAGTTAGAAGTTTATTTTCTAGTTCCTGTTGAGTTTCGGCCTTTACTATGACTGTGGTGTCGTCAGCAAAATTAATCATGAGTTCGTTTTTAATTACAGAACACAGATCATTAATATATATGAGGAACAGGAGCGGTCCAAGAGTGGAACCCTGAACTACCCCATTTTTTATTACCTGCTCCGTAGATTTTTTCCGGTCAATTTCCACCAACATATGACGATTTGTTAAAAAAGAAGATATCAGGTTGAGAGCTGTCCCGCGTACTCCCATGGTGTCGAGCTTCCGTGCCATGAAGTTGATATCTACGGTGTCGAACGCTCTTGAGAAATCATAGAATACAGCTGCAACTACCAACCCTGCATCCACTTGTTTGCTGATTTCCTCTCCCAGGCAGAATGACGCAGTTTCTGTTGAACGGTGTTGTCGGAAGCCATGCTGGTTATCGGTCAGTAGATTGAATTTATTTATGTATGACCATAATAGGGTCTTCCTGAAAAAAAATAATATAACCTTTTTGTGTCTTAATGTAAAGTTTATAACCTGTAATTAAACATCCCACAGAGAAAACGTTTGGTTTTCATTGTAACTTATCAACAAACAACATACAATATCGTAAAACTTACACATTTTGTCACGTGACCGACGAAACGCTGTTATTGGCCGAGCGGCACTGTGACGTCTTTGCGCATGTTGGCGATCGGGACTAGTGCATAAGGGATAGGAATCGTGGATTAATTCGACTTAGAATCCAGTCTGACATAAAATATGTTATGATGGGTTAGTAAAGGGACAGCCAGATAATCTGATAGAAGTTCACGTGTTAATGGTTCCCGACTTTTTCTCAAAAAGTGAATTTTTCAACGTAGCCGAAACGCGTGGAGTCGCATATAATTTTCCAAATCCTCTTTCAGCTGTAAGAACAAATAAAATACTGTATAAACTTTGCAATACCTACATCTCAAGCCTACATCTCATACGAATTGGTAATGCTGATTTCAAAATTTGTAATTATTAACCATCTAATCAAATTTCTAAAATCAACAGTTTGCTACAAATATTGTTTCAACATGTTTTTTTTAGTTTTAACTAAACGTTTGTGTAAGAACATATTGTACAAAATCTCACAGTACTTTTAAACAGTAATAATGATAGGGAAGGTATTGTTTTAGAATGGAACCCACAAAACTATTTTGAGGTTATGTTATTACTAATGTATATATATAATCGGAAATCCCCTTGAATACCCATTACTAATGATGATAGTTAATTATATATATTTATCGAATTTCGTCGATAATTTATTGAAAATTATGTACTTACATTAAAATGGTCTTCACAAAAATAGTGACACGTCAAAGTGACACTCGCGGAATCACTTCGGACTTGTTGTAACCCCTTTTTCCGTATATCCCTTGTTGGGACGTTTATAAACAACTTATTTGGTTCGCATTTACTGCTGCTATCACATCCAGGCACAATGCAATACTTATTCGTCCCTTTTTTCGTAAAACCGACGTTTTCTTTCTCTTGCTCCATTGTAAGCAATGCTACAGCTGAGCGCACCGTGCGTTGTGACGTCACAGCAACATGGCGGGATTTCTGGACCTTTTCAAACGCCGTTAATTTTAAAATCGTGTTTGCTAATTACAACGATTTGTCTCAACACTAAAATTAGTGCCAAGGATGTTTTAAATGTGTCTAGAGTTCAGTTTCAAGGTTTTTGAAACGTCGCGGAAGACCCTATTGGTTTGATATAACTTTTTCAAAAATTTTTGAGAATGAGTTTAGCACTGATACGGGTCGATAGTTGTTTTTATCGTTATGTTCTCCTTTTTTAAAAATTGGTATAACACGGGCTGTTTTTAGACTTGGTGGGAACACTCCCGAACTGATGGATAGGTTTATTAAGTAGACCAGAGGATCTAGAATTGCGTCTGCTACCCGTTTCATAGTTTTAGAAGACACCCCATCAATTCCCGCACTTGTTTTATTATTTAGTTCACCTATTATTTTTTTGACGTTTTCTCTATCGACCGGTTTAAAGAATATACTATGTTGTATCATTGGACCTACTGTGCAGGAAACTGACAGATTTTTGTTAAAATGTTCCGCTAATTTGCACTCAGTTACTGAAGCAAAGTAATAGCAGAACATTTCCGCTACTTCCTTCGGATTGCTGATGTCTTCCCCGCTTTGTCCCTTAATATGTATCCTGTTCCTTTGTCTGACCGCTCCCAATCTCTCATGTACCACTTTCCAAATTTCCTTTGATTTGTTATCGGCTTGTTCTATTCTATTGCCATAAAATATTTTTATTTGATTTTTAATCAATAGTCTGTGTCTTTTCTTTTCTATGGTATAGAGTTCTCGAATTGCAATTGATTTGGTGGTTTTCATTAAATCGAACAGTGATTTCAAATCTTCTGCTGATTTAACCACTTGATGGGATACCCACTCTTTTTTAAGTGTTTTATGTCTGTGTCTTTTTGGAGGGCATGTCATGTTATGTACATACAAAAATTCGTTAATGAATATTTCATATGCCGACTCCACCTTGCCCGTTTCAATAATGTGCCAATTTATTTTATTTAACTGCTCCACAAATCTATGTAAGTTCTCTTCGCTCTATTGCCTATACACCCATTCTGCATTATGGTGGCGGTCTTCTGCTTGGGTCGATATTCGTATTTTTATTAATTGCCCGAGGTGGTCCGATATGTTGGTCTTAATATTTTCTCCTGCGAAATTATTCTGCAGAATGTCTGTTGCTATATAGTCTAGCTGAGATTGTAATAGTCCTCTCGTTGTTATTTGGATTCGTGTTGGTTCGTTCAAGACACTTGATATGTGGTGAGAATCCAATAGGTCAAGTAATAAATTTTTGTCAGTAGAGTTTTCATGTTCAGAAATATCTATATTAAAATCTCCGCACAGGATGATAGATTTACATGATTTATGTAGTTCATTTAAGACAATGGACGTCTGTTGTATAAATATTTCTGTTTTGCCCCTTGGAGGTCTGTAGACTGCTACAATACCAATTTTGTTACTCGCTATTTGTAAGATGCAACCCGCGCATTCGATTTCATTTTCAATGGAATTTTGTTTGGCAAATATAAATTCTTTACAAGGATATTTATCGTCTGCTAGGATTGTAACGCCTCCACCTTGGGTCTCCTCTCTAAAATATGATCTTATGGGTGTGTATCTTGCGGTACAGATATACTTTGCGTTGTTCTCCCTAGCCCACGTTTCAGTTAAGCAGGCTATATTTATCTTCTTCATAACCAGAGTTACTTTCAAATCATCCATTTTATTCATTGCGCTACACATATTTTGGTGCAGCAGTACAAGCGCTGTTTTCGAAATATTTTCATTTTCACTTAAATTCTTCGAGATGCGGTTTCTCGTCTTTAGACTATTATTCTGTTCTTCATTGACGACAATATTTGACTGTGGTTGATGGTTTCTATTTATTAAAGAAGTTATTTCATCTCCTGAGTGATTTTCCGTTATGTTGAGGTTTTTATATACTCTCTTGCACGAAAAAAATTGAATCGCCTGATCACCGCTCCAGAGGGCCATACATTGGGTTCTTTCAGTGCGTCTAGCATTTCATAATCCGCGCCCACTTTAAAAGATGACGTGAGTGTGCTCAGACCAACGAGTTTTTCTACGCTAAAGGTGTTATTTGGAAAACGATTCTTCAAATATTTTATTATTTCATCCGAAGTAGCCTCTAATTTAGCACGGCCTACATATATCCACGCTTTCCGGGGCGCAGCACAGAAATTATCATCTCCCCAGGTCGCAGTCCCTTTTAGTGTTTTTCTTCTTTTTCGAGTGAGGTGATCCGCAGCCTTGTTCGTATCCTTCTTTGAGGCAGTATTACTTAAGAAAGGTTTTCGTTCCTTTCTGCCTATAACTTGGGTCCATTTTACATCATCCTTTTGCTTTGTGGCTGGTTCCTGAGTCGTTACTGATGGCGCGCGAGTTTTGTTCACGGGTAGAAGTTGGTCAGTTAAGTGAGATAAAGTGTCAGGTGTGCAAGCAGCGGAGACATCTATCGGCGTGTCAGCGTTCCCTATTATTATCGGAATCGGCGCCGGCGTATACGGCTCAGATGCATTTGCGCGCGTTTTTGGTTTGTTTACCTTTTTTTCACTTGGCACCTCATTTAGAGTAAATTGATGTGGATTTTTAACCTCTAAACGTAGAGATGCATTTTCTTCTTCCAGCTTCTTGATTTTCTCATCCATGAGCGAAATAACGGTTCTTAATTCGCATAGCCGCTCTTTCATTCCTACGTATGCCTCTGCTTGGAAGTCGACGTCTTCGATAGAGATCGGACTAATAGAGTTGGATACACTCACCTCTGGTTCCGGCAACGTAATTCCACAACAAGTTTTCACCCTCTTTGTGCAGCTGGGATGATAACAGCACTTGCAGGTGGAGCATCGTGATCCAGATCTCGCTATGTTACCACAGGCGCACAGTTTTGACGAAGTATCATACTGTTTACCACTTTTAGTCGTTTTGTAATTCGCAGTCGGTGCAGGACGTGCGTCCTGTACAACGTCAGCCATTACACCTTTTATTTTAAAATTTTCAAATTTTTGGAAACAGTATTTTTTCTAAATTCATTCATGTAACACAAGCATATCTTCTTCTAACATAACTATAAAAAAAAAGTCAAACTAATACGATTAGGAAAATCTAAAAAAATAGTTTGTCTTAGGTCCGTACCTATAGTCCGAACTTGAGCATGAGTTCGATTCAAGTTGTATATTTGGTTGCGTATTTTCTATTAACGTGTATGCGCCAAACGCAACCAAATATACGCAAATATACGACTTGAGTAGAATCATGCTCAAGTACAGACTATAGATACGGGCCTTAGAACTGTTCTCTTTGTCATAGTTTTTTTTTCTTGTTTCTTTAGCGTTAGTCCTTTTCATCTGCTGGTTGACTAACAATTAAATACAAGGTAATAATTATTGTAATGATAACACATTTAACTGAAACAGAATATATTTAAAAAAAATCATATATAGAAAACTAGAAGAGCTAGTTGTTAATCCTATTGGTTAATATTGCGAGTTCAAGTTATTTTTTACAAAAGTTATCAGTATAAGAGAAGTATATGAATGTTCTCTTGTTCAAATCAATTATATTATGATTGGTTAATAAGCCCCGTAAATTGTACATTTCCACCAAGTGGAAACCGGTCTCCAGTTGTACAAATGTACAAATGTAAATAAAATTAGAAATAAAATGTATCAGTTAACAAAAGATCCAATACTTAGCACATCACAATTCAACGAATAGAAACGAGGCTATCGCCACGATTTTTATTGATAACTATTATTTTTGTTTTTATTCTGTATACTTCTTGAGTCGAACAGGTTCAAAAACTCTTCCTTTCTTCGTGGAAGCGGAGCAGTGCATCCAAGGCCGCGGGCCGTAGAAACTGAGAGTCTGAAGACGTGCTTGCCAGTGTGTTCTGAGCTCTTGGTTTCTGTAGATGGGGGGATTTTGGGGCGACGAACTCTCGCCTCGATCCGGTCACGTTCCACCTGGATGGGAACGGAGTTAATCATACAGAGCAGGTGCCCGGGGGCAGAAGTTCTTACGTCTATTCGAACTCGATCCTCTCTTCAAACATCAAATCGAACTAGAACGTAGAGATTTATACATAAATTTAATTAATAAATTGTTTACTTTCTTAGTAGTCAGTACAAGCACGTATTACTATGCCAGATTGTTATTCGCTATAATGTGCCAAGAACTTAAATCATCTAGCATTAAACATTAAGCATGTAAATAATATGATGAAATATGCCTTTGAATAATCATATATCTCATCCTTATTAAGTCAAGTGCCAAGTATTATATGACTTTGTCTTTCTTCGTTGATTAACATAACATATCATTTGTATTATTTATGCTACTACCTCTCATCTAGGTGTGCAAACCACTGGAGATTCTTAAAATAAGACTTAGTGGTCTATACCTGAATATTAAGTTGACGTATTTCAAGAATTTATGAAAAATATACATAAAACATGTCTTGATTTGTTCTCTCACATTATACATATACCCTGCGATCAACCATTATTTAGATAAAAGAAGTCCTCGAGATGTTGGAAATGTGTCTGCTAAGGTACAAGACGTCCGTCTGGTCGCAGCAATTCATGCCAGGCTTGTATTTTGTTTTTGTATATATCCAAGTCATTCTTCAATTTTTTTTTGGCAGGTTCCATATCACTGACAGTCATAGCCACCCCTTATCTAAAGAATTATGGTTTACGCTGTACAAATACGTAAATGAGCTTCACTCCCGAGTTTGTATTCAAGCACCCAAATATGTTGAGATCAAATGGAGTTATAACTTATATTATTCTATTATGTGACGTAATTTCCTACTTTATGGTACTCATATGAGTCCGATCAGTGAAAAATTGCGGTATTAAATTACTTTATCCACAATCAACTCCTAATTAATTGGCCCATAATTGTTCTCATTTGAATCATATGAAGTGTTATATCTACTAGTGGAATAGAGTAGAGGCGAAGCAATGCATCCAAGGCCATGGGGCGAAGAAACTGAGAGTCGGAAGATGGTAGGGGGATGGGAGGACTATTGGGAGACGAACTATCGCCTCGATCCGGTCAAGTAAAACAAATTTATTCTACTTTTAGAAGAATTGAAATAATAAACACAAAACAGTCAAATTTATTGAATTACTTAAGAATAAATATTAACATTTACATTTATATTAATGCAAAAATCCCTGTCCCTTTTGTCAAATTGGGCCAACAATCTTATTACTAAATATAAAATTTAAATAATGGTGCATTTGAGAGATATCCCTGCGGACAACTGGAGACCGGTTTCGACCTAGTGGGCCTCATCAGTCCAGTCATTCCGAGGAGTTGATTCCCAAATGCACATTCTGTCAATTAACCCGATTATGGTAAGTTATCACAAGTGAGAAGCACACGAGCGCATCTCTTGTACTCGCTCAATGCACAATTATTTAAATTTTATATTTAAATTTTATACATAAAATTACTAATACGGCGGCATAGCTGTAAAAGGAATCACCCACGTGTACCTGGTTGTGAGACGAATCTCCCATGCAGTGGCGTTGAAAACGTACCGGGGAAGATTATATCTCCATTGGTAACTTGGGTAATCTTATTACTATCTACATTTTCGGAAACCATAGTGTCTGCTACAGATTTTAAGAAATCTGTAGGAATTGGATATCATGGATGTCTCCTCATGGCCGGAACTGAAATATTCTTCTTGGATTTTTCTTGCAATATCAAGTTTGTTCAAAATGGATTCTAAACCAGGCCCGTGCAACCTGAGGACCGCGGGCCACTTGCGGCCCTCCAATCTATAATGGATGTCTCCTCATGTCGGTAACCAAAAGATTCTTCTTGGATTTTTCAATATCAAGTTTGTTCAAAATGCATTCTAAACCAGGCCCATGCAACCTGGGGCCCGTGGGCCATTTGAGGCCCTCCAACCTTATGCGGCCCGCGGCATGAAATTGAATATTAAAGAAATTCAGGGCAAATTGAGACGAGTCATTTAGATATTGTTACCCCGTGATTTTTGTTTTCTAAAATCATATTCTTCTATCGGTTTTTACGTACTATCAGATTGAATTGGCTGAGATGAAAAGAAAAATAACGAAAATCAATAATTCAATGATTCATGGACATAAATGGTTTTGGTTTTGGTTTGTATAGAAACAAGCCTAATGTTTGATTTGTTCTGAAATCATTAAAAGTTCTAAAGAATATTAAATAAAGCCTTATTACATAACAAATATTCTGAGTGATATATAAGTATTAACATATGAAATAACAAGAGAAAAAATGCTAAAATTAAAAGAGACAACTTAACAAGACAACAAAACGTATTCAAATGTTCAAAAAAGCGTATACAGAATAAAAACCACAGCAATAATAAGTTATGAAATTTGCAATATTTTACCTAGACATGAAACCGTTCCAATGGTATTTTAATAAAAGAATATATTGAAACAACCGTGAACATCATTTGCCATGAAAAGAAAAACATTATTTCTCATCTCGCAAGACGAATTGATGAAATGGTAGAAAACGTAGTATTAACTCTTACAGATATAGCTGGTTATTATTATATTCTTTACCTTAATGAATATTCTGACGTATCTGATACTGCTTGCAATTGTTATTCGTCAAGTTGATATACATAGAAATAAATGTTAGTGAAGATATACTAGATTTTTTAAGTAATGATGGAACTACAATAGCTGTAGCAATGGATCTCTATTCTGGATTAGATACAGCTTTAGGAAAAAAAAACATTTCAATATCAAAGGTATGCGATACCGTAACAGACGGAGATCGTTCATGAGAGGAAACCATACTGGCTTAACTATGCTTCTGACCAGAACATTTAAAAGTGAATTTTCTAGGGAAGTTTTGTGTGTCACTGTGTCTTTCATATTGAAAAGTTACGTGCAAAAAATATTCAATTTCAAAATGTTATTCAGATAGTAATTTCTACTAATATTGTAATATTATTTATAATTCTTTAAGTTAAAAAAAAAGATTTTGATAAAATCCAATATCTTATTTAAATATTTATATTTATATATATATTTTTTTAAATTTAGTATTCTAAATCAATCAACTTGGGTGCTCATTTGATTTATGCTGTTTGAAGTTTAGTAGTCTAAATCAATCAACTGTTAATTTTATCACATCAGAAGCAAGTAATCATTGAGAATTTAACGATTTTTTAGCAGACATGGACGGAGAACATAGTGATGTAATTTATTTTTCGGCAGTAAGGTGGTTTAAGCACAGCTAAACTACTAAGAATTGAATCTGTTGTTCGAAGTGAAGCTTTTTATAGTTTTGAAAGACAGACACGTGCCACATTTCGAAGGTAATAGTTGGTATGGTTGCTTAGAACATATTTTATTTGTAGCAGATCTGACTTCTCACTTATCAGATCTTAATATAAATATGCAAGGAAAAGATAAGATGATCAATGGGTTTTTGACAGATCTTTATGGAAAACGCAGCTCGAAAGTAATAATTTGGTAAACTTTCCTAACTTACAAGGCAGACTAAGTATGTGTCATAAAAAACCTGTTTTATTACAAAAAAATACCTAATTCGAATATTCACTGCTCTATTTTCAATTGAAATAGAAACAATACCTGAAGAATTTCTAATGAAAATAGCCGAACTGCAGTCAAATTCGTATCTTAAAGATGCATTTAATGATAAAACCGTTTTAGAGTTTTACAAGAAATACGTTTGTAAAACTATATATCTTCATATACTGCAACGAGCGTGCCATATATTATCATTGTTTGCACAAGTGGATAATTATTTTCTGTGATGAAATTAACAAAAACTAAAAACCGAAGTAGCTTAACAGATGTTCATCTTAAAATTTCGTTTATACTTAACTTTTCGTTAACCAATATCCGACCGAATATTCCTCAAATGGAATTGAAATGTATTCATTTCATGTATCTACCAAAAATGTGTTTTTAATAACTTTTTCTATAATACCTGCAGCTGCAAATCTGAAGGCTACTTCTGTTTAATCATTCAAATTGTTTCTGGACTCACCATACCTAGGGAACATTCTAATCCTGGATAGAAAATAGTGCGGGCCGCACTATTTTATATCCTAACAAATTCTAGCAAATTATTCCTACAACTTGCAAGTGGCCCTTCCTCTTAAAAGGTTTAACGGGCCTGCTCTAAACCGTGTGTATCTAAATTGGCAAAAAAAACTACACGTGGCGATGTTGTTCATAATATTCGTCGAGTAGGTTCTAAATAAGATAAAAGTCTAAAATTTTTCAAACCAAAATATAGTAAAACAATTTAAAAAAAAAAAATTAAAGAGAACGAAAAGAAAACTAATAAAACGATTTCATGTTCAAGCTATATAGACCCGTGCATACCTAGGAAGTATGGTACAATATTTTAGTATTGAAATTTTCGACTTTTATCCAATTTAGAAAAACCCTAGTCGGCTTTCTGCTAGTGATATCCATATTATTTGTACATCCCTAAAATAATTCAAAATTTGTACCTAATACATAATACCTACTATCGTATTGATGAGAATGATACATGATAAAACTCCATGACAGTATATAAATAAAACACAATTTGTGTTGCAGTACAACATTCAATATTTTGTGAAACTCACACCAATTGTGTTTTATTTATATATTAATACCTACTTTGTAAAAAATGTTTATTAATAAGGTATATGCATCAAATTTTGTTCGCCGGTAATCGTCGTCAATTTTTTTTTATCGTGTTCTCTTTTCAAAACGTCTCATTTTTTCAGTTTGTACCCTTTAGACACACTCTTCAAATAAGGTATCAGATTGCCATATTTCGAAATATGTTTCTATATTTTTGTTCACTTTGATAATATTCTCGATTAATATTGCTTTATGGCCTTGCTACACGTTCATTTTGACACGTTCTCTTTCAGTTGACTATGAAGCTTACTACACCACTAGCTGTGTAATATAAATATTACAGCATTGTTTGTAACACATTTTGCTGGTTGCATTAACACTGAACTGGATTGGATTCTTAATGTAAAAAAAAAGTTGTAAAATAGTATCTGATTTTGTATTTTTCTCAATTTTGGGCAGTTGTAGATACAATTTTGTATATCATCGATGGAATATATTGCATCACAGTAACTCGTGTGTTACTATTACAGTATTATAATCTTCGCGCTCGCAATGCTATAATAATGCCTTCATCCTGCTAATAATATGAATACGTATTATAAATATGAATTTATGAATTTCATTATACCACACTAAACATTTAAAAAACGTTCTTACTTTTATTAACAAAAATTATTTATCACACAGTTCTCGTAAAAATTTCGAAACATCCTCTTTTGTAAATATTCTTGTTATTTTGGGTTTGCATCCCCCTGATAGGTTTTTTATAAAATAAATTAAATGATTAATTTCTTAATTATTAATTATTTCTTAATTAATAATGTCATCATTTTCCCCCTTAGATTGTAGTTCGCAATATACACATATAAAATCCCAAAAGCTGGAGGTTATATAATTCTTTGATGAAAGTCAAAAGTTTTGTGGCTTTCCCGCTTGCATTAGTGTCTTGTGTTACCAGTTATTACATTAATGCAAGGCCTCTACAATTTAATGAGGGCTGGGAACCTCTGTTTTTGGGGAAGGGTTCGTGGGCAAGCACCCTCGCATTGTAGCCCAGTGCGTTGTGAGGGGAGAGAAGCATAAATGACAAATTATGTTGTCCTGGGTTTGAACCCCGGACATTCCGCTCAGCAGTCGCACACACTCCCGCTAAGGCACGCTCCTCTCCAACTTTTCGATAGTTCCACCAAAAATTATTATTAACTTCTATGAACCATTGAAGTAATTGGAGAAACAACTGTTCCTTGCTGGTGATCTCTACAAAGTTTTCACCACCTTATATCATACATTCTGTATTAGTGCGTTCAATGAAGAAACACTACAAAAATATAAGCCCAAACTCTTACCAGATCTAAAATCTATGAGGCTAACATAACTTCCTCACTTATTTTAGTAATACTATTTTCTGCGGATATACAGGGTATCCTGCAATAGAATGTACAGTCATGCTCACATAAATCTAGTACAAACATTTTAACATTGCTATATAAAATTGCTATTGTGACCTACTTTCTTGTACTAGATTTATGTGAGCATGACTGTAAATAGCTTGAGTATGTTTCTATATATCTTTTTAAGTCGAAAACTTCCAATAAACATATGGCTTACAATCAATCATTACAAAGTTATTGATATTTGAATGATATCAATATGTTCGAAGATCATAAACACAAGTTGCATTTGGGGCTTTGAAAACAAATGCAACTAAGTGATTTACTTATTATCTGTTATAAAACGAGTATGGCAAGGTTATCTAATGAAGAATATGGCATATGCATTGCATTTACTGGTTTTGCGACGGAAATGCACGTGCAGCAGTTCACGAATATCATATCCCATTTTTTTTTCTGACGTCATATGTTTTTGAGAAACTGATACAGTACCATAATCAAAACGTGAATGACGATTGAGGAGAAACGTTGACTTAGAGCAAAATATTCTCAATAGAATTGCTAAAAACTAATAGCTTTAGACGGCTGTCTAATGAAATCAAATAAGTTAAAGAAAATCAAAGGCATGAGTATCTCTACTCAATCATTTATTCCGGGAAAAATAATAGTTTAAGAGATATATATTGATTTAGTACACTGTGAAAAGAGTGCTGTAGCTAACCCAAAACAAATCAATCAATATCACAAATCAATGTATTTATTCAACAATTAATAGTCGACATCATGACTAATGTAACAAATATTATGGTTTTTATGTTATAATTCAAATTTAACTCGGATAAATTGAAATATCCATTTCCAACTCATAGACAGTACAGCCACGGAGCTATTGATACATTTCCATGAAATTTTTGTCAAGCCATTTAGGACAAAATAAAGAACTAACTTGTAATATGCATTTTTGTGAAGATGACAATGAGTTCGAAGGGTTACTAAATTCTGACGGGTTTACAATCATTACAGGTTTACAATCACTAAAAAATGTTAATACTGGTTAAAATATTTCTATTGAGTTTTTCTAAAACAACGCTTATTTATTGGTTGCTATTGACGCGTGTTTCTAAGTTTTTATAGCGCGGCGAGCGTTAAATGCGTGGCGAATGAAAGTCCTCTATAAACGTCAACTTTTCGTTATCAGTATCAAGAAAAAAAGTCTGTTTTATTTAGTGATTGTAGAAAAATATCATTATCTTTTGAATCTGTTATTAATTTGGTTGTGTTTTTGTCACCATGTACGGGCACGCGTCGGTCGATCCATCCGGAACCCATAATTTCCGGTTCCGTTAGCGCTGTGTACATACACATCCACTGGCGTCGGACATCTTTGCGGAAATTACGCCGCGACTATAGATTGTCCAACGCGCCTCACTTTGTTCTTTTCTTTGTACGAATTACATTTTTGATTGTTTATTATTTCTTGAATTTACGTTATACGGGATATTTATTCGTGATTTAAATTAACTAGTCCCGATTTCACCCTATTGCCTTGTAATAACATTACTTGGAGCCACCCCTATATCTAGATAGGGCAGAAGGACCGTCACGCTGTCTTCACTTAGCTGGCCAGTCCAAGGCAATTATATGGGTGAACGAAATAGACCATAAACAACACAGGTACAGTATTGTAGAGATAAGAGGGAAAAGGAGGTTGCATCTGTTATAGAGATATAATAAATGGCCCGCATAGTTTCTTCATTTCAATCCTACTACAGCACCATCTATCAGTAGTAAGCGCAACTTTGAGATATGGACTACCGTTAATGAATTTACATAATGAGAAATCATGTCAGGTTTAATTTTAACAAAATTTATCTTTTAACACCATTTCACAAAAGAAATTGCCTGGCCGTGTTTTAAAGCAGAACGCGAAACGGAGGGCTTTTACCAGCGCAGCCCTTGTGGACGTGTATTACTTCATTTCTGCATAGCTGCATCACAATCTTTAGTTATAAATACAATAAAAGTTCCAGTATGTCGTCTTTCTAGCGTTGTTTCTAGACTGCCTAGTAATAACACGTTTTTTGACTAATCGAAAACCTTTTACTATTGCTGGAAATCCGAGAGCCAAAAATCCAGAAGCATCATACTCATTATTTGTAATTTGAAAACTAGCAACCTTCAGAATTTCGTTGATGACACTGATGTAACAAATGCCAACCCTCCACTATTAAAAATAACATCCACTCGTACCTTCGTTGTAAAATCAACCTAAATGTTTCTTATTTTCTCTTTATTATCACAATGTGGTGCAGGTATTTTTATTATACCTGCCACCTTCCTGAAAATTACCTGAAAATACCACTAATAATGTATATTTTAAAATAGAAAGAGAGAGAGAGATTCTCCCGTGATTATTAATTTGAATGAATTCAAATAGAATCTTCAGAAAAATCTACATCTGAGCTGTCACTATCATCATTTAAATTAATAATGAAAGGAGCAACATGTTCTTGGTCTAATTGAAACTCTCTGTACCACGTCTCTTGAATCTCATTTTCGGTGTGTCCAATACAATTAGCCCAAACTGCAGGAGTGACTGTACGTAGCTCATCTTTCCACAGAGCCAAGCAGTTTTCATCGGACCTACCATCTCGTCCTACATGTTTAGTGTAACAAGTTTTGATAGTGGCGCACACTTTTTCAATGGGGTTGAAAATGCAATGATAAGGTGGGAGCCTTTACACTTTGTGCCCACATTTGTCAGCAAGACTATCTGCTACATATGTTATGGGAACTTCCTATTCCTACAAAAAATGAACATAAGTTGTTTCATTGATGTCTTTGAAACTGTTTTACTATTTGCAATGACTGTGGTTTTAATAGAGTATCATCAAAATCAATCTGATTGATCTGTAACCATTCTTCAGGCTGAGGTAGGATTTTTATGTTCTACAGTGCTGTGATAGGAAGCTTTATTCATAACAATAATTGATGGCTCTTACAGGTTTGCAATGAGTTGGTGTTTAAACCATCGGAGAAAATTCTCTCGATTCATTTCTCCGTGATAATCTGAACATTTGGATTTAGATGAAAAAACTAATTCAGTACCCTCTATAAAGCCATTTTCATTTCCAGCATACAGTACAATATACCGCTTTCTGTCTACTTTAGTACACTTGACACTTTTTGCGTTAGTGTCTTGCCAGGATCGAGTTATGGTTTGAAAAACCAAGTTTCGTCAAGAAACACAAATTGGTATAAACCTTCACGTTTACTTTCGACATATGAACTTAGGAAATTCACCCGTTTTAAAGCAATATGACCCAGTTCCATAAGGCCTCTCCGTGGATCTTCCTTTTTCCATTTAAAGCCAATACCCAGTGAAACTTTTCTCAAAGAGGAAGGACTTCCGTGGAATATATGCTTTACGTCCAATTTTTCTAGCAGTGTTTCTAATGTTATGTGTTCTTCTAAATAACATAGGAATAGGTAATTTTACATTATTTATACGTCTGTGAAGGCTTACTCAGTTTATACATTTCATAAATAACATTGCGAATTGCATGCTGATTCGCATCGTCTACACTAATAGCAGGTCGTGTCCGTTTACACTTTCGAGGCTCAATGCATTGCTAGCAGTAACCTCAGATAGCACATGGGTGAAGTTCTCAAACTGATCTGCAGGGCTTCTGCTGTACGCTACAATATAAATAACTTTATTTTACTGCCAATAATATGAACATTCAAATATGTATATTCGACACTGTACATACACTAATTGGTAGATGAGGACCTCCTGCATCTCGCTCAAAATATGTTACCAGTGACGCAAGAAATTGCTTTGCGTAAGAATGCAACTGCTTGGGCATTGTAATAACCAATAAATATAACAAGTTAAACGTAAAAGAAGTTTTTCTACTCCTATATGTATATTAGCTAATTCTTTCATAGACTACTATACATATATGTGGCCCATTGCAATGAACAATGTGGATATATTTTCATTCCCACACACGTGTGCGGATATGATATCCACCAATCAGAGAGATGGAAAATTGCAGAGCAACATGTTTTTTCATAAATTTGTCATAGTTGTCAACGACAAATTAATAAGCAAAAAGTCAAATCGACATTATTACAATTATCTTTACAGTGCTGAATTATGATTTCCAATGAAAGCGATTCATCATTAAGCTGTACACCCCCCGATATTCGGCAGTCCGCGAATGATACATATAAATCATTACTTCCGGAAAAGTCGAAGGCAAAGTACGAATTAGCATATGTAAAATTCAAAGATTGGTCAAGTGGTAACAATATAAACATAATTTCTGAAAATGTGCTAACTGCATATATGTCGCATTTGGCAAAAACCATTAAACCATCTACCCTCTGGACTACTTATTCGATGCTAAGGACAACGATAAGTATAAAAGATAATGTTGACATTTCAAAATTTGCAAATTAAAATCATTTCTTAAACGTGAATCCAGCGGATACAAATCCAAAAAGTCCAAGATTCTTTCATCCGACAACATACAAAAATTTTTACATGAAACACCGGATACGCAATATTTGTTGACGAAGGTAATAATTTCTATATAAATTGATTCCAATGAATATGATCATTATTTGTAATTTAGGTTATCCTAATTTTCGGAATTTCGGATGTCGTAGACAAGAACTTATTTAAAAGTAAATCACATTCGTGATTTATCAAATGAAATGCAAGTAAAACTAATAGACACGAAAACTAAAACTGATAGAACATTTGTCATCCCTGGAAAGTTTTATGAAATTTGTAAAAAATACATGAGTATCCGTTCTCCAGAGGTAGATACATTTTTTTTAACTATCAAAACGGAAAATGTACTAAGCAAGTAGTAGGAATCAACAAAATTGGACAGCAGCCTAAAGTAATTGCCCGATTTTTAAAATTAACTAATCCCGAACTATACACCGGACACTGCTTTCGGCGGTCTGGAGCCACTATACTCGCTGATGACTATACTCGCTGATGGTGGTGATATTTTGACCATAAAACATTTTGGAGGATGGAAGTCAACTCCTGTAATGGAGAGCTACGTAGAGCATTCTCTAAATAAAAAGAAACAAATCGGTAATGCAATTCTCACTTCTGTTGAGTACAATAGAAGTGAAATACAATTTGAAAGCACTACATCCACATCGAGCATCTACAGTCATCAACATCAACATTTACAACAGGCCGAACCAAATAATAGTATACACTACACTCCATCCACATCAATCACTTCCAGTGCAGAAGTCGAATCCAGTAGAAGCAACGTATATAAAAATTGCAATTTTCATAATTGCACCTTTATTGTGAAAAAGTAAAAAGAATATTGATAGTTGACTGTTAATTGCGTTGCGAGTTCTGAAATGCTTATGTTTTTGTAAAAGATATTAATTCTAATATATTAAATGTATTGAATGATGAATGACATTCAAATGTGTCACACTGACATTTATTACTAAATACCATTTGTCGTAGAAAAAGTAGTGTGTACAACTCGAGTGGATTGCCCGTATCGCACTCGGAGGTTTGGCGCACTCCGCCTGCGGCGTCGTGCGCCAAACTCCACCTCGTGCGATATGGGCATCGTATCCACTCTAGTTGTACAAACTACTATTGTTTATGCACACATGTATGACATGTGTTAGTGAAAAAGATTTGGCATTGTCGTGGACAAAATATCACGGCCGCCAACAAATAGTATATTGTTTTATTAGGAGTAGAAGTGACACTTTTTGTGGCGAGTCTGTAGGTATTGGCTGCCGAGCGGAGCGAGGCAGGCAACTACAGACGAGCCACAAAAAGTTACTTCTACTCCGAATAAAACATGTAATTTTTTCTTCAAACGTCGAAAATAGTTAAAAAGATAATGGAATTAATATTTTTAATTGTCCGAATACGTATAGTTTCAATTCCCAAAGAAGCATGCTATGCAGAGCGTTGCTATGGTTTTGTTTAATTCATTATTTGACATTAAAGTGTATAAAATGGACGAAGACATGTTTCAATGTACACCGCCAGATATTTTAGAATCGGAAAGGGCTGCAACAGAGAAATTATTGCCCACTAAGTCCAGTACCATCTATGAAGTGGCCTACAAAAAATTTATTAAGTGGTGCGCCGAGAAAAATGTAAGCAATTATAGTGAAAATGTTTTACTCGCATATTTTTCGGAAATGGCTAAGAAGAAAGTAAAAAGTTCCACTATGTGGTCTCAGTATTCCATGGTAAAATCGTTATTAAATATTAGAAATGGTGTAGATATTACCAAATATTTAAAACTACGTGCATATTTAAAAAAACAAAATGAGGGTTTTACACCCAAAAAGGCAAGAGTGCTGACAATGGAACAGTTCGACAAGTTCTTATCCGATGCTCCTAACGAGAAATACTTGGCGACAAAGGTGAGTTCTTAGAATAATAAACAAATACAAAATTAAACCCTAAATCGTATTTTCAGATTATTTTGATATTTGGCATATCAGGGGCATGCCGTTGCGATGAACTCGTAAAAATGAACACGACAGATATTCAAGACTTGGGATCTTTGCTACACGTAAAAATACCAGATAGTAAGACATCAAAAGTAGAAAATATCTGTGGTAGCAGCAAAATGGTTGGCGACAGCGGTGCTGTAAGTGCTGCTGTTGCTGCCAGCGCAATCAGTTTTCAAGGGGCTAAAATATCAAATTGTACCTTTAATTTACATTTTAACAATAAATAAATTTGTGTTTTGTTTGAATTTTTTGTTTTGTTCATCATGTATGCGCACCATATGTATGTGCAATATTAAACCCGCCCTCGTAGGGCGTTCTTATTACAAATTATCCAATCATGTTGTCAAATTTACTTTTACTGCCTAGTCAGTAAAAGTGAAACTTTTACTGACTAGGAGACGAAGTAAAACTTTAAGATTGTGAATCGAGTCACTAAAGGTGTCACTTTTATGACGTTTGAAGAAAAACATGATTTTTTACATGATTGGCAGGCGAAAATTGTGTGCCCGGTCAATACACCAATTACCTATTTATAACCGCCGGTGATCAATGTTATGTAACAAATGATCCTCATATTAATTTCTATTCTTAAACTATTGTTTTTCATATTCTCGAAAACAACACGGTGGTACGAAAAAACCTCATTGCACACATGTTTGATGACGTAACGCCACAGTAAAAAAATAATAGTGTAGTAGAAAAATGTTACCTGAAGTGTTGGTGGCCGTTTGAGTACACCCTGTATATGACTGAATGTGGGAAACAATTTATAATATCACTTCACAATGAAAATTGTTCTGAAGAATACAGCGTAGGGTGCATTGTTCGAGTTCTGGGGTGCGTATCTGTATACGTTATCGGCACGTCCGGGCCGGGTTACTCCAGGACACCACGCGGTTTGCGTTTCCACCGAGGAATTTTAGTGTTTCTGCTACTCCATTGTATGCTGAATGAGCATGTTTTGGAAATATTATCGTGCACAGTTAAGAATTGTTCGCTGTTTGCTTTGCGGTCGTAAACCACGTCGGCAGTTTGGGATATTTGCTGTCGTTGGTTATACTCCATAATATCATTGTGGTTGCAAATAGCACGTAATTTTATGCACATACTGCTCATTGGATACAAAGTTGATGAAATTTACGATTTACCGAGTTAATGTGCATGCCATGTTTTTAGTTAAGTATATGAACAAAGAATTTATTATTTTGAAAATACTTGAACTTAAGTTTTCGACGAAAATGTCCTTTTTTAAGTCCATTAAATTATTCTTGAAAAATGTCTGTATGTGTGCATGTGCATTGGATGTTTACGTATGTGTAGAAATGATAAGTCGGAATGATTAAATAAAATTATGAAATTATGAATTATATATCCAAATTTGGATTTTTATTTTGGAAACGCAAGTGAGTGTTTATTCCTATCTATTTAAAAAAGAAAAATTATCTATTATTTATAGAATGAAATGAATACTTGAAAAATATTTTGATAAAAGAAAACTGTAATCTAAAGCTCGTATATTTTTGTATGAAACAAAATTTTATTGCCAAAAAAAGGTTATATTTATGTATAATAAATAAATAATATTTTCATGAATATTGTACAAATAATTGTTAAATATAATATATGTATATATATATATATATATATATATATATATATATATATATATATATTAGGATATATTTAGGACACAGGGTGCGCTAAATAATGTAGTATTGCATGGGTATCTTTCTAATTTTGAAAGCTAGAGATCTGGTTAAATAGGCAATGTTATGCAGTTTTGTATGCTGGTTCAGATTATGTTGAAACATCTTCAAAAGTCCGAGCAGTTTAGAAATTATTCTAAAAAAACTAAAAATCGTGATTTTCTAAAAACTCCTACTTAACTCCTAAATTTCTAAAAAGTATTTATTGTTTTCATGAAAATATTTGAACATAAGTTTTCGAGGAAAATGTCCGTTTTTAAGTCCATTAAATTATTTTAAAAAAATGTCTGTATGTGTGCATGTGCATTGGATGTTTACGTATGTGTAGAAATAATAAGTCTGAATGATTAAATATAATTATGAAATTATGATTTATATATCCAAATTTGGAGATTTATTTTGGAAACCCAAGTAAGTGTTTATTCCTATCTCGTTTTTTTAAATTTTTTATCTATTATTTATATAATGAAATGAATACTTGAAAAATATTTCGATTAAAGATAACTGTAATCTAAAGCTCGTATATCTTTATATGAAACAAAATTTGATTGCCAAAAACAGGTAACTTTTTCGTATTTGGCTTCAATTATAAATAAATAATATTTACATGAATATTGTACAAATAATTGTTGATAATATATGACTATATAATAATATAATAATTAATTTAAAACTTAGCCATAACACAAAAACAAAACATTGTTGAGAGTAATTGCAATACAAATTTTCATATCAAATACTAAATGGAGTGTCATGATGCTCTGCATATCAGCATTTTATATGCATATGCAGAAATTAAGAGTACAATGATGTATGAGCATAAAATAACCTACAGCTAGAGAAATAATACCGTTCGTTTGAATTATATCTAAAACCCAATAACTTCGACTTTCAACCCCGAATTCTCTGCAGGGCGCTTTGTTGCCGGGGTTTTATTAATACAAATCTGTTCAATTCGGCGCTGGATCGTTATTGCCTTGTGGGCCACGTATACAAATGAGCGCCTGGAGACGGCGTCCGGGTCATTTTTGCGCCCCCAATTGCCAGCCCATCCTCGTCTGTTGGACAAATCATCCCATGGAGGTCGCCCTCGGATCTCATTACGCCCCGGAGGATAAACGATCTCTGCCAAATATTCAAGACACGTACTACATAAGAAACAATGTGTCGCAGATGTATTGTGATAGCAGTAGCAGTACGTGTGGGAGTAAAGGTGGATTGATGGAAGATTGAGTGAATAAATAGAAAGCAGGGGCCCAGAGATTTTCCCTTAGAAGTGAGGTATTTCGGGAAATGAGGGTGGTTAAGCCTAGTACTGTGCTAGGAGTAACGTACGCGTACGCAGGTCATGCGGGAATAACAAGAAATAATTGCACAAAAGTATAATCGCTAGTAATGGTGTTGGTCCCATCGCGATGGTAATAGGTACACCATGGTTTCTTGTTCTTTGCTTCAGTTTCGACTGAAAACTGGCCAAATATTTAGCCATTCGGTAATATTTTTCCTGAAAAATAGGAGATTTTCTATGAGAAAAACTGAACTTATAATTTTTACACATATAGTGAGATTTTTATTTCGCTGAACATAGGCTAGAATTCCTATGTTCAGTTTTAGAAAATACATATCAATTCTAATAGAGTAACTATGCAACAAAACTTACATATAGCAGTGAATTTGTTTTATTGCATAACCATCAATTCATTTTTGGGTTATTTATTAGGAAGCGGCGAGTGTTTTAACGGACGAATCCTATATTTGGCTTATTAACGAGCTCTATTAACAACGAAGAAATGGAAGAATTAAAACAAATGATGCAGGAAATGATGGTGAAAATGGATAGAAAAATGAAGGAAATAAAAAAGAAATATGTGAATTCAAATTGGAACTGAATAGAAAAGAAGAAGAATGGGGACGTGAAAAAAAAACACTTATAGACAGAATTCAAAAACCTGAAAACAGAGCAGAAACAGAGGAAAAAAAGTAAGAGAAATAACATAGTAATAAAAGGAATAAATCAAACCCAACGCAGGAAGATAGAAATAGAGAAATTGTGTGAGGAAACCCTAAAAGTTAAAGTGGAAATTAAGAAACTTAGAACACTAAACGACGGAAAGACAAACTCAACAATAATAGCTGAATTAAACTCATGGGAACAAAACAAGCAATCGTGGCAGCAAAGAATAAATTAAAGAATACACAAATATATATTGATCACGACCTAACATATCTAGAAAGGAAGATACAGAGAGAAATCAAAAACATTGCTAAAGAAGAAAAAGAAAAGGGGATAAATGTGAAAATTGGGTACAAAAAAATAATAATAAATAAAGAAGCATACAGATGGGACAACAAGGAAAACGGATTTGTGGCAACGCTTCACAGTGAATTCCCCAATAGACAAAAATCAAATTTTTAACTATTTACACTATGAATGTAATTATCCTAATTGCCTAGGTAAATACCCAAACGACTCAGATATGCATTAACTAATGTTGCAAGTAAGCCCATTGGTCTGCAACTCACCCTTGAAGTGAGCACTTCTGTAGAACGTCGAATAAATATTTTCTGCGCGCTAAGTTCAGTGTCGTGGAAAGTTGTGATATATAATAAAAGTTTTGTATAATTGTTATGGATTATATTCCTCAAGGTATGTACTTTTTATTATATTATACACATTGTCCTCAAATACTTCTATATCGGTTTATTGTAAAGCTTTAAAATTATGTACATTTAAAATGAAATTCATTTTTCCAACTGAGTTTTCTAAAATTGCTCAAAAATGCTTATCGCAATTTTTGTTTCAAAATGTTCTCTTGGCTATACTTTACATTTTGGAATGAACATTAGCCGCCTTTAGCTGCCTATTGATGAATTACAATTACTTGACAATTATTTGACATGTGTAAGTTGTTTACGACAGGCATGAAAATATATATTCTATTCTATTCTATTATATTCTACTTTTAGACGACGCTGCACAAGCAACTCATTTAGACGTGTTCAAAATATGGCTTGCCAGCACCGCAAGCAAGAAAGAGGAAGCGGTTTTTTCGTTTGCTAAGAGAGTATTTGGCATTGATAATTGTTCTGAAACGGTTTTGGAGATGCTGAAATCATTTTGCCATTTTTTGTGCCTCCGATTGCGTAAAAAATGGACAGACAGCAACAGAACGTAGGCAATATTCGTTAAAAATAATGAAGAGTGGCTTAATTTGCCACTGGAGCTAGCGAAAGATATAAAAGAATGTATGCAGTCAACCAAATCCACTGCAAAACCCAGCACATCCCGTGGAAGACCTCGGAAGGAGTTCATTGAATGTTCCACGAAGACCAAGGAACGCCGAGTCCAGGACATCATGGGGAGAGCGTCTGCGGAAGAATTGGAATTTGCTTTTGGAAAGGTAACGGATTCAAGGCACAAAAAGAAATCGACATCTTTGTCACCTGCGCAAGCTTTGGCTTTGCAGTTAGATCTGGAATTGTCGGACCGAAAATTTAATGTAATGCGATCGGTAATTAATACTGCTAGTAAAGACTGCGCTCCGAGTTTGAAGGCATTACAATTGTTAAAAGCAGAGTATTTGCCTGAAGCTACAGTAATCACCGAATTATCTGCATCAGTAGCACTTCAAGAAATTTTAAATAAAACCGCAAAATTGATCTGCAAGTGGGGGTTTGATGGAAGCTCTGGGCATAGCGCATACAAACAAACCTTTTCTAATTTGGACGATACCGATGAGTACATGTTTATGATAGCTTTTGTCCCAATACAATTAGTGTGTACTGTTTCCGCTAAAGTGCTCTGGGCTAATCCTCGTCCGGGATCACCGCTATATTGCAGACCAATAAGGTTTATCTTCACAAAGGAATGCCCACAATTAGTACGGGAAGAAGAAAAAAGAATTAATAATGAAATTACTGCTCTCATGGGTTTCGAAATTATTACAAACAATTTTAAACTAGAAATTAATTATGAATTATTGTTTACAATGGTAGACGGCAGTATTTGCAATGTGATTAGCGAAACGAATGCTGCTTCTTGGTGCTATATATGTGGTGCAAAACCAACGGAAATGAATGTTGGTAATATTGCAGAAAAAATACCAAATACTGATAATTACCGTTTTGGTTTATCAACGTTACATTGTTGAATTCGTTGTTTTGAATGTCTTCTCTATATTTCATATAGGCTACAATTTAAGACTTGGCAGGTTAGGGGAGAAGAAAATAAACAAATGTTTGCAATGACAAAAAAAGAAATTCAAACCAAATTTAAATCGAAATTGGGTTTAATTGTAGATAAACCAAAACCCGGATTTGGTTCCACTAACGATGGTAACACGGCCAGGCGTTTTTTTTCAAAACTACCATTTCCGCAGAAATGACACAAATAGATGAAAGGTTAATTAAAAACATGTTTCTAATTTTAAAACTTTTGTCTTGTGGGCATCCAGTAAACATAGAATTTGAAACTTTATTGCAGCAAACAAAAAACTTATATGTACAATTATATGGTTGGTATTTTATGCCCAGTAGCCTCCACAAACTGTTAATACACGGTTCCCAGATTATCGCTCACTTTTCTTTGCCAATTGGTCACCTGTCAGAAGACGCTTTAGAAGCGACTCATAAATTATTCCGCCGTTATCGATTAAATCATACAAGAAAAACATCACGCGTAGACACAAACACTGATTTATTAAAAAGACTGTTGTTAAATTCGGATCCTCATATAGCAAGTTTTCGTAAAAGTACAACAAAAAAACAGCTAAAAGTTGACGAAGAAATGTCAAAATATTTTAAAACCAAATGAAGAAAGTGCTACTGAAACTGACATTGAACGTTTCTTTGGAAGTAGTCCAGAGAGTGACAAAGAAAATGTTCATTCAGATGAGGACAGTGATTAGTGTAGCTAACTCATTGTAAACATTTTTTTTTTATACATGTGCAATATTTTTTATATGTAAATCTATCGTTTATGTGTGGTATAGTAAAAATGTAAATAAATATTGAATTGTTGTTTTGCGATATAATTGGTTTTTTATTTGGTCCAATGGTCAAATTAATTTAGATTATTTTGCTCAATAAAAATTGCCCATTAATAACAGCAATTGACATTAATCTGAGTAATTTGGTAAGTTTTAATGTACAATATACTATAAATAGTCAATATAAGTTAACTAATTCAAGTCATAGCAGTAATTAATTGAATTGTGATTTTTGTCCCAAGCGCCCATAAGCAGTATTCACTGTGCGCTTGGGCAAATAACTCCAAAAAACTATTAAACGATAAGCGTCAGGTAAAAGAACCAACGGAAACGAAAATGCTAAGAAAACGGATAATGCAATTCGGAACATGGAATATAGGAAGCCGGAGAGGCAAAGAATTAGAATTAAAACAAGAATTAGAAAAAGCAAAGATAGACATAATGGCAATAACAGAAATAAAAAAAATGGGAAAGGAATAGAAAGAATAAATAACGACCACATACTAATATACAGTGGAGAAAAAGAGAACATGACAACCGTAACTGGAGTCGGGTGCATAGTGAATAAAAACATGGAAAAACAATTAGAAGATTGAAAGGCGTGGTCTGAGAGAATACTTACGGTGCGACTCAACGTATCCAAAAACAGCATTATCACTATTATAATCGTTTACGGACCAAATGAAGATGCTACGGACAAATTCTGGAATGAACTCACCCTTGCAGAGGAAGAGGCATATATATATACATATATATATATATATATATATATATATATGTTATGTATATATATCTATATATATATATATATATATATATATATATATCTTGTGTATATATATATCTATATATATATACAGGGTGTCTCTAATTTATGTGGAAATGGCTTAACCACAGCTTACTGGGATCAAAAGAAGACGATTTAACAAAACATATCTATATACCAATGCGTTTGGTTTAGCCAGTATTCAGCTTCAAAGTTAATTTTAAAAAACAAAATTTGCTTATAAAAAGAGAACGTTTACATTGATTTCGATATGGTTTGGTATGACACTTTATATGGGTGTAACTCATATTTTGACATAATATTGTTATTATCAGTAGACCGGTTGTGTATAAAACAAGTGAGGCCCAACATTAATACATTCATATTTTTTAAAGACAAAAGCAAATAAATTTAAGAAAAATCAAATTGGACGCAGGCATTCATTATTAAGTTTTTTTGTATCTTTATAGTTGCGCCCATCATCGAACACCTTCGGTTGCTGGTTCAGGCTTGACCAGTTGGTTCGCACTGACCCCTTTTCCGCAAACGGCGCTATGCCGAAGCCTCGCGGGATACCCGCGCGTCCAGGCAACCCCAGGCCACTGGCGTCGCGGCGCTGGTTCTCGCGGCGTCTTGAGGTGCTCCCTTCGCGGAACCTTCGATCTAACTGACCCCCGTCCGAGGTGCTGGCCAAAATTTGCATGCACCTCTGTCCGAGTGACACGCAGAAACAGGAAAATCAGGTCGTCCCTGCCCTGGACACCGCGACGCCTTTTGGACCCCGCCGGGGCGCCCCACGACTGACCCTACATCCCCTGGACGCCCCGGAGGAACAGGTTTTTCGTACTGACCACCGCTCGACCTCTTCCCATGGTTCCTGTATGGATACGTGTCTGTTTGTCCGTTTGCATGTGTGTATGAGCGTTTGCTCCGGATTCATACATATTCAATTGAATTGTGTGTTTGAGGATGTACGGCTGCATGTGTGTGCGGGTTTTAAGTATGTCCTGAACCGCATACTTCAAGCCCCATAAATTTTAATCTGTGTAAGGAAGACGTTCCTTGAATTTAACACTGCATTAAAAGAAATTGCCAAGTTATTCAGTGCTTTATCTCAAACTATAATGGCGGGGAAGTTACAGCGCCACAAATTATGATCAATGGTGATACACTAGGGCTTGGGTATTTCAATCAAATAATCTGACTGACTTGATCCGTAAAAAAACTAAGATTAACAATGGTACTATCAAATTTAATCATTTTGATCCTAAATTCTGGTTATCTTCATCTAATATTAGATACAAATTAGAATGAGCGGAAAGGAAATGGGGAGTGATCATAAACACCTCAGTTTGTATTGTAATTCACGATGGCTTCACAAGGAAGCGTTTTAAAACGTCTGTTGGAGCTAAAAGACGAAGCTTTGTTATTTCTGAATGGACACCCACCATCTGAAGAAGTGACTATTTTTCCATTTAAGGATAGATTATACGATTTTTAGTTGTTAATAAAAGTTGCTTATTAGTGCGACATATTTGCTACATTCAATGGATTTAATTTAATTTTGCATGGCTTAAATATTTTCAAAGTATCGGAAAAATTCGATTCAATAATTTAAAAAAATGACTCTGTGGAAACAACGACTTTCTGTCGACGTTTTGTACTATCACATTAAGCAGTTTCTAAAAATGAAATAATCCATTTAAAAGAGAGACCAAATTTTGTGCCCCAGATTTATAGTAGACTCTGTACACTCGAAAATATTTTTAAAAAGTAGCACATCAAGTGTCCAATAACTTCCCATCAGATTGTTTCCTCAATTTGCATTAGTCTTGCAGCAATGCTCCGAGCTAGGATAGGTGGGCCACCCTGTACATATATATATATATATATATATATATATATATATATATATATATATATATATATATATATATATATATATATTTAAAAAATTACTTACAAATATTCTTCTTCTTCTACTTCTTCTCCTTTTCTCCTTCTCCATCTTCTCCTTCTTCTGATTGTTGTTCTTCTTCTTCTTCTTGTGCAGCTCCATTTCTAATCTTTGGCGACAACTTCACTAGATAATTGCCGATTTTCGGCCGCGGAAAAATCATCAGTAAACAGAGATTCAACATTTGGCTGGTTGATACACGGAACCAGTATGATCAATATAAAGTGAACCTCATTCCGAAATAATTGACAAACTTCGCGGTGTGTTATTAATATGGTGGCTATTCATTCAGTTTTATTAATGCGTCAACATTTATGCACTATGCATGGACCTATCAAAGTGTATTTTTGTAAATTTATGAACCAATTGCGTTTGAATTTCGTGAATAAAAATGACGTTGCTGATGTGTCATGCGAAACTATCGAGCGTTCAACAAATATCGACGAAGTTGGCGTTGGCAATCTCCGGTCATGTCTGGACTAAGATGACTTGAGATTGCCAACGCCAATTGGCGATTTTGTAGTAAGTTTACTCTATGTTCTATTATTCTTTAGATTTATAGACAATGTTTTGACTGATTTCCAACATCACCTACAAGGTTCAGTCTGCAAAATGAATGTTTGATTTGCACCCTCAACTAAAACATTATTTACTGCAAAATTCTTCAGATGCATACTTTTCCCTTATAAACAAATATTTGTTTTTCATATGGCAATCCTTAAAATAACTATAAAACACTATGCATCATAGAACAAATATAAAATGGTTTTTATTTATAACAATGATTCTGTGATGGTGATTTGTAGTCATAAAATGGTACTTGCTATTTATAACAAATTAATTTATTACGAAATTAAATTAATTAATGATGCAAATAAAGCCTTCAATTCACTGATGCCGCTATCTTTTTATTTTATACATGAGAGATCTCGCCAGGAGCCCTATTATACTCATGTCTTGAAATACACAAAGAAATTGCGAGATTTTGAAATGAAGAAGTTGGATATGAAAATCCATATTTTTGGCCCATCCGAATGATAGAGACCCAAGGAATTAAGAACGGGGACTGACAAGACTCCAAAAAGCTGAAGAAGACTTGATTGAGTCCAACAGTGTATACATGAACGCTCAATTGCAATCTACAGTGTAACTCTAGTACTCAATGAGCTCAGATGCAGCAGAGAACTCTTAACTGGGCACAAAAGGACCTCCCATTTGGCCTCAATGAGGAACTCCCAATAACGTTCTACAATGGTGCACCTGAACTCAATGATTTATACAGTGTTACAGAGAAATCCCAATCTGGCTCATCACAAGAACTTAATCAGGTTTAGTGCAACTACTCTGGAAACTTAGTCAAATAAAGAATTGTGAGCCGTTGAAAGGAAGATAAGGGGTATGAAAACCCATTTTCCTCATCAACTGGCTCATCAGAATGAAAAGGGCCTAAAGAACTAAAAACAGGGATTGACAAGACACCAAAGAGCTGAAGAAGACTTAATTGAGTTCAACAGTATATATGAACGCTTAATTGTAATCCAATGTAACTCTAGTACTCAATAAGCTTGAATGCAACAGAGAACTCTGAATTGGGCACAAAAGGACCTCCCATTTGGCCTCAACGAGGAACTCCCAATAACGTTCTACAATTTGCACCAATACTCAATGATCTATACAGTGTTACAGAGAAATCCCAATCTGGCTCATCACAAGAACTTAATCAGGTTTAGTGCAACTACTCTGGAAACTTAGTCAAATAAAGAACTGTGAGCCGTTGAAAGGAAGATAAGAGGTATGAAAACCCATTTTCCTCAACAACTGGCTCATCAGAATGAAAAGGGCCTAAAGAACTAAAAACAGGGATTGACAAGACTCCAAAGAGCTGAAGAAGACTTAATTGAGTTCAACAGTATATATGAACGCTTAATTGTAATCCAATGTAACTCTAGTACTCAATAAGCTTGAATGCAACAGAGAACTCTGAATTGGGCACAAAAGGACCTCCCATTTGGCCTCAACGAGGAACTCCCAATAACGTTCTACAATTTGCACCAATACTCAATGATCTATACAGTGTTACAGAGAAATCCCAATCTGGCTCATCACAAGAACTTAATCAGGTTTAGTGCAACTACTCTGGAAACTTAGTCAAATAAAGAACTGTGAGCCGTTGAAAGGAAGATAAGAGGTATGAAAACCCATTTTCCTCAACAACTGGCTCATCAGAATGAAAAGGGCCTAAAGAACTAAAAACAGGGATTGACAAGACTCCAAAGAGCTGAAGAAGACTTAATTGAGTTCAACAGTATATATGAACGCTTAATTGTAATCCAATGTAACTCTAGTACTCAATAAGCTTGAATGCAACAGAGAACTCTGAATTGGGCACAAAAGGACCTCCCATTTGGCCTCAACGAGGAACTCCCAATAACGTTCTACAATTTGCACCAATACTCAATGATCTATACAGTGTTACAGAGAAATCCCAATCTGGCTCATCACAAGAACTTAATCAGGTTTAGTGCAACTACTCTGGAAACTTAGTCAAATAAAGAACTGTGAGCCGTTGAAAGGAAGATAAGAGGTATGAAAACCCATTTTCCTCAACAACTGGCTCATCAGAATGAAAAGGGCCTAAAGAACTAAAAACAGGGATTGACAAGACTCCAAAGAGCTGAAGAAGACTTAATTGAGTTCAACAGTATATATGAACGCTTAATTGTAATCCAATGTAACTCTAGTACTCAATAAGCTTGAATGCAACAGAGAACTCTGAATTGGGCACAAAAGGACCTCCCATTTGGCCTCAACGAGGAACTCCCAATAACGTTCTACAATTTGCACCAATACTCAATGATCTATACAGTGTTACAGAGAAATCCCAATCTGGCTCATCACAAGAACTTAATCAGGTTTAGTGCAACTACTCTGGAAACTTAGTCAAATAAAGAACTGTGAGCCGTTGAAAGGAAGATAAGAGGTATGAAAACCCATTTTCCTCAACAACTGGCTCATCAGAATGAAAAGGGCCTAAAGAACTAAAAACAGGGATTGACAAGACTCCAAAGAGCTGAAGAAGACTTAATTGAGTTCAACAGTATATATGAACGCTTAATTGTAATCCAATGTAACTCTAGTACTCAATAAGCTTGAATGCAACAGAGAACTCTGAATTGGGCACAAAAGGACCTCCCATTTGGCCTCAATGAGGAACTCCCAATAACGTTCTGCAATTTGCACCAATACTCAATGAATTATACAGAGTTACAGAGAAATCCCAATCTGGCTCATCACAAGAACTTAATTAGGTTTAGTGCAACTACTCTGGAAAATTAGCCAAATAAAGAATTGTGAGCCGTTGAAAGGAAGATAAGGGGTATGAAAACCCATTTTCCTCATCAACTGGCTCATCAGAATGACAAGGGCCTAAAGAACTAAAAACAGGGATTGACAAGACACCAAAGAGCTGAAGAAGACTTAATTGAGTTCAACAGTATATATGAACGCTTAATTGTAATCCAATGTAACTCTAGTACTCAATAAGCTTGGATGCAACAGAGAACTCTGAATTGGGCACAAAAGGACCTCCCATTTGGCCTCAACGAGGAACTCCCAATAACGTTCTACAATTTGCACCAATACTCAATGATCTATACAGTGTTACAGAGAAATCCCAATCTGGCTCATCACAAGAACTTAATCAGGTTTAGTGCAACTACTCTGGAAACCTTAGTCAAATGAAAAAGGTGCGAAATTTTGAACGAAAGTATATTGGATATGAAAATCCATACTAAACTGGCCTAGCAGAATCTTTGCAGAAATGCAAGATGTTGAAAGAAAACTAATGGACATGAAAATCCATATTCCATACACAAGCACAAACATTTGTATAAATAGTCACTTCATGATAAAGCAGCCCCCAAAATCTGGGTATTCGTGAGAATCTAATTTTTTTTGCACGATTATAATATGCAGGAATACCTGTATTTGAAAATTGGGATCTAAAATAAAAATACCTCTCCAATACTTGATCTCGTAGGTATCTTAAACCTCAAGATACATTTCGCAATTATATAAATGAATGCAAATTAATTGCGTAATATTCAAATTTATTTGCAGTAATATCTAAGTTGCAATAGTAATCATATAAAATACTGAAATTAGTAGAAGTCGTAACATTTTTAGACCGCCGTAAATGTTCTTGACTTGTTGTCTATATTGTGAGCTTGTATAAGCTATACTTTGAACTAGTGTATGTACTATATGACCAAATTCTTTGGAAAACTTATTTAAATTATATTAATTCTGTTACAGATTAATAACTTAATTGGTAGAACATTGTATGCACGCAGTGTGAATTTATAAGAAACTCGAAGGAAATTCTGATCTGCATATTTTAGTGGTGTTTTGCTTTAAAGTTGTAGCCACTTAAAAATAAAACATCACTAAAATATGTGTAAGAAATTTCTTCTAGTTTCTCATAAATGCTCATCAAGTGTCGCTAGTGTTTTACCTACTAAGTTGATTAATCTATAATGTAGAATTAATACAATTTGATTATAGTTTTCTAAAGAATATGATACACAGAAGTACATAAACAAGTTTAAAGTATAGCTTATGACGGCTCCCAATATAAGGAGTAAGTCAAGAACATTTATAGACCGCCGTAAATGTTCTTGACTTGTTGTCTATATTGTGAGCTTGTATAAGCTATATTTTGAACTAGTGTATGTACTATGTGACCAAATTCTTTGGAAAACTTATTTAAATTATATTAATTCTGTTACAGATTATTAACTTAATTGGCAAAACATTGTATGCACGCAGTGTGCATTTATAAGAAACCCGAAGGAATGTCTGATCTGCATATTTTAGTGGTGTTTTGCTCTCAAGTTGTAGCAACTTAAAATTAAAACATCATTAAAATATGTGCAAGAAATTTCTTCTAGTTTCTCATAAATGCTCATCAAGTGTCGATAGTGTTTTACCTATTAAGTTGATTAATCTATAGTGTACAATTGATACAATTCGATTATAGTTTTCTAAAGAATTTGACACATAGAAGTACATAAACAAGTTAAAAGTACAGCTTATAAAAGCTCCCAATATAAGGAGTAAGTCGAGAACATTTTAGCAGTGCCAAGTGAAAGCATTTGTAAGTGGAAAATGCACGCGTAAATATTTGTCGTGGCAAAAAAATGCTCATAATTATAAAGACTAAGACTATAACTAAGCATGAAGATTCGCCTCAACGCGAGAGTTCACATCTCAGCACAATAACTTCGACTCATCTCTGAGCTATCGACAAGTCACATCACGGCCAATTTTTTTTTCCATTTGCGCCCCAATTTTTCGCCCCCACGATTTCGAATGTCGGCCGAAATTATGTTTACGTCTCACCGGATATGGACTCCGATTTCCGGAAGTACTATACTTCCCTTCATCCACCCCAAGCTTCAGTGCCTACCCGCTTTTGACATATTGCAGTGAATTTTACTTTGCTGGCACACGAGTTCCATGGGGAACTTGGACGTTTCCTATTTCCTGGGATAAAATTTCCGTTGAAGTAAGCAATTTTTATAATTGCTATTTTAACCATACAATGTTTTATCTTGGATATGTATTTAAAACTTCGGAAAAGCTGGTGCTCATTAATCATAGACATCAGGTTTTTCCACCTGAATGTCCTGATGTAGTGAGATACAACAGAAGAAAAAGTGGCACTCGTGAATCGTAGACATCAGGTTTTTCCACCTGAATGTCCAGATCTGCTGAGATACCATAAAGGAAAGACTTGCACTCATGAATCATAGGCAGCAGGCTTTTCCACCTGAATGTCTTGATTTAGTGAGATACTATAGAAGAAAAACTGGCGCTCAAGAGTCATAGACAGTAGGCTTTTCCACCTAAATGTCCTGATCTAATGAGATACCATAGAAGAAGAAATTGGCGCTCATGAATCATAGACAGCAGGCTTTTCCACCTGAGTATCCTGATCTAGTGAGATACCATAGAAGAAAAACTGGTGCTCATGAATCATAGACAGCAGGCTTTTCCACCTGAATATCCTGATCTATTGAGGTACCATAGATGAAAAAGTGGCACTCATGAATCATAGACAGTACGTTTTTCCACCTACATGCCCTGATGTAGTGAGATACCTTAGAAGAAAAAATTGGCGCTCATGAATCATAGACAGCAGGCTTTTCCACCTGAATGTCTTGATGTAGTGAGATACCATAAGAGTGAGAAGACAACTGTGGCATTCAAGAATCATCGACAGCAGGCTTTTCCACCTGAATGTCGTGATTTAGTGAGACACCATAGAAGTGCGAAGAAAAACTGCCTTATGTTCAAATACATACTTTGATATACTTGTATGGTTAAAAACATTAAAAAGACAAAACAAACATAAAAAGGAAACGTCCGTAAAGTATCCCCACCGTTTATACCTCATGCGCCATAACAAATTCACCGCAATGTGCCCATTCTGTGGGGGTCAAGCACGAAGTTGGGGGGATAAAAGGAAATATTTCGTTCCGAAAAGCGAAATCCATTTCCAGTCGGAGACAATAATTCCAGCCAACTATCAAAAACGTGGGGTCGCAGAATTGCGGCGCGAAAAGAGTACAAATGGCAGTGCTGCAAAGATGTGGAAAACTGCAAAGTGCATCTTGGTTGCGATACTTGGATATCATCGTCACATTGAAGCCAATTTTCGCGCCAAAATTGGAAACATTTCGTTGCTTTGAAGACAAACAAAATTATGATTTAATTGTTAAGCACGAAAAATATTTGAAAGGAAATAAATGTACAGGGTGTCCCGTGATAAAGGCAACACCTTAAATATCTACGAATATAATTTTGTTTCACGAAATCTTTGAAATGCGTCTGTTTTTAAATAAAGGGGTACAATGTTTGGCAGTCAAATAATCTCCAATATTTTAACCCCGTTTCCTTAGCGGAAGTAAGCCCATATTTGTAAATTGCAGTAGGGGTTGAGTGATTATTCATTTGAAAGCCTACATAATTTACAATACAACGCTGCATTACTTTATAAAATCTGTCGATTTCGAAAGTAATACACCGTCGCATTGCAAATTATGCAAACTTTCAAATGAAGTATCACTCAACCACTACTCCAATTCAGAAAATTGTGCTTACCTCCACTTTGGAAAGAGAGTAAAACATTTGAAGACAATTTGCTTGACAAACATCGGTCTCCTTTAATTAAAAACTGACGCATTTTGGCGATTTAGCGAAAAAAAAATGTTCGTAGATATTTAGGGCGTTTCCTATGTCACGGGCCACTGTGTATATGTATATTAAGACTTCTACATGTGACATGCATATATTGGGGCCGAAAATTCCCAAATATAGATTTGATTAATTAATACTGCAACCGATAAAGCGGCATACAAATCAAGAACACAATTCATTTATGTCATTAATGTATTTTGTTGCTAAGCACTAGAGATGAAGTAATTTTTGATTGCATTTTATTGTAGAAAGGGCGGTGAAAATAAAAATATTGTAAGCATGCCAAAAAAACGCATTTAAAATTTTATGAATTGACCAATTATTTATATTTGTGCGTGTGTATGCTTGTAAAAGCTAAGGTCCTAACGACAAATTAAGAAAGCGTGGTTTTGGGGGTGAGCACAATTCGGCGGATAGCCGAAAAAATCTAAGAAATAAGCGAAAACCCTAACTTTACGAAGGCGTAGTTCGAGCCGGCGCTGAAATTAAAATAAGTCTAAGTACTTACTCATCATGAATGTTTCGTTATCACAGTTGCTGCATATAAATTATTTTCAAGCAAGTACTGAGTTACAATTTATATCGAAGCGATTTATTATCATTATTGTTCTACAATAATTGATACTTATTAAAGGCACGCTCTCACTAATCAAGTTAATTGATCGATTGTAGTTGATCGAGAAAAGTTGAATGAAAACTTTAGTATAATGTTTATCGCTAAAAGTAAAATGAAAACTGTATAAAGTTGATTAACTCTATTGAAACGAAGGTTCTCACTATGGTTTTCATTGAAGTTTTGTTTATCAACGACAATTCACCATTTAAACTTTTCGAAAAATTGATTTATATTTACGTGCAACAATTTGATTTTGGCTTGCATTTACAAACATGTTCACGCTTATTTTGCAGAGTGACGTAAGTAAGCACCTGTAGATACACTCATGTTCTAGAAATAATTTTGAGGTAAACATATATTTTAGGCGAATGTACTATTTTGACACTAAGGGTTTCTACAGCGTTATTTACGTACGGTACTTTGCTAAACACATTGATGACACACTAAAACATCGAAAACTCCACTTACTTCGTTCGCAGCACTGAAACACACCGTGCTGAGTACGACGCACCGACCCGACTGAATCGATATGCGCGCGGGGTATCGGTGCCCAACAATCTACTTTTTTACTATTTTTCAGGTACAATAGAAACGTCCGGCGATGAGATTTGAACTTGAAATTTTGCGTGCGCGTGCGAAGGTTATTGTGTGCAGAAGAGGCGACTTTTGAATATCGTCGTGAGTCTGTTTGACTTTAAGACTTAATATTCTTAGCTTCTACACCAAAAATTAACTTCAATCCAACATCGAGGTCGCAAATTCGCACTTGCTATCTAATAATTATACCATTATACCAAAACTAATACCACTCATAAACTTCTTCATATGATAAAACAATTGAAATCACACAATTAGAAATTCAGAAAAATCAGTCCGGTCCTTTTCGAAACGTTGCCATGTGCATATGAATCGAAAGTAGTTTCGATTTCGAAGTACTACTTAGCTTCTATGTACTAATGTACTATGTATCTATGTATAGTGGGAATCATAAATGCTCAAAGAATAAGATGGCCAGGCCACGTAACGAGAATGGAGGAAGCAAGAACACCAAAGCAGATTCTTACAAGAACGGCTGGAGAAAAAAACGAAGAGAGAGACCAAGAAGCCCCTGGAAAAGCGATGTAGAAAAGCATCTGGAAGAAATGAAAATCACGGATTGGAAGACGGAAGCGAAAGCTAGGATGCTATGGAAAGACACAGTTCATCAAGCAATGGGCCAATTTTTCTCGTAGTGCTACTACTAATAATAATAATGGTGGTACAGTAACTTGCAAACTTTGCTCAAGAAAAAATAAAACTTCTGGGAATACATCAAATCTAAATTTCTACTTGAAAAGTTTATACCTGTATATTTTGAAGAAATAGTACTAGTAATAGTACAAGCAGTCAGGCTATCAGTAGTACTACAACTATAAATATTAGTTGTTTTAGTGATACTGAAGATGAATATATAGACGGCATCTCGTCATATCTTAAACAATTTCAATCAAGTGCATAAGCGACAAAAAACAATTAGCAAATCACTTTCGAATATGAGGTCATGGAAGGAAAGCCATCTTAAAACGACCATAAGTTTTCAGGCACAAATTTACACTTTCGCAGTTTTCAGTTTTGCAACTGCCACATTGATGTGCTTCATCGTGCGAGTTTAATGTCCTTTAAGGGTATGTCAAACTTTCTCTTAAAACGATGAAGAGTTTTCAATCAAAATTGACAGTCATCATGCGAGTTTAATGTCCTTTAAAGCTATGTCAAACTCTTCTCTCAAAACGATGAAGAGTTTTCAATAAAATTTGGCAGTCATCATGTGAGTATAATGTCCTTTAAGGCTATGTCAAACTCTTTTCTTAAAATGATGAAGAGTTTTCAATCAAAATTGACAGTCATCATGTGAGTTTAATGTCCTTTAAGGCTATGTCAAACTCTTCTCTCAAAACTATGAAGAGTTTTCAATCAAATTTGACAGTCATCATGTGAGTTTAATGTCCTATAAGGCTATATCAAACTCTTCTCTTAAGACGATGAAGAGTTTTCAATCAAAATTGACAGTCATCGAGTCATCATGCGAGTTTAATGTCCTTTTAGGCTATGTCTAACTTTTTTCTTAAAACGATGAAGAGTTTTCAATCAAACTTGATAGTCATCATGCGAGTTTAATGTCCTTTTAGGCTATGTCTAACTTTTTTCTTAAAACGATGAAGAGTTTTCAATCAAACTTGACAGTCATCATGTGAGTTTAATGTTCTTTAACGTTATGTCAAACTCTTTTCTAAAAACGATGAAGAGTTTTCAATCAAAATTGATAGTCATCATGCGAGTTTAATGTCCTTTAAGGCTATGCCAAACTCTTTTCTTAAAACAAAGAAGAGTTTTCAATCAAAATTGACAGTCATCATGTGAGTTTAATGTCTTTTAAGGGTATGTCAAACTCTTCTCTTAAAACGATGAAAAGTTTTCAATCAAATTCGACAGTCATCATGTGAGTTTAATGTTCGTTAAGGCTATGTCAAACTCTTCTCTCAAAACGATGAAGAGTTTTCAATCAAAATTGACAGTCATCGTGTGAGTTTAATGTCCTTTAAGGCTATGTCCAACTCTATTCTTAAAACGATGAAGAGTTTTCAATCAAAATTGACAGTCATCATGCGAGTTTAATGTCCTTTAAGGCTATGTCAAACTCTTCTCTCAAAACGATGAAGAGTTTACAATCAAATTTGACAGTCATCATGTCAGTTTAATGTCCTTTAAGGCTATGTCAAACTCTTTTCTTAAAACGATGAAGAGTTTTCAATCAAAATTGACAGTCATCATGTGAGTTTAATGTCCTTTAAGGGTATAATAAACTCTTCTCTTAACACGATGAACAGTTTTCAAAATATGCTTTTGTTTTTGAAAAAAAAAAACATAGTTTCTGAAATGTAAGAAGTAAAGATTTATGTAAGAGGTTGTAAGAGGTAAAGATCATTATTCATCTGCCCGATGAAGACACTGTGTGTCGAAACATGTCGGAGACAGTACTTTTTTTTTTAACTCAAAACGTGCATTATTTACCAGTCATTATAAGAAAGCACAGATTTATGGGTTGATGTAATTTGTTCAATTATAAAGGGTGAGTTTTTATTTTCATTTTTAGCTTTGGGATCTCGGAAACCATAAGATATAAGATTCGGTTAAATGAGGAAAGAGGTGTCGTTCTAAGAGTAGTTTCTTTGAAAAAAGACCACAGTTTCAGAGGTATAATACAAGCTTTATTTTTTTTTTTAATGTCAGTCATAGTTGGCTGAACATTTTGAAAACGACAATTTTTTAGCGATACAAGGTTTGCTATACTAACTTTGATAAATAAAGGCCATCTTTGAAAAATAACTTATTACTTACTTAACAATTATTACTTACTTCGACAAATAACCACGATGCAGTACTATTTGTATTATAGAGAGTAGAGACTAGCAAAAACAGAGTTTGTCATGGACATTTTTTTCCTCCTACTACGAGAATTCTTTTAATTTTTCTATTATTATTACACTAATTTCCATTCAAATTATACCACGAAAATTCCTGCATCTCGTTTATTTATGAAAGTAAGTATAGCACCATATATTGTTGTTCGCGCGATCTTTATGGTAAATAAAACGCACAGGCTTTGTTCTACAGAATGTGTATAATTTGGTATAAAAAGTGGACTGTCTAAAAAATAATGATGACAAAAATGAAGACGGGCGAAATGCACTGATCACGTCGAAGCTTGGCGAAGGACTCTATGGAAACAACGACTTTCAAAACGAAATTTAATATCTTTTTAAACATTACATAAATTTATTAAAACCCGTGCAAACTGTGATGGAGATTTACATCTCCAAACACTATCACTTTCAATTCAAGAACATCTTTCGGAGCAAATAAATAGTTTTAAAGACTACTTTCCGGATATTCCTTTAAATAATACGTGGATTAAAGATCCTTTTTCTGTAGAAATTGAAGAGGTAGAAGCTAACTTCAGACGGACACCTTCCCTCCACCCTTCCTCGGATGGACACCGTGGTAGAGTCAACCCTCGAAGACCGGCCAGATGGACGAGTATATATATATATATATATATATATATATATATATATATATATATATATATATATATATATATATAGCCGGTGATTTTAATGGACGAGTGGGGAAAAGGTACAAGATGTACCAGAAATCGATAGGACCACACGGAGAAGAAAAGAGAAATGGAAATGGGAGAAGACATCTAGACTTCTGTACACTGCGAAACATAATCATAACAAACACTTTCTTCGCACACAAAGACATTCACAAATACACCAGAGAAGTTAAGAGCAGGAAGGAAAAATCAATAATTCATTATTTACTGGTTGAACAACAAAACAGAGCAACCATAACAGATACAAAAGTGAATAGAGAACCAGAGATTGGAAGCGACCATTACCTAGTAGTGACAAAGTTAAAACTAAAAGGTATACGAAAAGAAACTGAAAATCCCCCAATAGAAAAACAACAGTACGAACTTATAGAAGCATACAAATTGAGAGAAGAAAAACAGGTAAGAAATTCACAGAAGCAATTACAAGCAAAGTTGAGAATTGCAAAGAAATACACAGATATGGAGGTATAGAAGAGAAGTAGAAGTATTTAAAAAATCTTATACTAGAAACAGCGAAAACAATTTGCGGCACATACAAAAGTAGCATTAACAACAAGCAAACTGTATGGTGGACGGAGGAAATTAAAAAAGAAATTAGAGAAAAGAAAAAAGCATGGAAAGACTACCTATCACGAAAGACAGAAGACAGCTATAATAAATGTAAAGAAAAAAGAAGAAAAGTCAAGGAATTAATAATAGAATAGAAGGAAACATGGAAAGTGTTTGGCGAAAAAATGGAGCAGGATAGTAAAGGGAACCAGAAACTCTTCTATAGAGTACTCAAAAATTGCCGAAAAGAGAAGATATTCAACACCAGACAAATAAACAACAGAGAAGGAAAGCAAATAACAGATGGAAAAGAAATTATGGAAAGGTGGATAGAGTATTTTGAAGAGCTTTTGGGCACGGACAAGGTTGGAGAAACATCAGAGAACGAGGAAATAACCAGACACGAGAAAAAATCGAATGAAGAAATTACTATGGAAGAACTAAAAGAGGTAATAAAGAAAATGAAAAATGGAAAAGAACCCGGATTGGACAATAGGATAAAGAATATAGGGAGGAAAGGATCAGAACTACTTTTGGAACTGTACAACTCAGTGTGGCAAAAAGAACAAATTCCGAAAGACTGGCAAACTGCACAAATAGTTCCAGTATATAAAAAAAGGGGACAGAAAATAGTGCCAAAACTACTGGGGAATAACATTACTAAACACAACTATGAAAATATATGAACAAATCCTAGACAAAAAACTAAGAACAAAGATAGAACCAACATTACATGAATCACAAAGTGGCTTCAGAAAGGAAGATCACATTTTCATAATTCAGCAAATAATAGAGAAATTAAAAATACAAAAAAAATACGTCTACTTGGGTTTTATAGATATGGAAAAAGCCTTTGACTTGGTGAACAGAGAAAAGCTATGGGATATACTTAAAGAACGAGGAGTCAACCCTAAACTAATCAGAATAACTAAACAAATCTACAACAGAAACACAAACGTGATAATACATGGTAATCAGCAAATTAAGGCAAGGGAGAGGCTTGAACCCAACATTGTTCATCGTGTACATGGACGAGATGTTAAAAAAAATGCACTCAGAAAACAAAAAATTACTGATTGGATTCAAAAATATGCAGAGAGTGGAAATCTCGGAAGGGGCATTCGCGGATGATGTAATAATAATAGCGGGGAAGACGAGCTACAATACAGCCTAAACATATGGAATAAGGTACTAAAAGAATATGGTATGAAGATGAAGATAAACAAAACAAAAGTAATGGTAATCGGGGAACCTACAAAAATAAACATTAGAATAGACAACACAAACATAGAACAAGTGGAAACCATGAGATATCTGGGAGTAGAAATAAATAAGGATGGCAAGCAAGAAACGGAGATAAACAGCAGAATAGAATAGAAAATGAAAACTTACTACGCGCTGAACAATATGTTCATAAATTAACACGAAATAGCCTGTCAGACAAAAATAAAAGTATTTAAATCGGTTTTCAGACCAATATTAACATATAGCTGCGAATCATGGACACTAACCAAGAAAGAAAAGAGCAAATTACAAGCAACTGAGATGAAATTCCTCAAAAGAGTAAGAGGCGTTGCAAGGAGGGACAAAATCAGAAACACCCAAATCAGAGAAGAGTTGGAAGTATAATCGTTAGAGGAATTTATGGCAAGAAGAAAACTGAGCTGGTGGGGTAATCTACAAACAATGAGAAACACAAGGCCAGTTAAGAGAATATGGGAAGCCAGACCAGGGAAGCGAAGAAGCAGAGGAAGACCAAGGCAAACACGGAACAACTCCATAAACGAAATTCTGAAAAACAGAGGAAAATCATGGGCAGAGGCAAGAACAATGGCGAAACTCAAAAAGCAGTGGGCAAAATTTGTACATACGTAAAAAAAACTGTATTAGACACCCTACACCATTATATGGTAGAAGGGATACTGATTATATATACAGGGTGTATATATCTAGAGACATAACTGTCAAATTTGACAATTAGTTGTGTAACATAATTCAATTAGGTTCAATTCATAAGTATTTCGCTTTTGTGTCTCGTATTTTGTGTATTATGGAACGATACTACAGTAATCGAGATTATGTGCAAAAACCCCGATGCAAAAACTATTAGACGGGCAGAACAAAGTTTTGTAATTTTAATTCTAGACAAAATCTGGCAGGACGTCGATGTAAGCTAAGCATCTATCTATAATAGCAAATTCTTGATTTTTTTCAGGCGGAAACTTTCGAATTACATCGTCCTAAAGTCATGCCCAAAAATATACTATCCACAGATTGTCAAGGAGAAATGGTTTGCATCCATTTAGGCCCCAAAATGTTTAAGTTTTGCATGACGGAGATATGGAGCTTCGAATCATTTTTTGTAGATGGTTGCTTCATAGCGTAAACAATAATCCATATTTCATTGAAAAGGTTCTGTGGAGTGATGAATCCGCATTTACCGAGACAGGTATCATACATATGATGGTGCACCGGCACATTATGGAATATAAGTGAGAAATAATCTGAATATAAAATTTCTTGGGAGGTGAATTGTAAGAGGTGGGCCCATACTATGGCCTCCTAGATCGCCGGATCTGAATCCGCTGGATTACTTTTTCTGGTACTATTTGATAGAACAAGTTTTCCTCGAACCTGTTCTGAATCTTGAAGATGGGGTAGCTCGCTTTTACGTTGCTGTGGCGTTAATAGATGAAAATATGCTACACTCAGTTCGTGCTTCCATGATTAATCGTGTGAATGTTTGCCTTGAAGTAGGAGGTTTGAACACATTTTGTGAAAAAATATGTGTAAAAAACAATATCTTGTTTTTTAATATTATTCGCATTTAATGAAGTTTAAAGTTGCATTTTTTTTTTGTTTTTATCAATAACTCTATAACAAAGGGCAATCGGAAAATTTTCCACTCTTAATTTTCAGTTTCTATAAGCCCCCTGGATCAAGTCCCAAGAGGACGGGCGTCAATTTTGAGACACCCTGTATATATATACAGGGTGTAACAGAAATACGTGTGTTAATTTTAAACATTGGTAGAACTCGTTATATAAAACATTTTTTCTATGTTTTTTTTCAAAATTTGCAGGTTTTTTAAATATTTTTTTACCCCCTAATTTTGACCGAACGAGCCGTTCTCAGGTACTGGCACTATAATTGTCAAGTGAAGTTTATTTCAAAATGCCAAATTATTCTAATCAAGAATTAACAGATATTGTGTTGGTAGCCAAGCTTTTGGAAATGCCGCAGAAACCCGTAGATTGTACAGTGCACAATATCCTGAACGTGTTTTGCCTAACAGGCAATGATCTTTATTACCTTTATGACACCGTTGCTATCACAACAAAATATTTTATCACTGCACACCTTTAACCATAGGCGGGTACGCGTTTTAGTAGAAAAACTGGAACATATTTTAAATCAGTTTAACGTTGGTTTTTGAAAAAAAAAACATATAGAAAAAATGTTTTATTTAACGAGTTCTACCAATGTTTAAAATTAACACACGTATTTCTGTTACACCCTGTATATATATATATATATATATATATATATATATATATATATATATATATATATATATATATAACGAGTTCTTTATACTATTTTTTTACTACATATTTATGTCACCCGCATGTATACTTTTATAACAACCTTCCCGGATATTATTTTATATACAGATTTCATTCAGAATGTAGCCATCTTCAGTAACAATTTTCTGAAAAGATGGAATTTCCAGTAGTCTCCAATTACCTGATTCATATTACTGAACTATTTCCTGAAAGCTTCGCTGCATTTACAAATCCTGAAATCCTGCCGTATCCCACCGATACACTCTTATATCTCATAAAGATGTAAATTTGGGTCCCTTTATAAACGTGCACGGGGCGGCAGGGCTAAGCGACATTTAAAAGGTTCTCGAATCGTGAATCCCGCATTAGTGGCCCCCGTTCAAGCATTTCTTGCTCACCTCGACCCTGTGATTGTAATTCGCACAGCACCCGTGTGACTCAATTAATTACACGAATGCCTGCGTGGATTATCGCCTGCGAACTGAGCCTACGCTTATTGCTCCCGGTAATTGCACAAGGAAATTAGAATAAAGGGTCGTTTGGAGATGTTTCAAAATCAGTGTTGATGTTTATATTTTAGATTTATAATTTAATGTGTAAACATGCTTATTACTAAAAATAGATTTTACAGATTTTTATAGACGACCTACCAAGTGGCAGAGTGGCATAACTTCTTCATTGATTTGAAAAAATATATATTGTACAGAGAATAGTACGCAAACGTGCTTGAATGTAGCGGAAATAGGGACTCAAATTTACGCTTTGTTTATTTAAATGTTAGTTTTATTATTTCCTTAGCTTTACGACTTATGCTATTTTAGAGTTTACTGACGCTGTCAATTGAGGACTTTATACATATATTTTTGTAAATAATTTTCTTATAATCAAAGGCGAAAAGTTTTATTACCAAGTACCAAATTCCAATCTTTATGTACCAATGCGAATATTTTCCTCTGGATAATTCAAAGTATTACTTAGCACACTTTTAATTCTTAATGAGAGATTTAAATATAATAAATAAATGAATATAAACCATAGGATAATAATTTTAATTTCGATTTACATTATTATTACTTGCTGAACATAACATCACATTTTGTTTGTTTTTGGCAAAATTCAACGAAAACGAGTAAAATTATTCATTGATAGCTAAATATACCTAATTTTAATTTCGATTTACATTATTATTACTAGCTGAACATAAAGTCACATTTTGTTTGTTTTTAGCAAAATTCAACGAAAACGAGTAAAATTATTCGTTGATAGTTAAATAAAGTAGATTTAAGTAAGTAAGTAGATAAGTAAGTAATAAAGTAGAGACAAATATCCATAATTTTATTTAATTTTTACATTATAAAAAATAATTTGTTTATGATTTACCATTGTAATATATTTGTTGTCAACATGCTCTATTTGAATTTCACTGGTGACATTTTGGGACTACATTAACGAATTACTCAATTCACATCAGTACTGTAATTGACACCGCTCCAGGAACGATCCCGGACACATTTCGGCTCCGGTCCATCTCCTTAATGGCTCGACTAATCTCATTATTGACCTGGCGGCAACGCCTAATAGTTTCCTCTTCATCCTCTCTAAATGCATCTCTCTCGTCGGCTTACAACATGAATTCTATGAAATGAACATATCGAATTAGAATTGACGTAATTTTAAAAGTATGTAAATAAAAATTCGTATGGGTTGCTCACACAACTTTTTATTTTTAATGTTGATATTAACATCGAACATGTCAAAATGTAACTATTTACATATTAATAATTTATAAATTAATGTTTAGTCTTATAAAAATTGTGCGGCGATTGTGTACTGATTGCAATATTTCAGAAGAAATAAAAAATGAAATAAGAATAAAAAAGAAGAAATGGAAAAATTAAAAATATAAAATAGATTGATAGCCAGCGAAGGAATTGGTAATCGCCGCAAAAAGACAACAATGGATTGAATTTGGCAATAAAATGGAAAGAGACAGCAAAGAAATCCAAACACTATTTTATAGGGCACTAAAGATACTCTAAAGAGGAAGAACCCAACACACAAGAGGAATCAAAAATATAGATGGGGAACTGCTAACGCAAGAGAAACAAGTGATGGACAGATGGAAGGAGCACTTTCAAGAACTTGTACGGGCGGAACAAAGAGAACAAACAGTAGACAGAAGTGAAAATTTGCGGGAAACAGAAGACAAAGAACCGGCAATTACCATAACAGAGATATAAGAAGCTATAAGAAACCTGAAAAATGGGAAGTCCAGGATATGACAGAGTCACGACGGAAATGCTAAAATATATGGGACAAAAAGCTACGGAGAAATTACACCAGATAATAATCAAAGCATGGGAAGAGGAACAAATCCCTAAAGACTGGAGAACCACACTCATAGTACCAGTACATAAAAAAGGAGACATGAATGCAATAACTATCGAGGAATATCACTGACCAGTGTGTTTATGAAAGTATACTTACAAATAATAGACAAAAGGATCAGAGCAAACATATAAAATACATCGGCAGAACCGCAAAGCGGATTTAGAAAAGGCAGAAGCATTCAAGACCACATATTTACAATAAAACAATTAATAGAAAAGAAATACCAACAAGAAGGGAAAACAATATTTGTAGGATTTATTGATATAGAAAAAGCTTTTGACAAAATTCCCAGAAGAAAACTATGGAAGGTAATAGAAGAGAAAGGCATCAACTAAAAAATAATAAGAATAATTAAAAATATTTATGAAGGAAATAACAACCGTGGAATAAGCCAGGGCGGAATATCAGAACCATTCCAAACAAACGAAGGATTAATACAGGGAGGTGGACTACGCCCCCTACTATTCATAGTATACTTTGATAAAGTCATCAGAAAGTGCACACAAAAAACGAAAAAGCTGCATGTAGGATATAGACAACTTCAAAGAATATCAATCTCTGAACGAGCTTTCGCGGATGACCTAATTCTGATTGCAGGAAAGGATGAAGAACTGAGCACAAATCTCAAAACTTAGAATGAAGCACTAAAAGAATATGGAATGACAATAAATAAAAGCAAAACAAAAGTAATGGTAATTGGAGATGAACAACACAAGATCGACATAACATTGGAAAACGAAGAGATTGAACAAGTAAAAAACTACAAATACCTTGGAGTGGATATACATATTAATGGTAATCAAGAATTGGAAATAAACAATAGAATAGAAAAAGCAATGCAAACATATTACGCAATGGGATAATTCATAAACAAGAAGGAAATATCAAAGAAAACAGAAATTAACGTATACAAAACCATATACAGACCAATATTGACCTTTGGTTGCGAAACATGGGTGTTGAACCAAAGGCAAAAAAGTAAGATCCAAGCACCGGAAATGAGATTCCTTAGAAGAGTTAAAGGAGTGACAATCAAACACAAGATAAGAAGTTCGCAAATCAGAAAAGAACTAGGAACTAGAGCAATACTAGAATTTACCGAAAGAAGACAACTAGCTGGTGGGGCCATCAGCAACGGATTGAAATCAAAAGGACGGTAAAACAAATATGGGAGGCAAAGACACAAAGTAAAAAGAAAAGGGGAAGGCTCAAAGCAACATGGGATAGTGAGATAGGAAAAATACTGAAAGCAAGAGGAACCACATGGAAAGAAGTCAAAAGAATTGCACGAAACAAAAATGAATGGGCAAAATTTGTATATATATATATATATATATATATACAAGAAACCAACACACACTGACAACACCATCCACAATGACTCATTTCACCCAAAATCACAAAAAATGTCAGCATATAATTTCATGATACATAGATTACTAACCATCCCAATGACGGAACTCAATTATACACAAGAACTGAACATAATTAAACAAATTGCCGGAAAAAATGGATTTCACGAAAACCTCATTGATACCATATTAAAAGCTAGAATTAAACAACGAACTACAAGCTTAATATACCCACGAGGAAAAGATAATAATCATATGAAGTATGCCTCCATCACGTATTCAGGATCCTCATCCTTAAAAATTGCAAACATCCTGAAAAAGAAAAATGTGAAAGTCTCGTTTAAAACAAACAACAACCTAGGTAGGATAATAAAAAATAACAAAAGTCCAATTATCAAAACTGACCGCAGCGGGGTTTACATGTTGACGTGTGGGGACAGGTCGTGCCTTCTCAGAAAGGATCGAGGAACATCAAAAATGTTTCACTAATAATAAAAATTCTTCCACGTACGCGAACCACCTACGAGAGGAAGGACATTCGTTCGACCCCAAATTCCTAATACTCCATCAAGAAGAAAAAGGAAGGAAACTTAACCACCTGGAAAGCCTGGAAATCAACAAAAGGAAATTAAGCGGCCTCCTACTTAACGACCAAACGGACGTCAATCATTCACCGCTCCTCAATATTTTTAAAACTTGTTAATAGCTACCCCCCATCCCATCAATACACTACTTAAGCAAATTGTACCCAGTTTATGTATCATTTCTTCACCTGAAGAAGCCACCGTGTGGCGAAACAATTGTAGTGAACAATAAAAAACAATTTTGAAAATTTTAAAAAGTGCGTAACTTTATTTCATACATTAATATATATATATATATATATATATATATATATATAAATAAATTACTTTTTAGTCTTATAAAAATTGTGCGGCGATTGGGTTCTGATTGCAATATTTTTTTAATATTTTCAATATTAGAGATATTATTTTTAGAAACAAAAACATGATAAGACTAAACATTCAATCCCGGCAGTCGAAAACATGTTGAGACAAGGTGTTCTATTCTAAAAATGTTGACTTCAAAATATTAATAATCATTTTCAGCTGCTGCAATCGCGTGAAGTTAATAATTAGCAAAATGATACCTTTTTACTCTTAAAATAATTGAACTAGATTAATAATTGTATAGTATATTGTGCACAAAGGCTGGAAAATAGGCTTTAGCAGCCCGCGCTGCTTCGCCCATGAGCGAGTGGAGCGCGCGAGGGCGACAAGAAACTAAGGGCTGCTAAAGCCTTTCGACCTGCGGGACACTAAAAATGCATTTGTGAATTATTTCTGCTTAGAACTGGATGGACTCGACTGATGAGACCCGATTAGGTCGAAACCGGTCGAAAGTTGTCCGTTTATGTGATTCCCAAATGCACCTTCCAATTTTACAATTTTAAATTGTTATACCTGAACATACATCTCTATATTAAATCATTTAACTCAGGATGGATGAAATTTTAAATAATGTATTAAATTTAAAAAAATATATAGAATATAATTGTACATTGCTCGGTTCTATAGTCTGTTTTTAATTCAGGGGTAGTAATCTGAAAAGCCACATTTACACTATAAAATATCACGAGAAAACACTATTTGGTGGCAAATTATTTAGTGCACAATATTATCAATTTGCATTTAAAATAATAATCCTCAACCTTTTTTTATTTTATTATATAATAATATAAGCTTTGAGCTGTTTGATATACCCAATGTATTATTTTTTTTTTATAGAATATAATTGTATAGAATTATATAGAATATAATATAATAGTCTGTTTTCAATTCAATGTAACAACAATTTTTAATACGACCGCAGTCATTTTGATACTTGGTTGATCAGTTTGAATTTTCTTGAACATGATTATTAGGCATAATTTTCTGCTAAAAATAAAGCACCCAAATCCAAGCCCTTGCTCTTCATTGGGGGCTGGCAGAAGGCACAGCTGCCATATTAATATAAAAATGAACCCCAACAAGCTATTAGTTCTGTAAAGAACTGACATTTACTTTCGGAATTACACAGAAAGAAATTAAGAACGCAATATTGCTAAACATAATCCAAATCAAGCACATAACTTCACTTTAAAACAAAAAAATGGCGTATTGTTGCGTTATATTAGCAATTGAGCGGATGTCACACACATTTTTCGGTGTAAAACCGGCGCAATTTTATCCAATTACAAGCGTAGGTTTTAGCGCCATAAATTTAAAACGCTTTTTAAGGTTTAAAAAGAGACTATAGAAACTTATGAGATAATAAAATTTTTAAGTTTATGGTTTTATCCATAAATTACCAGTTATGTATTTAAGGTATTATTATTATGTACTTACTGGTAAAATAATTTTTATTTTATTTTATTATTTATTTATTTTATTTCGCCTGACCAATTTCGGTTTCTAAAAAATCATCGTCAGAGACATGATAGGTATATGAATTTTAATATGTATGTATCCTGATGCGAATTTTGAAATTCAAATTGAATATCATAAAAATAAGGTCAGGATACATACATATTAAAATACATATATCATGCCTCTGATGATGATTTTTTTAAAACCGAAACTAGTCAGGCGAAATAAAATAAAACAAAAATAATGTTACCTTTAAGTATCTAATAATAATACCTTATGAGGCCTCTTTACCCCAGCTAGTATACGGCATTATTAATAAGCGATAGCCAAATAATTTATGAACGAGTTAACATAATTACAATCGAAGTTTAGACATTAATCTACAATTAGACAAAGTAGTTTTAAGAAATAAAGCAAAAGTGACTTATTTCTGATCACCTAATCAGATTTATGTGCAGACAAGAATACTCCATAATAATTCATGATATTAGAACAAAATAAAAGAAGGTGGTTGGCAACAACATTAGCTCCAAATACCCTGAGGGAATTTCCATTATATGTACCCGTCTTAATTAAATAAATACAGAAGAAAATTTCACAAATCGGCTAAACATGCCATTCTTTTAATCAACATAATAAATCACCATTTTATTATTTCTTAAAACTACTCAGCTCAATTTTAGATAAATGTCTAAGCTTTCTAAATCAGGTCTCCGATTGTAATTATGTTGACCCATCCATGAATTATCTTGGCTGTCGTTTACATGCAATTCCCTATACCGCGTTTGGGTAAAGAGGCCTCTTAAATAAAATATTTTTTCCACTCCCTACATGGTAAGTATACTGTTATAACATTGATTTAGTGGAAGTAAGTCCCACTTACCGATATAGCTTAGGTTACTATGAGCAACGGGAAGTAAGTAATCACTTACTTCCCTCAGGGAAGTAAGTAAAATAACTTCAATAGCGTTCCTTCTCTGGCACCAGTCTTTAAAACACTTTTGATAACACCCCTTCGACTTCTCCGGCAGTAGGAAGGAACAGGCAGCATCTGCAGCTTCTTCAATTAGCATTTCTTGTTTATTTTCATTGGAATTCATTTTACAACTGAACGAATGCAATTTCTGACATTCACACTTTGTTTGAAAAATAGTCTTAGCAACCAAAGCCGTACTGACATTGTGTTCATGTTGCGAAATAAAATTAATCAAATACAAACAATTAAACCAACTTCAGGAGTGGAAAAACAGTTATAAGCAATTTGAGAGGTAAGTTTTGACCAGTCTCGGTCTTTATTGCTAGCCCTCGCTGTCGCTCGGGCGCAAACTCGACCTCGACTGGTAAATGATACTTACCTCTCTTAATGCTTGAATAACTATACTTATTAGGTAATAAAATTTCGTAATTTTCACCTCTATAATTATTAAATGCTCACTCTATTTCAATTATTATTCATGGCTCTCTCCGACTTCCTCAACTGCGTATTTCAGCATCTCTGTTGTAATTTTTATAATTTTTACGGTCGCTTCTGGATCAGCGACGCGTTACTAATCTTAATAATTTCGTGAAATAATCCTGAGCTGTTCTCGACGAGATACAGAATTACGAGCGACATTCGAAAATCCAATTTCGCTTAATTAAGGGTGCCAACCCTTGGAATTACGGCACCAACTTTATTACGTGAGCCAATCAAGGCGTATACTGCGAATATTCGACGATTATGTAATCCTCGCTTAGAAAATGCCCTCTCAGGAATGAAAAATTGTTAGGTGAGAATCGAAACCTGTTACGAGGTTTGGTTGGTTTGATTATTGATTGGTCGCAAGATTAACTTACTGCACCACCCGTGCGTAAGTTGCTATTTTTATTGGGTCAGAAATTTAGATTTCAATTATTGTAATCGTTACTGTAAGGTCGGAAGCTATTTGGTTATAATTTATGCGAAGCCGTGATTATTTTTGTGAAAAGCCAGGCGAATTACAACGGCCATGAATGCGAAAATGCGGGACAAAGTTTATGAGGCGCGCCATTTATTTAAAAAAACAAGATGTAAAAAAGGGGGGCCGTAAATTGCTTTAATTGCGAAAATGAATCCTAAATAATACCCGAAAATGGTACACGACAGCACAACATTATTAATACAGAAAATATTGTAATCATTTATGGAAATTCTAATTGTACAAGAGTTTTCCGAGTGTACCATAGAATTGAATAATTAAATCCCATATTTGTTTACGATTTATTCAACATGTTTGCCAACATTTTTGTCATGTGCGTTACGTAAAAAGATCAAATTTACAAGTTGAAACCAACATCATTTTATTTATGTCATCATACAGAGTCAATAATCAATTGAAAGCATGAAGTCTTCGTAAGATGACATTTAACCTTAATATTCAAGAAACTGCTTCTTGGTTCAGTATGATTCTTGGTTCAGTAATTAATACTTACGACGGCACAGTTGAAACAAATATACCAAATAATAATAATTATAAAAGTTTAATGAATTAAAATAATATAAAAATGACATGGGAAAAAAATGTTAAACCTCCCGTACAAGGGAGATGTAAAGCTTGTACAAGCTTGCAGCTTGTAAAAGTCATCTTTCTAGGTTAGTGCACTATATGATTTGAGTGACATTTACGAGGGTGCAACAAATAAAATATTTAATTTATATTTCATATCGTTGAGTATTACTTAGTTAAAATTAAATGCTAGTTACTGATAGACTTTATTATTACCAAACTTATTCAATTTATATTCCATAAACTGTTCACCTCCTGGTCTTTAACTATGACGAGCTGCACCCCGGCCTGCTGAGTAACCTGGACCTCTTCACGTACCAGTTGCTTTCCCGGTTCAGTGAAAGGGTGCGATTTTTCAGCATGTCGAGGAAACGACGGGCCCGAATCCATTAATCACAGGGATGAATGTGGCGCAGTTTACTTCGCTTGGACGGCAACTCGCCACCTCCAGGGCACTATTAATTATAGGCTTAATAGCGCGCTTCATTAATTACATTTTTTGCCAATAACAATACTCACTAAAATATCATTAATCGAAATTATAATTATAAAGAGAAAGTAAGCAGTTTAGTAAGCTCAACATTAATTTACGGTATATGAAAATAAAGCAGAGAAAACGATTTCTTACCAGTCCATTTCTTACAATACAAAATTAATTTATGCTAAATATAACATAAAGCAATGGAAACGATTTCTTGCCAGCACAAATAAGATCTCTTACGAGACGAAATGATTGGTATTGCGGGTTTATGTTTTGATATTTAAGTAATAATAAGTAAAGTAATAATTATTTCATAACAGGATAATAATTAAATTTCATTATAATATAAGATATTCTTTACTGTCGTAATAACTGTTGTTATTATTATAATTATTATTCAAATTATATATAATAGGGACTCAAATCGTACGATCCACAAAACATGATCAGCCTTATTAATAATCGCTTAGTTCAGAGAATTAACTAATAACTAAAACGAAACTTTCTTTTTCGTATAATAAGCACGTTAGTTACGTAATAAGCTTAGTTCGAAATTAGTGATTTAGTTTCCATCTACCCCGTGTTTTCCTCCAATTTAACGTCAGAGATCGCAACAAAACATAACCTAGAATTACCACAAGCAGTTACACAATTCTGTTTCTACTCATGTTCATGTCAATGCAATTCGGAGGCGAAACTTTAAAGAAACACGAGTGGAGGTGGTGTGTACTTAAATAGATTTATATGTGAAAAATGTGTTCCCAAAAAAACGAATTCCGAGGTATTTGACACACCTATACAGTTGCTTTTTTATTTATTAATGTTTTTCAAATAAAAATATGATCAATTACATATTGGCTTCTAACAAAATGAAACAATTCGTCAAAAAAATATTTTTCAAGAATCTGTACGATTTGAAATAGACTGTATTTCAAATCGTACAGATTCGTCAACAGTCTTAGGCGCTTTTTATCTAACACACTGTATACAGTAACTTCCGGTTATCATTTGTTTTGAAAAGCTTTTCAAATCTAGTTATTATAATAACATTCTTGATTTTAAAATGTATTTCATTATCTTCGGTAGTTTTTAACTTGTGTTAACTCACAAGTTGTCAGATATACTAAAATGTTCATGAGAGCAATACTTTTCCCATATATATATATATATATATATATATATATATATATATATATATATATATATATATATATATACATATATATATATATATATATATATATATATATATTTCAGAATATCTAATAAAATTGTAATTTCAATTTTGTGTACAAAAATGCTTAAACAAATAAATTAACATTTGTTAAAACAAATATTTTTGTGGTAACCTGCTTTTATTTTCCATTGACCTTGAAAAAGTTATGACGTCGTCCAATGGTATTATTAAATTGCATTACTAATATTTTGATTGTTCTTGTGATTTTCTACAAGCATATAAAAGTGTTAATAACTTACATGAGAATATTTCTGAAAATGTGTCAAGCATATAGAAAAAATAGTTTTATTCGTAAAAAAAAAACCAAGTGCTCTAATGTCCAGGATGTCCCAGACGTCCAGAGCGAGCCTTGGTCTTGGGTATTGTCAAAATGTTCTTATTACACTTATTACTTTTTACCGGAGCCTGGAAGTTAGGCACTAAACAAACGAAAAGTGGACATAAAAAAGGCAGTATAAAAAATGTGAAAGAGGCAGTAAAAAAGGCAAAATGAAAAGGCAGTTCTACAAAGTTGATTGTGTAAAATTTCTTGAAATACATTCTTTTATGATCTTTGTTGGTGTCTAATCTGCAGATGTGTGCTTGTTGGTTTCCAAATTTTGAGTCACAATTTTTTTTTTCGTGTACACGTTACATATTACATTTTACATAATATTACAATAATATTCCACCATCACTAGTGAAAGTTTCATTGCCGAACTCCCTAATAAGTTTATTGATTTTAGTTCTCAACGGGGCACTGTCCTTCGGCATTGTGATAGATGTGTACTGATCAAGATATTAAATAACACTATTTTTCCTTAGGGGTTAAGGAGACCCATAAATGCTAACCAACCCCATCATACGAATGTCATTCCTCCACTGCGCTGGTTCAAATGCACCAATAACTGAAATAATCCATAGATAATCCTTTATACAGGGTTATTCAAATTCGATTACCACTATGGGGATATCGGAAACGGTAAGAGATACGAAGTCGGTTAAATTGGGGAAAAGTTGCGTAATCATATAGGGAATAATATCCAATAAAGATAATTAAAAAAAATTCAATGATTGCTGAGATTTTTTTTTAAATAGAAATTTTGCAAAATCTTATTTATTTTTTCCTGTCGTTACTTGAAGAGATATTAAAAAAATATTAATACATCTTCATTGCCACTTTATCTCATCTACAACACGGGAATTTTAGATTTTGGATCGGACGTTTCGTGTGAGTGCAACCGTCACCAAGTTTAAATTTTTAAATACGGACCTGCAATTTTTATTTTCATTTTGAGTTTTACTTGTCTCTACTGTTACAACAATGTGCAACACTTGAGGTTTTAATAACGTTTTAATATGAAAATAAATCAAAATCTACAATTAGCACTAGACTGGATTTAAAAAATAAAAATATAAACTAGAGTGCCATGAAAACAGTTTAAAATCGGAAACATTATTATAAACGTTAAATTGCATCTTATGCAACGCTAAGTTTTTAACAAGAAATACATACATTTACATTTACATTACATTTAATACTAATATTATTACTAAATAGAATTTAACAATTGAATACGAATTTTAGGTGTTATAATAATGAATAATAATTTTATAATAAATGTTTAAATATATAGCCATTCTCTCGAATGCAAAGGGCTGCTCTGCGTCGAATATAACTCACTGCTCGTTGTATATCACGCTGCCTTACACTCATAAAACTTTCTAAAATGTTTGCCCGAAGTTCATCAATATTATTTGACACTCTGTGATAAACTTTATTTTTTAACAGGCCCCACAAAAAAAAATCTAATGGCGATAAGTCTGGTGACCTAGCTGGCCATTCGATAGGTCCACGGTTACCTATCCACCTATTTTGAAATTGCTCATTTAGATACTCTCTAACTGTCCTAGAATTATGTGGAGAAGCCCCGTCTTGCTGCAACTATTTTAAATTTAGTCGACGGAGAGTTATTTCCATGATAAATTCTTCTAATTACTCCCTGAGAAGCGACAAATATCTCTCCTCATTGAGGTTTTCCTGATAGAGGAATGGTCCTATAATTCTGCCTCCCAACAGACCAGCCTAAACATTAATACCAAATCTAACTTGGTTTCTAACTTCGGTATTTGATCGTGGAATGACTGTTGACTAGATGTGTTCATTTTTTCTATTGAAAAGTCCACAATTTGTGAACTTACATTCATCTGACCAAATTATAGTATTTGAAAAATGATCATCATTTTCAATACGCTCACAAATCCAATTACAAAACTGCAACCTCCGTTCACCATCACGAGGAAATAAACTCTGGGAAATTTTGTAGGGTTTAAAATTATTTTTTCTAAGAATCCGCCAGACTTTTGTTTGTGGCAAATTTAAATTAACTGCTACTTCAAATTGTGTTACGGGTGGTAGAAACTTTGCACAAAAAATTTGGGACACATCCTTGGGATAGACAACCTTCACTAATTAGCACTTACTCATAACTCATTTTACTGGTCAAATTTTGATTAGATATTTGAAATATGCATGCCTGAGCATAAAATAGAACTATTTTAATAATTCGGTCAATAGGAGCACATCGCAGATAAATTTAAGAGAAAATACAAAATCAGAAAAAGCAATACAGCAAGAGCAAAAAACGGTCTATTAGAAGCGTCTACTTTTAAGGGATAAAAGACAAAATGTTTACCTAGACAAAAGTGTACGGGTGGTTTCATAGGACAGAGATAGACGAAGAGCATGTCACATTTTTTCTTGAACTGTGGTTTTATCTGAATCCTTACAGAGAGATAATTATACAGGGTGCGTCTAAAGTATGGAATAAATTCCGTAAAACCGATATGAAAAAATTTGAAAAAAAATCCTCGAACACGTCGATTTTCTTTGATAAAAATACACATTTTTGCATGACAGTCGATCTTCAACCAACATTTGTTTTTGAGTAATGACGTCATCCATTGTTTTTTTAAATGACAACCCCCTATTTTTGTTCTTGATTTGAGAGATCGTTTCATTGTCAAAGTGACAGCATAAATAGGTTGCCATGTTACATAAGACATTTTTTGAGTAAATGATAATTGAAAGTGAAAAACGGTTCATGATTTGCCGTTTTTCACTTTCAACCCTCTCTCAGATTTCGTAGCCAAGATGTACGTCGACGTCCAATACTTCTCCTTCCTTGGATCTTTCCCCGCATGATCAACTGCAGTAGTTGGTATTTCTGTACTCTCATTACGTGGTCCAAATACTCAAGTTTCCGTCTTTTGATGGTTATTAAGAGTTCTCGTTGTTTATCCATACTCCTGGGGATCTCAGCATTAGTAATTTTGTCGACCCATGACACCCCAAGTATCCTCCGATAAACCCACATCTCGAAGGCTTCTGGTTTATTAGTGTCTCTCTTATTCAATGTCCTTGTCTCCATACCATAGAGCAGTATGGAGAAAACATAACATCTAACTAATTGCATTTTAAGGTTTTGATTTATGTCATGAGAACAGAAAACGCGTTTCATGCTCACGAACGCAGCACGGGCTTTTTCGATCCTTATTTTGTTTCTTGAGTAGGTCGTAGTTGTTATTGACATTAGTTCCTAAGTAGTTATGTTTGTGCACATGCTCAATGGGACGGCCATGATTTTAGACAGTCCCATAAATCCTATGTGTCTTTGAGATAATCATGAATTGCGTTTTCTTTTTATTCAATGTCAGACCTTTCTCTTCACTAGCTGTTACTATTTTATTTAGAATGTGTTGCAGGTCTTCTACAGTTTTCGCTATTATTATCGTGTCGTCGGCGTATCTAATGTTGTTGATAGGCTTTCCATTTATCTTTATCTCTATCTCTTCATTTTCTAACGCTTTTTTCATGATCTCTTCAGAGTATATGTTAAACAGTAACAGTAACGCTGATGAACACACATCCTTGCCTGACTCCTCTTTTAAGTTGGATTTCTTCAGTCTTGTCGTTCCTAACTTGAAATACTGAAACAGAGAAACATCTATCAAGTAAATGTTTCTAATAGGCCATTCTATGATATTTTGCTCTTGTTGTGTTGATTTTCCCAATTTTGTCTTTTCTCTTCTAATCTTGAATATATAATAAATTAGCTCTATTTATTGGCATGCATATTTCAAATATCTAACCAAAATTTGACCATCAAAATGAGTTACAAGCGCTAATTCGTAAGGGTTGTCTATTCTAGTGTATGATGAAAGTTTGAGGCTAAAGCCGCAACCAAGCGAGTTGTCCAAATAATCCCTATTTTTTTGTACAAAGTTTCTACCACACCACAACATATTTCCCCCACTAGCGGTTATTGAATTAGAAAAAAAAAATCGCACCACCTTACTATAATACACACTGTACTATGTATACTATACACGTATTACGAGTGGTGCAATAAGCTTCATTATTCAACTGAAACATTGTCAAAAGATGGTGAAATAAGGCCTTTTAAACAGTTAGGTAGATAAACTTATTTTGTTCTATTTGCATTGGTAATAGGTGTTTTCGCTCATGAATAGCATTAATAGCTACTTTACAGGTTTATAGCTATTAACGCCCGCAGTTAAATTTTGTTTTCCAAAGAAAATGTCAAAATATCAAACGTAAAATGCTAGACCATTAAACGACAAACATTACCAGCCACTGGAAATTCTAATGTCAGTGCGGTGTGAGACGGATTTTTCTTTCCAATAAGCTCTGTCTTTGTCCGGCCACCGCACATTTACGGCGTCCGACAATGACAGAGCTTTCGGAAAAGAAATATCCCTCTCGCCGTACTGACATTAGGAATTTCTGATATCTGTACAGTATGCGCCAGAGTAAACAGTACTGAAGTTTAGGCAACCAACCACACGCCATATTCTCTACGGTGCGTATGCTTGGTTGATTAAACTTCAGTACTGTTTATTCTGGCACATACTGTATTACGAGAATAACGAGAACTATCAATAAATTTAAGAAAAATATGACGTTAATACTTAAAAAATATGGATGACGTCTGAACTTTTCAAGGTATGCAGAAAATAGAAGTAGGTAACACTAACACGTAGCTTTCTTAGAAATAATAATAACCTGTTTTGTTTGTTCGCGCAAATTTTTGGGGTGCATCCAAATCTTTATCATAAACTGTAGCTGTATACATCGACGTAATCAAAACTATAAACAATTATAGAAAAAAACTGCATTTAATTAAATATTGGTAAGTTGCATTCGATTGTCAACTCTTGTTGCCGTTTTACTCCTACCGGTAGATGAATATAGGCTGTGCGATTAAACTAATTAGCCAGTGACAACGTGCGGCGATAAATAAAACCTTTTCATCCGTTCCACGTTAAAACACGTGTAATATTTCTCGTCACGGGTAATTTTTGTCAGCAGACCATGGCCGTCGATAAATCACAGGAGGGATTAAAGGAAAGCAATTTGCTGCGTCGGGCAACTGCCACAGATTTACTAATGATCACCACATTTGTCACTACAACTGAAATCCGACATGCCAGAAATTGATAATAAAAATATGAAATGTAATGAAATTTAAACCCGTTGATAAGGGTTGAAAACAACTTTCTGGGCAGAGTATTAAAAATAAAAATTAAATATGGAAAAGGAAAAGGAAATTGTTCATCTTATTATTTTGTAGAGTAGAAAAAATCTACTAGAGAGAATTAAATCTAAGCTAACCTACCTCGCCTTATATAAATAATTTTGGAAAAAAAAAATATAAATTCAGTGAGTTAATGTGACTTTATCCGACTTGATAACTTCAGCGTTAACATTATTAAGTTAAAGAAAATCATCAGGAAAGAACTTGCTATGTTTTTACCACAAAATGTAGCACAAATCTACCACAAATGTTTAAATTATTTATACATTTTGTGATAAAAACATAGCAAGTTATTTCTTTGTTTTTTAAAGAAAATATTTCGCGAATCTTCTGTTATGATTATGACTTGGTTTACATTCTGCAGTATACGGAGAACATGGGTATTTACTCTAGCATTCGATAACATAAGATGTTGACCGAATCAGCGAAGAGTAGGTTCCTGCTGCCTCTTCTTCTATGTCAGGGTTCTTCAACCTTTCATTGCCTTCGGAACCCGAACTTTCTGACTTGTGGTATTTCTAAAGGAACCCTCGTAATTAAAATAAATAATTATTAAGTTTGAGGTTTTATCCATAAAACACCAATTATGTATTTAAGATTGTTATTTTATTATATTTATAATAGTACTTACTTTTAAATAATTATTTTAATTTTATTTAATTATTTATCATCAACCTCATCAGAGTCTGTTTAAAAATAAACGAAACTAGTCAGGCGAAATAAAATAAATAAATAATAAAATAGAATATAAATAAATATTCACCAGTAAGAACTTTTATAAATATAATAGTACAACAACCTTAAATAATTATTATTGAAATTTGGCTGTATTCTTTATTAAGAAATTGTAATCAAAATAATTAACAGAAAAATATAATCTAGAATTAGTAACACATTAACAAACGATTTTAAATTCAAATCACAAAATAATAGTAATACTAGGCTGGACCTGTTATTTAGAATTTTCAATTGTCACAGTAAAATGTTTGATTATTTCTGTATTGTTTTCAATTCTTGTTGATTTAATGACTACTGTAGACAATTAAATTATTTCTGTTAAAATTGCAATGATTAATCGCCAAATATTTAATTATAAGTTCAAAGATGGCAAATTTTAATTTTTAATAAAATTTGAGTTATTACTCTTGAAATATCAAAGACTATATTCTAGTTTTAAGGTAAAAATTTCAATTATTACTGTCAAAGCTGCACTTATAACAGTAACAATTGTAAATATTACTGCCAAAATTGCAGTGATTACTGTCAAAATTGCAGTGATTACTGTTTTTTACTTGATTTTTTACTGCTATTTTACTGTTTACTGATTACATTTTTTGTATCATTTCAGTTATTCCTGTTCAAATTAAAAACATTATCGTGAACATTTCGATAGAATTAAAGCACTAAAAGCAGGGTTGGAAGAAATGTTTGTTTTTTAATCAAAAATCAATGATCAAATCAAATCAAATAAATCAAATAAATCATGATTTATTTGATTTATTAGATTTAAAAAAAATATTTTTGATCAGTTTTTGTCAGGGTAGATGCTTACTCGTCAAAGCATTAATTGCAAATGCAAAGATTATTGGTAAATTGTAATTGTAATTGTAAATTTTTGATAAAATTTGAGTAATACTTTTAAGATTAAATAAAAATCAATTTTTACAGATAAAATTTCAATTATAACCTCAAAGCTGTACGTATTATTATCACAACAGCAATCACAACAGCAATCACAACAGCAATTGTTACTGTCAAAATAACAATTATTATCGTTATCGTTATTGAAGGATTATTGTAAACAATTAAATTATTTCCGTTAAAATTAAAATGCTTCCTCTTCAAAGTTTTAATAGCAAATTCAAAGATTACAGCAAAATTTTAATTTTTGATGAAATTTGAGTTATTTCTTCTTAAATTTCAAAACCAATTTTTAATCTTTAACGATAAAATTCCAAATATTACCATCAAATGTGCACTTATAACTGTCAAAATTGGAATTGTTGTCTTAATCCCTATTCAAGAATTACTGTAAACAATTAAATTATTTCTTTCAACATTGCATTGATTACTCGTCAAACTATTCATTTTTAAAGCAAATTTAAAGATTACAGGCAAATTTTAATTTTTGGTGAAGTTTCAGTTAATACCTTCTCTTAAAACTTCGACTATTTTCAATTTTTAACGACATAATGTCCATTATATCCTCAAAGCCGCACGTATTACTGTCAAAATAGCAATTGTTACTGTAAAAATAACAATTATTGCTGTTAAAATTACAATTATTACTATCAAAATTACAATGACAAACTGCCAATACTTTAATTCTATTTATATGTTAAAATTTACATTTTTTGTAAAGAGTCTGTTACTGCTACTGATGATGTTCTGTCATTATAACAAAATTTAAATTATAACATCAAGGCTACACGTACTACTGTCAAAATAGCAATTGTTACTGTCAAAATAGCAATTGTTACTGTCTAAATAGCAATTATTGCTGTCAAAATTACAATTATCACTATCAACATTACAATGGTAAACTGCCTTTAATTTAATTCTATGGAAATGTCAAAGATTACATTTTTGGTAAAGTTTCTGTTAATACTTTCTCTTAAAATTTCGACTATTTTCAATTTTTGATGACATAATATCCATTATACCGTCAAAGCTGCACGTATTACTGTCAAAATAGCAATTGTTACTGTAAAAATAACAATTGTTGCTGTCAAAATTACCATTATTACTATCAATATAACAATGACAAACTGCCAATTCTTTAATTCTATTAAAATGTTAAAATTTACATTTTTTATAAAATGTCTGTTACTGCTACTGATGCTGTTCTGTCATTATAACAAAATTTAAATTATAACATCAAAGCTACACGTATTACTGTCAAAATAGCAATTGTTACTGTCTACATAGCAATTATTGCTGTCGTCAAAATTACAATTATTACTATCAAAATTACAATGGTAAACTGTCAATAATTTAATTCTATTGAAATGTCAAAGATTACATTTTTATAAAAAAATCTGTTACTGATACTGATGCAGTTCTGCCTTTCAATTGTAACATTTTCAATTGTTACAATAAAATATTTAACATTTACTTATGTGTAATATAACAATATAGTAACAAATACTAACTTATGTAACTAATACATAAATAATTATTATTGTATATTTAAATAAATTTGCCTATATTCTTTAATAAACAATTCTAAACAAAATAATTACTGGAAAGAAAATCACATTACTGGCTATACTGCCTGGTTTTGCTTCGCGCCTTTCACACTACGTAACACTGGAGCAGAGCAAATTTTTATAACAAAACCTTGAATACGTAACACATTTACGATCGAATTTAAATTCAAAACACAAAATAATATTAACACCAGGCTTGGCCTGTTATTTTAATTAACTTAGAAGTAATATAACAATAATGTAACAAATACTAATATATTGTTACTTTAAATACAAAATTAAAAATAAATATTAAATTAAATCACATTAATGACTAGGCTGGACCTGTTTTTTATTGCAAATCATATTTATGTCTGGAACAATAGGAGAAAATTGTAAGCACATGTCATCTTCTGCATTTGGTTTTTGTTGCAGTGTGCAGAGAAAATGATCTCTCGCAGACATACGTTGAGACGAAAGACATCTAGTGCTTTACAGCAAAAATTTGAAGCAAAAAATTCATCATATCAACTTTGTTAAATTCTATTTCTTACTGAGAGTCAGTCGATATATCTATAATTTGTTTTGGTTCTTTAACTGACAACTGATAATTATCACAAGCTTTTTCAAATGGGATTTGAATCCAAGATTGGTCTTCGTTTTCAACAGCAAAATACTCCTGAAACGATTGTTGTAACTCTGATAAGTGCTGCAGTATAATATCTTGTAAATTTTTAGTCATTTTAACGTTATTAGTTATCATAATTTCATGTAAATTAGAAAAACTCCGTATTTTCTTTTAAAATGCAATCTGACAAAAAAATATATTTGAGAATAGTAGCATTAATTTTATTTGGTACTTCGAAGATATTCATATATTTTGCTTGAAAAGAGACAAAATAGGGAAATATATCTGCGAGATATGCTATTTTCATTATCCAATCTATATCATTTAATTTGTAATATAATTCAAATGCATGTTCGCTTAACAAAATTCTTAATTAATCTTTTTATTCACAAAATCCAAATCCAGATTCTGCACCCGCTGCACTACGCAGTTCTTAGATAATTTTTACAGTTCCGTGATAATTGTTGCGGAACCCAAGGGTTCTGCGGAACATAGGTTAAAAAACGCTGTTCTATGTAATTTGATTCTCCTGCAATCATGAATAGAGGGTACATAGTTATATAATGTAATGTTTAATCTGGAGGCTATGTATTTGTTTTTCAATAGAGGGAGGCAAAATATCCTGCCGCAGATTAATAGTATAGTCTGTCTGATTTGAACATGATTCGCGGTAGGATTTGAATCAACATTATTGTATAGTCACCCTACGACAGCTGACAATGACTCATGCCTTTTCGAATATCGCGTTTTCTTGCTCGTTCGCATGCTTGAGGTAAATCTAAGAGAGGGAAATGAAATATTAAACGCATGTATATTGAATTCCGGCAATATGGAGCGATAAGTCGTTGCCAGCTATCAACTGCTAAAGAGTGTAGGATTTTTGTTAGAAGCTCTGAAGTTAGTAAAAATGTGATTTTTAAATTTATTTGTCGCAGTAACACATGTATAATGTAGATAATTATCTGGTAATAGGTTCAGAACTTATAATGCTATATGCATATTCTATTTTCATATATTTTCATCAAATTTATCAGTAGTAATATTACTCAATATTTAATATTTACTCAATATTTACTTTAGTAACTGACTTGTGTCAGTTTTTAAAGTACAGTGTACCAAGTAGGTACACTGTATAAATAATTGAAAGGCAAAACCTGCCCTGAATCATTTTATAATCAGATGAACTATAGATACAAATAAGATGATATCCACATTTATCAATATTTAGGTATAATATGTATTATATTCTCGGCGCATTTCGTCTGAAATTTGCATTAGACCTTCGTATCTATAAAGAGAAAGTTATAACTGAAATTCTTAACATGTTCCCCCAAGCGCTTCTCGCAGGAATGAAAATCAATTACGATCCGAATCCTACGCGAAACAATTACAACGCGCTTCCAGCTGCATTCCCGGTCTGTGTTCCCTTTTTTCCGGTCTCTGCCGTGTTCGAGATTAACAATAACCGAAGTTTCCTCCGGGCGGCTTCACGTACATTAATAAGAAACCGGCTGTCTGCATCCGCTCCGGGAATTCCGGGATCGCGTATCCGCGCGGTGGTTTCCCAGAGCCGCCTTCTGTGAGGACGCAATGGGATGGAAGCAGGAAAATATGAGCAAAGGCGGGGGTCCGTCGAATGCTGGACGTGACAAATTCATTTTACTTCCGGTCATTTCGTCCGAGGCATGGAAGCAACTTCGCGCATCATAAAGGAGTAAAAAATCTGATGCGAGCAACACTCTGGATTCTTCAGTACCGAGGCACACTGGTGTCATTAATTGTATCTGAAGGCGGATTGAGTTACCAATAAGAAAAACATGTTTTTCACAAAAAAAACTTTAACGTGATTTCATAATAACATGATGTTTTTACAAAAGTCTAGGTCGTTTTCAAAGCCTGAAAAAAATTATGTTTTAGGTAGAGATATGCGATTGTTGATTTACTAAATATATATGACATTAATTGCCAAATCCTAAGATTTGGGCCAACGCGAAGGAGCTTTTCCTGCAACGGAATAGTTCGTCTGGATCTTCTCCTAGATAATAAATCGAAAGATGAATGATTGTTATGACTATACAAAACAATATTGTCTAGTAATTTTGCTTCTGAAAATGTATTAAATGTGTAATCTAAGTTTAAATATATCAGATGCAGATATTTAGCCGATATATGCATATCTGCTAAAAGCATATTTTTCACCAGAGCGCTTTAAAGTTTTCGCATGTGATTGATATTAATTGATATTTTCCTTCTAACTTCCGTTTTGTTCACCTCAAAGCCACCTTATGCATGAATAAAATGTTATTCAACTATACGATATGCCTGTTCAATATAAAAATATACGGGAAAAAGGACTTTTTGTACCAATAACTCAAAAACTCAATTTATGCACATATACCGGTTTGATTTAACAGCGACGATATATAGATGATGCAGGTATGATAAAAGAACCCGTTTTTTTTGAGACGCCATGATGAGTCTAAATATTAAATAATTATCGCGAACATATTAATAATTGCGTGCTTTTCGTGAAAATTATTTGTATTAATTAATAAAATTAAGAACAGTGAAAATTTGAATCTACTCAGTAACTTCATGTAAGTGCAATTTATGACATACTGTATTAAACCTTTACTGCAGGTCAGATCAAATAATTCCTCTGGTCTCGTTTAGTTTCATTATCATAAAGTATCAATGTTTCGCAGTAAACTGCCCACGAGTACCAATTACGACATCCGCGTCCACAAATCAAGCCGTTTCCCAGTGCAACAAGAAACACTTTGCATTTCTGGGGTGCACGGTTTACATTAACTTGCACAACGAAGTGACTGAGTTATGCGAGCTCCGCACGCGACGCTATAAATAATAAGGGAATTCCTGTGGCTGGGGAGACGACCCTCGTAATTACAACCGCAATTGCCAAGAATCAACAGACACCACCTAAATTATGAAATGAATTATTAATTCAAATTTGTGCAAAATTATAAAATATATGGAACATAATATGATTTTAAATTTATAATGTAATATTAGTATATCTAGTAATAATTTTATGCAAATAATGAGGACTACATAATTAAGCCTGAGTTTTGTCACAAACGATTATGGTTAAATTTTAAGTGTATAATGTAGTTAGATTTTCATAAATTCTGATAAGAAGTTAAAAAACTATAAAATCCATAACATTGATTGTAACATTGATATTTCTGTGGTACTTAGGCAAACCCCGATAAGTCAAAGAGGCATCGTCGACTTAATGAGAATTTTGTTTAATCAACAAAAGTTGAATGTAGTTATAAGGGGGTATAAAATCTGAAATAAAGAATATTATTATTATTCTTATTAATATAATACGTGGTCTGACGGTGCGACTCGAGGAATCCAACAACAGCATTTAACACTATTATAATCGTTTACGGACCAAATGAAGATGATTCGGTAGCAAATAAGGACAAATTCTGGAATGAACTCGCCCTAGCAGCGGAAGAGGCAAAAGGAAATATATATATATATATATATATATATATATATATATATATATATATATATATATATATATATATATATATATATATATATATATATATAGCTATATATATTTATATATATATAGCCGGTGATTTTAATGGACGAGTAGGGAAAAGGGACAAGATGTACCAGAAATCGATAGGACCACACGGAGAAGAAAAGAGAAATGGAAATGGGAGAAAACTTCTAGACTAGACTTATATACACTGCAAAACATGATCATAATAAACACTTTCTTCGCACACAAAGTCATTCACAAATACACCAGAGAAGTTAAGAGCAGGAAGAAAAATCAATAATTGAGTATTTACTGGTTGAACAACAAGAGAACAGAGAAACAGTAACAGATACAAAAGTGAAAAGAGGACCAGAGGTTGGAAGCGACTATTACCTAGTAGTGATAAAGTTAAAACTAAAAGATAAAGGAAAAGAAACCGAAAATCCCCCAATAGAAAAACAACAGTACGAACATATTAAAGCATACAAATTGAGAGAAGAAGACACAAGTAAGTAGTTCACAGAAGCAATTACAAGCAAAGTTGAGAATTGCAAAGAAATAATCAGATATGGAGGTATAGAAGATAAATGGAATTATTTAAAAAATCTTATACTAGACACAGCGAAAACAATTTGCGGCACAAACAAAGTAGCATTAACAAAAAGAAAACTGCATGGTGGACGGAGGAAATCAAAAAAGAAGTTAGAGAAAAGAAAAAAGGCTGTAAAGACTACCTATCACAAAAGACAGAAGGCAGCTATAATAAATATAAAGAAAAAAGAAGAAAAGTCGAGTAATTAATAATAGAATCAAAGAAGGAAACATGGAAAGTGTTTGGCAAAAAAATGGAGCAGTATAGTAAAGGGAACCAGAAACTCTTCTATAGAGTACTCAAAAATTGCCAAAAAGAGAAGAGATTCAACACCAGACAAATAAAAAACAGAGAAGGAAAGCAAATAACATATGGAAAAGAAATTATGAAAAGGTGTAAAGAGTATTTTGAAGAGCTTTTGGGCACGAACACGGTTGGAGAAACATCAGAGAACGAGGAAACAACTAGACACGAGGAAAAATCAAATGAAGAAATAACTTTGGAAGAACTAAAAGAGGTCATAAAGAAAATGAAAAATGGAAAAGCACCCGAAACGGACAAAATCACGGCTGAAATGATAAAGAATATAGGGAGGAAATGATCAGAACTACTTTTGGAACTGTACAACTAAGTGTGACAAAAAGAACAAATTCCGAAAGACTGGTAAACTGCACAAATAGTTCCCGTATATAAAAAAAGGGACAGAAAAGAGTGCCAAAACTACCGGAGAATAACATTACTAAACACAACTATGAAAATGTATGAACAAATCCTAGAAAAAACCTAAGAACAAAGATAGAACCAACATTAGATGAATCACAAAGTGGCTTCAGAAAGAGACATAGCCCGGAAGACCACATTTTCACGATTCAGCAAATAATAGAGAAATCATAAATACCAAAAAAAGACGTCTACTTGAGTTTTATAGATATGGAAAAAGCCTTTGACTTGGTGAACAGAGAAAAGCTATGGGATATACTTAAAGAACGAGGAGTCAACCCCAAACTAATCAGAATAACTAAACCAATCTACAACACAAACACAAACGTGATAATACATGGTAATCAGCAATCAGAACCGTTCAAAACGAAAGAAAGATTAAGGCAAGGGGGAGGCTTGAGCCCAACATTGTTCATCGTCTACATGGACGAGATGTTAAAAAATTCACTCGGAAAACCACAAAATTACTGATTAGATACAAAAATATGCAGAGAGTGGAAATCTCGGAAGGGGCATTCGCGGATGATGTAATAATAATAACGAAAGGGGAAGACGATCTACAATACAGCCTAAACATATGGAATAAGGTACTAAAAGAATATGGTATGAAGATGAATATAAACAAAACAAAAGTAATGGTAATTGGGGAACCTACAAAAATAAACATTAGAATTGACTACACAAACATAGAACAAGTGGAAACCATGAGATATCTGGGAGTAGAAATAAATAAGGATGGCAAGCAAGAAACGGAGATAAACAGCAGAATAGAAAAGACAATGAAAACTTATTACGCCCTGAACAAGATGTTCATAAATAAACACGAAATATCCCGTCAGACAAAAATAAAAGTATTGATATCGGTTTTTAGACCGATATTAACATATAGCTGTGAATCATGGACACTAACCAAGAAAGAAAAAAGCAAATTACAGGCAACTGAGATGAAATACCTCAGAAGAGTAAGAGGCGTTACAAGGAGGGACAAAATCAGAGACACCCAAATCAGAGAAGAGTTGGAAGTAGAATCGTTAGAGGAATTTATGGCAAAAAGAAACTGAGCTGGTGGGGTCATCTACAAAGAATGAGAAACACAAGGCCAGTTAAGAGAACATGGGAAGCCAGACCAGGAACTCCATAAACGAGATTCTGAAAAACAGAGGAATATCATGGGCAGAGGCAAGAACAATGGCGAAAAACAAAAAGGAGTGGGCAAAACTTGTACATATGTAAAAAAAACTGTATTAGACACCTTACATCTTACGTCTTATATGGTAGACAGGGTACTGATAACACACACACAAACACACACATATATATATATATATATATATATATATATATATATATATATATACAGTGTGGCCGAGAAGTCGCTTTACCGAAAATAGCATAATCTCCAAAATGTTATAATCAAATTGTATTATTTTCAGTAAAGCGACTTTTCGGCCACCCTGTATATATAATATTATTATTATTATTATTATTATTATTATTATTATAAGTAAGTAAGTAAGTATAATAAGTAAGTAGAAATATTATGAAAAATGAAACTTTAATGTACTGCTGAAAACACCATTAATGTCATTTGTCGTTGGACTGCACTATTCGTCTATGTACGAGTATATTTCCTTTTTTTTCATGTTCGTTTATGTAGCTACACGATTGGAACTATGAGTGGTGCTAATTTTATTGAAGCTAATTATTCCCCGAGTGCTTATTGTCGATGCTCTAACGGGTAACGTACCTGAAATAGCATTCAGCTCAAAAGGGCCGTGGAAACAACCATTCGCCTGGCCGCGTGCGCGCTCAGATTGTCTGCGTATCGCGTTTTAAAAATAGAATTTACTGATATCGCCAGTGCACGCTGTCGACCTGCGACATTAAAAATTCATTGTCCATCTGGGACCGTGACAAACGAAGGCTGATTTTTCAGATATCTATTATCTATAAAATTGTACGGGGCAATATAATGTATAGTGCTTAACACAGGTTAGCTTAAATGGATACCTGAAATGGATACCTGGAAACTATTGATACTTGATTATGATATCGTTTCATGTAATTACAGTATTACAGAGATTGCTAACTTATCAAAGATGAAGAGATATAATAATTTGCCACACATAAAATTGTAAACTTCATAAAACTTTCCAGATAATTCTTAATTTTTGAAAATTAGCTGTAATATTTCATTTTTTTGAGAATGAACGATGTTACCGAATTTTAAATTTATACATTTGTAATAATGCTAATTTGTACAAATTATTATTAAAACCTGTGTGCACTTTTTAGTTCTGCTAATGCAACAACAATTTGCATACCGTGGCTTGCCCAGTTTATATTTGAGCAATTATAACTTTTGACGATTGAATGGATTATATTTTCATCTCGGCACTTCCGCATTTAACAATTTGCAAGACTGTATATTTTTATGAAATTGAAAAACTGAGCTCATGATTGAAACAGGCGCACTTAAATAATAATCAAATTGTGCCCAAGTTATAATAAATACCCGCCTTTTTGGTCCGCTTCCAGACTTCTAAATTAATTTCGCCGGCGTAAAGGACGCCTGCATTCCAAAATTCAGGAATCGATTTTATGAAGAGTTGTGAGTGGAATAATTTAGGATACCCGCATATTTTACGATGTGCTTATGATAATTTGTCACAAAATATTCGCAATATATTTACTTCAAATAAATAAATAAGTTTGAACGCATTAACAAAAATACTTTCGCAAATATACAGAAAGCATAAATCTAGTACACATATTTTTCTACATATTTCAATGATTTATGAATATTTCAAACACATTTCCATGGCTGAATTTTATAATATTATGTCAATATTGTCGAAATTACACCTACATTGTGGCGTAATTCGCAATGTTATACCTGTGCCAATTATACATTTAGATAAAAAAATACTTTTGTAAATATACAGAAAATATAAATCAATACCTGTTCCAATTAGTTATAGGTACCAAATTTTAAGGTAATATCATAATATTATACGTTGAGTGTGAAAATGTCCGCAATATCGTATCTATAGACTGACAATTTTACAATGTTAGTGTTCTATGGAAATACTGTCAATAATATTGTCTACATTATATTTATATTTTACAGTTTATAATTTTAGTACAGAGCATATTTGCTTTATTCTCTAAAGAATCGCAAAGTGGAAACAATCCTAAAGTGTTCGGTGAAACTGAAACCAAGTTTGTGGTTGCCTTTATTTTTATATATTATTTCGGAGGTTTATATGCTGTTTGTATGGACAAGGCTGTTTATGTGGGCCAGCAATAATTTTCGTATATACATACATATTTGACTCATAATTAAAATAGTACGAAGTAGAATTTTATGTAATTTGCAGTAAATGTGTCGTAATGTAAAACAAAACAAAAGTTGCAACATGCTTGCTCCAGTCTTCTCACAAGTACGCTGCTAATTAGTGTATCTACAACACTTCAGCTACTGCAGGGTTGTTCATCCAATTATCACCCTCAACCAAGTACCTTTTGCAGCTTCTGCGCGTGCAGAGCTTACATAAGTTTTCTATGTATAGCTATTAAAAGCAGGCTGCTGATGAATACAAACTAATAATGGGCATGTAAGGCAAAAATATTTGTTGTTGAAGAAATTATATATATATGGAAAAATTTCAATAATTTTTAATGCACAAGTTATGATCCTCCATGTACATTTATACATAGCTTGGGACACCAAGAACTCGTGGATTAATTAATTAATTAAGCCCTCGCCATTATTTATAATCATCTGGGGATGCTGCGAAGAAACTGTAATGAAAACTGCAGAGCTGCACCGGCGCTCAGATTGGATGCATGGAATGGGGCAGCATTATTCATATCCGGGCGGATTGGTTTACTTGCTCGATAAATCTGTTTGAGTTATCGTTTACCCTGTGTGGGTATACAGGAAATGAAATTGGAATTTTAATAATGCGAGGACATAATTTGTAGAGAGCGGATCGTAGATAAGGCGCTTTTTCAAGTCAGAGTTATCGCCGATTGTAATAGATGCCCTGCGATTTTTCACAGTTTTTATTCCGTGGAGGCAATCAATTTATAAAACGTAAATTGTGCCTTTAATATGGGAATATTTATGAGTTCTCTTCGCAAAATATCGTGAATATAATATCACGCATATAATTCTTTCACTTTTATGCGAATTGAAATATAAAATATAAATATTCCTCATATATTATCACGTTTTTATTCTTTGTTCAACATGTAACAGGTGTGGCTAATTACCTCCCCAAATGAGCAAAGAACCATACTTGGGAAGTAGCCCATATGGAATTCGCTTTATTAATAACAGAATATTTAACTATATCAACGGTATGCACAATTTAATAGTACACGATATCGTCAGATTTGGTTCCCCTCCAAATAAACGCCAATTTTATTTTAATCCCTCAAAAAATATTGGATACATTGAGTTTAAATTTACCAACCTCATGCACCAATACGCTTCTGTAGTTTCATGTAATTTTTAAGTGATTAATTAGTTTACAAGGTAACAATCTAAATTGTAATATCGTAATCTAAAATCGTAAATCAATATTTTTTTAATATTCGGTGCCAGTAAGCCATCCGCAGTAACCTCACTCGGCGATTATTGAAGCAGTATGCAGCCAGGTCACGGGTTTGTGAACCCAATTTCGGCCAGCATGGGGAACATTGTCCCCCCAAAATACTGGAGCGCTAACGGGATTAGGGCTGGGATTTATAAAGTGGTAATATTGGCCCAACGAATCTCCCCTCGCTGCACGGACGTCTGGAAGATACATAAACAGAATGCCGGACAAACGTGCTATCGTCAGACGTGTCGTTTTGTCTGGAATAAATCCGTTCTGGAAAATTGATAAGGGATGGACCTCTGGCACAAGGGAAACGGAAAAGGGCGGATTAAACGAAATTGGACTCATAAATGAGAATAAGGGTGGTAAGTGGATTCTTGATAGTCACAGGATAAATAAGGAAATGTTAGGGGTTACAATTAAGCAAAAATTATAGCAATATTGGTGGTTATAAATAGCCAATTTGCAAATGTAATTCAAAATAATGAGTAGTAAGTCTAAAAGCTATATTTTTAAGGCATTCGACGTGTTTCCTTTCAGCCTAACATTAATATAATGTTAGGCAATACAATTTCATTTACTTACATGGACAAATGATATATACATAAATTTGACAATGTAAAACGTCCGACACAGACATTATCAATAATTAACAGCATCCTTTCTTGCTACATTATTTCATCGGTTTAACATGTCTCTATCTATTTTCTATTTATTGATTTAATAAGAAGCCTTGATTCGGTTAGGAAATTTTTAAATCAGATAAGCCTCATCTCTGCATTTTTTATAAGAAGACGTACAAGGTACATGATAAATAATACATTTTCAATAATGGTGAAAATTACATAAACGCATTTTAACTATTTGTATAATTTTCATATATATGAAGACAGTTATTCTAATTAACTAGATTGTGTTAGATGTAGGCATATTAAATTATACAATATTTATCTTACATTACATATAAATCTAGGAAATTATTAAGTTATTATATAAGAATATTATCCAACATTCAGTCAAAGGTAACTAACTTAATTTAACTATGCTGTATTAGATGAAGACAGCATGAGTCAAATGACAAGATTAGGTAACATTATGTTCTAATAATATTATTAGACTTTGGTAAATTATCAGTTTCGCTGACACTATCATCATGAAAATTTTCAAATCTGAGTATATTATGTTAAAAGTACAAATTTAAGCAAATAATAGCTTAAGCCATCGTTGCTCGTAATGACATACATTCACATAAAGTTGAATATTCTAAATCGTGGCCATATTTATCCGACATCATTGTATTTATCATTGTATCATCACATTACATATAAATCTTGGAAAATTTAAATGTGGTTATATTTAGTCAAATTACAATATTTGAAATATAATCCGACTAAAAATTAGTCGATATAGGCAGTTTTACTCGGCTCTCAGCTTACAAGTTTAGTCGTTTAATCTTCATTATAGTTATAAATGTTGACACCCGGTAGCTCAGCGGAGAAGGCGAGAGAAGGCGGATCACGTAAATCTGGGAACAGAAAAAAATAAGTTAGTTAGGTATACAATATGTATAGACGGGGTGCTACGTAACGAACATTACTATGCAGAAGACGCTAGTAGGGTATGCAGATTGAAATTTGATGTTTTTTTTTTAATGTGATGGTATAACTTGAATTTATTATTACGACATATACTGCATCATTGATATTTTGACATTTATGGCGTTATTTGACAATCTAATTTGAGATTTTGCTATTTTTCCAGTGTATGTTTTGATTATTGATTTTTTAAATTATTTCTGAATGCAATAGCGTACACATTTTCAAATATTTCTGACATTTGCAACAATTTTTGTAAATTTCTGAAGCTAATGTTTTGATTTGATCGAATTTTTGTGGGTATTTCCGAAATTTTATTGATATCTATAGATTTATCATTTATTATTAATATTTCGTGAGATTTTTCAATAATTTCGATATCATTAAGATCAGAAAATGCAAATTGGTAGTCACAACTGCAACGATTAGTCCATACATTATTCTTTCCTTAAATTTCTCGATAATCTTAAAATATCAAGTCATTTCTAAGTATTATCAAGCTTTCCAGAGATTTTTCAATGATTTATCATATTTATATTACTAAGATTTTACAATCAATTTCAAGATTTTTCAATATTGTTCGAGATTTCTATATTTTTCTCAAAAATTATCAAGATTTACAGAGGTTTTTCAATAATTCCCAAGATTTCTTGATAATTTTCGAGATTTACAGAGATTTTTCAATAATTCTCAAGATTTCTCAATAATATTCGAGTTTCCAGAGGTTTTCCAATAATTCCAGGGTTTTTAATAATTCCCAAGATTTTCCAACAATTTTCGAGATTTCTAAAGATATCTTAATAATTTTCATTAAGTTCTGTAGATTTCTCATTAATTCTCTTTGTGGAGGAATAGTGGGGATTATTATTATTATTATTATTATTATTATATATAATTCTGTATTTTATATATTTTTTGTAGAATAAACACCTCTGAAGATGGCCTACATATTCCCAAACTAGTTAGGTGATGAGAGTGACTAGTTAGTTAAAAAAATAATAAAAGTTATATAAACTAAAAATGTTCATATAATAAAATTTAAAATACCTATCAGTAAGTACTCCAAAAAGAGAGAAAACTGCTTTCACGATATTGGTGTTGTCGCACTGAATCCAGTACCACGTCAAGGTAAGGTACTGAATACGGGAGTCTACCAGATACCACGAGGAATCCGGAGGCGTCCACTACAAAATCCGCAGATGTTCTGGGCACGAATTCACGAATAGGTCTGAACTAAAGACGACTCAAGATAAAGCTCTGAATAAGGGAGTCAACCCAACGCAGATATTTTCAGCAAGAATTCACGAATAGGACAGAACTGAAGACGACTCATAGACCCCCCCCCCCCCCCCCCTAAAATTATTTAGCATGAATAGTTGTTAAACATTGAAACATTATAGCTATTTAGAACACTTATTTATTTTTTACTGTAATATGATAATTGTTCTGTTCATTTAATGGCGACGAAGACAACAATTATTACAACATTTTAACCCAGAATATGTACCAAATTAGTAACACACAGAATTTAGTAAGAATAGTTGTTAAACATTGAAACATTATAGTTATTGAAAACCACACTTATTTTTTTTTTTACTGTGGTATTATGAGAATTGTTGTGTTTATTTCATTATCTTCAAATCTTAAAATTAGGTCATATATTTTGTCTTCGTCGCTCATTTCAACGCCTACTACAACAAAATGTTTGAAATGTATATATGTCATAAGCCTTTTTTTCTTAATAAAAATATGAGAAACCATTCTGTGATATAAATCGTTGAATTCGTAATTGGAAATACTATTTAATACAGGATGTACTTTATTTACGGGCCATAGAAAATATAAAGTTGATGATGGTTTCTTCGAAACGAAACGTTGTACGGAAAATTTATAAATGCTGTCTTGTAGAGCTAAAAAGTGGCAATGAGAAAGTGCCGTTTGTTTTTTTTTGTACCTTTTCAAATAACTTTAGAAAAATACAAAAACAATACCGCAAAATCTCGGATTTTGTCGAATAGCTCCGGAAGTAAGCGGATTTTTTTGGTTTTCTCAACAGAATAGTACGATTACTCATTTGAGCAACCTTTTTTGTAATTTAACCGCCTTTGTAACTTTTACGGTTTCCGAGATCCCCATGCAGTTGATCCTTAAATTGGACACCCTGTATTTAGCCATTATTACTATGATGAATCATTATATATCTGATTTATCTATCATATTTTAATAGAACAAGGCAAATTTTTCAAATATCATCTTGTCATCATGCAAATCGTGAGTACACACACGTAAGGATAAATAATATTAAATGTAGGCACATTTAGACGAATCACAAGTTTATCTGTCATTTTAATCATTAATACATACAAGTCTGTCTATAGGGTATTATATGCAGCAACGTTTCCTTCTAAAGCTCTGGAGAGGTTGGGAAATGCCATTCAGACTTAACCCCAATGAAATAAAACTCCGAACCTGCAACTCCTCGTGGTAGAAGACGGATAAAACTAATGCAGGTAGGGGCCGAACAACCATCGTTAAAAGTGGTCCACCTCCAACCGGCCAACACCTTCGGGTGGAAGAGCTAGTTGAGGAAGGGTACTCTTATGTCCTGTGATTAAGAAATTGATATCGAAGGCGGAGGAACTGCTAATACAGTCAACGGCATAAGTATGCAGAAGGCAAGAGGAAACCACTTCATTAAAGATCTGCGGATGTTCTTAGTATAAAATCATTATGGTGATGTTCAAAACGAGAAATACTAGAGTTACAAGTTTCCAATCGTATCTTTGAAGGGAAGAGTAATGAACAGGACTATAAACATGAAGACTAAGATGAAAATCGGTTCATGTAACGTCCGAACTATGTACGAACCTGGAAAGATGCATAACGTTATACAAGCCAAGAAATGCAGAGAATGAAACCTAAAATCTTGGTATCTTGGTATCAGTGATACAAGATGGCGTTTTGGTCAACATGCAACATAGAACGGCATGATCACCATAGACACGGTGTCGCAATTACCGTCTCGAAGGACATTGTCTTCCGTCACTAACTTCACTCCTGTCTCGGACAGAGCTATGCTCCCACCTTTCGCGTAATTGTCCGGATGAATCGTATGGTAAGTTTTATATCCTCGAAATTTAATAAATGATTGTTTAGTGAAGTGAGTCTCGGAAATGAGGCACACCTCAATGCTTTCTGTATCTAGGACTAACTGCAACACTTCGTCGACTTGGTGTTACAAGGTTGCATGTAACATTTTTTTAATTTCCAGTTGTTTAGCTTTGCAGGGCTATATGTTTTCAAAGCGGGACGTTTCAACTTGTTGGAAGATTAAAATTGGATCATTACGAACCTGTAATAAAAACATATCTATTGACAGTGAAAAATTTATCATTTTTTGATATAGCACACATATTTAAAATCGTTATTCCCAAATTTATAAATTTGCACATACAACCTTGTAACATTAAGCCGACGACTTGTTGATGGTTGAGGAGCCCGTTGGAATTTCATGCAATTATCTTAAGACTATTGTTCATTACGCTTGGTTTTAGGTGCAGTTCCTTTTGCGCTATATTCTAATCTTTTCAAACGTTCATCTATTGTGGAGATGAAGGTTTCTTGTTTGTCAAGTTTGGCTAAGATAAGTTGCAAGGTGTCTTCAATGGTGCTGTTCTGATGTTCGGTCTATTGTTCATTAATGTTGTTATGTACAACTGACTGTCTGCATAATTTCTAATTGCTCGTTTGTGACTTGATGTGGCTTTCACTATCTTCGATTTCATTTGGCTGCCTATTGTTTCCTGTTTCTTGTTGTCTTCCTGGCAGGTTTGATTTGTTTTTGCTCATAGCTTTATTTTTAATGTTTTGTAGTTCTATAGCAACTTTACACCCTCTATAATTAGCTGGATGTTCTTTGCCACTATATACACATTTTGGTTGGCTGTTTTTAGGTTTATCACAATCTTTGGTAAGGTGTATTCCTACACACTTAACGCATCTAGGTTCTTTATTGCAGTATTTCTGTGTGCCCTTATGCTTGACACCTTTTACATTGAGGTACTAGCTGAGACACCCTCGAGGGTTCTATTACCACGTTGCTTTTTAATTTGTGGGTAATAGTGTGCACTTGATTTATATCTTCGCTTGAGTCGAAAGTTAGAATAAACATGTCGAGGGTCCCCCATTTGAGTTTATTTATGGCATCCACAGGTTTGTATCCTCAATTTTTAAGATCGTAGACTATTTTGTGAGGGGTACATTTATGATGCAGATTTTTAGCAAGTACTCTGATTGGTCTATTGTGCTTATCTTCATATGAATGCCTTGCCAGTTGATTATTCCTCAGCGTGTCAATCATGTGTTGGTATGTTTCACCATCAGCTATGTTTATTTTAATATTTTGTCGGTCAAATAATTTTGTTTTACAATTCTCTTCTGGTATATGTTTACTGGCGATTGTGAGGAATTCCTCATAGTTTATGACTCCTTCCACTATTATTGGTGGTGGAGGTAGGATTTTGTTAGTTTTTAATGCAGCTTGGTTAGAGCTATTCCAATTGCTAACGGGTGTAGGTGGAGTTAGAGAAGTATTTATTTTTCTTTTCTTGTTTCTTTTCTTCACTCGTATCCATTCAGTCTCCTTCGCTAATTCATCTTCGTCGGTCCAGTACTCTACTTTGGACGGGGTTTTATTGAGTTCCGGAGTGGAATCCTTCTCTTCTAATTATTTGAGTCTATTTTCAAGTTTAGTTATGTGTGATTGCAGTTCCACAATCATATTGCTCATTTGTAATTTTTCACTGTTGGCCTTTTGCCACTCTGTATGTAGCAGTTGTTCATTTTGACAACGCTGTTGGCTTTCTTCGTTTGAAACAATGGTCGGCTGATAACTTTCCATGTTCAATGTTTAATTTTGTCGCGATATCTTGGCGACCGCAAACGATCGCTCGACATCACTCACACATACTAATCATTGACAACTTGAATTCTAAATATGGATAACTCTTGTTATCCATTTTTTTTTACCCGGAAAAATCGGACTTCCAATTGCAAATACTAGATATCTTTAGTTCACTAAATGCTGCATTGAAAACATACTTCATTTTCTACTTGTATTGTTTGGAAATTATCCACTAGGGGTATCTAGATTCGACTCCTAGTTATCCTCTTATAGTATTCGAAAGTTACTTACTAAAACTGTATCCTGCGCTAGATAACTAATATTCGATAAATTTTATAATTCGGAACCCACGATATTACATTGATATCTAATTATCATTATCTAATCATTATCTAATTATCAATTAAAACACAATAGAAGTTTTCGTGTTGTCATTAAAAACCTGCACCATTCAAACAAGCCTGAAGCTATTAAAACTGAAATTACTGAGTATGACCACTCAGTCGGGAACGTAATAAATATAATAAGTAAAAAAACTAAGAAACCGTTACCGATGTTCTTTCTGGACTTATAACCTAACACAAACAACAAACAAATTTATAACATTAGCCACATTCAATATTGCAGTATAATAATTGAACCTTTAAGACAAACGAGACAAATACCTCAATGCAATCATACTGCACAAGACTTGAACGTTACGTTAAATGTGGGGGTTTCCATTGCAATAAGGTATGTTCTATTACAGAATAGAAAGACCTAAAATGGGCCTTGTGTGAAGGCAATCATCCTGCCAACTATAAAGGATGTACAATATATAAAACATATAACAACGGAAGTACCCCTCTTTAAGACCTAAAATCAATATAGATAGACCCACTGATGGAACACCTTATGCCGCGGTTACCAAAAATGAAGCGGAAATCTCAAGTAGTATTAATGATACCAATATTAAATCCCTAAAAACTCAAAAAAACGAGGATAGAATCAATAAATTAGAAAACATTGTGGAAAATTTAGCTTAAGACATGAGAATAATGATAAATCTCATAACAAAAGTACTAGATAAAATAAACTAATGGCGGATCAAATCAAATTATCAGTATGGAATGCAAACGGTCTCACATCGCACGGACCCGAGCTAACTCAATTTATCAAGTTTCACGATATCGACATTATGCTTATATCAGAAACTCACTATACAAGCAGAAGTCATCTTAGAATGCACAACTACAACATCTATGATACCAAGCACCCAGATAGCAAAGCTCGTGGAGGATGTGCTATTATCATTAAAAATACAATCAAACACCTCGAATTAGAAACATTTCAAATTAACCACAGCCAAGCAACCAACCTCAAAATTGAAGATTCACGAGGGCAAATCACTATATCTGCAGTTTACTGCCCACCAAGGCATGCTAATAAGAAAGACAAATACACTGATTTTTTTGCCACTCTCGGAAGTCGCTTTATTGCAGGTAGCGACTACAATGCTAAACACCAGATGTGGGGTCTAGACTTACCAATACCAAATGACGAGAACTAGCCAAGTCCATGAAATAAAACAAACTTAACGCACTGTCCGCCGGAAAACCTACGTATTGGCTTATCGACAAAAATAAATTACCGGACGTGATCGACTTCTGTGTTTCATAAGTTATTCCCACAGGACACCTCCTACTAGAACAAAACCTAGACTTATCTTTAGACCACTCCCCAACTATGGTCACCCAAGTAGCTCCCTCATTGAGAAACCTAAACCAGCTAAACTTTTCATTAAACGCACAAACTGAGAGCTCTTCAGAGAGCTCTTGGACGATAAAATTAATCTGAAAATCGCACTAAAAACTGACGAAGAAATTGATAATGCCGTAGGATATCTTACGTGTGCCATACAAAACGCGGCCTGGTATAGCACTCCGGAGCAGGTCAAACTTAGTAGGAGACAAAATACTTCAATCATTGTTAAAGAAGCAATCCTCAAAAAACGAAAACTATGGAAAGCTTGGATGGCCACTCGATCTCCTCAAGATAAATTCAAATTCAATAAGGCAATACGAGACCTGCAGGAGCTCATAAAAATTGAAAAAGACCTAGAAATAAAGAAATATCTAGAAGAACTGATACCAGGTGAAGCTACGGACTTTTCGCTATGGAAAGCAACCAGCAAATCCAAACATCACCAAGTAAACATTCCACCCTTAAGGAAACCCGACAGAAGTAGGGCAAAAGAAAACAAGGAAAAATAAGACATTTTTGCAGAACACCTGGTTAAAGTATTCCAACCCTTCCCTCGGGATATTAGCCTGGAAGAAAAAACCAAATAACGCTTTTCCTGGAAACAACGCACCAATTGGCCCTTCCCGTGAAGACAATAAAGTTAAAGGAATTAAATACCATGATCAAACAAAACTAAGCCCCAAAACAGCTCCAGGGTATGAATTACCACCCAGTTATTAAAAAACTCCCACATAAAGCACGACTACTTCTTGTTTACATTTATTATGCTATCCTAAGAACTGGACATTTCCCCTCCCAATGGAAGGTGGCACAGATTAAAATGATTCCAAAACCAGGAAAACCAGCAGAGGAAGTCTTATCGTACGGACCTGTCAGCCTGTTACCCATCCTATCCAAGCTCCTCGGGAAATTATCAGTTAAGCGACTAAAACCAATACTAGACAAATTAAAAATCATACCTGAACATCAATTTGGATTCCGTAATAAACATGCTACGATAGAACAAGTACACCGCGTTGTGAAAACAATAAGAAACAGTTTGTAAAATAAAAATATTGCTCGGCAGTCTTCCTGGACCTTACCCAAGCGTTCGACAAGGTCTGGCACCCAGGCCTACTCTACAAACTTAAACGAGACCTTCCCCACCCATTCTACCAACTACTGAAATCTTACTTCAGCGACAGATACTTCATGATTAAATGTGATGATGCAACATGAGAGTTATACCCAATACAATCTGGGGTACCCCAGGGCACTGTTCTTGGTCCCATTTTTAACCTCTTATACACTGCAGATATATCACTAATTCCCAATACAACAACATCCACTTTCGCTGATGACACGGCAATCATGGCAACAAACACCAACGCTGCAAAAGCATCCGAATACCTACTAACATCGCTTGACAATCTACAAAAATGGTTAAAAATATGGAGAATTAAAGTAAACGAAGCCAAGTCAGTGCATGTATCATTCGCGCTTAGATCAGGAAACTGCCCTACAGTCTTCCTAAACCATCAACCGCTGCCACAGGCTGAAGTTGCCAAATACTTGGGGATGCACCTCGATAGGAGGCTCACTTGGACGAAGCACATTTTCACAAAACGCAAACACCTGGGTCTGAAATACTCCAAACTTATCCGACTGCTGGGACGCCAATCTAATTTATCACTCGAGAACAAACTGTTCGTGTATAAAATTATACTCAAACCTGTTTGGACTTATGGGATTCAGTTGCGGGGCACTGCGAGCCCCTCTAACATAGAAATGATTCAAAGATTCCAGTCTAAAACTTTGTGAACCATCTTATATGCTCCCTGGTACGTTACAAACAACCAAATACATAGAGATCTTCAACAGCCACGATAATAGAAGAAGTGAGGTCCTCGACTGCTCGTTACCTAAAAAGACTAGAAGTACACCCAAATGTACTAGCCATAAACCTCCTGGATAAAAGTGCCACTATGTATCGTCTCAAGAGAAAACACATATTGGAACTACCATACACATAGGTTCCCACTAGTTCCTTATTTGTATGTATGCATATATGTGTAAATTTATGTATGTATACATGTATCTATATATTTATATTTACGTATTTCTATAGTTTCTATATACTTCTATATATTTAAAAAATATATATATATATTTCTATGATTGTGTAGAAAACGAAGTGTAAGTTAAGGCTTTAATGTAAGCCTTAACCTCATGCTGTATGTAATAGCTGCTAAGCCATTAGTTGAATACCTCAGGGTAGATGTCTAATTGATGTATATATATATATATATATATATATATATATATATATATATATATATATATATTGTAACGTTTTTGCATTGCCCTACTTTCGGGACTACAAAATGTTACGTTTTTATTTATTTACTCTTATCTCAGATTCAATAGTAGGTTCAATCATAACTAAATAGAGTTTGATTCAAATACTTTAATGAATTGAAAATAACCAAATATTAAAACGTCTAATATAAACTGAACTAAACAAACAAATCAAAAACAATAGAAAACAAAATTATTAAATAAATAATAAACTATGGCCAACATTAACAAATTAAATCCTATATACACAAGCCAACTTATGTGATAATATGACTCTTGCACTTTACGCAAACTTTCTACTTGCAGTTATCTTCTTGTGGTTCCTTGATTACGTCGTCCTCTTGTCCCTGCTTTCCCGTCTGATCCGTTGTTGATTCCCACAAAAGTAAACATCTACTTTTGTGTGCGAAGTTGAGCGGCTTGAAGTCCTGATTTTTGAATATCTCCGTCACGGCTCCTATCTTGTTGAACTCCTCTTCTGGTTGACTGTCTTCTCCCAGCAATATGTCCAATCGTTGAAACCCCGTTAATATTTTGTAATGTATTCGTATTAGAATCGCAACATCTCCACCCGCGATCCACACGCGTCTCTCCCCCTCGTCAAACTCTTTGTTGATTATTTTCGACTTTCCATTATTTAATTCCCCAAGCGTCTATGCACGAAGTCACCTGTCACCCGTGGTAACCATTCAACAACCTTCATCCGCGGATTGCTTTGTATATTTGTGCATACTTTTTCATATTCACATTTACAATATTTACAATAAATTTTTGTTGGCTTGTGCCCTGACGATTATAATTCTATCTAAAACTTATATAATAATAACAATAAATCTATTCTAATTAATCTAAATAAATACTACAAATACCATCACAATATATATATATATATATATATATATATATATATATATATATATATATATATATATATATATATATCAAATCAGGATTTGCCTTATTCGCTTTATTTTATCAAACATCATCGATCCCCATACAAACCATAGCACCGCTCATACCAACACCTCATTTTCCCATTGAAGCATTGTTATTCAAGCCGCAGATTGTTTAGTATATAAAAACACAGACCTCCGAGGGGCCCTAGGTGAGATCCAGGCGGCTGATTAAGACGCCAGGGATTGCACGTGAGGCGCATAGTTTCCCAAAGGATAATCCCGACCTGTCTCCCTGTGTGCGGGTTTAGGGATGCAGATCCGCGGATCCGCATATCCCGCGAGATGCTAGGGTCGGATCCGTCGATCCTGCGGGAGACATCGCAAGTACCACAATAAATTCGCACGTCTATGTAGAAGAGGAACCGGTATTATTTACGGTTCCTGTGGGAACGTGCGCCGCTGCGAGATTTATTGCCTCCCGTGCAGATATGGTGGAGGTGCCGGGATTACGTTTCAGCGACTGCTTGTTATGACAGATTTCTATGCGATGAAGTGATAAATGGGATGCATAAGAATCGGGTATATGCCATATGCTACCTTTCTACTAGATAATAAAGATTTGCAGCGTTTCGAGAATAGCTCATTGTTGTACTAAATATACTCAATGTAAGTACTTAATATGTACTAAATATACTCAATGTAAGTACTTAATATGTACTTAATACATTAATTGGCTCTCAAGTAAAACATGCACAAGTACTTGATATTTTTCTGGAATTAAATATATCAACAAAATTACAATTGCAGCATCTTAATGATCAAAATTACTTCTGCCCGTCTTGAAAACTGCATAAATTAGGTTGTCTTAGGTTAACTGTATGGATTAGAAGTAGTTTTTTTTACTTGGTAACGTTTGCATTAAATCTCACAGTATTTTAACTACTAAATTAACCTGAGCAACCAGTTGATTCCCGATACCTGATAATATCACCAACAACATTTTGTAGTATTGCTACAATAAAATATGTACCTACTTTACTATATTATGTACTTACTACCTACTTTATGTACAAATTTCCTTTACTTCGTCAAAATGAACCATGCTGTCATAACATAAACATAAAACATATTATTTTACTAATTTATACTGCTTATGATAATTTTATAATTAATTAACAGTTTCATTATTTTTTTTCAAGAAACTTCAGTCATATTTTCAGTGGTATTATATTCATAGTTGTTTTACATAACAATAGTCTACTGAATGCACATTAGATTAATTTACACAATAAAACAAACACAGTCAACTGTAATATGATTATTGACTAAGTATTTATGATTTCAATAAAACGTGACAATTCAGAGCAATGACCTTGAGAGCAATGACCTCACTGTAAGTATTCTGAAAAGTAGTAGACAAATTATTTCCAATCTAAAGATCTAAATAAATTAGTATAAATAATTATAATAATACATACTTTATATTTCAATTATTATTGTTAAGGTCCTCATAGTAATGATGATCGCTAATATCTAGAATTGATAACGCACACGAAGAAGAAGGAAATTAACTCTCGTTAGTGATATATTTATTTGCTCCATAAATTGGTGAAAGCAATACTAGAACTAATGGATGCAGTAAAAATACTCTGCTCTAATATTTTGTGAATATTAAATTACTGCTGTTGATATCGCGTTATGGTTTTATAGCTTTCACGCATTGATGGCAACGCGATTATCACTGTAAATTTCAGCCAATTTGAGCGTGCAAAATGGAAATTTAAAAGCGTGTCCCTTATTGGGTGCAGCGGATGAAATGTTCGGCAGGTTTTTGATGGATTTGATGCTCTTCTGTGAATCCATTGTACGTCCGCGTTGTTATAAATATTGCATTTTATGGTGGAGTAAATTGCCACTGTGACTGCATACCTACAGTATTTTTATTTTTCATGCCTTCTGTTGAGTTATATCCTTTTACTTCCAAAGCTTGCAATCTTTTTCTTTAGATTTTCGCCTTTTGTCAATTGCATATCACAATTTATCAAATAACTTTCCAAATATGGACAATGTATTTGACACAGAGTGATCGTGATTTGATAAAACATAAAGGCAATTTCACAATATTACATCTTGACATTTAATAATGTAGAAAGTTATGTGGCAAATTGTGAAACGCATTAATTTTTCTACTCCCTTATTAGAAAATACACACTTTCAACCCTCATGTGAGGGAGGAAAGTTCTACTTTCCCTCCCATGGGAGGCAAACGACTTTGGTTCCCTTATATGCAGGAGGCAAACAACTTTGCCTCCCTACAATAATACTTAGAATAGAAACATTAAATAGCTGTAATAAAAGTGTATGGTTTTCTTTTATTGATAGCGCTGAGGGTTACATGACCCGAGGCTGTAATAGTATTCACAACCGTGGTGTATACAGGGTGTCCTAAATATAATAGGATTGCATGAGTATCTTTGTTATTTTTAAAGCTAGAGATCTGGTTAAATGGGCAATGTCAATCAGTTTTGTATAGTCCGAGCAGTTTAGAAATTAGTCTAAAATAACTAAAAATTGCGTTTTTTAAAAACTACGATATTTCCACAATTATTAAAGATGTGGAAATAAGTTTAAAATAATGCGATCGCACTTAAGGATCAAGTCAAAACAAAAGTCAAGATGGCGGTTTCCGAGATATAAATAGCAACTTTCTCATTTTAAATGGCCGCCGTATTTGATTTTTACACAGCTAAATCGACTTTTTTTTTCTATTTTCAACGATGTATAACAACCTATGTTAAAATAAAAAATATGGGATGTATCAATTGTTCCAATTTTTATTTTTATTCTATAAATTATTTTTAAAGCCAACGTAAAACAAATTTAAAAAAACGTAATGCAACTACATAGTAAAATAACAATGAATTATAAAAAATGTTTAAAATGCTGACTGCTATTGGCTTAATTGCAAAAAATAAGCTAAACACAATTGACAGCGTTTTAGAACATTACCAGTTACTTATCGCAATGTGTTGCGAATAACGCTTTTTATTGCCTCTGTCATTGCTTCACGAAGTTCATCTACATTATTATAATTGAAGTTACTTCCATAAATTTTGTTTTTTAAAGTACCCTACAATATAAAAGTCAAGAGGCGTCAAGTTTGCAAATCTGGCTAACTACTGAACAGTTGTATTAGTCGCTATTACTTTGTTATTAAAAGGGCCATTTAATTAAGTAATAACATCTCTAGCATTGAGTGGAGAGGCGCCATCTTACTGGTACCATATTTGTTTTGAAGAATTTCTAAATGACGGTGTGCACTTGGAAATATTATAGCACCATGTAAATCATTTCCCAATATGCCACAAAATACATTAAAGCCGAACCGCACTTGCATTTGCCATGGAATCACCATGTGTGGATTTTCCTGAGCCCAGTAGTGTTCGTTATGATGATTAAATAATCCACAATCAGAAAAGTGGGATGCATCTATCCATAAAATTGTATTTATAAAATCACCATTTTACGTAATTTTGTTGATTAACCTTCTGCAAAATGTTAATCTACGGATGTTATCATTTGCTTGTAAAGTAAAATGATTGATCCTTATTTAGATACGTTAGATTTAGATACGTTAACTTGATTTTTTATTTGCCGAGTTGAGATGTTCGGATTAGCGAACATTTAACGTTGTCAATTGTTTTTGGCCAATAACTGTTAGAATTTTGAGCATTTTTAATGCCTCATTGTTATTTTACTACTTAGTTGTATTATGTTTTTTTACATTTTTTACATTTGTTTTAAAAATAATTAAGAAAATAAATATAAAAATTGGAATAATTAATATTTCCCATATTTTTTATTTTGACATTGGTTGTTATACATGGTTGAAAAGAGGAAAAGAAAGTCTATTTAAACGTATAAAAATCAAATATGGCGGCTGTTTAAAATAAGAAAGTTGGTATTTATATCTCGAAAACCACCATCTTGACTGTTGTTTTGACTTGATTCTCAAGTTTGTACGATCGAACCAAGTAACTTTCATTTTAAACTTTTTTCCGCATCTTTAATAATTATGAATATATCGGAGTTTTTAGAAAGTCGCGATTTTTAGTTCTTTTAGAATAACTTTTTTTTGAAAATTTTTCATCTTAATCTGAACCAGCATATAAAACTGCACAATATTACCCATTTAACCATATCTTTAGCTTTAAGAATAAGAAAGATGCCCATGCAATCGCACTCTATTTAGGACGCCCTGTATACTATTTCTTCACTACAAGAACGATTACAATAATGTAATATTAAATATTAAAATACAACAAACATATGTCATTACATCAATCAAAATTTGACGTTGATGTATTCAACGAATATTGTGAAAATGCGGCCAGCTAAGGCCGGCTAATTGTGGTCCATATACTTAGGACGCGAGAATTACAGCAAGATTCGAGAAAGACGAAAACTTGAACAGCTACATACCCCGTTGCAAAGTATGTATGCATATTTATTTAACAATATACCTATTCTAAATATTATATTTTGACAATTGGTTTTTTAATTGTCATGCACAAGAAAATAAAATATCTAGGCAAAACACTGCGAAAGATCGTAGAAAAAATCAAATGTATTATGATTTTATGCCCGCTTCGCGCTGGGCATGAAATATCCGCGGGAGGAAATTATGCACTTTGCTCCCTTGTAATGCAAATAGCTATTGTCAGAAGGGGAACATGTCATTGAGCTTTTCAATACTTTAATTTAATATTTATATATATTTTTTAAATTAAGATTTAAGTTATGGCGTTCAATCATTTAGATTCGAATATAGATTGTCATACAGAATAATCTTATTCTCAACGACGGTGGATCTCATCTATGGGAAATAAATTCTCAATGACCTCTCGCCATCCACAGTCTTTTAGATTCCTGTGCACGAGCTATGAGCTTCGTAGGATAATTTATTAGAAGCGGCGTTCCTAAATCCGCCATGGTTAAGTGTGCTTAATTAGTGTGCTTTACGGTTCTTTGCTGACAGGTTTACTTCCAACTAGAGTGATTCATTATTCTTAGCTAAATTGCATCGTATAATGTACACTGAGAATGTTTATAGGCTCCATAATAATAAAATTAAATTGCATTTAATGAAAAAACAAATATATCACACCATACTACATTAATCAATTTATCAATATTAATTACCTAGTTGATATACTAAATAAAAATGTTTGTATAAATAGGAAATACCAACAAACTAAATCCTATGTTTTATAATTTTTTGTTTTAGTAATACTGTTTCGTCAATACTACTACTAAAGTTATTACTATTATTTTCTATAACACATAATTTCGGTCCATAAATCCATAAGTGATCCATAAATGTTTAATATCGCTTTTTTATAAATAAGTACTATGAGTTGATTCTTCTCATGGTACTAGTCTATGGGCAAGGAAAATGTAAAATTTATACTACTGAAATAATTGAATTCCGTTACTACTATTGTTTCATATGAAATTTTTCTTAAATAAAAAAATATATAAACAAATGATTTTTTTTTCAATTTTTCGTGCTTATTAGATAACTTTTTAAAATATAAAATACCATAGAAAATATGTATTGATCTCTTATTAGCAGCGATAGCGTACTCCAACAAGTTTACAAAACAAACATTTTCATTGATATATAAAAAAGTATTCACTTTAATAAAAGCATTTTAACAACTTTTTTTGTGCTTATTAGATTACTTTTTAAAATATAAAATACCATAGAAAATATGTATTGATCTCTTCTTAGCAGCGATAGCGTACTCCAACAAGTTCACAAAACAAAAATTTACATTGATATATAAAAAAGTATTCACTTTGATAAGAGCATTTTACTTATTATTAACTTTAGAAACGCATAAAGTCTGCCTTTCAAATGCGATGCAAGATAGCTAAAGTTCGTAGACTGTTGAGTGGCAATATAACATTGTTTTACGATTCCCGAGGAACTTATTACAACCGAATTGCATCCAGTTTCTAGTAGCTTACACGTTCCGGAATGGGATTATTACTACGAGCTCGTCTGGCGTCGGCCAATTGCCAGGATTCGTCTAGAAGAGGTCGTGATTGAAATCGACAAAATTAAATTCTCGGCAAGAATATATTTGAATACGTTTGACGATTTACAGAATCCAGTTAAATGTATTATAATGATATAGTGCAATATAATAAAATCAGAACACTAAATGTATTGCCCCGCCTCATTTATTTTTATTTAACTAGATAAACAGACGAATAATTGCAGTTGATTACAATGAAGCAAAGTAACTTAAATTTACACATTTATGGACATTTAAGACACCGCGAATTTGAGTTGAAGCTGAAAACGGCAATGTTAGGAACTATTTGAACAAATTGTGCGTGTGATGCGTATCTTACCTGCTGCGTTCAAGTGCGTGCACACGCTCCAATCGATATTTCATTTCCGTTTCCCTTTCGTCGACATTTCCACGACAATCGAGTGGAAATAGTTTGATTTGCGATAAATGTGAGAATGGTGATTGGTTTCTTTTAGATTCTATCATCCACACACGAATCGTAAAGCAATCGGCACTTGATTGCATTACATATTGTCTTCATACAGAATCGCTCAAAGGTAGAGAAACACCTTTATCTAACACAAATACATACATGCATATATTCTTTATTCTTTATTTATACTTACTCCATTTGAAAAAATGCAAAAAAAAAAACACCAAGAAGTAATGCACAAAACGTAATGAAAGGTGTTTCCATTAACTGTTAGAGGTAAAGATAAGTTATCTGCCGGATAGGCATTTCCCTAGGTTATATATTTAATAGAAAACTTAAGAATAAAAAATAAGTACAATCGCTGCCATCCAAAAGTGAACATTTTTTTATAGTTTGATTTTTACTTTTAATCATAGGCTCCTAAAATATTACAGCGTCCTAAAATATCACAGTTTGAATAGTATAGTGTTTTCGCTTGAAATTGAAAATGTGCCTGCAATGAGGGTTTATTACGGTCGAGGGTTCTCCATTGTATGGCGTGCTGCGAAGAGGCTCTGGACTCTGTTCTCTTCCCATTACCCGTCATAAAATTCCGTTCGCACAATGGACCGCAATAAACACCCTTCGTAGGTAGATTTTCAATTTCAAGTAAAAACACTATAACTGATGCTGCACGAACTAAAATAAATAAAGCCTAATTTAATCAAATGAAAAATACGAAAATTTTCACTAAGTATCTTTCACTTTTGGATGGCCGCGATTGCATCATACAAACACTGGAGACTGATCTTTTCATTCTGTCATTTCAGTCAGGCATTAAAATATAAAACTTTTCAAATAAATATGTTTTTCACTGCAAGTTTTTTAAATTTCAGAACAAGAGTTGGGATATGCCTACTAGGCAAATAACTTTACCTTGACTTTTAATATGAAATTTAAAAAACTTATCAGTGAAGAACATTATTTTTGAGAACATTTTATTTTTTAATGCCTAACTCATCGAATCTGTATGTACCCAGCTGTAATAATCACCCTTGAAACTAAAATGTTGTTACTTTGTAGTGTTGTAATTAATTAGTATTTGGTACTGCGCCAGTTTTAACATAGATGGCGTCCGATGATTGTAACGAGGCTTAATGTCATTGTACTAGTCGTCGCGGCGTCCGCGCTTTGAGCGCCGCACCAGATGGCGCTGCGATCGGCGGCGTGTCTATTTTCAGTCTTGACGTGACGGCGTCGCGACGAGCACAGGTGATCGACGTCGCGGCGCTCCACAGCACGCTTATTTACGCGTTGCTCCGAGAACGCACACAGTCATGCACTCCCACATACACACGTGCGCACAACAATCACTCAGGATCAGGACCATTTATAATCACCACTCCTACACACCGAAAGATACACAAAGTAGAAGCATCAAAGGATATTCTTATGATGGATCGTCGCATAATGTATGTGGAGCGTGGAGGAAAGATTCAGTTATTTACAGCGCTAAGCTTCTTTGAGAAGAATATAAGATATCTCCTCTATCTCCAGAGTTTATCACTAATATTCAATATTGTGCTCCGTATTTGGGGGGGGCTCTTTATTTAGTCAACCCATTCATTTACGGGTCCTCCACCGCATATTGATAAGAAATGTGTTATATCAAAATTTAGTCACATTAGTGTAAAACTTCAAAATAGTACTTCAAGTAAACTTTCTGATATTTAGCATAGAAAAATCAATAAATTATCTGGAGTGGTGCAATTCTGATCGTATTTTGTAAATTTACTTACCTACTTATTTACTCGTTGGAGTTGTTTGTTTTTTTTGTTTGTTGTTTGTTTTGTTCATAAATGGCCGGATTTTATAACATCCGCATTTGTTGGAGTTGATAAATATTAAGTGCCCACCAAGAACATTACGCGACGCTTATATGTATTAAAATATCAGTACGTAATATAAACCTAACCTAACCTAGACTACCTAAACCTAACTGAGCATATCCTTACGATATATAACCTAATATAATCAAAATACTAAAGTCCAAAATTGTACAGACAATTTAATACTACCTAAACCTAACCGAACCGAGCATATCCTAACGATATATACCCTAATATGATCTAATCAAAATATTTAAGTCTAAAATTGTACAGACTAAATTCAATTTAATACTGAAAGTTAATTATTGATACTGACTAAAATTATATTACCAATGTATTGTATACATAATTATTTATTTTTAAAATATCATTAAAATTTGAATTATTCAGTAGTTGCCAAGATGGTTTATTTTATACATCCAATTTTTTTAAGGATTTTAAAATGTTGATGAATTTTGTGAATTTATTTTTTTATAGGGGGAAATATTTCACACTTTCATAAATAAGCCGCGGCGTTACAATTCAAATAGTGCACTCTGCTATCAACGTTTCGGAATTTTACAACTGTTTATATTTTTTTTAAATTTTAATTGCAAATATGATATTTTTTACATGTTTGCTTTAATATGAATCCAAATTATTGATTTCTTCAAATATGTCTCGTGATTTAGTACACTGACTTAGTCTTAACTTCTAAATGTTGCTTCATATTTTTGTGCAACTGTACGCGAAGTTTCCATTTCGCAAACGCAAAACAACCTACGAAATCCAATTTCGCGGCCGTTTCTGTTAGCAACGGCCGTTAGAATAATCCTGGCACGAAAGACAAACTGTCAGAAAATTGTTGTATTTACTTCATTTACACAGTGATGCAATTTTGTGCACAATTAAATAACCCTTGAAAACTATTTAATAAAAGGCAATAAGATTTTTATAATTACAAATTTAGTTTGGTTAAGTTGCACAAAAAATGTTTTGTATACGTACCTTATCCTCGAAATCCTTTAACGTACTCGGCATTGTCCTGACTCGGTCGCAAAGCGCCCTCGGTGACAATTCTTCTCTTGGTACGTTAAAGAACGATTTCGCGGCCGTGGTATACAAATATCTATTCAAGTTTACTTAAGAGTACATATTTAGATATAATAGACATACTTAATATTATGATTGCTATTGAAATACTGTAAATACGAGTATATATATCTTATGTCATAACACCATTTGTAATATAACAAAAAAAAATTATTTTTTAACTTAAGAAATAACTTTAGTGAGGAGTGGACATTAACAGCTTTACTAATAAACGAAGAGTATTAAAATAACTAACTAATCTAGTTAAGCAACTATAGCTAATTGCGTGGTTACATCTTTTTTTTTAATGAGCTCTGGAAAATTCGTGTTAATTGTGTATTAGAAGCAACTAACTAGTTACGAACTAATATCGACCAAAAGCTTTGTTTATTAATAATTCTGTAAGTTATTACTGATATCGAGGTATTAAAAAATTTGCATATACAATAATAATTAAATAAACATCATTTTTAGATAGGTAGATTTAATGTAAATAATTAACAGGTAAACATAATTGCTATTTATGTTACTAGTAATGTTAACTTTAAGGACGGGAACTATTTTATGGCCGATCGAGCTTGCGAACTAGGCCAATAATATTATGTCCGGTCGCGGCCATAAAAAAGTAGGACAGGTTTTCTCCCTAGTGTGAATTTGGTTTTGCTGAAAATGTCAAAAAATTGTTCATCTTGAGATATCGACCATCCATTTTCAACTTCTCCATTATTCTTGCTATAGTAAAAGCACTAACTTGAGGGGTCATTCCAAAATGTGGCTTTTAATTAAGTAACACGTAGGTATTTATGTCGAAATGACAATATGTTTCTTGATTTTTCTTTGCAGAGGCGAATGACTTGATTACACAGCTCAATTTTAGGCAAATTCACTATAAGACTTGTTCCACTTTTTTTGCCGCGACTGTACCTACTTGTAACATACAAAGTTATGTTTAACTGTATTTTTACTTGAATTTAAAATTTCTTTAAAAAAATTTTTGGTTGTCCAGCAATTTGGACTTACGTAAATCAAGATTTCAATTAGATTTAAAGTCCTGGCTGTAATATCAAGCATTATGTAGAAGTAACATAATGTTATTTATGTAAATTCTAAATAAGTCCTCTAAATAAGTATTTAAGAGCGAGGGCGAAATATAAAATGTGAGGCATCTGCCGAGCATTTAACCAAGCGAGCCAAGGCTGTTTGGAAAACATGTAACATATTTTTTGTTTGTAATACCCACCATGGCATTGTTTCATAAAAATATGAATTGTAGCATATTTTTATTCTTAAATTGTGTGTAAATGCCATGCCGTGTCAATAATCGATTACTTAAGTGCCGTTTTTATTTCACTTTACTGCATATTTCTATTACTTTACTGGTGATTTGAGAGAAATGGTTAATTTTTGTACAGTCGATTAATAAATTTAGCAACACTTGGTTTTCTGAAAAACGCACGTATTTGAGCCGTTGAGAACCAGAGTGGTGTAAGTCCTTTTTTTTCTTTCAGAGAAGTCTAGTAATATACAAGGGACATGACCTTGGATCCATTTCAGGACTTATCAGAATTTTAAAAAAATACAAACTTACAGAACTTCTTTTAACGGCTTATTTATTACAATAGTTACCAAACTGCAACGTGTACTTACGCAATATAACGTCATAATTGTATGAATTTGTATTCTACTTATTTTATGTTTACACTGTTAAAATTAATACTTATTTTGACAGTATTGAAAATAAAGTTATTTTATTGTACTAGTACTATACATAAAGAGGTACTTGGCCGCAAAACTATACCATAAAACAAAATTTATCATTCAGTCGAACATAAAATTGTTGGACTGTCCGAAAATATGAACTTTTTATGTTTATTAGTAGGCCAGAATATCATACATTTCGGACTAGTACACAACGATAAAATAAAACGGACTCCTGTCAATGTCAGAAATAGCACCTTTTACTTTTAACCGGGTTGACAGTAGTGATTCTCTTGAATCTAATGCTTGGCTTGTAATCTCCTCCGCGACTTTAATTTCATCCAATTTATATTAAATTTACAATGACTGACATTAGTGTGACAACCTGATAAAAATATGCTCGACGCTGACGTATGTGATCACATGCGCACGGTTCGGACCGAAAATAGTGGTATGTCGGGTGTACCGGCAACGTGCCCATATAATACCAGATAGATTAACTTAACAAATGACGTATTAAAGCTCTATGTCCGAACGCAAATCAAGTAAAAAAGATAAATAGAAAAAAAAAGTAGTCCTAGCTGTTCTTGTTGCCCAATGGCGAAGGGGGTGGGGGGCGCTTTCTCACTGCTCACCGCACCTCGTGGTCCCACTTGCGGGCTCGACCTGGCTGGAGTCCCTTGGCCCAACGTACTCGGTGGTGATGTGAGGTTGTAACCCGTAAGGGAAACGCCCAAGAAAGGGCCTAAAGATAGGAAGTGGTATAAGTACCACGTGTAAAACAATGCTAACCTTACCTAAAGGTTTAAAACGACCGATAAGTGTTAATGGAGGTCACGATTCAGGTATTTCACCGACTTCGTCGCAGACATATATTAGACAAACTGTTCGACCGATCTCTTAACGATTATTCGATTTTATGTTTGCCAACGCGAAAACCTATATTGAAGGAGGATTGAATTAATTATCGCGCCTGGGGAGCTAACGTATGCAGTTTTGCGATAGGCGTCTTACGTGTGTGTGAAAATTATAACGTTTGACTTTGAAATTTGAAATGTTTAAGATTGGGATTCCATGATCCAATAGACATTATAACATGTACAGTCATGCTTACTTAAATCTAGTACAAACAATTTGACGTTGCAATATAAAATTGCTATTGTAGCCTATTTTTTTGTACTAGATTTGTACTGTATAAAGACAAGGATTACAATAGCCACCAATATAATGTCATAACTGACCTGAACTAAATGATGTCTGTTATATTTTTGTAGAAAATAAGTGTTACTCGTCACTACCCTATGAATCTATTATCATTTTGCTGATAACTTGTTTTAATATAATATATAGTATTAGTAACATCTATAATAAATATAAATAGTTAATTAACAATAATCGGTTCTCAACAACACATTAATCTCGTTCGTTCTAGTATTACTCCATTTGTTGTGAGGTTATTTTAATGTAGAAATTTTCGAAGGACTTCACTCGTTTCATAAATCACACGATGTGCATGCTTTTCCTCATAGCCTTTGCGAAACTCGCTAGGAAGCGAAGGTTCCATTCCAACGTCAGTAACAGAAATAGTCACAATGTGAAGTAATCGATGGTAATAGGTTAGGAAAGTCGGTATTTCGGGAACATAAAGATAATAATACAGTCTGTTTTCGTTGGGCCGTGCATCGTCGAGACGTAAATAAGTAAACTGAAGTGTATTAATAATAACACGGCGTTGATTTTAATAAGCAAAGACTAAAAATTGATACAATAGTTATCAAGTGCAGATAAACTTACCGTTAGATTTTAGTATTGTGTATCCATTTATGTGTGTTAGAGCATTCCTATTAAGGAAAATATTCTAAAATTTGAGACAATCAGGTTTATTGCGTATCAAAATTACGTTAGTAGTACATTTATTCAGCATCACATTCGAATGTCAGATGTATTGATGACATAAATGCATCTGACATTCCAATGTGATGCTGCATTTAGGTAAATCGATAGCTCGACCTTGCTATGGTTTTCAAGAATCAGATATGACTTCTACCTTTACCATTCCAATAATCCTGTGTGAATGTTATCAGGTTATCACTATATCTATAGTCACTATCAACTTGTACTTAGCTTAATAAACATCAGTGTATGAATAATGTGTAATGCTGTGATTTATATTTTGAGGAAAGTGTTTTGTATTTACAGAATATATCTATAATTAAAAAAAAATACATGCTGAGACTAAGTCATTTACATGTATTCACTTCTACACCTGTTCTTACAAATTTTTCACTGACTAATGAGTAATTAAGACAATGCACTTGAAATTATATTATCTGCTTAATTTAACATTTCGATGCTTAATTTTGTATATTGATGCTGATTGAGACCCAGTGTGTATTTATTTTCTGTGCGTTGACGCTAATGCCGTGCCAAACGACACATTGTGTAATCAATACAAATATTTATTATCCCAATTACGAATGGTAATCGCTGGATGTTAAATATTTACGACTAGCGATTCAAACTAAATTTTGAAACCATAATATTTATGCCCAGTCTAATTCTTCTGACGTACTTCGCTTGGTTGATTTCTTTCAATTCGCATTACTATTTTAACACAGGCACTATAAAGGAAGTTACGAGGAAGTTTTCTTGGGCTCGGTTCTGTATTTTAGTATGCATTAACTGAGTGAGGAAAACCCGAGATGATGAAAACAATTAACAGAACTACGGAAACATAAGGAAATTGAATTAGGTATGAAATATGCATAATAATTTAAATAGATAATAAACTTGTCACACGGGGTGACTCACTCATGCCATTTTTTTAAAGTTTATGCCATTGCCGATAAAATAAAAAATTGAAACAAACCATCCTTTACGTAGTTAATTTTGTTCTCCTCAAGCGAAACACTTCCAAGTTTCTATGGTTTCCGGTACTACAGGAAGTAGCCATGCATTATATTTTATTATGTTTTTGGCTTCCCCATTCGTTTTCGAACATCTACTGTGGATATTCTATTTCAGAGATTAAAGTCAATGTTCTAAATTTTGATCTCAGATCAATAATTTAGTGACCGCCTAAGTAGCTATTAATGTAAGTTTCGTTAAAAAAGCTACAAGTTCTATGAACAATTCTATCAAATTTGCCTTCTATAAAGAATAAATTCGTTATTTCTTAATTTGTGCATGTATTGGTTTTAAAATGTTACTTCTAAGAAGCTGTCAGCAATACTAAGGTAATTGGCATGATTTTTTCGAATTTGTTTTGACAATAAGATTTCATTCCTATAGTATATTGTGCACCATGGGTGTAAAATAGACTATAACAGCCCACGGTGCTAACACTAAAGGGGTAAAGCCATTCGGCCTGCGGGACACCGTTATTTTTCTGCCTACCTACAATATCTGCCTGTTTATCTCTATAATCAACCGAATTTCGTTTCAGGTATGGCTGCACTTTGATGATTTTTTTATGTCAATATTTTGTTTTATTTTAAGAACCGACTCCAACATTGAATGTTCAGATCACAATGTAGCACTATTTGCTTGTTTTTGCTATATACGCCAGTACTGTATTTTCTGTAATGTTTTTTTTTAACTTTTTGGCCGTTTTCCAACTACAAAACTTATTATATCGGGGTACATATCGAGTCTAAGATATTATTGGTTAATTAGGTTAGCAGAAGCGGCAGCGGCAACTTCCTTTATATCGAGTGGTTGAAGCCAAGTCTTCGCCGCTGCTAACATCCATTGCACTTAATACACTTTTTAATTATAGAGTAGGTACAATATATCTGTCACCGTATCAGTCAAAATGACATTTGTTTTTGAAAAGCAAGCCGCCATGTATTGGAAATATTCTGAAAAATTTCAGGGGCCTTAGGGCCTCTAAATCTCATTTTCCGCCCGCATTTACGACCGAAAAATGAACTTTCAGAGCAGGTAGGCGGAAAAATAAATTATTGAAGTTAATTTAATTTAATTACAGTTTAGTAATTTTGTTTCGAATTATATTTCATAATATACATATAAAGTATAATGTAAACTTGCACAAGTACACAGGTTTCATTATGCTCAATGTTTTTTAACAATTGCTGACCACATTTAATCTATGCAATTGAGGAAGCAACTTGTACCAAGTAATTTGCCTTGTTTGACGTTTATTTGCATTATTTTAGGTGCAGTGAATGAGTAATGTTCAAAAACGGTGAGTAACTTAGAACAATGTACTTGCTATTTTACTTGCATTACCTCCGCAGTTGCGCCGTGCAGATGCAGTGACATTATTGCTCTACTATTGTTAGTTAATACTAAACGGAACTATTTTTGGTCTATTTTGGAATGTTAAAACTAATTTCATTTTATTATTATAATTATAAGGAATGGTTAGGTTAGGTTAGGTTAGTGTCAATTATTCCATTCCAATATTGATACATCTGTAACAAATAACAATCTATGTAAATATCTTGCACAACTTTGAATTAACTTGCATGAGAGTTGTTATGTTGCAATCATCCCCCTTTTTCTCCTCTCTCTCTCTCTCATTCTCCCTTCGCCCTACCTTACCTGCGTTGTCAGCTTAACTCGTTCAGCCCTCTTTGTATGGCTATCTCGGCCTAGGGCCCACTCAGTGAAGACGGCCACGGTGAGTCAAGGGTCAGTCAATTCAAATTACGAAATAATATCCCCAGGCAACGTAAGTTTATTTTGTAAAAAATGTAAGAAGGTAAATAAAACGTGGTGATTCGCACAATTATCCATAAAAACGGAACGCGTGACGCTCTACATCGAGGCGCGACTTCCTCAAAGATGGCCGCCACCGGCGATTGTGCACAATCGCGAGTTGCAATCGGAAGTGACGAACTGTCGCCGAGAAGGCGACGTGCGCCCACAACGCAATACTATACACACAAAATAAAAATAACATGGAAAGAACACTCACGCAATGAGTATAGAAAGAAATAAGTTAAATACGTAATCAAAAGAAAACTTATTTGATTTCTTCACTATGTCATACATCTTTATAATGTAATTGTAACATAGTTGTTTATGTATAAAAAACGCAAAGACTTTGATTCAGCCTTTCAGACTTCAGACATCCGAATCAAGTTTAGGTTTTTTTTTAATATTTACGTGTCCGTATATATCGTCAGTCTTATTTCGTCATTGTTCATGAATAGATGAAGTATTAAATGATTTACTAAATACTTCTCTTTAATTTCAGTATATTGAATGCTTGAACGTTTTTTTGGAAAATGATTTTCTTTTAATAATTACGTTTCTTTCTACATACAGCTACTGTCTTATTTGGTCATTTTTTGTGAATCGACTGAACTATTAAATGATTTACTAAATACATCTTTTTAATTTCAGTATATTGGATGCTTGGACGTTCCTCGACCGACAAGTAGAGTGGAGATCGTTGCTGCAATGCGGAGGATACGTGTGAGTATAATTAATTTATGTAACAGTGATAATCGACAAATTTATGCCCTTATACAGTGTGTTTCACTTGAAATGGTAACACCTCAGTGACTTTTATTTTTCAGTGGATTTAAAAATACTTTTTTCCAATATCTGAATCTACTGAAACTTTGTTGAAAGGGTAAACTATATTTTGTCCTTAGTAAATAACTAACCTACTGTGATAAGACATTTACTCAAAAATATGAGGAAACATATTAGGTTTTTTTTTACAAGTATTAAGAAAAGTTATTCGGAGTCCCCAAAAAACCCCAAATCTCAAATTTGGCTGAAAACAAATAAAATCTAATTTTAATTTTATTCTTACAAGATTGCCATGATTTATTAACAATACCTAAACACCAAGAGTACAATATACCTAAACACACTCCTAATAAACTCCTAAATTATTGTCGATTTTAATTGATTACGGATTTAGAAATACTTACTTGAAACGAAAAAGTGGAAGTTAACAAATATATGAGAAAACATATTAGGGATTTTTTTATGTATTAAAAAAAGTTATTCGGAGTCACCTAAAAAACCCAAATCTCAAATTTAGCTGAAAATAAAAAAGTCTAATTTCAATTGTATTCTTACAAGTTTGCCATGATTTATTAACAATACATACCTAAACACCAAGAGATACCAGTGACATGAAATGCTAATAGGTCACACTAATAAACTCCTCAAATATTGTTGATTTTAATTGATTACGGATTCAGAAACGCTTACATGAAACGAAAAAGTGGAAATTGCAAGGCAACCAAACTTGGAATTTGGGGTTTTGAGGTGACTCCGAACAACTTTTCTAATAAAAATTTGTCCCCAGTATGTTTTTTTTTTCAATTTTACATTCATTATCACAGTTGGTTAGTTATTTACTAATGCTAGAATATAGATTACTCATTTAAAAAAAAACTTCGCAAACTTCACATATTTAAAAAAAAACAATCTACCGAAATTTAAAAAGTTACTGAGGTAATACCATTTCACCATTTCAAGTGAAACATACGGTATATATCCTTGTGTACGATGCTATAGGTCGGTCTTTCTAAAGTTCAGGATAAGTTATTTGTCGGAGATATACACAACAAGAATGTTAAAAATTATCTGCTCTGCGCATTTCTGATCTTATAACAGTCTATTTAAATCTTTATTGCTAAACTTATATAGTCGTTGAAAAGATAGAGAAATATGTAATCTCATAGAGATTCATATTTGATATTTATTACATTTTAGAAAGCACTTCGCTGTATTCGCTTTACAAAATCTATAAAAGATAGTGATTCTCATTAAAAAAATATATTAATGACGTCATTGCTTGCACAATGTTAACGTGAAAAATAAAGTCGAAAAATTAAAAAAATATATTGTCACACACTATACTGTTTGCAATAAGTTGATCGAATTTATTCTTTATGGTGAGATAAATGTTTAACGTTTTGATATGATTTGTTATAAATAAATAAGGTTACTGCTGGTTCAAATAACAGTATGATTGGAGTGCATATGCATTGAAAGTTATTATTAATATTTAGTTTATTAATGTATAAGAATGTAGTAGTAACAATAATAATTGCATGCCAATTGTAATAGCAATAATAATTACATCCAATTTTTTCGATATATTTTTCTGTTACGGTTTTCTCGAGGGATTTTCTTGCAATCCTTCTTTAGAAAATTGTGATTTGATAATGAAACGAAAAATATTTAAATATTTTTTTGTGTTATTATTGAGCGTAGATGTTGAAAATGATTGCCTTGCACTTGATAACTTCTTGGGTAATTAACTTTTGGCTTGTTAAGTGTTCGTTGTTTCCGAAGTCAGACGGTCTCGTTTCGCAAAATTTGCGGCCTTTGAAATGAGGTCTGGGTCAAACGAATTTTCTTAATTGACGTCAGAAGATTTCCCAGAGGCGTTAAACTTAGAATCGCGAGGATTTCTTACGCAAAACTAGAAATGATTCTGGGCTCATCGTGCACGTAAATTTAGACAATTAATTACATTGCCATCTACATAAAATAAGGGATATATATATATATATATATATATATATAATGGGATCTACATTATTGACTACAAATATACAGGGTGTTTTGAAAAACATATCATATATGTTTATATGGGATATATTCCATATAAATATATCAGATATATCCTTATATCCTGATATATCCCATATGGGATATATCAGGAAATCTCGGAAGAAGATGGTTTAGTGAAAAATGTTTCAGGCAAAAGTTATAGGGCTTAAAAAAATGGATACACCAGAAAATCTCAGAACCGTTTCGTGAAAAATGTTTACGACAAAAGTTGAAGGGCTTGAAATGGTCTATTTAGTGATAGTATTTCTGTGACCACGAATGACCTGGAAACTTTACAGTGTTATTCATAAAAATTTAAACCGTCGTTTAGTGGTTGTTTAGCTGTGTTTTACAAAGGGTTACCAAGGTTACTAAGATTAAACCATCTTTAAACCGCGGCTTATATTTCAATATTTAAAAAATATATATATTTTTCACATTTGAAACAATATTTTTTCAAAATTTTAATTTTGTTTATTTACAAAAAGGTATTTACAAAAAAGTATTAAAAAACCGATAATTGCATTAATTACTTCAAAGTTTAAAGATATTAATAATATTTTTTTTTATTTCGGCCGCTGAAAGAATAATTTATTTTTAGTGAAAAATATATATTAGGTAGCAGTAAAATTGATAATAATTTAATTTTAATAATATGTAATACATTGAAATTTGTATAAATACAAATAACATGAAAGCATACTGCAATAGATATAAATTCAAGACATAATATCAAGTATTACATGTATATGATATTTTAAGTCTGCGTATAATATCTCCTGAGTTACTCGTAATTATGATAATTCCGACACTTACGATTTAGATTCCTCTGCTCGCATTGGGTTTAATCACGACAGTTGCCGTTAATATCCCCAACTACATTAAGACGTTAATATTTGAACAAAGAAGCTCCTCGTGTGATATTAACGTGGCGCAGTTGAGACTGTCGTAAATTTCAGTGTACAATTTCAACCATCTCTCTATAGACGTCAAAAATGACTTAGAAGAGATTAGTTCAAGGATGACAAGTTTCTGCAACATATTAAACTACATCATTATGTATATTAAATTTATTTCAAGATTATTGAAAATCCTATTGTTAACTGAAGATAATTAATTAATTTGTTTTATTTAAAAAAAGGTTGACCATATAATTATTACCAAATTTTTAATAAGGAATGAGTGTTAACAAAATATTGATAGTTATGTTGCTTACTCATTATTATATTGTATTCTGTTTTATCAAAAAATAACAATGCAATAAAGGTAATTTAAGTTGATGAAATTTTGGGCGTTGGACCCTTTTGTAGATCTTATTAAGACCGGATGAGGGATATCAGCCTTATAGCTTCCTTGACGAGATATGAATCTGCGCCTGTGGGGTTGGCGAAGGGCCAGTTCTGGATCTCGCCTTGGGGATTTCCAGGGTTTAAGGAAAAATGTCACAGGATTGATTTCGGAAGCGAGTCAGATTTTTATCATTTAGGAACGAATCGACAGAGGCAATAAATGGAAATGGAATTGGAACAATGAAACGAGGAAATATATTTAGAGATAATTTAATAAATTTGTGAATATATGGATGTATAAATACTTATGGTAATCAAAATTGCTACGACTAGGTGATTATTCATTTTAATGAGAAATCTTAGCCCATGTGTTGTAGTTAGTTAAGATTCAAGAATAATAATACCTACAATAATAATAAAAATCAGAAAATAATCCCATACGGCGCAATGAGTAGGTTAAGATTAAAAAATAATAACTACAATAATAATAAAAATGAGATAAGAATCCCTTATGGCACAATGAATTATGACACCCACTTCTCAGTAGGTGTCGGGTCTGTTCTCTCCCAAAGCAATACTTAATATGCAATTTCTTCTAGAATGTGAATTTTCTACTACATAATGTACGTAAAAGAACCAACCCTAGTCGGCCGATAGATGTTATCGATAAATATCGATACATGTTATTTACATAAAATCTTGTAAGATTAAGGAAACGATATTTGAGAAAATGTCAACAAGTTTCAAAATAGACATTTATGTACATTTCAATATTTAAATGCTAAAACTAGCATTTTCACGAAAAAAGTTTCATGAGTAAGATATACTGTGGTATGAAATTTCAGCGTATAAAGATACCCTCGCAGCCAGCGAGTACCATTCCTATTCCATCAATGGAGTACGTTGATATTGATACGTTGGTTTTTGAGATATCGTGATTTGTGTATTAGGCCAATTGGACAATCAACTCACATGGCCTCAAAAACCATAGCCTCAATTAAAAATGGTATATGTCAGGAATCGAATAAATTTCCGTGTGGAGTTGGCTAAGGATACAAGTGGTTTGATGAAAACTCTGGGTATGAATATTGTTATAAAGACACAACAAACTGCCAATTTTAGTATGTAGGTACTTCTTCATTGAGCTTTTTGGACAAAACATGACGTAACCACGTAGGAACCCAACATATTAACTATGCCACGGCTAACTTAAACACATTTCAAATGCTGATAGTTTTCATTTTACAGATTTACAGAGTGGCACAAACCAGAAGAGTTTTGTTCGAAATTCGATGATTTCTAGTCACTGAGAAGATTTTGTTAAGTACTATTGAAAAGTGAGTCGACATAATTAAACATTTTCCTGTTATAATTGAAATTTTTACATAAATGACTTCACATTTTCCTGTAATTATTTGAATTTAGACAGAAATGATTGAATATTTGACAAAATATTTGACATTTTTGTTGAAAATTATTGAAAATTCTGGTAAACATTACTAAAATTTTGACGGTAGTAAATAAAATTTTGGCAAACATGACTAAATTGTGTTGTTAAATTGAAAATTTGAATTATGATTGAAATTTGAACAGTAATTATTGAATATTTGACAGATTAATTGAATTGTGGTACGCGGGGCGTTAATTACCCCCGAGATTGGCCCGGAACATAACTGGCTCAGTTTTTGCGGAGAGCGCACGGTCTACTTATCTGCTAGCGGCTGGGACGATCTGCAGGAGGAGACGGCAAGTGTGTCTTCTTCGGGAGCGGCACGTCGGCGTCGGCAACACTATGTAGCACTTTGGATTGCGGGGGGGGGGGATATAAAGTCGGGGTTGCACGTTCTTAGTTTAATTAATAACAAAACAAAAAAAAACAAATTGAATAAAAGAGAATGATAATGAAAAAATACAAGAGGAAATGAACGAGGTGAGGTTATGATAAGGTGCGGAGCGGATCGCGTGTGTGTTGGTGTGTGGATGTGGAACTCCTGATGGTTGAGAATGGACTCTGTTTTGTGGATGAGACCCGACTTGTCCCGCGATCGGGAGTGGACTGCCTTTTTGGAGGGATGATTTCTCCCTCGCGCGCCTCTAGCTTAAGAGACGCGCATGCGTGTTTTGTGTGTAGTGTGTGTGTTGGTGTACGATGAAAGAGGGGGAGGCGAATTAATATTTTGGATGAGGACGCCTGTCAATAGGAATTAAACTTATTTTGGATAAATAAATGAATAGACGCGAGTTTAAATGAGATTCGGATTATGTTAATTAAGTAATGGTTAACTATGTGATTAAATGCGGCGAGTGAATGAAACGATGGGTCTTATGAAGTCACAGGCATGAAATACGGTTTTCCCTGATCGTGCTAAATTGGGGGTGCCATTGTCAGCGGTACTTCGCCGACAAAGCGCATTAGGGGGCCGGGTATTCCCAACGTAACAACCGGGATTACGACGAGTGCCGACGATGGGTTTTCCCTGAAATCGGCAGAAAAACCAGTGAAAGGTAATTAGGGTAGGCCATGCCGGTGACACAGTAATTAATATATTTTTGTTAAATATCCCTTTGTTTGGTCAATTATGATTATTCATTTCATTATGATTAATTATCCCTCGTTAAGTTTGATCGAATATGATTAAACTTTTACTGTTATCTTTGTAATTTGCCACTAATAAATGAAATTTTGTTATATATAATTAAGTTTTGTTGGAAATAATTGAAAATTTTACAATTATCCCTGAAATTTTGACAGAACTAGAAAATTTAAAGAAGTATTGAAAGTTTTCAGTTACAGTATATTTGAAATTTTTGTAAATATTAATGAAATTTTGCCAGTCATTTTTTTCTGAATATAACATGAGAAATCATACTGTGATATAAATCCTTGAATTCGTAATAGAAAATGCTATTTAATACAGGGTGTACTTTATTGGCCATATAAAAACATATAGTTCATGATGGTTTCCTCGAATCGAAAAGTTGTACTGACAATTTAAGAACGCTGCCTTGTAGAGCTAAAAAAGTGGCATTCAGAAAGTGCCTTTTACTTTTTATACCTTTTCAAATAACTTCAGAAAAACATAAAAACCATATCGCAAAATTTCGTATTTTATCGAAAATTTCCGGATGTAAGCTGAATTTTCTTATTTTCTCAACAGAATATTACTGACCACTAAATTGCGCCATTTTTTATGTAATTTAACCGCCTTTGTAACTTTTACGGTTTCTGAGATCCCAATGCTGTTGATCCTTATCTTGGACACCCTGTATACCATAAATGGTCTCATAAAAGTAAATAAAATTACCAACATTTTTCTGCAAAGGAAATATCGATATGACTATTTTGACAGTTTAAAAACTTAGTGAATTTGACTAAAATTGCATTTTTTTTAAAAAGTATTAGATATTTTTAGCTGAACATTGACAATAAAAGGGTACCATTTTTTAGTCAGTTTACAGTTTTAGTGGCCCTTTTGCCCAACAAAAGGGGTTGCAGGGATTTTTTTTTCTCCAAAAACTCAGGATTTTCTTACTTTTGCTATAACATAGAAATTCCACCGGGTCTCTTTGCTTTTACCAAAAATAACCCACTTTTGTCCAGATTGACCTCACTATATTTTCATTTTTAATGTTGGATCAATCTTTGAAAATAATATATTCTCTAATCCCATAAAAAAATATTTTATGATTTTTTTTGCAAATCATCAAGTAACTCTTTAGAGGCAAAGAACGATTTTTTTTTCGACACAATGTCGAATCAAATGTTATTAAAACATAACAGTTAGAATTCTTTATTACGCCGAAAACCCTCGTTCTTATACCAATTATTTTTATTGATCAAGTCGGGTTCAAATTAAGTTTAGTACTTTGGCTTGATGTACAACTTATTTTTCTTTATAAACGCGCATATGGACAGACAATTTGTTTATAATCTTGAGTTCGAAAATTTTCATTTAAGCAATACTTTCCCCCATGTACTTATACCATGACATACTCAACGCATATGTGCTTGTTCAAACGTGAAATAATGTTAAAAATTGTTCCCATTGATGGAATTGGTCTATCGCGATAAGTGACTGAAAAAACGTATAAATAATATTATTTGTAATAATATTATTATATTATTGCATAAAATGCAATAAATGCATAAAAAATGCAAATATTGTATATATGCATTATTTGTATCTTTTCTTCTGTTAAATACCTTTCTTTAATGTATTTTAGCACAATCATAGTTCAAACAACTTGACAATTCTATTTATTTTGATAACCCATAAAATAGTTATTTTGACTTTACATTGGTCACTTGATAACAACCACGCATTTATCTGTGTTTTTTGAAATTTAACATAGGGACGTTGTATTGACTATGTCTAGAGTTAAAAAAAAGTCACGGTATGTAGACACTAACTGTGGGATTATTATAAATTTATCTATAAATTCTTATGTAAACGTTCAACCTTGGGTATTCGTTTTGGTTGATCGATTTTACAATCAAAATGCATTTGACCGCGCCCGAACTTGTGGTAATCTTGATGGATTCTGGATTAAGGGCGTAGTTAAAAGCGTTTTTGTTGGCCGATACAGACGAACACAATCCTATATTGCCCATCAAACTTCGCTTAGCAGTATCAGCATTAGTGTGGAAATTCTAGTGGATTATGAATCGGCACAAGACCGTAATAAAAGGCACACGTTTCATTGAATTTTGATGCTCTCAGTGATTGATTATCGAATCCGGGATGTTCGTTTTCGGACACAAATATAGATTGATTGAATTTATTAGCGGTGATGGTGATGGTTTAAGTAGCAGTTATTTATATATAAAAAATAAATATGCTCTTATAATTGAGAGCAGTTTGTCGCAATAATTGCTGGAATTATGCACGTTGTACATAGTGTGGTTAACGATAATATCCCAAGTTCATTGAAGTAACAGAAATATTGCTGGAATTATGCACGTTGTACATAGTGTGGTTAACGATAATATCACAACTTCATTAAAATAATAGAAATATTGCTGGAATTTGCACGTTGTACATAGTTTGGTTAACGATAATATCCCAAGTTCATTAAAATAGTAGAAATTGGGAAGACCTTTATAATATTTCGTGATTTCATGTGATATGATATTTGCGATGAAGCTGAAACAGTACTTTTCTGATAATCTTGTTAAAACTTTCCCATCCTGAGTATTCGAGGCAATCTGTAAAACAGCGACAGAGCCACACTTCCTCCTAAAACGAAATGCTCCGTTATTTACAACCCGAAGCGACACCCCTCTAATCACATTATCGGAGAACTCGTTGTATCAACAGTACAAGATTGAATCTCGGATAAAACAACGAGAACTTGGCGAATTCGCTCATAGCAAACAATTATCGCATTTAAAGCGCACACACTTATTCAAATATTTGATGTTCATTGATGTAATCATGTTACTCATTCGTATTTGTGTAATTATAATTTATAAATTTTCCATATTAAATAAAACCAACTTTAAAAGTACTAACACTAGGCAAAGAAATCGTATCATCTGATGATGGCATACAAAAATTGCTGAATTTCTGCATCTAGACATAGCATTTCGTGTAACCTTAATGGGTACACTATATTTTACAGCAAATACAATCGTGTCAGACGGGTTGTAGATGCAACTATTAAATTAATATCCAGTGATATGTTCAATAAGTACCTACTTATGAGGATCAATATAGATTCTGTTGCCTTTTATATTTTTATTTATCGACGACACATTCCAGCTTCTACGGCTAATTACCATCACTAGGAAGCGATTTACCAATGTATCTGGTGATTTATATTATATTTATGTCACATATTCGTCACATAGTGTTCTTCTTTAATCTAGTAATAGAATTTAAAATTCGCAGTAAGTTAGTTACAGTAATTTTATTCTCATCGATAGCGAGCCTAGTCATAACATGTTATCGACAAATATGGCGAGTTAACAGAATATGGTATTTTTTTAATTTTATACATTGTTATATACATTTACAATAATTTGATTTTTGTAAATAATAACGGTAGCATGGCGGAAAATGTATTAACAATTTAATATTAATTTGCGTCACTAAAACCATCTGTTTTTATTTCATCGTTGTAATGGAAATTTAAATAAATTTAAATACTTGACAAAATCATATTAGAGTATTCAATGTGCTCCAGCAATTCGTGCACGATTTATCCACGCACGGATTATTCCATGTCGATAAGGATCGGGATTTTTACCACATTGCCATGCAACAGAGCGTTCACCCTCAAAATTTACGAGCGACATATTTAATATTTGCCTTGCCATTTTCAAACGAAAAATGTCTAAACGAAAGATTTTGTTCCAGTACGAGTTTAAAACGAAGGGCATCAAGAAGAAGAAGGTGACGATAGAGGTCTCCGTGGATGGCGTCAAGGTCACCCTCAGGAAAAAGAAAAAGGTCAGAATTATTACACCCTCATAATAATTTTATAAGTTTATGGATAATAAAATTAAAAAATAATAATAAATATGTTTGCCCTATTAATTTGTCCAGTTACCAATCTAGTAGCCGTTTCAAATGTTTTTACCCCTGTCTTTAAAGTAGGACAGGGAAAACGACGCTGCCAAGAATATTTTATATAGGTCATTTAATAACAATATATTAATTGCAATGTGATTATACAGCTCTCTAAATAATTGTTTTCGCAAGCACTTCAAAAAGTACAATTTAGCACGTTTTGACGAAACTCTGTTAAATAAGCATGCTAGTAACATCATTGAAAATAGTGATAATAAAGCCAAAGCTACTTGGAGCGTAATTAAAAACCGTAACCCATCGAACCGCAACGAAATTCGTAACATTATTACGGACAACGGCATGATACACGATCCTCAGCTAATTGCGCAGTTTTTTAACTCCCATTTTATTCAAAGAACGAAATGGGATGATGCAAGCATTAATAGTGATAATACTCAGGACTCACCCAACAGTACCATGGTCATTATTGCTGAAACCATGTTTTTAGCTCCAGCGGAAGAAGGTGAAATTCTGAGTGTTATCAACTCATTAAAAAACAAAAATCTAGTGGCTTCGATAACATCTCTTCCACCTTACTGAAAAGTTGTTCCCTTGCTATAGTCGCCCCCCTGACTCATATAGTAAACGAAAGTCTCCTACATGGGCACTTTCCCGGCATTCTTAAGAAAGCTATAGTCGTCCCAATACATAAAAAGGCTAGTGCTGAAATACCAGGAAATTATCGCCCAATAAGTTTACTGTCAGTTTTCTCTAAACTGTTTGAAAGGGTTTTCCTGAGTAGACTGAATATGTTTCTTAAAAAACATAGAATTCTTGACAAAAACCAACATGGATTTCAACAAGGCAAATCCACAGATACCGCAATATTTTCATTCACACCTTCTGCAAGCATTGGAAAAGCATGCAATCGCTTTGGGACTCTTCATAGACTTATCAATGGCCTTCGACAGTGTGGATCACGGGATACTCTTGGAAAAATTGTCAACGTATGGTATCAGAGGCGTGGCTCTTGAGTGGCTCTCCTCCTATATTTCCAATCGAGAGCAACAAGTGAAAATACTGGGAGAAGGCATCCCATTTAGATCCGACTGAATGATACTACAACACGGTGTTCCTCAGGGAAGTATACTGGGACCAGTACTCTTTCTCTTGTACATTAACGATTTGAGCTCGATAATAAATATGCACTCGAATCATTTGATAAGCTACGCAGATGATACAAATCTTCTAATAACTGGCACTTCCTTCCAGGATCTTGAAGATAAACTGAAGACTGAACATGGACGGGTATATACCTGGTGTCAACAAAACAAACTAAAAATGAATATTGACAAAACAACTGCAGTGGTATTTCGTCACGCAAATAACAAAGCTGACCGCGGAACCAAAATATTGACAGATACTGGGGAACTTGTGCTCTCTCAGAGTTGCAAATTGTTAGGAGTAACGCTAGACGCGCATATGCAGTGGGAATGCCATATAGACATCCTACAAAAAAAAACTGAACAAAGCTTTCTTTGGCTTAAAACAGCTGAAACCACTTGTACATCGACAAACACTACTAACTGCTTACTATGGTAACTTTCACTCCATCCTACGTTATGGTGTATTGTTCTGGGGTCTAAAGTATAAATTGCTGTTCCCTATGCAAAAACGAGCATTGAGACTGGTTGCTGACAACAAGTGCACAGACTCCTGTCGGGGGGTTTTTAAGAGGCTGGGAGTACTTACTCTACCCTCACTATATATTTATGAAACATTAAAGTACATTCACGGAAATCCCCACCTATTTAAAAAAAATCAAAGTGCTCATAACTACAGCACGAGAAATTCAGACAAGCTTGTGTACCCAATACACTCATCTTCATTGCTGGAGAAAGGTAGCGAATACCAATGTCTAAAGATGGTGAATTGCCTCCCTGCGAGATAAAGGAAATGTCAAGGGATAAATATAAAAATACAATAAAAAAAATCCTAATTGAGGCTGAGTTGTACGAAATTAACGAATTCTCTCAGGACGTTTTGACCACACATCATTAGATTTTATATTGCGCTTTGTTGCTGCACTTATTTTAACATGGTTTGTGGTGTTTGTATCTTTTATTACCCTGTTTGTCCCCACTGTTGATTCGCTTTTGTGTAACAGTGGTCAGTTTTATTATGTAACTAATTGTATATTTTTGTATTACCACCTAAGTATTTTGTGAATTATTTTTGACACACTGTGCTCTGTGAATTGTACCTGTATTTTTCCACACTGCACCATGTAAAATAAAATAAAATAAGAATAGTACTAAAATAATGAAATGAATATTTTTGAAAATGCGAGAAATTTGTTGATGTGAAATTTGTTTTGCACTAATAATTATTTTTTTATGCTTAAATGCTGCAGTTTTTATATTTACACATATTTTAAATTAATTTATTATATTTATAATTATGTCAGTGTTAAATGGTGTTATTTTATACATACACCTACTTTAAGTATTATTATTATTGTTTTTATGTTAGTAATATGTGCTGCCCTGACTCTAATGGTATATTTTTCTTTTGACTTGTGTAAAACTGTACAGTTACTGAACACCAATAAATACTATTACTATTACTAATCTACTGCAACTTGTTTATTTTGCAAAATAATCCAATAAAGTTGAAAACGTATTGAAAGGAATGTATTAGCTCTGGATTAAATTTGGAATATATATTCTATTGATCCACCAGTATTTCAGCTGCATTCTGAAGTTAGTAGATATGGGTATTGAGTTCCGGCTTATTATTCTGAAATTTGTAACTATTCTCTAGAGCAGTGTTTCCCAAAGTATGGTACGCGTACGTAAAACAGATGTTATTGTCTGATATTTCTCAAATTCGTTATTATGCATTATAAGTTGATAAATCGACTGATATTGCGAATTTTGCAAATCTTATGGTATTTGTTAGATACGAAAGAGATCAAGAAATTCATGACAATGTTTTATTTTGCCAACCTTTAACTGGTCATACAACAGGAGAAGATATCTTTAATGTTAAGAATTTATTTACGTGCAGAGAGCAAAGTTGATTGAAATAGATGTGTTGGAATATGCACATATAGAGCAAAAATTATGGTCGGAATTATTACAGGACTCGTTGCAAGAATGTTGCCCCAAATATCATATCCACACATTGTTGCATACACTGATATACTTTGGCAACAAGTAAGATGGACGATGTTCTACAGAAAGTTCTGGACGATAGCGTGAAAATTCATAAACTACATAAAAGGTCGTCTTTTGAAAGACGACTTTTTTCGCAAATGTGTGAAGAAATGGGAAGTAGCCTTACTCAGCTTCTTTTCATATCGATGTTCGTTGCCTATTTCGAGGGTAAATTCTAAACCCATTATTTGAAAGTAGACATGAACTTCAAGTTTTTCTTATTAAGGTTAGGTAGATTTGAGCTGAGAAACTGTTCACATGACTGGAAAAGGCTTTGTAAATTGGTATACTTAGCAGATATGTTCTCTGATTTAAATTGTCTTAACTTATCGTTGAAAGGCAAACATTTCATTGCCAAGAAGTGAATGCTATTATGGCAAAATTTAATTTCTGGCAACAGATAGTTGGTAATAGAGAAGTGGAATCGTTTCGGTCTCTTCCTGAGATTTCACAAATAAGGCTGATAAAATTGATGCTGATGCTCTGAAATATATATCACAGCATTTAGAGAATTTACAAACGGACGATATAAACTATTCCCCTGATTTAAACAAAAGTGTTTAGTGGGTAAGATATCCGTTCAACGTTAATATCATCCATGCCTGAAGATTTATCGCATGCGGAAGACTGTTGGAATTAGCTACTGACGGATTCTTAAAATATAAACGCAAGGAGTGTAGTTTAACATCATTCTGGTTGAAAATGCAACATGTGTATCCAGTTTTAACAGAGAAAGTCCTGAAATACATCTAGCCGTTTCCTACTTATGACATTATGTAAAAAAAGGGACAGGCTTTTGGAACTGCATCTCAGATTAAAATTAACAACCAGGGAACCAAATTATGATTATGTTTCATCCATATTCATCCTTCTCATTGATTATAGGTAATGAATGGTATCTATAATATAACTTTTATTTATTTTATTTATAAATTATTATGAATTAATTTTATTTTATGTACTAACTACTTTTAACAATAAAGAAATCACAAAAATTCAGTTTTTAATGAAGAAATTTTGTCAAACAATTCTAAGAAGACAACGTGTGTACTTCAAGGCTATACGCAAGACGGGGTCTTGGAAGCAACGCAGAATATGTGTAATTAATTCTGGGCTTATCCAGTACGTATACGGCATTTTAGTTCATCCAAGTGACATATTTACAAGTTTTTAGAAATTTTACGGGATAAAACCAACCGTGTTTCAACAGACGAGATGGAACGGAATATCCTATATTGTACAGGAAGGTACAATATAGGTATTGTAGTGTACAGGAAAGGCCCACAAAATTGCTTTTACATATAGCCAGACCGTAAAATATAATACAGTTAGAATTTCTTCATTTAGACTGAATGTTTGCGATTTCATTGTCACCTCTCTGTAGTTTATGCCAGATTTAACGGTGTACGGTGTACAACTGGTTGCCTGCAGCTGTACCTATGCGTTGACATTTTTTTTAAGTTACACATAGTAACATTTCTTACGCGTGGGTGCAGGCAATCAGTTATACATTGTTACTAGTTAGCAACCAATTAATGTTATATGTAATAAAGAAAAAAAAGCCCGGTATATTTTGATTATTATTAAAGTATTTGCATTTTTTACGAGGGGTATTGAGTGTTATGAAAATTATACAGTATCGCAGATGAGCAATTAACTTGTCGTTAACGAAAATATTGCGTTCTACGACAAGTGTTTATAATGAGCGAGTGTGATATATCGAGGTAAAGCTCTCATACAGTATCCCGCATACAGTATCTGCGTGTGTAAAGACTCTCAATGGTTCTAGTTTCTTAGAGGCGCCCCTGGGATAGGGCTCGAGCGCCAGGTATACTTGACTGCTAGCCAGTAGTAAATTCAAAATCACCTTCAATAACACTGGTAAACAAAATTGTAACTTTGTCGTGCCACATGATTTTTTATGATATTTGTTACTTTAATAGGTGGTTGGTGGTACAAACATTAAAAAAATATCTGTTATCTGAATTTTATTCTTTTAAGTAATTTAAATTATTTCAAAATACAGAGACATCCTAAACCAAAAATGTAAAAAAAAAATTATTATGAAGTTAGGATGTAAGAATTTCTAGCAATTTTCACTCCTTGTTGGTCCCTTTTGATTATCCAGCAGTAATCTGCCAATATATTTGGGTTCCATTTGCCTGGTAACGTTTTTCCATCTTAAGAATGCCCTGATGGAACCTTTCTCTGTGCTCATCGCTCACAGCCTCCAAATTCTCAGGAAAAAAATCCAGGTGTGAGTCTAACAAATGAATCTTGAGTGAAATATTGCAAGCCAATGCTTGATAAGCTAACAATAGCTCGCTAACCAACTTTCTGTAGCTCTCACTCTTATGGTTACCCAAAAAATTTGCAAAAACATTCTTAATTGATTTCCATGCAGGTTTTTCTAAATTTTTCTTCGAATTTTTATTAACTCCCTGATTTGAGGTCCTACAAAAACACCCTTTTTATCTGTGCATCACTTATTTTGGGGCAATTTTCATTTAGATACAAAAATCCACTCTCCCATTGCGATTCATTGCCTTTACAAAAATTTTGATCGGGTCTAATTTGACATACAATGGTGGAAGAAGTACTTCGGGGAAGTACTACTAAGAGGTAAATATTTCACATTTTGATGTCCAAGAATTAAGGATGCACGCGTATTCCATATTTTTTTATGATAATGGTTTGTTCTGCCTCGACCGTCCCATTCACATAAAAAGCAGCAGAATTTAGTACAATCCAGCTAAAGTTCGAGTAACTGGGCAACATCTTTTAAATCGCCACAGATTTTGAAAGAATATGTACAGGGTGGCCCAATTTGGATGTTTCTATTGGGGATCTCGGTAACTAGAAGAGATAGAGAAAATCTACGCCCAATAAGAGAATATATGACGTGTTGACACAATTTTAATAGATTTCAACAAAAATGCAATTATAACATTCACATGTGATATATCATTGAAAAGAGAAAAAAATAACCTATTTATTAAGGGCAAAGCCAACTACGACTTTTATTATTATTTTTTTTTTTCGATGTTTTCTTTATTTGTTGCAACAAGGTCACATGTCATGTCATAATTACAGCAAATAAAAGGCGGGGGGGGGGGGGTACTTCGTCCTCTTCTTCGTATCGGATGGTCTGCTGATCTCCGTACTAGTGGTCTGAGGGCGGTGATGCTTAGGTTTCTCGGAGGATTTTTTCCTTTAATTGTTTTTTGAAGGTTGCCAGATTTAGGGCTTTCATTGGGTCATCTAACTGGTTGTATTGTTGTATTGCAATGCTTGTTATTCCTAGTTTGTGTTGTTGTTGCTTACAGGTGTAGGTTCTTATGTGCTGATTGTTTCTTGTATCGTGTGTGTGTATCTCGTTGTTCGTTTTTAGAATGATGCTGCTGTATGTTTCTTCATGTTTTATTTTGTGTATTTGGAGTATATTGTTAAACCTTATGAGCTGTTTTATGTTTAGTTCGTTCGTTTGTTTATATATTTGTGTTGTGCTTGTTGTGTGTGGTAGTTTGTAAATTATTTTTAGTGCCTTGTTTTGTTGGGTCTGTAGTTTACTTATATTCTTGGTTGTTGTGTAGCTCCAAATTTAAAAAACAAAACTTTGTATTGTATCTTGTTTATTAACGAATATATTAAAATTCTGTAAAACTTATTCAATTCAGCGTAAAAAGTGCCTGAAGAACGTGTTATTCTTATTTTAATAAAATGAGAAATAAATGAAATATTGATAAAAATCGAAAATGGAAAATAATGAGTTTTCGGCCATAACTTCAAAACGAAAGATTTTTGTTTTCACTATCAAGGTGGTCTTAAAAGAAAGAGATCGAGGATACGCCATCCGATTTTCTCTATCTCTTCTAGTTACCGAGATCCCCTATAGAAACATCCAACTTGGGCCACCCTGTACTGTACTTGATTTTTTCATGTAATAACTTCATGTTTTCATAAGTTTCTCTCGTATTAGAAGCATGGGCCAGAGCTACAGAAGGAAGTGTATTTCCGTTATGCAGTAACACTGCTTTTAGACTTATTTTAGAAGAGTCAATGAATAAACTCTACTGGGAGCTATCAAAATCGATTTCCAACATCATCATAATCCAATATATATAATTACAACACACCAAGTCCCAGTCTTGAGAAAAGTATGATCTGAAGTGTTGATCACCATTTTGAAAATAGTTGATTTTAATTTTATGATGTAGCAAATTCTATCCTTGTAATTGAGATCCTTATAATTCTGCCGGATTTTTTGACAATTTTAAATCCCGAACCGAATCGTTTAGGTCTCCTTGAGTTATCAAGTGTGGCTTGGTTAGAATTTCTTCAAACTTAGAGTTCTGAGTCCTCATCAAATCATCCTCATCAACACATTGGTTTGAAGTGGAGGATTGTGTACAGTCAATCTCAACGGACGCAATGTAACTGGAATAGGCAAATTTTCACTATGAGAGCTGAAGGTAAATTAGGGTAAATAACTGTATGTTTTTTCTTGACATTTATACCATTTACGTCAGTAAGACAAAAATAGCAGTCCTAAATGTGATCTCTAGGTTCGGTCCAAACCATGGGTACAGCAAACGGCATATGACGGGACCCTTTCTTCCAATCAGTTAAATTCTTCACATACGTTATGCAACAAATATGAGGGGTCCAGGAGCTAATTGTCTTGATTGGCCACAGCGAAACCAAAATACTGGTGGTACCGCTCCAAGACTGATTTTGTGAAATTTCGACTTTGTTTTTTGAAAATCACCACAAACCACAAACATAACAAAAAAGGTTATGATCGTTCCTACACTTTCTCGACACGTTAACGCAGTTAATAAATAACTATATTTTGATGAAATCATAGACAAATAGTTTTATGACCATTTCTTCGCGAACATTCCTCTGCTTGTATTGCCGTAGTACTAGTTATAAGTATTACCGTATCACAAGAAAATTGAGGCTAATTGAAACAAAACAACTGCAGTTTAATAATGAGAATAGTTAGATAAAACACTATTAGCTATCAAAGTTCATGTGGCATGACTAGTGTTGACCAGTGTAATTATTACGCGAATTTGCACAATTTAAATTTAATTACATTTTAGTATATAATTCTGATGCACATCTTGGATTGGCAGTATACAATAGACCATACAGTTTGTAAATTTGGTTGAGTAATTTGCACTCTCATAAAATCGGAGTTTAAAATAGTCATAGGAATTAAAGCGATTTGTTTAGACATTAAGCAAACGACGATGTGGGTGTTTATTCATCGCACTGGATATTAGTTCTGCGGGATTTATGAGCGACGGAAATACATCGTCGAGAGTTGATACATTGTTTCGCCAACTCTACAAGTTTTCGCTTGCGAAATGGGATGGATTTGAAATTACAAGTGGCGTAGATAATCAACCTCCTATTTGGCCTGGAATCGCAGCTCAGACTTAATTGATTGGTACAGATCATAAAAATAATATCCTTTGTTAACTTTCATTTTTTATCTATTGCTCTATGTATCTCTATCTAGTGCTGTATAAATTTTACCATTTAAAGCATTTTAAAGTATACGGGGGTAAAAGATAGATGAACAGTACGGGGATTTTGTTAACCGCAAAAGTTAGGGATTGTTAATACATTTTGAACATTTTGGTGTAGTAGGCGTTGAAATGGTAGCGACGAAGACAAATGTATTACCTAATTTTAAGATAATTAATTTTAAGATAACAGAACAATTTCCATACCACAGTAAAAAAAAAAGTGTGGTTCTAAATAACTATAATATGCAACCCCCCTTTTCTCTCTTGCCCTCTAATTCGCCACTGTTTTGTTGTTGATGTTGTTCGTTCTACCCCTGTTAATACCAGCTTGGCCCTGGTCAGCTAAGTGAAGATGGCGTGTGCAGTCGTTCGGCCTTAATTATTTAGGGGTACTCGGGAATAGTTAAATTAAATTACGAAAAATTATCCAACAAAGCGTAAATTCATTGAAACAAAATTAAAAGAAATGGTGATTGTACGAATCACCATTTCATCAATCACGAAATGGTGAAGTTAGACGTTGTATGCTGTGGCGTAGACCCCCCAATTACGTTCAACGCAGGCGGCTGTGTACGCAACGCGTGCCCTTCGAACTCGAAATCGCGATATGTTGGCTGGGTCGACAATGTAAAGTACCGTAAAGTTAAATTTACAGAGAAAGGGAGATAATAGCGCAAATGGTGCATAAAATAAGGTAAAAAGCAAAGTTGCAAAAAAGTAAATAATAAAATGGTTGGTCCTATCTGTACGGTCCCCGTCCATCTCGGGCGAAAGGGGAGGGCTCGTGAGGTGCTCATCGCACCTCATGGTCCGGTTTGGGTGCTCGGCGTGGCTTGAGTCCCTTGATCCAGCGTACTCGGGAGTGATGTGGGGTCTTAGCCCGCAAAAAAAGGCCTACAGATAGGATTCGAAATAATAGGGACAAGCCTTACCTAATGATCTAAAACGGCCGATAAATGGTGAATTGAGATCCCTTCATTCAGTCCCTTGACTTATTTGATATGGGGTCCGTAAAACCTGCTAGATCACAGCAATCTCTTGACACATTTGTTCATTTCCAGTTTCGCGAATCGCGAAGCTCGATATTAAGGAAATCGAATTAATTACCATGCCAGAGCGCTATCATAAACAGCCCTGCGACCCCGGACATGCGCCAAAAATAAAACGTTACAAATGTTTCAATGTTTAACAACTGAAGCGCTACGGGGAAGAACGATCACAGTACATTTTTATCGAAATTCCGCTGATGGTGCCATGTTGTAGCATGGGAAAAGTAGTTTCGACACGTGAAGTAAAATGTTGAAAAACGATCGTCGTCAGCTTCAAAAATGGAGTAATAGAATAGGGATTTTAACTAAAGACGATCAGAGATCAAGATAAATAAGAAGGACATATAAACGACCCCTCCCCCATGGACGAAGAACAATAATCATAATAATAGAGTTCAATCATTTGCATTTCATTTAAAAAAAATCTAGTGTAGGTACCTATAGAAAATAAAAAAAAATTACAACGATCAGAGTCCAAAACCAAATTTTTTTTCATGTTTTGCTCAATATTTCAATACACTTCACTAATTTTCACTTTTCAATATCTCACTCTTTTCGATATCTATCACTTTTCAATACACTAGTCATCAAATTGTATCATTAGTTAGTTTTTTTAATCATTCTTTCTGTCCTTTATTAGTCTTGAAACTTTCAATTTAGTTTTCTAGAAAAATACCAAAATGGACTCTGATCTTTTTTCTCCAAAACCTTTTAACTGTTCTTGTTAAAATATTTTAAGTATTTTGGTACCTATTCTGGGTTAAGATTAGATAATAATTTTTCTCTTCGTAGACATCATTTCAACGCCTACTACACCAAAATGTTCGAAATGTATTAACAAACCTTTTTTTGAATAAAAAATATGAGAAACCATACTGTGATATAAATCATTAAATTAGTAGTATTAAATGCTATCTAATACAGGTTGTAATTTCGTTACGGTCCATATAAAAAATAAAACTGATGATGGTTTCCTCGAAACGAAACGTTATACTGAAAATTTGTAAACCCTGCCTTGTAGAGCTAAAATAGTGGCAATGAGAAAGTTTCTTTTGTTTTTTTATACTTTTTCAAATAACTTTAAAAAAAATCGCAAGATTTCGGATGTTGTCGAATATCTCCGAAAGTAAGCTGAATTTTCTGGTAAGATCAACAGAATAAGATTGACCACTAAATTGCCCAACTTTTTTTGTAATTTAACCACCTTTGAACCTTTTACGGTTTCCGAGATCCCCATTATACATCCTGTATAAACATATTGCAATTTGTATTCGAGGTAACTGCTACATTTGTTTCATATCTGGAGGATCTTCGTCGGGTAGATCGATAATTAATCAGTGTTACATTGTGTTATAGTTTTCAACTGTTTAATTTTATTGTTTCGAATGCAAAATTCGATTTATGAATAATCGATTCATAACCGATCGAGTAAATGACAGAGATATATGATGAGAATAATATTTGTAGAATGACTGTAAGGCAATTATGCACTACATACATTACACAACTAGAGGCGTAATATGCTTCTTACAACTCTCGTTTTGTAATATACTATAGTATCAGTCGAGACAATATAAAATAATTACACAATAATTTAAAAAATATATATATTTCTTAATTACAAGATCTCTCGTTATTTAGATTAATTTATTTTTTTAATTTTAACTTTTATTTAAGATTATGTTAATTATTCCATATGCCGACGACTATGATTGTTCAATAATTGCACGAACTACGCCTAAGTTTAGTAGTAGTGTTATTACTGTTATTTATGACGAGTATCCATAATTTTTTTTTTTTTAAGCGGAAAAATTGGTTAGACGAAGGAAAGCCAATACTTCTAGCTCACCCTATCTACAGGATATTCTACGTGTCCCACGACTCCCAGGACTTAAAGATCTTCAGCTACATAGCCAGAGACGGAGCTTCCAACGTATTCAAATGCGCAGTATTCAAGTCAAGCAAAAAGGTAACCTTACTAAGGATTATTTTTTCGCAGTATTAAACTACTATTTATTAGTCATTAGGTATTTTCAATTTCTATAACGAATCACTTTTACAAAACTAATGATGATATTTTTCCACTAAAACCTAAACACCTTTCTTCACCTAAAAATAGGGTCATTGAATTTAAATGACAGTTGCTGCAATTGACAGTTGCAATAAGAAATATTAAAACCAGTCATTATTTTGATTGCACTCAATAGTAGATCATAATATAATTCTTCGTGAAATTGTAATTCTATGTCTGACCTGTTGCGAGTATAATTTATAATGACTTAAAGCAGTCGAGGGAAATCTTTTGAAGTTTAAGATTTTATATTCTTTAAAATACGTTTTAAATTTCACTTGAGAAGTTGAGATATTTTAAGATATGTTAGATGAAATACTCATAAACATTTAAAAAAATATATATTATTGTAATCGTTTAAGTTAGGTTAAGTTAGGTTAGGTAAGGTTCTATTTAATCATTTCGCGGGCTGTAGATTACCCACCCGTGACTCAAGCATTTTCTCAATTTTTAACATAAATAATTAAAAAAAACATTTTGTGGTAAAAACATAGCATACAGAAACAAGTTGTTTCTCTGTTTTTTAATATGGACTACCACGTAGTAAAGGTCGAAACCATCCTGACTATTATAAATAATAAAGTTTAATGATAATAAAGAAGTGATTAAGAAATAGCATAAAAATCAGTTACTTTGAATGTTACCATGTATACAACATAAATATAAGTTTTCACAATATTTCAATATTTCAATAAAAAAAGTTTTGTAAAAAATGTTGGACCTTTAATTCTAACGCTAACTAACGACGGTAACGAATAATTGTAAAGATATTTTGATCACTGATCCCCTATTCATCTCTCATAAAAACTGGTTATTATAAAAAATATTAGTCAACTACTCAAAATTATCACATTATTAATGATCGATCAAATATTATTTAGAAAATAAACATTATGTGACTAATAAATGTATTACTATACTTTCCGAAACTTTTGCCATATAGATGAATTTATACATATATTTAACATTTTTCTGCTGCTGCGGGTTATTTATAATTTTTTTCTGCCATCGTCCGACAATTAGTCGTTTCCTAGCCTGCATGCACGCCTGAAAATGGATAATTTCTTTGGTGCTGATGATTGCTATGTAACGGAGAAATAACAGTACTGGAATATTACATTCCCGGCCTAGGCCGGCACTGAATTATTTCTGGAAGTTTGCAGCAAATAATCAGGTGTATTGCGTATCAAAAAAATGTTACAGTAACTTGTACGTTACTTGACAGCACCACATTCGAATTCCAGATACATTCATATCATAAATGCATCTAATGTACACGTTATTGTAACGTTTTTTTGATATGCAATACAACTGAATGTGTTCTTACATTTTCCATATTTTTACGAAACTTGCAAAATAATGCGATAGGAGAAAAAAATTGTATGTGCGGGGTTCGTACATGAACATGAGCCTCTTCGGCTTGCTGTCCTCGCCTCATGGCTCGCACATCAATTGCCGCATCGTCCGGGAATATATACTAACCACACAATTTACTAATATTTAATAGAAAATGTACCTTTCCCTAGTTTGCTTTATTCGTATGAATATTTAGCAGCACACTTCACCGCTAGTTTCTGTTCCTCGACCTCAATCCCGGTAGAATCCCGCGGCGGTTCAGTGTTTATTTTTCTCGCACTGGAGATTTGATTGCCCGCAATCTCGGGGTGTTATTTACAGGACCGTACTTTTTATCTGCACGTGAATTCGAGGAGAGAAATGCTGGCTCGTTACGCTTAACGACCGGTTGCAGATAAAAATGCCCAGGCCCTTTGTCGCCCCCCTCCCCCTCCCATTAGGAATCACATCGGATTTATTTTATTCGTGGAGCTACACCCTTGGGATATTTAACATTTTTCTTTAGATTTAAGACTTACACAAATATTTAAAGTTTGTTAGGAATAATAACTTACACGATAAAGTACGTAGAATAAGAATACTAGATATTTATTATACAGGGCTATAACATTGAATTTTATCTTTCAGAGAGACGTTAAAGTCACTCGAAAAGATATTCAGCAATTTTATCGTCGCATACGAGTATAATATAACATTTAATTCAATCGTCACCGTTTTACTGCTAAATGAATTTAATTCTTTGAATAATTATAAACGTTAGAAACTAATACAATGGACGTTGGCACAGAAGTCGCAATTTCCATGAAAAAACCAATAACTATTATCAACAATGTTAAAAAACGACATAATTTTCTTCAAAGTTTTGTACCTGTGCTTTGAACAATTTTGAGAAAATAATGGCTAATGGTTTTTGACATGATCGATTTAATTGTTACTTATAGAAAATAAGCCTTTGGCGCGGTAACAAAATTAGATATACAGGGTGAGTAAAAAGTAAGGAACCGCTTCCCTGGAGCTTTTATTATTATTTTTAGAAACAAAAATTAAACAAAAGTTTAACTGCTAATGATAAGCTTCACAATTTGATGATTTTCTTTTTTTTTGACTCGGCACCTTTTGGCAATGACGTCATCGATACTTTTTTTAAATGGCAACCTATTTATTGTTAATAAATTTTATAGCATTTGTTTTTCTCTTCGCGAATACCTATATATATATACTATGAGGTTTCATATGAAGAATTTCTAAGAAAATCGAGTTTATTGCCTGATGACCAAAATGTGGAAAATTAAACACTGCCTTCTAAAACTAATGATAAGCAAATACGATTTTCTAATGTCAGTTTGTGTTTAGCAAATAATGTTAAACTGTATTAGAAAGGGTTTGTCAATACTTATGGTATGTTTAACAGAAACAGAACACATCGACATTTTGATAATGATCAAATTTTATAGCATTTTTGTTCCTAAAATATCTAAAACTATAACACAACAAACTTATCAACAACTTTATTAAAAAAAAATCATACAAAACAGTAGTTCATCACAATAGCTGCTCAAATTGTTGACCATTGACTATTTGACAATGTGTGATTTGATGTGAAAATCTATGTAATACATTCTGAACCACTTCGACTGGTATTGCTCGTATTTCTTCCCGAATTCAAATTTTCAAATCCTCTAAATGTTAAGGCCTGTTTCTATAAACATTACATTTACGGTGACCCCATAAGAAAAAATCCAGTGGATTTAAATTCGGTGATCAGATCTTCGGGATTCCCCTTCTGCCAATCCACCTATTCTCAAAAATTACGTCCAAAACGTTTCGAACGCCAATTTCATTATGCGGCGGGGCACCATCCTGTTAAAACCAGATTACTTCGCTAGGGACGTCTGGATTTGCGGCATTGGGAAACAAAACCGCTAATGCAGGAACGCGTTCATATCTTAGGAAATCTAAATATTGATCAGCGTTTAGTTTACCTTCAAAAAAGAAAGTACTAAGAATTCTGTTTCCTACAATTCCTGCCCATACATCGACCTTTTGCGAATACAGTGTATGAAATTTCTGCATCCTATGCGGATTATTTTGGAACCAATATCGGCAGTTATGTCGATTTACAGCCCCGTTCAATGAAAATGTTGCTTCGTCAATCAACAATTAGAAATCAAACGTCAGTAAAACAATCTTGTTGATAAAACGTGAATTGTTATCACAGATTGCCATAAGTTTTTCATAAAACTGAATCAGTCTATCAGAATCAACTAATTTTACTTCATAAGGAAGAAATTTTTCTTTATGTAAAATTTTTCTCACTGCTCCGTCGCTAATATCATGATCTAGCGCCAATTTTCGAGTTAAAGTATGGGGATATTTAGTTATTGTTAGCAAAACATCCAACATCTTGAAACTAATAAAAATCAAAAAACCTTAATATGAGAAACCTAATGGGTATCTCATCTTCCGTCTTAACTTTTGGACGGCCATTTCTATCCAAATTTCTAACAGTTCTCACATTTATGAATTTTGAATTAATTTTGATTACAGTTGATCATGCGATGGAATGACGATTTGGATGTTCATGATTAAAGAAATCACGTACTTCGTAATGGGATCTTCTTCTGTCACCGTATCCAATCATCATTAAAATTTCAATACGTTCTGTTTCTGTTAAACGTAACATAATTATTGAGAAACACTTTCTCATACAGTTTACTTTAGAACCTGATTTGATAAATACATACTGATATAAGTAGATCGTATTTGTTTAACTTGTATCATTTGTTTTCCAAGGCAATCTTCGATTTTTCTCATTTTTGTCATCAGGCATTAAACTCGATTTTCTTAGAAATTTTTGATATGCAACCTTATAGTATTTTTAAGTATTCGTACAGAGAAAAACAAATGCAATACAATTTATTAATAAAAAAAAATAGGTTGCCATTTAAACAAGTATCGATGATGTCATTGTCAAGAAGGCCCGCGTCACAATAAAAAAATTAAAATCATCAAATTGTGGCAAATCGTTAGCTCTCAAACTTGTGCTTACAACTTTTTTTTAATAACAATAATAAAGGCTCCAGGGAGGCTATTCCTTACTTTTTACTCACCCTGTACAACTATTTATTTGATTGAAATTGCCCATTCCTCTCGGGTTCGGCTTTTCTAAGTTGTGAATAAGTTATCTGATGGATCAACATAGCCGTAGAGAAAGTAAAAAATACCTCGGTGCGTTCGAAAATCTTCTTGTGGGTATCTTAACCGTAAGAAAATTTTTCGAAACAGTTGACGAACGAATGATGATTAGTTTTTGAAATTTTAATAATAGAAGATTTGACAAAGTTTAATAATAATAACATTATTAGTGTGAGGTTAAAAAAACATATTCAATTATGTTTTGTTAAAAATTTTAAAAGTTGTATACCACCATTTGTAGCAAAATATGCTTTTTTGAATTCCGTTCTTTGAGTTTAAAAAAAAATAATGATCACATCATTAATTCGACATATGTTACGAAACAGATATGCTGGTACTATAAAGCCGCGTTCACATCTACACGTTATACTGTCATATAACCATGTAATATAACAAATGTTACACACATTTCTGCGTTTTGTTATACAACACGTGTTTTATAACTTTGTATATGTTATCGCTTTGGTAGCGGTAAAGATCAAAGAATGTCATAAAATATGTGGAGTATAAGGTTATATAATACATCCATATATGCACTGACAATGTAACAGACGAACACAACAGCTATTTGAATTACAAGGGATCAAAGTGCATAATTTCCTCGCGCGGATATTTGGTGCACCAAAATCTAAGAAAGGAAATAGCACTTTGATCACGAGTAATATATATGATTTTTTCTACGACCTTTCACAGTATTTTGCATAAATATTATATTTTCTTGTACATGACATTTAAAAAACTCTAAAAAAAGTCAAAATATAATATTTAGAATAAATATATTGTTAAAAATCAAAGTATACAAGGAACGTACGAATTTTTCTAAATAAATATAGTACGAGGCTTATGTTGCACGTTGAATGGATTGTGGCTACCGTTGTGGTCCGGTTGAATAGAATACGTAATGGATTGAATACGGTTATTAAGCCGGGTGATTGGTTCGTAGGAGATTAAGTTGAACGTTTTGAGCTGACTAAAATTAATGTGAATACATACTTTGCAACGTTGTATGTAGCTGTTCAAGGTTTCGTCTTTCGGGGAATCTTTTTATAGTTCTGGCGTTTTAAGTATATGTATCACAATTAACCGGCTTTAGCTGGCCGCATTTTCACTATATTCGTTGAATACATCAATGTCAAATTTTCATTGATGTAATGACTTGTTTGTTGTATTTTAATATTTAATTTTAAATGATTGTAATTGTTCTAGTAGTGAAAGAATAGTATATACACCACGGTTGTAAATACTATTAAAGCCTCGGGTCATGTAACCCTGAGCGCTATCAATTAAAGAAAACCATACACTATTATTACAGCTATTTAATGTTTCTATTCTATTATTAAGTATTAAGTATTATTCACGGGAGGCAAAGTTGTTTGCCTCCCGTGGGAGGAAAAGTAGAAGTTTCCTCCATCGTGTGACGGACGAAAGTGCCTATTTTCTATTAAGGCAGTCGAAAAAATAATTTGCATTGGGCGATTCAACTGCTGAAGTTATATAATGCTTTTAAGCATATCAGTGCAGTGCGGACGACCGAATGACATACATCTATGGCACACAACAAAGTTGTATGACATGTTATACAACATTAATACAAGGTGTGGATACGCCTAAACAGAAGGCATTTATTATATAATAATTGATTTTTTTATCCATAATATGACTATTTGAGCATTATCAAAATATTAACTATAAACGTGCGAGTAATATTATTAATTTTTATTTATCTTTCTTCGCGTTCATTTGATTTATAGTTGATATTTAAAATTTATTACATATTAAATATTTATTCAGTATAGCGACAGTAGATTGTCTTATTATTGCGAATTAAAATTATAGGATATAAAAGGTGGAAAAGGTGGTATATTTTAATACCTTAATTTTATTATAACAATCGTCGCTTAATTTGGAAGTCACTTAACATTGAGTAATTAAACTTCCATCTGAGCAACCCCGGGCGCTGCACAAACTTGGGCTATGCATATTATTTCCTCGCCCTAATAACGTTTTTGCAGCTCTGCGAAATTTCATCACCAACGTTAAAATTAAATTAATTACTACCAAAACTTCATCAGCTCGACACCTGGCGCGTTCTGAGAGATGAATTTATCCCACACCTTGGAGCCCACAAGAAAAAGGTACGCGAAATTACTTTCGTGAAATTTATACTATAGAAATATATATTTTTTAATTAATCACCTGCCTGGTGCAAGGGTATATGTTCCGACTACCTACATAAAATGTGGAATCATGTTAGTATTTTAAGGGATATTTAAGTTGTTTTAGGTTATTCAACTGTTACAGGTCTATCGTATTTACGAACTTCAATAATTCTACTGTCTAAAGTAAACATACAAGAAATGATCCAAAGCACAGGTTCACAATCTTTGATTAGAATTGCATGTGACATAATAAAATCAATTAAACAAATATCTAAAGCTTTGAAAATAATCAACCTCAGTTTTTACTACAAATGAAACCATACTCACTGAACAGTTGACTGCACTTTAAAGGAAATGATAAGTATTTTTGCAAAACAAATTATGTGACTATAAGGTCCAGTTGTACGATCGTGGATCATCCTTGACCATGGTTCAGTTACGAAGGATACAATTGTTGATACAATTGTATCCTTACAAACTGAACCACGATCACAGATAATCCACGAGCGTACAACTGGGCCTAAAGAGAATTAAGAGATCTACCAAAATTGTGAAATGGAAACAATCCAAATCCATTAAAATAAATGACGTCATAAGTCAAAGATGACTTCCGTCATCAAGTCATGAAGTGCGTCTGAAAATGAGGAATAAATAACAAAAATAAACCTAATCAAGGATTTTTGTTATATTTTCCAACGATTTCGCAGGAGGGCTTTGATTCCATATTTAAGAAAGACCCTAGATATTATTTTCATTTTCGTGGTATTTGTACGATCACTTGGATTATGTTCATACCTACCTATTTTTTACATGGGCTCAATAATGATCACTGTGTATAATTTTCAATTCCTCTGGATATGTGAATGCTAAATGCACAATATCCACTATGCACTTATTTGATGTCCTTCCGCTTTAGTTTTAGTCCAGTCATATTATCCTCAAAGAGCCGTTTTGGCGGAAATTAATTATATAGTTTTTAAATTTGGTATACATAATCTTGAGCACTCTAGAATCGAAAATCTGTGGAGTTTTCCCACTCTCGGTGGGTGCATCATCCCTTAATGTTGGTAAAACGCCCCCCAAACAATTCTGTGGTCAGATGCTTTAAGGAGAAATAAAAAGATGTAGTTTTTCAGGAGACAAGTTTTTGTGCACCTGCTTTTCGTTTTCATTTTGTTCTTGCTAATGAAAGTAAAATCACATTTTGATGATTAATATTTATTGGTATACCATTGGAATAATACAATTCATTTTTTCTTTCAAAAAACACAATTAATAGAATGACTTACGAGGGTTGTCCGTAAATTAAGGTCTCCAATTTTTTTTCACATAGTAAACATCATTTTATTGCAAAACAAAGTACAGATTCTGAAAGCTTGGACTTTTAGCTATTTTTCTATGTAGTCCCCGTCACGAGCAATGCACTTTTGGAGTCGCTACGGGAGCTTTTTCATACCCGCGTCGTACCACTCTCCCGCCGACTCGCGCAAGAACATATCGACAGCTGCCTTCAGCCCTTCGTTGCTTGAGAATTTCGTTCCCCCCAAGTGTTGTTTCAAGTTGGGGAACAAATGGTAGTCACTGGGAGCCAAATCAGGGCTATATGGAGGATGGTCAAGGATTTCCCACCCTAATTTGGCGATGAGATCCGTCGTAGTGCGGGCGACGCGAGGGCGGGCGTTGTCATGGTGTAAACAAACTCAAAATAAAACAATAATACAAAATATTCGTCAAAATCTTGTCCACGGTAGTCATAGAGACGTGCCCTATCAGTTCGTTAATCTCTTGCACAGTCACACGTCGATCCGCAAGCAGAAGTTTGTCAACTTTCGTCACTGGCTCATCCGAAACCTCGTCCGGCCTCCTCGTGTACGTTTGTACGACCTCCTGCGAACTTCCTGCACCACTTCCGCACATTTTTTATGTCCATACACTTTTCTCCATACACATCGGTCTTTTGGCGATGGATTTCAATAGAGGGTGACCCCTTAAACCGCAAAAATCTAATCACTGAACGCAATTCACACTTGGCGGGAGCGTCGATTTTCCCGTCCATCGTTAACGGCTGCTAAGCCAAGACCAAGGGTCACAGCGAGGTGGTGACTGGCCAGAATAGTGCAGGGGGAAGCAAAGAACACGGTGCTGTTGTCAGATTTAAGCTAGCTCGCTCCGTCGCAACGGTAGCTCGTTGGATACCTTAATTTACGGACAACCCTCGTATCTCCTTCGTGCACTAAAAGTAAAATTTTCGTTAAGCATTAAGGTGATATGTGTACTTATACCGTTATTGCCGATACTAGAGAACAAAAATAGCTTATAATAATGCTATATTAAAAATAATATAATAATAAATACTGAATACTGAAACGATTTTCGTTTTTCTTCGATGATCTTGGATATTTTGATAAGATTCCCTTTCACCCAAACTCTCTCTCTCTCTCTCTCTCTCTCTCTCTCTCTCTCTCTCTCTCTCCTCTCTCTCTCTCTCTCTCTCTCTCTCTAAATTTCTTAAAAAGTATTCATGGCACTCTATCTTGTTCTCTATTTTTATGTTTTTTGCCATCGCCTTTGCTCCTCGCCTGTTTTTTCTTTTCTACAGTAACACAACTTCTAATAAATTGTGTCCTTATCATTGTGCCCAATATGGATCACAGATAGTTTTCCGTGTTTCATCTTGAATACGGTTGGTGCATTTTTTTTACATACTTCCAGATTTTTCATTTTGTTTTCCTTTCTTAGCCACTAGATATCGTCTTATATTCCTTTCCAGTATGTCTCGCTTCTTTCGTTTTTTTCAATTTTTATTGCCCACGTTTCATTTTTAGGTACTTCTGTATTTTCCTTGTCATCATCATCATTACAATCTTAGTTGTAATATGAATATGAATCACAAATAGTTTCATAGTGTTTCATCTTGAATACGGTTGGTGCATTTTTTTACATACTTCCAGATTTTTCATTTTGTTTTCCTTTCTTAGATATCGGATTTCTCCACTAGATATCGTCTTATATTCCTTTCCAGTATGTCTCGCTTCTTTCGTTTTTTTCTATGTTTATTGCCCACGTTTCATTTTTAGGTAGTTCTGTATTTTCCTTGTCATCATCATCATTACAATCTTAGTTGTAGGAACTGTCATTTACGTTGACCTTGACTTTCTCGTTATTTTTATTACTAATCACTTCCATATCTCCAGAGGTGCATTCCGAATTAATAGTAATGTTGATAAAGTGATACCGTTTTTAGTAAGCACGTTATTTGGAATGTAAATTTTATGCTTATTGAGATTTTATTCTTGAAGTATATCTATATAGATACACTTTTCTATGTCAAAAAGAATATTGATACCATTGTATGAGTAAAATTCTAATCAGTTAAAACCCTTATAATAAAAAATATTTCTAGGTTTTTTAAATCAAGGTCCATATCGATGGTGTAGTGCACAAATGTTGTAAGTGCTAAAATTAAACTTCAATTTTTTGTATGTAATTTACAGTTTTGTGCAGGGTATTGAAGATTTGAATACAATTAAATGTTGTTATTGGTGGAAATAAATGATGCTTTTAAAGAAATTAATTGAATTTATTTTATTTACTTATCAATTAAAACATTTTTAAGCATTTAACACAATTTTATCCGAAAATACAGGAATACAGTACACCATCGATATTCTCTTCACCGATCATTTACTGAACATAACCTTAAAGCAAATGCATCTAATAGCAATTTGCAGTAATATAAGCTTTCCTAAAACCATATAAGAGTACTTATCTCTGGTTGTTGTTTTGCTGAAACGATTTAAGAACCAATATCTCTTTGTTACTATAAATTTTATGCCTGCTGTAAGGATATATATATATATATATATATATATATATATATATATATATATATATATATATATATATATGCATATATCTGGTGATTCAAGTTTCATTACCATGGGTGTTTTAGGCATTTGGAGTTGCCCAAAAAATATGAAAATTTGGATTTATATAGGTCTGATACTAATCTACGGAGTTTGACTTTTTCGATATAATTATATAGACGGTTATAAACTTAAAAAAAACTCTTTTCGGGCAAAATTCTCTATCGTTATTTTTGCCCGAAACTGTTTTATTTTATTTATAGAACCCTTTTATGAAATCAAAAATTTACGAAAATTATTAGATTTCCAATTAAAGCATTTTTTATATTACTTCCCAACTTTCCTCTGTATGATTTATGATTTTGTAAGTCAAGTGCCCTACAAAGCGAACGTTTTATGACTTTTTATGATTCCGCCAGTCACCCGTGGGTTAAACGGGCCTTGCAGGTATCCACCCAGCAGGATGAGGGATTGGGTACGACCCTATCACAAAATCCTTTATATGGACTATTACTGGAAGCAGCCGTCATATTTTACTAGTTAGTAATAAATCTTACTCTTGCAATAACAAAATTCATTTAATTCAATAATTGGTGCAATTTTGTTGACTTGGATTACACTGGAATGTTTGGAATAGCATTAAAGTATGTTCTGACAAAAACTATATAAATAAAATTACGAATTCTTTGTGAAATAACGTATTAACTACAGGATGGATAAAATTAATTTTTTTTTATCGTCAAATTGGGCTTCATCAATATCTAAACATGTGTACTTATTTTGGATTTTTTACTTCAATTGGAAGTCGCCATTTTTGGCCTGGTAATAAAACTTGAATCACCCGGTATACCTATTTAGCAAGAACCTTATTCCGACAATAATAGAACAAGTCCACATATTTCTTTATAGTATTTGAAACTTTGGCGTTCTTTAAAAAATCTTGAAAACTAGGAGGAATAAGTATACTTATTTCTTTTGGGACCCCCCAGTTTTCTCCCATTCTGATCATTGTAGAGTTATATTCTTCTTGTAAGTGATGAATTATACATTTAGCTTCCTAAATTCCTAATAAATTGAATTTTTTATAAGTCGACACATACCATTAAAGCATGTAACCACAGAATTATCTGGTAAACGATGTACCGCTTAAAAAAATTTATATCGGGTAAAGTTGGTGGAAATAAAATTCTGCGCAAAATTTATATTAAACGGTTTGTCACAAAAGCTATAGTTCGCGCGGTATAGAGACCGGAAGTAAAATTAGCCAATAAATCCAGGCGGAAATAAATTATATCGCTCTGAAATTTGGTATACACACTCTTGAGCACTCTAGAATTGAATATCTGTCGAGTTTCTCCTTCCTCTGTGGGGGCTTCATCTCTTAATATTGAAAAAAACAAAACCTAGAGTAAGTTCAAAATGTTCACTAATTTTATGGTATGATAATATTTGAATGTGTTTCATGAATATACTTTAGCATATTTAATTTGGAACTGCTTTCCAAGAAATGTCATAACCGCTCAATGATTATTTTTTCAATACTGAAAATATTTTCGGACAAGCTGGTGAACATACTATAGTTGGCAAGCTTCTGTGTACATAAGAAAAGGTGCGATAACTAATTATTGGCGAGGAACGTGTGGAACGCCTAGGAATTCGGAGACGTACAATTTTGGTGGAGGCGCCGACGTTATTTTTAACGCTTAATTACGCCGGACCGCCGTAAACAAGTCGAGGATTACAGTGAGGAACTTCATGTCTCACTGTTTACGGTTGTAAAACGTCTAATAAACTCCGCGGATGAAAATTGAAAGATAAACAGCGCGTGTAAAGTTTTATTGCCCCCAAAACAATAATTTTGAGCTGCAAGCGTATGCTGCGAACTTTATTATGAGGAGATTTGATTGCTTTAATCTAATTATACTTCTTCAGACACAGGAAACAAGTATATCAAAATGTACTATTATTTGTGCAATTGATATGTTCATGTTTTTGTGTGCTTATAGATTTTTATTAATAAATCATATATACAACTACTGCTAGCCATGGAGTTCAGATCGTTACCATCTTGCAGTGTTCAAGATTATTTTTCAATTTAAATTGAAAAACAAACATTGTTAAAAGTAATGGAAAATATTAGTTTTGATTATCATATACGAGTGGAATCATGACTATCGATAATCGCGTGAGTTAGGACACAAAACATGTTGTCAAATATTAATTCCACTCTGAAAGAGTCTGAAAGATGAGTGGATTTATTTGACAACATTTTAAATGCATCAACCAATACAATTATCAATTGTCACGAATCTAAGAGTTGTATTGGTCAGATTATATCACTAATGAAAAATTTAATACTTTTGTAAATAGAAATTTATTATGTTGCAGAACTCGGTAAATTGGGCCCAAATATACTTTTGAGATCTTACAGTATTATATGGTTTGTGGTTTTGTATGTTTTCTTCAATACTTTTTAAGTAAGAATCTCCGAAGCGCGACATTTTGTCCAGTGGCGGATTTATACTTCCAAAAAATTAAGAATCCAAAAAATAAACTCCAGGGGCGAAACTGGGCCGTTTCAGTGCCCCCCTCTCAAGGGGGCGCTCCACCCCTTTCATTATTACAATTACGACCGGTAAAGTCAGCTTACATCCTTACATCAAACATCTATTGCACTGGCAGTTGAATCCTCAAGGAGGTTGTAAATTTTTAATATCCTAAACATTTATTATTAATCTCCGTATTCAACAGGATGCATAAAATAAAATAAGCTTCCAAAGTACATGCATGGTTTCGGGACTATTTTTGGCTAGAATACAGCGTCCGGCAAAATTTAGCACTCTGCTTCCTGTGCACACTATTTTCAAAGAAATTCTAGAAAATCAGTTTTTATCTCATTCGGCTTTAAACATTGGAAGAAAGCTTGAGAAAAGTACATCCAGATTCGGAGTGTCATAGAGTCGCTACGCAAAAATGGTCTCTTTTTAATAGCTCTCTCAAATAAGATCACTGTAGAACTTGTTCTATTACAAAACAAACACTAAATTTGTTTTGTTTAGAAGCCATAATGAAGTTTTGAAAAAATATTACGGTTTTTACAAAGTTATCTTCCCAAGAATTGTGTCTAGATGATATGTATCTAAATGAAGTGGTAGAAAGTACCGCTAATTGCTTATTAAATATGTTTGTATAGTAAACTATACAATATATACATACGTTTCTATACATAGAAACGTGAAGATGATCAGAATTTTATGATTTTTGTTATAAGATATGCGATATACTTTTATAATCATTCTGAAAAACATATCTTTTTATCATTGATGCATCATATTGCTTGTTTAAAACATCGTGTAGCGTGCATAAAACAGGCTTTCAAAAACGCGCGTTTCCTGTAAAGGTTTCCATGGATACAAAACAAATAACGTCATAAAAAATGAATTCATATAAATACCAATTTATTTTAATTTAAATGAATATTAAATGTACAATTTACATTGTTTGAAAACGTTAAATTTCCTTTCTTCAATTCCGAGAGGACATGAACATCTTCTCTAAACACGTAAGCCTTTTTTACCACATGATTTTTGTTGATCGCCTTCATGAATGCATTAACCTTAACAAACGATTTTATATCCACTCCCTTATTTAACCGTAACATGCATTGCAATTTCGAATGTATTGCCCACATTGTTGACGCCTTATAGCATGTAGACATTTTCTGCATGTAAGCAAGAATCATTCTTTCATCTACAGTTTTCACCTCCTGTTCGTCCATCCATTTTACCAATTTATCGTATTCCTTCTTATATGCCAATTCCGATTTTTGGGGAATTAAACGCCTCTCTGCTTCGGAGCTTAATTGATCAATGTTTCGTTGCATTTTCAACCAAAATCAAAACTGACGCCAAATTGAAAGATTGTTACATACGATATTCAACACTTTGACAACCAAGGCTAGAACGATTGCATAGTATCAGCCGCCATGTTAGCTAGTTATTTATTCAGTATCTTAGCAACGATACTAAAACTGTACGGCAAAATCGACGGCACATCAGATAGAAATTATAATTACAAATGTTTAGGCCAATTTACGGCATCAATGATAAAAAATAGCGTAAAGTATGCGTGGATATCTGGCCTTTCAAGCACTCACTCTATTCAAAAAACCTCCCCGCCTCACCGCTGCGCGGGGAGCGACGGGTCGGTTTTTTGAAAAACGTTCGTGCTTGAAAGGCCTTGATATCCACTTATACTTTAATATACTAATTATAAAGGATGTATTTCTATTTCTGATTGTTTCTCATATTAAAGTTATTATTATCTTCAGTGAAACGTCATACTTCCTTAATGAAATTATTTATTATTATTTGCAACCAGTTTCAGCTGATCTTTCAGCCATCTTCAGACAAAATTGTCGAATATTAAGAGCGACAGTATATCCTGGGGGTATTATACATAAGAGTTCACAAAATTTGTATTGTGTAACTGGATTAAGAGTGGGCCATCCTTGACGACAAAGACCTCAAGGATCATATTTCACCGAAAATTTTAACAGAACTAGTGAGAAGCAAATGCCAGTCTGCAAAATTTTGAATAGAATTGATATAGAATGGTTACAACGATAAATATACAGGGTCCGTCATTTCACCTCCCCTCTTCTATAGCTCAGTTACTAATTGATTTAGGATTTTGATATTTTGCAGACTTTAGTTGCCTTGTAGGGTGTATTTCAGGAAAATATTTTTGATTATACAGGATGTCCCAAAAAAGTGTGACGTCATCATGATATATATTTTTAGATTGCATGGTATATTTTTTGTTGCTTATTTGGGTGCCCTTTATGGGTGCCTACAGACCTATGAAATTTTATTAAAATCGGTTCAGTGATTTTAGCACAAAAAAATAAAATCTGAAAAAAATCAGTTTTGCACCATTGGTTAAGAAAATTAATAAGAGATAAAAATATGGCTTGGTAATAAAGCCATTCAAGGTACTTATTAAATAAGGTCTGACAATTGCGTTAACCAAGTTTTATTGATATGCATTATACAGAGTGTCCAAAATTTAGTGTCAAACTTTGCAAACTTTAAAGCACTTTATTTTTCTTATTTTAAATTGGAGCCCCTGTATATTTTTATGTCATTCCATGTGGAATTAAAAGACAAACAATTTTCTTAATTACAACTCTATCGCAATTCCTAACACATTAAAAGTTATGTGCAGAAAACGCGATTTATCAACTATTCCAATAGCCATTTTAATGAATAAAACTCGAAGGTGACTTTGAAAAATTGATATAACATGTTTTGTAGTTACAATTAATATCTCGAAACTATTAAAGATTTCACAGATCTTCGTCTAAACCTATTACACATCTTAAAAGTATTAAGTTTTGTATAAAAAATAGTGTTAGTAATAAAATTTCATAAAAACATAACAAACTGTGCATTTCTAAAATTAATTAATTGTTATTAATTGTTAGAACTTATGTTCGATATGTCTTCCGCCCTCTTGAAGGCACAAACGAAGACGAATATGAAATGACATTGCCACTCTTCGTAACAGGTTTAATGTAATATTTTGAAATGCGAATATGAAAGTTATATCCACATTTGTCAATATAGGTCATAATATTTGTCATATTATGAAAAGCATATTTTCCATGACAAAAAACAATTTTGGTATCTTGGGTATAAATACCTTACCTAAAAAAGTTTTAAATTTTATATTATTACAGTCAACATTGGCTCTTGTCACTTTGTTAAAATTCAATGTCAATAAATTGTTTTTCAAACCCACCTTCGATTTTGATTTATTAAAATGGCCATTGGAATTGTTGATAAATCGAGTTTTCTGCAAATATCTTTTAATGTGTTAAGAATTGAGATAGGGTTGTAATTAGGAAAAATGTTTGTCTTTTAATTCGGCATGGAATTACATAAAAATATACTGGGGTTCCAATTTAAAATAAGAAAAATAAAGTGCTTTAAAATTTAAAAAGTTTGACACTAAATTTTTAACACTCTGTATAATGCATATCAATAACATTTGGTTAACGCAACTGTCAGACCTTATTTAATGAGTACCTTATATGGTTTTATTAACGAGGCACTATTTTTATCCCTTATCAATTTTCTTAACCTGCACCATTGGTTAAGAAAATTTAAGACTGATTTTTTTCAGTTTTTATTTTTTTGTGCTAATGTCTCTAAACCGATTTCAATAAAATTTTATGGGTATGTAGGCATCTATAAGAGGCACCGAAATAAGTAACAAAAAATATACCATGCAATCTAAAAATGTACATCATGATGACGTCACACTTTTTTGGGACATCCTGTATAATCAAAAATATTTTCCTGAAATACACCCTACAAGGCAACTAAAGCCTGAATAATATCAAAATCCTAACTCAATTAGTAACTGAGCTATTGAAGACGGGAGGTGAAATGACGGACCCTGTATAACTTTTATCAAATTTGATCCTAAATGTTAACATAACTTGTCAGAATTCAAAGGAAATCGGATGATTTTACCTGAATTTCACAAATTTTGGAGGCAAATGTTCAATTTTGAATTAGTTTAAGGACACCTATCATATTTCATCTAAGATTTCAACAGAACTAGTGAGAAAGAAATGCCAGTCTGCAAAATATAATTTATAATTTGAACTTTAAATCGTTATTATAAGATTTGAGGCTAATATGACTGGACTATCAACGATATTAACACATTTAAAGTGAACTTTTCAAAATTAAATTTTCTTTGTTAACATTGGTTATGGAATGTATTCATAGTTTTTAGCAACATTATGTAGAGTTTTGATAGTTTTGTACAATTATTTTTAAAATTTAACAACTCAAATTTGATCTGAATTTTACCATATTTGGTTTGCATTTGGCAAGTTTGATGTGATCTTGCCAAATTAATGGTCGAATTTGAAAACTTTTAAATTTTAACGAATTGCGAGTTTTAAACTGTAGTAGTAGTGACTGGATTTGATAGGGATATTATCCCTAATTGGCTATCGACCAACGTGGGTCCTTCTGCGGTGTGATTTGTGTAAATGTGTGTATTGAGTTAGGGCTTGTTCCTAGAACTCTAGACTCTAGAAGTCTAGTTAGGGCTAGTTACTAGAAATTCGCCCCCTATCTCTAGAGCGCCGTTAATGAGCTCCCAACGGCGAATGGCACTAGTATCTCAGTACAAATGTACTACCTGTACTGGGGCTCGAACCCAGGTATTCGTGCATGCTAAGCAAGCTTTCTAACCTGTCAGCCAAAGTAGCGGTCTTTTAAACTGTAATTTTCAAATTTTAACAATAACTGAAAAATATTCATATTCAAGAATTGCAAAAATAAATTTCGTCGACAATTATGGTAAGGGGTATAATATAATAAGGGTATAAGGGTAAGGGTAAGTGGTAAAGTCGAAACTGAAAATTTATAAAAATTTGCCAAATTTCAAGACATTTTATATATCTTAGCTGTAATTTACAAATTTCTTCAAAATTTTTCATTACTACTCCTAAATTTTAACAAAAAAAATGTATGAAATTTGGTTGGCAAATTTCATGGGTAATTTTAACAGAAACTCACAAATTCCATTGTCTGTTATCACGTCCAATGATAATTATAAGATGTAATCTGAATGAACAAATTCTGACTGCAGTCATGAAGTTTTATCCTAAATGTTAACATAATACGTCAGAATTCAAACGATTTTACGATTTTCCCTGACGATTTTTTACGATTTTTTGTTTAAATTTTACAAGACTACATGGGATTCACAAATTTGGGCTACAAATGTTAAATTTTGACTATCAATACTTTGATTAATTTTAGGCGCAGATACTTATCACATTTTATCTAAAATTAGAACAGAACTTGTGAAAGGCAAAGTTTATTTTTCAATTTTCAATTTATATTTTGCAGACTGGCGCAAAATTTAATTTTCACCAATTTGGTCAATAAATGTAATATTGTCACAGCGATTCTTAAATTTTAACAACTGAAATTTGATCTGAATTTTTCATATTTGGTCTGAATTTTCAAACGTTCGGCTGTGGTTGTGTGTAGGTCAAAAATCCACATTAGTGATCAAATATGAAAAGTAATTTTAACTATTTACTAGTTTTTATCTGTAATTTTCAAATTGACTAAATGGAGGGCCACATTCGATACGCTTGGCATGTTATTAACCTATAAATAAAACTATTACAGCACCTAAAGTTTCTCTACGGCAGAATTCAATCGATTTTACGACTCGTCATATATGGTTTTTCTTTATTCCATTTCATTACTTTATCTGTCAATTATTCTAAGTATTGTTTCTAAATTTTTTCTGCCAATCAATTTTACTTCTCCTGCTCTGGTTTCATCTGACTGGATTTTTCGTTTTTATTTTTCCAGTTCGATCCATCTTCAAACTAAGATACTTTCGCTTTCATTAGTGCTCAATTTTCATAAATGTTAAATTTTCTTCTTATACCTTGTAAGTACTCTGATAAAGATCCGTACAATACTGATATGGTTGATAGATCGATCTCAGACTATTGTAGCTAAATGCTTGATACGTTAAATCGAGATAACATATTTCCTCATAAAATTGACAAAACAGTGGTTTCTAATATTTGAAGTTGAAGGAGGTAGCTGGATGCTTCACTTCTGCTAGTTTCCTTTTTTCGTTCGTCATTTATTTATTTATTTATTTGTATATTTATTTCTTATTGTGACTTGCGCCTTTGATATTTTTCCAAAAATTTGCCACCCCTGGATTTTGCCGCCCTAGGCTATAGCCCCTATAAGCCCCCCCCTCCTGAATGCCTGAATGCGGAAGAAGTAAAAAAAAATGTATAGAAAATTCAGGGAAACTAAACGTAATAGTATGCCCATACATTTAGTCACATATAATGAAATATTGTTGTTTATCGATCAACAAAATGGCTGACACATGCAACATTTAAAATGAATTTAATAAACTCCATTGGTTTAAGAGTATGAAATTGTTCTTAATTTGTTTTGTGTACATTTTTTTAACTTGTGGCAATTTTCAGATTTCGAATAATCTTAATATTTGCAATAAAACACAGCATAGATTTTCATTGTTATAAAATATCGACTATCGATATGCGCCAGATGCCTGCATCTGCCTAAACACTTAGACGGATAAAACACTTTGGCATCCGAGGGTTCCGCTTGTTCACTCCTTTTTCTCGTGATTGAAAATGGAAATGCCGTGTTTCCGCGGCGAGAATATGTTAGGTCGTTTTGCTCGTCATCATCTCCTAATACTCCTCTTTTTCCCCAATCCTGAAACTGTCGACGCCGTGAAACGTGAACTCCGGGCTTCCGGTTTTCGCATGCAATTAGAGACGAGCCAAGCGGTTCCAGATATTCGGTCTTACAGAGAATTTTAAAGCATGTGCTGTGAGATGAATCTGCATTCGAACGTGTTTCAATTACTAAGCGTCGATTGCTGGCAAATCGGAGCCCTAACTCACGGCACTGAAGACGCCTTACAGACGTTATTAGTTTTTAAAATGGTTTGGCACTATATCGTTTTTTTAAGTCCAAAAATAAGTCAGAATTGATAGCAGAATTACATCGTGAATAAAGAGTCATTTATTATAACTTCTACTCAACTCAATATATGAGTTTATCGCAAACGAAATATAAGCAGGGTTATTTATTTACTTATATATTTATTTTACTCTAAAACAAATTAATACGTACACGAAATACAGAAATATTACATTAGTACGTACAACTTACTACAAAATACATAATGTACGTAGAATTAGCATAGGATTTGTATATTTCTTATCATTCTTATTTATTATTAATATTAATATTACTATTATGTCTATTATTATTGAGTTGAGCCAATCCTGATAGGTTTTTAAAAGTGTGCTTTTCTGATGGCGTCGGTTTTTTTTAAACGGAGCCAGCCGAGTGCCAAGAAGTGTATTGTAGCATGTCGCTTTATCTATTTACGTTGATTGTTATTTTTACCGTTGTCATCATTTTATTTAGTTGACATTGGCTTGGAATTACCTCCCCCTCTCGCCACAATTTGGGTCATTGATGTCCCCCGCGCAGCCCCCTTGGGCGCCGCTTTTGTCAGGAGTGACGTCGCGACGCCGGGTTCGGAAACTGCATCGTTTCGGCGTCGTAATAAATGTGTGCGAGAAACTCGGTGCACTTGCCAAAGTTTAATTTACAGCAAGAGGTTTCTGCAAATAGTTAAGTTATTCATAAATAGATAGTTCATTTTTATACCTGTTTCTAAAAAAAAAAATTAACATATACACATACATACACACATACATACATACATACATACATACATACATACATACATACATACATACAGGGTGTTCCGAGAGGTAGGAAACATGGGATATATTCTATTTCACGAAATCGCTGAAATGCGTCAATTTTTAATTCAATGGGGACAACTTTTGACAAGCAATTGATGTTCAATTGTTTAACCCTCTTGCCACAGGGGAGGTAAACTCTTTTTTTTTTAAATTGAAGTAGGGGTTCAGTAGGGGTTGATACATATTATTACAGGCTCATTCGAACTCATGGGCCTAAGCCCATCATGATGGTTTTAAAGTTTGTTTATTTTCGTTTTTTTCTATTTAAAATTTTTGTCATTAGAGAACCTTAGGACACAGAGAGTTGTTAGGAGAGCTTCGTTAGTCAAGAAATGCAGAAGCATCTTAAAAGTTTTTCATCGAAATCCATTTACAATAAAACGTACGTAACCTTCAACTTCAGTCTTCGAAAGAACGCAAACTCATTTTCCGAAAATATTCTACTAGCATATTTTGTCGTAGATAAAGTAGAGTATACTACACCCAATAATGGCTATTATTACCTCGGTATACGCGGAAACGCGGCTCGGTCCGTAAATATTCCTCGGGACTAATAGATATCATTATTGACTCGTGGTATAATCTGCTATTATACCGAGTCTCTGGGATAAGGGGCGAACATAGGAATTTAGCATGTAAAATTAAATATGTGTAATGATTAGCTCCCCTATTAATTTTAGAGAAAAATCGCATAGGAATATTTTTTAGAAAATTCAAAACCGTAAATGTATCATCCATTTAATTCACGATTGTGCCAGAATCGATCTCAGAAATTAAGAAAGTAAGTTGAACAATGTACCATAAAAACCCTTGCCATGAGTTTGACAAATGTCATGTTATAGTGACCCCTACACCCATTTGCAACATTTTTTTTCTTTCTTAATAATTATTCTAAAACCTTATAAATGACTTTATTGTTTATTGTTTATTGTTTATTATTTATTATTGTCAACGGCTTGCCATATTACAGCTTTATTATGTTGGTAGCCGGAAATATCGTTTAGTTTCGTTTGAAAGTGAACTGTTGACGTTTTGAATAAGTCTTTTAGTAAACTTTTCTTAATTTTTTTCTCGGAAATTTTCTTTTGTATAGTATTGAAACTTTTACGCAGACGTACTAATATGCTGACCCTCTTTCAAAATACAAAATCAAAAAATAGGGTGACCATTTAAAGATTTTGGGTTGGCCTTGAAGTAACCTTGAAAATATACTTCAAGGTTCAGTTAAAGGTCATCATCAGATTGTGAGAATCTGATCTGTGAACCCTTGTAGCCATACAACTTTTGTTAGGGTCAATTTTCGCTTTCGAACGTATCTTCGGGCTAATTTGCGTGCATTGATTAAAATAGCCTATCCTGCGTGATCCAAATTCATTGAATGTGCAGCCTCTTTCAAATAAAGCTGTTGTCCACTTTGCGCAACAGTGATCCACATCAGTACTTTTAAAAGTTATAATAGTTTATAAATTGTCAGTGACAGTGTCATTCTACTAAAATCCTCCAATGGGTACCAATCGAGACACCATTTTCGTCTCGTTGACCAGAATGAAAATATTTTGTTTCGAAAACTGTCATCAAAAGTTGACATTTATGTTGAATTCTCAGTTGAAAAAGTGAGTATTTTTTTGTTACTTAGCTGCGAAGTACTTTTATGTTCTAGAACGCCAAAGTCTTTTTCGTTCTAGAACATGTCAATGTCAAAATAATATGTAAATTATTCAACTTACATTTATAATTTTATTACTTAAGTACATAACATACGAAAACTATTTTGTACCTACTACATGTAAATTGAAAGTGCCTATATGCAGTGAGTCAAATTTATGCCAGATCAAGTGTTGTCCGTTATCGTAGCGTTCAGTTCTGGATGTTCAATGCTGTAATTGTTCAAGTTTACTGCACACGTTGTATTATTGGCACAATTTATTTGCAATTGAAATTTTATTTTGTATAGAATCTTCTATATATGTTTCCGCGACCATACTCAATATTTACGGTAGAAACAATTTCAAATATAAATGAATTGTTGTGCATAACAAATGTGTCTTGTTGTATTGCAGTTTTCTGCAGTTTTCGAAAAAATCTTGTTTGTATCTCGAACGCGAAATGCTTTTGCGCTCTCGAATGAATATTTTGCCTCGGTAACCCTCGGCAAAATAACTTCCATTCTTGAACGCAAAAGTGGCATTTCACGTCCTAGTTACAAAAATAACATTGTATTATTATTATTAACATTAAATAATATTGTGTTCATCAGTAAACATGATAACCTAAAAACCTAACCTAAAATTATTCAAATTTATTCTTATACAAAACAAAGCTCTGTAATTTGTCGACTTACCAGATAAAGTGATTTAATATGCAGCGTTAGTCTTTATAAACTCTGATTTTATGTATAGCACATAACTAACTAGAATAATCACACTAGAAATGACAATGACACAAATTTCAAATTTGTATGTGGCGCTAATGGACGCGGAGGAAATAATTTTGATAAACACCAAATTCTCGTGGGTTCCGGTAAACATTATTGATAACAAAATGACCATAGCGAAGTTTCGGACCTGCATTTTTTTCTGGATCACTCTGTATAAACAATATTTATTGGCTATCGACCAATATGGAGTATTTTTGCCTTATGGACATATAATACAAATAAATGAGAAACAGATCAAAAGTATAAAAAATTCGTTACATAAGGCTTTTCCAGCACTCGTCCGTTCGGCCATTCGCCGCTGCTCGGCTCTTGGTCGAATTTCGCACTCTTGTCGAATATGGCGCCTTCAAATTCAAATTTATTTGCATCTGCTTTGTAGCGACTTATTTACAAATTTTAGATTCAATATTTGATTTATTGTTGATGTAAAATTTTGATTTATTTGATTCTTTTAGTTGGCATTTTAGTTTCAACTGTTTTCATCAATATCTTATATGTTAACCTTTTTTGTTTGTAATCACATACACACACACAATATTTGATTTCTAAAGTGACTATGTATAAATTAATGTTCATTATTCCGTTTATTTGCGTTTCAAGTGTACCTCCGGTTAACAATGGGGACCACACTAAACCCAAGAATAGCCCAAGTAATTGCCAAGAATTTGATTATGAAGACAATGCGCAAAACACGATCTCGCCGGCTGAAAAGTGGGATGACATTTTCACAACTCCATGGAAAATGCGTGTATTTCAGTACACTTGGCGGCGAGGCGATCATATTTTGCGATGATTTAATTACCGATCAGAAGCTGTGTCCCAACACAACTGTTTGCAGCCGAGATATGAATTTAATGTTGGCGACACGACGCACTTTCGGTATGCATATTCTGGGCTATTGGTTTCGACGTAAATCATAAGTAACCTACATATTTTAAAATAAATTATAGAGCATGATCAGAATAATTGAGTAGTTCAAGCCATCTATATGGACGGGTATTCGTACTTGGGATAAATATTTAAGCCGCGGTTTAATCTTAGTAACCTTGGCGAACCTTTGTAAAACACCGCTAAACCATGGTTTAAATTTTTATGAATATCGCTATAAGTGTGTTATTATTTTATGAAAAAGAATATACACGTAGAGTATTGAAAAAGAAGATTCTGTAAGTGGGACGGATGGCGTAAACATAGCATGGGAGAAATTTAGAAGTCGAAGTAATAAGTTATAAGAGGCGACAGTCTGAAATCCGTGTTATTGTAATTATTAAAATTTTGTGTACGTTTTGCACATAGTTGATACCTATATTGTATAAGTATGTAAGTTCTAATTAGTACTATTTTCTAGTGCCAAAGAAGTTTTGAACGAAACTAAGTAAAAGATACAAAGGACACACACGTAGAAGCTTCCATAATTTATAATTTCCAGCCTCTGGCGTGTCGTAAAAATGTCCTATTTATATTTATATAACGACGCCCCTTAATAACAAAGAATGAGGTCATATTTCCTTGTGGTAAGAGATGTGCTATTTTTCTTCGTTAACTAATAAGTGGAGATGTACATTTTATAAACCCGTTATGACAGTGACAGTCTCATTACTTTATTGTCCAACCTCGTATTCTAAAATCTGAAGATTTACTATTTTTAAATAATAAAAATATATAATACTCGTATTTTCTAAATTTAAAATTATATTTTAAATAAATAACTTTAAATCATAGTGTATCAAAGTATTCTCTAGTTAATTTTCTAATTTGAAGTAAAAGATAAATCAGAATTATTTTGTTTTTGCAAAGAAAATTTTGTTTCGTGCTTTTCATGTCATATTTTTGTTTTTGTTTTGTGTATTTAAGTAAATTCTAACTTTCAAAAATGTATAATTTTTTACGTGATGTTTACGAAGATTTTTTGCGTTTATTTGTCCGGTCTTTAGTTGTTCTCATTCAAGATCAAGAACATAATTTTGAATGGGTATTGTAATTTTTATTGTTTACTTCGTTGGTTTATACATTGTTGAATTACTATTATTGCATAGCAATGGCCACTTTGATTTTTGAAAATATATAAAAAACAAAGATCTCCATAACTTTTTAACGAAGCGAGGTGGCGAAAAACTTAATTAGTTGGTCAATGTTGTAGGCATCTACTTCGTGATACATGATTAAATTAAATAAAACAAACACTTCACTTTGTTTATATCACACTCGTTTATTGTAAATACTGACTAAATCAGGAATTTACAAACTAACTTGCGAAGACTGTAAAGGAGTTTACATTGGCCAGTCTGGGCGTAACTTCAATATTAAGAACATATGAGATCATTCAGACTAAATCACGATAATTTAACGTTTGCCAACCACCTTATTAAAAACGGCATTCTTTTGGGACAGATTAGACAAATTAGTCATTTCGCCAAAAAAGGTATTAAGATGGGCCTATTAGAGTCGCTGGAAATTCTAAAGGCTAAACGCAATCCCGATTGTTCGGTCATTAATGACCAGGCGCACCAAATTTACTCCCCACTTTTCAAAGCGGTATTATAGATATTAGATATGTATAAATAGGTGTGTTTTATTTGTATTTAATTTACTTTAAGTTTGACAATGATCAGTACGTGATCGAAACTATAGTCACTATTTTTCAATAAACGAGTGTGATATAAACAAAGTGAAGTATTTGTTTTATTTAACTTAATTAGTCTTTTTTGTCCAATATTTTTTGCTGAATATTTGGTTTAAATTTTGCCACCATATTATAAATTACTCTGTATAGGCAGATAGCATTTTGTCTAATGTACGTGAACTACTACATATTACAGGAACTCCTGTGATTACAAGCAAACTTCACACTTGTACTGCTGTAATAATGCTTCTATCTCGGTATCCCACTGATAATATACATATATACATAAATTAGTATTTCTCATACTTTTCGATTCGTTAACTCTTTCAGAAAATTGTAGATTTTTTTCTCAAAAAATGTTCTAGTGGGCCAGGATGATAATTTTTAGTAATAATGCAAGTATTTTGCTTAATTCAAGTTTATTGCAGTTTGTTAAGTATACAAAATAAAATTTTATTTTGAATTTTTTGGTAAAAAACTATAGAAGTGGTACCGAAACATACCACGCCCCTTGTGGTATATTATGAAGAATGGTATATTTTAAAGCAGTTTTTTGTTTTTGACGGGCACAAAGGTACATTACATGTTGTACGTGTCCAATTTTTCCGGACTTGTTCCATCTTAGTACTGCATCGAGCACAGGCTTCGCTTAAGTCTTGGTTTCATAACTAAATATTTTATGTTTTGCAGCCTGAATACTTTCATTGCCATATTTCGTAAATTTATGTTTTTATATATGATGAACGCGTTCACGACAGCAGCATACAACATAAAAAAAACCTATGCCACCATTTTCTGCTCTTTCTATCCACTTCATAATATGGCGTTTTGTTTTGGTTAAATTTATGAACACCGTTTATGTAGGTACTTTTCTATTAATCTGTTAATATTTTAGGGCATGAAACTTGTTCAGGTGTTCCATCCTTATTCTTTCTCAACACCGATCCTACTTCATCAAGTTTATGGTATTTTGACAATAAATGGACACTGTGTTAGTCTCTCCATTTAACTGCAAGTAGGCCCAAACTGCGTACGCTGTAGTCAAGTTCACCTCTTCTCAACATCTTATCGACTCTAAATTTTGGTAATTTTTTTCTGGCGATGTTGACAGTACCACATGCGTTTATGTTTTTGTTTTTTAGATCTTCCACTAGATCCACACTGGTGAACTAGTTATCAAAATATATATGGTGATCGCTTTCTTCTAATCCTGTTAATATTTTTTATTTAATTCCGTTATGAAAACCTTACATCAATTTCTGTCGATTTATGAAACGTCAAATTTTTCATAACTGTCACGCACGAGTTATGTAATGTAGTTATGTAAAGACATTACATAACTGCAGTTACCATCAAGCTTCAATATTTTTGTAGGCTACGGCGTATCTATTTCTGGAGTTTTCTGGTAGAAAACTACCCATGGCAACACTAGCACAGTCTTCAACATCAGAAGTTAGTTCTGAATCGCTATTTGAGGATAGTTTTTGGCATTGTTATTAAATTTGTGAATTATTTTAGTTTCAAATTCAGTATCTTATCATTAGTATCAAATTTGAGACAATACCCACTTTGATCAGCCACCATCCAAACTTTATAACCTCTCTTAATTGGTTTTTTATGTATATATTGTTTCAGATTTGACCGGCCTTTGAATCTAATCATAGATTTGTCAATAGCTAAATGTTTGATGGTAGAAAACATTTAGCACATTTGTCTTGAGATTCGATACGCAAAAGCCGAACTTTATATAGTTTATCAAAATTTTGATAATATACGATTAAATTACAAAAAAGTTGCAAAATTTAGTGGTCAGTAATATTCGTTTGGGAAAGCCAGATATTTCCGCTAACTTCCGGAGATATTCGACAAAATCCGAAATATTGGGATTTCGTTTTTATTTTTTTCTGAAGTTATTTGAAAAGGTATAACAAAATCAAAAGCACTTTCTCATTGCCACATTTTTAGGTCTACAAGATAGCGTTCACAAGTTTTCAGTACAACGTTTCGTTTCGAAGAAACCATAAGAAACCATAAGAAACCATTATATCACAGTATGGTTTCTAATGTTTTTATTCCGAAAAAGGCTTGTTAATAAATTTCGAACATTTTCTTGTAGTAGGCGTTAAAATGATAACGACGAAGAAACAAAAATTATCTAATTTTAACCTAACATAGGTACAAAATTGCAACTAAACCTAATTTACCTAGAATAGTTGTTAAACATTGAAATCTTATAGCGATTTAGGACGTCACTTATTATTTGTTTACTGTGATATGAGAATTGTTTTGTTCATTTAATGGCGACGAAGACAAAATTTATTACATAATTTAGCTAAGAATATGTACTAATATAGCAACAAAAAATTATTTAGTAAAAATAGTTGTTAACATTGAAACATTATAGTTATATAGAACCACACTTATTATTTTTTAACTGTGGTATGAGAATTGTTCTAATCATTTAATGACCACGAAGACCACAAGTATTACCTAATTTTAACCCAGAATACGTACCAAAATAGTAATTTAAAACCATTTAGCAAGAATAGTTGCTAAACATTGAAACACTATAGTTATTGAGAACACACTTATACTTTTTTTACTGTGGTATTATGAGAAATATTCTGATCAATTAATTATCTTAAAATCCTAAAATTTGGTGATATATTATGTCTTAGTCACTCATTTCAACGCCTACTACACCAAAATGTTCTATATGTATTAACAAGCCTTTTTTTCTGATTAAAAACATGAGAAACCGTACTGTGATATAAATCGTTGAATTCGTAATAGGAAATTCTATTTATTACAGGGTGTACTTAATTTACGGGCCATATAAAAATATAAAGTTGATGATGATTTCTTCGAAACGAAACGTTGTACTGAAAATTTATAAACGCTGTCTTGTAGAGCTAAAAAAGTGGCAATGTGAAAGTGCCTTTTTGTTTTTTTATACCTTTTCAAATAACTTCAGCAAAACATAAACACGATATACGATAAAGGAAGTAAGCGGAATTTTCTAGTTTTCTCAACTGAATATTACTAACCACTAAATTGCGCAACTTTTTTCGAATTTAACCGCACTTGTAACTTGTAACTCGAGATCCCCATGCTGTTGATCCTTGTCTTGGACACCCTGTATATTACATTCATGGCTGGGTTTTCTTTTTGTCATGTTGGGAAAACTGATTCAGTGATGCAAGGGAAGTTAATTATTTTTTTGTGTCGATCTATTAGACATTTGCTTCCTACCACATTATCAGATTTATAATTTCCTGCCGTTCCATTCGCACCTCTAATAATTTAAACTTTACATCTGGCAACAATGCTATTTAAAAAATATCTGTCCCCTGACGAAAAAACATCGTGAATGGAGAGTATTCATCATAATTAATTCTATCACTTGTATCTGATTCAGAATGATTGAGAACCTAATGGTATTATTTCGTCTCTGACGTACAAATTTTGCAATAAATACTCTGTAGACATTCCAGTCAGATTGAAATCCCAATATTTGGGATCCATAATTCTAGAGAAAAATATTGCAATCAGGGGCGGTGGTACAATTTTTGTACTCAATTTAAATCGGAAATGTCTCCGCTTGAATCTGAAAGTTGTGAGAATAATTCTAGAAAACCATCAATCAAGTAATGTATATATATATATATATATATATATATATATATATATATATATATATATATATATATATATATACCGGGCTTTTTTTTCGTTTTTACACATATGATTGACAATGTATAACTGGTTGCCTGCATCTACCCGCAAGGAATTTCCTTTGTGTAATTCTAAAAAAAAAAAAAAAAAACTCATTAGCGGTCGGTGCAAGCAACCTGTCAATTTTGGCATATGTTACACAGAGAGGTTAGGTTTTTATTCAAGACAATACATGAGAGTATTCGTAATGTATCAAGATCAGCTGATATGTCAACAAATGATTATTTTCTTTGGTGTTACCTGAAAAGTAAAATTTTTAATGACGTACAAATACATAACGTAGATGAATTGAACGGCCGTATACGTACTGCATGTAATGGCATAAATCCACAATACATTACGAATACTCTGCGTGTCTTCAAAAACCCTGTCGTGTATTGCCTTGAATAAAAACATAACCTCTATGTGAAACATATGCCAAAATTGACAGGTTGCTTGGACCGACGCCGCTAATGAGTGGTTTTTTTTTTTTTTTTAGAATTACACATAGGAAATTCCTTGTGGGTAGATGCAGGCAACCAGTTATACATTGTCCATCATATGTGTAATAAGGAAAAAAAAGCCCGGTATATATACATTTGCTCACTGAGTTGATATTGCAATCACACGTGTCCAACTAATAAATGAAATTGTTATGTTTGCACACTTTCCTAACCTTTAAAATGAAGCCCATACTCACGAAATCGCAGGATATAATTAATACAGTTTGAATTTCAACAAATGTCGCCGTCTGATTGTTACTGGGAAGACTAATTCAAAACGTTACTGCAGTGGTTTATAAATAATACCTCCGTGCATTCTGAAAACAGCTTTTGAAAAAATGGTACTATTTTTGAACCACCGCCCACAAATATGTATCTGTTTGGTGGTATAAAATATGAACCACTGCCCCTGAAAGAGTTAAGCAAGACTCGAAATTGCTTACCAACAACTTTTAATTCTTCTAATTCTAAAATCTGGTGCATTCTCTGACTATACTTAACAACAATAACAGCTTTTCTGAGATTGCAATTTAATTTTCAATTTTTGAATTTTGGGATTGAAGAACTTCGAATTTCGTTAATTAATGTACGGAATGCCTTAAAAATAAATTGTCATACATGCAGTCATTCATTATAGCTGATAAATTTTCCGCAAGTAAACCGATTAGATACAGATGTAGCAAGCTACAAACAACCTGCCTAATGCATGTCTCCTTATGGATATCTTAAACCGTTAAGCATTAACCAAATTGTCAATGGACACGCTCTTCATTAGGGTTATTTAAATGTGTAACTATAAGGTCGAAATATTGAATGCGAGGCGTTAGGCGTATTTGAAATATATTCTTCCCGAGAATAAAATTACATTGCCGTAGCTAGGCACCGAATATCATACCCTCATTTGACGGCAAAATTTATTTGTTTCCCCACTATGAACTTACATATCACGGCATTGTAGAATTAGGCTGCCTTAGTATTCATGTTCAGAAGTAAACTTGAACAATTTTTAACTAATATCTGTTTTTTTAATCAAAGAACCACCACCTGTTGGTTTAGGTTGCAAAAAAATAAATAATACTAGATTTGGGGTTAGGAATTCACAATTGTACGGTTCGCGTGTAGTCACAGTCAATGTCAATGTCACGCAAACTACGCAATTCGCAAGATTTTAGTTCCGAAATTTAAACTTTGAATCTGAAGCCTAAAATGCCACGCGAAGTAACGAAAGTACACTCTTTCATATTGGGAATTAAATTGACATTACCCTCTTTTGATCCATTGCAAAAATAAGGGGCGCAATTACCATGATCTCCAGAAATATGTAATGAACAAATTTTTATATCTTTAGATAAATTGCTTATCTTCAGTTCTAAGCAATCATTTTGCAAATGGTGATGATTAGTAACCGATTTAATCCCAGTTCTAGTTAACTCAACTCACTATTTTAATGAACGTCTCAATTCTTCAGCCATTAATCCATATTTTGTAATATACCTTTTGCTTGTCATTTCGCGCAATTTTCCGCGAAAATTTCTTAATAAATGGTTAGTACATTCTACTTTACGAATCAAATAGTTTTCTCCATATGGACGCTCAATGCATATTTTCTTAAAAACGCTGCTATCCCCGTCTCCAATGAATTTAATGTAATTTAAATGGTGGATGTCAAACTTTCTTTAATAAATCTCTCAACAATTAACTCCGATTCCATGGATGTTGAGGATTTCGACCAATTTTTTGCACATTTGTGGCTTTTTGCATCTACTTTTTTCGTAGCAGCTCGTGAACAAATTGGGCAATATTTGTTCTTCGTGGTGACATACAAAATGTTTTCCGTCTTCGCTCCAATTATACAAGCCTAAAAACTATATACAGGGTGAGTCAATAGGACGGGCAGGCTCGATTATACCTACACCGTTAATGATATCGAAATGAACCAAACGGCACTGCAAACTAGAGGCTAAAGTGCAGTTTGTAAAATTATTGTGCCATATACAGGGTGTTCCATTTTTGCAGGGCAGCCTTTGGACCTAGTTTTTTTAAATGGCACCCCCAGTATACATTTACCTATTTGAATTAGTCCTTTTTGTGGCTTTATAAATCCGTTTAGTTTTTGCAATTTGCTTTTACCGTTCAGAAGTTGTTAATGTTTTTCTAAAATTAAATGCATTTACAGGCACTTATTAAAAAAATCTCGGGGCACTTGTTTTCTAGGATATCGGGTTGAGACTGTGCCAGATCCTAAACAACTGTCTGAGATATCTTCTGGCGGCAAGATCGTCGATTCGCATTGTGGCATCACCTTGCTGTGGGACATTAATTTTGGTAAACGTTTAAGGGCCATAACTTAATTTTTTTAAATGGCACACCCTATATTTCAATACTTAGTCGTATTCAGCATCTCATTTTACATCTGTTTTGCCCCTTATATCTTTTCTTAAAAGTTCATAGTTTGTGAAATAATGTGGATTTTCTGATAAATGAACCCAGATCTCATCGATATAAACTTAACGTACATTGAATATCTATTGTTTCTATCATGTCAACGTCAATATGATATGAATGGGATTCTACCATGTCAACGTCAAAGTGACGTTTATTGTACGACACGTTGTAATTTTTGTCGTGAACATGAAATTTTCGAGTGATGATGGTGGATATGATTTACACACTGATCGGGTGTACGAAGTGGAAGTTACTACTACCAGGGAAAATATGAAAATATGAATTGACGAATGTATTGCACAAGAGGTCCGTCATTTTGATCACTTTTTATAATGTTATAATTATTGTAAAGTTAAATGTAATTTTGGTTATGCTGTAATGTTATACCTTATTTCAAATGTTTTTGCTATTTATTTGTTATGCCTCAATTGATTCTGGTCATCAGCTACGGTTTCCGCAGTCACCGTGTACCTAACCATATTCACTATTTCATTATGAGAAAAAAAAATCATTAAGAAAATGCGCTAAGAACAATATAACGTGTCGTACAATAAATGTCAATTTGACGTTGACATGACAGAAATAATTGATATTCATTGCGCGTTAAGTTTATATCGATGAGATCTGTGCAAATTTTAAAGAAAATCAAAATAATCTCTCAACTATCAACTTTTAAGAAAAAATATAAGGGACAAAAAAGATGTTAACTGAGACCCCGAATAGGACTAAGTACTGAAATACATGGTGTGCCATTAAAAAATAACAAGTTATGGTACTTCAAAGTTTACCAAAATTAATGTGTCACAGCAAGGTGATGCCACAATGCAGATAAGCGGTCTTGCCACCAGAAGATACCTCAGTCAGTTGTTTAGGCTCAGGCAAAGTCCCAACTTGATATCCCAGAAATCAAGTGCGCTGCGATTTTTATAATATTTGCCTGCAAACGCATAAATTTTTAGAAATACGTGAACAACTTTTGAACAGTTAAAAGGAATTGCAAAAACTAAACGAGTTTATAAAGCCCACAAAAGGGCAAATTCAAATATGTACATTTATTCAGGGGGTGCCATTTAAAAAAACTAGGTCTAAGGCTGCCCTGCAAAAATTGAACACCCTGTATATGGCAAAATAATTTTACAAACTGCACTTTGGCATCCCGTTTGCAGTGTATTTTGGTTCATTTCGATATCATTAACGGTGTAGGTGTAATCGAGCCTGCCTGTCCTATTGACTCGCCCTGTAAATTTTGAAACCTAGAATTTCTAAATCTCAAACACTTTATTAAGATCTGAATTGTATAGATTATAAAATTGTTGTGTCATTTTACAAACTTGTTATTGCGTAGTTATTAGTGTAAAGTTTTTGTTACAATATTACTATTGTAACATTATCAAAATTATTGTATACTAAAAATAAGAATGCAATTTTACGCATTATTAAACATCATAAATGAAATTTTGAACATAAACGCAGTTTTTTTTTTTTATTCTTAAAAAAATTAATTGAATTTTAATTTTAAACATTTGTATATTTGAATATCATCTGCGAGGAGAACTGTAGACCGGTTTCGACCTAGTGGGTCTCATCAGTGCCGTGGGTCCGGAGTTAGTTCCCAAATGTACAATTTGCTGGGCTTGGAAAACCAATCATAATATAATAAAGTACGAGAGAAGCATATGAATAATACCTGTATATTTGATTTCAACAACACGTGGCGTTCATATACTTCTCTAATACTTCAATAAAAAATGTGTTGGTATACTACTATCACTATCATACTATAATTTATACTACTATCATTTCTAATTAAAGAAAGATTCTTGGGATAGGAAATTAATTCAAAATATCAATTTTACAATTTCATCTAACTTTTATAATCCAAATGACACAAAATTGTGCAATTTGGATACAATACTTTAGTACTTTCTTGTAGGCCAACGACAATAAAGTGTAGGTACCACTGTTTAAGTCAATTCGTCACGAGCTCAATAATATGTTTATACTTATAAGTAGTTACCGTAGGGCTATGCATCGCTTTCTTTTATAGCTGGATTGATAAACTTTCATAACTATAATCACTTTATTCACTTCGCAACAGAAGACGTAAAATCAAATAAAAGCGAAAAGAAAACCAATGCTCTGCTTCCAGTTTATAATTTAAACTGAGCTAACTTTAAAATTATAACCAGATACTATTACATAATTATGCATTCTGGTAAAAATGATTTTCGTTTCACTTTCTTTTATCACAATAAATATTATTATTGTATTTCTTAATTTAAATATTTTCTATTTAAAACAAATTTTCTCGTTTTAAGTTTAGGCTACTTAATCAATCAATTTAGATATTTATTTGTGAATTGTGGGTGTTAGCATACTATCAAGTGCAATTACCCGAAGCGGTCAATCCGAAGGGAGGTACTTACTTCGGATTGAGCGGGGTGGTACTGTGCGGTGGGGCAAGGGCTGTGGGGCAAGGGGGTGGTCTGCGCGGCCGACAGAGCGAAAGCATCGAGATTTTTGTGAACATTGCCTATCGAACTTCAAATGTTTAAGCCTTTTTTTTTTAATTTGAAAAATGATACTAATAGTTCTTTATAATATCTACAAATGTACCTAGCCCTATTTTTAAATTTTATATTTTTATTTTTTATTTTACTACTCTTTTTAGTTTTTTTCGAAAATTAAATCAATATTAGAAAAAACAGCTTGGTACTATCATGATAATTTATCTCTGAATATGTTTACGAAATTTAAAGCAAATCCGTTCACAAATAACGGCGATTTGTTGGAATTACGAAAAAGCTACATTTTGGGCGATTGCGAAGTGCTTGAAGGACCTTCTGCAAATTAAAACATGAAAATTTTAAATCTAGGGGATTTTGCGGTGGTTGGTGACATTTATACGGCGTAAATTTAGGCGGCTGTGGAAAAAAAAATAATTTGAAACGTCAGATATTATTTTTGCAATTTTACGTTGTTTGAAAATGAATACTGAAGAAAATTTATCACTAACGCCGCCGAAAATTAGGCAAATTGCTATATATAATATAATTGACATGGTGTCACTATAGATTCTCAAGACAAATCGCGTGTAACTGTTAATGTGTATAAAAATTGTACTTTCCACGGTAATAATTTAAATTAAACTTCGTTTTCATTAATTTGCTGTTCTCTGTGAAATTTATTTTTTGACGTATGTCAGTTGACAGTTCAACGTCAACCGTCAACGCTACCACTACCAACATCAATGCAGTAAATTTTACTAGTCTATTCTAGCACACCAACCGCTTATTCTCACACTAAAATGACATCATTTGGGTGCTAGAATCGACTTATTCTAAACGCAAAATAGAAAAACACCCTTAACGGTCCGAGCTCTCAAGTCTGTTTCGAGGACGTGTAACATTCAACGTTTTTTGTAACACCATTGCCTTGATTAATAAAAAAAATATATCGTAATAATATTGAATAATTTTTGAATGTCATATCGTGTGAAGACTTTAGTGTCACAGTGACGTTTAAAAAAATTCCACCAGTTATTTTAGAACAAGTAAGACAAGCCCGTGTTTTGGTATTACAAAAAAAATCAAGTTATACGTATGAAAGCCCTGCAGCATCTTCTGTTAGTGTGTTATATCATTTTAAAATAGCGGTTAAACAGATCTGTCGTTTCTATTCTGCTTACAGTTTATTTTTATTTTAACAGCCGTTCTACCTGTGATTAGGGCATTGCTCATATATGGTTATTGAGAGTGCTCGTTGCTACGCACTTAAATGACAGTTATAGGTATTACAACAAGTATTTTTTGCTTTGAAATTTCGTTTGTTCATCATGCACATCTTCCAGTTTTCAAAATGTATGCACTATTCTGAAATTATGATGTGAGGTATACCGTATATACTATATACCATCCAAGCTTCCAGTGCTGAGATGTTTCATATCCTTTCTCACTACTTTCGTTGTAGGCTTGTACACTTTCGGACTTTTCATGTACTCAACGCAGCATGTCCCTCCACCCCGCGTAGCTCGCGCTCAGAATTAAACTTGTTTAGGCACGGATATGCGAGGTCGAGCGTCGTCGCGACGCCAATCGTCGGCGACGACGTCTGGCGTCCCGCAGCACTCCCAGCCACCTGGCGTGTGAAGCGTCAGCGTCGGTAAGCGCCATAACAAACCAGCGTCCACATCGTCCATGTCGGTTGGCGAATCCGTACCGCACACCGCCAAACCGGCCCAGACATCAGAGATCCGCTCAAGAGACCCACTTCACGCCCAATAAACACGTCAAGTGGTGAACTCTTTGGCGATGATGTACGGTTTCGTGTTGCAGTGGTATTTAGTGACTGTTAGTGCGTGGGTTCCAATTATAAGTCGAGGAAGTGCTCGGATGTGATGAAATAAGTAGACCAGAGTTTTTTGGTTTGGTGTGGATTATACGCGGAGAAAATAACCATTGTCTGGTAATAAACACGGAGCCACTCGCAGCGTGGAAACGCAAATAAACTCTAAGCATGCCACATAATTTTTAGGCAAGCTGAATCGGTATTTGTAGATAAATCTATGGCACGATTAGTATGAGCAAAAGACGTGAGGCTATGGCGAAGACCAGACACTCGAGCTTAGAGATGCCAGACGCCGACGTCATCGTCAAAGACAAGAAGAAGCAAGACATGCTCTCGAAAGCACGCAATAAACTGTACAACCTGGGGGACTCCTGGAAGCCCACCAAATACCCGGAAGACCTAGGCCAGAGGAAATCGCGCACTCAGGCCACCCTCGACTATTTCTTCAGGCCGTGCCCGAACAAGCCGGACAAAAACCAGATCTACACGAACAACAATAACACCCGTCCCCAGAATGGATCCATAAAACGCGCCGCCTCCTTACAGAAGCAGCACTCCGTTGGCTCGTACCCAATCAAGGTGGACCTCTCCGACTCCGAGGACCGGCTGGAGCTCAGCTACCAGCAATCCACGACGGGGACCATCTCCAGGCTCAGGCCGGCCACCATCTGCGTGGACAAGGTGAACGGCGAGGCCAGAGAGACGGCCGCCCTGGCCTTGGAGAGGCCCAGGAAGAAGCTGTCGTTCAGGGAGCCGGAGATCATGGGCTACGCCATGCAGGGCAAGGAGCAGTCGGTGTGCAAGAAGAGGAACGCCATGACGCCTGAAATGAAGAGGAGCGAAGCCCTGTACGCCAATGGGGGTATGAGGAGGGTGCCGAGCTTCGACCTCGAAGACATCGACCTCGAGGTACAGCTTTATCGCGACACGGCTAACCGAGCCTTCAGTTCAATTAAAATATTAATGCACGGGTTTAGCGTAAGTTTACGAGTCCGTGGGGATTTTTTTTTAGATTTGCAAAAAAAGTATTTTTGTTTCATGTCCAATAAATCTATAAATAACGTCTAAAAGATTCATGCCATAGATAAAGACCTAATTTCTTTGGATATGATTAGTCTTATCTCTCCGATTTAATTTCAGCGTGATTAATTCGTTAACACCATGGTGTTACGGAAACTTAAATATCTAAAAAATAGCCCATCGTAAGTTATAATAATCTGAGACTGTAAGACCGGGCCTTAGAGAATTATTGCTACAATTTTACCCATGGAAACTAACCGTCAATTAAAGTAAATCGGAGACCAGACAGAAGTGGAATTATTGGTTCACTGGTAGTGTTGTAACTGTTAAATTTAATCGGATACACGCCGGGCCTAAAACAATTGTCGACATAAAAGTAGTCATGGAAAAAATCTATCGATGCAAATGACCATAGACAGTTAGATCGGACCTTTATTTAAGTTACGTAGTTAAGTTTCTGAAATTATAAATCGACCGCGTACAAGATATTCAGCGTGTTTGATTTTCATTGTCCCGCATACAGGGTGTCCCACGCCCACGAACCACTAACAGTTTATATGGTTCCCGATAAAATAAAAAAATGAGAAAATACAGCCAACCATGGCTTCCAGTTCTCAAGTAGCCATCAACTTTTGTTTTTTAAATGGAACACCCTATATATTATTATGTTTTGGCTTCCCCGTTTAATTCGAAACATATTTTGTATAGATGTACAGTCATGCTCACATAAATCTAGTTTTATAATTAGCAATTTTATATGGCAACGTCAAATTATTTGTACTAGATTTATGTGAGCATGACTGTACATCTATTTTTTTTTACTTTCTGAGACAAAAATTAAATACCAAATTTTTGACCTCAAATAGACGTTAGGAAAAATGGCTTCAATTTTCTTCTTCTGTTGCCTTACTTACACCCATTTGCGTTGGCGAATAATCAATTATTGTATAATTGTTAAAGTTTTGTTTATTGGTGCTTGGCATATGTCGCCAAACGTTCCTATTCCGGTCCAGTTCCTGATGTGCTTAAGCTATGATAGCTGTTTACGTCCGATGCCCCTTTTGCCTTCTATCTTTTCTTCGAGTATGAGCTGGGGAATTCAATATTTTGGCCCCCTTAGTATGTGACCCAGGTATCCTATCTTGCGCTGCTTTATGGTGTTGAATAGTAATCTTTACGGCAAGACGTTAGGAAAAATGGCTTCAATATCTCTTACAAATAAGATGAAAACGGAAAATTTATCTCGAATTGTACTTAAAAGATACCTCTATGATTGATATATTTTGCAACTGAAAATTTTAACAATTTGTCATTCAAAAATGTCATTAGTTAAGTACCCACTGAAATTAAGCTTATTCATTTTTTTTAATAGAATGACACTTTTTATCTCATAGAGCAATTGGCATGACAATTTGCTACAAATAGTTATTAAAGCATTAAGAGAGGTAAGTATTGTTTACTAGTCGAGGTCGAGTTTGCGCCCGAGCGAGAGAGAGGGCTAGCAATAAAGTCCGAGACTGGTCAAAACTTACCTCTCGAATTGCTTATAACTGTGTTTCCACTCCTGAAGTTAGTTTAATTGTTTGTGTTTGATTAATTTATTTTCGCAACTTGAACAAAATATCCGTGCGGCTTTGGTTGCTAAGACTGTTTTTCAAACAAAGTGTGAGTGTCAAAAATTGCATTCGTTCAGTTGTTCAACGAATTCCAATGAAAATAAACAAGAAATGACAATTGAAGCGGCAGCAGATGCTGCATATTCCTTCCAACTGCCGGAGAAGTCGAATGGGCGTTATCAAAATGCGTATAAGTGTTTTAATGAGTAGTGCCAGAGAAAGAACGCTACAGAAAACTTTTTACTTACTTCCCTGAGGGAGGTAAGTTTTTACTTACCTCCCGTTGTTCATGGTAACCAAAGCTTTATCGGTAAGTGGGGCTTACTTCCATCAAATCAATGTCACAACAGTGTACTTACCATGTAGGGAGTGGAAAAAAAGGATTATACAACCATATTCCCAAAATAAGTAGTTTTTGAAATATTTTTAAAATTCGAATTTCTGCATCGTATAATTCGCCTATGCTATTTACCCATGCACCATAATTGCCGAAATATGCTTATTTTTCGTCACCAATGTTAACAAAGAAATTTCACTTTTGAAAGTTCACTTTAAATGTGTTATTATCATTGATATTCCAGTCATATTAGCGTCAAATAGCCGTTTTGGTGAAATAAACTATATAGTTGTGAAATTTGGTATACATACTCTTGAGTACTCTAGACTTATATATCATCGAGTTTCCCCTTCCCTGGTGGGGGCTTCATCAATTTATATTGAAAAACATCCCCCAAACGGCGAACTTGTGCTATTTTTCGCAATTATCTCGTAAACAGTGAACCGCCTAAAAAATTTTATATCCAGTAAAATTGATGGAGCTAAAATTTTGAACAAAAATTATATTACATGGTTTGCCACAAAAGCTATAGTTCGCAAGCTGTAGGGGCCGAAAATCAAATTATCCAGTAAATCCGGAAATTTATGATATAGTTTAACTTTTAGGAAGTGAAATTTCTTTGTTAACATTAGTTATCAAAGTTACGAAAGATAAACATGTTTCGCAAACTATTATGCATGTGTAAACAGCCTGAAGCCCTAACCGACGGACGGGAAACTCGACGATATATGATTCTAGAGTACTCAAGAGTATGCCTACGAATTTTTCGAAAGACTTTGAGTAAAATCAGATATACCCCGCTTGATCGCCATATTACAATTCGCAAATTTTCTTAGGAATTGACATTCCAAAATGAAATGTTTTTCACCTTTTCAAAGATGGACCGCATTTCAAGCAAATATTCGCAAATGTGAACACATTACTCATGGATCAAAACAAACGAGCACGACTGGAGAGTTCTGTTTATTTAGGATGAAACCAAATGATTTTTTTTAAGATATCTATGACTATTAGAGTGCATATTGCTGTGAGAACTATTGAAACAGCTCCATTGAGTTTAAGTTTTTAAGTCTTCCATGAATTTAAGTTCAATTAAATTTAAACTTCGTTTAACTATTTTTTGTAATATAAAAATAAATTTTAAAGTTTTGTATACGATCATTTGTGACAAATAAAAAGGAAAATGTATACCATATTTTGGGACAGATTATTTCCATAGCTAAGGATAAGTTATTTTCCGCATATACGAGTCTACAAGTCGTTGAAAAAGGTTTTCGATAAATTCACGACGATGAATTCACCGCGCTCAATTTACCGCCATCAATTCACCGCCTTTAATTTATCACACCATCAGTTCACCGCGCCATCAATTCACCGCCGCCAATGCATTGCGCTATCAATTCACAGCTTTATATTTAAAAACATGTAGAAGTCACAATATAATAAAATAGGCCATACTGACTTCAAATGTGTGTAATTTTAAATATTTCTATCTTAAGTTAGTTCATCTGCTTAATAGTTATTATGGAGCAGCCAATACGAAATTCTATGTTTCTGTTTATTTAGCGGATGGCTGCTCACTTCAAGATGCAGAGAATGACCATTCTCTACCATCCTCCAGTTATCATAACTCTAGATATGTTGTTGAAGTTATCATTATTGTAACAATCCTACCATCCTATTGTTCTATTATTGTTCCAAGATCTATTATGCCGGCGCCGCCGGTGCCATGATTTTAGGTTAGGTTAGGTTTGGTTAGGTTAAGTTAAAAAATTGCGCGAGCAATTAATTATGACAAAATAGTTAATACCCATAGTTTTATATAGGATCTTAAGCACCTTTCCGAAGTTATCCTTGCAAAGCTTCTTCTTTCAAACGTGTTCAATAAAATAAAGTTCAATATCCGAAAGGTACTATTATATAACAAAGATAGTATAAAAAAGATAATGCGATCCGGCGCGATGAATTGACGGCGGTGAATTGATGGTACAGTACTGACGGCGGTACATTGATGGCGCGATGAATTGACGGCGACGAATTGATGGCGGTGAATTTTCATAAATCTGTTGTAATCTACCTGCCCTACACATTTACCATCTGCTTATGGGTATCTTCAGAAGTTAATCAGTTCATGAAAATCTTGAAAACCGACTGTTTTTAGTTGATTTCCCAAAACTTTATAAAACCATCAAAAATATATATATTTTTGTGTAATTGACATATCACCGAGTACACACACATGCGTGTATATATATATATATATTTACATTCTTACATGCATGGTATTTGATAAATGAAAAATGTATACAGGGAGGTTCAAAGTAACTGATAAAATCGTTAAGAAACATATTTAAAAAAATGCTCGAACAGTCCTTTTTATTCATTTGTTATTTAGAGATCATTTTCAATCCCACCCCTCCAGTCGTAAGCATTAGCAACCCCAACTTCAAAAATTCAAATAACACAGTACCCCTTTAGATACCTCACTATCTGAGATATAAAATTATATCTGAGGATATAACCTTTTTTTTATGTTGTATACAATAAAATGAAGTTTTTCAAAATCGGTTTCAAAAGGAGAAACAAAACTGCTAATTAATTTTATTTCACAAAGTATAGGTTGCCATTTAACTTTGGTTTTCGATCACTTCATTTTCTGAGGGTATGACGTCAGAAAAAATGAAAATAGTCATATTATTGTACATTTAGTTTTTCTTCCATGATAATTAAAAAAAACACCGAAGAGAAGAAGAATCCATGCATACAAAGTAAATTAGAACAACAACCGGGCTTTTCTTTAAATCTTCGAGCGAACTGATGCACCAGAAGAAAGTTGCAGAGAGATCGTCGAAACGTCGTGAAAAATCAACTATTTCATACCATATCCTCGAAAACATCAAATTAGTATATGCGTAATGTACCCCATATGAGAGATTACTTATATAAGTTTCACAAGATATAATTGGAAAAATGTTATCACATTTTGTTTCTTTTAGTGTTATATGTATCACTCCTAATTCAATATTTATGCAATTAGTTATACCGTGTTGAAACTCGCACGTTATTTCTAGAGTTCGGATAAATAATGAATGTAGATTCAAACATAAATAAAGAGAATTAATTCAATATTTATTTAAATTGTGTTGAAATTATAATGCTTCTGGGAATATTCCGGCCACAAATTGTTTTTTATTATTTTAATCTATACTAACATAACATGATGAGATTGTATGAAAAAACTGTATTGTTTGTGTAATTATATTCTACAGTAAGCCCGTGGTTTATTAAATATTTAATAATAGTAATTCATTCATTCAGCGATGTTACTCGTGCAAAATTCCTATTTGAAACAACACGATATGCAATATATGTACAATACACATTTTGAATTTGCGGTATTTTGAACTCTAAAAGAGTTGCAGAAATCTGAGGCTGAATTTTATATATTTTCTTCACTTTTGTATTACCCAGGTCACCTGGTAATTATTTGTGTAGCTGAAAACGATATAAAAAACCGTATGTAAGAACATTTAAACATGTTAAAGAGAGGTCTTATTATTTATAAGGAGATTAAGTAAAATGTTGTGTCATTTATTGTTTTATAAATTTTTAAAAACCATTGAAAGCAAGTAATAATATAATTTAATTTTACTGAATATTTAAGAATGAATGATAATTTCTTTTATAAAATTATAGAGTAAAAATATCCTTTTTATTATCTCTTTTTGCATAAAAAAAATCAACCCATCCCCCCTTTTTGTAATATGAATTTTCCCAGTTCCATCGGAGGTTCCGATTCGAAGGTTCTATTTCAATTTGTTTTCTTATTATTGAATATATTTCAAAATTTCTGAATATCTTCCATTTCACAAGTGAGAATAGTAATTCACTAGATAGAAAGAAGATATTAGTTCTTGTTCGGCATAACGTAATACATTTAATTTCATTTCTTCAGTTAAAATGTGGCATCTTCTAGTTATTTTATAATAACCAATGGCGACGCATCATGTACTATTAGATTTTGCGATTATATTAGAAATTGTTCTGATTGATGGTATTCGTCTGTCAGGATAATGCACTGAAAATAAATATCTCAGAATCCGTATACTATTGCCAGCTGAGTGATTTCATGTGAATTTGAATATTTGAATACTTTCTTGGGTTGAATAAATTTTGTGTGGACAGTTTTGACATTTCAAATGATTGATTGGCACGCGCTAGTAGTGGGGCTATAGGAGTTCGGAATCATTTTCCCCATAAGAAATACGTGGGCCGATTTTTCGCTACTTACTTCCGGTCGAGCGTCGAATTCGGCTAACTCCCTTATCACCCTCGCATATGTTAGGCAGCCCAACATACACATCCTTATCGCTGATAAGGGAGTCAGCCGAATTCGACGCTCGACCGGAAGTAAGTAGCGAAAAATTCGCCAATGCATTTCTTATGGGGAAAATGACCCCGAACTCCTATAGCCCCACTACTCGCGCTAGTAATTTTGGTTTCATTACCGTTGCATTTTAGAAATTCATTTGATTCTGTAGTTTTACAGTGAACATAGGCTATGTTCTTCTACCAATCAAAGATGAAGAAAATCACGGTATACATTTGATCGATTATTAATTTTTTCCGCGTTTTTTTTTAAGGATGAGGAAGATTTTAATGATGCTATTATACGAACCTTTGTATGATCGATAATACAAAGGTTGGTATAATCACTAGTTGTCTTGGTTACTCAAATAACCGTTGTAATACGTTGTAACTAAGGAAAATCGCGCATTCTTATTGGTTTATCAACTCACGAATGAAATAATCGGAGAAATTTTAGATTATTCTGCAGCTGATTCGATGTCATAAACAAAATTTTGTTTTGGGAAATACTCGATAGCGCTTAATTGAGTTTATATGTGTCGCTACATATTTTAAAATGTTAATTAGTATCATAACTAATGTGGGTCTACCTCTACAGGATAGAGGTAGGCACTAGAAATAATACACAACGTTAAACTAATCTTAGGATCGGCACCAGGACTGTTGGAAACGCGGTTGCTAATAAATTGGACGATGTGTTACGTACAAACCCGTGATACAATAAGTTTAAAATTATAATTGCTCATCAGAATTATATTGAAATTTCAAACTAGGGAATTAGATTAAGTGTATCAAAATTTGTAAATTTTAATTTGGTACATTGCTACTACATATCATTTATGTTGAACGATCATTTTCTAGTAACAAATACGTATTTTCAAAAGAAAAACCTAAATTTAACAGTAGAAAATTACTCTGTCATTACGAAAATAAATAGTCATTACAGTCGGTTCTGTAATTGCTGTAGTATTTTAAGTGGCAAAATGTTTTTCTGTTTTCTTATAGTTTGCAATATATATTTTTTTAACTTTTTGTGCTTATAAACTTTTTTCCTGCGTATTTCTGCTTATTTGAATCATTATTTGTGAGTAGCTGCATACATATTTTAAGACTTATTAATGTCTATAATCCGCTCTTTAGTTATGATACTTTTCATGTACCTACTTTTCACCAACATTTCTGCTTTCTTATAGTTAACAATATTTATTTTTGTTTTACCCTTAGTGCCTACAAAAACTTTGTACTGCGTATTTCAGCCTATTTTAACAAATATGTATTTTCAGAAAATTAACAAAATTTAACAGTAGAAAATTATTTAATTATTGTCATTGCGAAAATAAAAAGTCATTACAGTCGGTTCTGTCATTGCTGTAGTATTTTAGGTAGCAAAATGTTTTTCTGTTTTCTTATAGTTTGCAATACAGGGTGAGTCGAGAGGAACGGACCAAACTCCAGGAGTGTATTGTACACGTGAAAATAATTTAAAAAAAATCATATGTTGTTATCCGATCTTCGTTTGTTTTCAAGTTATAGTTTCCAATCTTGAATATGCAAATGTGGTGTTTGTCTATGGTTTTTGTAATGGGAGTGCTACAGCTGCTGTTGAAAGATGTCGTCAACAGTTTCCACATCAGAAAACTCTGGATAAAAATGTATTTATCCAGCTTTTCAACAAACTGTTCGAAACTATCACTTGAAAACAAATGAAAATCGGATAACAACATTTGAGTTTTTTTAAATCATTTTTACGTGTACAATACACTCCTGGAGTTTGGTCCGTTCCTCCCGACTCACCCTGTATATATATATATATAATTTTACTTTTAGTGCCTATAAACTATTTTCCCTGCGTATTTCTGCTTATTTGAATCTTTGAGTCTTTGTGAGTAGCTGAATACATATTTTAAGACTTATTAGTGTTTATAATCCGCTCTTTAGTCACTTTTCACCGATATTCTGCGTACTGAAGTATTGAAACCCTTGAGGCTTTCCCGTACACATTTCGTCATTTCCGAGGTTTTTGTATTGTAGTCATAAATTATTCTTATTAGCTTAAATATTAAATTTTCGGTCGATCATTTAAGCCAAGCCGGCTTAAGACAAGAAGCAAAGCCTGCTTCTTGTTTCTTTCTCGTACACAAACACCACTTAAAAACGATAACGAATATTAAAAGCTTCAAAAACTACTATGTCCTCAGAAATCAAAATTTCGGAAATTTCATAATAACAATACTTTCTGTCCTATGTACATTTGACGCCAAAAAAAAGTAGGACACATGTAAATGCAGCATCACACTCAAATGTGACATGCATTTATGTCATAATTGCATACATTTCAATGTGATGCTTTACTTACATGTGTTTGTTTCGGCTTCACCTGTACATAAGCACTAAAATGTAAGGTTGTCAATAATATTTGTTATTATGGATTTAAACGATTGCTAACTGTGTTTTAATTTGCTGTTACAGAGCCAGGCGATGCGGGTTGTAAGGACCGTGGGTCAGGCTTTCGAGGTGTGCCATAAACTGTCAATAACAGCTCCCGAAAACGAGAACCAGGACTATGATGAGCAAGAAACCCTAACACAGGACCTCGTCAGCGACAGGCTTAGTGACATCGCCAGTGATAAACCCAAGAAAGGTATTAATCTTAAAATAATATATAGCTTATGATTTTTACCTAAATCATATTAAAAAGCATATCATTGATGTTCTTGTACACTTGATGCTGAGCTGTGAGTCTATTTACATAATTGACTCATCTGGACATTATTTGTCGGGATATTTTCAATTGAATCATGCAATGGGGACTCTTATGAAAATTGCAATGATAATGACATGCGTTCTGAAAATATTAAAACATGTGAATAATTTCAATACACTCGTGGCATTGAACTCATTGAATTACAGTAAACCCTGTGTACTGTAAACGTAAAGAAAAGTATGTAATCTTATATGTATATAAATATGTACTGTCATTGAATCATAAAACACAGACTCATTTTGAGAATTGTGAGTCTCTTCCTGGAGTTCTACTGAAAAGAAAATCTAAATTGAACTTAATTAATTTTATTTTAACGATATGTTTGCATTAGCGGCAAAATGTGTTCCTTTGAAATCTTGATTTATTTGTTTCTGAAAATTATGGGAGACCAAAATCCGGAAATAACTTTTGTTAGTGATTATATGTGCATTGTTTTTATTTTGTCGACTTGAAACTAACTTACAGACTATTATTACCTGCCGTGACTTGTAAATTAAACATCACTGCGTCAACAAACCAACTACCAAAACCAGGAAATGTAAATTGGGTTATGCTTCGTAACTCTCTGCGGAACGTTGAACCAATTAGTTACCCTATAGTTACTGCCCAGTGTAAACATGTCCAAACCTAAGATATGCAAATTTAATAGAGCTAATCCGACGATTATGTTGTGCATAAACGACTATCCGAATACACTAAACTACAGAATAATGTGCAATAAGTATGCCATTAGTCAACGTAATAATTAGCTAATTAAATTATTAGTCATTTAAAATAATTTGTGAGGCTTGCTGTAAGAAGTGCCATCATATTTACTACGTGTGGTATATGAAAAAAGTAATGATTTCGTTGATAATTCATTATTGAAACCCGTTTTGAGCTGGAAAGATTATAATTAAATTCAGTTGCGAATGAATGCATGAAGCAAAAGAGAATTCCACTTGTTTGCGTTTTAATTCAAAACAACGTTCAATTTACACCCATAGCCATTGAATGCGTCTGAACCGCTCTCCAATCATTTCCTTTATAATGGGTCATTAGTAACGCAAAACGCTTGGAAAAAAACCGTCCAATTCAATTGTTCTACTGCAGTGTAAAAATAAGGATTTATCGACCACCCGGCGCATTCACCAAATATAATATTTTTCTATTTCCTAAATAAATTCCTATTTCATTAATTTGCAACTATATTGACTAAGATCAGTATTTTTGGTGACATAGTATGCATGTGTGTGTACCTATGTATCTGTATGTATCTCTGTTTACTTATTTATGTGTGTGCATGTATGTATTTATTTATGCATTGATGTGTATGTTTTGTATGAAATTCCAATGGATTTAAAGATATTGAAAAAACTGTTCAATTAAAATGTGTAAAAAATAAATTACAACCTCAATTACATCATTGTTTTTTTCAATAATTAACAAAATGTGATACCTAGATATTTTAAATGCATATACCTATTGGCTTATGACAAAAATCTGTATTTGACTGCGGACTCCATATAAGTATTTCAATAACAGTTAAATAAAATCTTGAATATCATATTTTATGGAAAATTTTCTAGAAGATGCTCTTGATTAACATAGAAAAGTTGAGCAGAAACTAAATTTATCTTCCTCCATACTATTTGTAAGTTTTTATTCAAATTATTTAGCGATTATAATTATAATTGTAGTTATATGGAAAATAAGTAGAACGAAGAATTAATGTTTAAATTTTGCAATATATGTATTATTATTCCTATTATGATAGTATCATATTTAATAAATTAAATATCTAGTGTGCTTTCACTACAAAACCTCTTTATTCGCTCTTTTCACACCAGCACTATTTTTTTTTCTCAGTAAATTGATTCGTTCTTTTCTCTTGGCTCCCTGGCACTTATAAACTTCCTGTGCTGTGAGGCGCATTGGGAGCGTAAGACGCGATAACTTCCGGTAACTGCCACTTCCTTGCCGTGCGCAGGCCGACCCGCTTTTCAGGACTTCCGGGTCTTTCCCATTGTGCTCCTGAAAATGCGACACGTGATCCTGAAAAGGGACGCATTTGCATGCCAGCCCAGCGACGCACTTCACGAGCGGCGCCGGAATGGAACTCGGGACTTAACGGGAATAGGTGGAGATCGGAAAGATGGAAATCCGACCAGATCTTTTGTGGAAGGAATTAATGGAGCCATGATCTTTAATGCATACGTGAACCCTGATTTTTTACGTTATTTCAACCTCTCCCATGCATTATGCAAACAAAGAAGATATTACGACTATGATTATTAACTCATAGATAATACGAGTATATGAAGATTATATAAATGGTATAGGGAAAAAACAATGATTGTCCAGTTTATCTGTTTTCGAGAAAAATTAAAATTGAAGTTTGAAATCTTTAGGTGATTTATTTTCTTTTACATTGTTTATTCTGGCAAATGAAATGAATAATTAAAGTCCGTTTATTGAGTTTTTACTATAAACAAATTATATAGGATGCATTATAGTTTGTGCTTCATTAAAAACAAATTAAAATCTTAAAACAAATAGCAAAATACTTCAATAAAAAAATGAATATATTAAATTTATTTTCAATATACGTAAAAAAAATAATGTTTGGTATGGATAAAAGTTTGTGCTGTGTATGACTGCGTTCTGTTTGGATATTTAGGTATAAATTTGTGAAAATACATTGCTCGATTTTTCTGTATGAATACAAGCTTTACCTTTGAGAGAAAAAGTAAAGGCATCTTTTCAAAAAAAAAAAAAAGGATGATTAACTGTGTATGCTAGAAATTCGTGATTCTTTCCTATAAACGAGTCGATTCGCATACAGAAAACTAATCTTTTCTCAGGTCGTTTTCTCCACACGAGCAAGTTCGCGAATTTCCCCCGTGGAAACTGTAATAGGATATGTGCAATTTACTTCCTTCCACGTTCCACGTCTCGATCACCTTAAGAAGAAACACACTCCCCAAATAATTGCACCAGAGGTCAAAATATTACATATTTTCCTGATATAAATTGAGCTGACATAAAATTGCATTTTTATATGTGCTGCTATAACTAATTAGCCATACCAAGGGGCGATTAAAAACATTAGAAACCAATTTTAATATTATGCAATTAAAAATAATGGTTCTTCGAATAACTTGTTTTTGTTTTAGTAGTTTAGCCAATCAGTTAAACTTTTGTAAATAATTATTTGAGGCGGAAAGACCGCAGGTCGATAGCCATTAAATATTGTTACTACTACTAATTGTTTGTCAACCAATGTATTCTGCAGATTATATTATACATATTAACATGATCGAATCACTTTTTCAATTTATAACACTGCAAGAATAATAGTTTTGGACTTTTCAACAAATTAATATAAAATTTATTAATATTTAATGAATTATAGTAAACCTACAGAACGCACTATCAATCTGTGTAAATAATATTACACTCGCGATTTTAATATTAGAAAAACTAACATAACATAACCCAATCCAATAAAATTGCAGCAAGTATAAAGATGTCGACATTATCGAGATTTAATATTTGAATTACGACTTTACTATTTTACACACTATACCGAATGCTTTGGTGAGAGAGAGATAACATTCTTTATTATGCTATTTGCCCTCGACCTTCCGCGTGTGCTGATTTTACTAGAAACCCATTTTCCCGATTTCTATTAAATATTTTGAAACGCGAACATGTTCCCGTGTAAATATTATTATTTACCAATGATGGAGTAATAATAATGACGCCTGCAGAGCGTCAATAGCACGGTAAGCTATGACAAACGGTCACCAGGAACCATGCCAGGATGAAAATAGAGTCACCTTGGAGTAAGTAGACGTCCACACAAATTGAATTAGCCCCAAGATCTCGTATTGTATTTCGTTTTATTATGGAATAAAATTCAATATCCGTTCATCATGGTGGGTATAACTGTAGCTAAACTCAATAATATAAATTTATGTATGAAATGAATGTTCATTAATAAACATTCGCTATGTGTAAACGCTGGTTAATTTTCTCAGATAATTATATCTCTAAAAATGTGTATTGAATGTACAGTGTGTCCCACGCTAATAGACCATTAGGAAATTATGGGGTTCCGATAAAAAAGTGGAAAAAATGTATCCTAATATGGCTGATTCAATTTTCCTGAAGTGAAATATTTTCACTTCCGGTTCACCCTATATATACACTCTATATATTATTATGTTTTTGGCTTCCCCGTTTAATTTTAAACAACTTTTGTAGAGTTGTATGTACATCTATTTTTTTCACATTCTGATATAAAAATTAAATTCCAAGATTTTGACCTCAAAAAGATGTCATGAAAAATGGTTTTAATTTCTCTTACAAACAAGATAAAAACGGAAAATTTATCTAGCATTGTAGCTGAAAGGTACCTCTATGACTAATATATTTTACAGCTGAAAAGTTTGATAATTGGGCATTCAAAAATGTCATTAGTTAAATGATCACTTATATTAAGCATATTTTATTTTTCATATGGAATGACATGCTTTTTATCTAATAGAGCTACAAATGACATAGTATTTTACACAATATTCTCGAAATACGTAGTTTTTGAAATATTTTGAGAATTAGAATTTCTGCATTATGTAATTTATGTAATTTTTATGCGGTTTGCACATGCATAATACTTTGCGAAACATGCATATCTTTTGTAACTGTGATAACTAATGTTAACAAAGAAATTTCACTCCTGAAAAGTTTCAAAACTGTATAATTTATTCCGCACTTCGACACCCGAAAGGGTAAATGAAGAAGGATAATAATAATAATTTATTCTGCTAATAAGTCCAATTGACTGAATTTACTGGATCATTTTATTTCTATCCTATATACCTTGGGAACTATAGCTTTTGTGGCAAACCGTGCTATATAATTTTTGTTCAAAATTATGTTTCCATCGACTATCTATCGGATATAAAAAAATTTAGGCAGTACACCGTTTATGATATAATTGCCCAAGATAACACAAATTGGCCGTTAGTGGAATTTTTTTTTTTCAATATTAAGGTGGGAAGGGAAATTCGACGATATTCGATTCTAGAGTACTCAAGAGTATTTATACCAAATTAAAAAAAAACTCTGCAAAAACGGCTCTTTGGGGCTAATATGACTGGATTATCAACGATATTAACATATTTAAAGTGAACTTTTTAAAACTGAAATGTCTTTCTTAACATTGGTTAACAATCACAGTGACTTAAAATAAGCATATTTCGCGCACTATGATGCATGTGTAAATAGCATAGGCGAAAATTCATGATACAGAATTTCGAATTGAAATATTTCAAAAACTACCAATTTTGGGATATACTTGTGCAATACTTTATTGTAGCAAATTGTCGTACCAATTTCTAAATGAGATAAAAAGTATGCCATTCTATTTAAATAAAATTAAATACGCTTACTTTAGGTGGGCACTTAACTAATGATATTTTTGTGTAACTAATTGTCCAAGATTTCAGCTGGAACATATATCAGTCAACGAAGTACATCTCGGGTACAATTCAAGATACATTTTCCGTTTTCGTCTTGGTATTTCTAAGAGAAATAGAAGCCATTTCTCAAAGGTATTTTCGAGGCCTAAGTCTTGTAATTGATTTTTTATCTCAGAAATTAAAAAAGATAGGTGTACATATATCTGTACAGAGGAAGTTTAAAATTAAACGGGGAAGCTAAAAACATAATAATACAGTGTGGCCGAAAAGTCGCTTTACCGAAAATAGCATAATGTCCAAAATATGTATTGTTTTTTTCAAATTGTATTATTTTCAGTAAAGCGACTTTTCGGCCACCCGGTATATAGGGTGTTCAATTTAAAAATCAAAAGTCGATGCCCTTCTTCCGGTAGAAGCGGAAATGATAGTGGTTGAAAGTATTTCACCTGAGGAGAATGAAATCAGCCAAGCATGGATGATTTTTTTCAAATTTTTAATTGATCGGGAATCACATATGCTTTTTGTGGTCCATTAGCGTGAGACGCACTGTATATAATTTTATAATTTTATTAAAATACAGACTTGTTAAAACTAAAAATACAATTAAAAACTATTGTACTAAATATCCTTACTACAGGATAAAATAAATTACAAATTATATAGTAAATTAAAAATATAACATATTATAAATTGTTGGAACTGCAAGAAGAGATCTGAAGATAGAAGGAATTTCCAGACTTAATAATCTGCTTTAATGGTTTGGAGAATAATAAATTCAATGCCCAATTCGCTTACATTCGCATCGGTAAGACACAAGCAGATGAAGATAATATAATTACTATCAACCTTTGATAGACATTTGAAAAATATTGGAATTAGGCAAATTTGTACAAACAATTAGATTAATATTAGATTAGTCGAGCTATCTTATGTATTCTTCAATTATAAAATTATGATGAAGAAACTGCTATAAAATCACTGCAGATGCTTTCTGTTTTATTTCCTTATATCAAGATCGTAGTATGTGCAAACTTTTTCATTGGCATCAATAAATTGTATCTGTTGTTTTCTATTTACTGATATCAGAATTATTTATAAGCATTTACAGCCATTTACATAACCTCTTATTGTTATTGGCCTCTGTCTAATATCGTTCAAGAACGATTGTTAACTTTAACTGTCTGTCCATCTGTTTACAACTCGGACGCCCATTTGTCTTCAAAAGCCACTACAGTTCCAGCCACATCATGTTATTTTTGTCATTCAAATGAACTTGTTTTTAAGTAATGCGAGTGAAAAATAAGTAAATTTAGCATTTGTGAACATTTTTGTTTCAGGAGCAAACAAATGCTCGACAAATTATTGTAATTACGGCTGGATATCTTTTTATGATGTTACCGACTCGCAAAATATAATTTATGATACTATAAGTATATCTTTATTTTAGAACAAAAGCAAAACTAAATAGATAATTTAATGGATTTAATAAAACATTATTATGACTGTCCTAAAATGGATTTGGGGCTCTTAGTTTTTTTTTTTGCATTTCATATATACATTACAGTGTATAATTTTATATTTGAATACAAGAATATAATTATGTTTACTCATTATTTTGTGGAATAATTCCAACGTACACATGGATCTCTATTTAAAGTGTGTTTTTTGCTTTGTTTACGACAGTTTGATTAACCGTGTTTATTGAATAACCAACGTTAATGTGAGGTTTCAATTCTAGGCGGGTAATTAGTGATTTTTAAATAAATTGCATGTTGTCGTTTTAATTCCTAAGAATATTTTATTAAGACCGTATTCATTTTATTTCTTGAATATAATTTACTATAATTAAAATAAGTATTCCTAAAATAATTATGATTGCAAACTGGAATATATAATAAACAAATGTAGTTATAATAATAAGCGACCCCATGATATCAATCAAAACTTTTAAAGCGGGATTTTAATAAAAAATGAATGTATAATAATAAAATGATTTATTTCTGTCGATAGGCAACAAATATATTAATTGACAAATTAAATTGACTTTGTTTGCTATAATTAACAAATAATTAACGCATGTTGCCATAAAATGATCCCGGGAAATATAATTCACATTCCAATTAATAGTTCCGTTTGATCCAACTAGTGGCTATTTAATTAAATAAACTGAAAATGTATTGGCATTTTTAATTAAATATGAATTTGTGTGATAATTAACAGATTCGGGCCATTTTATAATGCACCCAGAATGTTAAATTGAAACAAAAAAATGTGGAATTAATTAAAAATCACGAAGTACCTGTCCGGAAGAGAAGTTCCATATAAAGTTAGTTACTAACTAAATATGCATCTATTAGAAATGCCAAGAGTACATGTTTTATTCAACGACAATATCCTGAATACGATGTGTAGAAAATACGCTCTGATGAAGTATTATCTTAATATAAGCCAAACAGTAATCTCCTAAAATATCTATATGTACTTAGGAAGATCTCATTTAATAATTGTGTATATGTTAAGTACCTAATATTTTCGACTTGATTCGTTTCTGTTATTAGATAGGTATATATCATACGGCATAATAATGCTTTCAATCTTCACTAAATGAGCTGCGATGTCGCGCTCCAAAATTCATAAGCAATCTGCATTCTCAAGTGATGATTCATATTGATATGCATGCAGTATATTCGCTGCTGCATAACGCCATTCGTTCTGCCAATTCGGGTCTTCATGAAATGTTAAAGAAGTTATGTATCATACTCGGGTTTGAATGCAGCGATGATATGATAACATATAGGGTGACCGACGCAAGTTGTTCGTTAAAAGTTCATGGAGTTCCAAAGATCTGAAAACATTCACACAAACATGGTATATTGTGATCTCCCAAAAGAAAATAATAACATGTTCCTATCACTTCCGGTCCTACCGGAAGTGGCCATCAACTTTGTTTTGTTCAAATAGAACACCCTGTATATTTTTACATATTCAGACTGCTCGTTCAATTCTGAAAATATTTTGTTAAAAGTATTGAACGCTTATCTTTAGTAGTTTTTGCGGAAAGAACTAATTTCAGATATTTTTGCTTCAATAGATTTAAAAATTATTTATTTTTCTCTTGTGAACAGAAAAGAAGCAAAAAAGTGCGAAACAAACATATCAATAAAATGAGTGGTTTGTCAGTTATTTTGAAAATTGATCCTTATTTGAAAACACCTTGATTTCATCCGTTTTTACAATGACAATTTATTCTATTCTATTCTAATGACGTAAAGGTGACATTTTCAAAACAGCGCACGGAAAACATTTCCCGAGTTTTTCCGTGCACAAATGGCATTTTCAAATCAACGCATGGAAAATATTTCCGGAACTCCGACTTTTTTCCATGCGCCAAATAAAAAAAATTATAATTAGAGTGCATAAGTATGATGAAGAGTAACGTTCGGTGCTCGTCCAGAATTAGATTTTTCCGTGTTTGCATGACTTCCCGTTTTCGGATTCGACTCACACGAGAATTTATCACGCGCGCACGGGAAAATACTTATTTCCAGTTTTGTAATGAAATATACAATTGCAGCATTTATTTCTATCTGTGCACGTGCATCATAGCCGGCATGCTTCAATGCTGTCCAATTTCTTGGACAGAAATTGCAAGATTTCGGGTTTTGTCGAATATCTCCGGAAGTAAGCGAAAATTTCTGGTTTTCTCAACAGGGTATTTTTGACCGCTAGATTGCACTTTTTTGTAATTTAACCGCCTTTGTAACTTTTATTGTTTACGAGATCCCCATGTTGTTCATCCATATCTTGAACATCCTGTATACAGGGTTATTCAAATTCGATTATCACTATGGGGGTATCGGAAACGGTAAGAGATACTAAGTCGGTTAAATTGGGGCAAAGTTGCGTATCATATGAGGAACAATAATCAATAAATATATTTCAAAAAATTTCGATGGTCACCGAGATAATTGAAACATAACTGCAATTTTCAAAAATCTTATTTATTTTTTCGTGTCGTTATTTGAAGAGATATTAAAAAATAAACAGTTTTTCATTGCCACTATTTTTCATCTACAAAAGGAGAATTTTAAATTTTCGATCAGATTTTTCGTGTGAGTGCAACCGTCATCAAGTTTAAATTTTTAAGTACGGACCTGTATTTTTTATTTTATTTTTAAGTTCTACTCGTTAATACTATTATAATAATGTGTGTAACACTTGAGGTTTTGATACATTTCTTATATGAAAATATGTAAATATCTACATTTAACACAAAACTTTATTTAAAAATTAAAAATATAAACTAGAGTGCCATGAAAACAGTTGAAAATCGGTACATTGTTACAAACAGTTAAATTGGATCTTATGCAAAACTAAGTTTTTAACAAAAAAATACATCAGTATAATCAATACTAATATTAATAATACTAAGTAGAATTTAACAATTGAGAACGAATTATAGGTGTTACAATAATAAATAATAGTTTTGTAATAAATGTTTAAATAGTTCTTTCTAATGATAATGGAGTTTTTTTAAATATGTCTTCAAGTAACGACAAAAAAAATCGAAAATTTCATTTTTTTAATTCTCAGTGCCATTAAAAAAAATTAATTATCTTTATGGGTTATTTTTTCCCATATGATTACGCAACTTTGTCCCAATTTAACCGCCTTCGTATCTCTGACTGTTTTCGATATCCCTATAGTGATAATCGAATTTAAATAACACTGTATACATGCCAAGTATTCGTCGAAATTGAAGAAAATTTAATGAAATTTATCCCAATTTATCGCCAACGAACAATACGAAATTTGAAAAATTGGAATCAATTTTGTTTTAACATTACATTACATTTTTTAACAATTACATGGGAGAAGAAATGTTTACAAAAGCCGGTTACAGATAATGAAAGAAATACAATCATTTGCAGACAATACAATCATTTTTTAAACTCAAAACGTGCGTTATTTATCCAGTCATAAAGTGCAAGAAATGATTTTAGCCTACTTCCAAGTGCATCCAAACTAATCTATTTGTTCTTGTCAACATTTGGGCGTTCCTAAATCTTCAGTGCAGAGAATTTTGATTTTGAATTTTAAACAACGATTAACGTTGGTATGTCATTACCAACTTAAATACATCAATATCCACCTTATAGAATCAATAATAGTGCAAATATGTACCCATATTTACAATACTGATCTTGTAGAGTCCCATTTACTTTTTCGATGTCTTCTTGTGAACGAGCAGATAGCCTGCCACTGCAATGTTTGCCGTATCTGTTCTTTTTTTTATTGCTATCTGCAATATTCAGCTTCGACAAAAATGAACGATTTGATCTTGCATAATTGATAGGTTTTCAAGCTACTGTAGCTATGGTGCTGGTCATATGTATTTCATAAGGGCGGGGGGCATTAAACAGAAAGAAAAAAGCTATTATTTTCCAACAATATTTTAATGTATCTATCTATGACTCATAAATATACATTCCTTATGTACGTAACTATGGTAATATAATGTAACTCATTCTACAACAGGGGTTGTATAATGATTTCATTATACAACGTTGGTTGCATTACAACCCCTTCATGTACAGTCGCGGAATTAAAAATCCGGGCGAGACTTATGCAGGATTTTTTCAAATGTTTGCTAATATAAATTCGGCTTTGCTTTTCTAGGTTAGCAATTGACAGTTAAACAATGTTGTTACTGTTGAAATTAAATTACATATGAGTCCCGTAGTAGCAAATCTATTTATAATATTTTCTACATTAATGTATATGTCTCTATGGGCATGTAGTAATGCCAGTCTATCTTCGCACATTATAGATCTTGTCCGAGATTTTAATCGTAGCAAAGCCGAAAAACATTTCTCCGATCAAGCAACAGAAATAGGTGAGGTGGCTAAAATTCGTAAAACGGTATTGATAAGGTGTAAAATTTTCTGATAATTTTATCTACATAACGGAGAGAAATCAAGGGTCGACAGCATCTAGTGCAACAACTATAGAGATCTTGTTTCTCAAGGTACAAAGCATCAAAAGCAAACTGAACGAATTTGATGCGTTTCTAAGTGAACATAACTTCAATATTTTGTGTTTCTCGGAGCATTGGCTTAAGATCGACGAAATATGCCATCCAAAAGTTGGAAACTATACACCTGCTGCCGGCTACTGCCGAAGTGTAAACAAAAACGGAGGAGTTGCTATTCTTGCAGAATAAAATATGGTCTACTCAAAAATTGATTTAAAAAACTATTGTCAATAAAAAGACTGTGAATTTTGTTGTATTTATATTGAGTGTATAAATTTATATATAATTGAATGTCTACAGGTCGCCGGCCGGCGATTTAAATATTTTTATAAACAATATCCAAGAGGTATTAAATAGCCTAAACTGGGAAAAATAACCGGATAATTGTAGGTAGTGACTTCAACGTCAGTTTTAAGGATGTGTCTGGGACCCAAACGAACCAAGTGATAGTCACAATGATGGAGTTCAATTTAGAGTATGTTGTTAATTTCAATACTCGCCTAAGCAACACGATTGATAACGTATTTGTTAATTTTGACACTGAATTTATTAAAGAGGTCTACCTATTGAAACTTTTCTATCAGACCACCAAGGAATAGTTATGAAATTATCATTTCCATGCACTAAGGCAAAAGCGACCGCTGTCAAAGTAATTCGCCCTGTAACATTGTCCGCCAAACTTGTATTATTTAATCAATTAAATGATGTCAATTGGTCAGCTATCACAAATGATCAAACACTACCAACGGACTGTAAATTTGATATGTTTGTACGGTTAACATCCACCTGTATCAAAGAATCTTTTCCGGAGAGAACCTTGCGCCAACATAAAAACTCGAAGATGAATTGCTGGTACACAAAAGAGCTGAAAAAATGCGGGATACATTAAATCTATTGGTTGAAATGTGTCGTCAATATTCTTGGCATGAACTGATACAATTAAAAAATAAATATAGAACAAATTACAGGAAAATGCTTCTAGATGCTAAAATTAATTCTATGTAATAATAACTTTATAAACAATGCTAATAATAGATCGAGAGCTATATGGGAAGTTATCAACGCTAACAGATCTGCCCGTATCAACAACTCAAAACCATCTAAATCATCTATCAATGCAAATCATTTTATTGAGTATTTTTCTCAAATACCTTTTGATTTATTAAAAACCATACCGGCCAGCACTGTAGACCCAATTGTATTGATGAATACAAACCTACGCAACCATCCTATCAGTTATTTTGAGTTTACAGTGGTGTCCACTGCTCTTGTTCGTACTGTAGTTAAATCCATAGAAGACCCTAAAGCACGTGATATCTACGAAATTACTACGGAGCTGCTCAAGTCAGTCATAGACCCCATTCTATCACCGCTCACACATTTAGTTAACTTATGCATAAGGGAATGTATATTCCCAGATGTACTTAAGACTGCGGTGGTCATCTCTATTCACAAAAGCGGATCCGTGGAAGATCCGAACAATATCCACCCAATATCACTACTGCCAATAGAATCAAAACTCCTTGAGAAAGTATTACTTTCACAGATACAAGCATATTTTGATAAAAATAATCTATTTTATGAAATGCAGTACGGTTTTCAAGCTAATAAATCTACAACTGCCGCCCTCATGTCTGTTGTGAATGATGCGGTAGAGTGTGGAGAAGATAGAGGAGAATAAAGTTTTCTAACTTTTCTGGACTTGAGCAAGACTTGACTTGTGAGGCTTTTAACTGCATTGACCACTCGATTCTGCTTCAAAATCTTTATTGCTATGAAATAGATCCTACTAGCTGCAGAATGTTAATGTCCTATTTAAAAGACAGGACTCAACTTGTTTTACACGCTGAATCTCTCTCCGATTCCATTCCAGGGGTGTGCCTCAAGGGTCAGTCTTGGGCCCGTTACTTTTTCTAATTTACATTAATGACCTAGCCCCGCATATCAATAGGGGTAAAACTTATTTATATGCCGACGATACCACGATATCTGTGAGATCAAATGATATCAATGATTTAATGGATAGAGTGGCAACTAGCACCTTTGAAGCAGACCAGTGGTTTCGTTGCAATAAATTGAAATTGAACAATGCAAAAACACAAAATATGCTAGTTACACTAAAAAAGACCGATACTATTGTATTGATTATGCTAATACCATTAAATACCTTGGGATCACAACTGATTGCAATCTGGTATGGAAAGTTCACTGTCAACAACTGGCAATAAACTATGTGGCAGTATATTCGCCCTGAGGAGTCTAGCTAGAGGTGGATCGACTCTGGTTCTAAACAATGCATATTATGCCCTGTGCCACAGTCATATAAGTTATGGTATCCTAGTATGGGGTCATGCTAGCTCCACAGACCTAATATTCAAAGCACAAAGGAAAGCAATTACCACCATATCTGGTCTTGGATACAGGGAAGACTGCCGTGCTAGCTTTGTCCAGCACAGAATATTGACAGTACCGTCGCTTTATATCTTTAAATGCCTTCTGCATATAAAATGCTCAATTAGGACACATCCCACTTTCGCAGACTGTCATAATTACAACACGAGATGCGGATATAACCTGTGGACGCCTCAAGTAAGGCTAAGCAGATGTCAAAACAGCTCTTTTTACCATGGTCTTCGAATGTTCAATAAGCTTCCATTCATTAGAAATCCATTAGAACACTGGAATCTTGTAAATTTAAAACAGCCGGGGGTGGGGGCATGGCCCCAATGCCCCCCCGTATGACCGCGCCTGAATCCAAGGCAGGATCATGCAATTACAGATTAAACATTGGTTTATTTTAATCATGTCTACGCATAATAATGAGCTTGGCTTAGGATAGGTATGCATTTCAAAAATGCCTATGCGATGCATACACTTGTATACTTTTGGTACGGTTTTGTGCACATCATATGTAAATATGTAGAAAGTATCAACATGCCGAAGAATAAAAGGTCCAACGGATTTTGTGAATAAATTCGGATACTTTAAAACCGATGAAAGCATTTTACTATGAAACGGTGGGAGCTCACCCTTTCGTAGGGTTGGATTGAGGAAGAGTGTTTTTGGTGCATATTCAAGAACCTATTTTCAACATTTTTAGTGGATATTTTGGGTTTTTTAAAGCATAATTACCTTAAGCCTAGATGACCGTCACTGGTCAAATGTAAATACCAAATAAGAATGTAAAATATATACTTAATATTATCAATTGAATATCATTATTGCAAGTTGAAAATTATTAGTCGACTGTAGGATCCAATTCTAACATTGTAGAGTAGAAGTACCATTAGTAGCAGTGATACCAAGTACACGTCGTACCAATGTAGTCTACAGATTGGAAACAAAACTATACAGGCTGTCAATTTAAAAAGTTGCCACCACCTTTTTTTATAGCTTTTGATTATTTTTTAAATTACTCTAAACCGTTTGGGTGGTTCGGAGGGGAACCAAAATGGCGTAGGTAGTGTTGACCCCGACGACACCTGCTTAATGACGAATTTATTAAATGCAACTTTGTAGACAATACATATTTAAGATACATGTGCAAAAGGTCGGGGCACAAGTATGGACATTCACAAAGGCCAATATGGAGAAAACTGCTGCAGCTCAGAGAGCTATGGAAAGACAGATGCTCCACATACGACTATCAGATAGGAAAAGAAACGTATGGACCCGAGAAAAAACTAAAGTTAAAGATGTAAGAGAGGAAGCTGCAAAGCTAAAATGGAAATTTGCTGGTCACATCAGACAAATCGATGAAAGATGGAACAAACTTATTGTACACTGGAGACCATGAGAAAATACGAGAGGACGAGGAAGGCCACAAATTCGTTATGCAGACGACATTAAGAAACATGCAGGAAAGAAATGGACTGAAATAGCAAGTAGTAGAGAGGAATGGAAGCAAGTTGGGGAGGCCTATGTCAAAAGATGGACGACAGAAGGCTGAAAAGAAGAAAAGAAGAAGTGCAACAGGTGGCTATTAAAACACTCGCTCGTGCCTGCCTCGTGCTTTACTAGCAGTCATTTATAAACATCTACTTTTTACATTTGTTCTTAAATAAGTATTGTCTACAAAGCTAATGACTTGTATTACATAAATTCTAAGTGTCTTTAACTTTAATCGTTCCCTAAATGTTGTCCATCCTCAATGTTAATCACCACTTAATTTGAACATGTGAGAGTTATCGCGATATGTCTTACGTGTGCGTGTTTACTCATGATATACACATTATAACTGTCGAAGTCATTGTATGTAATTTATTCTATAATTTTAGCGGGTCTTGTGTATAAAAGTGAACGTTTTCTGGTTTCCAAATATACTGAATAAATTTCGGCACTAAATTAACACAGGTTCATTTGCAGGATTTGTTTAGACTGTCGATGTTGACGACTTCCAGGAACCAGGACTATAAATTGAGAGCGTGGCTCGTAAAAATACATCGGCACGTTATGTAAGTGCAACAAACAGATCAATCAATTGTCCGCTCTTTGATGGCCTCCGAGGCCAGGTGTGAGCCTCTGCCTTCCTCATGACCGCGATATTTCTGGTGCAGCTTATTAACTCCTCACTTCCTATACCGCACCATCCCGATTTCTTCATCGCTTGGCAGCGACACCTTGTCACCAAATTCGCCGCCCTTGAAACCCGAACCTTTGAAGCTGACGCTCGCTAATTACCCAGTAAAAATACGGAATCGGGGCGAGCGTATTAATTCTTAAATTAGCCTACGAGGGAGGGACACGTCTAGGCCAGTGTTCGCATATAGCGAAGAGTGTTAGCTTTGAGGAGTGTAGCGAGGGCAAAGGAAGCGGTGTCGTCGAACCCGGCCCCCCAAGTGTTCCGCAATTCGTTATTCTTAGTGCACGTTGACGTCAATGGTGCACTCAAATGCCGGGCCGTTGCGAAACTATGGGCCTCACCGACCATAGCAAAAGGCGGCCGGACCTCTTGCAAAACGCTGTTTTATTTTTACAGCTCTCGGGAAGAGATTAATCACCGTGGGCTTTTTAGAGTTTCCCAGAAGATGTGCAAAATTAGCTAAAGAAATTATGTACTTCAGGAAAGAACACTTGAAGATAAATAATTTATTGTAATTTAATTTTCCAGAAAATCTCTTTTCCAAAGTCACTTTATATAGGTCCATTGGCAAATACCATCAATTATTATCCAGAGCAATAGTCCATAGTGATCATAAAGGTATTATACTGAGAATACCCGAAACAAGTGACTGGTCGTCATTAGAGAATCCTCTTAATCAATAATTATTCATGACACCGAATTACATTCACTATCAGGACCAATTGTCTTCTGTTGCCCACTCGTGAATCTCTTGTGTAGACAATATCTTCAGTAGCCTGGTAATTCCAACAATAATCTCTTTGGATACCGGATTTTTATTGGTTTCAGTTCTGGCAATAGAAATAAAAGATGTACAATGAATGAACATCAGAGAGTATTACATTCCTATCGAATTAATTATTACAATTGTGACACCCCCCATCCCCTCTGGAATGGCATGGCATAGCATCACTAGCTTGCGTATGAAATAATCTTAGGTCTTTAAAAGGTCACCAAACACAAGAAATTAGAACTACCTTCTAGCAAGCTTGGCAAGTATTAGTAAAATTTCCAAAATAGGATATCCGAAAACTAGCACTATTTCGACTTTCATCATTTTAAAAATAGAGATTTTCTAGGTTAGTAAAAATCACTCCGTACATCTGATAGGGGTTAATGAAGTTTTTAGACAAGTACAAATTAATGCCGTGTAACAGGGTTTTTTTGAAAAAGCAATAATAAAAATAATCCCCATACGATACTGTAGGAATACAAAATAACAGAAATTGCTCTCAAGTAAACTATTTAATATCTCACATTTATATTGCTGTTCTGGAAATACCTGTGCCTACTTGAAAACAAATAAAAATTTAATGAAAACACAAATTTGCGAAATTTTATTCTTCAAATAAAATTTGAACTTTGACTTTTATGTCCTTTTATTACAAATGTTCTATATAATATTATATTATAAATAACATCTTGTTATTTTGTTTTAATCTATTGTTTTTAAATTAAAAAAATAATTATAATTCAAATCATATATTGAGTGTTTTGCATATTCTGCCTATTTACTTCTGCGTATTAAGGAATTTCTGGATAATATATATTTTTTTGGAATATTACCTGAAAAGATAATTGTAATTGAATTATGAGTTCAAGTAGCGTACTGCAGATAAATATTGGCTTATAGTTATGTATGTATTAAGGGCATAACAAGGTATTTATGACGTTTCTTTAACATGTTAGTTATTCTTGAGGTGTATAGGTACAACATTTTATACTCTTAATGTCATTGTAAGTTACTTTGATACACAAAGCTAAGCGCGCTATAGTGGTACTCTATTGCCATAGGGCAGCGATGGCACACCTTGTTTTCTAATGAACCTTTTCTTCAAAATTGAATATATATTGCAAAGTTATAGACAATGCCCCACGTCTGGGTGTCCAATATACAATGTTATACTTAGGTTTTTATTTGTCCCACGTTCGGGAGCCAAATGCAGTGTTTTTACTTAGCTTAATAATTTTTAACACAATAATTATTATTTGCCCCACGTTGAGGGTGCCAAAATGCAGGGTTATGTTTTTTTTTTTAATTGTAATTATTTTATTTATATTGATTAATAATAAGTATTGCCCCACGTTGTGATGACAAATGCAATGTTTTGTTGAGATGGTTCTCAGGGTCAATAAGTGGGATCAATATAAATTAGATGGCAGACAAAGAATATGAATTTTAATTAATATTTATTATAATATTAAATATTTAAATAACTGATAACAAAACAAACACTAATTCAACATGAAACAAAATTAACGCTTGACAAAAAAAAAACAACTTACAGTAACTGACTACTTAAACTACATAATAAATTTAACAAATTTTTACCTAATAAAAACCTAATTGCACAGTTAATTTTACTTGAGTTAAATGTTAATCTACTTGCGATTTCAATTATTGATGTCTTGAAGACTGTAGGCAATGTATTATGCCCGTCTGTCCTGGTGGTTGCAGCTCCTCTGGGTAATAATCCCTCGATGGATCCGTTCCGGCTCGTTCAAGTAAATGACCCGATTGATGTCCCAACTCCGTGAATGACTGCACTCGATAGCCTCCATAAATTTTTCTTAAAGATGATGATGATCCAGCTGAATTCCTCCAATGTATCCCTTGTTGTCCCTTGGTTGCATAACCGTTGCATTTTAGTAATGTATTTGATACTGTCGTTTTAAAACTGAACATAGCCTATGTTCAGAGATAATAAAACGCGCGGTATATTTTATTGCAGATTATAACGTAGTAGTAGTTCTTAATTCTCTGTAGTCACTTTTTTATTTTTGTCACTACATTTCCTTTAAAAAGTGGAGTTTTTAATAACATTTTTTTATTGGAAAATCTTTGGATTCATTGAAAAATCCCCAGAAATTGTATCGTTATTTCGAAATCAGTACAGATCTCAAAAATAATTGAGATATCAGAGAAATGATTTAATAACTCTCGAAACTTGACAATATTTTGAAATGTCTTGATATTTTTAAAATTATCGACAAATTTGGAGACTACAAAACATGAGTAATAATCATGACAATCATTCTGACAATCTCTTAAATTCTTAATTATTATTCTCTGTAGCAATCTCGAAAATTATTGGGAAATTCTGGGAATTATTTAAAAATCTCTGTAATTTTGATAATTATTAGGAATACAGTGGAAATGTCAAAAATTATTGAGGAATCTTGAGAGTTACTGAAAATACCAATTTGCATTTTTTTATCTCGAAATTATGAAAAATCTCCAGAAATCACGATTCATTATTGGAAAATCTGTAAAAAGCTCAAAAAATATTGAGAAATCGTGGACATAATTGGAAAATCTCTCGGAATCTTGATAAAATTAGTGTTTAGATATTTTAAGAAACATCGATAAATTTGATGATTGACATTTAAATGATCTCGAACTTATTGAAAAATCTCTCGAAATTCTGAGAATTAATGAGAAGTCTGTATAAATCTTGAAAATTATTAAGAAATCTGGGGAATTTTTGAGAAATCTCTAGAAATCTCGATGATTTTTAAAAATCTGTAAAAATCTCGAAGAATATTAAATAATGTTGGAAGTAATTGAGAAACTTGTAGAAATATTAGTAATCATGAACGTCATAAGTAGTTATTAATAAATTATTAATAATTAGCAGTAGTAATTGAGGTATCAGAGAAATGATTTTAAAACTCTCGAAATTTGACAATATTTAGAAATGTCATGATATTTTAAAAATTATCGACAAATTTTGATACTACAAAATATGAGTAATAATCATGTCAATCATTTTTTTTTATTATTTCAAAATTATCCCACAATTTTTTAAGAATTATTTAAATATCTGTAGCAATCTCGAAAATTATTTGGAAATTCTGTGAATTATTAAACAATCTCTAGAATTATTGATAACTATTAGAAAAGCTGTGGAAATCTCAAAAATTATTGAGAAATCTTGAGAATTACTGAAAATATCAATTTGCATTTTTTATCTTGAAATTATTGAAAAATCTCTAGAAATCACAATTCATTATTGGGAAATCTGTAAAAATCTTAAAAAATATTGAGAAATCGTGGAAATTATTGGAAAATCTCTCGGAATCTTGATAAAATTTATAAATGTTTAGATATTTTAAGAATCATTGATCAATTTGATGATTGACATTTAAATAATCTCGAAATTATTGAAAAATCTTTCGAAATACTGAGAATTAATGATAAATCTGTATAAATCAGGGGAGTTATTAAGAAATCTGGGGAATTTTTGAGAAATCTCTAGAAATCTCGATGATTTTTAAAAATCTGTTGAAATCTCTAAGAATATTAAGTAATGTTGGAAGTAATTGAGAAACTTGTAGAAATATTAGTAATCATGAACGTCATAAGTAGTTATTAATAAATTATTAATAATTAGCAGTAGTAATTGAGATATCAGAGAAATGATTTTAAAACTCTCGAAATTTGACAATATTTTGAAATGTCATGATATTTTAAAAATTATCGACAAATTTTGAGACTACAAAAAATGAGTAATAATCATGTCAATCATTTTTTTTTATTATTTCAAAATATCTCACAAATTTTTAAGAATTATTTAAATATCTGTAGCAATCTCGAAAATTATTTGGAAATTATGTGAATTATTAAACAATCTCTAGAATTATTGATAACTATTAGAAATAACTGTGGAAATCTCAAAAATTGTTGAGAAATCTTGAGAATTACTGAAAATATCAATTTACATTTTTTATCTCGAAATTATTGAAAAATCTCTAGAAATCACAATTCATTATTGGGAAATCTGTGAAAATCTTAAAAAATATTGAGAAATCGTGGAAATTATTGGAAAATCTCTCGGAATCTTGATAAAATTTATAAATGTTTAGATATTTTAAGAATCATTGATCAATTTGATGATTGACATTTAAATAATCTCGAAATTATTGAAAAATCTTTCGAAATACTGAGAATTAATGATAAATCTGTATAAATCAGGGGAATTATAGAGAAATCGCTAGAAATCTCGATAATTTTTAAAAATCTGTAGAATCTCGAAGAATATTGAAAAATCTTGGAAATGATTGAGAAATTTCTAGAAATATTAGTAATCATGAACATCATAAGTATTAAGAAATTATTAATAATTAGCGGTAGCAACAATTATTAATTAGTAATTGTTTACGCCCAATATAATTAACTTGCCTGCTACAGGGAGAGGAGTATTATGTGTACCTCTTACCCCTGCAGCGACCCCCCGCGCTCTCTCCCATGCTTGGGGTGTGCCGGAGTCACTCTGCAAGTGACCACGTAATTGTAAACCTCGTACGGAAATAAACACCCTTTTCGTGTAAAATCACTTGTTTTCATTTTGATTTAAAACCTCACAAAAGGGGAGAAGTAGGCGCATTATTCGCACCTACAGTAATCATTAAGTAAATCATTAAAATTACTGAATATTCTCGGGAAATCTTGATACTTACTACTTAGATATGACTAATTAGATATTTTAAGAATTATCGAGATTTTTGGACAATGATAAATGTATGTAATAATTGTGTCAACCAATTTGCATTTTCGTGAAGTTATTGAAAAATCTCTCGAAATCATAATAATCAATCAGAAATCTATAGAATTCAATAAAAACTATTGAGAATGTCTCCACTTTGTAAAGGAAAGTATTTTTGTAAAACATATGATATGTCTGTAAAGAGAATTAAGAGCACTACAAAATATATGAAATAAAATAATATAGAATTCCGTTTAAAAAATGCAAATGGCGTCATAAGTCAAGAATTACTGACGTTGTAATTTTTCTGAATGCGTCAGGAAATATGGAATAAATAACAAAAATGAACCTGTACGAGAATTTATTTTTTAGCTATCTCGACAGGATCGCTTTGGTTCCATATTTCAAAAAGATCCTATATAATATTTGATGCACTTTTTGTTGCTGTTTATTTTTAGACAATTCCCTCATATCTCCTTAATATATTGGATTCATAAATTTGATTTATTCCGCAGCCACTTCGTTACCAAGCCTGTTTCTGTCCACAGATTTTATATTTTATTTTATTTTATTATATATTTTATAACCAAACATAGTTAAAAAAAAGCTAAATCCTGTATTGCACTGAACGTATCAAATAATGACCTATTCTCTCAATATAATCTCTGAGATATATGTCCTATTGTTCTGTCCTTATTCAGAATTTGTTTTTTTAATTCTGTACATAAATTATCGAATTGGTTCTTCCACATAAAACTATTTTGGAATTTACCAATTCCATTTCTAAATTATCAAGTCTTAGCTAAGTTAACATGGTTAATTCCAAATACAATCCAAAATTAATGGTAATGCACTTTCAAAATTCATAAGTTGTTGAAATATCTTCTAGAATCTTCAATATATTACGTTTCTTGAAAATGTTTATGTAGGCATGATAAATATTGCATTACCTACTTTCATTCTCAAATTATTACTAAAAATATTAAGTTTTGTCACAAACGTGCTGATATTTTCAAACATGGTTATTACGACCAGGACACGTGGGTAACTTGAAATAGTTACGTGGGTCAGTGAGTGACCCGCCGGTTATAGGTTCGCCATCGTTGCCATATGGCAATAAAGTTCATAGTATATTTCAACAAATAGATAGGAAACAGATTCCATTTCAGGTACATTTTTCAGAAAACTATGTATCTTGTTATTGCATAAGGTAGGATATTTTTATTTTTTTTTAAATTACTTTAAAACAATCATTTTGTAGAGAAAAATTTTTTGTACTACTTATTCGTACCATCTGACACGGTACCTGTTACACGGGCCATATATTGCCGAGCCTTAAATCGTTTAATACTTAAACTCATATTTAGATTAAGCACTCGACGCATCATCGACATATGCACGTAAATTGAGCCATAAGCGAGACGATCGTCACGCTATTTTCCATCATCACAAGAAACGCCTCGCGTGAGACCATAACACTGGCCGTTGCGACTTCCTGCTATACCCAGAGTACGCGCGAAAGCGCTTCCCATAAATCTCCTGCGGAAATTTTGCTCCACATGAAAACGATAGCAAAATATCGTTTCGTTATTAATTAACCGCTGCTATCGCTGTAAATGGAAGAGATTTCCCGAAATAGAGGGCGTAAATCGTATGACATTTTATCAGGGCACAGTTGAAATTACTGCAGAATTTAGTTACCGTGAAGCAAAATTGTATACCGCATTATGCGGATATTGAATCCGGATTTCATTAGTATATTCATTATATTTCATTTGTTATAAGTTTTAAAATAATTGAATGATTGATTTCAGATACCCACTAGTCCACTTTTATGAGCACATTAAAATCCTTTTCTGCAGCTAATTATTCCAGCTATTAAGTCCATTCAGCGAATTAAAAAATGAAATATTAATTTAAATATATTAATAATTGACATGATATTCAAAGTATAATTAGTGGTATATTTTTAAATTTTTAATTATTTTTATGAAAAACACTTCAATGGCATTATCTAGAGCGCACGTGTGTAAGATTAAAAACTGAGTAATCTCCTGGAAATGGGGAGCAGTGAAACAATCGCGGCAGGTAATACTCCAGGCCATTAGCATAGTCCTGGAGATAACCCTAGGGATAAAAGTTGAGCTTGCAATTTAAAAATATACTTGTTACGGCGACAAATTCATTACAAAAAAGTCTGTGGGGTTTTGTCCAAACTTGTGCATATCCGCATTATTTATTCATTATAAATACGTATGTAAATGAACTGAACAAACCAGAAGCCACCAATAGAGAGGAACTTAAGAAATAACTGAAGAAACAATTTAGGGAAAATTTCAAAATCGATACAGAACTAGTGTTCTCGGGAAGTCGTGTGTACATCATAATGTTCGACCTAGATGACCCTTCAGAAGAAATCGCAACCGAACCTACTATAGGGAGCCAACACCTAGCCCAACAAAATGGATAAATTGAAATTATTATTCTTAAACATCAATAGCTACAGAATAAGAAGCTGCCACTTTACCATTGCGTACAGAATGAAAATATTAATATACTCTAATTTTTCTAAACTGGCGTTCACGTCATCAAACAGTTGTGAACACAATTTTCGCCTGCCAATCTTGTAATAAATCATGTTATGTTGGCATCCGTGATATTTTTTCGGCGACGATGCCACATCTTTTTCACTAACACATGCTCATACATGTGTGTATAACCAAACTTCTTTGACGTTTAACTTGTTACATTTGATCGATTATTACAATACATATTTTGCCATTGTAGATGTTAAACCATAACCACAAGATTGATATCTGTACGAAAAACAGCAGAGAAGTCGACGAATTTGATACGAACCGCGCACTGTCGCAAAAGATTGCATGGGCGCAACAGCTGATTGCAGCCATTTTTAAATACCCAGGACAGCTGGCAACCTTGTAAAATTATGTCATCATTATTATGATTATTATTTTGATGACGTGAACGCCAGTTTAGAAAAATCAGAGTATAGTATATGTTTAGTAGAAACAAAAACAAATGCCGATATATCTTGCAAATACAGAAACTGGGAAATCATAAAAATAGACGGCAACATAACAAACGCTAATCATAGAGGAGGTACACTAATACAGTCCGATCCTTGTATTAATGTGAAAAAAGACAACTAACCTCAAATTAACAACCCCCTGAGCGAATGCACACATTTCACTTTACCATTCTACAATGACAAATTGCATATATTCATCGTATACATACATCCATTTTTTGAAATAGAGGAAGCTATTTTTATTAAAGCACTAACTTTCAAGTACTCTATTATAATAGGGGATTTTAACATCTGATCGCTGAAAAAACAAAGGCAAATCAACACCTTACTAGGCAATTCCCCTATCAAAAAGTTTCCTACGCCACCCACCTTCCTCATGACCAATAACCAAGCCACCACCCCAGATCTGATTCTATACTCCCATCGCCTTGAAACCTACATTTCAAAGGTTACAACTACTCTTTCTGACCACTTAGGTTTCACCATCGAAGTAGATAACATCACACTAACTGCTCCACTCAAAGATGCCAAACTAAATTTTTTTAAAAGTAACGTTGCTCAAATTATCCAAAACGTTAAACTTTATATGGACACCAGATTAACACAAGCAATATCAGAAGAAAACATTATCACATTCTGCAACAAAATTAGCAATATCATTGTAAATAACACACCAGTAATAGAAAAAACATATTTCCCTTACATTTTACCTCCATGTATTGTTAAACTTATTAAAACTAAACGACAGCTCTACAGAGAATTCCAAAGAAACAAAGACAATCTTACTAAAATGAAATTCAATGAACTTAACAATAGCATTAAAAAACTCATATTTGAACCGTACTCATACCGGAAACACTTTTGGTTGAGAACCTGTCAGGAGATTTAAACTCTAAAAGGAAAATAATATTGGGACAAATTTAAACAAATTACTAAACATAGACTACGGTATAGACTACGACACTAACACCGGAAAAGCGGAAGTATTTGCGGACCACTACAACTCTATATGCACCAACAACAATCACGCCAACTTCGATATGGAAAATGAAACGCACATTAATAACTGGTACCTGGCCCACTTTCATGGCGACAATAGGACTACCCATAATGAAATAAGTAAAGATGAATCTGAAGAAGTGCTGGCAATGGGAAAAAATACATCACCGGGCATTGACAATATTCCTAGATTAATTTTAACCAAACTTCCCAACTGCGTTCATATACATATACGGAAAATTCTAACTACTGCCTGGCAAATAGCTACTTCCCACCAATTTGGAAAACTGGTCTCATCGTCAACATACCTAAGAAGGGGGAAGATAATTCTAAAACATCTGGCTACAGACCCATAACATTACGCTCAGTAATGGGAAATAATTTCGAAAATATAATCAAACGTCGCTTGGATACTGCGATAAATGCTAGAATCCCCAAACATCAATTTGTATTCAGACATAACATGTCGAGCGTTATCCCTCTATCAGTCTTGGTATCAAACGTTCAGACAGCAGGCATAAACGATAACTCCGCAGCAGCTCTCTTTCTAGATACAGCGAAAGCCTTCGACTCCATATGGCACAGAGGATTACTATACAAACTACACATCATGAACTGCCCTGAAGAACTTCTGCTAATGATAGACGATTTTCTAAAACTCAGAACATTGCAAGTCAAAATAGGAAACACAACATCTCGCCCATTCTGTCCTACCCAAGTAGTCCCACAAGGGTTCCCCTCTCTCCATTCCTCTATAATGGGTTTGTACATGACATATCATCTTGCGACAATGACCACACTGAACACACCCCTGAAGAAAATATTCTTCAATATGCTGAGGATTTGGCATTGGTTGCATACGGCAAGAATAAAAATGCTGCATAAGATCGACTCATGGTACATTAAATGGCGCCTGAAGCTAAACCCAAACAAATCACTACTAATTTTCTTCAATCACAGATTAAAAGATCCTCCAACTTATATCACTTTACAAAATCATGATATCCAAGCACGAAGCACAGCAAAATACCACGGCGTCACAATTGATTCAAAAATGTCGTTCAACCCACATCTAATACAACTTAAATCTACCATCGTATCAAGAACGAAACATTTTCGCTCGCTGGTTTGCGGCCAAAATGGTATTAATCTGCAAACGTCAGTTCAAATCTACAAAATGATCTGCCGCCCACTTCTAGACTACGCCTCCATATTACTGATCAACGACAAAGAGTCGATAAAAAAAAATTGGAAATTATAGAGAGAAGAGCCCTTGAGAGTATAACGAAACTAAAGCATCCTAGAAATCCCCTCCACAACATACACAACCAGCAACTCTATGAACAAACTAAAGTGATACCGATTACAACACGCCTTATATACCTTGCAGATAAATTCGTGTCCAAATCTCCCTTCCAGAATCTAGACCCATTAATCCACAATAATGTCCCTCTAAACTCCAAAATGAAATCCCCTACCCTTCCACTTTGTAATCACCTATCCCGCCTATAACACAACGTTATCAACTCCATATGAAGAAATCCAGGCTGAAAGACTGCAGCTGATGGCCATTTGAAGCATTGCAACAGACCTTCTTTTACAAATTATTAATGTACATACAACAGCAAATATGTAAATGTTTCAATAAATTATATCTTATAGTATATACTAATTATTTTTTAAGCGCTCATTTGTAAAATATAAATAACTTATTATGCTATAAAATTTCATGTTGTTTGTAGCCAAAAGAGTCGAAAGTTATCATCGCGTCCACGTTATGAAATTATCCTCACACTACATGCAAATGAACGATATACAAATACAGTAAAATGTAATGTCGGTGGGTGAAATATTCAAATGAATGGATGGGGTTAGTAAAAAATGGTGCATTTAACATGCCTGACGCTTCGACATTTTTCATTTCCTCACGACCAGATGCGCACTTGAGTGGGTTATTTACCTTCGTCCTGGGAGATTAGGCGGAAGCGCGTTCTGTCAGCGCCATCTAGGTAATTGCTTCGGCGTCTCCTGAGTGCGTAAAACTCACAAGCTGTAAGTTTTAAATTATTTACGTACTTCAATCAATTCACTGGATTAAGTTAGGAACGAATTTAGGTATAAGTACATTAAATATTTATAACCGAACACTATATTTTTTTTTATTTGCCTAATTCATACTCCATTATTACAAATATTCAATACAACTATTTAATTCATCTATATGATGCAAATAATGAACATGTATAATTTAAGTTTAACGATTAGTACAATTTAAATGTTATAATGATAATTATTATTGTGTAAGTTAGTCATAATTACACAATATTTGGTATTTTACACACTTACAAAGTTTAAAAATTGGGGTGTACAAATAGTACATTGAAAGCTCGGCACTGTGAAACTCGAGAAGTTGCATAACTGGTGTAGGTGCCGGGCAGTGTAGTTGAAAATGAAATTTCGCGTGAACAAGCAGACGCCCTGTTTTGCTTAATTTGTACAACTTGTGTCGTGGGTTGTTATTTATTTGAAAACATGAAGTTGTTGTTACCCCCAGGCTGCACATGTAATGCTAAAAAAGTTTTTAATTTCCACAGAGTAACTTTACAAAAACGATAAAAATTTAGATGTATGTGTTAAATGCATAAGTCTGATATGATTGATTTTTACTTTAAATAATTGCCAGGTGCCTATTATATGGCAGTAAATGGGTCTGTAAAAATAAAAGGGTAAATAAATATGTTGTTGGTTTTAACTCGTTACTTCATTTTTATTTAATATATGTAATTAATAATAAATTAATAATAAATTACAGTAACAGTAGTAAGAACCACTATTTTTTTAATAAACAACATTTTGCTTTTGTTTTTCTATACGTCTCAATCATTGTTGTACTTCAGCTTTCAATAAAATACATACAAATGCATTGAACTGTAAAGTAACTAAACTTATGAACTAATAATATTTTTCCACTCCCTGCATGTTAAGTATACTATTGTGACATTGATTTGATGGAAGTAATCCCCACTTATTGATAAAGCTTTGGTTACTATGAACAACGGGAAGTAAGTAAAAAATTACATCCCTCAGGGAGGTAAGTAAAATAATTTCAATAGCGTTCGTTCTCTGGCACCACTCTTTGAAACACTTATACGCATTTTGATAACGCCCCTTCGACTTCTCCAGCAGTAGGAAGGAACAGGCAGCATCTGCACCCCCTTCAATTGCCATTTCTTGTTTATTTTCATTGGAATTCATTTTACAACTGAACGAATACAATTTCTGACACTCACACTTTGTTTGGAAGATAGTCTTAGCAACCAAAGCCGCACTGATATTTTGTTCAAGTTGCGAAAATAAATTAATCAAACACAAACAATTAAACCAACTTCAGGTGTGGAAAAACAGTTATAAGCATTTCGAAAGGTACGTTTTGACCAGTCTCGGACTTTATTGCTTGCCCTCGCTGTCGCTCGGACGCAAACTCGACTTCGACTGGTAAACAATACTTACCTCCCTTAATGCTTAAATAACTATTTCCACTCCCTGCATGGTAAATACACTATTGTACACTGGAAGTAATCCCCACTTATTGATAAAGCTTTGGTTACTATGAACAACGGGAAGTAAGTAAAAACTTACCTCCCTCAGGGAAGTAAGTAAAATAATTTCAATGGCGTTATTTTTCTGGCACCAGTCTTTAAAACACTTATACGCATTTTGATAACGCCCTTTCGACTTCTCCGGCAGTAGGAAGGAACATACAGCATCTGCAGCCTCTTCAATTGCCAATTATTGTTTATTTTCATTGGTATTCATTTTACAACTGAACGAATGCAATTTCTGACATTCACACTTTGTTTGAAAAATAGTCTCAGCAACCAAAGCCGTACTGACATTTTGTTCAAGTTGCGAAAATAAATTAATTAAACACGAACAATTAAACCAATTTCAGGAGTGGAAAAACAGTTATAAGCAATGCGAGAGGTAAGTTTTTACCAGTCTCAGACTTTATTGCTAGCCCTCGCTGTCGCTCGGGCGCAAACTCGACCTCTACTGGTAAACAATACTTACCTCTCTTAATGATTAAATAACTATAACTATCCGACAAATATTATCTTTCTCACATTATTCACAGTTTTTTTTTTCTGAAGATTGTGAAATATACTGGTATTTGCAGGTTCTTCTTCTTTAACTGCATTATTGTTCTTGGGTATACTTTACCATTCGTTGGACGACTTGAATTTTAGTTGCTGATTTTGTAAAGAGAGTTCTTCTCGAAACTTGTCCAACTGTAAATATTAAAACTGTTCGTTATCATCATCATTATTCAAAATGCTATTTTGATAAAACATTTAATATACGTTTTACGTTTCCATATATTCATCCACGCCCTTTTATTTTTAATTAATTTTTAATTATTTTCTGTAAGTATGGGCTTAAAGTTGTGCCTCGTGCTGAAACTTCCATAGAGAAACTTCAATATCTGCGTCACTTAATCCGCTTTTTACTACTTCTCTACTACAAATTACATCGATTTCGCGGATGGCAAAAAAATGCGATTGCCCGTAAAACGCTGGAACTCATTAAAGAGAACTTTAGCCGCTGCGCTTTTACAGCGGTTTTAGTTTATTAACCTCCCTCCTTCCCAATTTCGCCCTGAAAACGTCAAACTTTATACATTTTAATTTCGTGTCTGGTGTGGGTGCGGGGTAATTATTTATAATTAAATCCAATAACGAGGCGCCTAGGTTTACATCCACGGAGGCAATTATGTGGTATTGTTTATTTTTATAGCCTCTAAGAAATATGTATATTGTTATTTTAACTGCATAGACTCTGTGGTAGGTACATACTCATATTATATTGACGTTAATATGCTTGATATGAGTGAGATATGAGTATGAATAACATTAATTCTGTTAAACAGAATCCAATATCATTCTATAAATTGTGTGGTCTAATGTAAAATCAAGAAATAATTTAATTTTCTCGCAAACTCGTACAGTAGAGAAAGATTTTGTAGAACTAGGAAATATACGCTCTAATAGAAATATTTGATTACGATTATGTGCAGTTGTACGTCTGCCAAGTCTAGGTAATGCTCAAGGTATAAATGAGTCATGTTTTGAAAAATACGCCACGTGGACATTTAGCTTTGTGGATTATAGCGTAAATTCGATAGTACAAAAGCCTACTGGGAACCTGCCAAAACGTCACGAATATATAAAATTATGTTCTGCAATATCCTCCAACATCAAATATATTCATAATAGTAAATATTGAAAGTACGCAAAACGAGATATTAAATTGCGCCAGTGATGTATTCAAAATATGTGTCACAAGTTTAAAATATCTACAGTATCATTCGCCAATCGTATTTTCTCATAATTTGTATCATAAAAATGAATGCTGTAATTTGATGGTTAAACTGTATTTTCGCATGTAAACTATAAAAAACTAAAATTATTTTTCAACAAATTTATGTTTTGTTGAGCCATTTTAATATTTGTTTTTACTTTATAAATTGAAATTTTTTATTGGCTTGTGCTTACCTGAGAGGTGACCTATAATTGTGACTCTCTGAGTAAGATTGCGCCTCGTGGATGAAACGATTGAAGTATGTAAGACGCATTTTCTAGTAATATGCCTGCAATTGCATTTGATTGGAAATTTAGATTATGATAGTTAACACGTATTTCGGGTGCAAAAGAGGTAATAAATGTAGGCTTAGGATAATTATGCACTAAAAAATTCGAAAATTTTCACTAAAAATGTAGAAAATATTATCTTAAATATGCACTAAAAATACTTCTTCTAAATCGATCAATCCTACGGAAGGGTGCCATTACACCTTTTCGTAGGATATAGTGGCCCTGTAATAGTAAAACGCTTCCATTAGTTTTGAAACCTTGGAATTTCTTCACAAAATTACTTAATGCTGACCTTTTTGACTTTTTATCCATCGGTATGTTGATATTTTCTATATATTTACTTGTGATGTGCACAAAACCACGTACAAGTTGCAACTGATGGTGTAAGAATGCGTCAAACGCCCCAAATTGTACTAAATTTTTTTTTTCTCCAAAAAAAAATATTTTTTCAATACGTGGTATTAGAATGAGGGGATAGATATGCTGTAACATGCTGATATTTTCTTCGCACGCCACTGGTCGCCGTTAACCCGATTAACCGCGCCGGTCATGTGTTTACCGACCGCAGTAAACCGCGGAATTTGTACTTGTGAGCATCCTGCAATAAATAGACCTGTAACGTTCAAATCCATCTTTTAATTATTACCAATAGCAAAAAATATCTATACCGCCTACTACAAAAAAAATTAACCGTTTTTAACCCTATAAAAAAGGGTGTTCCCCTAATTTTGTTGAGCAGTGTATTTATCCAATTCAAAGACATAATGCACGCTTAAGTAATTATGATAAACTAATTCATTTTAACTAGAGGCAAGTTAACAGATTCTCCTAGATTCGCGATGAATCTTTTTTTTTTCTTGTACAAATATCGAGGGTCTCGAGGCAGTACCTCTTAAGGGTGTTCGGGAGGGCCTAGCGGAGTTTCTCAGGGGTCCAAGGGTAGGACGTGAGGTAGTGAAAATTAGGAGGGTGAGCGGATCCCAGAGATGATGGTCAGCGTTGTATCATGCTCAGTCACATCCCAAGCTCAGTGCATCCAAGATGGATGCTCATTTTTGCAATTGTATTTCTCAAATGATTGAACAATTATTAGTAATATAAAAAAACTCAAAAAAAATATATCGTTGAAAATTGAATTGCTGAAAGTTTCACAAAAAAAGTATTCCCAATATGTCACATTGATTGATATATTTTATTAACATTATTTTTTATTTAAAAAAATGCTTTGTCACATTGTAGATAATTATATTTTAGAAAGCTGTGCAAAATTTGGTGTCTTTATGTTAATTTTTACTTGAAGAAATTTAGGAAACTGAAATTTGAGGGGGTTGGTATAGCCTTAACTAACAAATTGCAAACTTTATAGGAGATAGAAAACAAATATTTAAAAAGCCATGTCACTAACGAGGTAACGCCTTAAGTTTTCTGAAATCCCGACTAAACGTTTGAGATTTCATAATTCGTGATTTAAAATATGAGATTTAAAGTCCATACAAATTCTGAAGTAGATACATAAAAAAGTGAAATCAAGATAAAATGCAGTTAAGAGGTACTGCCTCTTAAGATCCTTGATATGTACATAACTTATTATCAAAATTAAATATTGCTGCTCGATTTACCTTATGTTATGTTATTACGATTTTTAGATAGAGTGGCAATTCGTCGGAGAAGCTTACTCGACGTTGTCGCGCAGTAAAATCTCTCTATGAAAGAAATGGTGCGGTATTTACATTTGCATAGAACGTTTCAAAAATTGATATAGAGTCTGAAAGTAAAAACAGTAACAAATAAAAAATATCAAAATTATCACTTTTGTGGCCAAAGTCAAATACCAGATATTCGGATTGCCATAATTGCCATAACATTTAAGACAATTTACAAATAAAATCGTAATAAAATGGTTGAAAAATAATTAAAAAACATTAAACATTCAGACAGCAAAGTGCGCCCTAGCGGTGGACATTTTCAATTGAATGTCAACTTTGAAAGATTGTCAAATTTCAAAGAAATTAGGTTATGAAAAACCACATTTATACAATAAAATTTTGAGAAAAAACAAAAGAAAACTACAGAAAACTGTTATTGTCTACGTTTTTTTGCAGTTAACTGTAGTTATTAAAACTCGCATTAATTACCGCTTTAAAATAGTAGTAACTAATTCTTTGAAAACATTATTTTTAAATGGCTTTCAAAACTATAAATATAAACTTGATCTGACCAAGAAATTTCTACTTAATTCATATGATCATAAACAATGACGTTAACCCAAAGATCCGAAAGTCAGGCTGAATCGATTTTCATAATTTAATTTAAAAACACTTAGTATATCTGATAGGGGCTAATCAAAGTTAAAAAGAAGCTAAAAACAAGGGCTCAAAGTTAACAACAAGCAAAAAACAAGGGCTAAACAAGCTCAAATTAATGCCGCCAAAGTTTTTTGAATAATCAAAATTAAAAAAAGTTTCCCACATGATGCCGACTTTTTGGCGGTCACTGTATATTATATACAGTGATTGGAATATCAGAATATCATTATCTCAAATTAATAATAGCATTTTTTTAAACTGAAAAAATTAAAAGGTGCTAAGTTGCTAAATTAAAGATATAATGTACAGTTTGTTATTACCTTCTACGGGTTGTTTTATCTTTTATTGTGTAACCTGCATTTCACACTTATAATAGAATTTATAAATCGCGTTATCTGGTTTGCCAGTTTTATTTTTCAGTTTGTAATATATTTGTCACTAAAGTGGTTTTTGCACTAGTAAAATGCCGCTAAATAACCCATAAATTGTTGGTATTGTTCTTATTGTGAGGACAGAACGTGCAGAGAAGCAGCTAATGATTGAATGTAAAATCATACTTACAAAACCATCAGTCGCAAAACTGATGCGCAAGTACTAAGTAAGTTTAATAAATGTTCACCTATTTTAGATTTTAGATCACTTAAAAATTATTTTTTTATTGTTTTCTATTTTCAAATCATGTTATTATTAATTTGAGATAATGCAGGACTTTTTTTGAATAACAACTTTTTCCTCTAAAATGCATGCTAAAATAGCTGTCCCTTTGTTACCCATTATTCTGATCACGCTGTATATCACGTAAATATAGTGACTTTTCATTACATAACAGTGTTACATAATAATTTACTTACAAGCCATGACGTCCGTTTGTAATTGACAACTTACTAATGAGGGAGTAGACAAAATTCTATGTATATCATTACATTTTGTTTTTCTTTCATTGTTTTGTATTTTCAAAAATTTAATACTATACACAATCTTATTTAGTATACAATTTATGATTTACAATTTAGGATTAGTAGTTCTTATTCAATTATGCCATGTTTTCAAGCATATTTTGAATTTCCCGCCAAATTTTGAATATACAGGGTGTATGTTTAGTATGGGGATCTCGGAAACTAGCGGAGATAGAGGGACGATTAAATGGGGAAATAATTGCAGTTTTACGACTCAATTTCATCAGCTTTTTGTTTTTTGGAAATAATGGATGGCTAACTAGATATCTAAAAAAAAATATTTTTTGTTATTTTGTTCGGTGCATATGGCTCTATTATTATTGACTTTAGAAAAAATGTGTAAAGGCAAAAGTTGTAGGTAATTAGGTGCTTAATAATAGTCTAACTGATTATTTTATTTAAGCTATAATTTTTGGGTTATGACACAAACTTGTGTTTTTTCTAATGGAAACCATAGTCGGCCATGATATGACCATAGTCACCCTGTATATGAGGAATTGAGGATGAGTCGGGAGGAATGGACCAAACTCCAGGACAGTATTGTACAAGTGAAAATAATTTTAAAAAAACTCAAATGTTGTTATCCGATTATCATTTGTTTTCAAGTTATACTTTCAATTCTTGGATGTACAATAGAAATCGTAATAGCCATTGTAGAGGGCAAAGTGCCCTCCACAGCGGTGGACGTTTTCAATGGTATTTCTTCTGTCAGGTAGTCATGTAATGTACAATTCAGATTTAAAGTTTTATTCATTTTGATTTACTGAGTTTTGAGAAATTTCGAATTAGAATTGCTAGAATTGCTAGAATTAGCAAATGGGTCTGTGTGCGCCGGTGGCTAGCACCCTTTGTATACTCATTTATTCATTTTATTCACTGCTGCAGATCAGCAATCACTACCACCATATCCGTATACGACCAAACATAATTGTACTTTACTGTTTTTTTTTTGTTGTTCCAACAACCTATCGTAGTCTGACACACTATATTTTATTTCATCCTTTCATCCTGTGCCAGCGGGACAATTCAAGAATTACCCCCCACCCCCTCCTTTCCGCCTCCGCCTGGTTTCAGAAATGTAATTTGGTGGCTAAAGAACTCACGTTTGTGATCCTATGTTCATGGGACATTTTTTGCTTCTTTCCAGGGTCCCTGGAACTTGCTCTCAAAGTTTGTACAGACCGTTCAGGGACACCCTGTATAATATTTAACATCCGAACCCGTCTCAGTCTCCACTGTATTAACGGCTAACGACCCAAACCGGTGGAGCACTCACTTATCACTAACTTAAGGTTGTAAGTGAAAAGCCAACGTCGCATTGCATATATGCAATGTTTATGCAATCTTTTCTGAAAAAAATTTCATGTAAGTTAATACGTGGATACATCAGATTTTTTGTATAACATTTTTTTAACTATTGCATTTACGTTTTAATTTAACGTGCAATTTTGTACATGATGCAGTTGTTGGGTGCGTGAATTTGATTTATGTACTGACACGCGGGCAATATTTCACACCCCCGATGCCTCCCCACACCCGACATCACTGTAAACGCGCGAAGCGAAAGGAAATCCGCAGCAGAATCAAAATTGAATCCTGGGCTTTCAAGGGTCATAAATCCACGTTAAACTATTGCCAACTAATATTTACGTTTTCCGCACATCGGAGCAGACAAAGCGGACGCCCACGCTTGTATTAAAAACGTACGTACGTCTGTCTGGTTTAATAATATTCGCTCTGTGAAAGAGTAATTGTCTCTCGGGGAGAAATTACGACTGCTCCTCGCTCATACTTATTTCGAGATAAAAGCGCGGGGTCGGCGATGACTGCGCCGCGTATTTTATAAAATGCAGCCATGGCTTTAGCCCCAAACTAATATGGAAACTGCTCAAAGAAAATCAACTCGAATTTAATATGCTACTCCAAATTGATATACCGGGTGTTGCTTATTATACATTTATATAATTTACATATATTATCATTTATTAATTGCTTAGGTATGCATAGGAATTTAACATGTAAAATCACATTTGTTTATTTTCCTACTTTCCCGATTATTTTAGAGAAGAAGTACAAGAGTAAACAAAACAACCAGAAATCTACCTAACGTACGTACAATCTACCTAGACGTACATTTACGTCAACAATCGATGTGCTACCGATGCCTACGAATATTTTTACATGTATTTATCACCATCTAATTTGTATATTTTCTCTTCTTCGGTAGCACATCGAGAGTTGATGTAAACGTAGTTAGGTAGATTTCTGGTTTCTAAACATGTGTTTACTATTGTACTTTTTCTCTAAAATAATCGAGGAAGCAGGAATATATATATATATATATATATATATATATATATATATATATATATATATATATATATATATATATATATATGCTTTTGCATGTTAAATTCCTTTGTATACCTAACCAATTGAACACCCGGTATAATATAACTGATATCTCGAGAAGAATACCTTACATTTCTGAATTTATTTATAAATCAAACTTTGGATCTGTACTATGTGTGTTAAATCTTCACTATTAAAATAAATATGCTGACGCGCTGATGGATAGTAGTCTAAAATGTTTACTTTTCTTTTCTAGATGCTCTTTCGGAAGGTGCTAGTGATAAGCTATCCCTGCCCGATGAGAGCTGCTTCAAGGACCTCAACTCCTTAGACAACAATAACATGGGAAAGGCCAAACCGAAGACACTGCAGCTCGACGTGCTGCCTCCTCCGCCATCTAATAACTCAACCAGGAAATCGCCGGTGGTGAGTAAATATGCAAGAAGTTGTTTGAAAATTACATGCCCTTTAAGCACGGTTAGCATGAAGAATTTCTACCAATTATTTTTCTTTTGCCCTAGATGAAATTTAAATACCGATAAGTCACATTATTTGTATCTAATTTGCGTGCTTTAAATTGCGAAAATTGTCAGAAGCAAACGATTGTTATACTAGCTTTTTTAAATTTATGATTAATTTAATTGTAGTTAATATCCAATTAATAGTTTAATGAGTGCTGAGTGTAGTTTAAGTTCCAGACGAGCGGCGAGACCTACGCATCCCCACACAGCGACGGCATCCTCTCGGGAGGCAGCGGAAGCGGCAGCTCGTCGATGCCGGCGCCCGGGAGCGCCCTCTCGATACACCACGAGCTGCAGCTCCTGAGGGAGCAGCTGGACCAGCAGACGCAGCAGACCCAGGCGGCGATGGCGCAGCTTCAGCTCGCCAGGGAGCAACTGGCCGCCGAACAGGTGAGAGGATGCGGTTGTAATGAGTGGACGCCGTGATCGCGGAGGTCATCTGCACGGTCGTGCATCACGTCTTGATCCGCTCCTGTGGGCGATTAATGGACAGGAACGGGGCCGTTTGCGGTCCATTGCACGTTGCAGTCCCGCGTGTCACTGTAAAGCGCAGAGAAAAAATACAGGTTGAAAAAACATCGAATCGATGAGGCTCAACATCGATAGTATTCCATTCAAAGTTGATAATAGTGAATCAATTATAATATTTTCACAAAATAAGTATATTAAAGCTTCATCTAACAGTTTAATCTATGGTTAGTTGTCATAGCAGTTGTTTCTTCAGGGTACTTAAATGAAATAAAAGTTAATCGGAGTCTAAAATACCGGGAACAACAGTGTTGGGATTGCCTTAGGAGAGAACAGTAATTGCAGCTACCTTATTTACATGTTTAATTATGTTTATAACAGAATGAAAGATTATGACACTGATCTTATTTTGTTCGCAGTTTAATGACCTATCACCTTATAACAGTACACTAGTAGCACTCAGCAACCTTTTTTAAGAGCCATTTGAAGCCCTTTGAAATACAACATACGAATTAGAGAGTTTTACTCTTATTTTTTACATTAGCTTATCTATAATTAAAAAATATATATATTTATTTGATATTCTTAATGTGATTTTTAAAGGTGCTGAATTCTTTGTGAAAGTTTATCAATATTTGGAGTAAGCCATAAATTCTAGTACTAGTAGTAGATAGATCTTTATTCTCCTATCGACCTATTTTGTTTTCACATAAGAAGAAAGACTTTCCCGGATTAGATTGCTTGCCAAATATTTTTTAATAAGAATTATGTTTTAAAAATACTAAAGGTAATAGTTTTTTATCAGACCTGCATCATTATCTTTGGTTATCGAACTAATTCTTCTTGTTGTTGTGTCATGACCGTGAATGATCGGTGACTCTCATGTTGGCTAGCATATTTATGATCATTCAAAGCGCGGATTTATAAGCATAAAAAATACAAAATAAACGCTTGAAAATGCATAAAATTTTTAGAAAATAAGCCTATACAATAGCATAAAGATTAGAATAAGCACAAAAACGCAGAAAAAGTATGAAATGGCATATTTTATTTTTTATGAAAATACAGAAAAACAAAACAAAACATAATTTTATTAACAAGCACGCACTATAGGTAGATAAAAGTAATATTTTAATAACATAGGTTTTGGTGATTAATATTAATAACAATCATAATTATTAACAAATAATGATTACTGCTCATTTTTAAATGAACTAATAATTAAATGTTTTTCTAAATTTTCAACGGAAAATCCCATTCTCCTATCACTGAGCACATTTTTAAGTGTAAAAAGCTTCTCTCCACATCCACACTTGTAATCGGTGCATATTTAAATTTGGGAACAATTGTAATATTTATCAACAATTCTTCCACGAAATCTCCTTTTAAAACTTTTGATATTTTTTGTAACTCGCCAAACCCTTCATTTTTTGACAAAACAACATCACATTTTTTTTAATAATCTCTCCTATAGATCCCTGTACGTTTGAGACGTCGTTCCTAAAATCTTCAACTATTTGAACCGCATCTACCAAAGTTGTGTCCTTTGCTTGGAGTTTATCAATCGATTTGCTTACGAAACTGTAGTTGGTTTTTAGGAATACTAAATTTTGTACAACCCTCCTATCTTTAAGAACTTTGTGGCATTCTTTAATTGCCTCTGACACATTTTCGAGGAACTCTAACACAAGCTCCTTAAATGAATCGAAATTGTCGGCATAATACCAGGCACCATCTAGCCACGTACCCCATCTAGTTATAACCGGTGCCGGAAGAAGAGGTACATTAGGCATTCTTTCCCTAAACATTTCAACCCTCAGTGGAGCTTTTAGGAAAATTTTCTTGCCGGTTTTTATTACATCATTGACCAGGGGAAAATGCAGTCTAATCGTTTTAGCAACTCGATTAAAACCATGTGCTAAACAGGTACAATGCATTAATTGCTCATAAAATACTTTTAAATTAGAATATGCCTTCCACATATATGGAGCGGCATCAGAAAGCATCAATAATAATTTATCATTTGGTACGGGGTTTGGCACAAAAATATGTGTTAATCCATCGTGAACGAATTGGCAACGGTATTGCCATTTGTTTTTTCTAACTGCTTGGAACTAATTAAAAATGCATTGGTGGAGTCTTCGTTTAATATTCTACTCAATAAATGGGCGATGTACCTATCACATGAATCAGTAGTTTCATCTACACAGAACCATATGTAATTGTTGCAAATTATCTTTTTTATTTCCTCAATAGTGTGTTTACATACTTGCGCGACATAGTTTTTGCGAATGGTTGATTCGGCAGGAATATGTCTACCGATGTATTTTTGTAAAAAAGATTTAAACATACTATTATCTACTTTTTTTAACGGAATGTTAGAAGATACCTTCGTATTGCATAAATCAAAGTAAAATTCCTTTTCATTCTGTGTAGAAGAACTCGCAAAAGACTCGGAAATAGCTTGCTGGGTACTCAGGGTACTGCTTGCAGATTTGTGTTTTTTAAATTTTCCAGGTGAACTGTTGTTTTGATATGTTGTGTTATGTTAAATTTTTTCTCGCAGTTAATCTACAACATAATACATGCTTGTACCTAAGCCAATAGCAACACAAAATAAAACTTACCGGTTTGATACAAGCCCTGCAAATTAATTTGTTGTTCTCATATTTTAATTCAGAATGTCCACGTATCCATTCATCGACGGAAAGTTTTACTTTCGGCATTTTATACAAGAAAACTTATAAAGACGTAATACACACAAGGCACAAGCACAACGCACTGAAGATTGAGATAAATTGGACTGAATTGATAGCACACTTGCCCCAGATGCGTTCTGTGAACGTAAAAATAGGGTAATCCCCGAAATAATCAAGCTTTGTTTACCAAATATCAAGTACGTACGCTCGCTTTGTTCATAATTTTGTGATAACCAAGCACTCTAGACGTAACGGAGTAATATTAATACTGAATTTTCATTACAATAATGTGTAAAAAAATATATTCCTAGCTAATATAAGCAATTTGCTATAAAATTGAAAAATAAGCAAATAAGCACAAAAATTAGGAAATATGCACAAAAAATGCACTAAAGCAATTAAGCTTAAAAGCTGAAAATATGCATAAAAGCACAAAAAAAAATTGTCACGTTACTTCATTTGCTGAAATTCGTATAGATACGAGGTCATTTTGGTCTGCTATTAAAACTGATGTATAGCATAATACGTAGAAATCCGCGCCTTGGTCATAAATAATTTGCTCCACAGTGCCAAGGTCAATTATTTATGAGCAATTGTGTTGTCTTGCAAGTTTCTAAGTCAGGTTTAGTAGTTTTGAATTCATGCCGACCAGTTCAAACCGAAATGTAGCCATATCAACTTCAGGAAAACCTGAGACCTTAAATCATAAATATCAGTTTCAAAACATATTAATAAAAACAGCAGTATTGCTCTTTCATTTTTTAATTCTTGACTAAGTTTTGCAGAATTTGTGCCATTTTTACAATGTTCCTCTTGTTATTTCCTCGGCATATAAAAATATAAGATGGCATAATTCACTAAATCTTTTGCAAGCTAACTTATTTCATATAAAATGACTTTCACAATTTTGCCTATTAAAATGCTCGTTACATATTATATTGAATTTTATTATTTAAACAACATTTCAATTGTAAAGGTGAATGAAATCAATCAAAACTGTGAATAAAATGCTTCTAACAACACTTTATTCACACTACTAATGACAACACGAATAAAGTAAAAATAAAAATGAAACGTCGCACTACCTTTGAAATTTTCTTTGCTAGGATCTATTGTTCCATGCCTCATTTGACATTTCAAGCAAATACTTCGATTTCAAGTCCGAAATTGTGTTTGAATTGGCAAATAACCAAAACGAAACCATACCAGAAAATGTTCTGGACGCGGCTACGATTGCAGTATCGAATTTATTGCCAGAAAAATCTAAATTAGTTTACGAAAAAGAGTACAAAACATTTTGTGACTGGAAGAAAAATTTTGACAAATGTAAATTCAAATGAAAGACCTGGAACTTCCACTGCACTTGACTCTGTCGAAAGTAGAATCAACTTAACTTCTACTATAAGTTGACTCTGACGAAAATAGAGTCAACTTTCCTGGTTTAAGAGTTCATCAAATTAATAATAGTACAATTAACATGTATGTACATAAATTAAGTAATCAATAAAAAAAAAAACTTTAAAATTGGAAAAAATCTTGTATGATACACGTGAATAAATAAAATTTTATTCACTTATACCATAAATAGCTATTTCTTCACTTTAGTCATATTTATCATATATTTTTGAATAATTGTCTGTTCACTTCTGGCAGAGAAAGAACACATCCTTGTCGCACTCCTCTGCAGATTTTTACTGTTAGGGTCTTCAGCATCCACCTTAACTCGTGCCATCAGATCCAATAAAGATTTATTTATTGAGTATCTACAAATTCTGGGTATTTGTCCTTTTGTACAACAAAATTAAATCAATTTTGTCTTGACAATTTTCGAATCACATCAACCTCGAAGTAAATAAACAATATTCTGGTGTTCTGCTGCACAATATAATTTGGTAGCTTTCTAGGAATGCAGCTTAGTGTTGTGAATTTTGGATGTAGACAGTGTTCTAATTAATTTGGGATTGTCGGATAGAACACGATGGACTTGCATAATAGTACTTTGTGTCAAACAGAGATTTATGAGAAGGGTTATATGTTCCGTTTTTTTTTTTAAATTTAGCACCCGTTGCTTTATGTTAGTCAAAACAAACATGTTTGCCAGTTTGTCCCAGCAGCAGACTGATCTGATAGTTATGAAACCGTGCGGAATTCAAATTTGCTTTAGCTGAAGCGTACTATTGGTAGAACAAAATTTAGATCCAACTGCCTAGAATCAGGCTGTGTCTGCCTGAAGCACACCCATAGGCAAATTTGTTACTTTTTAGTAGACTATTTTAAGTTACTTCAAAAGAGATAACAGTAAGAAAAATGATCAATTTATTGTAATCATGCATATTACTGCAAAAGTTCGTATGAATATCGACATGTTTTGATTATGAACTGACGACTTTACCAAATCAAGCAATTGCACCTCCAAATTGATCAGCATGGATATCCTTCTCCTCAACTAATCCGAAAACATTGCACAATGCGTCTACGCAATTTAACATCCCCGGGGTAATTATTGCTTAATTTACGCCTTCTTATTAACATTTGTGATGCCACCACCATTAAATTCCCGCTTCTCGCGCCCACGATCGTTAGACTTAATTTATTTTGATAAATGGGTACTCGAAGGTCGACACGTGGAGGAGCACAGAAAAAATGTAGGAGCGAAGAAGAAAAAAAATAGGACGAGCATTAAGTTACGCGTTCGCTTTTCTGGCGTTAAATTAGCACCCGAGTTTTCAAACTTCCAGAGTTTAAGTAAGTAATTATTTGGGTAATAAAAAGTTGGGAATTGGGTAATCGTTTCTCTTACTTTTTGTAACAAATTTATTATCTGATGCTTTGTATAAACTTAAATACTTAAATGATGTCCAGTTTATCACTTATATTATTCGACCATTAAGTCTAAATTTCTTGTTAACAAAAACTAAACATTTAAAGCTTTTGATCAATTAAAAAAAAGCTGACCAAAATTTACTATGAATAATTTCTTTATTTTTTCTGACAAATTTAATGATAAACAACGTCAATCAGTAATTCCAACAGTAAGCTATTCATTCCGGCCTATATACGTAAATAACTATTATTACCCTTAGAGCTAGAGTCAAATATGGAAAGTCTAGTAATTGTCATTAATCTTTGAAGATATTAACAGAAATATGTGAACTTTTATTCGTTTATACGTAAATAACTATTACTTCCCTTAGAGCTAGAGTCAAATATAAAAGGTTTAGTAATTGTCATTAATCTTTGAAGATATTAACAGAAATTTTATTCGTTTATAGATATTATATATTTTTTTACATGAAAATATAACTGCTAAACCCCGTGAATAAAGAAAATTGCAGGCCTCCAGCTACCCCACGCGTTATCGCATGTTACTCCACCCTCAAGCGTTCTCAAGAAAAATGATGGAGTGCCACGATAGACGCCACTCGCAGAATGTGATAAAAACGAAAATACATATTGGGTATGATTTATCACTAGGCATGAATCAGAGAAGAGAAATAATATGTATGTTGTTCACAACAATATAATAATGGTTCTTTCATCAATGGAAGCGACGTAATAATCCCTCCATTCTAGTAATAGGCAATTTTACTCTAATCAATAGTGTTTTCACAAGAAACAGTAAATTACTGTAAATATTTGGTAGGTACTTATACACTTTACAAATTAGTACTAACATATTTTATTAACGAGTTAGTAATAATAATATTGATTATTAATTATTGAATAAATTACATACAAATTTAAATTATTTCGTTAGGAGCAACAAACGTTCCACAAAATAATACCATTGGTAGTTTTGAAGATGATGACTTTCATCTTCAAAAATGCAGTCAAATTTAAAATAAAGTTGATAACAAATTTTTGATCCATATATGAATAAAATAAAATCTTATTTTCTGGATATGTTTGTCCAGCACGAGTCAGTATCGTAATAATTCTTTGAATCATACAAATGATAATTTTACTCTATAAAGTAACTATTAACGGTATCTATACGTATATTCAGTTTTCTTCATCACAAGGATGCACAATATAATAATCACAAATTTACTCTATTGAATTATTTTGTACCAAATCCAACTACACATTCAATATTTTTGGATTTGATTCAAAATAATTCTCAGTCGACGAAATGTTCCCCAATTATCTAAAAATTTCATTAATTTCTAATAAATCTAAAACAATTAATAATAGTGCCATAAAAAAAATAAAAAATTGAAGAAATGTAAATTTTACACTTAAAAAATTACAACTTTTAAAATTGTTCCTAACTGTGACCAGTTAGGTCGATAGCCTAATAAATATTGATCTACTACTACTGTTCCTAAATTTTGTCAAACAAGACAATAGGTAAGTCTGAAAATTTCAACGTAGTTATTACGAAACTGAAGAAATTAAAAACAATTCGAGATAGTTGCAATAAAATAGTTAATATATACAAATCAATAAATCAACAAAGTTGCACATCATTTCATAGATTTTCTAAACGTATGATGAAAATTTAATTTAAAAAATTGAAATGTGCAATCAAAATATCGGAGAGTTTAAATTCCAGAATATTTATTCAATTGGTAATTAGAAGTCTTTTGCTCATATTAATATATTTACTTTTAATTATTTCGTCATTAGGTATAATTTAAAATATATAAAATTAAACATTTTGTACGTTTTGCCAATAAAATCTTAATTAACTACAAACATTTACATACAATTAAATGAATTAAAGATAAAAATTCAAGGCCCAACATTAAATTATAAAAAAATTATATTATTAATTTTGCAACATTGATTGTTGTATATTTGAATCACAAATAAAATAAAGCAGGATAGTCATTAATATTTATATTTCACATCACAATTGTAATATATTGAACGTTTAATGCAATTATTGGAATGAATTTAGAGTTAATTTAAATAGATAAGTGGTACAAATTAGGCGACAATTATAATTGTATGAGTTTTTTGAAAATATACACTCAAGTATCACTCAAGGAAATACTTTTTAAAATTATCCTATATCCAATTGTGTCATATCCAATATGACACAATAATAGTTATTATGTACGACTTATCTGTAATGTATTGATTATTGCCCCACAAAGCGGACATGAACGAGATTTTATCGCCGTAGAGCTCATTATGGCTGTTAGACAATACTAAGTTTGTTATTCTAATATGGCAGTTATTGTTTATCGTAATAGCTGGTAGTAGATAGAAGTGTAATCAAGATACATGATGGAAAAGCTTCCCGATTAAGTAATTTTATTAATGTCATTATACAAGTGTTAATTTCTATAATTATATTATGTTTGAACATTGAAACATAAATTGAGTGGTGCATTAAATTTTATATGTATTACAGCCATAAACGTGCTTTTATTATACTTAAACACCTGAAAACACGTTATTTCCATCCGTTTTGACACTGACGGAAAGGTGACATTTCCAGAACAGCGCACGGAAAACTTTTCCCGATCTCCGATTTTTTTTCGTTCTGTAAATAATTTCAGAACTGCGCACGGAAAACTTTTCCCGATCTTCGATTTTTCCGTGCGCCAAATAAAGTAATAATAAATTATAATAAAAATAATAAAGTATAATAAAAGTATGGTACACGTCCAGAAAAGGATTTTTTCGTGCTTGTACTACCCGTGTTCGCCTTCACCACATACGGGAATTATCACGCGCACGGATTTTTTTTAAATTTTCAGGCTCGTAATGAAAAATACTATTTTGGTCCTTCCAAGTATGTTACATGCCCACGGTCCTTCGGACCTCCTACGGAAAAGTGATTTGGTAGTTGTGATACACTGGTACACCATTATAAAGAGAATTTGATCTAGAATCTGATTCTGAAACAACATACAGAGTGTTCTATTTAAATAATGGCAGATATATTTCCCGAATATTGGTAGAGTATTTGGGTTGGGGGAAATGATTGCGCAATTTTCTAGGCCAGATTGTGAATGACAGGTTTATTATGAAACTCTTTTTGTGTGTTTGACAGTTTCACAGATATAAGCTGGACACTAAAAAAATGAACCACCCTGTATATAAGCTGAAAACAGCAGATCATTATTAAAATTAAATTATTTAATGCATTGAGATATTTCAAATCTGAAATATGTGTAAACTGCACACCTGGCGTCTTCAATCGTGAGAAACAATTTTTGTTTGTGTTACTTCGCGAGGAAGCGATAAAGCAAGCAAATTGAGCACTAAAAATATACGCCAGTTCAATTCCAGTTTATGCGTTCAAAGGAAATGGTATCCGGTCCGGGATAGGCGATTCAATTTTTATTTTCCTCCCCAGATATTAAGGAAGATGAGAATTCTTGCATCAGCATTTAGTTTATTGTACATTATATCATCAGAATTTATAGTAGGTAGTAAGCGATAAAATAACTTGAAAACAAAATTTTCTATTTTTATAAAATATATTTCTTATCATAAAAAATCTAAAAAAATATTATTGTAATGAATGTAATATATTGGACGTCTGATAGTTTACCCCATACACAGAGTGTTTGCTAAAGGTGTTCCGAAAATTTGGATATCGAGTCAGCAATGGAAACCAAACAAAAAAGCTGAGACGAGATGATGAACATCAGCTGATTGCGTTGATTCTCACGTGCTACGTTGCAGTGCAACCCGTTTTTTATGTTAACTAAATGTATAAAATTGAAGACATCTTGATATTAATGACATGTTGCTATGACATTAGTGTTCTCTAAAAAATATATTGCACTAGATTTTTAAAAGTTTACTTTTTACTCGATTTTCAGTGTCAAAAGTCGTCCCTTTTTGAATGATCGTAACTGAAATATTTTTTTTTACTAAAACATAATATGTTTTTGCTAGCCTTTTTAAAACTTGACAATATGCTTATTTAATGTTTTATTAGATTTGCCCTACACTTCCCTTTACTTTGCAATTTGAATTTGCAATAAGGCTAGCGAACCACAGTGTATAGGAGAAGTAAAACATAAAATTAAATTCAGAAGCCCGTGAAAATGTAATTCTTACTAAAGTGTAAGAAGTACAAGAATAAATATTGCCCATATCCATACCCATATGGATATATCCATATGGTATATGAAATACCTTTATCCATTTGTCTTTTTATATTAAAAACTTGTTCAAATCAAGATTAGAAAATAAATTATTCAAGTTTTGTTTCATTACCGTAATTAGTTTCTAACAAACTGAAATATTATATATACATTTTAATTTGTTCAAAGTGACCCAACTGTCCTGCTCAAAGTTTATTCCTACAAACAATTATGCAGTTTTGAATTATCTTTCATATATTTTGTACTATACTCTTCTGAAAACACTTTGTTTTCATCCGTTTTTACAATGACGTAAAAGTGGCATTTTCAGAATAGCGTACGGCGTACAGCGTACGTTCCCGATCTACATTTGTTTTCCATGCGATAGGGCATTTTCAAAACAGCGCACGGACGGATAAATCGATGATCGGGAAAAGTTTTTTTGCGCAAAATAAAAAAAAACAATTAGAGTGGTTATAAGTATAAGTATAATAAAAAGTATCGTTCATTACTCGTCCAAAAATGGACTCGAGCTTACATGATTCCCACATGAGAATTGTCACGCGCCCACAGAAAAATCCTATTTCCAGACAGCAATAAAATATACTATTTTATGCACCAATAAATGCACTAATGCTATTTTTGGAAATATCCATAAAACACTAAATAACGAAAAGAGTAAACTACCAATTCGGCTTGGCTATTTTCAATCAAAACTTAATCAGCAAGCACCAAATTTCGGCTCAAAATTACTTTACATTTTTAATTGACCCACATAGCATACAGGGTGTCACACGCTTATGGACCATTAAAAGTTTATGGAGTTCCCGATAAGATACAATTTTAATAACTCATACAAACATGGCTGATTCTGCTTTCCTCAGATGAAATACTTTTATCTTTCTGTCACTTCCGGTTCTGCCGGAAGTAGCCATCATCTTTTGTTTTTTAAATGGAACACCGTATATATTATTATGTTTCTAGTTTCCCCGTTCAATTTGAAACATATTTTGTAGAAATATGTGGACAGCTATCTTTTTTACTTTCTGAGATAAAAATTAAATTCCAATATTTTGATCTCAAAAAAACGTTATAAAAAATGGCTTCAATTTCTCTTACAAATAATAAAAAGGAAAATGTATCTCGAATTATACCTGGATGGTACCTCTTTAACTGATATATATGTTACGGCTGAAAATTTTGACAATTAGTCATTAAAAAATGTCATTAGTTTAGTGATCACTTAAAGTAGGCATTTTTTTAAATGGAATGACATACATATTATTTCATACAGTAATTGGCATGACAATTTGCTACAGAAAGTATTATACAACCATATTCCCAAAATAAGTGGTTTTTGAAATATTTCGAAAATTAGAATTTCTGCATCATGTAATTTCGCCTATGCTATATAGACATGTACCAATGATAACAAAGATATTTCAATTTTGAAAATTACACTTTAAATGTGTTAATATCGTTGATAGTCCAGTCAAATTAGCCCTGTTTTGGCGGAAATAAATTATGTAGCTTTGAAATTTGGTATACATACTCGGTTTGGTACTTGAATACTCTAGAATCGAATATCGTCGAGTTTCCCCTCTCCCGGTAGGGGCTTCAACCCTTAATATTGAAAAATAATTCGCCAAACGGCGAACATGTGTTACTTTTCGCAATTATCTCGTAAACGGTGTATCGATGAAAAATGTGTATATTGGGTAAAGTTGATGGAAACAAAATTTTGAACAAAAATTATATTACACTGTTTGCCACAAAAGCTATAGTTCGCAAAGTATAGAGGCCGGAAGTAAAATTATCCAGTCGGATTTTTTGGCGGAATAAATTATATAGTTTTGAAACTTCTCAGAAGTGAAATTTTTTGTTAAACATTAGTCGTAACAGTTACGAAAGATAAGCATGTTTTGCAAACTATTATGCATGTATAAACAACATAAGCGAAAATATATAATGCAGAAATTCTAATTTTTGAATTATTTCAAAAACTACGTATTTCGAGAATATGATTGTAAATTACATTTTTGTAGCAAATTGTCATGCCAATTGCTCTATGAGAGTAAAAGTATGCTAATCCATTAAAAAAATGAAATACGCTTAATTTAAGTAGGCACTTAACTGATGTCATAGAGATATATTTTGTACCCTTCAGGTACAATTTGAGATAAATTTTCCGATTTTATCTTTTTTGTGAGAGAAATTAAAGCCATTTTTCATAACGTCTTTTTGACATAAAAAACTTGGAATTTAATTTTTATCTCAGAATGTAAAAAAGATAGGTGTACATACATACATCTTTACAAAATATGTTTCCAAGAAGCCTGAAACATGATAATATATAGAGTATTTCATATAAAAAACAAAAGTTGAAGGCTACTTCCGGTAGAACCGGAATGATAGAAAATTTAAAGTATTTCACCTGACCAGAACGGCATTAGCCATGTTTGTATGATTTTTTTCAAATTTTTATCTTATCGAGAACCTCATACATTTTTAATGGTCCATGAGCGTGGGACAGCGTGAGCGTGGGACGTAGGCAGTCAATTTTGCGACTGTGAATGTGTAATTCTGCAAAATTAGAAAAAATAATACAATTACAATACTTTATCCACACTTAGTACGCATAAATCGTTGGCATTAATGGGTTTAAATGGGATTGTAATGTTTTTAAACTCGTTAAAATATATTTTTTGGTCGATACAAAATTATTTATATTCTAAATTATTCATCTTATTTGAATATCTATCTTATTTGAGGTATCTCTTCAAATTATCTTCTTATTTTTACTTTTATGTATCTACATTACTTCCATCTAATAAAATCAGAGCGGTAATAAATCCGTATTTATTTATTATTCGCAACGCTTTACAAGTATTGCGTTATAGCGTTTACTACTTATTTAACTACTTATTTATTGGTGCTGGTTTTATGGCGCATTCAAATTTATTGCTACTCAGGCCGTATTTATTTATTTATCCTATTTTACTTTAGATTTATATATGTTAATACGTTTCCTTTAAACTTTACACATTTCACAGATTTTCGCAAATATTGTTAGTGTAAAGTTCGTATGGCGTATAGTCAGTTGTGACCAAATAAACTTTGATAATATCTCAATGCTATTATAAAATATAACCGTATCGTCCCGTAAAGTATGTTGTTAATTATTTCACGTTTACGGATGCGCCCCAAATATTTGAATTGCTAAGTGCAGAAAAGAAAGTACTCACATTTTAATCAAAATTGAAATATACATGATTTCTTATAGTTTTGATATAGCCCGAATATTTGGCGAACGTTTTGGTAGAAAGGAAAAAAATGCCGTAAGATATGAATAAGTTTCTTGCGATCACAAAATTCCGTTTAGTGCAAAAAGGAAAGATCTACAGTAGTACTTACATTATTATGAATAATACATTTGATGGAAAAATTCCAATTAATTTAAAAAAAAAAATGAAGACATTCGTAAAGTCGATAAGTCACACCAGAGGAGCATAAACATATTTATGCTGATATATTGAATTGACACCACAACAGACCAAGAGTACCAGTAAACATGTACATAATTATTATTTTTGTTAATTATTGTCTAATAACACTTTTAATAAGAATAAATTTTTGTTTTATGTGAATCTTGTAATGTTTTCAACAATAAAATATAATGTTGTACAAAAAAGGAAGTACTTCATAATAATAAAAAAAAATCCTAATGAACTTTTGTAATGGTAGGGAATGTTTTCACCTTTTCTAATAAATAAAAAATATTTTTAAATGATCCTGAATAAAATTTATAATTTGGAGATCATTCAGTTGAAATACGCACTTTAAATCGATTATCTCAAAAGGTTACTTTTGTAATACTTCCCCTTCTGCAGTTAGCCATTCATTTATTCTAAATAGATGTTGCTAATTAACTGAGCTAAGCCTTGCCTTACCTCTCGTAGCATGTTTGCTTTTTCCGTTTTCTCTCCTTCTACTCTCACAATGGCTGATCGGTTCCAGTACTGACCATGTAATGTTCATGATAATTCTTAAGTTGTTTTTTTCAATTCACATTTTTCAAAATCTCAATTATCTTTCGATGTTGTCGAAGACGTTCTGGTGGTCGATAAACAAGCAAAAATATCACAGTTCATATTCAAGCATCACTGGAATAACACCTGAATGCTACAGAAGACTTCCCGTGTACGAATCGCATTTCGGAAACTAAATTGTGTGGGTCACCTTGTTCTTCACGTAGTCTATATATTCTCTTATGGAGAATTGTTAGAAATAGTTTAAGAAGGCGACTCATAAGACTCCACATTTTTAGCACCAGATTTTTGGCCAATGTTATGAAGCCAGACTTGTGGATTGTTGCCAGAGTTGTAGATTTGGGTGAACACTAAGGTCACTAAGGTTCATTTTGTCCTGTCTTCCCCTTCATCGAGGAGTTTTGGAAACTCTGACTGGACATATCACGTGCGGATGCTTTGCCTTCCGTCATTGGTTTTATTGCAGATTTGACTACTTTTACTGGCAGTTTTGGACCTTTTTCATTGTCTATAGGGGAAAGGCTTTTCCAGGTGTTTTTGATTTCACTTCTGTTATGAAATATACATACTATTTCTACTAATTTCTTGATTTATGTATACCAGTTGCTTCTCAAATTTGTTGTTGTACCAAGTTGTAACAAGTATGTGGTTTATAGGTCTTCAATTTCAATGCATTTTCCTTAAAGTTTCTTTTGTTCTATTTTTCTCCTTCTATTTCTCGACCATCAAAATAGCTACGAAGAAGACCCAGGCCTCACTACGTGGAGGTGGCTATATTTGAATCCCACCCCCTGCTTGCCTAATCAACCCAAAAAATGTAGAGAGCAAAATTTATTCTCCATAGAATTATTCAACATGTCTCAACAAATAGCTAATCCAGTTAAAACAGGAAGTTAAAACATTAAAAATTGATACCGCTCTCAAATAAAGGCTTTAATGCCCGTGAGGCATTGATGCTTCAATGTACAGTGCACATCTACAGTAACAATCCAATAATAATCTACTAAGAAACCGTCAGCCAATCTTAAACACAATATCACATTTATTCTCAAAGTTCTCAATATTCTCTAAATATTGTAGACCCCTATAATTTTAAGTCAAAAACACAATGATCAACTCTTGATAGTCCAAAGCACGTCTTCCCGTGCATTAGAAGTTCAAAGTACTTCGCGTCCGAACTTGAAAAATATTGTAGACCTAGTGATATAATTCATTCTTTGCACATCCCGTGAAACTCCTCCTGTCAATGGCTATGGATAACAGAGAGGATATCAGAGAAGCAGCATTAAAAAGGATCCTAAAGGCAAAACAAAAAAATCAAGAGACACAAATTAGATATTTCACTGTGCCTATACTGAATTTTGAATCCAAAGAATATTTTTACATAATAGACTGGTCTTCCACAAACATTAATTGCCCTCCTCTTCTCTGAAAAATGCCCTGAAAAGAGGAAATTCAAAAGCTCGTACTATTGAAAGAAAAGCAAAAATTTGACTTCCCATGGTCACCGACCCGTGGTCAACTTTCGACGAAGTCCTATGCCACACCCAGTCCGTAGAGCAATGTGAAAAACTTACCGATAACTATACCAGAACCACACTTGCCTCATGGGTATGAAAGGCATGGATCAGCTATTTGTTGAGACATACAATAATTCCATGGGAATAACTTTTGCTCTCTACATTTGGTGGGTTGGTTGGGTACGAAAGTAGCTAGGATTGGTAGTACTCGAATGTAGCCACCGCCACGTGGTGAGTCCTGCATCTTCTTCGTAGTTATTTTGGCAGAGGGCAGAGAGCTACATAATATATTTAACATTATCTTTTATTGATGCCGATTCTGTAAACTTTGTGTTAAATGTTAATTTATAACCCATATGTTAAAATTATAACTTGAATTGGAATTGGGTAGTTATAATTTTAACACCTCTGTTATAAATATATATTTTAAAACCCCTGTTAAAATGCGCAACGTTGCCTTTTTTTGTAAAAATTGAATTGTAAAAGTGAACAAGGCTGGTTGTTTTGCTGCTTGGGACTATTATTCTCGCCAAATTAACATGTTAACATAGAACTTAATCTAATCCATGTAACAAAATACGGGATATAAGTACCGACATAAACATAAAATTAAGTTGTAACTGTTGGTGAAACTGTTTTGCGGGGATTTTCTCTTTGCGCGATTTTTAAGGTTAGTTATGATTAGTTACTGCCAAATCTGTTACTTATTCGAATATGTGTCAGTATTATCATTTTTAACTCGAAAAATGTCAAGATTACGGAAAACTAAAAGGCAACTCAAGGCTCTTATAACTTAAGTAGAAGAGAATCCAGAATTGGCAGAAAATAGGAAACAGTGAGAACGAAGTTACTTCCAAGTTGTGGAATAGAATAAAAGACAATTTAAATGCCTTGTGCAGACCAAGAAGAAAGGTCCGCTGTATTGATGTATTTTTCTATCAATTTCATTTCCGGTACTTGGAAAGCGTACCCAAATATGAAATATATTTTTCATTATTCTCTCTGTAACTTCTGCGATGCATCTTCTTACAGCTGGTTGGCTAAGAGCAAGATAATGTGCTTGCCCTGAAACTGTTTGATAACTACTGTGACCAAACAAGTGAAAAGAGCAAAAAACATATTTAGAGATGGCAGTTCGTTTTATGATATTTGTTATATATGGTTTAAGTTCTCTTATAACATATATGTAGAGATGCATTCTTGCTTAGGCGAAAAGTTTTGAGAAATGTCACTTGTGGTCATTCGAATTGGTTCCCGTAGTATCCCGTATATTGCGTCTAAATACTGTGTTCGCATTCGTTGCATGAAGTGAAAATAAATGTTCACTTTAGCTCAATAATTTGACTAAAATGTACTCACCGTTTAATTCTTTCTTCTGCTGTCCGCGAAAATGCACATAGCCTATAACATTTGTCATTTTTAACAGCGGTTATAATTTTGAAGGCATACATTTCAATGCTGTTAAAATATTTTCGTAATACTATATTATCATACCGTTTTATCAGAACTCAGAACAGAAGAAAGCGCTGTAATGTCATGCTAAACGGTCAGCGGCCGTTAAGAATTCTTAACAGACGCCGGCCGTTAAGGGGCTCACCATGATTAAACACTTCAAATTTAAAATTGCTCAGGCCATCACTGACAGATGCCTGTCGGCCATAGTAAACAGTTGCATAGTTAGTTGCCGGTCCGTCAAAATGGATAAAGAAAACTTTGAAATTCCTGCCGAGATATTGGAGGCAGCATCGGCTGCAAGTATTGACTTGCTGCCCAAAAAACGAGGGAACGATACCAGAAAGAGTATGAAGATTTTTTACAGTGGCGCAAAATTAAACAGATTACATTGATGAGTGAAGATACTACTAGCCTACGTAAAGGGAAAATCAGAAATTTATTCTCCCACATCTATGTGGACTATATATTGCTAAAATATTCGTATTACGAAAAATCTTGAACGACACACGGCCGATAAGCAAATAACAGACTTGGTTGAAGTTTATAAACCTCGGCTGCGTTACGCTACGCTCCGCTTCGCCTCGGTTTAAAAACTTCAACCTGCGTCCGTTATTTGCTGCATATCGGCCTAATGACGTTAATAACTATAACTTTAACCTACTGTTATAAATAACACGATGCTTACAGAATCGGGGGCAGTAACTGTATGATTTATTTTATGATATAATTTATACTTTAATTGGTTGTCCAAAATCTTCGAGCAAGTAGGCAACTTCATGTACACTCATTAGATATGAATGTGATAATAAAAGTTAGTTCATGCTAATCTAATTTCTATTGTGAAATTTCATATTTGACTGCTCAAATACGAAATTATTATTAATTTCAGCAATATTTGTGGCTTTCAAACACATGAAATGACAACAATGAAAAATTATGTAAAGACGCACCAGACATTTTACCCATTACTCATGAAAATGGCATTAAAAGCTATCTTCATGCAAGTTAAATTTCTATTGTCAGTTGACTATTCAAATACTAAATTATTATTAGTTTCAGCAATATTTGTGGCTTTTAAGCACATAAAAAGACTACAATGAAGAATTACTTCAGGGCCCGCGAGTTTAAATGTACATTATTTACATAACCTTACTTTTAAAATCAAGAGCATTCTTAAATTGTGTGTACATAAAAATAACCATACCATGGCACAAACAAGCTGTAAACTGAAAATCATGCAGGAATTAATGAAATAAACGAACTGCGACAAATCTAATAATTGCTTCGCTTTAAATCTGACTATGTTACAAAATGTTTTACTATTGCAAATTGAGGACTAGTAGATAATAAAACCATCACATAAAGTTATTAAAGTAATCAAAATATGTTATTTAATACACAAAAGTAAAGATTTAGAGAACATAATTAATAAATAAAATATGTAATCAAAGCAGATGTTGAAGGTGTGTACCATTTGTTTGTAAACACATTTGCACTCGTCTTCTTTTATTGTTGAAAATGTTGATTAGCATTTGAGGAGTTATGGTTCAGCAAATAGTTACGATTTCTGCCATTAACTCTTCCAACGTAAGCAGTCTTCTTTGTAAAACTCTATCTTTTAAATTTCCTAAATTTGAGTAGTCCAGCGGAGTTAGATCTGGAGAGCGTGGCGGCCATAGTCCTTGTCTTATTAGTCCTTTATAAAAAAAATCTTGCAGATAGGCTAACATTGCTCGGGCTGTGTGAGCTGTTGCACCATCTTGTGGAAAATATCCGTTCTGCAATTCTTCATCATCTAATTGGTCTATGAAAAGCTGGACAATTTGTTGCCGATATCTCTCACCGTTTATTGTGTTATGAAAGAATATAGGCCCTATTATTCTACGGCGAGACACAGCCAACCAAATTCCAAACTTCTGAGGATGTAGTAGTGCTTCCACATAAAGATGGGGGTTTTTAGCATGCCAGCACCTATAGTTTTGTGAATTAACATATCCTGATAAGTGAAACCAAGCATCATCACTGAAAAATTTTAAATCGAGCAATCGATCGTCATTTAAATTTTCCATAAACCATCGGCAATAACTCAATCGGCGTTGAGCATCTGCTGGCAGCAATTTTTGCATCACTGAGACCCTATAAGGGTGTTAATTCACCTCTTTTTCACAATTCTATGGCAGGTGCTCGAGGAAATTCCAGCTTGCATAGCCAATTTACGAATTGACTTTTGAGGGCTTACTTCGGGTCGTTCACGAACATCTGCAACAACCTCTCCTTATACTGAGGGTCTGCCCGAGGATTTCCCTTTCTGAACACTGCCAGTTTCCCTAAGATGGTGCACTATTCGTGAAATATGGATTGACATAACCGAGTATTCAAATTGGTGGTCAGGGAACTTTTGTTTGTCGCCCATTAGGAAAGTAAGCCTCAACAATAAAAGTGTTCTTCTGATCAGTGTACATTTTAACTAACTACTGTTATTATGTTGTTTGGCAGTTGACAAGTATGGTTGACAGTGACATTTCTCAAATAGTACGCTATACAAATTTGAAAGGCGGCACAATTAAATTGAAGTGATTACGTAACAACAATCATTTACACCTTGTATAAGGAACTGAAACTTTGAGCTCAATGCGCGACCTGAAGACATTCGCTGATTTCAATATTTTTCTTCCTCATGATCCTCTCGATTAGTAGAAACTTTTCCGGGGTATTAGAATTTAATATGAAAACTTTTTAAAAATTCAATCACGTTTTTTAATGTTCGTCCCTTATCTCAAACACACGGTATAGGTATTGTCTGTTTTTTTTAATTTGAACTAATTTGTGATCTTTGATATGGATACGAACAATTTCTTGGAATATTCTGCAGCATATTGGAATATTCTATCTTTAACATTGCTATTTGTTGTATCCTGATCAACACATTTTTAATTTGTAAGATTTTATTTTTATTCCTGTTTTCGTTTCAGAGTGCAAGACTTGAGGCTCAATCAAGAACTCACCAACTACTAGTGCACAACCGTGAGCTTCTGGACCATATTGCCGCACTCGTGGCACACCTGCAGGGCAGCGATAAAGCCGCCAATCTCCCGCAAGGCTCACCACACGTCACCATGCCCCAGGTAGGTACAGCACGTCCTCGCCTTCTACACCTTCGTCCTCTAGTCATTTTATTTGCGCTTGCTTACCCTTTCGATGTTATTGGGTCCTGCATTACTGCCGCCACCGTTACGTTATTATTGCGCCGCCGATCGCATGTATTTATGTTGATTACGTTTTTGTGTTGTGTTTATTGTGTTTGTTATGTTTGCAATAATGCACTCCTCTATTGTATTGTTCTTTAGAGGTTGTTGAGTGCGCTTTCCGCCGCCCCACTGATGCAAACCCCAGCTCACCAGCTTCTTTGTACTAAGCGAGCGTTCTGTGCAGGTCTTACCGACGCAGGATAACAATAACCGTTTCCTCATAGACTTTCTCGCCAGAACTAAATGTTAGGTAATAACAGATGCCATCCGCAGCGGCACTAACAGACCTCTGGGGAGTGCTGCGCGTATCTACACTCATTCATTTTTGGTTTAGCAACAGCAGCAGCTGCAGGACGGCGGCTACCACCTCGGCGACCCCACGGACTCCAACTCCATGGAGCACAGCCCGGTGCTCCAGGCCCTGGGGCTGAACCCTCAGGGGTTGATAGAGAACCGCGCGGTGACGTCCTGCCTGCCACCATCGCCGCTGAGAACCGCATTCAACCCTGGGGGCGGCGTGTTCAACTTCAACTACCCCCAGCAGGACTTCTCCTTGGAATCGCAGCTTCTGCAGCGCCTACAAGCTCTAAGCGGCTACACACCGCCACAATACTACAACCAGAATTTGGCATTCCTTCCTGGGCTCTACGCGAATCCTCTGGTGAATAATAATTACACATTACAAACGCCGCCCCAGAAGAAGTTTCCAACGTCACCGCTTCCAATGCGGCACTCGTTTACCAGCAGTCCTGTGATGGAGAAGAGACCGAGCCCTTCAAGAAGCAACGAGACGTATCAATCCCAGCAAAGCCTCCAATACCAGTCGCAACAAAACTTGCAAATTCCACAACAGCAATCACGGCAACCTTCGCCGCAGAACGTGAACCAACCCCAAAATAATAACCAACAGCAGCAGGCTTCTTGGCCTGAAAGGAAGTCCGAACCCAAGTACATAAAGCCTCTGTCGCAGATGGGGACGCTCACTGCGACTGACTCCTCTGGAAGATTGAGGGTCATTGTACCAGTGCCCTCCAACGTCGATGATACTGGCGAAGTGTTCGCCTCTTTAAAGCTGGGGGACGACCTTAGACCGCACAATCCTCCAGCTATCACCAGGTCTACTAGTGAAAAGGTGCCCAATCGCAGTGAGTTGATGTCGCAAGTACAGCGGACCACTTGGGCGCGGCACACGACGAAGTAGGCACTCAGGTGTCGAGCCATATCGTAACATGGACCAATTGTTTTAATTTTTTAGTTGTCATTTTGTATATATACACTTGACCCTGTACTGTATGTAATCTACATATAAACCAAACAGAAATAATAACAGACATCTTCCTCATAGATTAAAAAAATATCTGAATTCTCAATGAATGTGCAAAATTTGATTATTTTGATTTCATAGAATTTTAATATTTACAAATTGTTTCCTTAAGAACTGGAGATGAAAAGGAATTTAAAAGAAATTGAAATATGTTTTCAGAAACAACAATATTATCTGGATATTTTTTAATCTAACACAACTGGAAATCAGATTATAGAACCATCAAAATTATGTAATAATTTACTGGGTGTAGATATTTATCGTGCAATGCAGAGTTCACATTGTTGTAAAGAAAGGAATGTGATTTACAAAAAAAATAGGTTTGGATTGTGAAGAGGTCTATAACTATACGTGAACTGCAGGAATCCCATAGGCATCACCAACTAAACATAGATTTTGTATAGGAATTTGTGTGCACAACATTTAGAACATTAATGTGCAAATTAACGGCACTCTGGCAATCTTTGCATATCAACCAAGGGACTTAGATTATATAGATGAGGTACTCCTACAGTTTACGGATTTGTTGCATATTCATGTATATATTGATTTATAGTTTAAACGTGTCTGTTTTGTACATAATTTTAAGACAATTAAGCCAGTATTTCTAATGTTATTGCTGATTACCCTAGAGTATATACATACCTATGTAAAATAAAAATGGATATATCTAGCACAAGTTGCACACCATCGTGGAAATACATTTTTGAATAGCTGCCTCTTTTTATTACAACCCCAAACCCAACCTATCAGAATCAAATGTACCTATCAAATTTCATCCTTGAATTTCAGTTATTTGAGTAAGAACTAGAAAGAACCTACAACCACTACTTCATACTAAATTGGTTCCTTACGGAACCTATGACAAAACAGTCGCTTTTAAAATATACAGTGTGGAAACTAAGTAGCGGATAAATTCGGTAACTCCGTTTATGTGTATGAGAGAGAAAAGATCTAAAAGGAAGATAGCGATATAAATTACTGTGCATACGATAATATTTTTTTCATATTTAAAAAAACAAAATTTTAAGTTGAGACATCATTAATGTTATTTAATTTCATTAACGTCATTAAATGACAATCTATATTTTTTATTTTTTATTTAGGTAGAGTTTTTTAATCTGTTTTGAACCATACAATATTTTGAATGTGTTATATAAGAAAAAAATTAATGAAAAACGGCCTTAAAGTTAAAAAAAGTAAAAGTATGGAAGACAGATTAAAAACTCTACAAAAATTAAAAAATCTACGTTGTTATTTAAAAAAATCATTAATGACGTCACACCTTTTAAAATTTTGTTTTCTTAAATCTGAAAAAAATATTTTCATATTCGCCGTAATTTTTATCGCTATCTCCGTTTTAGGTTTTTCTCTCTCATACACATTAACGAGGTTACCGAATTTATCGGCTACTTTCCACACTGTATATGCTTGTAATTCGATACTAGTCCAGTCAAATTTGACTTTTAGCCGAAATAAATGATATATTTTAGAAAATTGGTGCACATACTCTTGAGTACTCTAGAATCGAATATGCGTCGATTTTCCCCCATCCCGTTGGGGACTTCATCCCTTATATTGGAAAAACACCCCCTAAACGGCGAACTTGTATTATTTTTCGCATTTATCTCATAAGCGGTGTACCGCTACAATTTTTTTATTTTGTGTAAAGTTAAACAACATTTTTATTCGACTTTAAAGTACTCAAGAGTATGTATACCAAATTTCAAAAATATATAATTTATATCCACCAAAGCGGCTTTTTGAGGCTAATATGACTGGACTATAATAAATTTAGATTAGTGGTTAAAAATACGTAAGTATATTATGTTAGTCAGAAATATGATATGTATTTCTGCCTTCTTCCAAGAACTGAGAATTGAGAAATAGTACTAGTGACTGTATTTGTTAGGGATATTATCCCTAACTGGCTATCGACCAGCGTCGGTCCTTCTGCCGTGTGATTTGTGTAAATGTGTGTATTGAGTTAGGGCTTGTTACTATAGAAATTCGCCCCCGATCTCTAGAGCGCCGTGAATGAGCTCCCAACGGCGAATGGCACTAGTTTCCCAGTACAAATGTACTACCTGTACTGGGGCTCGAACCCAGGTCTTCGTGCATGCTAAGCATGCGTTCTAACCTGTCAGCCAAACTAGCGGTTGAGAAATATTTTATGGTTTAATTATTTTTTTAAATTAAACATCACAAAATGGCAATACCAATAAATGTAAAGAGAACACAACAACTTATTTTTTTATATACAAATATATGATGGATCCACTTTTTTTAATTGCAATTTAAAATAACGAGATGCCAATAAATTTTGCAACTACTAAAAATGTTAGTTGTTGTAAGGAGAAAATAATATGGAATGTCCAAATTTCAATAGCACATTAATATGGACTAGTAACTATCGAAAGTAATGATAAATTATTTTTTTATGCAACGGACGCGAAGTGTCCACTTTGCTACCAATTTCGCGCAATTTCGCGGCCTAGGACATTAAAGTCAGCTGTTCTTGACACAAAACTGGCGTAAGCCGTCACAAAATGTTTGCATTACTCAATTTCAACAGTAATGCCAAATTTATTTTGGGCACAATAATAATTGGTTAACTAATTAGTTAGTTAGTTAGTTACTAAGTTAGTTAGTTAGCTAGCTAGTTAGTTAGCTAATGTTATTAGTTTTTGAAAACATACTTTTTTTCGAAAAGTGATAAAAAGTTAGTTAGTTAGTGAGTAAGTTACTCAGTCAGTTAGCTAGCTAGCTAGTTAGTTAGGTAATGTTATTAGTTTTTGAAAACATACTTTTTTCGAAAAGTAATAAAATATGTTGATGTTTACATGACATAAATCAGTTGTCAAAGTGACTCTTTAAAAGTCTTTTACAATCTAGAACAAAAAATACTTTTACGTCCAGCAATTTTTGAGTAAAGGCTTTAAAATTTGGGGAATTTTTATTATTTATCATGCAATATTATTTATTTTGATCAATATTTAACTGTAAACTTGTAATAGTACATCGTGAAATTGATACTACTTAAAGACGATAGCTAGCTTAATGAAATGGTTTGTTCTTGAAGACTCATTTCCATTGAAGACTTTGGTTGATTTACTACAAGAGTTTTGTCTTTATGAAAACCACCAGTTCTGTCGTTCAATATGTTTCCGAATTCGGAACATCGAATATGTTTTTTGATGATTGTAGACATTTATGATTGCAGACATTGATCCTAATTAAATGTCAGAAGTTTTTCTTTCAGTTTCCACTAATGTGGAACTGCAGTTTGCAGTTTTGGAAAAAAGTTTGATGTTTGATACTCGTTTGATACTGTTTGATACTCGACTGCGAAATGCTTCTTTTGCATTCTCGAATGTTTATTTGCTCGCTATGTTCGCAAAAAAGCTTCATGGTCGATTGCAAACGAAGTATTTCGCAATTGAGAATCAAAAATAACTATTTAGTATTATGTTTTTACTATGTTTATAGTATTATGAAAACACCCAATAACGAATACATGCTACTAAAAATACAATTAAGGTAATCAGAAATATTACTTTTTTAAATAACAACATAAGGTCCAAAAATTATTGCAAACACAAAATGGTAGGAATTTTTATATTTTTCTCAATTTTACAGACTTGATCACATATTAAAACAAATGTCTTTTGTTTTAATTAGGCGTTATATGACAAGAATACACCAAATAATAATTTCGAGATATAAAATCGTGTTTAACTTTAGTGTTTTTGTAGGACCTTTTTAGTCCTACATTCTGCCTTTAGTTTATTCTGCCATCATTAAATAGCCAATTGACAGATAAACTATAGCACATATCGACAAATTAATTATCTGTTCATAAAGTATAACCCACTTATAAAATTGTTTATGTACTTATAAAATATACAGTATGTCGAGTCTTTCAGTAACTTCGGTAAATCCTAATTCCAAATTTATGAAAAAACAACAAATTGACAAGAAACGCACTTATCTTAACTTAATGTACAGTCGTGTTCATTAAAGGTTGTACAACATTTCTGCTGTGTAAATGTGACTTAATTTCACAAAGTTCAAATAAGTCTTGTACATACAAATATTTTAAAAGGTTAGATCTAGGTCTATTTAATTAATGATACAGGGGGAGCCTTTGTTGACTAATAATGCATCCACCGAAAACTTTTTATGGCAGAATGAATAATACACTAAAGATCTAGAGTAATTAATTTTCATATAAAAAATACAATAATAATAATTTTTGACACTGTCAGTTGTCACTTTGACAGTTCTGAAATGTATCTACCATTGACAAAATATACAGCCATCTGCCTATTACTGTAGAACACATTTTTGAACACGACTGTACCTAAATTGTGAAACATTACCCACCATTGGTAGAATATAAAACTAACAAAAGTCATTAAGTTATTAAATTTTATTCAATTACATTTTTAGAAATCAATAATTATGATGAATTCAAAATCTACAATTTGTATATTTAAAGTGACAAATACTATTTTAATAATATTTTCCATGTTATTTAATTTTTTTTGTACTAATTTCATTCGAAACTATGCAATCTTAAATTCGTATTACAATTAAAAAACACAGACATATTGCAACTGAAAAATGCAAAATATTGATTGAACTAAATGGTGACACTATTGGGTATCTAGATCAATCACATTATAAGCAGTTAAAATGAAAAAAGACTTAAAATAAAATAAAAATACTTACAAATAAATGTAATTTGCCATTGGTAAGTATGTATGTTTTATTTATGTGTTTATTTAGCTGTTTATTAAAGTATCTAAAAGTGTATTTATTGGTGCTTTATATGTTATTACTATGTATGAGTAGGATGCAATAAATATGATTATTATTACTATTGTTCACTTAGAAAGCGTACGTTTTATATTTATAAATTAACGTTTTAATTAATATCAATCTTCAGGGTCCTAAAACAGTGCGTCGGGCTTTCCTAGCGCCCTTCCCGCGAGAGATAGAAAAAAATGTTTCATACATAAAGTTATAAACTTAAAAATCTTTATGCTGTAAAATTATTTCCAAACATACAGGGTTCCCAATTTTGCAGAATAACAAAAACAAACATTTTTTTAAACAGAACACTCTGTATTTATTCAGGTTTTCTGATGACATTTTTCGACCTCTACAATATTGTCTATTTAGTTTTGGATTATGTTGCACTGTTACCAATTTAGATTTTTTTTTTTCAAAATATCATGCATAAGCAAGCTCAACTTTAAAAAGTCGTAACAACCCCATTTATTTTAAGGTAAGAATAAGTTTTAGCAATAAATTTAGTGTGGTTAATAAGCAACCTTTTTGTAATGAGAAATTTGAATTTAGTAATACAGGGTGTCCAGAAAAATATGCCAAACTTTGCAAATTTCAAAGCGGTATAACCCTTTTTTTTAATGGAATGCCCCCCATTTGATGTCATTATTCGATGGGTCTTTTTCTTCTCTTCAATTTGATGGTGCATATCTTATGTCTGAACCCCATGGTTGTGGAGATATTCAATATTTTTCACAAAAGTAACCATTTCATTTCATTTCTATGCACCGAAGTAGGCCATGACAAAACAACTGTCAAAATGTAAGTAAGAATCAATGTGAGATGAACAAATACATTTTGAACATTACTGTAGTATTGTTTCTCTTTTGTATTAATAATTTTGTTATCTGTAATGGTTTTGGAATAAAATAATTAATCGTATTACAGAAGTACTATCTACTATTTTACTATTTTTGTTCATATCACATTGATTCTTACTTACATTTTAACAGTTGTTTTGTCTCAGCATGACCTATTTAAGTGCATAGAAATGTAATTAAATGATTACTTTTGTGAAAAATATTGAATGAATATTGAATAATGAAATAAAATAGGGGGCATTCCATTAAAAAAAGGGTTATACCGCTTTGAAATTTGTAAAGTTTGGCATTTTTTTCTGAACACCCAGTATTACTAAATTCAAATTGCTCACTACCAACATGTTGCTTATTAACCACACTGAGAATATTGCTAAAACTTATTCTTACCTTCAAAAAACGAGGTCGCTACGATTTTTTAAAGTTGAGTTTGCTTATGCATGATATTTGGAGAAAAACATTGTAAATTGGCAATACTGTAACATAATCCAAAACTAAATAGACAGCAATGTAGAGGTTGAAAAATGTCATCAGAAACCTTGAATAAATACAGGGTGTTCTATTAAAAACATGCTAGTTTTTGTTATTCCGCAAAAATGGGACACCCTGTATAATTGAAAATAACTGTTGCAGGACCCTGTATAAAGGAATCAATTTTTGGAGAACTAATATTAAAATAAATAGAAATCTCTCAAAAAATTAATATAATTCTCGCAACAGTCTAAAATACATATTATTTACAAATTAAAATTGGTGCTTTATGTGTTATTACTATGTATGAGTAGGATGCAATAAATATGATTAATATTACTATTGTTCACTTAGAACGTACGTTATATATTTATAAATTTTACGTTTTAATTAATATCAATATATAGAGGAACCAATTTTTGGAGAACTAATATTAAAATAAATAGAAATCTCTTAAAAAAATGATATAATTCTCGAAACAGTCTAAAATACATATTTTTAACATTTTTTTTAATATTGTGAAACTGCAGAATTTATTTTTTATTTTAAAATATTTTAAACTGAAATAAATATCTTCATAACCTTTTCAGGACTTTTACACCTTTTACATTAACTATGAGTACATTTCTTCCCTGGATATTTTTTTTATATACTTTATATCTATTTAAAATAATTTTATAGAAACTAATATTCTTAAAAAGTTTTGCAAGATTTCCATTTAGTAGAATTTTTACATCAAATTAGGTCATTTACAAAAAATCTAGTGCTTTAAATTTTCATTGAAAAAATTGTTGAAATTTCAATTTTTATACGTTCAATTTTTACTTTTCACTTTAAACAAATTCAAAAAAATTATTTGTTTCAGAAATGATTTTTCGCATCTTTGGTTTATATTAGATTTCATCAATGATCTGAAAATAAATATGTAAGATTTTAGTATAATTTAGAGTTGTCTTATAAATAAAAATAGCACACATATGCAGTAATGAATAAGTGTATTATAATTTAAAATAACAAATATTTATACATTTGGGATTTTAATATTTAATACTCCTATAATTTATAAAACAATTGTTATTTATTTATAATCAATCCGTAGTTACTGCCCCTTCAAATATTACATTATTAATTTACTGAATATTTTCCTAAAATTCACCTTCTCAATTCAATTTATATTATTCTTAAATCATTTCTTATTTAATGATTGCTTTGTTAATAAAAGCGTATTGGAACTAGGGCAAATACGCAATTGTGTGCTCCAAGAATGGCGAGCTTTGTTCTCCTTTGTTATCATTCATTCCAGCAATTGGAGACTCGAAACTGAAAACCGACACCCTGTTTGTTCACAGCCATTGATTGACGAGTTGTTTTGCGGAAATTAGGTCTGATTAATGTTGGGTCCCTGAGGATTGGTTTACCAATCATTATCTACCGAAATTCGTTTACTGTTTCATCTATTTACGCAACACTGACTAATAACTAACTCATAAAATTATTACCACCTGGTAATGAACCTTAGTAGAAAATATAAGTAACTTGGTAGTAAATAGGTATATCCTTGGGATTATTCTATAACTATAAGTAATCTCCGTTACTATAACTCGTATTCGTCGGTCGATATTTTAACATTTTAAATTCGCCCCCGTTTCTAATATTATTGCCGCCTTCTACATCATGAGTGAAAGCCAATTAACTCTTAAGTTAAACCGGACGTTCTTTCTTATGTGTTAAATGACAAGAAATTATTACACAAATGTATAATTGTAGCTATTTTAATTAGAAACCCCTCTCTGGCTCCCCTGGCACTAATATTGGTGCGCCACTGAGCCTGATTCATAACTTAGACATCTTTAAATTCCATTTAGAAATGTGCAATGAATTCAATAACTTTTCTGTTTTACGAGGTAAGCGAGCACGTGTGCACATATTACTCAACCAGCACGTACAAAACCCATTAATTTCACTGCAAAAATTTCTGTTCACAGTTGAGTCCTACCGCTAAAGTGGAACGCTGGTTCGAGCTGTTCGAGCCTGCCTCGATATCCCGTCCTGAGAGCGGGTTCGTGTCCTGCCAGGACCAAGGCGAGGAGGAAGACGAGGAGCGCGAGATCCTGGAGGGCACCAAGTCATTGTTGTCGAAGCTGAGCGCCAGAAAGCAGAGAAAGCTGCTCGGGTTAAAGCTGGGGAAGGTGACGACGTTCTGACGGTGGTTGATAAGGGGCGATGAGTACAGGGATTTTTATTGTCTTGAATAGCATTTTATAATTGAAGATGTTAATTATAATTATGTTTGGATGCAGGAAATATGTTTTTTGGTGCTTATTGATACTCTGAGTGTACATTGCGGAAAATTCTGTTAGAATTAATATCTGCGTTTCTGTAAATAATTTTAATGCGAACTGCGGCATCGATTTCGTGGATAAAAGCAAGCATGTAATTTATTACTGCTAAATTTCGTATTAATGAAAGTATAAAATGTACAAATATTGTAAAGTACTGAGTCACAGTATTGAATATCATTATAAATTATTTAGTTAAAAAAGTGCAATACAACATAATTTGAGAATTGTACATGAATTTAAAGAACTTTATTATACATTTTGTGTTTTAATTCAGTTTTTTCGAGTTTCGTCCATTTTTCAGCAATCTTCTGAATTAATTTTATTTAAAAAAAATTATATAGGTATAAACTTTACAAATATTATTTTATAGGGCAAACTGCTTATAAACTAAAAATTATAATAATATCTAACAGCACATGAAATGATAATTACAAAATTATATAATTTTTAAATTTATTATTGTCATACTATTAATACATATCAATAATCTGTCAGTTTTAATCCCTTAAGAGTATGGAAATTCGAATCCATCACATGATTCCGTACGACGGAAAGTTGCGAAAATTATAAACCGTCGAACCCTCTTCATAAAGGGATTACTCCGATGACAAGGAGAGATTTGCACGACATCTCTCAGACACTTTCACTTTGCTTCAGTCATTTCACGAAAATTTAATATATCGCATCAAATACCTTACATATATCAGCCTGCCAAACAGATTACAAAACAATTACCTCAAATACTAAGCAGATTAAGATATATTAAATAAAATAATAACATAGATATCATAAAATATAATGTTCTTACTTCGATTGCATCGGAATTAGAAGCAATTTGGTACAATTTAAAAAAGTTACAACAAATCATCAAATGTGTAGTATATTTATGTACTTTTGATTTTGATTAACAAATCCATTTACATAGATTTAGTAGTTTGTTGTAGATTTGGGAACATTGCTATTTTTGTTGTGATAATAATAATCAAACTATCTTACGTTTTAGAAACTGTCAAACAGTGCAAAGTATACCGAAATTATTAAGCTATTTCTAATTAGTTAGATTAGAAAAGCATATTACAGAATAAAAGACATCTCATTTTTAGTTATTTGTGTGGTATAAACATATCTTTAAGTAACTATAGAATGAGCAAATTTTGCAGGAGAAATACGGAAATTGCGAGCCTGATTTATGCAAAATGGATCTCGTTTTAAAGTGCTTCAAACGAAACGTAAATCACTCGGACGTGTGCCAGTCCATCGTGAGGGAATATTAAGTTCTCTTTGAAGCATGAAAAACTCGCTCCGCTCCACTTAATTCACATCATAAACTGCGAATTTGATTCATATTCACATATTTATTACACAAATAATTTCAAATCTAAAGTGCAGAGCAAATTTTAAAGTTGTACACTGACAGTTGAATTCAGAAAACTTGCATTGAATGAAGAGTTATAGTCTAATTATATCGTTAAATTACAGTAAATTAAAACACGTTTTCCACAAATAAACATTGTCTAATTTAAATGCATATTTGAATAGCTACTTGCATAATGGTAAGTTTCGTAAAAAGTCAAAACTTTTTATGCATTCTAATACCAAAACATTTGCAACTTTTTAGTAAATGCTAAAATATATATATTTTTTATTTATAGTGCAGGTAAAGAAATACATATTTGAATCAATGTATTATACTTTATTTATTTATTTATTCACCTAGCAGTACACTAATAAAACTTAAAACTGGAGCATGTGCTATCTATATTTCTGCTCAACATTTAAAATAACATAAGAAGTTTATTGATTATATATTTAATTTATACAAGACACTTTATTAGCACACATAGCTTGTATTGTTATGAATTAATTATAATACAACGTACTTAATTCTACAGCTTGGTTGTACCCAGTATCTCTCATCTATATCATCTTATTAATCAATACTGTGGGCTTTATAATGAACTCTCGACATCTCTCGAGAAATTTATTTGAGATAAATTGGATATTTAATCTCATCCCCGATGCTTTAATTACCAGGGATCGATGCCAACGTTAGTTAAATAATAGATTGTAGTGTATATAACGATCAAAAGTCCAGTACGAAACTGCCATGGAACACCTAATTAATAAGTACATTGATTAAGCTTATTGTAAATTAGGTAGACAATACAATAGAGTAGATGTATATTAATTTGTTAATTAGTATGAAGTTTAATTAATTTAATGTAAAGCTCCATTGATTCTTTGATGCTAATTGATAAAGAAAATTTCAAAATTGCTATTGGAGCCAAATATGTTTATTGCAAGAATAGAAAACTGCACCTCAACAATATTATTGATTCATTAATGGCCATTGGAAATGATTGTACAATAAAAATAGTACTGAATAATTATTGTTAATTGAGAACCAAACAATTTAGTCAGAAAACAGAAAATTGAACCCTAATAATATTACTCATTGCATTAATGCTGGCTGATAACCAAACCATTTCAATATTACAGCAAAAATATTACAACTGACTTGTAGAATAAAACGATATTATTTATTATTAAAAAATCAAGGAATAATTAAGATAACACAATTAAAATATTTCTGCATACAATAATATTTCAAGTTTTTTAACTAAATTACTATTACCACTAAAAAAATAACTAAGTGAGAACGTTCAAATATTAAATTGGACAAATCATCTACCTAATAGTTACAATATGTTATTTATACAACAAGTGCGCGAAATTATTCGCACACGAGTTCTATACAACATATTTTCATCAACTGTTAAAGCAAATCTGATATGTTCAACTCAAAATTGTGGTTTTCTTAAAATTTTTGATGCGCTAACTTAATTTTTATGCTAGTGCTAATTAATTTAGTTTGAAAAATTAAGTATATCAAATAGTCAATTATAATCAATGGTCAGAGAATATTATAATTATATTTTTGAACTAATTTAGTATCAACCTCGTTTGCTTCTATATCTAATTATATTATTTTAAATTATTAGATTGATCAAATAATTAATCATCATGTATGTCTTTTCTGCCGAATCAATGGAGTTCCTCTAGCCATTCCCGGTAAATAATTAGCGCGTACTTAAATGTGTTCACTAAACTTATAATCCAAGCAAAAAAGTGTGTTTATTTTTAAGCAGATTAGTTTTTAGAAGGGAAACCGACGAATCGAGTAGTTTTTAAGTCCACTGAAAAGAATCAGACATCGTCCTCAGTATTCACTTCGTTGTGTACCAAATAATTAAATGAATATACGAATTTTTATACTTATATAGTAACTTATATTTATTTACTTAATGTAGTTATAGTGTAACGACTTGAAGGCTGACTAAGCTATTAATTAATAACTAGTTGCAGACGGAGGAGTTTGCTGTTGCATTCCACTTCTGATGACTGATGATTTCCGTGTTATTAGATTTTTTTTTTGTATAACGAATAAAAGTATTATAATGTATTCTTACTTCATTATTTAATGCACTATCCTATTCCTTCGTTCCTAAATAAGATTTGACTTGAAAAGTTGCAAGAAATAACAGAAATATGAGCAGAAATCAAAATTGCTGTATCATCTTTTTTTTGTGAAATAATAAAATTGTACTTCATCCAAATAATTTTGGAATTATAGTTAATTTTCTACTCTCACATTAGTAAGTTTTCAATTTCAAACGGACTTTATGTCAAGTAAATCAATTATTACGTAACACTGTTATGCAATGAAAAGTTACTAGTGTTAAGTAATATATAGGATGGTGGACAGGGGTAACAGTTAGGGGGGAATTATTTGTATGAGCATTGGCAACATTGTAACATTTACTTATGACATTCTCAAAATAGGTATATGACGGTCCATATTATATACTGAGATACCTGACTACAAAAATGTATCAATTTGTAAATACCAATATCAATGTACCATATTTTTCATTATTATGAGTGGAAGTAGAAAAAATAGCGTGCACAACTTAAATTCCAAAGCATATACGCACTCGAGAAATTACGCGACAAGTTGCGAAGCGGCAAACTTGCTCTTTGTGCGTAAGATACTTCTTACAACTATCGTTATGTAATATACTATTAAATATGTGTCATTAGAAAACACAATACGTAATATTAGTTATTTCTTTAGAATTTTCATTATTTACCAAAATATTATATCACTGCATTCTTTCTACGTTTATGATGCAAGGTGCTTTTTGCGAGAAATATTTTTAAATGATTATTAATAGAAGGAGTATTTATTTAAATAGCTTCCAAAAACATAAATTTCGTGTTAATATTTTAGTTAATACAAAAACCCTGTAGGTGTTGCTTTGCAGTGGTCAAAATATGCAGAATGCATATTTAATAAATATCGGGGTTTGTTTTGTAAAATTTATCTGCAGTAATCAGCAGTGGACCTATATATAATTCAGTAATCTAAAACTAACACGGAATGAAAAAATCTTATTGGTATCTTGTTTGATTTCCGAAAATTGGCACTATTTCGATTTTTATCATTTTGAACAACGAGATTTTCTTGATAAGTAAAAATAACTCGGTATATTTGGTTTTTAGACGAGGTTTTTAGACAAACACAAACTAATTACTTCAACCATTTTTTTTGTAATTTAATAATATGAAAAATCCTATATGATGCCGACTTTTCGGCGGTCACTACATAAATTTATATCGTAGAAAGTATAGGAAGTATTTAAAAAAAAAATAATTAATGAGGTTTTAATTTTTTGAAAGTTCATATTATATGTTTAATAATATTTTCTTTTTAACTTTCGAATATGTATTTATTTTATATCACTACAATACTGTATCGCCACACTGCAGCTTCTTCAGGTAGAGATTCTCATTTAAATTAAAATTTACTGATATTATTTAATGTTAGGCGGAAAGACCCCATGGGGTCGATAGCCTAATAAAGATTGTTTATATATATATATATATATATTTAATGTTTTTAAAATACTGACTGTTGTTAACACTGTTTACCGCAGTGCACAGTAGTACTCCGTATATGGATCAAACGGTCATAATATTTCAATAATGATGTCTAATTCTAGGATGAATTGTGCTTATTACATTACTTAAACCCCTTACCTAACGCAGCCGTAAATATTTACTCCTTTAAATGGGCAAATCGTCGCAGTCAGCTTCCACAGTTTCAGCGACTTGTTTTGTAAACATTTTTTCAGGGCGAATTTTAGTTATCCGTTATTGCCAATTTTTATTCTAATGCAATATTTCAGTTTGCTGGTGATTATATAATGGAAGGTAAAGAAAAACGTGTGTACCTATAGTATATTGTGCATCAAGGACGAAAAATAGGCTTTAGCAGCCCGCGGTTCTTACCGCATGAGCGAGCGAGAGCCCCTAGAAACGAAAGCCTTTCGGCCTGCGGGACACACGCTATTTATCTGCCTACCTACAATATCTGACCGTTTTGCTCTATAATCAACCGAATTTCTTTCCAGGTACGGCTGCACTGTTATGAGTTTTTTTTTTATGTTAATATTTTGTTTTATTTTAAGAACCGGCTTCAACATTAAATGTTCAGACCACAATGTAGCAATATTTGCTTCTTTCTATATACGCCAGTACTGTGTTTTTTGTAATGGTTTTTGACTTTTTGGCCATTTTCCAACTACATAACTTATTATATTGGAGTACATACCGAGTCTAGGTTAGCGTAAGGGGCAGCGGCAACTTCCCTTATATCGAGTGGTGCAAGCCAAGTCTTCATCGCTGCATCGTGCAACGTCCATTGCACTTAATACACTTTTTAATTAGTGAGTAGGTACACGATATCTGTCACCGTATTAGTCAAAATGACATTTGTCTATGAAAAGTATGGACATGTATCTATGGGAAAATTTCTGAAAAATTTTAGATTCCCTAGAGCCTCTAAATCTCATTTTCCGCCCGCAATTTAGAACCGAAAAATTATTTTTTTAGCAAAATTCATTTTTTGACCAGCTTTTTCGGTGCTTGGAAGCTTGAAACCAATGTACAGTGTGGCGAAATAATATTATAAATAATTGGTGATCATAATAATACATAAAAAAAGCCCACAAACGTCGGTTCGTGAAATTGGACGTAACACTAACACCAAAGAATATATACTTAAAGAAGCGACATCTCTATGTTAAATTAAGTAGACGAGTTTGTAGAGCCATCTGAATTTCATCTACCTAACTAAAGGACAAAAAAATTGCCATATTTATTCCCATATTTAAATTTTATTTTATTTGCAATATTTATTATGTAAATCAAATACGCCTTATTTTACAATATATATATATATATAGCCGCGCCAGAAAGGAGGTATAAAAGGACACAGCAATCAACTCTCTTCAGTTCTCTCCTAACACTCGAGAAGAATCCACCAGAAGATGGCAAATGCGATTTTGCCGAAACGTCGTGAAAAAGGTCCTTTTCAGGACACACAAAACAATACACGGAAGTTCAAAGACCCGGAACATGTTCAAACACATTTCGTCCGTGAAAACATACACATGAACATATTAAACCTCTACGGGGAGGAAACACACAACCAAGTGAAAATATTTGAGAAGACCCATTCCAAGAGAGCAGAACTGCTTTGTGACTTAGTTTACCAACTTCGCTGCAGAGACCAGAAAGTTAACCCAAATTTCGTGAAACTACAGTACCATACCAAAAGATGGTCCATAAGGAGAATCCTGAATAGATCCAGTGCCGCTTTATTAAGAGAATCCATTCATCACACCAGAAGGGACCTTGATAAAACCGACGAAAAAGGGCTAAATCTCCGCATAACGCTGAGCAACAAGATTCACCCGATCCTGTGAGAAAAAATCGACACCCTCGCAATGTTCAGAACCGAGACCGACACATTGCTGAGATCCGAGAGACAGAAACATAAATTCGAAAAGTTACACAAACTACAAAATATGTCAATAAATGTCGAACCAAAACAGCGACCCAAATTGGTCTACAATCTCTCAGACCAATGCCTTGACGAACAAACTATAGAAGTCTTATCCAAGGGCCACAATTTTGCCATAACTCCCTCTTCGATTCCAGTGGAAGCGATTATCTGCGGAGTCGAATCCGCCATCCACATATTAGATGAACATGCAAAAGAGACAGTTCGACAAGATGTCGCGTCAGTCTTACGAAAAGCCCACCCACCAAAGTCCAATCTGAGCAAAAGTGAAATCAGAGCACTGATCAATCTCAGAAAGAACAGCAAGTTAATTACCCTTGCAGCAGATAAAGGTAATGCAACAGTGGTGATGAGCACTGAAGATTACTCTGCAAAAATGAACGCTCTGTTAGACGACGTTAGCTACAAGAAAATCAACACTGATCCAACAACGTCCCTAGAAAAAACAACTAGGACAAAAATCAAAGCGTCGCCAATCGACAAGGAAACTCAACAACAACTTATCCCTCGGGAAAAATCGTCTAGATGTCCGAAATTATACGGTCTGCCTAAAATTCATAAAGCAGACGTCCCGCTACGGCCAATAGTTTCGTCGATCGGATCACCCACACAAAATTTGGCAAAATATCTCGCTAAGCAACTACAACCATACTCAGAAACAGCAACATCATATGTGAAAAATTCTGGAAATTTTCTGGAAATTATAAAAGGACTGAAAATACATTCAAATGACATACTTGTCAGCTTCGATGTCAAATCTCTATTCACTCAAGTTCCAATTAACGAAGCTCTGGAGTTAATCCAAAATAAACACAAACAACCGAAACACATCGTCAGCCTAGCGAAACACTGCCTGGACAACACATATTTCATGTTCAACGGAAATAGATATAAACACGTTGAAGGAGCCCCCATGGGATCACCGCTCTTACCTGTAATGGCCAACATTTACATGGAAGATTTCGAAACCAAAGCCCTTCAATCGTCCAAGACTAAACCGCATCTGTGGCTCAGATACGTTGACGACACGTTTGTTATTTGGCCACATGGGAGACACCGAGTCGATGAGTTTCTAAATCATCTAAATAATCAACATCCAAGAATTCAATTCACTATGGACGTCGAAGTAGACAACAAGTTGCCATTCCTAGATCTACTAATAAGAAACCGAGAAGACGGATCCCTAGGCCACATCGTTTACCAGAAAGACACTCACACGAACCGTTATCTAAATGCAGCTTCACATCATCACCCAGCACAAATATACTCTGTCGCAAAAACCCTGATATCCCGTTCAAAAAGACTCGCGGACAAAGACAACGTAGACACCGAAATGGAAACTGTAAAAAATACATTGTTTCAGAACGGGTTTTCTAGAAAATGCATCGATCAAATTTTAGCAAATAACAACAAAACTGCACAAACTAAAGAAAATATGACACACAAAGCCTTCCTCCCTTATGTAAAAGGTACAACAAACCGCATCGGAAAAATATTGCAACAAACGACATAAAAACTATATTTACAACTACACAAAAGATCGGACAAATACTGAGGAATCCCAAGGACACAATACCTCTAGAGAACCAAGGTGTCTACAAAATTCCGTGTCAAGACTGCGACCAAACCTACATTGGTCAAACCAACAGACGAATGAGTGTACGCAAGGACGAGCACAAAAAAGCGGTGCAACAAGGCGACTTGACATCTTCCCTTTTCCAGCACGTACACAACACAGGACACACCATCGATTTTGACAACACTCGATCAATAGCGAAAGCCGAAATATTTCCGCTGCGAATATTACGCGAGGCAATCGAAATTGAAAAACATCCCCACACCTTAAACAAACGTGACGACGCACAACGCCTGCCGAAAGCCTGGAAACATACCCTTGCAGGTAAAACACCGAAACCCGTGGACCCGGTCATTAAGCTTCCAAAAAGACCGACGCAACGGATTAACAACTCCTTGAATAGCTCATTCCGTCGGATTACGAAGCTCAATCTCATCCGCACCGACTATCCAAGCCCCCCGTTGATCACGTAAACCAACAACACACAACCGGCCCGATGACCAGAAGCCGCGCCAGAAAGGAGGTATAAAAGGACACAGCAATCAACTCTCTTCAGTTCGCTCCTAACACTCGAGAAGAATCCACCAGAAGATGGCAAATGCGATTTTGCCGAAACGTCGTGAAAAAGGTCCTTTTCAGGACACACAAAACAATACACGGAAGTTCAAAGACCCGGAACATGTTCAAACACATTTCGTCCGTGAAAACATACACATGAATATATATATATACATTATGCATATAAATACACAATAACAAAAGTATGATAATTACAATTATGTATAAGAGTAAAGGTTTAACGGGAGGGTAGTCCAAATACAAATCAGGTAGTTCACGTAGGGAGCATGTAGGTTAAAAATTGCTCCAGGTGCAATTTATTGCTATATTCGTGCTAACATTTCGCACCTCAGTTGGTGCATCTTCAGAGCCTAAAATGGAATTACATTATCAAATACAAAAGTGTAGTTACAAAATCGATATGTGCAAACTTACATTGTTCATTGCCAATATTGTCAGGTGACGAAGACTGCTTCACTTCCGATTGTGTTATTGATTTAAGCACTGCAATGGATTGGGCAACCAAACCTTCATTATTGTTATTATCGTTTGAAATTTAATTTAGAAATATTGACGGAATTGTATTTCGGTTTAATTTTAGATGCTCTGGTGTGCAGTACAGCGAAGTTTCAAAATGAGCATCTCACACATGATAATTATGTATTGTGGATGTACTTTTCTCCATTAATTGATGTAAGTCGAGCAAATTTATCCATTGCTTCCGACGTTCTCCTTCTTTCGGAATAGTATGTAGTCTAGCAGAAAGGTCCTTATAAATATTCCTTCTACACACAGGCACATCACATCGCACAGGAATCTGGTTCGTGGCAGCTATATATGTATAATACACGAGAACAATTACAATGCATTTAAATGCTCATAGTACTTACCTACAGTTTCAGAGTTTAAACTTTTCACTGGGCGTCGTAACAAAGACGAGATAAAATTTTCACAACACAGTAGGGAATGCAAATGTAAGAAGACACAATAGTTATATATTATTTGCACAAAGATACAAACAAATAAATTATACGACGGGGCGTTATTTATAAACAATGGAAATCATAAATGCGCGCTATGGCAACTTGGTAGGAAGAACGCGGTAAATTTGAAATGTGAACATCAGCGCCTCTGATAATGCACAACCGCACTATAACTCGTCTCCTATTCGCCCATAAGCCTGTCGGAGCCCTGACTAACACATCTGTTGCCACAGTTCACCCCATTTTAAGAAAACATAAATTACGTCCTTGTAAGGTGCATTACATCTTTATTAGTTACGATATTAATTTACTTTTTATACGGTTGTGTCGAAATGTCAACATATCAACATTCAAAACAAACGTTGAAAATGTCACTTTACAGCACTTAGTGCGGCAAGAAATCATGCCGCATTTGTCAAATTTCTTGCAACACTCTAAGATTAAACAAGTTTGTTATCAACAGATTTTATTTTAACAACTTTCATAATGTTATATGAATTGTACAAGAGTCACAATTGGTTAAATTAACGTTGGGAAGAACTGGAACAGTATGGATAGATGTGGTTGACACCGAAGAATGAGATGTTTCCGTAGTAGGTTTGACTTATCATAGAAACTGTTATTTTATAAAATAAACAAATATTTTCTATTTACGTTTTGCAATGAAGCCCTTGCCTCACTTATTCGCAATGTACTATTTATAAATGCATTTCGTCAACCTAGTTCATAGTTTATAACTGAATGATGCTGCAAAACGATTTAATTTATTTTAAGCTTGCTTTATTATTATCACTAATTGTTTGTTCCATAGAATTTGGGATTTAACAGCCTACTTGCTCAGATCAGTTTTTTTACATATTTTTGCAAATATTTCATAGAATAACCCTACTAAAATTTTAGACCGGTGAAAATCATTTAAACTGCTCTACAAGAATACACCAAAAAAATTATACCGAGCCATTTAACAAAATTACCGGTAACGTCATTACAAATAAATTAAGGCGTTTAAAAAATATTTTTTTTACCAACTTATAGCTAATACTGTCCCATTTAATTATATATATGGTTTGTGGATGATTAAAAACAAATGAAGTCGCTACACTCTTGGCCCCTTTTCATCGAACACACTGTAGATCTGAAAGTTAAAAAGAAAACATTATTAAACACATACTGTTTACTCTATTCCTTAGAGAACTTGATTTTTTATTTCACGATATCGATTTGGATTATATTAGTAGAGGGATGATGCTTGCAGTTTTGGAATATTTTTTTTCCTATAAATTATTGTCGCGATTTAAAAAGTTATTTCAGATACAAGTGCAAAAAGTCGATGTTTATTGATGAGTGGCTAGTAAAGAAGAGCGACGTACCTACAACAATTATAATGATTTACTAGAATAATCATTTGATTTGATTTTTTTAATTTTAGATAGAGCTAAATGCAAAAAACAACTTTAAGTGCAAATAAAATGTTTGATAATGTAAATTTGGTTTTAAGTATTTGTCAATTTACATCAACATTTACAACGTCTCATTTAGTGGAAAAGGATATAGAATAGTCTCTCACCTACAAAATGCTAGGACAATTATGAATGTGGCGGAACAATTATGCAATTATGCACTGACAAACCGTCAAATAAATCTAATAGAAACCTATTTCTAAATAAACAGTGTCAAACTATGACAAAAGTGAAAAAAAGTGTCATTGTTTTTGACATTTCCCGTTTTTTTTTAATTCAGCTGTATGTGACGGTCATACATACATCAACTGATTGCCTTGATTTTCACATGCTATGTTTTAACTAAAATTGAAGGTTGTTCCGTTAAATTATATAATTTGTTTGTAACTTCTTTATTATACAGGGTGTCTCTAAATTACGTGGACATGGCTTAACCACAGATTACTGGAATCAAAAAAGACGATTTAACAAAACTTATCTATATACAAATGCGTTTGGTTTAGCCAGTATTCAGCTTCAAAGTTAATTTAAAAAAAAAAATTGCTTATAACAAGAAAACGTTTACATTGATTTGGATGTTGTTTGGTATGACACTCTATACGGGTATGACTCATATTTTGACTTAATATTGTTATTATCAGTAGACCGGTTGTGTACAAAACAAGGGTGGCCCAAAATTAATATATTCATATTTTTTAATGACAAAGCAAATAACTTAAATCAAATCGGACGCAGGCATTCATTATTAAGTTATTTTGTATCTTTATTGTTTTTGATATCTATTACAGTTTCGGCACAAAAAAATAAAATATGAGTGACTGCCCTATACTCGTTTGGAAAAAATTGTAATCTAGTTACCGGGTTAATGATGCCTTATTCACAATAATGAATATAAAGTACACTTACGCCGATAAAACAGATATGTTGCTGGTTTTTGGATTTTAGGAGCCCTAATAACGAGGAAGAAATTTTGGAAATTATAGCAATTGCTTCATCCATACCATATCCAAATAGTGCAAGAGCTTTTACCAGCTGATTATGACTTACGTTTGACGTTTAGCCGATTTATACAGGAAAAAAGAGCTGAACATATACTTTTTTATACATTATACATTATAAAAAAATAATTATGAAAATCTATTGAAAAATAAGGGCGCTGGACGACTTGGCAATTATCGTGTTTTGCACATTTTCGTTACTACGCGCGTGGTAGGAATCACCTTAATAATGAATGCCTGCGTCCGATTTGATTTTATTTAAATTTATTTGCTGGCTAAGCTTTCTATACCAAACGCATTTGCATATAGATAAGTTCTGTTAAATCGTCTTCTTTTGATCCCAGTAATCTGTGGTTAAGACATTTCCACATAATTTAGAGACACCCTGTATAATATATGTTACATATCAACATTTAATTCGTAAATAAAAATAAGTTAAATACGTACCTGTAGTTTTTTATTTCACATATGAAATAAACCGCCATAGGTGCAAAAATGCATGGCTTCTTGGACGATATATTCGAATACATTTCATAAAATTATCCTGAGCTTGCTTTTCTAATTATACTATGAAATTTTCACTTTTATTACAAGATTACTCGACGACGGCAGCAACATTTTCTTAGGCGGTCGATTGATTATTGTAGTCATACAAATGTAATAAAAGTGTCATGCAATAACGGTAGAAGGGCAAAGATGTTTTTATTTATATAAAGCTAGTGACGTTAACCCTTTAATTGATTTACTTGAAATTAGAGTCAATCGAAAGTGTATCGTCGACTCTGGGGGATGACAAAATATGAATTGGGTGCAAAATATAGTTTTCTTATAAATCTCAATAAACCAACTGAAATGCAAGAAATTTACAAGACTAATGCTTAATTTACTGTTCAATTTTAATTACAATTTGTTACACATGTAACATACATAACTATTATAGAGCAGGAAATTGTTAAAAATAAGTTTAGTCTGCAGCAAGTTGAATCAAGAATTTAATTCTCAGTCAATATACCTGATCGTTGAGTCTTCTATGATCTCAATTTTGGGCGAAACTGTAGCGAATTTAAGAAATTGTCATAAATATTTACTATTATCAACTTACAATAGTATTTTGTATATTAAGTGTTAAAAGGGTGCCCTTGTGACACGTGGAGTGAACGTTGCAGTATGAACCGAATGCGAATGCCGCATTCACTTAAGTGTCAAGTCTACGATAGAAAACTGATGAATGTAAATGAAAACTGATCAAAGCAAAATTTTAATTGACTTTTGATTATTTGCAAATGACAAACTCTTCAATTTTATTAAACTGCGTATTGCGATTAGTATTTTACAATACATTTTACTTCCAAATAATTTATAATAAAAAAACACTGGCACTGCGTGCCACGTTGCTATTGGTAACGTGGCACAATATTTTTGTGCCACTCCAGAATTTTTACGTCTCAACAAAGGCCTACTTTTAACATGAAAATGACGCTTTGAAAGTTTTACAAATAACTCTATCGTAGAAGATATATATATATATATATATATATATATATATATATATATATATATATATATATATATATATATATATATATAAATACATATATACATAAAAGGAAAAACTACAAAAACAACTAACAAAGAAGAAAAAAAAAATAAGGTATTACATTTGCATAACACATAAGTAAACGTAAATGTGTTAATGTTATACATAAGTATTGATATATGTATAAAGTAATATTTGCCTTTCCGTAATTCGCCTTCTTTTAACATCTTCAATTCCATAATATTTTATAACTTATTATCCTCACGGCCTTTGTCCTCGTTTGCAGATGTCGCCCGGCATAAATGAATAAAATTTCGGGATTCAATTACACGCTCTGCGTTCGCAGGTGGATTTCGGTGATGGGCTCTCTAAACTTAATGATTTCGGCGGTCGGGGGTTGGTGGGTCGCCGGTTTTATGATTTTGACGCCGTTAAAGAGCGTCCCGGCGCCTGTGGGGGAATAATAAAAGCAGATGCTCGCGTGTTTCAGACTCCTCTGTTTACTACTTTCCCACACTGCTGAGTTAAGGGAGAGTCGTGAAGAGGTTGTAAAATAACAACATTAGAATTATTTTAATGATGCGTATGCATGAGCCTCCGGAGATCGCTTTCTATGTGAGGATTTTTTGTAAAAGTCGGCGTAGATACATATATTTAAGGAATTAGTGGAATTTCATATGTTGTAGCTAAAATATTCTTTGTAAATTTTTCAGTACCTAAATTTAATGAAAAAATAAAAGAAAATAGAGAAGGCAAAATTTTTAAGTAAGAGTATTAATATTATTATTTATTTTTATTTATTTATTCATTTATTGTTGTTTTATTTTTAATTTTATGTTTATGTATCAATAGAAATATAAACACCAAATACAAAAATAATCACTTCTTTAAATTTTTATTATAGCTTCATCCATTATACCAGTTGTATATACAGGGTGGCCCACCTATCCTCGCTCCGACCATTGATGCTAAACTAATGAAAATTGAGGAAATATCCGAGTGGAAGTTATTGGATACTTGATGTGACACCAAATTTGGTCTCTTTTTTTAAATTGATCACCCTGTATATTATTTCATTTTTGATACTGCTTTATATGGGCTTCACAAATCATTTTTATATTTTGAGATCAGATGCAATCATGGACGTGGAAAAAAAATAGCAAAGTTCCAAAACATACACATACACAATATTTTGAGTCACGTAGAATAAATGAAACAACGATACAATTTTGCTATTTTCAAATGGCTAAAACCCTTTTTCTTTTCAAATGGAACACCCTGATATAGCATCATATTCTGAGTGATCATTTAATGAGCTATTCAATGGTCGCATATTGACTGTGATCTAATAATACTTTGTAATAGGGAAATAACGATCAATCTCAACAAGTTTTAGCCATTTGAAAATAGCAAAATTCGATCGTTGTTTCAGAACAGCCTGGGTATTCAACATGACCCCAAATATGATAGTTTTGGTACATTGCTTGGGTACATACCCAGATTCTTTCATTCATCTCTTATAATGAAGTTTTGTTGAATTTTTTTCCACGTCCATGAGTTTTCGTAAAATTTGATTAAAATGTGTATAACTTGGTAACGTTGCATCTAATCCCTAAAAATAAAAATGATTTGTGAAGCCCATATGAAGCAGATTAAAAAAATTAAAGAATATTTAGGGTGTTCCATTTAAAAAAGAGACCAAGTGTTGTGACCCGGATATATTAGATATTTAAACATTAAGGGAGGTAAGTGTTATTTACTAGTTGAGGTCAAGGCTGCGCCCGGGCGATAGCGAGGGCTAGCAATAAAGTCCGAGACTATTCAAAACTTACCTCTCGAATTGCTTATAACTGTGTTTCCACTCCTCAAGTTGGTTTAATTGTTTGTGTTTGATTAATTTCTTTTCGCAACTTGAACAAAATATCAGTGCGGCTTTGGTTGCTAAGACTATTTTTTAAGTGTGAGTGTCAGAAATTGTATTCGTTCAGTTGTAAAATGAATTCCAATGAAAATAAACAAGAAATGGCAATTGAAGAGACTGCAGATGCTGCATGTTTCTTCCTACTGCCCGAGAAGTCGAAAGGGCGTTATCAAAATGCGTACATAACTGTTTTAAAGAGTGGTGCCAGAGAAAGAACGTTACTGAAATTATTTTAATTACTTCATTGAGGGAGGTAAAGTTTTTACTTACCTGCCGTTGTTCATAGTAACCAAAGATTTATCGGTAAGTGGGGGCTCACTTCCATAAAATCAATGTCACATGTGTACTTACCATGTAGGGAGTGGAAAAATATTCTTACTAATTTTGGTTCAATTGTTAAAAAAACATCCTCTGACAAACATCTTATTATTTTAAATAGTCACTTAAAGTTTTGCCCAAATATCTATGTGCTATTTACTTGTCCTCTATTATTTCGCCAAGCGATCAGAGTCATAATTTTCATTATCTGATTCTGAATCAGATTCACCCAGAGAATAAATAAAATGAGGCATGCTTTGAAACGACAAATCTCCCATGTATTTTTTCCAATCGACCAAAATAAGTTCTTTGCAATGTCTACAATAATGTTGCCACATTTCTGGAGTACATTTGGAAATGGACTCAAGCCATAACTTCTCAACCTTATCCTTAGATGAAGATTGAGCATTTATGTAATTCTTATAAGATGGTTTACAAAACCTCCATGCCATTTCAATAGGATTATATGGACAATGCTATGGGGGTAATCAAAGAACATCATGTCCCTGTAGCCGCAATGTCTCGTCTACTAAATATCGTTTTTGCCTATTATTCCGAAAATGTTTGATTAAATCCCACAATTGTTTCTTCGTAAATTTTGTGATAAATTCATTACTGTGGTTACGAAACTATTCTTTCATTTTGTTTTTTTATTAGAAAATGTAGAAAATGATTTATCTAACGGCATGGAATGATAAGGTGACTTTTTCTTTCAAGTTGGCCAAAGCAGGAATAAGTTGTTCAACCACCTAATTTTGAAAATGTTCTCCATCCATTGTCTTATAATAATATCTATCGTTGTTTTTTGGATTTAATAATAGACCGCACCCATTTAAAAACCCCAAATGACATCCCGCGTGTAAAACTCTAAATCTTGACCCTTCACTTTTAATTTTGATACGATTACTTTTTAAATCAGTCTCGTGTATCCAACGGCGGATTGATGAACCATTTTGATAGATCCATGTGTCGTCAAGATACACAAATGTTAGATTTTCACTAGAATTTTTCAATTGTAAAAATGTTCTCAAAATATTAATTTTAGCTGCAACGACATGCTTTGGTTCACATAAAATTTTGCGACCGTTTATCTCCATATGTTTGTAACCCATTGACTTAATAATTTTGAATAATGTTGTACGTCCCTCTTCAAATTCTAATATTTCTCTCGAATCTGCCAACAGTCTATCCAAAGTAAAATATTCGTTTTTTTTTTCATTTTATTGCCAAATTAATCGTTGCAGGTCTTCGAAACATAAAATTTGTATAAACATACGTTTCTCGCGTTTACCAGAAGATGCTCCTTGTAAATGTTCTGTTTTTGTTCCTAAAATAGGCTCTAATGAGCGTCGGTTCACCTACAACGATTTTCAAATTTTAATAACAAATAATACACTACACTTTAACGTACAGAAAATATATTCTCCAGTCTTGAGATCAGTTCGTGCCGCTTCAAGTCCGGCCTGTCCTTCTTAAACTGCCAGTAGCAGTGTTTAATTGATACTTTTTGTTGCAGTTATATAATTTTTGCCATTTTGATTAATATTTTGACAAAAGTGAAAATTATTTCAGGATTCAAATATGCAGTAAAAAAAAATTATACCTTTAAAAGCTAGTAGGAAAAAAGTTATAAATCTGACAATGTGGTAGGAAGCAAATGTGTAATAGACATCGACATAAAAAATTAATTAATTTCCAGTGCATCACTGAATAAGTTTGTCTAACACATTAATATATTAATGTATCACCAAGTAAAAGCCTCCAGTATTATAAAAAATAAATTGAAGTCATTTTCTACAGCCTCGTTTCATCATTTTTTTCTTTGAAAGTGTGTCCTTTTTGAATGCTATGATTTTCTTTCATACGCCGTTTCTTTAGACCCAGGCTGCTCTTCTTTGTAATCAATTGTGTGTCATTTTCCACAGCCTCGTTTCAAAATTTTCTTTGATGGGGTCACTTCTTGAGTTCTATGATTTTCTTTCATTCGGCATTTTTTAGATCAACGCCGCTCTTCTTTCTGATTATTTGTTTCTTCAGTCGTTTGATAATCGTGACTCCGTCATAATTATGTCAGAACTATGTCGTTCCAACAATTGTTCCAACTATGTCGTTGGAACTATGTCTATTGTAAATTTGTGGTTTATTCGAGTCATCTGGTCATCTCTTAGGTAAACCTTCCAGTGGCGGCCTAGAGGAGTGACGGTGGGGGCGGTCCGCCCCGCGTGCCAAGCACCAAGGGGTGACAACTCACTTGCTCCGATACGAAGTCGGCGTGGGCGGAAGGGGCAAGTGATTTCAGCCCCTTCGCCTACGCCGTTTCCGCCGCGCCGCGGCGTATGTCAAACAATCACATTCAGTCAGTGTTATTGTTTATAACTTTCGCGTCGACCTTCTTTGCCAATTTAACACAAAACTTCTTTGGGAGAAAAGTCAAATGAAGAGAAAAATAGTTCACGGTAGGCGAAAGTAGGTACTAAATATTGCGACGACCGTCGCCCCGGAAGTCATATTGGGTCAAGGTCTTCTAGGCTTTTCTATTTCCAGAATACAGGACCTCGATTTTTCCAGCTGATCGCGCTAGAAACTTCTGGAGTGATGACTCTCCCACCTACTCGAAAGTTCGCGCTGTGGGTGAGTCATCATTGCAGAAGTTTCTAGCGCGATCAGCTGGAAAAATCGAGGCCCTGTCTTCTGGAAATAGAAAAGCCTAGAAACACTTCGGATGTGACCAGGCAGTCGGTACAAGAAGTCGGTCAGCGAAGAAATCAAATCCAGATTGTGACTAACCGGACGTTATTGCGAATAATTAGCGGGGTAAATTGTACATAATAGTGACCATTATTTTTTATAAAAATCAGTAATTAGTGGTAGTACGAGTTTCTTTAAATCTACGAACCCGGCGGGCCCAGGCTCGTTACAATATGTAATAAAGGAGTGAGTGAGACGGATAGTAGATAGAGCCTAGAGGTCAAGAGGTGAGTTTGATATGAACTACATACCTATTTTACCACAAAAGTCAGTCAAGTTAAATTATCGGTTTGGGCCGATCTGAATTTAACTTCCGGTCGATATTATAAATTGTATAATGCAAAACTTAGAGAACAACATAACTGCCAAAGATAACGAGTACTTATTTGTCGATATTTACAAAATAAAACTTCAATATGAAGCGAAATAGACCTAGTGGATTCCAGCAAAGAAAAATCAAGAAACATAATAACTTGAACGCGAATCGTTATCTGGGTCCATTTTTAAGTATGTAGCACCTTCGGCTTCATTGGTATCATATACAACACAGCAAGGTGTTGAAAGTATCCTTCTTGATGAAATATATGATATAGAAAGACAGTGCCAAAATGCATAGGATGGAAGGACGCTGGGAAGAGAAGATCAACGTCAAGAAGAATATGACCAAGAAAAAGGACGGACTAGCGACAATGAAGAAGAATCAGAGCAAATTGATAACGATGAAGAAGAGCTACATGATAATGACAAAATAAATTAATCTTATTTAACTCGTTTCGATGTTGCTACTTGGCCAACACTAATGCCTGATGATTTGAGAGTTGAAATTGTTAAAACGAGAACTGGATCCTATAAAAATAGAGATGGCCCATATTAGATACTGTCCAAAGATCTGGAGATAAAATAAAAGGAAAGAGCCAACATTACCATTCCGAATGGTTTTATAAAGCGTTACCAAATGGAGAAAAAGTATTCAGAAAATGAATGGTATGCTCTCCAACAAAAGTTTATGCTATTTTTGCTGCAAACTGTTTATGGACCATGAAACAAAACATCAGAGTTTTTCCAACAAGTTTAATTCATAGTGGAAACTAAATCCTTAAGTGTCTGAACAATTCTGAGAACCACCTCTCTTGTTTTGAAAAATGGAAAATCTTGGAAAATGGATTGAGGCTGCAATAAACCATTAACCATGAACATCAAATAGTTTGACCTAATATTTGACCTAGAAAAATAAGAAGTGGCGTGAGATTTTGAGCCGCCATTTAGATGTTATTCTTTTCCTGGCATAATCTTCCTCTTAGGGGGCATAGAGAAGGAGTTTCATCAGACAATAGTAGTTATACAACACCGATTCCAACGCACCCCCCGCGAAGTTTTCGATTAATTTAATCCGAGGTTTAATTGAACTTTTGATTCGCGTAAGTAGAGCAATTTGCAATTTGGGGGTAATTAGAGCTTTAAAGCGGCGGATTCGCGTTTTAATGGGATAATCGCGATAATTATCCGCGGTATTTGCATACAATTGCTCTAATTACGCGATTATTCGCGGTATTTGCATACAATTGCTCTAATTACGCCAGCTATTCCGCGGTATTTGCATACAATTGCTCTAATTATGCGATTATCCGCGGTATTTGCATACAATTGCTCTAATTACGCCAGCTATTCCGCGGTATTTACACATAATTGCTCTAATTACGCGATTATCCGCGGTATTTGGATACAATTGCTCTAATTACGCCAGCTATTCCGCGATACTTACATTATGATGATTCGGGCAAGTGCCGGCCAACATACCACTGTCTGTACAACAGCAGGAGATCGGACAATGGACTGTCGTTTGAGAGTGATGAAGAGAGAGCTGCGAGATAGGACGCTGATGCTAAAGTATAAGATCCATGAAATCAGTAGGATGGTCGAAATGCGCGAACTCACGAACCAAATGGCGAAGCTAAAATTTTATGATTAAAATATTTCTGTAATATATCTAACTAAGCAGCACAATAAATAAATAAATAAATAAATAATAAGAATAATATATACTTATTCAACACTAAATTTTCCTACATTTCAAGAGAGAGTGAGCGATCGAGTAGCCGCGCAAGCGCAACATCGAAATCATCAAGCAGATGACAGCATTAAAGATAAGTGACAGCGCAAAGAGATGGATCGCATCGATATCCTAATGAAGAGGTTTGACCGAGAATTCACATTGGAGGAGACGCTTCTAGGCGGCTCTACATTCCCACTCAATAAAGCCCAAACAAAGCACGTGAGCATTGGGATAAGTCCGACTGCGGGTTTCATACCCATCGTCAAAATATGGGGTTCATTCACCTCGATATTCTTCACAGCGGACGAGTGGAAGCAGTTTACCATGCTCGACATTGGAGGATTGACAGAACCCATATCGATGGACCAGTTCTAGATATATAGAGCGGCCTCACTGTGGATCGAACAGTGGGAGTTCAAGATAGCTCTGTCCGAAGAGGCTGTACATACCCTGGTGCGCATTAAAAAGCTAGTAGACTCTAAATTGGATATTTTATCAGAGTGCGCGTTTAAAGACTATTATAATGGCCTGCTATATACATGCGCAAAAATGAATACTGGAGATTTAATGGATAATATTATGATGTTAATAGCTCCACTTAAAAAATTGTTTCGAGCACAAATAATGTTAGAATATTTATGTATGTATAATGATGCTATATTGTCAACATATGAAAGTTTAAAATAAATATCTCCTATATCTAATTATCTGTCTTATTAACCACTAGCAATAAATAGAGAAAAATAAAAGCACCGGATAATAATAATACAGATTTATTGCTCATCATGTTACATCTCTATCAGGGAATTAAATATATTACAATACATTTGTACTATCTATCCAGGAATTAAATACATTATCATGGCCCAGCCACTTGACAAAGACTTTGCTGCCCTTCCGCTTCAAGACCTTCTCAACGAGGTAGGTATCAGGATATTTCGTCAGCTGCAGCTCTTCATTATAGAATGCTCCGCGTATGGGGGGTCCCATGCATGTCCTCGGGCAGATATGAGGCAGGATCGGTGATTCGAGCATGCTTAATTTTAAATAATTCAGCCGACCAATATGGCGTGTACCCCTTCTCGAATAACGCTTTCTGCCTGCTTATTCGAACTACATCATTAACACTAAACTTTCGCACACCGGACATTTTAACGTGCAAATAAACGGTATCTAGAAGATGTTGTTCATGCTTCTTGGTGACGTCACAGGGTCTCATGCCAATAGTACGATGTTTCCTGACATTATATTCGGCGGTGGCATCGGTGAGAATGTCTATCCATGAATATGTCCCCCTCAGACTAAGCGATCGATAAAGACTATTTTTTATAGTACGTATCATGCGCTCAGCCATGGATGCCTTGATTTTAGTGTAGGATGAATAATGATTCACTTTATATTTAGCTAGCAGCGCCTTCATCGTAGAGTTGTAAAATTCAGTACCATTGTCAGTCTGCAAATTCTTCGGAGTACGACGCCCGTGAAAAATATCAGCGAAAGCGGCACTAACGCATTTAGCAGTTTTATCCTTTAGTTGTCGAGTCCATAGGAACTTGGAGAAGCAGTCAATCACCACCAGAATGAATCTGTGCCCCTTATTATCTCGAGCGTAAATGGAGAATTCTGCCAAGTCAGCTTGCCATAGATCATCAAGACCTTTAATGACAGTCCTCCTTCTCCCAAAGTTAACACGGGCGGGCCTATGGAGCTCATCAACGATACCGCTCTTAATAGCACTCATTATTTAGGTGCGGCTACGGGCTTGCGACGAGTGACGCCCGGAGTACGTCTGCTCTCTCTTATAGTCTGCTGTACTTTGGTATGTATCAGCTCTAGCAAATGTACATCATCATGCTGGCGCTTTTTCTTCAGGTCGGCTAACTCGCCTATAACAAGCGCATCGTGAGCCTGCATTCTTTCTTTCTGCTGCTTCTTCGCATCATCCAACTCCTGCTTAAAAGCAGCGCCATAAGCCTGAAGTTTTTCTCTCTCAGCCGCCAACTGAACAAATAACTCGCGCAGCTGCTCTACTCTGGTGAACACCATCTCGTTCAGCTTTACATCGCTATCCTCACTCTTCTTCTTCAGATCGGCTAACTCACGAACAGCAATCACATCATGGATCTGTAGTCTTTCTTCCTGCTGCTTCTTCAGAGCATCCAATACTTGATTAATAGTAACGCCATAAGCATGCAGCTTATCTTCCTCCTGCTTTTGCAGGATAGATAACTCGTGGAGGTTCGTGGAAGATTCTTTGAACAAGATGGAGGCTGATATTTTAGAGCGTGCGGCTAGTGCTGCTCGCAATAAACTGGCACTTTATTCGCAGGCTGCTGCGCATAATATGCAAAATCTGCAGAAAAATACCGATGCGAAACTATCCGATCTGAAGAAGCAGCAGGAGGAAAAACTGCAGGCTAATGATGCGTCTAATGTGTGGGAGTTATCTATCCTGCAAAAGCAGGAGGAAGATAAGCTGCATGCTTATGGCGTTACTATTAATCAGGTATTGGATGCTCTGAAGAAGCAGCAGGAAGAAAGACTACAGATCCATGATGTGGTTGCTGTTCGTGAGTTAGCCGATCTGAAGAAGAAGAGTGAGGATAGCGATGTAAAGCTGAACGAGATGGTGTTCACCAGAGTAGAGCAGCTGCGCGAGTTATTTTTTCAGTTGGCGGCTGAGAGAGAAAAACTTCAGGCATATGGCGCTGCTTTTAAGCAGGAGTTGGATGATGCGAAGAAGCAGCAGGAAGAAAGAATGCAGGCTCACGATGCGCTTGTTATAGGCGAGTTAGCCGACCTGAAGAAAAAGCGCCAGGATGATGATGTACATTTGCTAGAGCTGATACATACCAAAGAACAGCAGACTATAAGAGAGAGCAGACGTACTCCGGGCGTCACTCCTCGCAAGCCCGTAGCCGCACCTAAATAATGAGTGCTATTAAGAGCGGTATCGTTGATGAGCTCCATAGGCCCGCCCGTGTTAACTTTGGGAGAAGGAGGACTGTCATTAAAGGTCTTGTGATCTATGGCAAGCTGACTTGGCAGAATTCTCCTTTTACGCTCGAGATAACAAGGGGCACAGATTCATTCTGGTGGTGATTGACTGCTTCTCCAAGTTCCTATGGACTCGACCAATAAAGGATAAAACTGCTAAATGCGTTAGTGCCGCTTTCGCTGATATTTTTCACGGGCGTCGTACTCCGAAGAATTTGCAGACTGACAATGGTACTGAATTTTACAACTCTACGATGAAGGCGCTGCTAGCTAAATATAAAGTGAATCATTATTCATCCTACACTAAAATCAAGGCATCCATGGCTGAGCGCGTGATACGTACTATAAAAAATAGTCTTTATCGATCGCTTAGTCTGAGGGGGACATATTCATGAATAGACATTCTCACCGATGCCACCGCCGAATATAATGTCAGGAAACATCGTACTATTGGCATGAGACCCTGTGACGTCACCAAGAAGCATGAACAACATCTTCTAGATACCGTTTATTTGCACGTTAAAATGTCCGGTGTGCGAAAGTTTAGTGTTAATGATGTAGTTCGAATAAGCAGGCAGAAAGCGTTATTCGAGAAGGGGTACACGCCAAATTGGTCGGCTGAATTATTTAAAATTAAGCTTGCTCGAACCACAGATCCTGCCTCATATCTGCTCGAGGACATGCATGGGACCCCCCATACGCGGAGCATTCTATAATGAAGAGCTGCAGCTGACGAAACATCCTGATACCTACCTCGTTGAGAAGATCTTGAAGCGGAAGGGCAGCAAAGTCTTTGTCAAGTGGCTGGGCCATGATAATGTATTTAATTCCTGGATAGATAGTACAAATGTATTGTAATATATTTAATTCCCTGATAGAGATGTAACATGATGAGCAATAAATCTGTATTATTATTATCCGGTGTTTTTATGTTTCTCTATTTATTGCTGGTGGTTAATAAGACAGATAATTAGATATAGGAGATATTTATTTTAAACTTTCATATGTTGACAATATAGCATCATTATACATACATAAATATTCTAACATTATTTGTGCTCGAAACAATTTTTTTATGTGGAGCTATTAACATCATAATATTATCCATTAAATCTCCAGTATTCATTTTTGCGCATGTGTATAGCAGGCCATTATAATAGTTTTTAAACGCCCACTCTGATAAAATATCCAATTTAGAGTCTACTAGCTTTTTAATGTGCACCAGGGTATGTACAGCCTCTTCGGACAGAGCTATCTTGAACTCCCGCTGTTCGATCCACAGTGAGGCCGCTCTATATATCTAGAACTGGTCCATCGATATGGGTTCTGTCAATCCTCCAATGTCGAGCGTGGTAAACTGCTTCCACTCGTCCGCTGTGAAGAATATCGAGGTGAATGAACCCCATATTTTGACGATGGGTATGAAACCCTCAGTCGGACTTATCCCAATGCTCACGTGCTTTGTTTGGGCTTTATTGAGTGGGAATGTAGAGCGCCCAGAAGCGTCTCCTCCAATGTGAATTCTCGGTCAAACCTCTTCATTAGGATATCGATGCGATCCATCTCTTTGCGCTGTCACTTATCTTTAATGCTGCCATCTGCTTGATGATTTCGATGTTGCGCTTGCGCGGCTACTCGATGGCTCACTCTCTCTTGCAATGTAGGAAAATTTTGTGTTGAATAAGTATATATTATTCTTATTATTTATTTATTTATTTATTGTGCTGCTTAGTTAGATATATTACAGAAATATTTTAATCATAAAATTTTAGCTTCGCCATTTGGTTCGTGAGTTCGCGCATTTCGACCATTCTACTGATTTCATCGATCTTATACTTTAGCATCAGCGTCCTATCTCGCAGCTCTCTCTTCATCACTCTCAAACGACAGTCCATTGTCCGATCTCCTGCTGATGTACAGACCGCGTGCGACTGCCTCCCCAAACTCATCGCTACTGATGCTGTTGAAACGCTTCGGTAGGAGTAGGATCCCCTGCTCCAGCTCGACCGTTTGCTTCTCGCCAAATTTGGTGGTTATTTTCCTGCCTTCCATGATGCGATAGTGAACGTCCTGCTGCAGTTGACCGATTTTGATGGTAGCTTTTAGCTCTCCAATCTTATTCAAGCTGCTTACAAACTCCATATCTGCGGGCAATAAAATACAAACTATTAATTCATGCTGATTCAAAAGCTACATTAAATTACGATGTGAGGCATCTGCTATATATCCAGGAAAATGCATTTAAATCGATTAAGTTTATACCGCTGCACTAATAATTTTTATAATTTTTTTATTTAGCGGCGGCTAGTCTGGTATGTCACTCGGGGGCGGCGCGGGGACGGGGGTGGTATGTTGGCCGGCACTTGCCCGAATCACCATAATGTAAGTATCGCGGAATAGCTGGCGTAATTAGAGCAATTGTATGCAAATACCGCGGATAATCGCGCAATTAGAGCAATTATGTGTAAATACCGCGGAATAGCTGGCGTAATTAGAGCAATTGTATGCAAATACCGCGGATAATCGCGTAATTAGAGCAATTGTATGCAAATACCGCGGAATAGCTGGCGTAATTAGAGCAATTGTATGCAAATACCGCGGATAATCGCGTAATTAGAGCAATTGTATGCAAATACCGCGGATAATTATCGCGATTATCCCATTAAAACCGCGAATCCGCCGCTTTAAAGCTCTACTTACCCCAAATTGCTCTACTTACGCGAATCAAAAGTTCGATTAAACCGCGGATTAAATTAATCGAAAACTTCGCGGAGGGTGCGTTGGAATCGGTGTTGTATAACTACTGACAATAGGGGGAACTTCTTAGAATTAGTTAATCTATTGTCGAAATATGACCCAGGCTAAAAGAGCAAATGCTGAGAATTGAACATGCTATCGCCTGTACAAAACGGAAACGGGTAGATTTTTATTTGTCCAAAGACATTCAAAATGAGTTCATCCGCGTTTTGGGGAAGAGGTGAAAAATAACATTGTGGACGACATAAAAAAGCTAAATATTTTTAAGCTACTACTAAGCTAAGTATTTTCGAAAGCACTCCAGACATATCACATGTTGATCAGAAGTGTTATGTAATCAAATATATTCATATTGAAGGCGATCAAGTTGAAATGAAGGAATTATTTCTAGGTTTCTTCCCTATTTCTAGAAAGACTGCAGTCGAACTTACTGAAAATATCCTTACGCAGCTGGAGAGTGATAACTTGGACATACATCTATGTCTGGCTCAAGGATATGATAACGCGGCAACCATGGCAGGAGTTCATGGTGGCCTATAAGCAAAACTCAAATAACACAATCCTAAAGCGTTGTTTATGCCTTGTGCTAATCATTCGCTAAATCTATGTGGAGTGCACTCTTTCGGGAGTGTTCGGGAGTGGAACTTTTTCGGAACAGTAGAAAGAGTTTTACACACGTTTTACATGAAATTTTAATAAAAAGTGTAGGCGTATAGGTTAAAAGACTAGTAGAGACCGGATGGAGTTATCATCACGACGCTATTAAACCACTGAATAATAATTTTGAGAAACTTGTATCAACACTCGAAGACATGTGTGATCCCAGCAGAGAAAACGTCGATACATAAGAAGCAGCATCCACACTCTTACAAGCTTTATGTGATTTCATTTTTTTAAGCTACCTTTATTTTTGGTGTGAAGTCCTAAAAGAAGTTAACCAGACACAAACGTATATACAAACATCTGGCCTTTCGTTGGAAAAGTGTGTCATAAAAATCAAAGCCCTACAACTTTTTCTTCAAAGCCAACGTATCCAACTAGTGGAGGGAGCTATTTCCTACGCAACTGAAAAATGTGAGGACTTGGATATTTCTATTAAAAGAAGAGGAAGGAGGAGATTCCGAACACGTATGCCAGGAGAAATGGCCCAAGACGCTGGACTAACAATGCCAAAAGAACTGCAGAGAGCTTTGTTAGAATGTCTTGATAGATTTTACGGAGAACTAGACCATCGTTACAAGGCAATGGATGACATTCTCATAATATTTCGTGTTGTTCAGCCTAAAACTCTGCTTGCGTCAACAGAAGAATCACTTCGTGGAATAGTTCCAAATCTGACAAAAATCTATAATGAATTTTCCGCAGAGGGCATTATTATGGAGATTTTAAGACTGAGGCGCTACTTGGAAGCCGATAGAATATCTTTCTAAGAAGCGGTCCAAGGACAACCTTAGAGCTTCTGAAATTCATTCTGTTCATGTCTGTTTAGAGTCTAGCGCCTTCGGCTAAATAATAAACTACCTTCGCTTACCATGTTGTTCATTTCTTATAGGTGCGCTTCCTTAGAACAGAATGTTGCTATTATTTTAGTAATTTGACTTTTGAAGTACCTGTAAAACTCTAAATAGACGTAGTTCGACATATGCGTGCTTCCCAATCACCCTTGCAGTTTCTTTAGGAAGCAAGTTCTTTGTTGTAACCTTCACCGTCTACTTATGGGGTGTTTTCCAATCTGTGCTCTTCGGAATTCTAAGAAATTAGAAATAAAAAGTAGAATCAAAATTAGAAGAAGCTGGCGCCGCCGGCCGGCCTGCCGGTCACACTCTGTCGATGCCGAATTTTAATGGCCTGGACGTTCTGCTCTGCTTCAACCGCCTGCAACCAGCATGTCTATGCCTGTCATACTCCCGGCTTTACAGGCAACACCTGCAACCCCTGTTATACGCTCCACACCGAAAGCAGTAGCACAACGTCATGCGGCCAAGTTCGACGCATAGTTCGACGTATGCGTGCTTCCCAATCACCCTTGCAGTTTCTTTAGGAAGCAAGTTCTTTGTTGTAACCTTCACCGTCTACTTATGGGGTGTTTTCCAACCTGTGCTCTTCGGAATTCTAAGAAATTAGAAATAAAAAGTAGAATCAAAATTAGAAGAAGCTGGTGCCGCCGGCCGGCCTGCCGGTCACACTCTGTCGATGCCGAATTTTAATGGCCTGGAACTGAATGTCCGAGTGAATTCTCGGTACTGCACATTCCGAAATCTCTTAAATCAGCTCAAGCTTAGACAATTTCTGAAATTAGCTCAAAGCTCGAACAATTCTGGAACCAGCTTGTAGCTGCTCAAAATTTAGCACCATCTATATAGAGGCTTGTCATTTCATTTGCAGTCCCGGTGAACTTTCATAGCGATAACATTGTGATTTCTTAGTTATTCTTCCGCGAGCTTTCTGTTAACAGTTGATATATATATATATATATGTATATATATATATATATATATATATATATATATATATACACCTTTAACCATAGGCGGGTACGCGTTTTAGTAGATAAACTTGAACATATTTTAAATCAGTTTAACGGTGGTTTTTGAAAAAAAAAACATATAGAAAAAATGTTTTATTTAACGAGTACTACCAATGTTTAAAATTAACACACGTATTTCTGTTACACCCTATACGTGTGTTAATTTTAAACATTGGTAGTACTCGTTAAATAAAACATTTTTTCTATGTTTTTTTTTTCAAAAACCAACGTTAAACTGATATAAAATATGTTCTAGTTTATCTACTAAAACGCGTACCCACCTATGGTTAAAGGTGTGCAGCGATAAAATCTTTTGTTGTGATGGCAACGGTGTCATAAGGGTACATCATTGCCTATTAGGCAAAACACGTTCAGGATATTGTGCACTGTACAATCTACGGGCTTCTGCGGCATTTCCAAAAGCTCGGCCATATACCAACACAATATCTGTTTATTCTTGATTAGAAAAATTTGGCATTTCGAAATAAACTTCACTTGATAATTATAGTGACAGTACCTGAGAACGGCTCGTTCGGTCAAAATTAGGGGGCAAAAAAATATTTAAAAAACCTGCAAATTTTGAAAAAAAAACATATAGAAAAAAAGTTATATATAACGAGTTCTACCAATGTTTAAAATTAACACACGTATTTCTGTTACACATATATATATGTTTGTTTTTCGTTCACGAAGTTCTTCCATTTAGTACTGTCATTCTAGCTAGTTATTTCGTTTCTTTCCATGTTTTCCCTCTTTCTTCTATTATTGTTTTCATTATGTCATCTCATGTATTTCTCGGTCTTCCTCTCCTTTTCTTTTTGTTTGGCTTTGCTTCCCTCACTTTTTTCACTATGCTTTAGTTCATTTAGTCCATTCTTTGCATATGTCCCCACCATCCGGGCTGTCGTTTTTCCATGTATTGTTGTATTGGCTCTATGTCTAATTCTTCTCTTATTTTTGTGCTTCTTATTTTGTCTATTTTCGTTATTCCTTTGATTCTTCTTAGTATTTTCATTTCACTTGCTTGAATTTTATTTTGTCCCGTTCTGTCCAGTTTCCGCGTTTCGCATCCCCATGTTAGTATTGGACGGTATATTGTTTTGTACACTTTTATCTTTGGTTCTTTACGAATTTCTTTTTTGTTTATGATGTGTTTTTGATTGCCTGGTATAGTTTTTGAGTTTTTCTTATTCTGCTGTTTATTTCCGTTTCTTCATTTCCGTCTGCATTCAGTTCTACTCCCAGATATTTATATGTCTCTACTTGTTCAAGTTTTTTGTTGTCAATTTCTATTTGTATCTGCTTCTGTTTCCCTACTACCATTACTTTTGTAATGTTCGACTTAATTAAATAATACTACCACGTGCGAATTGACATGCTCTTTATTTCCTCGCCACATGTACACTGGCCGTGCTCATGCCTGCACTCCGCGTTGCCAACTTCATCTTAACATAATATAAGTGATTCCAACTTAAAAGTAATTCTTACAAATATTCATTCTCCCTCTAATTTCTTTCTTATTCTCTATAGTTAGGTACATTGGTACGCGGCCTTCAATTACGCACACCTGGCGAAACACTCGCACTTCCCGTGAGGCCTATATTTTCAGCGCTCGCACTCTCTTCCGTGGCACTTGTTTTCTCGCTTACACTCGCGCTGCCATCCGCTGGGCCCCCAGGGTGGTATAAGGAAAAATCCGAACAGTCCAACATTTGATTAATGTGCCGACGCCATTGTTTGTTAATAGTCGGTATGTCCACCAAGTATGTCCTGGGTCCTAAGACCTTGACTACTACCCCCTTGATCCAGGTGGGTTTCCTACCCCGATAATCCCTAACTGCCACACGTTCCTGCAATACATACGCTCGTTTCCTGTTTCCCGCATAATTTTTGATTTGCTTTTGCTGTTTATTCTCTACTCTGATTTTTAAGTCGATGTCGCCAAGTTTACGGTGGCTGTCCCCGGGTTTTATTAAGTCTAATCTTGTTCGTAAGGACCTCCCAAACATTAATATGGCCGGTGAAACGCTGGTGGTGCAATGTGGCGTATTTCTGTAGGCCAATAAGAACCGTTGCAAGAGTAATGGTATGTGCTCCCCTTTTTCCTCCGATAACATTTTTAACAGAGCTTTTTTTACTGTTTTGACTGCGTTTTCCGCAGCCCCGTTGGTTGCTGGGTGGTAAGCTGGAATTCCCTTCCATCTCACACCATTTTTGCTTAAAAACGTTTGAACCCTTTCTGAGACTAGCTGTGCACCGTTATCAGAGACCATTAACTGTGGCATCCCGAACCGACAAAAAATTGTTCTTAAAACCGTTATTGTTGTCTCGGCCGTAATGTTGTTTATAACTACAGCTTCCACCCATTTGGTATAGGCGTCCACCATTATTAGTATATATTTGTTAAGCATTGGCCCCAAAAAATCCACGTGTATACGTTCCCACGGCCCGGTAGGGTACTCCCACGGAATAAGTCCCGCCCTTGGCGGACTTGGTCGTTCACTGAGGCATTGGTTACATGACTTTACTAAGTTTTCAATGTTCACATTCAATTCCGGCCACCACACATATGATCGAGCTAAACTTTTAGTTTTGACAATGCCCATGTGGGCCAAATGTAGTTCCCTTAATATTTGTAAACGCAAGTTTTGTGGAACGATGACCCTGTAGCCAAAAAGTATACAATTCTCATCAATCAATAGTTCATTGCGTTTTAGAAAATAGGGTTTTAATTCCGCCGAGACCCCTTTTGGCCATCCCTTTTCCACAAACTTAAAAACTTGTTTCAATATTTTATCATTTTTGGTTTCCGACGCTATAGCTATACAATCTAATGGAATTTCTTTATTTTCCCTAATGTGATGTAAGTATGTGAATTTTAATTCTTCCGATAGGAATTCTCTTTCCGGCAGCCGCGAGAAGCAATCTGCGTTGTTATCCTTTGATTTCACGTATCTAATTTCGTATGAGTAGTTGCTTAACAACCAGGCCCATCTTTGCAATCGATTTGCGGATACTATCGGAATTCCCTGTTTTTCCCCAAAAATTTTTACTAATGGTTTGTGGTCTGTTAGTACTGTGAATTTTTTTCCAAATAGGTACTGGTGAAATTTCTGTACCCCGAATATGATTGCTAACCCCTCTTTTTCAATCTGTGAGTACGCCCTTTGGCTATTGTTTAATGTTCGCGACGCGAAGGCAATGGGTCTTTCTTCACCTGTTCGCATTACATGTGAAATTACCGCCCCTACTCCCACGTCCGAAGCGTCTACTGCTAGCGTTATGGGTAAGTTAGGGTCATAATGGGCCAATGTTTTGGGGTCGCTTAGTTCTTCTTTGATTTCCCTAAAAACTTGATCGCATTCCTCAGTCCACTCAAAGGTGGTGTTCTTTTTTGACAAGTCGTATAATGGCTTTAGGCGTGTTGAACTATTGGCTATGAATTTGTGATAATAATTCACCAGCCCCAGAAATGATCAAAGTTCCGTTAAGGTTTTTAGTTGGGGGGCATTTTGAATTGCTTCTGTCTTTTCCCGCAGAGTGTGTAGCCCATGCCTGTCAATTCGATGTCCTAAATATTTAACCTGATTTTTAAAAAACTCACATTTATTTATTTTTATTGTTAACCCACAGTCATTTAGAATTTTTAGTACCTGTCTCACCCTCCTAACATGCTCCGCGAAATTTTTTCCTGTAACGATTATGTCATCAATGAATACTGATACCCCTTCCAGTCCCTCCAATAATGCCTCCATACGCTTCTGGAATTTTGCCGGTACACACGAGATGCCATACGGTAGCCGTGAAAATTTATACAGCCCCTTATGTGTACTAATAGTCGTTAACAGTTGTGATTCCTCATCTAGTTCGAGTTGTTGATAGGCATTACTAAAGTCTAGTTTCGTGAAATACACCCCACCTTGCAATTTTGTAAATAGTTCCTCTACCCGTGGCAGTGGATACTGGTCCACTTCTAATATTGGGTTTATTGTGACTTTATAGTCCCCGCATATTCTAATTGAGCCATCTGATTTGAGTATGGGCACTATAGGAGTTCCCCATGGGGAAAAATCTACAGATTCCAATACCCCTAACTCTACTAACCTTTTGATTTCCGTTTCCACTTTTTCCTTAATGGCGAATGGTATTGGCCGTGCCCTAAAAAATGTTGGTTCCACACAACCTATCGTTTTCAAATGAACCTTATCCTTATTAAAGGTCCCCAATGCCTCCGTGAACACTCCCGCGTATTCCTTATAAATTTCCCCCATCACCGACTTTCCTGTAACTTATTTATTACTAGATTAAATGCATAAAAAAAATCTCTTCCCAATAATGGTGGTCCCTCACCGTTTGTGACTATCAATTCCATATTCCTAAACATCTTCCTGTATTTACAACAAATCTTAATGTACCCAAGAGGGAAGATTTTATTCCCATCGTAATTTAGTAATACCTTGGTAGTGTTTCTCAATTCAAACCCTGTAAAAAACCTTTCTTTGAATCCTTTTGATATGACCGAACAACTGGCCCCGGTGTCTAATTCAAAATTTAATTTCTTCCCGTTAACTTCGATTTGTACTGCTATCGGATCTTTTCTCTGATCTTTTAAATTAAATACTACATCTTCCTGTGGAGGTTCGTTATCTTTGTCCTCTCAATAATTGTTTATCATATCCCTATCCACTCGGTTCCTATTTCTACATGCTCGTTCTAAATGTCCGAATTTCTTGCAGTAATTACATTTAAAATTCCGATATTTGCATCCCCCGGCTAAATGCCCTGTGTACCCGCATACCCAGCATTGTCCTGGCGATAGCGGCTGTCTTCTGTGTGCCGCTCCGCTTTGCGTCCCTCCGCGTCTCATTCCGCTGGGTCCTGGCCCGCTCGCCGAGGAGTCGCCGTCCGGACGCTGCGATGATCCTGGCCACGCACCTTTTCTTTGCTCCAGCCGGAACATCTCCGATGGCTCCCTCTTGATGGTCACTTCTTCCCCCCTGTAGTGGTTTTTACTGGCCTCTTTTCTAACTGCTATCTCAATTGCCTGCTCCAATGTTAATGCTTTTGGGTCTTCCTCAAACAATCTGTCCATGACGGCTCCTGGTTGCATTCCTATGATGAATTTGTCTCTTAACATCGTGTGTAGCGTGAGTTAAATTCCGATAAAAGGAATATTGTTTTTTAAAAACTTTATTATTAAGTGAACATTGGATTAATACATTTATTAATGTTAAGTTGATTAAGAATTATTTGATTATTATTATGTGTTTGATTATTGTATTGTCGCGATTTGAGCGACGTGGTGGAGCCGACCGATGCTAGGGACTGTCGTGGGATGCGGCTCCGGAGATTATATAATATCTCTGTTTTGGTGGGTCAGCATTTGTGGGTACCATAACACCCCCGGCCTAAGAGCGGAAACATCCTCTGAGATGACTACGGAATCCAGGGTTGTTTTCCGTAACTCGTGGTCCCTTCGTCTGTGAGGTTCGGGTTCGAAGTCTTCTTCTCCGAAACTTGTAGAAGTCGTCTGCTACGGATGTAGGTAGTGATCAGCACAGCTGATCCGATGACTAAGAGTCCATAAATGAACATAGTCCAGATTGAAGGAGGTCGACCATAAACTGTGTTACCATAAACCATAAACTCTTGGAGCTCGTTCAGGTTACTGTCAATTTTATTAATATTTAATGAGTGGATTTTATTTAACTTATCGTATTGCGTCTTCCATTTTCGTGACTGTGCTATTTCTTGTGGAAAAGCTAGTTGTGGAATATTCGGTCTTTTTGCAATCTTCTTTTCTTGGTAGCTGGTCAATGTAAGGTTCCGTATACGTAGGGAACAGCCAGGTGTCAGCTTCGCAATGTAGGTGCCGTTGATTGCGTCCAATTCGGTCTGGTTGTTGCACTTCTTTTCAATCTTCTGATTATATGGTGAAACAATCATCCATAGATTATCGTGTATTTTGTTGATCCAAGTTGCTCGGATTATTCTGAAGTCGTTTTTGCATGTTGCGTAGTGACCAGTGTAGGATAACAGTTGAACTTCACATGGTGAGTCTGAGGTAATTTGTAGACTGCTCGAAGTTTGACACAGGTAGTGTGTGGCTTCTATTTCTTGACATGAGTCGGTGAGCGGTACAAATCTATCACTATTGATTGCCAAAAGCGTATGTTCTGGTTTTATGCAATGGAAGGTATTATTGTTGTTGCGAACTGGTAAAGGATATAATTGGTAATATGAGTAGGGGGAAATTTCAACTAGAGGAATTTCTAGGATGAATATAATTGAAATATCCTTGACGTAAGCTCGTACTGTGATTATTTTTTCCAGCAGAAAGATATTTTCTACGTTTGGTTTTCGTGGAAGTTTTTCATCAATTAGTAGTTGGCTTAAATGTTTCAGTTCGAAGATAAGGTTTTTGGTATCCATTATTGAGGGATGGTATACGTTTAACTTGGCAAAAGTTACAGCATCTGTCAATGTATATAATATTTCATTGGCGTTGTCTATTAGAAATATGAGCTGATTGAATATAGCGAAGATGGTTATTCGATGAGCTTCTTGTAGTTGGTAAAACGTGGCGTTTTTGATAAACTCGTTGATTTGTAGTATTCTTGAATTTAGTACTAACTGATTACTTCTTAAATCGGATATAGTTTTATTAAATTCTTCAATTGTTTTGATGGAAATGGAAATTTGTTTTTCCATTATCGATTGCATTCCAGATTGGGATTGGATTATTTTTTGTATTTCCTTGTCGTACTTTTCAGCATCTTCGTTATCTAGATTTCCTGTGATTCTTTTAATTATCTGTCCTAGAACATCAACAGCTCCTCTTCTGGGTCTGTGCAGTTCTTGTTGTGGCAGAAGTTGATTAACTTGTTTCAGCATTTTATTTCTCTTTGTTGTTAATATGGACAACTAGTTTGCCATTTCTTTACTATAGGGTCCGCTAAATGAACCATTTTTTAGGATTGTAATCCAATTATCGTAGTTGATATTAAGATTTGTAATTTCTTGCATTAAATGATCGAGATGATATATAGCTGTAATTTTCCACTGATTGGTTTTTATTTGGGCTTCTCCTAATTTCATTGGGAAAAGACCTGTGCTGCCCTTGATCTCTTCTAAGGCAACGTCGCTTCTGATGTGAGAGACACAACATCCGAGGAGTCTGAAACAATAGAATGTTTCAAGTTTCTCGTATGGAATTTTCTAATTCTTGTTTTCGTTTTGACTTCTATAGTTGAATCGTCATTAATTTTTGTTATTTTATATGGACCTATATATGGGTTTACCAATTTATTTCTACCACTATTTTTAACGTATACGAGTTCGTTAATTTTGAAAGGCTTTTCTTTTACTTTCTGTTTAGATTTCTCGACATATTTTTCCTTTTGTTTGATGTTTTTCTCTTGAACTGATTTATAAAGATGATGAAGTCGTTCTTTATGATCTGATAAGTATTGATGGTAATAATATTTCGAATAAAGTAAATCCATTGGGTCTCTTAAGGCGGTGTGACCGAAAGCAAGTTCGATCGGAGCAAAACCTGTTGGTTTTGAAATTGTACTGTTATAAGCGATAATTGCTAGTTTCATTTGTAGCTCTATAGGTTCTTTCTTTCTTTGTTCGAGACATCTAATTTGTTCGATGATTGTCGAATGAAATCGCTCTATATTTCCTTGGGAACAGGGGTTCGAAGGTGTTCCAAAGTGTACTTTAATTTTATGGATTTCTAATAGTTTCATAATTAAATCGTTTTTAAACTCTTTTCCGCTATCGCAGCTTATTTCTTCTGGTGCTCCATAGTATTTGAAGTATTCTAATAATGCGTCAGCTATTTCTACAGAATTTGTAGAAGATATAGGTATTGCTTGACCTAATCGAGAGAACGTGTCTATTATGGTTAAGAATTTCGAGCTTCCTATTGTAAAGGTGTCTATAATAACTTTCGGAATGGTTTATCGGGTGTAAACGTAAGTTGTAGTGGTGGTTGAGTAGGGTGTCGATCGTATTTAGTTTTGTTACAGACTAAATAGTTTTTAATGTAGTCAGTTATCATTTTTCTCATATCTTTCCAATAATATCTTCTTTTTATTTGAGCTAGAGTTTCTTCTATTCCTCGGCGGTTAGTTTTACCTTGATGATGTGATTCTAATAATTCCATTTGATCTGCCTCGCTAGTTAGTACAATAACGTTTCGTGTACATCTGATTAACTTCGGTCCTTCATTGTTAAAGAGTTGAATATAAATTTTACAGAAGTTTGGGTAAAGAATTTCTTTTTCAAAGTATAAGTAGTGTTTTCCTGGGCCAATTAAGTATTCTTTCATAAAATTTATGATTTCAGTTTCGATATTCTTTGTTGATATCTTTACTTTGATGATCTTGTTACCATTTTCGTTTGAAATTTCAATTTTAGTATCAGCTGTTGTACTACTGATAAAATATTGATTCTTCTTATAGTTTATTAGTTCGTCTAATATGGTAATTCCAGTTGTAGGTTCAGATTCTTGATTGGAACGAATCGTGTTACTAGTATTATCTTGCTCGTTTGGTAATAACATTGGAGTTCTTTTTCTTTTTGAGGTTTTCTTCTCTAAATCTTGACGTAACATTGAGAGGTTTTTGCCACTGGTGGTAGGTTGTTCTTTTCTAACAGATGATGTACTTGGTAGATTTTGTGTGTTGGTAATATCGTCTAGTTGTATATCTTGTATGATTTCGTCTAATAATCGTTGCATTTCTGGATCTGGGTTAGGCATCAGTGATATTATGTCATCTTCTATTGCAAATAGTTGCTCTTGAGTGATCCTTGATAGTGCGTCTGCGTTGGTGTTGTATTTTCCTTTCTTGTAAATTACTTCTAAGTCATACTCTTCTAATTTCAATTTCCATCTAGTCAATTTAGAATTTGGTTCTTTTAATTTCCATAACCACACTAACGGTCTATGGTCAGTATACATTTTTAAATGTCTACCGTAAATATATGGTCGAAAATATTTGACTGCATATATTATTCCAAGAAGTTCCTTTTCTATTGTGGAATATTTTTGTTCTGTAGCACTCAATGTTCGGGAGGCATAGCTAACTGGTTTATCTTGACCTATCTTTCCTTGTGAAAGTACGGCTCCAATGGCTATGTTTGAAGCGTCTGTCGTTATGATAAATTCTTTTGTAAAATCAGGGAATTGAAGTATTGGCTCGTTCATTAAGAGAGCTTTGCATTTTGTAAATGCTTCTAAATATTCTTTATCTGCTTTAACTTGTGATCCCTTTTTAAGGCATTTGGTAAATGGCTTCGTTATTCCGGCGAAATCTCTTATAAATTTTCTATAATATCCGACAAGTCCTAAAAAGGCTTTGATTTCCTTTTGAGTTTTTGGTAGCGGGTAATTTTTAATTGCTTCATTTTTTTCAGGATTGGGTTTTACTCCATTCTCCGTAATTAAGTGTCCTAAATATTTAAGTTCTTTTCTGAGGAATTCGCATTTTTCAAGTTTTACTTTAAAATTTGCATTTTCTAATCTTTGGAAAACTGTATTTAATTTCGACATATGTTCTTGAAGTGAGACTGAATATACAATTATGTCGTCTAAGTAAACCATGCATGTTTCTTCTAGTAATCCCTTCAGGATATTATCCATGAGTCGTTGGAACGTCGCGGGTGCGTTTTTTAATCCGAAAGGCATTCTCTTGAATTCGAAATGTCCTTGCTCTGTTGAAAATGCGGTTTTCTCGGTATCGCTTGGATCCATTTCTACTTGATGATAGCCTGATGCTAAGTCGATACTACTGAAATATTGGCATCTACCCAATTTGTCCAATATATCAGCTATATTAGGAATTGGATACTTATCTTCTATCATTTGGTCGTTTAAACGACGATAGTCGATAACCATTCGTTTTTTTGTCTTGCCATTGGTAGTCCTTGTGACTATATTCACAGGGCAACTCCATGGTGAAATACTTTCTTGTACTATGTCTTGGTCTAGAAGTTCTAAAACTTGTCTCTTGATTTCCTTTTTTGTCTCTATTGGCTGTCGATACATTTTGACATAAACAGGTGTTTCATCTTTTAGGTTCAATTTATGTTTAACGCAGTGGGTGAATGATATTCTTTGCCCTTCTGCATGAAAGACATGCTTGTATTTTTCAGCAAAAGGTTCTGATGAAAGATTTTTCTTCGATATTCATTCCTTTAGTATTTAAATTAGTATTTACATTTTGTCTTTGTATTTCTTCTAAATCAGGGTCGTAATCTGTATCCATTTGCTCATATGAGTATATTTCGTTAATTTCGTTTACCGTGTGAGTTTGTAAAGAGTCACAAATATTAATTGATTTCTTTTGTTGGGTATAATTTACAGCAATAACTAGAGCTTGGTGGTTAATTGCATTTGCTATTGATTCCTTTACAGTAATTCCTGGACGAAATTCGATTGGAGGTATATAAATAGTACCATTTTCTTTATTGACCGGTATTTTAATTGGTTTTGCTTGTAGTGGTTCAAAAGTAATTTTTTCTACGTCTAGATGAATTGGTATGTTTGCATTTTGAGTTTTAAGTACCTTTTTATGGACGTCGAGAATTGCATTTAATTTGTTTAAAAGGTCGATTCCGATTAATCCGTCGAATTTTTTACTAAAGTCGAATTTAAAAAACGTGTGTTGGAAGTTTGAATGGAATATTGGTGGAATTTCTGCAATTACAGCATCATTGTGTTTAGTTGCAGCATGAGCTGTTTTGATTATGAATGGAATTTTGACAGCGTATTCTCTGAGTTGGTGAAAGAGTCGAGAATTAATTAGCGTATTGGTCGATCCTGTATCTATGAGAAATTTTAGTCCTAAACATGTTATGTAGGGCAAATTGCAGTTTATGTTATTCATATTGATGGTCGTTATTTTATCGTTTTGCTTGCAGGTCATTTTTTCTTGGTAGAAAGGGTGAGAAAGTGAAAATTTTCATCTTCATACTCGTTTTCTTCCTGAGTTCCTTGTTCAATTTCTTCAGTGTTTACTTCAGCAAATACGTCCGGCTGTTGGTATTCATTTCCTTCTTCCTCTTCATTTTCTTGATAGTATAATCGGTTTTGTCCCCAATTTGGCTTCTTGGCTGTATTTGTTATATTGGAGGCGACTCGCTTGCGAGCGCTTGTGTCCACGTCCATCGGCGTTGGTTTCGGCAAGGCGGCCGTGTTTGCAGCATTACTGGGCTTCCCAAATTGTTGTGGTGCGTTAGGCCATCGTGTACTTGAAGAGCCAGCTTGTTGATTAAAGATTGGTCGTTGTTGGTAGAAGCTTGGTTGTTGTTGGTAATTATTATTATAATTATTAGAGTAACGTTGAGGCATAATAACGGAACGAATCAGATGTGGTCTTATCGGTTGTTTAACCTTGTCACTTTAAGCATTCTTCGGGCTTATGCGCTGCAAGTTATTAAATCTCTCAGCGCGGTAATTGAAATTTTCCACTTCAATAACATATCCCATTGCAGTTTCTAGGTTATCAGGCTGTTTCACTTGTACCATTATTCCCGTGATGTTATCTATCTCTAGTCTCTAGTAGACCTTGGAGATAAATTTGAAGCGCAGTGTTTTTGTAGTTGGCGTTCTTTAATGCTCTGCGTTGGTCATTATTATCGCGTAGTTTAACATGAGTCAGAAGAATTTGCAACGTTTCTTTAACTCGATTCCCATAATTGTATGAACCTTCGTTCTTATGTGGGCGTAGGGCCGCGAGATCAGCGAACAAACATTGCTCACTTCGTTGATCTCCGAAATGATTTAATAATAATTCTTTTAAGCCAGTCCATGTGTCTACTTCTTCATTGCTGCTGACAACTTGTAATGCTTTACAAGCTGTCAGCGAACAAACACTTGTAGCGAACAAACATTGCTCACTTCGTTGATCTCCGAAATGATTTAATAATAATTCTTTTAAGCCAGTCCATGTGTCTACTTCTTCATTGCTGCTGACAGCTTGTAATGCTTTACCTCTTAATTTTCCTTGAAAAATTCGGAGCAGCAGGGCTTGAATTTCAGGACTTGGAGTTGTTAAAAATGTCTTGATTAAAAACTCACATGCCGCTATGTAGGCATTTAATATGTTCGAATCACCGTCGAAAATTGGGATGGTGTCTTGATAAACGGTAGTGATATCCTTTACAGTGAATGGCATGATTGTTAAGGAGCTTATTAATTGGGATAGGTAATCAATATCCGTCATAAGAGCTTTGGCAATGTAGCGAAAGTTTGCACTTACATTAGCAGTTCTGGAACCATGTCGTAGGTAATCCAAAATCCTGGGTAAATCCAAAAGATCACTTCACTTCACACTTAACTAACAGTTCGATAGTTAATTAACTTTTACACTTAACTGATTGTTCGATATCTGCACGAATCGTTGAAACGAACCGCCGAATTGCATGCGTTACAGATATCCTGTTCGCAGCGCCAGTTAAATTCCGATAACAGGAATATTGTTTTTTTTAAACTTTATTATTAACTGAACATTGGATTAATACATTTATTAATGTTAAGTTGATTAAGAATTATTTTATTATTATTATGTGTTTGATTATTGTATTGTCGCGATTTGAGCGACGTGGTGGAGCCGACCGATGCTAGGGACTGTCGTGGGATGCGGCTCCGGAGATTATATAATATCTCTGTTTTGATGGGTCAGCATTTGTGGGTACCATAACACGTGGCTTTTTCGAATTCACACTGTGCCGCCAGGCTTCGCACACGCGCTGCCCATTGACTTATTTCTTCCTCGAGCACTTTTTCAGCCTTATAGAATTTGTATCTCTTTGGAAATACCGCCTTTGTCGGTGTGAAATGGTTAGTGAAGGTTTATGCTAATTTCTCGAATGTTATTGTTGCCGAGTCATCTGGGACACATAAACTCGACAGGAGCTGGTATGCCTCTTCACTTAGGTTGCTCAGTAGTACTGCCCTTTTTATCTCCAGCTTCTCGGTTAGTTCGTTTGCGATAAAATATTGTCCTAGTTTGGCCTTGTATATGGATCAATCCGTTTGTGAACCAAACTCTCCAATTTTACTGTACGACATTTCTTCTGCACTTTTAATTCACTGTTGTTCTCACTTCCCGGTCCGCTCTAGGTTCTACTAATCCTCGTCGCCAATGTAATGTTCGACTTAATTAAATAATACTACCACGTGCGAATTTACATGCTCTTTATTTCCTCGCCACATGTACACTGGCCGTGCTCATGCCTGCACTCCGCGTTGCCAACTTCATCTTAACATAATATAAGTGATTCCAACTTAAAATTAATTCTTACAAATATAACAACTTTTGTTTTGCTTATGTTCAGCTGCATTCCTTTCGCCTTTAGTTCTGTGTTCCATAAGTTTACTCTATTTTGCAGCTGTTTTGATGTTCTTATTATTATTATTATTACATCATCTGCAAATGCTCCTTCCGATATTCCTATTTTTTCCATGTTAATGTAGCCTACTATCCATTTCGTGTTGCTCTCTGGGGCCCAATTTTTGAAACGAGGGAAAATTTTACCATGGGAAAGACGCCATGTTTTCCCATGAAATCAGGGTTATGCTATTTTTGAAATCCCCATGGGAATATTTTCCCACGAAAGTCGGGGGATTTGCGGCACCTACTCCAGACCAGGGGAATTCGGAAATCCCATGGGAAAGTAACCCACCATGCATTGTAATATACCCAAAATGCAGTGAAATGTTCAAATAATAGTGCATATATGTATAATTGTAATTTTTTATATGTTTAAAATTAAATGAATACCTAAATATTTTAATAAAGTAAAGTAAAGTAAAGTAAAGTAAATAAAGTCAAATGTTGAAACATTTGACCTCTAAACTATTAGTGTACACAAAAGAATAGCAAGGAAATAGTATAGGTACTTGTCTCCTATTAGCAGGGTAATTAAGTAAGTAAAGTAAACACTTTCGCCCATAATTATGATTGATGCCAACCTTAATGACCACTTTAAAGGCACAGTTTGTTAATAACAGTGGTAGTGAACAGTCTTTGATGCACATTTATGACGGGGATTATCGGATTACGTTTTGCTTTGTAAATCTCCGGCGATTCATTAGGGCTTCAATCTCGGGAAAATGTAACTTTCAGTACATCTGTGCCAAAAGAATGGTTATTTCTCAGCCATGATTGTTATTAAAGTAATATACATTCCTCGGCACCACAGTGCTACGCGCCTTCGTTTGCTATCTTTGCCCTCGCCAGTAAGTCACTTCCCACCTCAGTATGCAATATACTATAAATACGGGTGGCCGATGATATCAATTTGAAAATAGCGCTGCAATAACAGGCACTACAGCCAACACATATTCTCTATGCGTGATTGGTCTATTCTGTATGACGGCCCGATCAGTTCTAGACGTACGTCAATTTGTATTTCCCATGGGAAAGAGATTCTCCGGCGTTCAAAAATTGGGAGACCGCTTCCCATGGGAATGTGAGGCGAGGGAATATATTCCCATGGGAAAATTTTCCCACGTTTCAAAAATTCGGCCCCTGGTGTGCATTTCATTATTATGTCGTCCATGTAGGTAATGAATAGTGTGGGACTTAGACTCCCTCCCTGTCTTAGCTCATTTTTTGTTTTAAATGTTTCTGATTGTGTGTTGTTGCATATTACTATGTTGGTGTTGTTTTCATATATATTTTTTATTATCCTTATCATTTTGTCGTTTACCTTCATTTATTTCAGTGTTTGCCATAGTTTTGCTTTTGGTGCCTAATCGAATGCTTTCTCTGGGTCCAGAAACGCTATGTATATTTTTGTATCTGCACCTCGTTTTTCGTATGTTTGTTGAGCGTGAATATGTGATCCTGCTTCTTCCGCTTCTAAATCCGCTCTGTTGGTCTTGTAGTGTCTTCTCTATTACTTTTCTTAACTTTTTGTCTATGATTTTTTCATATATTTTCATCGCTGTGTATAATAGGGTTATTCCTCTGTAATTTTTACATTCCTTCTTATCCCCTTTTTTAAATATCGGTAGTATAAGTACTGTCTGCCAGTCGCTCGGTGTTTTCTCCGTTTTCCACGCTTTTCTTATTATTTCCCGTAGCCTATCCTGTCCTTTGTGCCCATGTAATTGATCATTTCCCTGGTGATTCTGTCACTCCTCGCCGCTTTTCCGTTATTTAGTTCCTTTATTGCTGTTTTCACTTCTTCTACTGTTATATCTTCTCCCTCTTCTTTATCTGCTTCTCTCCCATTTGTCTCTTTGTTCTCCTCCTCTTCATCTTCTGTGGATCCCAATAGTTCTTCAAAGTATTCCTTCCATCTTTCTGCTATTTGTTTTTCTTCCCTTAGTACTTCTCCGGTGTTGCTTTTTATAACCCTCCCTGTTGCTTCTTTGTCTTGTCTGCTCCTTTTGATTACGCTGTAGAATAGTTTTTTGTTTTCCGTACTATTTCTTTCGAGTTTGTCTCCAAATTCTTCCCATTTCTTCTGTTTATTTTTGAGTATTATCTGACTTACCTTGTTTCTTGCGTTTTTATATTCTTCGTATTTCTCCCTTGTTTTGTTATTAAGGTATTTTTCCATGCCTGTTTCTTTGATTTTACCTGGTCTCTTACTTTAGTTGACCACCAGGCTATTCGTTTTTTGTTTGTTTCTTTCTTGCTAGTTCCGCATATTCTACTTGCCACTTTTATTATGCTTTCTATGCGGTTATTCCACATTTGTTCTAAATTTTCTGTTTTCGTTGCTTTTTGTGCTGTATTTTTTTGTAGTTCTCTCTCCGTTTCTTCTTTGTTTTCTGTTTGCGTGTCTTCATTGTTCAGCTTATAGTCTTTTATTTTGGTGCATACTCTCGTTCTCTTTGTTTACTGTTCTGTTTTTATTACGTTGTTGTTGTTTTCTCTTATTTGTGTTATCACTAGGTAGTGGTCGCTCCCTATTTCCTGCCCCTTCTTGCGCTTGTGTCCATTATTTGTTTTTATTTGTCTCTTCCGTTATTATATAGTCTATTATTGATTTTCTGTCTCTCGCTTGTTCTGTTCTGGTGAATGTGTGTATGTTTTTGTGTCTGAAGAATGTGTTCGTGATTATTAGGTTGTGTATTATGCAGAAGTTTAGCAGTCTTCTTCCGTTGTCGTTTCTGGTGTTTTCTCCGTAATTCCCTATTGCGGCTTTGTATGTTGGGTCTTGTTTTCCTACTCTGCTATTTAGGTCGCCTCCTATATATTTATGCTTCCTTCTGCTGCCTCTACTGCTTATGCTTAGCCACAGTAGAGTAGCCACAACTAGAAAGTTGTGTCCAGAATTTTTCTTTCTTGGCGGTGGTGTCATCATAGTTTGGCTCATATGCCGTTATAATTGTGTTCGTTTTCTTCGTTGTTTTGTTGGTTAGTTTCACTGTTAGTAGTCTCTCGTTTATCTGTTCCCATTTTGCTATCGCATTTTCTCTCTTCCTGTGTATAAGGCATGCGACTCCTTTTGCCGCTCTAGTTTCGTCTTCCACTCCACTATATATTAGTGTGTGTCCCTTTCCAGCTTTTATTATTCCTTTTCCTTTCTTCTTACTTTCCGTTATCGTCAGTATGTCTAGTTTTGTTTCTTCAAATTCTTCCACTAGTTCTTGTTCTTTTCAGTTTATACTTCTTATGTTCGATGTTCCAATTCTCCATGTTTCGTTTTTATTCACCCGGTCATTTCCCCCATTGTTGACAGTTGATAATACCTAATAATGGTTGTGAAGATCAGGGCCGCCGAGAGGGCACGTTGGCCAAGTCTGAAACTTGGGGCCCGGGCCCAAGGGGGGCCCGGGACGGGCCCCGGATTTTTGACTAATAAAAGCCAATGACACTCGGTGGGGACGCGGGCCGGGCGAGGGGCCCGGTATAGTCTACTAGACTTGGGGCCCCAGATTGGCTGTCAGCGGCCCTGGTGAAGATTGTGTGGTGAGTCCGGAGATAATGATGATGCCAGACCTTGTGCACTGTGAAACCCCACTGATTTCCGTTTGAAATAATTGAATGTCATTCCTCTGGGATCAATGAATCGTACTTTGGGCTTTACCATCTGCCCGGTTCTTCCCTGTGACACAATCATTCAAAAATAGACGCACCACATGCGTGATTCGCCCATTAAATTCCGCAAACAACCGTAATGCCCATTACGTCGGACTCTAATGAATTTATGAATCCTCCATCACGGAACAGCCAAACGCGCCCCCACCTGCCAGCGTTGTGTATTTTTTATGTGCCCACTTTTAATCCGTAATGCGATTCGCCCGGCCGGATATTTATACATTTCGGGCACGGAGGGCCGTGATAAATATTCATGCCGCCTCCAGGAACCACCCCCGCGCGCCTACCCTGGGTGTCGGCTAATTACCGAATACATCATTAGCATTAAATGATCGGCGGCGAGACGATACGATACCATCTGCTAATGTGTGTGCATAGCGAGGGCGGCGCGGGCGGCAGCTTCTAGGTGCGGTTTGCATAAGTAATAACTAGACATGTCAACACGAGACGCATATGGCAGTCACTCACACGACCAGGACACTTGAACCGAAGGTGAGCACCGCGACGCCAGCACCTGAAAGTGCTCTGATCCAAAGTGACGAAAACTCTCGAAGTTCCATATGAGGTGAGTTTTTATAGGATATATTTCGCACTTCACTTATAAAGCACTGCAGTTCATCTTTATGTTTTATTACTCTCGAGTACTTCACATCTCATATTTATTTCAACAACAAACAACGAAATATTTCAAATATATCAAAATTTCGAAATCCCCATCTTTTACGTAGGAATGTACAATGCCAATTTGTCCGAGAAACTTTTAATCCTCAATTATAGATTGCAACTTTGAAAGATACACGTTTTGAATTATAGAAAAAAATGCATTTACTCTTTAAATTTCAACTAACTGAATATAGAGAGTAAATTTGTTAAGCAATTGGCATTAACTTTTGACAAATTTCTTGGTAGAGATTTTGAAAACTTTGATACTTTAGCACCTTTGAATATTTCTACATCTATATTAATTCTGAAGCCAAGTAGTGTTTGGTTCACTTGACTAAATCTAAGAGACGAAACTGAATTCATTGTTCAATAAGGCATATTATTTATCATTTATATAATCAAGGTCTTTGTACACTCGCAGGTGATGGTTAACTAGCCTGGCTACAAAATTAATATTTCTGTGTAAACTTTCACCTAGCAATTGTGACTAGAGATTCGGCCTAAATCACTTCTGAAGTCTTTTAAACTTGGGGCATGTTGGAATACCATTAAAGTCAGCTACAAAAAAATGCATCTTAGCATTTTAATAACACTGGTTAACAACAACAAAATAACTTTTTGTAGTGAAATGGATAAAAAAGAATGGCTAATTGTTATGTAAAATTTCCAGAAAGCAGAAATTTGTGTCCATCACCATCACTATGTTTGCTACGAACTGTTGTGCGTTATACGGAAATACATCAATATTGGTATGTTCTTACTATTATACTTCCTTCAAAATGTTGGTACTGATGATTTACGTCAATATTTTGTTTCTGGGGCATCCAGCATTAATGTCTAGCATAGGCGTGCGCAAGAGAGGGGTCAGAGGGGGCAACTCGTGGATCTCTTTCAGGGTATGACCCTTTACTAAAAAAACATTTAACGCAGAGGCCCAAAAATGCGTTATATATTAATAACAGAATTCGAAACGATATTTTTTATAAATTCATAATGTAACCGTTCAAGATATTACATCTGAGTTGTATGGAAAATATATTTCTTTTCTCGCAGACGAGACATCAGACTGCGGTCATCATTAGCCAATGTCTGTTGTTATAGGATTTTTTGACCCCTCCGTTAATACCCCAGTAGGGGTTTACTACACCAGCTTAAATCGTTCGATTTCATAGTCTGTTTACATATTGTCACTCCTATTTTAACAATGATCCTTAAAGTAAGCAAAGCAGTACAGATGGAAAATTTTAACCTATTACTTGCTTAAAACTGTGTCTGAAATTTAAAATCAAGTTTGCAATCATTGAGAACTGATACGAGTTTTTTTTGAAAAAAATTACAATGAAGTCGAGGAAATGTGCGTCAAACAGAATAACACAATTCCGAAAATAAGACGCCGAAAAGTTTCCCGTAAAATAGACGAAAACTAGAAAAATCGACATGAAATTCAAAATAAAAAAGATGATATTAAAATGAATTCCGTGTACCCATTTCTAGACTCTCTTATCTCTAGAATTGATGAACGTTTTAGTCAAGAAACGACTCAGATAATAGAGTGTGTAGGTGAACTACAGAATTTAAATTGTGACGTTGATCTAATGAACTTGAAAAACAGTTTGGAATAAATAAAGATGAACTAATCGCAGAATGCAAACTTATTAAACATGATGATTCCATAACTAAACGAAGTAATTTGGGTAATATAAGAGAGTGGATTACTTGGCTAATTTATTCTGACAGATTTAGAATATAAAATTATTTATTTATAACTTTAAATCAGTTTTCTGTTATCCATCGCATAAGCTGCTTCTGTATTCATATTCATATTCATTTATTTCCACCTAGCCACAATATATAAAATATACAATTTCATACATAATATACAGGGTCCGTCATCTCACCTCCCGTCTTCAATAGCTCAGTTAATAGTCGAGTTTGGATTTTGATATTTTGCAGACTTCAGTTGCTTTCTAGGGTGTATTTCAGGAAAATATGTTTGATTATACAGGGTGTCCCAAAAAAGTGTGATGTCATCATGATGTATATTTTTAGATTGCATGGTATATATTTTTTACTTATTTGGGTGCCTCTTATAGATGCCTACATACCCATAAAATTTTATTGAAATCAGTTTAGTGACATTAGCACAAAAAAATAAAAAATGAAAAAATAACAGTTTTGCACAATTGGTTAAGAAAATAAATAAAGGATAAAAATAGTGCCTCGTTAATAAAACCATACAAGGTACTCATAAAATAAGGTCTGACAGTGGCGTTAACCAAGTTTAGTTGATATGCATTATACAGAGTGTCCAAAATTTAGTGTCAAACTTTTCAAACTTTAAAGCACTTTATTTTTCTTATTTTAAATTGGAACTCCAGTATATTTTTATGTAATTCCATGCGGAATTAAAAGACAAACATTTTTCCTAATTACAACAATATCTCAATTCCGTAACACATTCAAAGATATTTGCAGAAAACTCGTTTTATCAACAATTCCAATGGCCATTTTAATTAATCAAAATCGAAGGTGGGTTTGAAAAACAATTTATTGACATTAATGTTTAACAAAGTGACAAGAGCCATTGTTGACTGTAGTAATATAAAAGTTTAAAACTTTTTTAGCTAAGGTCTTTATACCCAAGATACCAAAATTACTTTGTGTCATGGAAAATATGATTTTCATAATATGACAAATATCATGACCTATATTGACAAATGTGGATATGACTTTTATATTCGCATTTCAAAATATTACATTCAACCTGTTACGAAGAGTGGCAATGTCATTTCATACTCGTCTTCGTTTGTGCCTTCAAGAGGGCGGAAGACATATAGAACATAAGTTCTAGCAAATAATTAATTTTAGATATGCACAGTTATGTTATGTTTTTATGAAATTTTGTTACTAAAACTATTTTCTATACAAAACTTAATACTTTTACGATGTGTAATAGGTTTGGACGAAGATCTGTGAAATCTTTAATACTTTCGAGATATTAATTGTAACTACAAAACATGTTATGCCAATAAATTGTTTTTCAAAGTCACCTTCGAGTTTTATTCATTAAAATGGCTATTGGAATAGTTGATAAATCGAGTTTTCTGCACATAACTTTCAATGCGTTAGGAATTGCGATAAAGTTGTAATGAGGAAAATTGTTTGTCTTTTAATTCTACATGGAATGACATAAAAATATACAGGGGCTCCAATTTAAAATAAGAAAAATAAAGTGCTTTAAAATTTGAAAAGTTTGACACTAAATTTTGGACACTCTGTATAATGCATATCAATAAAATTTGGTTAACGCAACTATCAGACCTTATTTATTGAGTACCTTGTATGGTTTCATTAACAAGACATACTCATATCTCTTATTAATTTTCTTAACCAATGGTGCAAAACTGAATTTTTTCAGTTTTTATTTTTGTGTGCTAAAATCACTATACCAATTTTAATAAAATGTCATGGGTATGTAGGCATCCATAAAGGGCACCCAAATAAACAACAAAAAATATACCATGCAATTTAAAAATAAACATCATCATGACGTCACACTTTTTTGGGACACCCTGTATAATCAAAAATATTTTCCTAAAATACGCCACAGAATGCAGGTAAAGTTTGTAAAATATCAAAATCCAAACTCAATTAGTAACTGAGCCACAGAAGACGGGAGGTGAAATGACGGACCCTGTATACAAATACAATTACATTGCACCCCACAAGTTGTTGTGGATGTGGTCATCAGGATATTAAAATAGACAAGACAGTCAATAAACATATATTACACTTACATACAAATACAAATACTCCTCTATATCACAGATATTCTGAAAACGCACAATGGCACTTCTGTATGAGAAATTGCTTCAAATTGCTTCGTCTTCCTTTGAACATGACGAGTAACCTAGTAACCAGTAAACAAACTAGGACTACATTTGCTTTGATACGGCTTGCTTTTCCATGGTTGCAACGTCTAGGTGGAACCATTCCCCATGTTCGTCCCTTATGTCACCCAAATTTTCCGCAAAGAAATCGAGATGAGCATCCATAAAATGTTTTTTTAAAGATATGGTGCAAGTAATTCAGTTACAACATCTTTGTAATTTTCAGCTTTGACATTTCCAGCAAAATTGACCACATCTGTTTTAAAAGCTCTCCATGCTCTTAGTTCAACTTCATTCTGCATATTGTCAAATTCGCCATCTTTCACTTCTTGTATTTGTGGTCCTATGCCTTCTTTATTTTTTACCTCACTAACTCTCGGACATTTTTATTTCAGATACCAGTGCTTTCACGATTTTTTTCAATTAGCCCAATGTAATATGCAGTGGTAGTAGAATTACGTTCTTAGCATCAACTAGAAGTTCGTAGGTAATATTTTTTAGATCCATGAGGGCTAGTGTTTAACGTAGCGGCCATTATATGCATATATTCATATATTCCATGATATGCACATATGCAAATATGCATATGCATACTTGCAAATAAATGCTTCTTACTAAAAATATGTGGATGATAGACAAATTCTGTTTATAAATTCGTTTATTTTTTAGAAACATGATATTATTTATTTTCGTCATGGATACAATCTATGAAAAGCAACTCATATCTCCCTAGGGAGATGTCAATTTTTTTCACCCTCAATCACATTTTTTTCTCCTTCAACCTTATGACCACTTGACAAATAGATCGTACAATTGACAAATTTTCCATTCAAGACGGTACTTGAAGATGAGCAATTTTGCGTCTGCTCATGGCCTACACTGCCACTAGCAGATACCGACGATCTTACTTTTTCAGTCTCTTCCAGTCCAGCAATCACGCATGAAATTTTATTCTTGGATGCCATGCTGTCTGCCAAGTAGCCTTCCGCTACTGTAGAGCTTTTCCATCCACCCAGACGCTTCAGATTGGTCATACTTACTCCTCCATCAGCTGCCAAAGTTGCAGATGTTCGTCTTAAACAGTGACCTGTGAAAGATTTCGGATTCGGCAAACACAAGTAGACAGCAATTTTTGACGGAATGCTGCCAAATGTGTTTTTCCCAACAGGTTGCACTGTACATTTTCTGTTTCTGTACGATAAAAAAAACCTTGAGACTCCTGCAGGACGCAAACACATGTATTCTCTGATAAGCGACAACGCATTCAGTCTCTCCTCTTCAACTATAGTGAAGGATCTCTTTGCCAATGTTTTAGTGTCCGAAATCTGCACCACAATTACTGAACCCCTGTCACATTTTTATTATGACTTTTATATACTGTCAAACAACTCATAGCAACCTCGGAAATAAACATTGTGGATCGATACAATACCTAAAATTTTTACCAATATGTTTCTAAAAAATAAAATATTGTATGCACCACGGTGCATACAAACTCTCGGTTGACTTACAAACCTCGGGCCAAAGGCCCTCGGTTTGTAATCCTGTCAACCTCAGGAAAAAAACATCCATATCTCCCTTAATGCATAAATATCTATTTTAGGGTGCCGAGATACATCAAAAACACTTCCATGTCACGTTATGTCACAAAATGTGTGCATAGGAGTGTAATTATATCATTTGATGTATAACCAACCTTGTACACTTATGATGAAAGTAGTGTAAGCTCCGACTATTGTAATCGTGGATTTGCCTATACAGGTGTCCTAAATAGTTTGGGATTGCATGGGTATCTTTCTTATTCTTAAAGCTAGAGATCTGGTTAAATGGGCAATATTGTGCAGTTTTATAAGCTGGTTCAGATTATGATGAAAAATTTTCAAAATCTGGATCAGTTTAGAAGTTATTCTAAAAAAACTAAAAATCGCGATTTTCTAATAACTCCGATATATTCATAATTATTAAAGATGCGGAAAAAAGTTTAAAATGAAAGTTACTTAATTCGATCGCACAAACTTGAAAATAGAGTCTAAATAAAAGTCAAGATGGCGGTTTCCGAGATATTAATATCAACTTTCTTATTTTAAATAGCCGCCATATTTGATTTTTATACGTCTAATTAGACTTTCTTTTCCTCTTTTCAACGATGTATAACAACCTATGTCAAAATAAAAAATATGGGAAATATTAATTAATCCAATTTTTATTATTATTTTTAAAACAAATGTAAAAAATTAAAAAAACGTAATACAACTAAGTAGTAAAATAATAATAAATTATAAAAACTGCTCAAAATTCTGACAGTTATTGGCCAAAAACAATTGACAACGTTAAATGTTCGCTAATCCGAATATTTTAACTCGGCAAATAGAAAATCAAGTTAACGTATCTAAATCTAGAGCATCGACAAATTTAATAAAGCACTAGTTTTACCGTTATAAATTGAATATTTCTCATACTTTACAAGCAAATGATAACATCCGTAGATTAACATATTCCAGAATGTTAATCAACAGAATTACGTAAAATGGTGATTTTATAAATACAATTTTATGGATAAATTGCATCTTACTTTTCTAATAGTGGATTATTGTGGATTATGTCATCATCATAACGAACACTATTTTGTTCAGGACAATCCACACATAGCGACTCCATGGCAAATCCAAGTGCGGTTCGGCATTAATGTATTTAGTGCATATTGGGAAATGATTTACATGGTGCTATAATATTTCCAAGTGCACAAAGTCATTTGGAAATTCTTCAAAAAACGTTATAAGATTTATTGTATGATTTACCTTTAGCAGAAAATATTCAACTATAATACCAGTAAGATGGCGCCCCTCCACTCAATGCTAGAGATGTTATTACTTATTTAAATGACCGTTTTAATAACAAAGTAATAGCGACTAATAGAACTGTTCAATGGTTAGCCAGATCTGCATACTTGACGCCTCTTCACTTTTATTTGTAGGGTACTTTAAGAAAGAAAATTTATGGAAGTAACTTCAATTATAATAATGTAGATGAACTTCTTGAAGCAATGAGAAAGGCAATAAAATGCGTTATTCGCAATACATCGTGATAAGTAACTGGCAATATTCTAAAACGCTGTCAATTGTGTTTAGCTTATTGTTGGCCATTTTAGCCAATAACAGTCAGCATTTTGAGCATGTTTTTATAATTTATTGTTATTTTACTACTCAGTTGTATTACGATTTTTTATTTGTTTTAAAAATGATTTATAGAATAAAAATAACAATTGAAACAATTGATATCTCATATTTTTTATTTTGACATAGTTTCTTATACATCGTTGAAGAGAGAAGAAAAAAGTCAATTTAGGCGTGTAAAAATCAAATATGGCGGCCATTTCAAATAAGAAAGTTGCTATTAATATCTCGGAATCCGCCATCTTGACTTTTGTTTTGACTTGATTCTTAAGTTTGTGCGATCGAACCAAGTAACTTATTTAAACTTATTTCCACACCTTTAATAATTATGCAAATATCGTAGTTTTTAGAAAATCGCAATTTTTTGTTTTTTTAGAATAATTTCTAAGCTGCTCAGACTTTTGACATAATTTTTCAACATAATCTGAACCAGTATAGGAAACTGCATGACATTGCCCATTTAACCAGATCTCTAGCTTTCAAAATAACAAAGATCCCCATGCAATCTTACTCTATTTAGGACACCCTGTATGTATCTCAGGGAAATTTTAATTTTGCAGATTTTGCGTTAACAAAAATCAATAGATGTGGATGCAATAATCGACAGGACAATATTAAACTCGTTCAATTTTCTTTCCACTGATTATAACTCTTCGATAACATATTCTCGAAAAGTGATTATGAAAAGCCGAATGATCATAGCGGATTTTGAGTTAAGGTAACTAATCATGGGTTCAATTCTCGCTAAACACTGATGACACATTGTTGAATATCCTGACGTTCTATGATATATTCTAAAAAATCAACATCACAAGTCACAAGATCACAGGAATCGACGCCGTAAGTCGACAACATTTTTGACTCACACTAACTATAATATAGGGAGAGAGAGATAACAATCTTTATTAGGCTATTAGCCCTCCGTCTTTCTGCCTTTTTAATTATATTTTTATACGAAATGAATTTAAAAATTTAGCAAGATAACTTTTTTTATTTAACTCTATTGAATCTGAGTCTGTGAAATACATATTTTATACATCTGGCCTTATTTATTACAGAGAAACGTGATCGTCGGCTTACGCATCCTGCAACGCTATGGATCGAGATACGGATGGAAACGAAGGGGACGTTCCCAGGGGAATGGGAGCAGCAAGAGGCGCCCCTGCAGGGATCCTTCGGGTGGATCTGGGGAAGCTCCGGAGGCCGTCGATGGATATCAAATGCCTCTCACAGGTAAAAGTTTGCAAAAGTCGTACATCATAATTCCACCGTGACTTTATCGCGGAGTGCTTCAAACTACGTGCCCCACGCCCATAAATTCCAGACGAGAAGGGTGGAAGTTTTAACAGTCGCTCGCCGTCCCCGACCCTTAGCCAGGGTTAACACGCTCGAGGTTCTCAGTGAAATGTAATTGAAATTTAACATCACAACGTCTTCAAAAACTAGAATATTTCAATATGTTTTAATTACTTTATTATTTTAAGCTTTAAGAGCGCGGTTTTTCGGGCGTAAAAGTGTTTTTCAACCGCAACGCTGTTAGTAATCACTTTCACGTTATATTTTCTGTACCATAAATTATCTAAATAAATACTACGTGTCGCTATATAGTTAGTTTTTCGACTATTTACGTTTTTCTATGAAATTTCATTAAATCTTCGATTTTTGCCGTTTTTCACCTTCATGGATTGTCTTTGCAAATATTTGCACAATTTTAAAGCTTTACATGAACATAGACCCGATTCTACATGACACTATATAGTTTATAATTAAAATTACCAATTGTTTACCATATTATTTAAATAATTTGATTCAGAGATTTCGATTATATTTATCCATTCCAAAAATATATCCTGAAACCTTGTAAAATACTGTATCTAATAAGATATAGTACTTTTTAATTAATAGATCTTAATGATGTTAAAGATGTATTAATTATTTAAAATGTTCCAAAATTGAATTCCCCGCCGTGAAAATAGTTTAAAATAAGCTTCAAGTAGTTTATGTGTTCGCTACGAGATAGAGCAATGACATAATTGCCATGCCATGTTGCCAACAACTCTGTCAACAGACTCTCTAACAGAAGTTTGAAATTTGATAATCAAGTGCAATTCAAGATATTTTTTTACCGTTGTTTTTTTAGCTCTCTCGGGGGCTCTGACGTTTGAACGAACGCCGACTTTATTTTGCTAACTTAGCATTTAAACCGCGAAATATCGTAATTCTTATAATTTTTAATGGAGGACGTTCTAAATCTTTGCAACGCGAATTATTAAAACAGTGATAAGGCATATTAATTAAATCATCAATCATTGTTGCCACCTTACCATGGGCATTATCGTAAATGGGTTTTTTGTGCTCTTTTCTGTAATAAGGAAATTAGTTTGTAATTTAATATTTTTCTAGCAGCTAAGGAAAAATGTTTTGTCATATTTCAAAGAGTATAATCTCTTCCCATAATTTTGTATGGTATGGTTAACACATTCAATTTTTCTGACATTCTTCCCATACACACAAATCTCGCAATACGCAAAAGAACTACACAGTACACAAGTAAATTGTGACAGGAAGATATAATAGTCTAACTAAATATAAAAAATATAAAATATGCAATAATAATTGTCACAGGGAGGAATTAGTCATACACAAAATACAGACACAATATTTGTCACAGGCTAAATGTAGAAAATAGTCACGGGGGAGACAGAAGTTTCTAAAACACACACAAAACAAAAACGCCCAATAAACAAAGCAGAAACACACGAAGAGAACACAACGATAATTGAATAGGATTTTCAAATTAACTACTCACCCGAATGTAAAGAAACCTAAATGATTCTATTTGCATGTGGGGTGTTGTTGAAATCTCTAGGGCGGAATACTTTAAGAACTTATAACACTTATAACACTTTAAGAAGGGATAATATGTATGTATACAAAATTTGGGTCCTGAGGAGATAAGGAAATAAGTTCTTGGGTCGTTAATAACTGCCATCTTAAGTGTTTTTTAGACACTTGAAGAGGTCACCAAGAGCCTGCTTATATTGACACCAAACATTTGATTTTAAGTAAAAAATAAAAGTATTAAAAATAAATATGGTCTCAGTTTCCTTATAGTTTATTAGGGTAAGAGAAATTGAAGGAAACCCGTTTTCCAATGTCTTATGTTCCGCGATCAAAAAAATCCCTCGTCACGACAATGAAAATGGAATTGGCTGTGTCAGCCGTCTATATATTTTTAAATAAAAATGATCTTAAAATGTAAGAAATGTTTTATATACCTTTTTTGGCTGATAAGCTTATAGTAATCTCAATAAGACTCAAATTTGGTCACATAAATTACAAAACTTGTAAAAGAATTTAGTGAATTTAATTAAGTAAATATAACATTTTTAAGAAATTATTCCCTGATATTAAGAGGTCGCTTTCCTCCAGCTAGTATACGGCATTATTAATAAGCGACAGCCAAATAATTCATGAACGGGTTAACATAATTACAATAGGAGAACTGATATAGAAAGTTTAGACATTTATCTACAAGTAGTTTTAAGAAAAAAATTAAAGGTGGCTTATTTCTGGTCACCTAATCGGATTTATGTGCAGACAAGAATACTCCATTATAATTCAAGATATTGGAATTAAAAAAAAAAAGGTGGTTCGCAACAACATTAGCTCCAAATAATCCGAGGGAATGTCCATTACATGTATCCTGTCTTAATTAAATAAATACAGAAGAAAGTTTCACAAATCGGCTAAACATGCCATACTGTTAATCAACAGACAATTCTGACCCAATTACATAATATAATGTATCGGAAATAAAGTGTTGACTCATAAATTAGCAGGCATCGAAAAAAAGTCTTGCGCTGTTCATCTAATAGTATATAACGCCATTAGGCCGATATGTAGCAAATAACAGGCGCGGGTTGAAGCTTGTAAACCGAGGCGAAGCGAAGCGGAGCGGAGCGCAGCCGAGGTTTATATTCAACCAAGCCTGTTATTTGCTACATATCGCTATAATATAAACCTCGGCTGCGCTCCGCTCCGCTTCGCTTCGCCTCGGTTTACAAACTTCAACCCGCGCCTGTTATTTGCTACATATCGGCCGTATGCTGTTCGATACTTTTTGTAATACCTAAATTACAAAAACTGGTCAATTTATCAATATTAAATTTCAAAATTAATAAACTAGTTATCCAGGCGCAATTTGATACCATAGCAACATCAACGGTTTAAATACAAACAAACAAATCAAAGTGAAATTAGAAAAATAATGTCAGATGTGCAAAGTTCTTCGTTTTGTGGTATCTCCGAAGATGTACTAAATGAAGCAAATGCTGCCACAATCGATTTACTTCCCCAAAAAAGCAGCAGCAGGTATGAGAGAGAATATGAAGACTTCATTGCTCATAAATTTGCGTTGTCATTTAAATAACGTCCACGGCCGTTATTATAACGGCCAAGACCTTTACGCCTGTCATATCGATCAAGCAGACTGTACTGATAAATGTCAATAACACAGAGGTATAACAAAAAAATATTTCTAACCCGCCGGCGCCGCAAAAAAACTTTTTTTTGGTAACTTGCACGCAAATATTGTTAGTAAGGAATGCAAAACATATTACAGGGCGCTTTTAAATCGAACCCTGACGGACCTATCAACAACCAGAGACCAGTTTTCGCGCCAAAACCCCGCTCTTAACAGTGTGCGTTATAATTATATAACATATAACAATTTTCCGTTTTTAAAAGTTTCATTGAGGTACGCCACTGCATTTAAAATGAATTTAAAAAACTTTTACAAACTCCCTTGATTACATCAATAATTCATAATAGCATTCAGCATTAATTATTCTTATCACTTTAAATGAATGTAATTCAGTAATTATTATTTATGATTTTCACAGTATTTTAACAAACACACAATCTGGTGTGAATCTAAGCTTTAGCCAACCACCATTTAGAGTTCATTGAGAGCCGCTCCCGATGCATAATTTAATAATTCCTCTAGGTGAGCGTCACGCTCGCCGAATTACACGGCGCATTCATGTCATCCTAGCACGAGTAGATAAAAGCCGCCATCGTAATGCATTACTTTTCACGGCATTTACAAGAAAAACTTATTATGCAAATGAAACCCATTGTTCTCATTAATAAATGTACGGCCCCCGGTGGGTACATGAAAACTGCCTCCACAGAAACGACACATCGTCTTTCTTTTCCGTTTCGTGTGTGTGGATGATCATCTGCACGATTTTATAAATAAATCAATATCTGTCTGTATATACTTATACGTAATCACCCAGTACTTCTAATTAACAACATTTTAGAAATAAAATTTTATATACTGGAAAAAGATTATTGTTTTTGTTGGTATGCTGCGAAATAGTCTATAACATCCTGCTTGACAAATCTTAGAATTTGCGTCTTGTTGCCAAATCTAACTGAGCGATTACTTTAATCGTATTAAATAAAACTGGACAATTCAAGACTGACAAGGAGTGTTGATTTCAGATAAGACGTACAGGGGCGTACCTGAAGGTATTTCAACATATAGGGCGTGGAGGCAACAGCATCTAGCAACTGTCCTCTTTGCTTCGAAGGGATACCCCTTTCGGAGCAACTAAGAGAGTTGTAGATCTGGATGTCGAAGAGTGGGGTGGGTGAAAACGGACTCCACGTATTTTTTGCCTCACAAGTTACTCCCACGATTTAATTAAGGGACTCCACAAATGAGTTAGTCGACGAGGGCGATTGACAGTACTGAAAACCACGAAAAAATGTACTCTCCGCCCCTCAATCGTCAACAAAAAAACTGCGGGTTTACCAAAGTGGTAGTTAGATCAATATATGAAACAAGTAAGCCCTAGTCAGCACCCTAAAAATGAGAAAGTTATGGAGAGTTGACTCAATACGCACAATTAAAATATGTACAGATGTTTATTGGCGAGTCGAATTTCGCGCCGGAAGCGAATTCGGCAATCACACGCCCTTTCGCCAGGTCGGTGATACTATGCCGGCACTCACACTCACAAGAAAATAAATACCGTGTACATACAAATTAAGAACAAATTAGAACAAATGTTGGGTGATGATGGGATGATACATAAAATATGAATGGCAGATATTTAAAATATTTTAATAGGAAAGAGTTGGCCGTTTCTTTCCTCTTGCTCAGCGTCGTCCCCAAGCGTCCTCGACGCAAGAATACTCAGGTACTACTCCCCAGGTACTACTCAATCAGTGTCAATGGCAGAACAGCTCTACGGTACCACGGGTTTGCGCTGGCCACGTGATCGGGCTCGGCAACACGTGTCCCGGGTCGGCCGGACGGAAGTGGAACGGGGTACTGAGATCCGAAAAAAAATGACCCGGGCCGAAGGTGGAAACCTAGGATCAATTATGTCCTAGTCAGTACGATACTTACGCAGAATTAAGAAGCAATTAAAAACTTACTCTGAGCATGGAGGACGAGCCAATTGTTATACGATTCCGGCGGATTCAGGCGGAAGCCTTTTGCTATCGTATCTCCCCAACGTATGTTCGAAATAAATATATACAATAAAAGCACAATAAATGTGTATAGGAAATAAACAAAAAGGAAAGCACATGCCCATAAGAGACCACGCCATTTAATAGTACCTTCAAATGAAGAAGATCAATCATTACAAATAAATGTGCGATGGATGTTTAATGTCAGGACAGGAAACGCAACAATATGAGCATTACACCAAATAATGTGAAACAAAAGAACATATTTACGACAGTATTCTGCAAAATGTATGTATGGGGGAGAAAAATAGTATCGTAATAAAAAATTATAACTATCTTACAGAAATTTAGGATTATAGAATAACATGTGGACCAATACATTTAGTGTTCGAAACTCAACACTAAACAATTTTTGTGGAATTTTGGTTTTTACATTCAATTTTGAAATTTGTCAGTTAAAGACGAATGTCTCGTTTTATAGTAGTAGTAGAAGTAGAAGTAACCGGTCCTTCCGCTATTTTTTTAGGTTTTAAATAAGGTACTTTTTTTTAATAAAACATTTTTTTCCATATTTTTGTTTGTAATTCTTAAATATTTTTACGCTGTAAACTTTTTATGGCCCATAACATAATGTTAGAGGGCTTTATGATATTGAAATGAAATTTTTCAGGAGACCCAATATACTGTTTTTGTGCTCATTTACTTTTTTTATATTATTTTCTTACCTATTATCAAGGCAGATATGATTATCGGCAATCTATATGTTTATGGTTCATGTTTTTACAACTTTTTTTTAATAAAACAATTTAGACTTACTAGTTTTTAATGAAAAACAGCGGCATTTTTGAAGTACTATACGCGACAAAAAAGCTGGGGCGGTATTTCTTCAACGTGAATGTGCCTCAATGACTATGGATGAAACTCTCAAAATTGTTTAAAACCTCGTTCAATCTAATCAAATAATGCTAAAATCTCTAAAAAGAGTTTTTTTCACTTTTTTGTCGCGCATAGTGAGTACCTACATAGTATGCGATATATTTGATTTTTTTGCAAATTTTGATATACCTACTTATAATAATTCTAAAATTCATACTCAATTTTTATTACAGGGTGTGTCCAATTAAAGCACCCAAATCGCATTTTCCTTCCAAATAATATTGATTTATTATAAATATTGAAACTCATAACCTTGACACTAATAATATGACAATAGATAGATGTTACAGATACCTATTCTAAATTTTGGGTTAGTTGCCAGAACTATGTATTTAATTTTTAAACTAAACAGGCTGCATCTGAGCTGGGTGAAAATGGCGAAATGACGATGGTTTAATTTGAAATACCTTATATAGGTAATAATAAATAGAGAATGCAAAATATTTGTCTCCTACCTTAATACAAAGTACACACTTACCTTTCTTATATGAGGGAAGAAAGTCCTACTTTTCCTCCCTATGGATGCAAACATTTGCCTCCTTAGAATAGTACTTTAAATTAAAACTTTAAATAGCTGTGATAATAGTGTACGGTCTTATGTTATTGATAGCGCCGAGGGTTACATGACTCGAGGTTATAATTGTATTCACAACCGTGGTGTATATACTATTTTTTTCACTACTAGAATAAATCTTTAAAAATTAAATATAACTTCATCGAACCAACGTAGTCCTGGTATTCCTCTTCTCCGTTTACAGCTTGGTTTCCATTTCATAATAGCTCTGATTGCTGATGTTTCTCCTACTCTCCATACATGCCCTATCCATCTTATTATTTGGGCTGTTATATATCTTATTACTGTCTCTCCACCTATCTACTCTTCCAATTCCTTATTTGTCCTTCTGCGATATTCATTCTTATTTATTTTCATAGGTCCCGGTATTGTTCTCAATATTTTGTGTTCTATTACTGCCATGCCATGTTTATTCTTCTTCGTCATGGTTATTGTTTCCGTCATCGCGGGTCTAATTGTTGTTTTCTTATTATTATTATTATTATTATTATTATAGTCATAATTCGTCTGCTCTCTCTGGTGTAGAATATTGTAATTTTTCAATTTCTTGTATTTTCTTTTACAAGTAGGTTCTAGATCTTGTTTCCTGTGCTTTTCTTCATTTGGGCGTTAAGGTTTTGTAACCCTCCGGTTAAGTACCGGAGGCTTACAAAACCGACAAAGACTTCATCCTATGTGCGTAAAATGATGTGTATCACCAGAAAACAGAATCTTGAATGTTTTTTCTCTTCCTTTTTACACCAACACAGGACGCGGTGCGGTTGTACGCCAGCGAAATAAATGTAACAAAATTCCCAAAGGCATGGTTCCATTTTGGACCATAACAATACAAAGGCGGAACTGCAATGTTCTTGGTAGGACACATTATGTTAGGGGAAAACACGCATTTGCTTCTGAAACGACAAATTTAACTCCTCGCAGATATGTTGAATTAGTAAATTGTAGTTGTATTAGTAAAAATGTATTAGAACTTGTAGTTAGACTGTGGCGAGGTGCAATGTGCGATGATTTAATTGTTATACATGATCATGCACCTCCACACACCGGCAGAACTAACAGTGACTGTCCGGAAACAAGTGGAATTACAGTTTTGGAATGGCCTGCCTGCTCACCTGATCTAAATCATATTCAATACTTATGGGATACTATAAAAAGAAAGATTAGAGCTTGAAACATTAATTCAGGCAATGTTCTGTATTACCTGAATTCATGAAGCTCATTCAAGCTGCCGTAGAAGAATTAGCAGACCTGCTGAACTATGACGTGAGCAATTTAAATAAGTGCATTCCAGTTAATTGCAGCCTGTGTTAGGGCTAGAGGTGGCAAAAATGGATAATTAATGTGAAAAAAGATTATTTATTATCATTTAAGCATTCATTGGAACGATTTGGAATCATATAAACATTATCTTTATTAAACTGACTTGGCATAAAGTGTGTGTTACCTTCCATTTTAATTTTTACCAAAATGTTATTCATGATCGATAATATTATGTGGTTCCATATAAGTTTGGTTGCGTGCATATTTCTAAATGATATAAGGTGCCACTTATCGTGCTCGACATAGGGATAATTTTACGGTCTAGATCGTTTATTCGAATTGACATTGAACTGATATTTTCACGTCATTTGGCTACTTTTTTGAGTAGAATTGAAATATGTTAATAAAACTGGCATATCATTCATGAATATTAAGATATTGACACAACCTTTCTTTCTAAATCAGCTTGAGCGTAAAATTGATAATGCATGCATTTTTTTATTCGTCGCCAATAGCAGCCAAACCATTAAATTTTTGAAATTTTTATTTTCCCTTCAAAGTAGGTCTTGGCCTCAAGATTTTTAAATAGTGATTTGAAAAAAACAGATCATCACCATGGAACTGATTGATAAAATTTTACTCGTAGGTTAAAAAATATATTTGATCCAACATTTTACTAAGTTTTTTTTTTAAATCTAGGACTAAATATTAACTTAAATTTGTTTTATGAAATATCATTAAAATAATAAAGTTGGGTGGGCATTGGACTCGAGTGCCTCCTCCATCTCCATTAATTATGTTTATCGTTAATAAAGGTCGCTTATTATATTTCAGAGGGTACGACACTTAGGTGATGGATCGAGCTCGTCTGTATTACCAAAATCCCTAACGGAGCCAGTCTCTATTGTTTCTCTTCTGCTCCGGGAAGTCTATAAATAAACCCACAGCATCAGGCCGTAACTTAAATAACATGTAATTCTGCCTTGAATTTCCTCATAGTCATATTAAAGGCACTTTATAATAAGGCATTACTTATAAAATCTAGGAATTTCGTATAATGCTGTGGCCACCACTTGATCGCGCGATTAAAATCGAAACTCTGCAATTCCAAAATTATTTGAGTAATGCGGGAATGGTATTAGTTCATACATTTCCCGGGTAATTCATATGTCATTATTATGATCACCAATTGTTTATTCCAGAAAATGTAGCATTCAATACCCTACTAGCTCAAATCAGTTTATTACACTTTTTGCAAAAAGTTCATAGTATAACAATACTAAAAATTCAGGCCGATGAAAAGTACCTAAAATGATCTACAAGTATACATAAAAAAAATTGAAGAGAACCATTTAAAAAAATGTCACTGGCGTCACAACAAATAAATGAAGGTGTTTAAAAAAGATTTTTTTTCACCAACCTATAGCTAAAACTGTCCCATTTAATAATATATATGGTTTGTTGATGATTATATAACAAATGAAGTCGCTACACTCTTGGGCCCTTTTTATCGAACACACTGTACATACCGAACAGGCCGGGAAGGCACTTCATGTATGAACGGCACATACTATATTTTCTCCTATCGCAATATTTTTGCAAGTTTCGTAAAAATATGGAAGATCTTAGAAGAAATTATTTGCTCTAGACCTCCAGGAATACTTCATTGCCGGCCTAGGCCGGGAATGTAATATTCCAATACTGTTATTTCTTCGTTACATAGCAACCATCGGCAGTAAGGTAATCATCCATTTTCTGGCGTGCGTGTAAGCTGCGAAACAACTGATTGCAGGACGATGGGAGAAAAATTATATTCCTACGACTTTTTCACATTTTACAACACAATTGATTTGATTTGAATAATAAATGTTATCATGGACAGTTATCTTTTTTTTTTATTATTATAAAAGTTATTTAAAATAATAGACATCAACGTCCTTGAAGGACGAAGGGCCAGTGCAGGCCATCAATATCAATCGTCCTCGCATAATCCAGTGGCGTTCGTTTAATAAGCGGAATTGCGCGGCACGCCACACTCCACACATTAATAATCATCAAGGCATACGCTACAGGGTAGGGGCTGAGCGCCGCTCCCTCCGGATTACACCTTTGTGTAATTCGCCGAAGGCTAGGAGGCTAATAGAATTACGGCGACTCGGGGGCGGCCGTGATGAACGCACCAAAAGCCCCAACAATTCACCTAATTGGGATGGGCCATAATTTTCTCATCCGAAAGAAAGACACTGAAATAAAAGTAACAAGTGTCCAATCTTCGAGCATTTCATGGATTTCATGACAAATCGATGAGGAACTTGGGTCTTAGATGCGTGTTAAACAACCACGATATCGTGAATTGGGGAGTTGAGTGCAATAATCTATATTCACACCTTTCGTGAATACATGGCTATGAAAACCAATTTCTGCAGCTATGGAAATTATCGCTAAGCTAGGTGAAATATTGATTCCCAAAATATTGTCAATTTAAAAAATATCCAAACCAAAATTCCTAGATCTATATAGTAGATCTCACTGAATACACATGTCCTGAATACAGGAAGATAAACACATGTGCAAATCGACAGCGTCTCCAAGTCTTGATCATCTTCAATTATTATGTTTAACCTAATGGTTGTGATGTACATTGTGAGCAACAATGCTTGAGGTTTGATAGGTAGGCAACCAAACACGCATGTTGGTATAACTGAAAATGTAAAAAGAATATCCCCTAGATTATTTTTCCAGTGGCGTAGCAAAGAACACACAAAACAACAACAAAATGAATTAAATATTTAATTATAATTGCATATTTTAAAACGTTACAATAAAAGTTTACAACAAATGTTGAAAATGGCGGCCTTCGTTTTCAAGGCAGATGTTAATTCTACGTTTTTTATTTCCCAAAACATATTGGAGCTGCTCTGGAGTTATGTTTCTTATCTCTTCTTCGATTGCTTCTTGGAGTTGGTTTAGGTTGTGCATCCTATTTTTAAAAACATTATTTTTCAAATGTCCGAAAAGATAAAAATCACACGGAGTGAGGTCTGGTGAACGTGCTGGCCTTATTCCTTAGCTTATCAATTGATCATCGTAAAATTCCCTTAAATAATTTATTGTCGCAAAGGCAGTATGAGCAGTGGCTCCGTCTTGCTGAAAATAACCCATTATTTGTTCATCATCATGCACCTGATTAAGAAATGCACCCAGGATGATTGTTCGGTAACGCTCCGCATTGATTGTTTCATTGAAAAATATTGGGCCAATTATCCGACGTCTCGAAATTGCTACCCAAACACCAATTTTAAGTGGATGTAAATCTATTTCGATGAACGTATGAGGATTTTCTGTAGCCCATGTACGATAATTTTGGCTGTTCACATATCCTGATAAGTGAAACCACGCCTCATCAGTGAAAAATGTCCTGTCCAGCACATCTTTATCATTTAAATGCTGATTAAATCAATTGCAATAATCAATTCTTTTTTGAAAATCAAGTGGGTGTAGTTGTACTACCGATACCTTATACGTTTGCAAATGGAGAATTTTCTTCGCGACTTTTCGGCAACTCCCATACGATACTCCTATAAGCGAATTTAAACATTAAAATTTGTATGCCATAAAGACCGCATGAATGATAAAAAATAACTTTTTTGCACCCTAAAATTAAGAACCAACCTGTTTGTGCTGAAAGTTTTCTTATAGATTTTGTTGGACTTTGTTCAAGCCGTTGTTGGACATCGGCAACAATCTCTTCTGTTAAGGTAGACGGTCTTCCAGTTGACTTGCCCTTACAAATACAATTCTTTCCTTCAAAGCGCTGAATAATACGGGTTTTATGCTGGATAAATATTTTGTAAGTAATGTTGACATCGGGGAAGGCTTCGTTAAATTGATTCATATACGATTGTAATGAATATGTCCATGTGCCGTCTTCATTTAGTGTTCCACTTCGATAATGAGCCTTCAGGATGAAGGCATCATGTTGTGGTGTAAAAACCATTGCAACAGGAAAGCGATTTCACTTAAACTCTGTAAATTTAGAATAAAACTTAACTTTTATAATTTTATAACCTTAAAACCTGCAAATCACTTACCAGAAATCAAAGATTTACTCAGAGTAGTCCTGATAAGAACTGATGTTTATGAAGCAGAAGACAACATAACTATATGCGAAGAATTGGCACAATGGTAATAAATAATAATACGACTCGGACGGCACTGGGCTGGGGCTGTCAAATCTTTTGAATTTACAGTAAATTTAATTAATAATAAACTTGGAGCGAAGAAATTCCCCAGTTTTTTGGGCGGGAAATTTAACTTGCCTTCAGACATTGTTGCTCACTCTGTATATGAGAATGCGAAATCGCATTTCGCATAACGGCATGCGGGATATATCACAACTCCAAGACGAGGAAGACCAAATTATGGCATTTATTCCATCTTCTAATTTTACAAGGGCCGGATTGAGGGGAAGAAATACGACCGGAACTTACAAAACTTTTGGCATTTTAAAAATGCATTCTCTACTTTTGATTCTCTAAAAATGACTATCGTCTCGTCTATCGCAGCACGACTCATCTTCACCCTCGTTCTTTCTAACCCTCAATCAACAAAATCTCATCTCTTAATTCACAACCCTTTTTTGAAAGTGGAAAATAATTGTTTTCCTTTTTTTGATTACATTTACGTGGTTAAAAGTTTTATAATTATAAAAAAATGTGATCTTTATATTCAAAAAAGTAGCTGATGTCTATATGTCTGTGTCTGTGGTGTGTGCCTGTATATACCCTCTCTATCTACAGTTCAGACTGCTTAACTGATCGATTTGAAAATTCATATTTAAGCTTTTAACACAAAATGGGAGGTGTTAGTGATTTTTTTTCTGAAATCAGCAACAGAAGTAATGGTTTATCGAAGAGGTTTATCACGTTTTGCAAATATGCGTTATTTTAGTCTTGCTGACTGGTCTGTTTTTGTTTGTGTGGTACATTGGGGATTTCATTATCAATTAGTGTAGCGGCTCAACGTTGCTTTATTAACATTTCCCACGATCCCCCATGGACAGCAGCAATTTGATAACAATAGATGTTAATTAAATACAATGATTGTGATGCTGTTTTTTCATTCGCGCCAGAAGCAATTCACTGGCAAACAAATTGCCATGGGGCGGATGAATGCTTTTATTGATCTATTTTTGATATATTACTACTTCCATCTGGTAATTGACGACTAAATAAATGTTTTCCCCATTCGGCGTACCTACTGAATTTATAAAGCACGATTCAGTATTTATTTGTTACAAAATTCGATATAAATGAAATTCATTCTTATAGTATACAGGGTGATTCAAAAGGTATGATCCAAACGTAAGGATGTGATGTGGGATACTATAAGAAGCAAAAAAATGTGAATAAACCTATGTCTTATTTCCAACCATTATCTAGTTACAGAGT